>JALGQZ010000002.1:17803814-20203814 GCA_023105745.1 Austropuccinia psidii | reverse complement strand
AACAATGATGGAACTACAAAAAAAGGAGGAAGCCAGATTAAAATATCAGAAATGATCTCTGACATTTCTTATGCTATCCCAGAGTTTTATGAAGCTATAACTAACGTAAAAAGGCATATTTCTCATAAAAATTCATCAACTTGTAGCAATCTTAAAACAATAACTTGAGTCTGACCCAAATAAATGAAACACTTATTTGTTTTGAAAAACTTTTAAAAACAATTAAAGCTTCCAATAATGATAATTCTTTTGGCAATAAGATAAATAAAAAATATGCCATTATTACAGAATTAACAGACAAATATTCTAAGTTCAATATTGATGACATGATAGAAACAATAATAAAACAAGCCATAAATAATATTAAAGAGGATAATAAGGAATCTCTTGATGATATTTCAAAATCATTTACTGAAGTAAAGACACATATAATTGCCTTGAAAAAGTGTTTTGATACCTCAAAGGAGGAAATATCAAGATTAACAATAAAGTTAAATGAGGTTATCTCTGATAAACTAAACAAACAGAATTATGGAATGAGGTGACATATAAGGAGGATGATAATGAAAAGAATGCAATGAACTCAATACAAAGCTTGCAACATGAATTAATAAATTCACAAAGGTGTAACAACAGTAAAAGGAATGATATTTAGCAACTACTAAACACCTTACCAAGAATGTCTACACCTCTGAATCAGAATGAGGGTAAAAGGATACCCATCCACAAGGATTGTATATTGAAAATTCACAGTTAAAAAATTAATTTTCCACTTCTTTTCATAACTTGGAACCATCAATGAGCCAAGCACTTTTGAAAGAAGTACCAAAACGTAAAGAATGGCCTCACTTCAGTGGTGAAGGAGAATATGACCACATGGAATTCATCAGAGGAATTGTGATGATTAAATAGGATTTTGAATTACCAGACATATTAGTAACAGCTAGATTTAACACCTTGTTTACTAGATCAACTCACAGATGGTATATCAAATTGAGACAAGCACATGGACACCAAAGTTGGAGTTGGTGGAAAACCCAAATTATCAACAAATGGGCCAATGATGCTTGGAGGTTCAAGGTTGAAAAAGCCTTTGAATTTGCAAAATTCAATGCTGATAAAGAAAAAGCTTTACCATGGTTTTGCCAACAAAAAGACAGACTAACAGCATTATAACCTGACATGTCAGAGTGTAAGGTGTGGATATGAAACTTTGATTCAAAATCAAGTACTTTTCCTGTCCTCAAAATTTGTATAAGGTAAAAATCAATTAAAAATAGTAAGAAATATTATTTTTAAGAGAAAAACACACCAATTTTATTGTTTATGACTTTATTAGTAGAAAAAAATAATATTATAAGGATTTATTGTTTTACCAACAATAAAAATGTATCCAAAAAATACTCTACAAGAGATATTTGAAGGCTACAAAAGAAATTTCTTCAAGAGCAATTTCAATTGGAATTAATTGAGAAATGAACTGCAAGCAATTAATTAAAGAAAAAAGTCTTTAAAGAGAATATTTAAGGAGAAAAAACGCCCAAAAGTGACCAGAGTGAATTTGGAAACAAAGTGACAGAATTCACAGTGATGAAAGATGCTTCAATTCACTTTTGGGGTGGTTCAGGGGTAAAAATGATTATAAAAGTTACAAACAATGATTATGATGATTTTTTCACGTGGTTAAAAGGTATAAAATTATTTAAAAAAGGTGGTTGGAATCTTTTATTGAGTACTTTAACAGTGTTTAAACTGATTATAAAAGGAAAAGATTCTAACATGAAGAGAAAAGTGGGGCAAAGAAGACATTATTTTATAGCCATCAATTTTCTTACTCCAAAAGCAAAATTTACTCTTGTCAGTTGTGAAAAACAGTCTGACAACAGAAAATTCAATTATGCCATCATTGAACCCTGGTTTAGACCAAAAAAGGGCTGGTTTAACCCATTTTTAGCGATTTTAGACCCTTAAATCAGCCATTACTATAGCACTACCTGGTATAGAGCCTTCAAAACACGTCAGAATGTGTGTAGGAGGCGTAGAAACCAGTTAAAACTGTTTTTACTAACATTGTTTTAACTTAAGGGTAGTTTTACCCTCTTGGCAGCAGTTAAAACCACCCTGGTTGGTATCAAAACCTCAACATCAATTGAGTCACAGACCCTGTGACTCAGTTCCAGGCCAAAAGTGATGAACCTTTGCGTGGATTTTGACATCCCACGCCTGTAAGCAAGGATTTTGGGGGTCTGGCTCCCCCTTAGAGCTAGAGTTCCTTTTCCCCCCCAATTTATTTTTTCCTTTAATTCCTCATCATGTATTATACTTGTAATTTACATATGTAATTAAATTGAATTGTACAGTACAATACAGTAATAATTGATACCTCATATGTAAATCAAAGTTCACTTATGTAATACACGCGCACATTTTGACATTTCAATTGAATTCAATTGAAGATACTTCAATTCCTCATAACTTCTAAACTAAACACAACACCTCAATTTTAACACAAAAATCAATGGTTAACACCACATGTGGTGTGAATTAAATTAAAGCTTTGAGGATTTTCAATTTTTGTATTGAAAATACTAAAAACTTAATTTAAGCTTATTTAGAGTTGAGTTACAGAAATTTCATCCAGAGGTGACCCCATTTTATTTTTTATGAGGAATCCAATGGTGTGATAATTTCTTAATTTTTATTTATTTGGATAAAAATTTATAATATATTTTTTATATATTTCTTTACCAAAAATATTTTGATTTCACAATTTTTATTAAAAATTCATTTTTACTTAATTTTTACAAGTAAAAATATAATTTCATAATTTTAAATTTTATTGTAATTTTATTTTTAAATTATAATTAAATTTTGATTTTTAAATATAAATTTGTATTTATATTTAATTTTTATTTTTATAATATAAATAAATGTATTTTTTTTATATTTGTATCTTAATTTATCTTTTGTGGTCTTTTGGGTATATGAAAATACCTCTAAGGCTCACATTCCCTCCCCCTAAAAAAAGAATATTACTTTGTAATATTGTTATTTCTATTGTTCCTGAACCTTCTGAGAAGTTTAGTAGCTTCAGGTATGTCTTTTTCTGGCAACCATTCATCTTCACAAGTTGGGTCACTGTACCTAACAAGGTATTCCCTTACTTTGTTGGTTCTCAACTTTCTTTTTTTGAGAACTTTGGTAATTTTCTTACTACCAGATGACTCAATAGGAGGTATAACTTGGGGAACTTTATTCCTCAAGGGGAATTTTTCAGCATCACTAGATTTATATGGCTTTATCAAGCTCACTGGAAATGTAGGATGCTTATTTCTAAGTTCTACAGATAACTCTACTTCAACAGCATTTTCTCCATGGAGGGCCTTAATAACAAAAGGTCCTGCAAAGGAGTCTTCCAGATTTTTACATCCTTTGATGTTATTGAAGTTAGGGGTTGATACAAGAACTAAGTCCCCCACTTTTAGATATGGAGTTAAATGTGATTTATCCCATTTGTCCTTAGCATATGCAAAAGAGTCCTCCATGCACCTTACTGCATGCTTTCTAGCTTTGTCTAGCATATTTATGAATCTAGCAGCTGTGGGATGTATTTCAATAAAATCTTTCCTCAAGAAATCTTGGGGTAATTTGGGGTTCCATCCTTTTTCTAGGATAGCAGGAGTTTGATTGGTACTGGCATGGATTGATGTTTTATATGCTAACTCTAGTGCTGGCAACAGAGTACACCAATCATGGGTAAAGCCATCACAATCTTTGAATTCAAGGCCATATGCACAAAATCTTCTTACCATGTCCTCTAAGGTTTGGATCATCCTTTCAGCCAGACCATCAGTTTGTGGGTGGTAGTCTGTAGAGAAAGACAGCTTAGTGCCAAATAATTGGTGAAGATTTGTCCATAGTGCTGAAGTGAATTTAGGATCTCTATCACTAATGATATTTGTCAATATCCCAGTCCATGATACTACTCTATTCCATATCAGAAGAGCTGTATCCATGGCTGTATCATCCTTGTGACATGGCAAAAAGATTGGAGTTTTACTGAATCTGTCCACGATCACTAAGCAAGCATTATAACTTCTGTCACCTCCTGGTGGTAGGTCAGTTACCCAATCCATATGGACAATTTCCCAAGGTTTACTTGGTTCCTGGATTTTTATCATATTCTCAATTCTCTTTCCAGTGGATGTATTTGCCTTTTGACATCTGTCACAGGTTTTGCAATACTCTGCAACATCTTTCTGCCACATTGGCCACCATATACAGGTTTTCACTTTTTCTCTAGTTCTGTCTTCAGACAGATGTCCTGAGAAGGGGCTGTCATGGCATTATTTCAGTACAAGATTGATTAATGACCTGTCCACAACTGTCATGACACATGTGTGCTTGGTTCTGCGGAAATTATACCATCCAGTAGGTGAAATCTTCCTTCATCATAAGATTTCTTCCATACTTCATCCAAGGCATGTATGAGAGAGTTGTCTTTACAGTCCTTGTTAAGTAATTTGCATAAGATGCTACAATTCTTATCTTGAGTGGAAGTATGTCTTACTTCTTCAAAGAAGGTGGTGTGCAAGTCTGTAACACTTATTCCTTCTATTGGGATCTGTGGTGAAGCTTCTTCTGGAACATAAGCAGGATTATCAATATTATTTGGTAATGGCCATCTGCTCAGTCCATCTGCATTCTTATGAATATTCCCATCCTTATGAACAATAGTCATATTGCCTCTGTATTCTTGTATGGCTATTTGCCATCTGAGAATATGCCTGTTGGGTGTTTTCATGTTTAAAAGTGATTTTACAGCTGTACAATCTGTTATCACCTCAAAAGCACATCCCTCTAAGAAGTAGTTCAATTTCTCCAAGGCCCAGACAAGACATAGACATTACATTTGACTTTCCCCACATCTGGCTTCAGTTGGTTTGATTTTCCTGGATATGAAACATATGGGTCCTTCTACAGGTTTGTCATTTATGATCTGAACTTGGTGAAGTGCAGCACCCAGCCCATCCCCTGATGCATCAATATAAACTTTAAAAGGCAATTTAAAGTCTGGCATCAGTAAGAGTGGAGAAGTGGTTATGGCTTTTCTTAGAGACTCAAAAGCTTTGACTCTGTCAACAGTTATTTCCAATACTGTGTCTTTGTCACACAATTTATAAAGTGGTCTTGCTATGGATGCAAAATCTTTGATGTGTTTCCTGTAATATCCTGAAAACCCTAAAAATGACTGAATTTCCTTTTTGTTCTGAGGCATGGGTTGTAGCAATACTTCTGCAGCTTTGTTTTTGTCAATTCCAAGGGACAAACCAGATACAACATGTCCTAGTGCTTTAAGTTCTTGAAATCCAAAATGGCATCTCTTCAAGGAGATTTTCATGTTTACTGATTGAATTTTTGTCAAAACTCTGGACAATCTGTAAATGTGCTCTTCCCAAGTCTTGGAACAGACAATAATATCATCAATGTAAATGATTAACCATCCCTCTGAAGGTTTTTCACGGAAAATGCCATTCATCATTCTTTGGAAGTGTGAAGGTGCATTTTTGATACCAAAGAGCATCCTTAAGTATTCATACACTCCACAATGAACAATAATTCTCAGGTATTTTCTTGCTCTTGGTGTCACCACATTTTGATGTAATCCTTTAAGGGCATCCATAGTGGTTATATACACTGCTTGAGATATTTGAGTAAGGGCAAATTGGATTTTTGGTATTGGGTATCTGTCTGGAACAGTGTAAGTGTTCAGAGCTCTAAACTCCCCAACCATTCTGGATTTTCCATTATTCCATGCCACTATGACTGGTGTAGTTATTTCTACTTCTTCATGATGGCCAACTTTTCTTATTACACCAAGGTCTAGAAGTTCTTTGATATGAGTTTCCAGAGCTTCTCTTGACTTGGGACTTGCTGGGTATGCAGGTCTTCTCAAGAGTGGTGGATAAGGTCTTTCAATATTAAGAATGATATAAGCTTCATGACCAATAATTGCTCCTAGAGGTTCTTTGTCTGAAGCAAATGCTTCTTTGTGGTCATACAAAAGGGAAGAAAGTTCATTTTATTGTTTATCAGTCAGATGAAGGCTTGTTTCAGCCTCATTTTACTGTTCAGACTTGAATTTCTTTAACTCTAAGTTGACTGGTGATACTTTGTTCACTGTAATTTGTCTTTTAAATGGTAAAAAGGCAAAGTTTTGGCGCTTATTGTCCCCAATAGTAAAGTATCTGTCTTTTTTGTTATGTAAATCTATCCCATACATGATTAAATAGTCATTTCCCAGTAGAAAATGGGTACCAGAGCAGTTTTCCATAACAACAAATTCAACTGTGATTCTGAAATTCCCAGTAATGTGTGGGAATATGACATCAGTCTCAAAAATTCCTAATTCTTTCATTGGATTACTTGCACTATTGAATTCTATACCATTAATTGGTAACAATTGGTCTTCAAAATTTGGTACACAAGTTTTCAGAAAATATTTTCCAACACAAGAACAGAAGGCTCCTGGGTTAAGCAAGAGTTTTGTGGGCTTGTTGTCAATCACAACTTCTGTTATACAGGAGTTACCAGCTGTATAACCTTTCCCTCTGTTTGGTTTGGTTTTCATAAGTTGTGCATCTTGAAATTTTGATAAATCAAGTTGACCATTGCTCAATTGTGGCAAGTGGGAATAAGATTCCATGATGTCAAAAGTGGCATTGATATTTTCTATATATTTTGAAGATTCAGAAAATATGGATGACTTATCATCTGAATTGTCTTCAATTATGTCATCTTTTTCAACATCAGGTTCCTTTTCAATATCACTTTCATTGATTTTCCCCCTTTTTGGACATGTATTGGCTAAATGGGTGATGCTTTGGCAAATATGGCACTTTCTGACTGTATCTGCAGATTCATACTTATTATTAGAATTTTCTTTGGGGTTTTTGTCCACAGAATCTTTCCAAGGTGTGTTAAACCTTTTTTTGAGATTCACCCTACTAGAACCAATTTTGGTTTTGGTGGTTAGTTCTTCTAATATATTAATAATATCCTGTGCTGAAGATTGTTCAGTAGTCCTTCTTTTGACAGCATGCTCTAAGTCACCTCCACATTGTCTCAGAATCTTTCTATGGATCATAAATTCTGACATGTCAGGATATAATGCTGTTAACCTGTCTTTTTGTTGGCAAAACCATGGTAAAGCTTTGTCTTTATCAGCATTGGATTTGCCATATTCAAAGGCTGTTTCCACTGTAAATCTCCAAGCATCATTGGCCCATTTGTTGATAATTTGGGTTTTCCGCCAAGTCCAACTTTGGTGTCTATGTGCCTGTCTCAATTTGATATACCATCTGTGAGCTGATTTGGTAAATAAGGTGTTAAACCTGGCTGTTACCAATCTGTCTGGTAATTCAAAGTCTGCTTTGATCATGTCAATACCTCTGATGAATTCCATATGGTCATATTCTCCTTCACCACTGAAGTGAGGCCATTCCTTAAGTTTTGGAGCTTCTTTCAAGAGTACTTGGCCCATTGTTGGTTCCAAGTTATGAAAAGAAGTAGAAAATTCATTTTTCAGTTGAGAATTTTAAATATCAAATACTTGTGGATTTGGAATTCCTGTACCCTCATTTTGATTCAGAGGTGTAGACATTCTTGGTAAGGTGTTTAGTAGTTGTTCAATATCATTCAATTTACTATTGTTACACCTTTGTTAATTTCTTAATTCATGTTGTAAGCTTTGTATAGAGGTTATTACATTCTTTTTATGATCCTCCTCTTTATATGTCAGCTCATTCCAAAATTCTTTTTGTTTAGTATTATCAGATATAACTTCATTTAACTTTATTGTTAATTTTGATATTTCCTCTTTTGAGGTATCAAAACACTTTTTCAAGGCAATTATATTTGTCTTTACATCAGTAAATGATTTTGAAATATCATCAAGAGATTTCTTATTATGCTCTTTGATATTATTTATGGCTTGTTTTATTCTTGTTTCAATCATGTCATCAATATTGAATTTAGAATATTTGTCTGTGAATTTCTTAATAATGGCAGATTGTTCATTTCTCTTATTGCCAAAAGAATTATCATTATTGGAAGCTTGAGTTGTTATTAAAACTTTTTCAAAACATTTAAGTGTTTCATTGATTTGGCTCAAACTCAAGTTATGGGTTTTAAGATTGTCACAAATTAATGCATTTTTATCAGAAAGATGACTTTTTACATCAGTTATAGCTTCATACAACTCTGGAATAGAATCAAAAGTATAGGAAATCATTTTTGATATTTTAATCTGGCCTCTTCTTTCTTTTGTAATTCCATCATTGTTCTGGCCATCTGAAACACATTTTCCATGGCAGCCTGTTGGCTTTTTGGCATCTTGTAGCCCTGGCTGTAAGGTTTGGTGGCTGGTGCCTTTCCTGTGCCCTTGTTTGGAGCTTGTGGCTGCTTTTTCACGTTGGAATTGCTGCTGCTGGCCACTGGGGCTGTTTTTGGCACTTGTTTGGGTGGTGGAGGGTTGTTTTTCCTCCATTCTAGGGTCAAGAGCATCATGTTTTGCTTCTCCATCAATGGATGCCATCCATTGAGCAATTTTCAAGTATTGGGATGGCCCAGGAATTTTCTCACAGTCATGTAAGAGTTCATGTAGTTTTTCCACAGATCTGCAAGGATCTGGTACTCCTTGTACTGCAGTGCATTGTTGTATGCTTTGTGGCTGGCTTTTTATATGTCCACTGAGGCTTCTTGTGGCAGTGTCAGCTCTTTGTGAAGGTAAAATGGTATTATCAGCATCAGAATGACCTGTTTTAGTTGTTTGAAAGTCATCAACTGACCCTTTTCCTTCTGTACCTTGTTGGCTTCTGCCATAATCACGTTTATTACCTTTCTGGGAGGTGCTTGAGGGGTTATAGCTGGCTCCTGATCTAGTTGAAGGCATATTTTATGATTAAAAAGGCTTAAAATAGTATTTTACGTCAAAAAACTTACTATTGGCCAAGTTCTTAGCTTTCTGAAGGGTATTACTTATGTTCAAGTTGATCAATTCAGAAGATATTGGTTCAGGTTGGTTATTTTGAGTCACAATAACAGTACTATTATGGTCTGAGCTAACAGTACTGGCAGGAATAATGCTGGTGACTGTTGAGGCTGTTTCAATGTTTTCTTGTCTTACCACATTTTCAGACACTAAAATTAATGAAAAAGCCAATGAATTAAGTAAAAAAAGGTTATTTCAAAAAAGAAATAAAAATATAAGCCTCACTTATAATATGAAAAAAAAAATATTTTTTATGGATTTTTTGGATTATAAGTATTTTTTACATGTTTTAAAAAATTTTCAATATAAGAAAAAGGTTTAAAAAGAGTAAACAAAATATGTCACAGGTAAATTATCATGGCTGGGCCCCCAAATGTAAGGTGTGGATATGAAACTTTGATTAAAAATCAAGTACTTTTCCTGTCCTCAAAATTTGTATAAGGTAAAAATCAATTAAAAATAGTAAGAAATATTATTTTTAAAAGAAAGCACACCAATTTTATTGCTTATAACTTTATTAGTATAAAACAATAATATTATAAAGATTCATTGTTTTACCAACAATAAATATTTATCCAAAAAATACTCTACAAGAGATATTTTAAGGCTACAAAAGAAATTTCTCCAAGAGCAATTTTAATTGAAATTAATTGAGCAATGAACTGCAAGCAATTAATTAAAGAAAAAAGTCTTTAAAGAGAATATCTAAAGAGAAAACACACCCAAAAGTGACCAGAGTGAATTTGGAAACAAAGTGACAAAATTAACAGTGATGAAAGATGCTTTAATTTACTTTTGGGGTGGTTCAGGGGTACAAATGATTCTAAAAGTTCCAAACAATAGTTATAATGATTTTTTCACGTGGTTGAAAGGTTCAAAATGATTTAAAAAAGGTGGTTGGAATCTTTTATTGAGTACTTTAACAGTGTTTAAACTAATTATAAAAGGAAAATATTCTAACATGAAGAGAAAAGTGGGGCAGAGAAGACATTCTTTTATAGCCATCAATTTTCTTACTCCAAAAGCAAAATTTACTCTTGTCAGTCGTGAAAAACAGTCTGACAACAGAAAAGCCAATCATGGCATCATTGAACCCTGGTTTAACTCAGGTTTTGGCCATTTTAGACCCTTAAATCAGCCATTACTATAGCAATACCTGGTATAGAGCCCTAAAAACACGTCAGAATGTGTGTAGGAGGCGTAGAAACCAGTTAAAGCTGTTTTTACTAATATTATTTTAGCTTAAGGGTAGTCTTACCCTCTTGGCAGCAGTTAAAACCACCCTGGTTGGTATCAAAACCTCATCATCAATTTAGTCACAGACCCTGTGACTCAATTCCATGCCAAAAGTAATGAACTTTTGCGTGTATTTTTACATCCCACACCTGTCAGCAAGAATTTTGGGGGTCTGGCTCCCCCTTAGAGCTAGAGTTCCTTTCCCCCCCCCCCATTTTAATCTTTCCAATTTAATTTTTCCTTTAATTCCTCATCATGTATTATACTTGTAATTTACATATGTAATTCAATTGAATTGTACAGTAAAATAAAGTAATAATTGATACCATATATGTAAATCAAAGTTCACTTATGTAATACACGCGCACATTTTGACATTTCAATTGAATTGAATTGAGAATACTTCACTTCCTCATAGCTTCCAAACTAAACACAACACCTCCATTTTAACACAAAAATTGATGGTTAACACCACATGTGGTGTGAATTAAATTAAAGCTTTGAGGATTTTCAATTTTTGTATTGAAAATACTAAAAACTTAATTTAAGCTTATTTAGAGTTGAGTTACAGAAATTTCATCCAGAGGTGACCCCACTTTATTTTTTATGAGGAATCCAATTGTGTGATAATTTCTTTATTTTTACTTATTGGATAAAAATTTATAATATATTTCAATAATGTTTTACCAAAAATATTTTAATTTCACAATTTTTATTGAAAATTCATTTTTACTTAATTTTTACAAGTAAAAATATAATTTCATAATTTTAAATTTTATTGTAATCTTATTTTTAAATTATAATTAAATTTTGATTTTTAAATATGAATTTAAATTTATATTTCAATTTTTTATTTTTATAATATAAATAAATTTATTTTATTTATATTTGTATCTTAATTTATCTTTTGTGGTCTTTTGGGTATATGAAAATACCTTTAAGCCTCACACAGAGTTTATTATTCATAGGAAAATTCTAAGACAATGTGGAGGTAACATAGAGCATGCTGTCAAAAGCAGGACTACTGAACAATCTTCAGCAGAAGAAATTATCAATATATTAGAAGAAGTAACCACCACAAACAAAATTGGTTCTAGTAGGGTGAATCTCAAAACAAAGTTTAATACACCTTGGAAAGATTCTGTCGAAAAAAACCCCAAAGAAAATTTTAATAATTTGAGATATAAATCTGCAGATACAATCAGGAAATGCCATATTTTCCAAAGCACCACACATTTATCCAATACATGTCCAAAAAGGGGGAAAATAAATGAAATTAACATTGAAAAAGAACCTGATGTTGAAAAAGATGATATAATTGAAGAAAATTCAGATGATAAATCATCAATATTTTCTGAATCTTCAAAGGATATAGAAAATATCAATGCCACCTTTGAAATCAAGGAGTCTTATTCACACTTGCCACAGTTGAGCAATGGCCAGCTTGATTTATCAAAAAATCAAGATGCACAGTTAATGAAAGCCAAACCAAACAGACATAAAGGTTATACAGCGGGTAGCTCCTGTATAACAGAAGTGGTAAGTGACAACAACCCCACTAAGCTACTACTTGATCCAGGAGAATTCTGCTCTTGTGTAGGTAAATCCTTTCTTAAGACTTGTGTACCCAATTTTGAAGATCAATTCTTGCCAATTGATGGCATAAAATTCAATAGTGCAAGTAACCCAATGAAATCATTGGGAATATTTAAAACTAGTGTCATATTTCCACATATAAATGGAAATTTAAGAATCACTGTTGAATTTGTTGTTATGGAAAATTGCTCTAGTACCCATTTCATATTGGGAAATGATTATTTGATCATGTATTTCATAGATTTACATAACAACAATGACAGATACTTTACTATTGGAGACAATAAGCGCAAAAAATTTGCCTTTTTACCATTTGAAAGACCAATTACAGTGAACAAAGTATCACCAGTCAGCTTAGAGTTAGAGAAATTCAAGTCTGAACAGTTAAGTGAAGCTGAAATAAGCCTTTATTTTAGTGATAGACAAGATAATTAACTTTCTGCTCTTTTATATGACCACAAAGAAGCATTTGCTTCAGATAAAGAACCCCTAGGGGCAATTATTGGTCATGAAGTTGACATTACTCTTAATATTGAGAGACCTTATTCACCACTCTTAAGAAGACCTGAATATTCAGCAAGTCCAAAATCAAGAGAAGCTCTGGAAATTTATATCATAGAACTTCTATACCTTGGTGTAATAAGAAAAGTGGGCCACAATGAAGAAGTAGAAATAACTATACCAGTCATAGTGGCATGGCATAATGGAAAATCTAGAATGGTTGGGGACTTTAGAGCTCTGAACACCTACACTGTTCCAGACAGGTACCCAATACCAGAAATCCAAATTGCCCTCATCCAAATATCTCAAGCAGTGTATATAGGCACTATGGATGCCCTCAAAGCATTTAATCAAAATTTAGTGACACCAGGAGCAAGGAAATACTTGAGAATTTTTGTTCATTGTGGAGTTTATGAATATTTGAGGATGCCTTTTGGAATAAAAAATTCACCTTCACACTTCCAAAGAATGATGAATGAAATTTTCCCTGAAGAGCTTTCATAAGGATGGTTGATAATTTACATTGATGATATTATTGTCTGTTCCAAGACTTGGGAAGAACATATGTGCAGATTATCCAGAATTTTGACCAAAAATCCAATCTGTGAACATGAAACCTCTTTGAAGAAATGTCATTCTGGATTTGAGGAGCTCAAAGCACTAGGATATGTGGTATCTGGTCTATCCCTTGGGATTGACAAAAATAAAATTGCAGCAGTCTTATTGAAACCTATGCCTCAAAACAAAAAGGAAATTCAATCATTTTTGGGCTTTTCAGGATATTACAGGCAACACATTAAAGATTTTGAATCCATAGCAAGACCTCTTTATAAGTTATGTGACAAAGACACAGTATTTGAAATAGCTGCTGACAGAGTAAAAGCCTTTGAATCTTTAACACAAGCTTTGACCACTGCTCCACTCTAACTGATGCCAGACTTTAAACTTTACATTGATGCATCAGGGGATGGGCTTGGTGCTGCACTTCATTAAGTCCAAATTTTAAATGATAAACCTGCTGAAGGTCCCATATGTTTCATATCCAGGAAAATCAAACCAGCTGAAGCCAGATATGAAGCAAATCAGATGGAGTGTTTATGCCTTGTTTGAGCTTTGGAAAAACTCAATTACTTCCTTGAAGGATGTGTTTTCGAAGTAATAACAGATTGTACCACTGTTATATTACTTTCAAACATGAAAACACCTAAAAGACAGATGCTCAGATGTCAAATAGCCATACAAGAGTATAGGAGCAATATGACTATTGTTCATAAAGATGGGAATATTCATAGAAATGCAGATGGACTAAGCAGATGGCCATTACCAAATGATATTGATAATCCTTTTTATGTGCCAGAAGAAGCTTCCCCACAGATCCCAATAGAAGTAATAAGTGTTACAGACTTGAACACCACCTTCTTTGAAGAAGTAAGAAACAGTTACACTCAAGATAAGAATTGTAGCATCTTATACCAATTACTTAACAAAGACTGTAAATACAACTCTCTAGTACATGCCTTGGATGAAGTATGGAAGAAATCTTATGATGAAGGAAGATTTCACCTACTGGATGGTATAATTTACCACAGGACCAAGCACACATGTGTCATGAAAGTTGTGAAAAGGTCATTAATCAATCTTTTCCTGAAATAATGCCATGCCAGCCCCTTTTCAGGAAATCTGTCTGAAGACATAACAAGAGAAAAAGTAAAGACCTGCATATGGTGGCCAATGTGGCAGAAGATGTTTCAGAGTATTGCAAAACCTGTGACAGATGTCAAAAGGCAAATAAAACCACTGGAAAAAGACTTATTAATATGATGAAAATCCAAGAACCCAGCAGACCTTGGGATCTTGTCCATATGGATTGGGTAACTGGCCTACCATCAGGAGGTGACAAAAGTTATAATGCTTGCCTAGTGATTGTAGACAGATTCAGTAAAATTGCCATCTTTTTACCATGTCACAAAGATGGTACAGCCATGGATACAGCTCTTCTAATATGGAATAGAGTAGTGTCATGGACTGGCATATTCACAAATATCATTAGTGACAGAGATCCTAAATTCACTTCAGCACTGTGGACAAATCTTCACCAATTATTTGGCACTAAATTGTCTTTCTCTACAGCCTACCACCCACAAACTGATGGTCTATCTGAAAGGATTATACAAACCTTAGAAGACATGGTAAGAAGATTTTGTGAATATGGCCTTTAATTCAAATATTGTGATGGACTCACTCATAATTGGTGTACTCTTCTACCAGCATTAGAGCTGGCATATAAGACATCAATTCATGCCAGTACCAATCAAAATCCTGCTATTCTAGAAAAAGGATGGAATCCCAAGTTACCCCAAGATTCTTTAAGAAAGGATTTGGCTGAAATACATCCTACAGCTGCCAGCTTCAAAGGAATGCTAGACAGAGCTACAAAGCATGCAGTAAGATGCATGGAAGACTCATTTTCATATGCTAAAGATAAATGGGAACATCACATGTCACGCCAGATTTCAAAGTGGGGGATTTAGTACTAGTATCCACCACCAACTTCAATAACATCAAAGGATGTAAAAAGCTCAAAGACTCCTTTGCAGGAGCTTTTGTTATTAAAGCCCTCCATGGAGAAAATTCTGTTTAAGTAGAATTATCTGAAGAACTTAGTATTAAGCATTCTACATTTCCAGTGAGCTTGATAAATCCATATAAATCTTGTGATGCTGAAAGGTTTCCTTTGAGGAATAAAGCTCCCCAAGTTATAGTTCCTATCGAGACATCTAGTATTAAGAAGATTACCAAAATTCTTGAAGAAAGAAAATTAAGAACCAAAAAAGTAAGGGAATACCTTGTTAGGTAAAGTGACCCAACTTGTGAAGATGAATGATTAGAAGAAAAGGACATACCTGAAGCTACTAAACTTCTCAGAAGATCCAGACATACTAGAAAGAACAATATTACAAAGTAATCTTCTTTTTAGAGGGAGGGAATGTGAGCCTTAGAGGTATTTTCATATACCCAAAAGACCACATACAAAAAATTAATATACAAACATAAATAAAATAAATTTATTTATATTATTAAAATAAAAATTAAAATATAGATAGGAATTTATATACAAAATCAAAAATTCAATTATAATTTAAAAATTAAAATACATTAAATTTTAAAATTGTAAAAACACATTTTTACTTGTAAAATTTAAGTAAAAATGAATTTTCAACAAAATTACCCAAAATGAAATAATTTTGGAAAAAAGTTAAAGAAAATTTATCATAACTTTTTATCTAACAAATAAACATATAACATTTATTTCACCATTGGATTCCTTATAAAAAATTAGGTGGGGTCACCTCTGAGTGAAATTTCTGTAACTCAACTCTGAATAAGCTTAAATTAAGTTTTTTTGTATAAAAGTTGGAAATCCTCAAAACCTTAATTTGATTAACATCACATGTGGTGTTAATCATCAATTTTTGTGTCAAAGTTCAGGTGTTGTGTATAGCTTAGAAGTTATGAGGAATTGAAGTATTTTCAATTGAATTGTCAAAATGTGTGCGTGTATTACATAAGTGAACTTTGATTTACATATGAGGTCTCAATTATTACATTAGTTCACTGTAAAACTCAATTTCATTAAATATGTAAGCTATAAGTATAATACATGATGAGGATTTAAAGGAAAAAATAAATTGGAAAGATTAAATTTGGGGGGAAAAGGAACTCTAGCTCTAAGGGGGATCCAGACCCCCGAAATCCTTGCTGACAGGCATGAGATGTCAAACTCCACGCAAACGTTCATCACTTTTGGCCTGGAATTGAGTCACAGGGTCTGTGACTTAATTGATGATGAGGTTTTGATACCAACCAGGGTGGTTTTAACTGCTGCCAATAGGGTAAAACTACCCTTAAGATTAAAAAATCTTAGAAAAAACAGTTTTAGCTGGTTTCTACTTTTCTTACACTCATTTTTACGTGTCTTGAAGGCTCTAGGCCAGGTATTACTATAGTAATGGTTGATTTAAGGGTCTAAAATGGCTAAAACCAGCCCTTTTTTGGTCTAAACCAGGGTTCAATGATGCCATAATTGGCTTTTCTGTTGTCAGAGGTTTTTCCACAACTGAAAAGAGTAAATTCTACTTTTTGAGTAAGAAAATTGATGGCAATAAAAGAATGTCTTCTTTGCCTAGCATTTCTCTTCATGTTAGAATCTTTTCCTTTTAAAATTAGTTTAAACACTGTTAAACCAATCAATAATAGATTCCAACCAACCTTTTAACACTGTGAAAGATCATTATTATAATTGTTTGTAACTCTTATAATCATTCTTACCCCTGAACCACCCCAAAAGTGAATTAGAACATCTTTCATCACTGTTAGCTTTGTCACTTTGTTTCCAAATTCACTCTGGTCACTTTTGGGCGTGTTTTACCTTTAAATATCTTCTTGAAGACTGTGTTCTTTAATTAATTGCTTGCAGTTCTTTTCTCAATTAATTCCAACTGAAATTGCTCTTGAAGAAATTTCTTTTGTAGCCTTAAATATCTCTTGTAGAGTATTTCTGTATAAATCTTTATTGTTGGTAAAACAATAAATTTTTATCATATCATTTTTTTATACTTAAAAAGTTGAAAACAATGAAATTGGTGTGCTTTCTCTTTAAAAGTACTATTTCTTACTATTTTCAATAATTTTACCTTATACAAATTTTGAGGACAGGAACAGTATTTGATATTTTATCAAATTTTCATATTCACACCTTACATTATTGCTTGATAAAGTAAGCCATAATGCAGCTCAAAGCATTAATGATGCCTCTGAATATGTTAAACAGAAATGGGACAAAAGACATAAAACCCCAGAATTCAAAGTAGGGGACTTAATATTAGTTTCAACCTTGACCTTTCATAATATTAAAGGTCCAAAGAAACTGAAAAATTCCTTTGAAGGACCATTTATTACTAAAGCCTTTCATGGGACAAATGCAGTACAGGTAGAGCTTTCAGGAGAATTGGAAAACAAACATCCAACTTTTCCTGTTAGTCTGGTAAAGCATTACACTTCAAGTGATAAGGAATTATTTCCTTTGGGAAATGAAACACCCTTAGAAGTACCTCCACTTGATCAAAGTGAAGATAAAAAAGTACTAAACGTCTTGAAAGAAAGAAGACTTGGGGGGGAAATGAAAGAGAATACTTGGTCAGCTACAGAAATCCACAACATGAAGATGAATGGATTGTAGCAGAGAAGATACCTGATTCCCAAAAATTTCTCAGATGATTCAGACAAGAGAGAAGACCAATTCCTCAATAAAACATCTGAATTTTGTGCTTTACATACTTGAAAGTATAAGTAAAGAGGTTGGACAGTGGATGATAGCCCCCCCCTAATTAACCTGGGGGTACATACTAAAAGAAAATTGTGGTACAATTTTTTTGGTGATAGGGAATGTGAGCCTATGAGGTATGTATAACATACCCATAAGGCCACAAATGACTTTATATACAGTTGATTTAGTCTTCAACAGACTTCTCAACTGAATTTAAAATAAAAAATAATAAAAAATAAGTATAACTTTTTTTGCATAAACAAACTTATAAATATTATGTCATTTTTGGATTCTACACCAAAAATGACCTAGGGTACACCCATAGGGTGTTATACCCAAAAATGCTTATTTCTTATGTTATTGGAAGATTTAAGAATCTCACAGTACTAATATAATTTTTTTAACATTTTTTTAAAATTGTTAAATTTAAGCTTAAATAAGCTTAAATTTAAAGTTGCATAAGGTTTATGCAAACTTACCAAAATTTTAGTTAAAATTGAGGTGTTGTGTATATTTACTGAATTGGCTGAGGATCTGCCATACAGGATGTAAATCCTGCGTGAGCTCAATTTAAAAGCTTTTAAGGCCATAGTATGGCTTTAAATAAATAAAAGGGCAAAATCCACGCAAAAAGGTGGGACAAAGGAAAAAGACCAAACAGAGCTGGGGTACCCAACTTTTTGGATCTGCAATAATTCAATTCAGGCTGTCCACCTGTATTGGAGTATTTTGAACCTTATTTAAACTTTAAGATTAGACTTTGATCCCACCTTAAAGTTTAAACTGGTTTTAATCCAATTTGGACAGGAATTTCAAGCTTCCAAAGGGTAAATCCCAATATGCAGGCTTGAAATTAAAGTTTTGAGACCTTCCAAAGCTTAAATAAGCTTAAAACCATAGGGCTACAAGCATTAAAACCTTATCAAAAGCTAAGGTTTAGTTTCTATTGCTATTTTACATGGAAAAATAGCAATAAGTTCAAAAATTCATTAAACATCCAATTCTTAATGGATTTGCTGGAAAACTTCACACACTGTACAATTTAATATTATCAATATATAAATTCAATTTTAAGTATCTTTTATAAACAGATTTCCTGGTTAATTAGCCTGGAAATTTACTCTTTTAATTATACTTAAATAAAGTCAAGATTTCTTTAAAAATTAATTAAAAATTGATTTTAAGAGATTCCTGCTTGAAACTCTATTTTTAAGTTGTTCATGTGATGAACCTTAATATAAATAAGCTTATTTTATATTAAAACTTGGAATAATTAACTTAAATGAGGACCAAAGCTACTTGGAGTTAAGAATAGCACTGGTAACTTTAAATTGGAATTAAAAATAAGTTACCTTAAGTTAAGAACCTTATTTTTAAGCACGGTTTTTCAGTTTTGACCCCAGCATGCCCTCTATATCCATTTTGAACTATGAGAGCTGCTCTGTAGACACAAAAATAGTATTTTCATCACTGTTTTTGTTAATAATCAATTTTCAATCCAATCATATTAGACATTTATACAGGTAAAGTTTTATTATATATAAAATCTTATTATTAAAGTATTTCTTGAATATTTTATTCTTTATAAATCTTAAAGTAAAGAATTGAAATCATAGAGATTATATTATTGTTGTAATCACCTATAATATACTTTATTTTATAAAATTATTGTCTTTAAAATATCCTTTAAAATCCACAAATTCCTCTCAAAAACTCTTTAATCATATTTTTTATTATAAAAAGTTGTTTTATCTTTTAAAATATTGATGTTTGGTGTTTTTTCAACTTCTGATTATTATTTAATATAATAACTGTTGTTGTTTGACTTGTTGTATTAAATTTATATTATAAGTAAGTTTTCTCCAAAATTCTATTTCTTTTTTTATCTATTATTAGTTTTTTTTTATATAGAATTTTTCTATTAGAATTATTTCTTCACTGTGTGTCTTTTAATTCTCTTAAAAATAATACTTATATATTATCTATAAGTGGCTAAATACTTATATTTTCCCCGTGTAATTGTCTCATTAAGAGCTTTACACTTCTTATTGTTATAATTGTCAATGACTATAACAATAATAGAATAATTATAATTCATTATAATTATTGTTTTGTTTTATTATTATTTTATGTAATAATAATTAAATTCATTTTTTCATACAATTCTTTTTAATAATTTCATTTAAATTTTTGGTTATGATATTTTATTATATTATATTTTTCTACTGAAGACAGTCATAGTACTCTTGATATTGTTACTATTATCAAGAGTTTCATAGACAAACCTTACACCCTGTGACATTATATTAATTAACTCATAATTTATTCTCATTCTTTTCATTTGTTCTTTATCATATTATTCACTAATTCCATTAAAATTATGACTCTTCAATTCTTATGAGCTTTATGATTTATTGTCATCTCTCAATTTTCTCTAATTCATGTCTTCATTATTGAAAATTGAAAGCTTACCCATTTTCATTTTTGATTCTCTTTTAAATAATTATTCAAGTCCTCACTTTATTTCCTTCATAATCCAGGTTTCATTTTCATCTGATTTTCAAATTGGTCATCAAAATTAATTCAGACACATTCTTCACATCAAGATTCACTTTGACTCATTCTTCAAGAATTTTTTAGTTTTAGTGGAGAACTCACTTGACTTGATTTGATTGATTCATTTGAAATTAAATATATATTGAATTAAATAAAATTGATTTACCTGAAGATTTATTGATCCTTCTGATTTTTCACATCATTTCTTTTGACATAAATGGAATTTTTGTCAAGAACTTACTTGATTGAATGATTTCCTGCAAGATTTTGATTTTTATTGATTGAAATATTGATTTATTGACTTCAAGATTTCATTTTACATTTGATTTATTGACTTATCTGGTGATTTCATTTTTATTCATTGATTTTCCTTAAAGATATTGATTATCATTTTGACTGCAAGCTTTCCTTTTTAATTGCCTCAAGTTTTTCATATTCAAATTTTGATTTTATTAATTGCATTTTGTTTTTTTTCCTGAAAATTATGCCTTTCCAACACTCACCTCCTGCCAGACAGACAAGATCCCAGGCTAGAGCTCAAGCTGTTCATACTCCAACTCAAAGAGCCCCTCTTGATGGCACCCCATCAGTTCCTCAACTGAGGGCCCACTTAGACAGAGGACCAAATTTGGAAGGAGCAGCATTATCCAGGAAGGAAGGAAGAGGTCCAAGAGGATCAAGTTCTTTTTCAGGAGTAGTTGGTGCTTTTCCAGGACCTTCAAGGACTACTTTCATAGGTCCTGGTGAAGATGGTGAAGAGGAGGATTCTGATGGTACTGAAGGTGTTCCTGCTCCTGCGGCGGAATCCCAAGGTACTGGAGGGCCAACTCTAGCCAATTCTAATCAGCCTGTCTCTCATCATTCTGAACCATCCTTATTGGCCATCATGCAGAAAATGACTCAGATTATGGCCAATCTTCAAGCAGCTTCATATTCTGAAGCATCAAGACCACCAGCCTTCAAAACTCCGTCTAAGAAGGCACAAGAATTCTTTGATGGGACTCAGCCCTTCAAAGTCAGAAGTTTCATTAAGTCTTGTCAGCTTCTCTTTCATAATGATCCAGAAAATTTCTCACAAGACTGGAAGAAGGTTCTTTATTCCAATTCATTTCTCATTGGCAGGGCTTCAAAATGGATGGAGCCTTATCTTTCCAATATCACTAATCAAGATCCAAATTACCTCCTCAATTAATGGACTTTATTTAAATCTCAACTATTTACTTTTTTTGGGGACCCAAATTAATTTAGAAAAGCTGGAGCAGAGCTGGATTCCTTAATAATGAAAGGAGGTGGACATGTTTCATTATACATTGCTGATTTCAGAATTTTGGTTTCAAGAGTTGTAAATTGGGGTGAAAGAGCTCTGATCCATAATTTCAGGAAAGGATTTCCATCCAGAATTCTGGATCAATTGGCCTCCCATCAAGACTTAATGGATATCACCCTGGAGCTTGATACCAGGTACCATGGGATTCAAAAGGAGAATAGTCATGATCAAGAGAAGAAGCCTGAAGCCTCAAAGTCAAGTTCTTCTCATCCCCAAAATTTTTGAAGCTCAAATAAAAAGAAGAAGAATTTTTAGAAGCGGGACAATCCCCATTCTTCTTTAATGAATAAGGACTTCAAGCTTATGGTTTCTGAAAAGGAAAGAAGAATCAAGGAGGGCTTATGTGCCTATTATGGTGTGTAGCATAGTATTGAGTTCTGTTTCAAAATAGCTCAAAAACAGCTTTCCCAACCATCAGGCAATTTTCTCAGCCAGGGAAAAGCCTGAGTGAAGATCATGTTGTGTTCAATGGTCTGCACTATTTTCCACCCAGAGCACAATTGCACATTCTGAATAATGGTGTCAATAATTCCTTAAAATTCTTTGTTTTTTCTTCTCTTTCTGACATGTTCTACAGTATTCTTGTTCATTGTTGTGCTACCAGCTCATTTATTGCAAAGCAGTTTTTTCACAGATATTCTTTGACCATGTCAGAACTCCTATAGAAGATTCCTCTTATTATGTTGGAGTCTTCTGAGCCCCCTTCTCTATTTGTGACTCACCATACTAAACTTATGATTGACCTCTCATCCTTCCCAAGCTTTTAATGGTACTTTTTAGTCATTGATAAGCCCAAGGGAGAATACCTCATATTGGGATTTGACTTTCTTAATAATTTTAATCCATCTATTGATTGGAGGCAAGGGCTGATCACCTTTGATGCTGATAATAAGGACTATTATGATTCTTTTGAATCTTTCAGTAATGACTTTTTTTCTGCCAAATCATGTGCAGCTCTGGTTGGTGATTCCGAAACACCATCACTTCCATATTCTGTCCATATTCCTTCCTTTAATTCCCATCAGTCTTTCCTATCCTCTAGAGATGAAGTCTTCAAAGATGTTGAAGATGTTGGAGAAGCTAATTGTGTATCTTCAATTCATCTCTTCTTTGGAAATATGGACCTCCCTCCCTCATCTTATTATGACTCCCTGGAGAAGTTGTGGGATGAAGAGGAAGAGCCAGAAGAAATAAAAACCGTGATGTAGGTTTTTCCTTCTACTTCTCAGCAGTAGTTGGATGTATTCTCCAAGGTGAAAGCAGAGAAACTTCCTCCTCACCATGCCTGTGATCATCACATTGAACTGTAGGTGTCTCTACCTCCAGCTGGGGTGATCTACTCTTTATCAAACCAAGAGTCAGATACACTCAGGGCCTAAATTTCAGAGAATGTAGAGAAAGGTTTCATCTGGCCAAGCTCCTCTGCAACAGGAGCACCTGTCCTCTTTGTCAAAAAGAAGTATGGTGGCCTCAATTTGTGTGTTGATTACCACAAACTCAATGCTGTTACTAGGAAGAACAGATATCCTGTTCCTCCTATAAATCAGCTTCGCACTGTATTTATTGGCTCTTATATCTTCTCCTATATTGATTTGTTTGATACATAGAACCTGCTCTGAATCATGGAGGGTGATAAACATTGGAATTGTTGTAGAACCAAATATGGCAGTTATGAGTACTTGGTTATGCCATTTGGGCTCACCAATTCTACTGCCTCTTTTCAATGATATTTCTCATGATCTTCTTGATGTTCATTTTGTGGCTTAATTGGATGACATAATGTTCATTTCCAAATCTTAGGAAGAACATTTCACCCATGTGTCCACTGCTCTTTCCAGACTCAGAGCCAATAACCTCTTTGCTAAGGCCTCCAAGTGCCTATTTCATGCTTCTAGTGTAGAGTATTTAGTTGATGTTGTTTCTTCTGAAGGCCTCAAGATGGACCAAGCAAAAGTCCAGCAAATACTCAGTTAGCCACCTCTAAGAAACCTCAAGTCTCTTCAATCTTTCCTTGGCTTTTCAAATTTTTACTTCTGTTTCATCAAGAATTATTCCAAGAAAATTAGTTCACTCACCAAGTTCCTCAAGAAAGATTCCTGTTTTCCCCTTAATGAGGAATCTTTTAGACAGTTTCACCAACTCAAAGAGGCCTTCACCACAGCTCCAATATTTTCCCACTTCAATCCTTCTCTACCCACCATTGTAGAGACTGATGCATCTGATTATGCCTTGGGTGCTGTACTGAGTCAGGTTTCTGACTCAGGAAAACATCCCATTGCATTTTATAGCTGAAAGCTTATTCCAGCAGAGATCAATTATGAGATTCATGACAAGGAACTCCTTGGAATAGTCTGGGCTCTCAAGAACTGGAGGGCTTTTCTTCTTTCCCTTTCTTCTCCTTTTGAAGGTCTCACCAATCACTCTTATTTACAATACTTCATATCCTCCAAGATCCTTACTCTCTGTCAGGCCTACTGGGCTGAATTCCTTTCTGAATTTCACTTTTCAATCACTTACCTCCCTGGAAACCTAGCTACTCTTCTAGATGCCTTATTGTGTCAGGACAATGTTTATCTGGAGAGGGGGGAGGATTTCATCAGCAAGAATCCAATTAACTTTCAACAACCCATTAAGAAAGATGAAGTCCAACCCTTAATATTTGTTGAAGTCAAGGTGTAAGATTTTTCAAATTTGATTGAATCAATTCAGAAGGCTCTATCGCAAGATTCTCATTACAAAAGTATTCTTCAAGATTTGGGTAAAGGTAAATCTGTCCAAGATTATTCTCTTGATTCCACTTCCCAACTTCTTCTATTCAAATATTGGGTGGTGGTCCCAAATTACCCCACAAGTCATCTTAGTATACTTCAAAATCTGAATGACTCTCCTCTAGCTGGCCATCCTGGACAAGAGAAGGGGCTCAAGCTTGTCAAGTGGGATTTTCACTGGTCTGGCATGACTCAATTCATTAAGGATTATGTTTCATCCTGTTAACAGTTTTCAAGAGAAAAGAATATCCATCACAAGAAGTTTGGACTCCTCAAACCTCTTCCAATTTCAAATGGTCCTTGTATTTGCCTTTCAATGGACTTTATCACTCAACTGCCACTGTCCAACTCTTTCGATTCAATTATGTTCATAGTGGACAGGTTCTCAAAAATGGCAGTATTTATTCCGACAATTTCTTCCATTACTTCATTGTATTTTTCCCATTTATTAATCAAAAATATTTTCTCAAAGAATAGCCTTCCTTCAAGCATTTTCAGTAATAGAGTTTCTCTTTTTGTTTCTTCCTTTTGGACCAATCATTTTCAGAAGCTCAATATTTCAAGAGATCTGTTAACTGCTTACTCTCCAGAAACTGATGGTCACATAGATAGGTAAATCAGATACTAGAACAGTACCTTTTAATTTATGTCAGTTATAATCAATATTATTGGAACACCTGGCTCCCTCTGGCTGAATTTTCTTACAATAACTCAGACCACTCTTCAACCAAACAATCACTGTTTTTCACTGTTTATAGAAGAGACCCTAAATTCAACTCAGTTAAAATCACTCAAGATACTCCTTCTGGAATGTTATCAACAAAAGTCCAATAAGTACGGCAAGATTTCAAGAGAAAGCTTGAAGTTGCCATAAACAGGTTTAAGAGGTATGCAGATAAAAGTAGAGCAAGTCCACCTGTTTTCAATCCTGGTGACATGGTATGGCTTTCTTCCAAGAATATAGAATCAACTAGACCCACCAAAAACTTCCTGAAAGATGGTTGGGTCCTTTTCCAATCTTTATTAAAGTCAGGACTCATTCCTACCATCTCAATGAAAGTCCATCAACCCAGTCTTCTGTATTTCCCTCTTAGAACCAGTCAAGAAATCAACAATCCCATATCAGCATCAAGATCCTCCTCCTCCAATTATAATTGAAGAAGAAGAGGAATGGGAAGTCTCTCAAATACTGGATTCAAAGCTTATGAGAGAAAAATTAGGGCTTTTGGTGGAATGGAAAGGTTTCAGTCAAGAACCAGAAAGATTCACTTGGAACCAACCAAAAACCTCAAGAATTGTCCTGAACTTGTCAAGAATTTTCATTCTTTATATCCTGACAAGCCAGAACACAATTCTTCAAGAGATTGACTTTTTATGGTGCTTGATGGGGAGAGGAATTACCAAAGGTAATTCCCACTCCTAGTGTTCACCTTTAGAGGTATTCTACCCTTTTTGTTGTAAGCATCACCTTTTCCACTCTGTGAGCACCTGAAATAAAATTTTCCTTTCCAGGTCCTTGGGCATTTTTCAAAATCAGATTACCAACCGCTGTGATGAAGATTGGAGCCTCCTCAAGATACTCTTTCCATTATACCTTTTTTGAAGTTTTCTTTCTTATAAACTTAATGCCAAAATCTTTACATCAACTCAATTTTTCAAATCCCAAGGCCAAATGTCAAAAGAAGACTAAATTATCCTTACATAATATGCCAACCCCTTATCAGCTAAAATCTTCTGTTTCAAGATTTGTAAACTCTGAAATCCCTATGTCCAATCCATCTCAACAGGTTCAACAGTATTCTACCTTGTCTTGGTGCTCAGGAGCTCACCACTCAAGGTAGGGGGTACTGTCACAACCACAGGAAAACCCCCTCCCAATTGGTGTTTATGGAAAGTCAATCCTCCACAAATTCATGGCAAATTGGCCATTTCACCACTGATGGTGTGTAATGGCTCTTTGGCCATATGCATGGGCTTCAGGTCATATCTTGCTTCATTGGCCTGTTTGGCCAATTTCCAACCTCAGAAAACCCCAGGCCAATACCCCTAAATTTGGGCATGGGGGTCATTCAGTCCTCCAAGGGCCTCTGGAACACCCCCTTTTATTAGGGGGCTTGGGGCCTAAATGGCATATTTGGGCCATTTAGGCCCCCTGTGGCCTCTACAGCCTGTGGGCCATGGAACACATTAGGCCCCCTGTGGCCTCTACAGCCTGTGGGCCATGGAACACATTAGGCCCCTTTTGGCCTAATTCCAATGAGGCCAAAAGAGGCCAAGGGGGAAGACCAACAGCCCCCAATTCCAGGTGGGCCTCCCTGAGCCTATTCTGGTCATATATCCAGGAAGTTCCAAAATGGCCAAAAGACCTAACAAACCCAGATTTGGCCCAAGGACCAAAGACACCCAGAATGGCCATATCCCTCAAGACTCAAACCATGGCCTCTGGAAATCACCAGAGGCAACCAGGCACCTTCAATAAGAGGTTTCCCCTCAAGATAAGGGAGACTTCTGGCCCAACTCAATGGACCCAAGTCTGCAGGAACCAGGAGTGGTGCATGTATGGTATTATATACCATTATGCACCATTTTTCCTCAGTAATTCAGTGGTGACCTTTTCAGGACTTCATTATGCAATTTCAAATCAATTCCCCAGGCAAATAACCCATTTCAAAGGAAGGCTTCAGACCCTCAGTCTTACAATCCATGGCAGCTACCAGAAGACCATTTGAGGACCCTGGATCCCTGGCTTTCCAGGTGTTGGGTATTTAATTACAACAGTATTCCTCCAAGGGAATACTGGCCCAGGATTGTTCAAGGGAAATTTGGAGATGTTGTAATCATTCAAATCAGTTGTCAAGGCATCAAGAACTCCAGCACTTCTTGGAAAACTCAATTGGTTCATACAGGCGGTATTCAGAAAACCTGTATGGCATTAGCCCATTTGGGCCAATTCATATTCCACTGTGGAAATTCAAGACCCACAGTTTGTTGTCAAGATGGCAAGATCTGTATTAACCCAATACAGCTGGCAAATCCACCCCCCCAGGATCAGTATTCAACTTTTCACATATACTGGACACATTTTCTTCCCTGGGGACTTTTTCACCTTTTGATTAATATATTGGATTTATCTTTATTCTTATTTTCTTTTCATTATTAAATTAAATACTGATAATCTTAAGTCAGTCATTTCCACTTCTTTCTTTGCCTTTCAGTGGATATTGGTGGTCATATCCTTTACTAATTCCATTGCTCTTTCTGGCATGTTGAAACAGTGATTTGAGGATTCATTTGGTTGGCTCTTTGGCCTTTGTCTTTCTCTTATTAGCCTTTGGCCTTTGGCTTCATTCTTATCTTTGGCATATCTTCTACTGCTCTCATTTTCTCTTAAAAAAATATATTATTCTTTTTTCTCTCTATCTTTGGAGCCCTCAAAATGAGTCCCTGATTCCTGAGTGCCAGGCCACTCTTGTTATTACCAAGAGCCCCTGTGAAATCAGCCTATTTTTTCCATTTGGTATCATTACTAAATTCATAATGATTACTTTAATATATAGAACTAACAAAGTATTAAATATCTTTATACTCAATGTACCTTATATGAAAAAGAACCATAAGTCTTAATTTGTATAGAAATACCACAATATTAAAAAAAATGTCAATGAAAGACAAGATAATAATATAAATTAGCTAGGTAAAATTTGACCTTTTCATATAGCTTGGAGCATGATTACACCTTTAATTCTCAGTGAATGTTCTTAATGAATTTTAAAAGTATCTGATGGCATGGTATTTATAACAGCAAATTCAATTTTTTGTCAAGGAAAAATTAGCTAATAGGCTATTACTAATAAATTAATGTAGTGAAGCATAAATACATATTTTTCTTGTAAAACACTTCACAAAAATATTAGCAAAGTTTTATTTTGGAAAAGAATTCTCAAATGAAAATAAATGAAGTTATAAATAAATTAACAAAAAAGCGGAGTTAATTTGGAGCTTGAACAGATCCTACTTATAATGGAAGATAAGATATGTATACAAAACTCAGTTTTATTTTTTGATTTTGTTTCAAGGAAGCTTTTTAGCTAATTGAGTGTTTCAGATTTATAGTAAATTTATTTAGCATATTATAATGGATATTTTCTGAAGAAATCTACATAATTATCCTAAATGTGGTTCAATTCATCCAATTATGATTATTGATATCTTTATTTAATAAAATTATTTTCATTGAAGGTATTGTATGCATTAATTACAGAAATACAGGATTTTAATTGTTTTCAATGCATAAAACTTGGAGGTTTGGTATGAGCTGAGAGTATAGATTAAAAAAATCAAGTTAGGGATGGTTTGGGATTTGGGTTTGAGAAGGTAATTTTCTTAAAACTTCAAAGTTTTCCAATAAATTAAACCAGTTTAACTAAGAACTATCATAAGTTTTGTCAGGTTTAACTGTGTAATTACTCAACAAAAGTCTATGTTAATTTACCAAAAAACATTCATTCTTCTATTAATTACTTGGAAAGTAAATTTTCTATTTTCATATTATTTTTTTCAAAAAATTCTTGTAATGGTTTAAAATTTCCAATTTTGTAAATTTATTGAGAAATTCAAAAAAAGGTTTTGTCTTAATTATTAAAATCCAAAATTTTTACAAATTTTTTGATAAATACTATTTGAAATTTGAAACCTTGGCTATAAATACTATTGGGAGAAATCTATGATCTAATTATCATTTTTGAATTATCCAGTAGGATTTATTGGAAGGATTTGATAACTTGTATTGATTTTTATCTTTTCATAAAAGTCATTTTCAAGAAAATCATAATTACAATTGCAGACCCAAAAATCTATTCAGAATCAATCAATAAAAAGATTTATTTTCATTATATGACGAAAATCTCAAGTTATTTAAATTTATTTTTGTGGTGGCAGAAGCAAATTGGTCCTTGTGATTTGTATGCCAAACAATCTCAATTGTTGAGCCAACTTTTTAATACCATGATCAAACTCTTACAACCATCTTCTGGATGAGTATGTGTTTATATAATTATCTACTCCCTTCGATCGATGACTGTTAACCTCTACTGGACCCATTGCGCTTACTGTACTCCCTAGGGTGTCTGCCCATCAATCTCTACTTTCTACTCTCATCTCATCTTCTCATTTGTTTTCGATCCTCATCGATTGATCTGTGATTGATCTCAAGTCATAAAGTAATTAATTCTCTTCCTTGACGGCTTTCGCATTTGAATTCTTTCCATCATGGCAGAAAGTCGACCAATCTCATTTTGTGAACATGTTCAAGTAAGCATTTTATCACAATATTATAAGATTCAATTTGCATTTTTCATGATGAATTTGATTGTTTGCTTGATTTTTTTCAGCTTACGGCTATTGGTGTTCAACCTGGTAAATTTCAAGTTTAATAATTCCATGCGAATTTTTTTGGTCTTCATTTCATAGGCTAATTAATCCTGGGTTGTCATGACTTTCTTTAATCTAGCTTCCATTGGTTTTAACACTCTTACCATGGAATCTGAGAGATATATTTGTGTAAGAGAAGAAGTCAATGATGCCAAACAGTATGTTAAGTTTTAGCCCGGAATTTTATCTATTTCACCTTAATCATTCATTCATTGACTGGCCTTCAAATCACTTTTATCTTTCAGGGTTGTAATCATCGATCTCGGTGATGCTAATAATATCATGAGAAGACCTATTAGTGCTGAGAGCGCTATCATGCATCCAATTCAAAAAGTAATTGCTCTTCGAGGTCAGTTCAGATTAAACCAAAACCTTACAAAGTATTCTTTAGCCTAATCTGTTTATCGTTTTATTCCTTTAAATCACTTAACTCTTAGCGGCTCGCCAACTTCAAATTTTCAACATTGAACTTAAGCAGAAGGTTAAATCCCACCTTATGCATGAAGATGTCACTTTTTGGAAATGGATCAATGAATCTACTCTTGGAATCGTCACTGAAACTGCCGTTTATCATTGGACAACCACTGATCCCAACAGTCCACCTACTAAAGTATTTGAGAGAAATGCTAGTCTTGCTGGTCATCAAATAATTAACTATCGCTCATCTCAAGATGAAAAATGGATGGTTCTCATTGGCATCACCGGAAACCCAAACAATCCTGCCGCATTCAAAGTCAAAGGCAACATGCAACTTTACAATAAAGATCGAGCTGTCAGTCAATTGATCGAGGGTCATGCTGCTAGTTTTGCTGAGTTTCGCTTAGATGGGGCTGCTCAAGATAGCAAGCTATTCACTTTTTCGGTAAGAACCGCAGCTGGTGCCAAAGTAAGTAAAACCTTTTCATTTTAATCTCTCTTTTTTTTGTAGGCTAAAATTCCTTTTTTTACTTTTTGACTTTTATAATCTCACTCTTAGCTTCACATTGTCGAGATTGATCATCAGACTGGTCAACCTGCTTTTTCTAAGAAAGCTGTTGATATATTCTTTCCTCCGGAAGCTACCAATGATTTCCCGGTTGCTATGCAGGTTTCAAAAAAACATAAAATCATCTATATGGTCACTAAGTATGGCTTTATTCACTTATACGATCTTGAAACTGCCGCTTGTATCTACATGAATCGAATATCGGGCGAGACCATCTTTGTAACGGCTGAACATGAAACAAGCTCAGGTATAATTGGCGTCAATCGAAAAGGCCAAGTTCTATCAGTAACCGTGGATGAAGAGACCATTGTTCCATTTATCCTAAACACCCTTAAAAATCCTGAATTGGCCATCAAACTTGCTTCTAGAGCCGACTTACCCGGAGCTGATGATATTTATCTACAGCAGTTTCAGCAACTCTTTAGTACCAGTCAATTCTCTGAAGCAGCTAAAATTGCCGCCAACTCTCCGCGTGGAATTCTTCGAACTCCTCAAACAATTGATCAATTCAAAAGCGTACCTGTGCAAGCCGGACAACTTAGCCCAATCTTGCAATACTTTGGTATCCTCCTAGAAAGGGGTAAGCTCAACAAGTACGAAAGTCTTGAGCTGGCTCGTCCAGTCTTATCCCAAGGCAGGAAGCAACTCTTGGAAAAGTGGTTAAAAGAGGATAAATTAGATTGCAGTGAAGAATTGGGCGATATCGTGAGATCACATGATATGAATCTTGCTCTTAGTGTTTACCTTAGAGCCAGCATTCCTAACAAGGTTTGTCGCTTTATGCATCTAGTCTAAAATAAATCAGTTCCTGATCCAATTAATGCATTAATTTGTCGATTAACTATTTCATACTAGGTATGCGCATGTTTTGCGGAAACAGGTCAATTTAGCAAGATTATCGTATATGCTAAACGGGTCGGCTTCACTCCAGATTACGCTTCTCTCCTTCAGCATATCACCCGATTGAATCCAGACCATGGTAGCGAGTTTGCTACTTCCCTTATTAATGATGAAGCCGGTCCTTTGGTAGATGTTGAAAGAGTAGTAGATATTTTCATGTCTCAGAATATGATTCAACAAGCTACCAGCTTCTTACTTGACGCGCTCAAGGAGAACCGTCCGGATCAAGGCCCTCTTCAGACTAGATTGTTGGAGATGAATTTACTTCACGCCCCACAGGTTGCAGATGCAATTTTGGGGAATGAAATGTTTTCGTATTATGATCGACCTAGTATTGCTAATCTTTGTGAAAAAGCTGGATTATTACAACGTGTAAGTTCAGGTTCTCTTTATTAGACCTTGCAATCAATCTATTAACATTTTTTCTATTGCTTTTTAATGTTTAGGCCTTAGAACATTATGAAGACATTGCTGATATTAAACGTGTTATAGTGCACACCAATTTACTTGGCGCCGAATGGCTGGTCAACTATTTTGGCAAATTGACCGTCGATCAAACGATTGATTGCTTCTTCGAGATGCTTAAAGTTAACATTCGTCAAAATCTGCAAATCGTGATTCAAGCCGCCACGAAATATTCGGACCTAGTAGGGCCGGCTCGATTAATAGAAATGTTTGAATCGTTCAAGACCTTTGAAGGGTTATATTATTATCTTGGTTCAATTGTCAACCTTAGCACAGATCCTGAGGTACACTTTAAATTCATTCAAGCAGCCACTCGAACAGGTCAAGCTAGGGAGGTAGAAAGAATTTGTCGTGAATCAAACTACTATCAACCTGAAAAAGTTAAGAACTTTTTAAAAGAAGCCAAGTTAACCGATCAGTTACCATTGATTATCGTCTGTGATAGATTTGATTTTGTTCACGATCTTGTTCTGTATCTCTATCAAAATGGCCAGATGAACTTTATTGAAGTCTATGTACAAAAAGTTAACTCTCAAAGGGCACCTCAGGTCATTGGTGGATTGCTGGATGTAGATGCGGATGAAATCATGATTAAGAACTTACTTGCTTCCGTTACTGGTCCGATCCCAGTGGACGAGCTAGTAGATGAAGTTGAAAAACGAAATCGACTCAAGTTAATTTTACCTTGGCTAGAGGCTCGAATAGCTTCTGGTCAAACAGACCCAGCGTTATATAATGCAATGGCCAAGATTTTAATCGACAGTAATCACAATCCTGAAGCCTTCTTGAAGGAAAATACGATTTACGACCCTCTAGTTGTTGGTAAATATTGCGAAAAGAGAGATCCTACTTTGGCTTACATTGCTTACGCCAAAGGGTTCTGTGATGAAGAATTGATTCGGATTACCAATGAGAATTCCATGTTTAAACATCAAGCCAGGTATCTCGTAAAACGTCGACGGCTTGACCTTTGGGCTCAAGTCTTACAACCCGACAACATGTACAAAAGGCAATTGGTTGATCAAGTTGTATCAGCTGCGATTCCGGAAAGTTCAAATCCAGAAGATATCTCTGTCACGGTTAAAGCATTCTTAGCAGCCGATTTACCGATTGAATTAATCGACTTGCTGGAGAAAGTCGTCTTGACGCCGTCCGCTTTCAGTGCAAACGCCAACCTGAAGAAATTATTGTTAATGACAGCCATTCGATCTGACAAGGGTAAGGTGATGGGATACATTGATAAGCTGGAAGGATTTGATGTGGAAGAAATCGCTGGGATTGCCATTGAGCATGGATTAGTTGAGGAAGCTTTTACAGTATTCAAAAAACATCAAATGCATTTGGAGGCGATAAATGTGCTAGTTGAACACATTGTTAGTATCGATCGGGCTGCACAATATGCTTCTAAAGTCAATGAGCCAACAGTATGGAGTCGTTTGGGTAAAGCCCAATTGGATGGTTTAAGGATTAAGGACGCGATTGATTCTTACATAAAAGCTGAAGACCCAACAAATTATATGGAAGTCATCGAAACTGCTGATCGAGCTGGTAAACATGAAGATTTAGTTCGATATTTGCAAATGGCAAGAAAATCATTGCGAGAGCCTAAGATTGATACTGAATTATGTGTAGCCTATGCCAAGACCGATCGATTGCATGATATGGAAGAATTTTTATCGATGACCAATGTTGCAGATCAATTAAATGCTGGAGAACAAGTCTTTGAAGCTGGTTTATACGATGCTGCTCGGTTATTATTTTCCGCCATTTCAAATTGGGCTAGATTAGCAACTACATTGATTTATTTAGGAGATAATCAAGGGGCAGTCGATTGTGCAAGAAAAGCTGGTAACACACAAGTTTGGAAACAAGTCAATTCAGCCTGCATAGATAAAAGGGAATTTAGATTAGCACAAGTTTGTGGATTAAATTTAATCGTTCATGCCGAAGAATTACAGAGTTTAGTGAAGCTTTATGAAAACCGGGGTTACTTTGAAGAATTAATTCAATTACTTGAAGCTGGTTTGGTAAGTTCCGAAAAGAGTCAATATTCCCATACAAGGCTTGCCAATTGACAAAGGACTGATTTTAAACACTGCTTGTTTTAGGGACTTGAAAGGGCTCACATGGGAATGTTTACTGAACTGTCGATTCTTTATGCCAAATACAAACCTTCAAGGTTAATGGAACATTTAAAACTATTTTGGTCTAGAATTAATATTCCTAAAGTGATTAAAATCACCGAACAAGCTCATTTATGGTCGGAATTAGTATTTTTATACGTTCATTATGATGAGTTTGATAATGGGGTTTTGGCTATGATGGAAAGATCTGCGGATGCTTGGGATCATAGTCAATTTAAAGAGATTATTGTTAAAGGTTAGGTAAAAAAATTCTTCATGTGTGAGAGTCTTGCTAATAGGTTTAACTTTTTTTTACAGTTGCCAACGTTGAGCTTTACTATAAAGCTCTATCTTTCTACTTACAAGAACAACCCACACTTTTAACGGATTTATTAACTGTTTTAGTTCCTCGAATAGATCATACCAGAGTGGTCAAGATCTTCCAAAAGTCCGATAATTTGCCACTTATCAAACCATATCTGATAGCTGTCCAACATCTTGATTTACCAGCGATTAATGAAGCTTATCATGATTTATTAATTGAAGAAGAAGATTATGAAACTTTAAGAGATTCATTATCGAATCATGAAAATTTTGATCAGGTTACACTAGCAAAACGTTTAGAAAGTCATGAATTATTAGAGTTTCGTCGCTTAGCTTCATTATTATATGCTAAGAATGGTAAATTTGAAGATTCAATTGGATTAAGTAAAGATGATAAATTATTTAAAGATTCAATGATTACAGCAGCAAGTTCAGGTTCAAATGAATTAGTGGAAGAGCTATTAGAATATTTTGTTAAGATTGGTAATAAAGAATGTTTCACAGCTTGTTTATTTATTTGCTATGATCTTGTTCGACCTGATGTAGTTGAAGATTTACAATGGAGGCAGTTGAGTGTTTTTAATATGATATCATCAACTTATCAAAGATCTAATGACTGATTGTTTTTTTAGTGCACTGAACGATTATACAATGCCTTATCGACTTCAACAAATGAGAGAACAAACTTTGAGAATTGAACAAATTGAAAAACAATTAAAAGAAATTCATTTGAAATCGGCCAAGGCTACCGAGGAAACAGGTAAGCACCAATGCAATTGATTTGGGCCTAACAATTGATTCACTCTAATTGTTGAATAAATACTTTTGTTTTAGAATCTCAACCTATTATTGGACCTGGATTTGGAGGTAGATTGATGTTGACTCAAGGCTCATCAACATCAAACGGAATGAATAACGGCGGTGGATTTATGGGTTTGAATGTACATCCAACAGGTAGTAACGCTACTGGAATGATTGGAAATCAATATACTGGGATGCCTGGAATGATGGGATTTTAGAAAATAAAAATAATGAAAATAAGGGATCAGGTTTTCTTTTGTGTTATGATGTTATAAGATTTGTTATATCATTTTTTTGATTAAATTATAATTGATGAAAAACAGAAGAAATTCATTATTATTGAATTTTTGATGGCAGTGGTGATTTTTTTCCTTAAAACAGCAAACGTTTTTCGACAAGACTTCTTGGTCTAGGGTAACGCACGAGCGCATATTTTATTTTGTTATCATGTCAGCCATGTCATCCCAAGCAGAAAAGACCAAAGTGTGTATTGTTTTTATAGCTTGTGTGTGTGAAAAAACTTAGAATTTGTGTTAGATCAATGGAACCCGGTACAAGGCTATAAATAAAAGCAATTTTTTAGAAAATTCATGTTATGATTGTCATCAGTATTTCTTATTTGTTGAATATGACAACTTGAAGTTGCCCTTCAAAAAATTAACATAGGTTGTTCGGAAGATTTCTCTAGTCAAGTAACTTTACCAACTTTTCTTAAGGACTGTTCTTTTTACTTGTGATTAAAAACAAGCAATGCAACAGGCGCTCTAAATTAAAACCTGCTTTAACATTGATGCTCTTTATTTTGTTATTTTTACCAGTTTTTTTTCAACTTCCAAATCATATGTGCAATACAAAAAGTAAGTCACCAAACCTCACCCGAAGTATAGATAAGTATGTTCATATGAAATTTCGCGAAGATTAAATAATATAATAAAAAAAATAAGGTTAGATAAAAATAAACAATTTAATAGTATTAAATTGGAATTTAAAATTAAAAAATCAATATATATTTAAATATGTAAATTCCAGAAAAGAAAGGATGTTTAAAATATGCAAGCTTTTTCTCAAAAAAAAAAACAATTTAACAATAAAACAAAATAGAAAAAAAACTTAAGTTCTTTTAATCCCTAAAATATAGAAAGGTTTTCCTTTTTTTGAACTTACAAAACAAAACAACTAATTTTTGAAAATTTAAATGATCAAATTCAAAAAACCAATATATATATATATATTTATAATATAATTTTTCTTTGAATAAGATTGACAAAATTTTCAAAGAATTTTTATCAGTTGATATTTAGAAAATTAAATTTCAACAGGGGTGATGAATCTACTTAGAAGCCTGGTTTCAGATATTTAATATAAGTTAACAATCAAAATTAATACAACATTTAATAATTCAGATTATATAAATATTATTCTAAGTGTACTACTTCCTACAAACAGTTTTACAAAGTAAAAATACTTAAATAAGATGATGAGGTCCCTTTCCAGTGAAAAAAGGCCTGATTATATCCTTTGGGTAGACTTTGAGGGTCTGGTTAGCTCCTCACACATCTTCTTGTTGAAATCTTTAACTCTGGAGGCTAAATTGTGGATCTATACTATCAATAATGATTTCAAAGTAGTCATAATTGTGGTTTTGGGTCCACAAATGACCATTCTAGATCAAGAAAGGGTGAAGAAACTCTTTACAGGCCATCTCAAAACCATTATTATGCATCAAGAGGGTTTTGTTATGGGTGGATTTAAGCTTTAAGCTACCATAATTCTAAGGATTAAACCAATACTAGATGGTACAAGCATGATCCAAACCATTATTAGTATAAAACTTCCAATCCAAATATCTCAAAGTCAATATTAGAGATTTCATGAATTCAAGTTCACAAAATTTAAAGTATTTATTAGATATTCAATTTAGTATTCTTCTTGTTTAAACTTCTCAAAGAAGGTTTGAAGTTTTTTTTGATAAATCATTATGTGGTTTCAATAACTTCCAAGGCAGATATCTCTTCAAGTCTAGAAGATTTGAGAATTAAAATAACACATAATTCTTAGACTCACTCAAAATTTTAAATATAGAAGAAACAGAGAATGTTAAAAATTGAAAGAAATTTTAAGCTGTATCACAAAATATATTCATAACTCAAAATTGATTGACAGATGATAATTTTAATCCTCAATCAACAAGAAAACCTATCATAACTCCTGCACATAATCTCAACCAAAAAATTCATCCAATATTTAATATGGCATTTTAACTTAATGAAAAAATCTATTACCTACTCTATGTGAAATTTGTTTTTTATCTTATTTTGTTTATTATTCTTTTTTTTGTTTTTCTTATTTATTCTTTTATTTTATTTTGATTTAATCTTCTCATAAGCTATTATAGTTAAAAATATATTTCTTTATCTAAATCATGTCACACTTGACTCACTAACTTTATTTTAAAGTTATTCATTGATCTTGTTTCATTATTTTACTAGTTTCATTTTTATTAATTTTAGTAGCTTTTTGTGCACTTTTTAGGTAAAATTGTTGATTGATTTTCTTTGTATTTTTCATTACTAATATGCTATATACTTTTATTTTGATCTCTAAAACTCTCAACCCTTCAAATTAATTAATATCACAGATCAATTGTTGTTATGTGGATTCAAGAACTGCCCATTGTCTTTACCATTACTGGTTTCTACTGGATCTTCTGATAATGTTTTTTTATAATATCTTATATCAAGCCCAATGATTAACTCTTTAAAAGTGTATAAGTTTTTTTTATTCATGTCATAAAGAGGAAACTGATATAGAACTTCTGGTACACTCAAAAGTAATTCATCAATATGAATTTTGTTGATAACAAGCCCTAAGAGTTTTCTTTTGCCAGAAAAGACTCATGATTTTGGTTGAGGAAAATACTAACTGGTATCATTATTAAAAGTATAAAATGTGTATGATTAGTCAAAAAAAAAATCGCCATTGCATATGATTATAAAACCAGTTAATTGAAGATACAGGAGTCGACAAAGAATACACCAAGCATTAAGTTTATCATCTTGTGGAATAAATGTTACGCTCAGAGCAACCAATGAGTACAGTTTGACTTACTTTCTGAGCGAGCAAAAGCAAAAAAGGAAAACATAGACCATCATTCGAACTTTGACTTCATTCTAGACTTGTGTTTTTCCAAGTAGGTTTATTCTTAATACAACCCCATAATATATGCTCTTGCTTAAATTCCATTTCTCGTGATCCTTTAGCGCATCAAAGGTGCAAATGTTTGGGAATTTTACTCCAAAATATTTCCTCTCTTCTGCCCTCGATCGCTGTTGCGTCAAGCTGTTTGCAATTAATTCTGATTTTATTGGTGATCTTAATAATCAGTGATTTGTTTGTACCTGTTTTTATTAATTCCAATGCTTTGATGAATCGATCTACCAATAATGGGTTAGAAAATCGAATGTGACACTTTGAAGATGATCCAATTTGTTGTTTAATTCACAATTTCAAAAACCACACAACCAAAAATTGAGACATGGAAGAAAAAAAGTCATCAGCTGAGTCACTTTGATTAATCCGCATTATCTATTTACGTTGCTCAAGCCTTTTGTGAATTCGATATACTTGACAAGTTGATTCAAGCTCGTTGATGGTAGGTCTGACTGCTGGGCATCTGCTTCGATATCGGGTGCCCCACGGGGTTGAAAATGAATGACAGAGTCGACCAACTTGAGAATGTGCACCTTGTTTAGCTTTGAATCTGGAAGACCAGTGAGCCAAACAATACATCCCGGCGTGTAACTATGTTCGGCCCTGACTTGCGGCGTTGTCTGCCAATCGAAGGCGTAATTTGTTTCGATCTGGACACTAGAAAGCACCTCCTCAGCTCCAGATTTTGGGGGAGCGTGTTGGGCGTTAATACTTTGAAATGTTGACGACAAGCAAATGAGATTTTTTGAGGCCAAAGATGATTGTGTTGCCAGTTGAGGATCTCGATGGTCTGTTCCATCTACCAGCACAACAGCTTGATCGCTCGCTGAAGACCCTGTTGGCTTGCGACGAATGGCAAGTGCTCGAGGAAGCAGCATGCTTGGGAAAAATTTAGATTCTCTACTTGAGATTTATACAAAAGGGCATGGGAGCTAATCTAACAAGGCTGTTTGCTCAAGCAAGCGAGACAGAAACCATGGCTCGAAGGAAGTCGAAAAAGACTAGTGAGATTGAGAGGCATTTAGTGAGATTCTAGAAAAAGGAAATTCCATGAGAATTTGAATTTTTTTAGAAAAGCTAAATGAGGAAATAATCAGCTTGATCTTGCAAACAGGGCTTCAAATAAGATCTCAGTAGAGGTCCCTAAGGAAAAGGAAAGGCAAATCTTTCATGAGAATGATTTTGGATGGATCCCAGAAATTTTGGAACTGACCTTGGTTCCATTCCGGTTTGAATCATTTCCTCCTTTCTAAGAGAGTGGCTGTCAGTTCATTTTGGATGGACAGCAATTTGGCCAGAATATTTTAATTGGAAGATCATAAAAGACTGCTAGTTGAAGCTAAATTCAAGCCAATTGAACCTACTTTTTCTAAGATGAGCTCCAATTTTTAAGGAATATTGCTCTCAAATATACTGAAAAGATTCTTTGAGTGGAGTCAAAATTCAATAATTGAGATTTTAGTTCAACTTAGAAATTATCAAAATTTATTACTGAAAATATATATGAACTTGATTCTTTAAATAAATAATAGTTTTATATAAAAAGAAGAAAGCTTTTACCTTTGGTTTTAATAATTTAATGTTTTTGGTTGCATCTGAGGGGGAAATAGAGGTAAAAAGAGCCCTATTTATAGTAAAATCCTCCCTTATAGAGTCCAGAAGGCTTCTAAAAGATGTGTACTGATAGTCTGCACTGTAATTGATCAATATTTTGATGTTTAGTGATGATTACATCATAATTCAACCATCTTATCTCATTATTATGCCATTATTTGGAGTTATCACTGTAACTCTAAGTCTGCTGAAATCATAGGCTTGGAAGAAGACTAGAATTTGTGGATTTTATTAGTTTTAATCACCATAAACTAGTATCCACCAATTTCATCACTTATATGACTGTTAAAATTAAAATAATATTACAGAGAGTGATCATAAACAATCAGTTTTAAGCTTGAACTTTGATCATTAATGATGTTTGAACTATACATGCTATAGCCATTCAGAGAGTGAACTCTGTTAGCTTTGAATTTGATTATTAAGCTTCCAAGAGCATTTCATTACATAATCAAAACTCTGTTTTGGATGATTTTTCTTGTAATTCATCTTTTCTGTTGAAATTTACTATTTTGAACTTCAGACCATGATTTCAAGGGGTTATACCTTGAATAGAATGATAAAGATTAAATAATTCTTCAAGTATGAGCTATTAGAATCTTAATATATACCTCTTTTTAAGTTTGTAGCACTTTCAAAACAAAGTGGTCAACAGCTATAGCAATATTGTGAAATAAACGCTTAAAAGTAATAACCTTGTTTATAACCTGTCAAATAAAGTTTATATCTATATTCCTACAGTAAGTAGTCAATTCATTTTTGGTTCAACTCTTTATCATGTATTATTCAAGAGATATGAGCTAAAGAACAGGCATATATGCACTGAGCATAAAAGTGCATATATTCAAGTTATTTCCTTAAGGATTTACTTGAAATATATGACATAAGAATTTTACATGTGTAGTCTTTCATGGGTAATCCAATGTTTCAATTTATTTCACATGTTGTTTCATTGGTTTCTGAGATAAACAAGAATTTATGCCTTTTTATGGAATTTTTGCTTATTAAACAGTAATTATTATATTTAAAAATATGAAATAAAAATTTCATATGTGTATTCAACAATGAGAAATCTAAGGCTACAATTTATTTCACATGTTTACCCCTTAGATTTTGAGGTAATCAAGAATTTATGCCTATTTATGGTATTTTTACTTATTTTAAAATAATATTTTTAATTCTTATTATTAGAATAATTATTATAAAACTACTTTGTGACCTTTTTGAATATGTAGTCATATATCAAAGGCTCACATTTTGGGAACTTTGTTGCCAAGTTAAAGTCTCATTAAATCATAAGAAAATTGCAAATAAGCTGCTATTTCGATGTGACAAGGAGGTAAAGAGCAACTTAGACTCCTGTAACAATGTTAATTCTTAATGATTTTGTATGGATAAACCTTAAAATAATAATTAAAACCCTTTTTGGACTTGTGTCCATTGATTTACCTCATAGCAACCTGCTATACTGTACTATTTGCAATTCTATGTAGAAATAAGGGAAAAACTTCAAAAATTCATTGAAAATAAAATTCTTAATTAATCTTTCTGAAAATCTCAGGCCAAATGGAAAATGGTATTATTCATAAAAAAGCAAAAAGAATCATAGTTTCATAGGTAAAACTAAAAATGTTTACTTACAGTACATTTTTGATGATTCCATATGAGACACTGAATCTTCAAAAATTCACAGAAAATACAAACTGGGATGAACTTTATAATAAGATTGATGAGCTTTATTAATTAATGTTTATTTTAAATAACAGAATATTTACAGTTGTTACTTTTTTATTTTTAACCATAAATGGGTTGGTAGTCACATAAAAGCCTTAATTAATTAATTATGATAATCTTACATGAAAACAGATAATGAAATCAATAATACAAAAAGGATAATTTCTTTCTCACTCCCTTGTTTTTCAGTTTGCTCCATGGCATGCCTCTGTGAGCTGTTGTTGACTTAAAAGAGGAGTCCTCTTGCTGTTTTTTCCAAATCATCTTATTATCAAATTGTACCAGTATCACCAACAAGTAACTATTATTCAAAATCTTTTCTTAAGTGTTTTAATATTTCAGAATAAATCAAAAAAGACAGCAAATCATATGAATATACTATAATCTGTTGCAATGCTGTTATAAATCAATTATTACCCTTTAAATCCACAATTTATTCATCAAATCTCTCTAGCAATTCTTTTTGACGTTTTATTGGAGTATTAGTGAGTTGTTTTAATTGATTCTTAAAGTTTTTCTCTAATATTAGTTTTCTTCAAGAGTTATATTTTCAATCATTCTTGAAAAAGATAATTATATAATATAGTTATTATTTTAATAAAAAAGTATTAGTATTAAATACTTCTTGTAATTGATTCTTGTAGACAATCACTGATTACTGTCATAATAACTAGTAGTGTATAAAGATCAAAAGAAATAATCAATTAATGAGTTCTTTAATTGTAGTTGTAATAATCTTTTATTATTATATTTAATAAGAACAGTCATAGTACTGTTAATTGATAGTAATATTATCAACAGTTTCATAGACACATCTTACATTTGGGGGCCAGGCCATGTTTTTTGGACCTTGTAACCTTAATTAATATGTTTTAAAGCTCTAAAATATATTAATTTAATATTTTCTCTTTTAATTCAAAGTTAAAATAATAATTATTTTTTGAAATTTTCTTTCAAATATTTTTCATTGAGGGATTTGGTTTAATTTTATAATGTTTTAAATATGAATTTTTCACATTCAAAAACTTATAAAATTATTCTTTGAGTTAATTTAAATTAACTTTGATTCAAAATCTTAAATTTGGATTTTTTTCTCTTAGAAAAGAATTTTTTTTTTTTGATATTTAAAAAAAATTCAAACTTATATATAATATTAAAAATATTTTAAAACTATAAGAAATAATTTTTCTTTTTATAAATTTTTCTCTAGTGTCTTTAATAAATTATATTTCAGCTGGTAATAAGCTAATTAAGAGATATATTAACAGTCCAGAATCTTCAGAAGAAGAATCTGAAGAGAGTATTGAAGTGAAAATTGTTAAAAGAGCCACTCTATTCAAAGCAGAAATATTTAAAAAACAACCACCAAAAGGTGTGTTTTTTTCTGTCTTTATTCTTTATTTTCTATTAAATTGACATGAATTCTGTGCATACAAGAAATAGAAGCAACTATTCAGTCCAATCAGATGGATGTGGAAAAGGAAGAGGAAATACCAGGTCCAGATCTGGAAAGTATTCCTCAAGAAAGACATGTCTGGAGGATGCTAGAGTTGCACCCATTCTCTAAGTTCTGTACCTACAAACTTTGGCATTAACTCCGAGCCTGAACTGATTCAAGGTAATGTTTTACGGGATGAAGAATTTCCAATTGGCAGCCATAGAAATATATCAGTCCCAGTAAAAAAATGTTACAGAGAAGTCAAGGGAGAGGAATAGAAAATATTTCCAAGCCTTTGGAAGGGGGCTATGAACTCCTAATTAAACATCAATAGCTTTCTGGGTCAGGAGAAGACCATAGATCTCTTAAAAGGATGAAGTCCATTTCATTGCAAAGACAGGGTCAAAAAGATAAATAAATGGTTGAAGAAACAAAGTGTCACAGGGGCTCTTATGGAAGCAAGAGTGGCCTGGAACTCAGGAATCAAGAACTCACTTGGAGGGCTCAAAAAGAATGGATTTCTTTAAGGAAGAATAAAAGGTAAAGACAAGTATCTCAAAGATAAAAGAAAAGGAAGGCAATGGCCAGGATAATAAGAAGCCAAAAGCCAAAGAGCCAACCAAATGACTCCTCAATTCACTGTTTCAACCTGCCAGAAAGAACAATGGAATTAGTAAAGGATATGACCACCAATATTCACTGAAAGGCAAAGAAGAAAAGGTGCAAATGACTGACTTAAGATCATCAGTATTTACTTCAATAAGGTAAAAGAAAATAAGGATAAAAATAAATCCTATATATCAATTAACTGGGAAAAAAGTCCCCAGGTGATGAAAAGTGGCCAGTATATGTGAAAAACTGAGAGGCTGATTCTGGAAGGTGAATCACCTGGCTGTATTGTCTGAATTGGGTCAATACAGTTCTGGCCATCTTGAGAATTGAAACCATGTGACTGGATTCCCATAGTGGAATATTAATTGGCCCAATTGGGCCAAGGACATACAGGATGCTTGATTACTACCTGTATGGACCAATTGAGTTGTCCAAGGAATGCTGAATACTTGATGCCTTGACAATTATTGAAAAAATTGATAACCTCTGAGAATTGAGTAAATGAAAACCCAAAATCTGCAGGGACAGGTGGTTGGGGCCCTTGAATGGTCTTCTGGTAGCCACCAGGGAATTGCCAGACTGAATAGCTGAAAAGTCCTTCTTTGAAAATGATAATGGACTTGGGACTTGATTTGGAATTACGTAATTGGGTTCTGAAAGTGTCAACATTGGATTGCTGAGCAAAAAATGGTGCATAATGGTATATTATACCATATATGCACCACTCCTGGTCCTTGAGTACGGAGTGCATTGAAGAAGGGGAATCCTTGCTTGGAGCTGATCTGGTGGCCTTTGATGGTTGCCAGAGGCCATGGACTGATTTATGGCCAACTTGGGTCCTAAGGTTGTTTTTGGCCATTTGGGGTCAAAAACTGGCCCAGGTGGGCCCAATTGGCTTTGGGGCTGCTGAAATTCCCCCTTTTGGCCTCAGTGGAATTGGGCTAAAAGGGTCCTAACCATCCCAGGGGCCACAGGGGGCCTAAATGGCCCAAAACTCCTTAATATAAAGGGTTGGGCCAAGGGCTCTGGTGCTGGCTAGAGGGTCCATAGGCCCCTGGAAGACTGAGAAGCCCCCCCAGGCCCAGAAGCAAGGATAATGGCCTGGGGTTGGTGAGGTGTGGAATTGGCCAATGGGGCAATGAAAGCAGGATATGGCCAGTGGAAGGGTGTTATGTCCAAGAGACCATAGAGAACCAAAGAGGGTACAGTTGGCCATAAAAATATTATATGGCCAATTGCCCATTACTTGGGTTCAGGTTGGGATTGCCGCAACACCCATTGAGGGGGTGATTATTTGTGGTTGTGACAGTACCCCCTACCTTGAATGGTGAGCTCCTGAGCACCAAGACAAGGTAAAAGCCTGTTGAGGCTGTTGAGACAGATTGGACATAGGGATTCCAGAGGTATTGAATATTGAAAAGAACTTTGAGACTGGTAAAGAGGTCGGGATATGAAATGAAGGTTGATTTGGTCTTCTTTTGACATTGAGCTTTGAATTTTTGAAGAATGAGTTGACGTAAAGATTGGAATAAAAGTTATAGAAAGAGAGAAAGATAGCAAAGAAGTTTGAAAATAAGAGAAAGAGAAAATAAAATGAAAAAGAATCTTGAGGAGGATTCCAATCTTCACCATGGATATTGACAGTTGATTTGAGATAGCCAAGGACCTGGAAAGACAATTTTTGATTACAGGTGCTCACAGAGTGGCCAAGGTGATGTTTTGAAAGATTGTAGACCCCTCAGGGAAGTGCACACCAGGAGAGGAACTTACTTTTGATGGTTAGCACTCCTACCAGTGCCATAGAGTAAAAAAGATTGATGAAAGAATTTATTGAAAGGTTTACTTGGAAAAAACAAGAATTAAAATGAAGAATGGCCCATTTCCCCAAGTGGAAATAGCCATAAATTGGAAATTGATTTTGAAAGCCAGGCCAAAAATCCGTGTCCAAATTTGTAAAGTGCTCACAGAGTGGCCAAGGTGATGCTTACAACAGAAAAGAGTAGAATACCCCTAAAGGTGCATACCAGGAGTGGGACTTACTTTTGGTAATTCCTCTCCCCACCAAGCACCATAAAAAAGCAAGCTCTTGAAAAATTGGGGTCTGGCTTGTTAGGATAAAAAAAAATGGAAATCCTTGACAAGTTCAGGGCAATTATTGAGGTTTTTGGCTGGTTCCCAAGTGGATCTTTTTGGGTATTGACTGAAACCTTTCCATTCCACCAGATACCATACTTTTCTTCTCTCAAGCTTTGAATCCAGTATTTGTGAGATTTCCCATTCCTCTTCTTCTTCAATGATTATTGGAGGAGGAGGCTCTTGATTCCGATTTGGGATTGTTGATGTCTTGACTGGTTCAAGGAGGGAAATATGGAAGACTGGGTGGATGATTTCCATTGAGATGGAAGCTTGAGGTGGTAGGCATGAGTACTGACTTTCTTCAAGATTGCAAAAGGACCCAACCATATTTCAGACAATTTTTTGGTGGGTCTGGTTGATTTGATATTCTTGGAAGAAAGCCATACCATGTAACCAAGATTGAAAACAGGTGGACTTGCTATACTTTTATCTGAATACCTCTTAAACCAGCTTATGGCAGCTTCAAGTTCTCTCTTGACATCTTGCTGTACTGATTAGATATTTGTTGATAAATCCCCAGCAGGAGTATCTTGAGTAATGTGAACTGAGTAAAAATGAGGATCTCTTCCAAAAACAGTGAAAAACAGTGATTGTTTTGTTGAAGAGTGGTCAGAGTTATTGTAGGAAGATTCAGCCAGAGGGAGCCAGGTGTTCCAATAATCTTGATGATAACTGACATACATCCAAAGGTACTGTTCTAGTATCTGATTTACCCTCTCTGTCTGTCCATCAGTTTCTGGATGGTAAGCAGTTGAAATATCTCTTGAAATCTTGAGCTTCTGACAAAGATTGGTCCAAAAGGAAGAAACAAAAAGTGAACCTCTATCACTGACAATCCTTGAAGGAAGGCCATGCTTTGAAAAGATATTCTTGATGAATAAATGGGCCAAATCCAATGAAGTGATTGAAGACATTGTTTGAATAAAAACCACCATCTTTGAGAACCTGTCCACTATGACCAATATTGAATCACAGTAATTGGACAGTGGCGGTTGAGTGATAAAATCCAAGGACCATTTGGAATTGGAAGAGGTTTGAGGAATACAAACTTCTTGTGATGAATATTCTTGTTTCTTGAACACTGTTGACAGGATGAGACATAATCCTTGATGAATTGAGTCATGCTGGACCAGTGAAAATCCCACTTGACAAGTTTGAGAGTCTTCTCTTGGCCAGGATGTCCAGCTAGCGGAGAGTCATGATGCTTTTGTAGAATGCTGAGTTGGATTGTGGGGCCATTTGGGACCACCACCCAATCTTTGAAGAAGAGAAGTTGGGAAGAGTAATCTTGGACAGATTTACCTTTACCCAATTCTTGAAGAATACCTCTGTACTGAGAATCTTGCCATAGAGACTTTTGCATTAAATCAATCAAATTTGAAAGGGATTCCACCTTGACTGCAAAATATCTTGAAGGTTGGACTTCATCCTTTTTGATGATCTGTGGAAAGTTCATTGGATTCTTTCTGATGAAATCCTCCCCCCTCTCTGGATAAATGTTGTCCCGACATGATAGAGCGTCCAGAAGAGTAGCTAGGTGGCCAGGGAGGTAAGTTATTGAAAAGTGAAATTCAGCAAGGAATTGAGTCCAGCAGGCTTGACAGCAAGTAAGAAATTTGAAGACATGAAGTATTGAAGGGAAGAGTGATTGGTGAGAACTTCAAAAGGGGAAGAAAGGGAAAGAAGAAAAGCCCTCCAGGGCTTGAGAGCCCAGACTATGCCAAGGAGTTCCTTGTAATGAATCTCATAGTTGAGCTCTTCTGGAATACGTTTTTGGCTGTCCAATGCAATGGGGTGTTTTCCTGAGTCAGAGACCTGACTCAGTACAGCACCCAAGGCATAATCAGATGCATTGGTCTCTACAATGGTGGGTAGAGAAGGATTGAAGTGGTGGTGAAAGCCTCTTTGAGTTGCTGAAACTGACTAAGAGCTTCCTCATTGAGGGGAAAACAGGAATATTTCTTGAGGAAACTGGTGAGTGGACTGATTTTTTTGAAGAATTCTTGATGAAATGGTGGTAGAAATTGGAAAAGCCAAGGAAAGATTGAAGAGCCTTGAGGTTTCTTGGAGGCGGCCAATTGAGAATCTGCTGGAATTTTGCTTGGTCCATCTTGAGGCCTTCAGAAGAGACAACATAACCCAAATATTCCACACTAGAAACATGGAATAGGCACTTGGAGGCCTTAGCAAAAAGGTTTTTGGCTCTGAGTCTGGAAAGAACAGTGGACACATGAGTGACATGCTCCTCCTCAGATTTGGAAAAGACCATAATGTCATCCAAATAAACCTAAACATAAACATCAAGAAGATCTTAGAAGATGTCATTCACAAGATTTTGAAAAGAGGCAGGAGCATTGGTGAGCCCAAATGGAATAACCAGGTACTCATAACTGCCATATTTAGTTCTAACAGCTGTCAAATGTTCATCACCCTCCTTGATTCTGAGCAGGTTATATGCACCACACAAATCAATCTTGGAGAAGATAGAAGAACCATTAATGACATTGAGAAGCTTACTCATAGGAGGGACAGGATACTTGTTCTTCCTAGTCACAGCATTGAGTTTGCGGTAATCAACACACAAACGGAGGCCATCATCCTTCTTTTTAACAAAGAGGACAGGTGCTCCTGTTGAGGAGGAGCTTAGATGGATGAAACATTTCTATACATTCTCTGAAATGTAGGCCCTGAGTGTATCTGACTCTTGGTTTGATAAAGAGTAGATCACTCAAACTGGAGGTAGAGGCCCCTCCAGCTTGATATGATGATCACAGGCGCGGTGAGGAGGAAGTTTTTCTGCTTTCACCTTGGAGAATACATCCAAATATTGGTGATAGACAGAAGGAACAACCTTAAACATGGTTTTGACTTCTTCTGGCTCTTCTTCCTCATTCCACAACTCCTCCAGGGAGTCATGATAAGATGAAGGAGGAAGGTCCATATTCCCAAAGAAGAGATGAAGTGAAGATACAGAATTATCTTCTTCAACATCTTGAATCTCTTTGAAGACTTCATCTCTAGAAGATAGTAATGACGGGTGGGAATTAAGGGAAGGAATATGGACAGAAGATGGAAATGATGGTGTTCTAGAATCACCAACCAGAGCGCACATTATTTGGCAGAAGAAAAGTAATTACTGAAAGAATTTGAAGGATTGGAATAGTCCTTTTGATCAGCATTAAAGGTGATCAGCCCTTGCCTCCAATCAATAGAAGGATTAAAGTGATTAAGAAAGTCAAAGCCCAATATGAGGTCTTCTCCGTTGGGAGTTTCAATGACTAAAAAATCCCATTCAAAGCTTGGGAATGAAGGAAGCTCAACCATATATTTAGTATGGTGAGTCACAAATAAGGAAGGGGACTCAGAGGAGTCCAAAAGGATAAGAGGAATCTTCTCTGGGAGTTCTGACGTAGTCAAGGAATACTTGTGAACAAACTGCTTTGCAATAAATGAGTTGGTAGCACCAGAATCAATGTAAGGTGTGGATATGAAACTTTGATTAAAAATCAAGTACTTTTCCTGTCCTCAAAATTTGTATAAGGTAAAAATGAATTAAAAATAGTAAGAAATATTATTTTTAAGATAAAACACGCCAAATTTATTGTTTATAACTTTTTTAGTATAAAACAATAATATTATAAAGATTTATTGTTTTATCAACAATAAAAATTTATCCAAAAATACTCTACAAGAGATATTTAAGGCTACAAAAGAAATTTCTTCAAGAGAAATTTCAATTGGAATTAATTGAGCAAAGAACTGCAAGCAATTAATTAAAGAAAAAAGTCTTTAAAAAGAATATTAAAGAGAAAACATGCCCAAAAGTGACCAGAGTGAATTTGGAAACAAAGTGACAAAGTTTACAGTGATGAAAGATGCTTTAATTTACTTTTGGGGTGGTTCAGGGGTAAAAATGATTATAATGATTTTTTCATGTGGTTAAAAGGTTTAAAATGATTTAAGAAAGCTGGTTGGAATCTTTTATTGATTGGTTTAACAATGTTTAAACTAATTATAAGAGGAAAAGATTCTAACATGAAGAGAAAAGTGGGGCAAAGAAGACATTCTTTTATAGCCATCAATTTTCTTACTCCAAAAGTAAAATTTACTCTTGTCAGTCGTGAAAAACAGTCTGACAACAGAAAAGCCAATTATGGCATCATTGAACCCTGATTTAGACCAAAAAGGGCTGGTTTAAGCCATTATAGACCCCTAAATCAGCCATTACTATAGCAATACCTGGTCTAGAGCCTCCAAAACATGTCAGAATGTGTGTAAGAGACGTAGAAACCAGTTAAAACTGTTTTTACTATGATGTTTTTATCTTAAGGGTAGCTTTACCCTCTTGGAAACAGCTAAAGCTACCCCAGTTGGTATCAAAACCTCATCATCAATTGAGTTCACAGACCCTGTAACTCAATTCCAGGCCAAAAGTGATGAACGTTTGCATGAATTTTGACATCCCACGCCTGTCAGCAAGGATTTTGGGGGTCTAGCTCCCCCTTAGAGCTGGAGTTCCTTTTCCCCCCAAATTTAATCTTTCCCATTTTTTTTTCCTTTAATTCCTCATCATGTATTATACTCATAATTTACATATGTAATTCAATTGAATTGTACTGTACAATACACTAATAATTGATACCTCATATGTAAATCAAAGTTCACTTATGTAATACACGCTCACATTTTGACATTTCAATTGAATTCAATTCAAAACACTTGTAAGGTGTGGATATGAAACTTTGATTAAAAATGAAGTACTTTTCCTGTCCTCAAAATTTGTATAAGGTAAAAAATCAATTAAAAATAGTATGAAATATTATTTTTAAGAGAAAACACGCCAATTTTATTGTTTATAACTTTATTAGTATAAAACAATAATATTATAAAGATTTATTGTTTTACCAACAATAAAAATTTATCCAAAAAATACTCTACAAGAGATATTTTAAGGCTACAAAAGAAATTTCTTCAAGAGCAATTTCAATTGGAATTAATTGAGCAAAGAGCTGCAAGAAATTAATTAAAGAACAAAGTCTTCAAAAAGAATATTAAAGAGAAAACACGCCCAAAAGTGACCAGAGTGAATTTGGAAACAAAGTGACAAAGCTTACAGTGATGAAAGATGCTTTAATTCACTTTTGGGGTGGTTCAGGGGTAAAAATGATTATAAGAGTTACAAACAATGATTATAATGATTTTTTCACGTGGTTAAAAGGATTAAAATGATTTAAAAATGGTGGTTGGAATCTTTGATTGATTGGTTTAACAGTGTTTAAACTAATTAATAAAAGGAAAAGATTCTAACATGAAGAGAAAAGTGGGGCAAAGAAGAGATTCTTTTATAGCCATCAATTCTCCTACTCCAAAAGTAAATTTTACTCTTGTCAGTCGTGAAAAACAGTCTGACAACAGAAAAGCCAATTATGGCATCATTGAACCCTGGTTTAGACCAAAAAGGGCTGGTTTAAGCCATTTTTAGCCATTTTAGACCCTTAAATCAGCCATTACTATAGCAATACCAGGCCTAGAGCCCTCAAAACACGTCAGAATGTGTGTAAGAGGCGTAGAAACCAGTTAAAACTGTTTTTACTATGGTTGTTTTATCTTAAGGGTAGTTTTACCCTCTTGGCAACAGCTAAAACTACCGCAGTTGGTATCAAAACCTCATCATCAATTGAGTCCACAGACCCTGTAACTCAATTCCAGGCCAAAAGTGATGAACTTTTGCGTGAATTTTGACATCCCACGCCTGTCAGCAAGGATTTTGGGGGTCTAGCTCCCCCTTAGAGCTGGAGTTCCTTTTTCCCCCCAAATTTAATCTTTCCAATTCATTTTTCCTTTAATTCCTCATCATGTATTATACTTATAATTTACATATGTAATTCAATTCAATTGTACAGTAAAATACAGTAATAATTGACACCTCATATGTAAATCAAAGTTCACTTATGTTATACACACGCACATTTTGACATTTCAATTGAATTCAATTGAAAATACTTCAATTCCTCATAACTTCTAAACTAAACACAACACCTCAATTTTAACACAAAAATTGATGGTTAACACCACATGTGGTGTGAATTAAATTAAGGTTTTGAGGATTTTCAACTTTTGTATTGAAAATAGTAAAAACTTAATTTAATCTTATTTAGAGTTGAGTTACAAGAATTTCACTCAGAGGTGACCCCACCTGATTTTTTATGAGGAATCCAATGGTAAAATAATTTCTATGTATTTATTTATTGGATAAAAAGTTATAATAATTTTTATTTAAATTTTTTCCAAATTTATTTATTTTTTCACAGTTTTGTTAAAATTTCATTTTTTACCTAATTTTTTCAAGTATAAATGTAATTTTATACTTATAAAATTTAATGTATTTTTATTTTTAAATTGTAATTAATTTTTTTTATTTTTAATATAATTTTATATTTATATTTTGATTTTTATTTTAATAATATAAATAAATTTTTATTTATATTAATATGTTATTTTTTATATTTGTGGTCTTTTGGGTATATGAAATTACCTCTAAGGCTCACATTCCCTCCCCCTAAAAAAGAATATTACTTTGTAATATTGGTGTTTCTAGTGTGTCTGAATCTTCTGAGGAGTTTGGTAGCTTCTGGTATATCTTTTTCTTCTAACCATTCATCTTCACAAGTTGGGTCACTGTACCTAACAAGGTATTCCCTTACTTTCTTGGTTCTTAATTTCCTTTCTTTAAGAACTTTGGTAATTTTCTTAGCACCAGATGTCTCAATAGGAGGTATAACTTGGGGAATCTTATTCCTCAAGGGAAATTTCTCAGCATCACTAGATTTATATGGCTTTATCAAGCTCACTGGAAATGTAGGGTGCTTATTGCTAAGTTCTTCAGATAACTCTACTTCAACAGCATTTTCTCCATGGAGGGCCTTAATCACAAAAGGTCCTGCAAAGGAGTCTTTTAACTTTTTACATCCTTTGATGTTATTGAAGTTAGTGGTGGATACAAGTACTAGGTCCCCCACTTTGAAATCTGGAGTTGCATGTGATTTATCCCATTTATCTTTAGCATATGCAAAAGAGTCCTCCATGCATCTTACTGCATGCTTTCTAGCTTTTTCTAGCATTCCTTTGAAGCTAGAAGCTGTGGGATGTATTTCAATTAAGTCTTTCCTCAAGGAATATTGGGGTAACTTGGGGTTCCATCCTTTTTCTAGAATAGCAGGAGTCTGATTGGTACTGGCATGGATTGATGTTTTATATGCTAATTCCAGTGCTGGCAACAGAGTACACCAATCATGGGTAAATCCATCACAATCTTTGAATTCAAGTCCATATGCACAAAATCTTCTCACCATGTCCTCTAAGGTTTGGATCATCCTTTCAGGCAGGCCATCAGTTTGTGGGTGGTAGGCTGTAGAGAAAGACAGTTTAGTGCCAAATAATTGGTGAAGATTTGTCCATAGTGCTGAAGTGAATTTCGGATCTCTATCACTGATGATATTTGTAAATATCCCAGTCCATGACACTACTCTATTCCATATCAGAAGAGCTGTATCCATGGCTGTATCATCTTTGTGACATGGTAAAAAGATTGGAGTTTTACTGAATCTGTCCACAATTACTAGGCAAGCATTATAGCTCCTGTCACCTCCTGGTGGTAGGCCAGTTACCAAATCCATATGGACAATTTCCCAAGGTCTGTTTGGTTCTTGGATTTTTATCATATTTCCAAGTCTTTTGCCAGTGGATTTATTTGCCTTTTGGCATCTGTCACAGGTTTTGCAATACTCTGCAACATCCTTCTGCCACATTGGCCACCATATGCAGGTCTTTACTTTCTCTCTTGTTCTGTGTTCAGACAGATGTCCTGAAAAGGGACTATCATGGCATTCTTTCAGTACAAGATTGATTAATGACCTGTCTACAACTGTCATGACACATGTGTGCTTGGTTCTGTGGTAAATTATACCATCCAGTAGGTGAAATCTTCCTTCATCATAAGATTTTCTCCATACTTCATCCAAGGCATGTATTAGAGAGTTGTCTTTACAGTCTTTGTTAAGTAATTGGCATAAGATGCTACAATTCTTATCTTGAGTGTAGCTGCTTCTGACTTCTTCAAAGAAGGTGGTGTTCAAGTCTGTAACACTTATTCCTTCTATTGGAATTTGTGGTGAAGCTTCTTCTGGCACATAAGCAGGATTATCAATATTATTTGGTAATGGCCATCTGCTCAGTCCATCTGCATTCTTATGAATATTCCCATCCTTATGAACAATAGTCATATTTCCTCTGTATTCTTGTATGGCTATTTGCCATCTGAGCATGTGTCTGTTGGGTGTTTTCATGTTCAAAAGTGATTTGACAGCTGTACAATCTGTTATCACTTCAAAAACACATCCCTCTAAGAAGTAGTTCAATTTCTCCAAGGCCCAGACAAGGCATAGACATTCCATTTGACTTGCTCCATATCTGGCTTCAGTTGGTTTGATTTGCCTGGATATGAAGCATATGGGTCCTTCTACAGGCTTATCATTTATGATCTGAACTTGGTGAAGTGCAGCACCCAGTCCATCCCCTGATGCATCAATATACAGTTTGAAAGGAAATTTAAAGTCTGGCATCAGTAAGAGTGGAGCAATGGTCAATGCTTCTCTTAGAGACTCAAAAGCTTTGACTCTGTCAACAGTCATCTCAAACACTGTGTCTTTGTCACACAACTTATAAAGTGGTATTGCTATGGATGCAAAATCTTTAATGTGTTGCCTGTAATATCCTGCAAAACCTAAGAATGACTGAATTTCCTTCTTATTCTGAGGCATGGGTTTTAACAATACTGCTGCAACTTTGTTTTTGTCAATTCCAAGGGACAAACCAGATACAACATGTCCTAGTGCTTTAAGTTCTTTAAATCCAAAATGACATTTCTTCAAGGAGATTTTCATGTTTACTGATTGGATTTTTGTCAAAACTCTTGATAATCTGTACATGTGCTCCTCCCAAGTCTTTGGACAGATAATAATTTCATCAATGTAAATGATTAACCATCCCTCTGAGAGTTCTTCAGGAAAGATTTCATTCATCATTCTTTGGAAGTGTGAAGGTGCATTTTTGATACCAAAGGGCATCCTTAAGTATTCATACACTCCACAATGAACAATAATTCTCAAGTATTTTCTTGCTCTTGGTGTTACCACATTTTGATGGAATCCTTTAAGGGCATCCATAGTGGTTATATACACTGCTTGAGATATTTGAGTAAGGGCAATTTGGATTTTTGGTATTGGGTATCTGTCTGGAACAGTGTAAGTGTTCAGAGCTCTAAAGTCCCCAACCATTCTGGATTTTCCATTATGCCACGCCACTATAACTGGTGTAGTTATTTCTACTTCCTCATTGTGGCCTACCTTTCTTATTACACCAAGGTCCAGAAGTTCTTTGATATGAATTTCTAGAGCTTCTCTTGATTTTGGACTTCCTGGATAAGCAGGTCTTCTTAAGAGTGGTGGATAAGGTCTCTCAATGTTAAGAATGATGTCAACTTCATGACCAATAATTGCTCCCAGAGGTTCTTTGTCTGAAGCAAATGCTCCTCTGTGGTCATAAAAAAGGGAAGAAAGTTCATTTTCTTGTTTATCAGTCAGATGAAGGCTTATCTCAGCCTCATTTAACTGTTCAGACTTGAATTTTTCTAACTCTAAGCTGACTGGTGATACTTTGTTTACTGTAATTTGTCTTTTAAATGGTAAAAAGGCAAATTTCTGGTGCTTATTGTCCCCAATTGTAAAGTATCTGTCCTTGTTATTATGTAAATCTATCCCATACATGATTAAATAGTCATTTCCCAATATAAAATGGGTACTAGAGCAATTTTCCATAACAACAAATTCAACTGTGATCCTTAAATTCCCATTTATGTGTGGGAATATGACATTGGTCTCAAAGATTCCTAATGCTTTCATTGGGTTACTTGCACTGTTGAATTTTATACCATCAATTGGTAACAATTGGTCTTCAAAATTTGGTACACAAGTCTTAAGAAAAGATTTTCCAACACAAGAGCAGAAGGCTCCTGGGTCAAGCAAAAGTTTGGTGGGCTTGTTGTCAATCACCACTTCTGTTATACAGGAGTTACCAGCTGTATAACCTTTTCCTCTGTTTGGTTTTGTCTTCATAAGTTGTGCATCTTGAAATTTTGATAAATCAAGTTGACCATTGCTCAATTGTGGCAAGTGGGAATAAGATTCCATGATGTCAAAAGTGGCATTGATATTTTCTATATTTTTTGAAGATTCAGAAAATATGGATGACTTATCATCTGAATTGTCTTCTATTATGTCTTCTTTTTCAACATCTGGTCCCTTTTCAATGTCAATTTCATTGATTTTCCCCCTTTTTGGACATGTATTGGCTAAATGGGTGGTGCTTTGGCAAATATGGCATTTTCTGACTGTATCTGCAGATTTATATTTAATATTACTAGAATTTTCTTTGGGGTTTTTGTCCAAAGAATCTTTCCAAGGTGTATTAAACCTTGTTTTGAGATTCACCCTACTAGAACCAATTTTGGTTCTGGTGGTTACTTCTTCTAGTATATTGATAATATCCTCTGCTGAATATTGTTCAGTAGTCCTGCTTTTGACAGCATGCTCTAAGTCACCTCCACATTGTCGCAGAATTTTTCTATGGATCATAAATTCTGACATGTCAGGATATAATGCTGTTAATCTGTCCTTTTGTTGGAAAAACCATGGTAAAGCTTTGTCTTTATCAGCATTAAATTTGGCAGATTCAAAGGCTGTTTCAACTTTAAACCTCCAAGCATCATTTGCCCATTTGTTGATGATTTGGGTTTTCCACCAAGTCCAACTCTGGTGTCCATGTGCTTGTCTTATTTTGATGTACAATCTGTGAGCTGATCTGGTAAACAAGGTGTTAAACCTGGCTGTTACCAATCTGTCTGGTAATTCAAAATCCTCTTTGATCATGTCAATACCTCTAATGAATTCCATATGGTCATACTCTCCTTCACCACTGAAGTGAGGCCATTCTTTAAGTTTTGGAACTTCTTTCAAGAGTGCTTGGCCCATTGATGGTTCCAAGTTATGAAAAGAAGTGGATAATTCATTTTTTAATTGTGAATTATCAGGATCCAATACTTGTGGATTTGGAATTCTTGTGCCCTCATTTTGATTTAGAGGTGTAGACATTCTTGGTAAGGTGTTCAGCATTTGTTCAATGTCATTCATTTTACTGTTGCTACACCTTTGGGAATTTCTGTATTCATGTTGGAAGCTTTGTATTAAATTGATTACTTCAATTTCATACATGTCTTCCTTATGTGTCAGTTCTTGCCATAACTCTGTCTGTCTTGTATTATCAGCAGTGACTTGGTTCAATTTCATTGATAATTTTGATACTTCTTCTTGTGAAGCATCAAAACACTTTTTCAAGGCAATGGTATATGTCTTTACTTCAGTAAATGAATTTGAAATTTCATCAAGGACTTTCTTGTTATCTGTCTTGATAATATTCATGGCTTGTTTAATTCTTGTTTCAATTATGTCATCAATATTGAATTTAGAATATTTATCTGTTAATTCTTTAATAATGGCAGATTGTTCATTTATTTTATTGTTAGAAGAATTATCATTATTGGAATTTTTAATTGTTCTTAAAACTTTTTCAAAACACATAAGTGTTTCATTAATTTGACACAGACTCAGGTTGTTTGTTTTAATGTTGTTACAAATGGTTTCATTTTTATCAGAAAGATGTTTTTTCACGTCATTTATAGCATTATACAACTCTGGGATGGAATCAAATATGTCAGAAATCATTTCTGGAACCTTAATCTGGCTTCCTCCTTCTTCTGTAATTCCATCATGGTTCTGGCAATCTGAAATACATTTTCCATGGCATCCTGCTGAATCTTTGGGATTCTGTAGCCCTGGCTGTAAGGTTTTGGGGCTGGTGCCTTCCCTTTGCCCTTGTTTGGAGTTTGTGGCTGCTTTTTCATGTTGGAATTGCTGCTGCTGGCCACTGGGGCTGTTTTTGGCACTGGTTTGGGTGGTGGAGGGTTGTTTTTCCTCCATTCTAGTGTCAAAAGCATCATGTTGTTCTTCTCCATCAATGGATGCCATCCATTGAGCAATTTGCAAGTGTTGGGATGGCCCAAGAATTTTCTTACTGTCAGGTAAGAATTCATGCAATTCTTCCACAGGTCTGCAAGGATCTGGTACTCCTTGAATTGAAGTGCATTGTTGTATGCACTGTGGCTGGCTTTGTATATGTCCACAGAGGCTTGTTGTGGAGGTGTCAGCTCTTTTTGAAGGTAAAATAGTATTATCAGCTTCAGAATGACCCAATTTAGTTGTTTGGAAGTCATCAACTGACCCTTTTCCTTCTGTACCTGGTTTGCTTCTGCCATAATGACGTCTATTACCTTTTTGGGAGCTGCTTGAGGGGTTGTAGCTGGCTCCTGACCTGGTTGAAGGCATAATTATGGTTAAAAAAGGCTTAAAATAGTATTTTTACGTCAAAAACTTACTATTGGCCAAATTTTTAGCTTTCTGAAGGGTATTACTTATGTCCAAGTTAATCAATTCAGAAGATATTTGTTCAGGTTGATTATTTTGAGTCACAATTACAGTACTATTATGGTCTGAATTAATAGTGCTTGCAGGAACAATGCTGGTGACTGTTGAGGCTGTTTCAATGTTTTCTTGTCTTACCACGTTGTCAGACACTAAAATTAATGAAAAAGCCAATTAATTAAGTAAAAAAGGGTTATTTTAAAAAAGAAATAAAAATATAAGCCTCACTTATAATATGAAAAAAAGTTATTTTTTATGGATTTTTTGAATTATAAGTATTTTTTATATGTTTTTAAATTTTTCAATATAAGAAAAAAGATTTAAAAAGAGTAAAAAAATATGTCACAGGTAAAATATCACGGCTGGGCCCCCAAATGTAAGGTGTGGATATGAAACTTTGATTAAAAATCAAGTACTTTTCCTGTCCTCAAAATTTGTATAAGGTAAAAAATCAATTAAAAATAGTATGAAATATTATTTTTAAGAGAAAACATGCCAATTTTATTGCTTATAACTTTATTAGTATAAAACAATAATATTATAAAGATTTATTGTTTTACCAACAATAAACATTTATCCAAAAAATACTCTACAAGAGATATTTTAAGGCTACAAAAGAAATTTCTTCAAGAACAATTTCAATTGGAATTAATTGAGCAAAGAACTGCAAGCAATTAATTAAAGAACAAAGTCTTTAAAAAGAATATTAAAGAGAAAACACGCCCAAAAGTGACCAGAGTGAATTTGGAAACAAAGTGACAAAGTTTACAGTGATGAAAGATGCTTTAATTCACTTTTGGGGTGGTTCAGGGGTAAAAATGATTATAAGAGTTACAAACAATGATTATAATGATTTTTTCACGTGGTTAAAAGGATTAAAATGATTTAAAAATGGTGGTTGGAATCTTTGATTGATTGGTTTAACAGTGTTTAAACTAATTAATAAAAGGAAAAGATTCTAACATGAAGAGAAAAGTGGGGAAAAGAAGACATTCTTTTATAGCCATCAATTCTCTTACTCCAAAAGTAAATTTTACTCTTTTCAGTCGTGAAAAACAGTCTGACAACAGAAAAGCCAATTATGGCATAATTGAACCCTGGTTTAGACCAAAAAGGGCTGGTTTAAGCCATTTTTAGTCATTTTTAGCCATTTTAGACCCTTAAATCAGCCATTACTATAGCAATACCAGGCCTAGAGCCCTCAAAACACGTCAGAATGTGTGTAAGAGGCGTAGAAACCAGTTAAAACTGTTTTTACTATGGTTGTTTTATCTTAAGGGTAGTTTTACCCTCTTGGCAACAGCTAAAACTACCGCAGTTGGTATCAAAACCTCATCATCAATTGAGTCCACAGACCCTGTAACTCAATTCCAGGCCAAAAGTGATGAACTTTTGCGTGAATTTTGACATCCCACGCCTGTCAGCAAGGATTTTGGGGGTCTAGCTCCCCCTTAGAGCTGGAGTTCCTTTCCCCCCCAAATTTAATCTTTCCAATTTATTTTTCCTTTAATTCCTCATCATGTATTATATTTATAATTTACATATGTAATTCAATTCAATTGTACAGTAAAATACAGTAATAATTGACACCTCATATGTAAATCAAAGTTCACTTATGTAATACACGCGCACATTTTGACATTTCAATTGAATTCAATTGAAAATACTTCAATTCCTCATAACTTCTAAACTAAACACAACACCTCAATTTTAACACAAAAATTGATGGTTAACACCACATGTGGTGTGAATTAAATTAAGGTTTTGAGGATTTTCAACTTTTGTATTGAAAATACTAAAAACTTAATTTAAGCTTATTTAGAGTTGAGTTACAAGAATTTCACTCAGAGGTGACCCCACCTGATTTTTTACGAGGAATCCAATGGTGAAATAATTTTTATGTATTTATTTATTGGATAAAAAGTTATAATAATTTTTATTTAGCTTTTTTCCAAATTTATTTATTTTTTCACAGTTTTGTTAAAATTTCATTTTTTACCTAATTTTTTCAAGTATAAATGTAATTTTATACTTATAAAATTTAATGTATTTTTATTTTTAAATTGTAATTAATTTTTTTTATTTTTAATATAATTTTATATTTATATTTTGATTTTTATTTTAATAATATAAATAAATTTATTTTATTTATATTAATATGTTATTTTTTATATTTGTGGTCTTTTGGGTATATGAAATTACCTCGAAGGCTCACAACACTTCAATTACTCATAGCTTCTAAACTAAACACAACACCTCAATTTTAACATAAATTGATGGTTAACACCACATGTGGTGTGAATTAAATTGAAGTTTTGAGGATTTTCAACTTTTGTATTGAAAATACTAAAAACTTAACTTAAGGTTATTTAGAGTTGAGTTACAAGAATTTCACTCAGAGGTGACCCCACCTGATTTTTTATGAGGAATCCAATGGTGAAATAATTTTTATATGTTCATTTATTGGATAAAAATTTATAATAATTTTTATTTAACTTTTTTCCAAATTTATTTATTTTTTTGCAATTTTGTTAAAATTTCATTTTTACTTAATTTTTTCAAGTATAAATGTAATTTTATAATTCCAAAATTTAATGTAATTTTATCTTTAAATTGTAATTAAATTTTTTATTTTGAATATAATTCTATATTTATATTTTGATTTTTCTTTTAATAATATAAATAAATTTATTTTATTTATATTCATATGTTAATTTTTTATTTGTGGTCTTTTGGGTATATGAAATTACCTCTAAGGCTCACATTCCCTCCCCCTAAAAAAGAATATTACTTTGTAATATTGGTGTTTCTAGTGTGTCTGAATCTCCTGAGGGTAGGCCAGCTACCCAATCCATGTGGAAAATTTCCCAAGGTCTGTTTGGTTCTTGGATTTTTATCATATTTCCAAGCCTCTCGCCAGTGGATTTATTTGCCTTTTGGAATCTGTCACAGGTTTTGCAATACTCTGCAACATCTTTTTGCCACATTGGCAAATATGCAGGTCTTTACTTTCTCTCTTGTTCTGTCTTCAGACAGATGTCCTGAAAAGGGCCTATCATGGCATTCTTTCAGTACAAGATTGATTAATGACCTGTCTACAACTGTCATGACACATGTGTGCTTGGTTCTGTGGTAAATTATACCATCCAGTAGGTGAAATCTTCCATCAGCATGAGATTTTCTCCATACTTCATCCAAGGCATGTATTAGAGAGTTGTCTTTACAGTCTTTGTTAAGTAATTGGAATAAGATGCTAAAATTCTTATCTTGAGTGTAACTATTTCTGACTTCTTCAAAGAAGGTGGTGTTTAAGTCTGTAACACTTATTCCTTCTATTGGAATTTGTGGTGAAGCTTCTTCTGGAACATAAGCAGGATTATCAATATTATTTGGTAATGGCCATCTGCTTAGTCCATCTGTATTCTCATGAATATTCTTATCCTTATGAAAAATAGTCATATTGCCTCTGTATTCTTGTATGGCTATTTGCCATCTGAGCATATGTCTGTTGGGTGTTTTCATGTTCAAAAGTGATTTGACAGCTGTACAATCTGTTATAACCTCAAAATAACATCCCTCTAAGAAGTAGTTCAATTTCTCCAAGGCCCAGACAAGGCATAGACATTCCATCTGACTTGCTCCATATCTGGCTTCAGTTGATTTGATTTGCCTGGATATGAAACATATGGGTCTTTCTACAGGTTTATCATTTATGATCTGAATTTGGTGAAGTGAAGCACGCAGTTCATCCCCTGATGCATCAATATACAGTTTGAAAGGAAATTTAAAGTCTGGAATCAGTAAGAGTGGAGCAGTGGTCAATGCTTCTCTTAGAGACTCAAAAGATTTGACTCTGTCAACAGTCATTTCAAATACTGTGTCTTTGTCACACAATTTATAAAGTGGTCTTGCTATGGATGCAAAATCTTTAATGTGTTGCCTGTAATATCCTGCAAAACCTAAGAATGACTGAATTTCCTTCTTATTCTGAGGCATGGGATTTAGCAATACTGCTGAAACTTTGTTTTTGTCAATTCCAAGGGATAAACCAGATACAACATGTCCTAGTGCCTTAAGTTCTTTAAATCCAAAATGGCATTTCTTCAAGGAGATTTTCATGTTGACTGATTGGATTTTTGTCAAAACTCTGGACAATCTGTACATGTGCTCCTCCCAAGTCTTTGAACAGACAATAATGTCATCAATGTAAATGATTAACCATCCCTCTGAGAGTTCTTCAGGGAAGATTTTATTCATCATTCTTTGGAAGTGTGAAGGTGCATTTTTGATACCAAAGGGCATCCTCAAGTATTCATACACTCCACAATGAACAATAATTCTCAAGTATTTTCTTGCTCTTGGTGTCACCAAATTTTGATTGAATCCTTTAAGAGAATCCATAGTGGTTATATACACTGCTTGAGATATTTGAGTAAGGGCAATTTGGATTTTTGGTATTGGGTATCTGTCTGGAACAGTGTAAGTGTTCAGAGCTCTAAAGTCCCCAACCATTCTGGATTTTCCATTATGCCATGCCACTATGACTGGTGTAGTTATTTCTACTTCTTCATTGTGGCCTACTTTTCTTATTACACCAAGGTCCAGAAGCTCTCTGATATGAATTTCTAGAGCTTCTCTTGATTTTGGACTTGCTGGATATGCAGGTCTTCTTAAGAGTGGTGGATAAGGTCTCTCAATGTTAAGAATGATGTCAACTTCATGACCAATAATTGCTCCTAGAGGTTCTTTGTCTGAAGCAAATGCTCCTCTGTGGTCATACAAAAGGGAAGAAAGTTCATTTTCTTGTTTATCAGTCAGATGAAGGCTTATTTTGGCCTCATTTAACTGTTCAGACTTGAATTTCTCTAACTCTAAGTTGACTGGTGATACTTTGTTTACTGTAATTTGTCTTTTAAATGGTAAAAAGGCAAATCTTTGGTTTTTATTGTCTCCAATAGTAAAGTATCTGTCTTTGTTATTATGCAAATCTATCCCATACATGATTAAATAGCCATTTCCCAAAATCAAAAGGGTACTAGAGCAATTTTCCATAACAACAAATTCAACTGTGATTCTTAAATTCCCATTTATGTGTGCAAGTATGAAATTGGTCTCAAATATTCCTAATTCTTTCATTGGGTTACTTGCACTGTTGAATTTTATACCATCAATTGGTAACAATTGGTCTTCAAAATTTGGTACACAAGTCTTAAGAAAAGATTTTCCAACACAAGAGCAGAAGGCTCCTGGGTCAAGCAAAAGTTTGGTGGGCTTGTTATCAATAACCACTTCTGTTATACAGGAGCTACCAGCTGTATAACCTTTTCCCCTGTTTGGATTTGTTTTCATAAGTTGTGCATATTGAACTTTTGATAAATCAACTTGACCATTGCTCAATTGTGGCAAGTGGGAATAAGATTCCATGATGTAAAAAGTGGCATTGATATTTTCTATACCTTTTGAAGATTCAGAAAATATTGATGATTTATCATCTGAATTGTCTTCAATTATTTCATCTTTTTCAACATCAGGTTCCTTATCAATATAAATTTCATTGATTTTCCCCTTCTTTGGACATGTATTGGCTAAATGGGTGGTGCTTTGGCAAATATGGCACTTTCTGACTGTATCTGCAGATTTATACTTAATATTATTAGAATTTTCTTTGGGGTTTTTGTCCACAGAATCTTTCCAAGGTGTATTAAACCTTGTTTTGAGATTCACCCTACTAGAACCAATTTTGGCTCTGGTGTTTACTTCTTCTAGTATATTGATAATATCCTCTGCTGAATATTGTTCAGTAGTCCTGCTTTTGACAGAATTCTCTAAGTCACCTCCACATTGTCTCAGAATTTTTCTATGGATCATAAATTCTGACATGTCAGGATATAATGCTGCTAATCTGTCTTTTTGTTGGCAAAACCATGGTAAATCTTTGTCTTTATCAGCATTAAATTTGGAAGATTCAAAGGCTGTTTCAACTTTAAACCTCCAAGCATCATTTGCCCATTTGTTAATGATTTGGGTTTTCCACCAAGTCCAACTCTGGTGTCCATGTGCTTGTCTTATTTTGATGTACCATCTGTGAGCTGATTTGATAAACAACGTGTTAAATATGGCTGTTACCAATCTGTCTGGTAATTCAAAATCCTCCTTGATCATGTAAATACCTCTAATTAATTCCATATGGTCATACTCTCCTTCACCACTGAAGTGAGGCCATTCTTTAAGTTTTGGGACTTCTTTCAAGAGTGCTTGGCCCATTGATGGTTCCAAGTTATGAAAAGAAGTAGAAGATTCAATTTTTAACTGTGAATTTTCAATATCCAATACTTGTGGATTGGGAATTCTTGCATATTCATTTTGATTCAGAGGTGTAGACATTCTTGGTAAAGTGTTTAGCAGTTGTTTAATATCATTCATTTTACTGTTATTACACCTTTGTGAATTTCTTAACTCATTTTGTAAGCTTTGTATAGAGTCTATGATATTATTTTTATGATCATCCTCTTTGTTTGTAAGCTCATTCAATAATTCTGTTTTTTTAGTATTATCAGATATAACTTCATTTAGCTTTATTGTTAATTTTGATATTTCCTCTCTTGAGGTATCAAAATGCTTTTTCAAGGCAACTTTATTTGTCTTTACTTCTGCAAATGATTTTGAAATATCATCAAGAACTTTTTTATTATCTTCTTTGATAGTATTAATAGCTTGTTTTATTCTTGTTTCAATTATGTCATCAATATTGAATTTAGAATATTTGTCTGTTAATTCTTTAATAATGGCAGATTGTTCATTTATCTTAATGCCAAAAAAATTATCATTATTGAAAGTTTTGATTGTTCTTAAAACTCTTTCAAATCATTTAAGTGTATCATTTATTTTGCTCAGACTCAAGTTGTTTGTTTTAAGATTGTCACAAAGTGATGTATTCCTATCAGAAAGATGATTTTTTATGTCAATAATGGCTTTATACAACTCTGGAATACAATTAAAAGTATCAGAAATCATTTTTGATATTTTAATCTGGCTTCCTCCTTCTTTTGTAATTCCATCATGGTTCTGGCCATCTGAAATACATTTTCCATGGCATCCTGTTGAATCTTTGGGATTCTGTAGCCCTGGCTGTAAGGTTTTGGGGCTGGTGCCTTACCTTTGCCCTTGTTTGGAGTTTGTGGCTGCTTTTTTACATTGGAATTGCTGCTGCTGGCCACTGGGGCTGTTTTTGGCACTGGCTTGGGTGGTGGAGGGTTGTTTTTCCTCCATTCTAGTGTCAAAAGCATCATGTTTTTCTTATCCATCAATGGATGCCATCCATTGAGCAATTTGCAAGTATTGGGATGGCCCAGGAATTTTCTCACTGTCAGGTAAGAATTCATGCAATTCTTCCACAGGTCTGCAAGGATCTGGTACTCCTTGAACTGGAGTGCATTGTTGTATGCATTGTGGCTGGCTTTGTATATGTCCACAGAGGCTTGTTGTGATGGTGTCAGCTCTTTTTGAAGGTAAAATGGTATTATCAGCTTTAGAATGACCCATTTTAGTTGTTTGGAAGTCATTAACTGACCCTTTTCCTTCTGTACCTGATTGTTCCCTGCCATAATCACGTCTATTACCTTTCTGGGAGCTGCTTGAGGGGTTATAGCTGGCTCCTGACCTGGCTGAAGGCATAATTATGGTTAAAAAGGCTTAAAATAGTAATTTTACGTCAAAAAACGTACTATTGGCCAAATCTTTGGCTTTCTGAAGAGTATTACTTATTTCCAAATTGACTAATTCAGAAGAAATTGGCTCTGGTTGAATATTCTGAGTCACAATAATAGTACTATTATGATCCGAATTAACAGTACTGGCAGGAATAATGCTGGTTACTGTTGAGGCTGTTTCAATGTTTTCTTGTCTTACCATGTTGTCAGACACTAAAGTTAATGAAAAAGCCAATTAATTAAGTAAAAAAAAGGTTATTTCAAAAAAGAAATAAAAATATAAGCCTCACTTATAATATGAAAAAAATTTATTTTTTATGGACTTTTTGAATTATAAGTATTTTTTATATGTTTTTAAATTTTTCAATATAAGCAAAAAGATTTAAAAAGAGTAAAAAAAATATGTCACAGGTAAAATATCACGGGTGGGCCCCCAAATGTAAGGTGTGGATATTAAACTTTGATTAAAAATCAAGTACTGTTCCTGTCCTCAAAATTTGTATAAGGTAAAAATCAATTGAAAATAGTAAGAAATATTATTTTTAAGAGAAAACACACCAAATTTATTGCTTATAACTTCATTAGTATAAAACAATAATATTATAAAGAGTTATTGTTTTACCAACAATAAAAATTTATCCAAACATACTCTACAAGAGATATTTAAGGCTACAAAAGAAATTTCTTCAAGAGCAATTTCAATTGGAATTAATTGAGCAAAGAACTGCAAGCAATTAATTAAAGAGCAGAGTCTTTAAGAAGAATATTAAAGAGAAAACACGCCCAAAAGTGACCAGAGTGAATTTGGAAACAAAGTGACAAAGTTTACAGTGATGAAAGATGCTCTAATTCACTTTTGGGGTGGTTCAGGGGTTAAAATGATTTTAAAAGTTACAAACAATGATTATAATGATTTTTTTCACGTGGTTAAAAGGATTAAAATGATTTAAAAATGGTGGTTGGAATCTCTTATTGATTGGTTTAACAATGTTTAAACTAATTATAAAAGTAAAAGATTCTAACATGAAGAGAAAAGTGGGACAAAGAAGACATTCTTTTATAGCCATCAATTTCCTTACTCCAAAAGTGAAATTTACTCTTGTCAGTCGTGAAAAACAGTCTGACAACAGAAAAGCCAATTATGGCATCATTGAACCCTGATTTAGACCAAAAAGGGCTGGTTTAAGCCATTTTTAGCCATTTTAGACCCTTAAATCAGCCATTACTATAGCAATACCTGGTCTAGAGCCTCAAAAACACGTCAGAATGTGTGTAAGAGACGTAGAAACCAGTTAAAACTGTTTTTACTATGATTGTTTCATCTTAAGTGTAGTTTTACCCTCTTGGCAACAGCTAAAACTACCCCAGTTGGTATCAAAACCTCATCATCAATTGAGTCCACAGACCTTTAAATCAATTCCAGGCCAAAAGTCTTGAGCTTTTGCGTGAATTTCGACACCACACGCCTGTCAGCAAGGATCTTGGGGGTCTAGCTCCCCCTTAGAGCTGGAGTTCCTTTTCCCCCCCAAATTTAATCTTTCCAATTTATTTTTCCTTTAATTCCTCATCATGTATTATACTTATAATTTACATATGTAATTCAATTGAATTGTACAGTACAATACACTAATAATTGATACCTCATATGTAAATCAAAGTTCACTTATGTAATACACGCGCACATTTTGACATTTCAATTGAATTCAATTGAAAATACTTCAATTCCTCATAGCTTCTAAGCTAAACACAACACCTCAATTTTAACACAAAAATTTATGGTTAACACCACATGTGGTGTGAATTAAATTAAAGTTTTGAGGATTTTCAACTTTTGTATTGAAAATACTAAAAACTTAATTTAAGCTTATTTAGAGTTGAGTTACAAGAATTTCACTCAGAGGTGACCCCACCTGATTTTTTATGAGGAATCCAATGGTGAAATAATTTTTATATGTTTATTTATTGGATAAAAAGTTATAATAATTTTTATTTAACTTTTTTCCAAATTTATTTATTTTTTTACAATTTTGTTAAAATTTCATTTTTACTTAATTTTTTCAAGTATAAATGTAATTTTATTTTTAAATTGTAATTAAATTTTTTTATTTTTAATATGATTTTATATTTATATTTTGATTTTTAATTTAATAATATAAATAAATTTATTTTATTTATATTCATATGTTAATTTTGTATTTGTGGTCTTTTGGGTATATGAAATTACCTCTAAGGCTCACAAATCCTCACTATTTTGTGGTAAGTTAGTATGAGCTTCAGTAGGTTAACAGAGTTATGTGATATTTTTAATATTACAATTTGACTGGTGCTTCATCCAAAATTACAGATGCTTGGTTGTATTCAAATTTATTGTTAGTAAACTGGACCTTCAAAATCACTTGAAATTTATTGATATTAGTCTTTTTGGCAGAATTATTGGTCAAATATGAATTTCTCCCATCTTTATGAGATTTCAAAACATGTATTTCATTTTTTTCCATTCTTGGGTTCTTTGGCATAATATTGGACTCAACAGGGGTCTTAGTCCAGATTTCACCAATGCTGGTTTCAGGAATGATATTTTCCATTTCATTAATATAGTCCTCTTTTCTAATGGGTTCTAAAAATCTTCATTTGATGTCATGCTCTATTTCAACACCACATTTCCTCAATATTTTCAGGTTCATCATTAGGTCAGACATATCTGGGTGTAATTCAGATAGTCTTTCTTTCTGTTTGAGGAACCAAGTAAGTTTTTCTCCCTTTTTAGAATTAAACATGGAACTTTCAAAGTCATTTTCAATCTTAAATATCCAGGAGTTTTTGGCCCATTTTGTGATTTTTCTCAGTTTTCCACCATGGCCAATTATTTTGATTATTATCTTGCAACATCTTTTAATATCATTTCTTAGAAGTCCTGGTAAAAAAGGAGTTCAATCTTGCCACTATGAATTCATCTGGTATATTTGAGTCTTCTTGTGACCTATCCAATCTTCTTTTTAATTCAGTATGGGTTAATTCTCTTCAATAGAGAATACTGGGTATTCCTCTAGTCTGGGAATATCCTTTGCAGAAAATGGAATTTTTTCAGGGTTATCTCATGGAAATGGTTTCACACTTTCCTTTGGATATAATTTTTCTTCAGAAAAGGTGTAGATTACCTGTAAATATGTAAAATTGGTTCATAATCATGATGACTTTGATTCCCTCATGCAATTATTTCTTTCTTGAATTTCTTCCTCTCACTATCACTTCTTTTTAAATGTGTGGTAAAAAGGTTTCTGTTATGAGCTATCTCCAAAACTGTTTATTCAAATTCATGAGCTGGTCATTGATATTATTAAAGAGAATCTTCTCTAATTAATTATTTTGTACTTCAATTTCCCTTTTGATTCTGTCACATGTGTGAGAAATTTACTCAATTACTACAATTGTTGCTTTACACCATTCATTGAAGGTTTTGTCATTATTTCTTAGGTTCTTGACATTTAATGTTAATTTCTTTAAATTTCAATCAAAATGTCTAAGTTACAAATCAATATTTCTATGAAAATATTTCATTCCATCCTTAATTTGCAAGGAAAGTTCCCTTTAATAACTTCTTTCTCCTTGGCGATGCACAATTTAGCCTTCAATATTGGACTTATTCCAAAGAAAACAAAGAGAAAGGAAACACCTTTTGGTTTCTTTTTGGATAGATATGTCTTGAATAAAGTTCCTTTTCTTGGAAAAATGGACTTCCACACTTTCTTCAGATTCTGCTTATGAAGATTCTAGATTAGTATTGTATTTCATACTGAGCTTATTACCATCTGAAATATCTTTGATTAAAGACATTGGAAAAAATTCAAATGATAAATATGAAATATTTTTTGTCTTTTAAATAAGTTGTAAGAGATTTATTTAATAGGTTTTCATCTTTATATAACAAAAATGAATTATTCTTTTCAAAGAAAAAGTATAATATATAAAATTTTGAATAAGAAAACAATTTATAGTAACTCAAAGAAGAAGCTTTTAAGCTGTTTAATATGAAAAAAATATATGTAAAACAATATGAAATTAATCCAAATTCCTGAAGGAAAAAGTATTTTGTCATCATTTTAAAATAAAAATATTTTCCTTCAAGAAGAAAGAAAAAAATGATTTTTTGAGATCAAAAATTTATGAAATTAGGGTTCCAAGGTTCAAAAAACATGGTCAGCCATTCAAAAGAAGTATTTTGTCTATGAAACTCTTGATAATGTTACCATTGATCAAGAGTATTGTGAGTTTTCTTTTTAAATATAATAAATAAATTTCTTAACACCAAAAGCAAAGAATTTATTTCTTAAATATCTAGATTAATTTTCATGCACTATTAGTGATTATAAAATTAATCAGTAATTATCTACTAAAAACAGTTACAAAAAAATTTCAATGATAAAAATTATTAAAATATCATGAGACTATCTCAATTAATAATTATGTTTTGCAAGAGTAATTATTCTAAAAATTGATGAAAAAACTTTGAGATCTGAATAAATCACTCACTCATACTTCAATAAGACCTTGAACAAAGAATTTGGTAGAGTGATTTGGACAACTATTCATTGATTTAAGGAAAAAAGAGCTGGTTTAAATAAATAATATACAAAATTACAGCTATAAGATTTGTGTAGATAGTAATATTATTTCATTATAAATCTTTCTGAATGATTTGAAGTGATTTAAATTTCTATGAATGATTAAATAAATAATACCTACTTGAGTGGTATTCATGCTTTAATGATCTAACTGAAATCATAATAGGATATCTGGAAAAGCAACAATATTAGGCTTCTTTTGAGTCTAAAGCAGCTCATAAGGACATACTATGAAGGAAAATGAAAAACCAGTTATTAAGAAACAAATTACAATATTGGGCTTAATGATTACATCAATTATAGTCACATAAGACTATCATAAGTACTTGATTAAGTCATAATAGGTGGCTACCAACATATTTATGGTTTGTAAATAAGCCATTCACCCTTGTAATTCTTCTCCTATTTCAAAAGAAACCTTTTTTTATCAAAGTTATCAATTCTATTGGAAATTTAATGACAGGTTGTATTTTCGGTTAATGCTTGAAGATTCATTGTTTCACATGAAATCATCAAAAATCGACTGTCTGTGAAACTTTCAATTTAAAATATGAATTACTAATTTTTTTTTGTTTTTAGTGTTTATTTCTCCTTTATTTATTAGTCCTCAAATCTTCGGAATGATTTATTAATAATTGTATTTTCAATAAATTTTAGAAATGTTACCCCATTTTCCACATGGTATAAGCAAATACCATAGTGACAGCTGGTTGCCATGAGGGGGGTTCATGGATACTAGTCTGCAAAATATTTTATTTACTCTTTTTGGGTCTAAAAATGGAGAATCATTAAGAAATTACATGGTTACAGGAGTTGGAGTTTACCATTACCTCCTGGTAATGTCAAAAAAGCAGCTTATTCAATATTTTCTCATGATTTAATGGGATTTAAACTAGGTAAGCAGGTTCCCAAAATGTCTTGATAGGAAAATAAGGTTGATATTAGCCATGGATCTAAGCTTTGAAGCATGTCATACCTCAGAGGCATTAGAAGTTGGGTACCCTGGCTCACTTTAATGTCTTTTGTCCCCCATAGCTATTTTTACATCAAAAATATTAATTCAGCCTTCTAGACTGATATCCATTATGGGTGTTCCAAACCTGTATGTCATAATACAGTAATTCTAACTTCCATAAACATGAATAAGACTTTTATCGGTGTGTATGCAACATGGCATTCCCCACAATCCTATTATTTTGGTGTGTAAACTCAAAAAACAAATGTTTTCACAATTATTTAATGTGGTATTGATGATGAGGTGTTAAAAGTATTTTCCATATCACTACCTCATAGAGTTAACTTAATCTTATTCACCCTCTGGAGTCACCCTAGGTAAATTTTTGTTTCAGGATCCAAATCTTCCCCTAAATTCATGAATTTACTTCCTTTCAAAAATGTTATTCATATTTTTATATATGAAAAACAATTAGCTTTTGATATATACCATATTCATGGTTTCAGTATATTTGGGAAATTATTTTCATATTATTTGTGGCCTATTTGGGTATGTCAAATATACCTCAGGGCTCACCATACCACAATCCATTGATTCATAATCCAGTCTTCCAGTTGCAAAAAATAATTATAATTATTAATGAAGAACATCAAATTCTTATTTTTAAGTGATAAATTAACACAAGAGCTTGATTAATTGCTCCTAAAAAAAATTAATAATCTCAAAAATATTCCTCCAATTCCTCACAAATTACTAATTTCAAGACTGCTACAAGGCACCTGTATTCTCACCCTAATATTTACCAGCTCATTACACAATTAATTTAACAGTCATACCCTTTAACAAGTGAAAAAATGAAGCAATGATTTTTCACAAATCTTTCTAATATTAAGGTATTACCTTATCAATAGATGATAAGGCTTATGAATCAGGTTTTTCTTCATATGCATTTCTTCTGTTGGATTGAAAACAGATCATGAGCTTTGTCAATATATTGGGGCTCAACTTTAAACAACATGAAGTGGATAATATTTGTGAATCATTGAAGACTTTCTAAGAGAGGAAACATATTTCATTACTGAACATCTATTCAGTTGTTACTGAATTACCTTCAGTAGTAAAAAATATCAAGTCAGTTTTAATTTTTTGGTATTTTTTTAAGTTGAAACTAATGTTTATTTATAATTAAACCCTTCTTTAAAATGATAAAAGACATATCATGAAGACCCATTCTGCCTTGTAGTCATTCAATGTGATTACAAAGCACTTCATGTTACATTTGACAATGGAAGGAATATTCAAAAGCAACCAATAATTGTCAACTACTTTAAGAACTGATTTGTTGGGGGGGAATACTTCACCAAGTGGGAAAGCAATAATGAAATACCTTATGGTCTTGCAGCTTTATGTGAATCTTTTTTGTGCTTGCTCTCAAAGGTATGTCTCAGTGTCCAGTCACATGAGGAGCACTCAAAAAAATTCCTTGGAAAGTTTTATAATCTATCACATGATACTCCAATGATTCCTCCTTTGATACTTTCAGTCACCAAAAATAGGGATCACTTCACTTCCAGGGACACCTTAGTTATGTTTCTCCAGCTTGTTGTTGATAGCATTGCTTGCTTAGACAACAGGAATACTGAGCTTGTCAATGCTTGGAGGAAATTTGTGTGTGTTTATAATTCAATCATCTCACTCAATTTTTACAATTGATTTTCAAGATTCAAAGACCACTTCATTAAGTTTCTTTATTGGAAAGAAAAAACTTTTCTTTCTAATCTTTATATAATTGCCTTTTTTTTCTATCAATCATATCATAATGTCATAGTATCACAAAATCATACATTGAAGGATCTCACCATGATAATATTAGTACTAACCAAGGAATGACAATATTATATATATATATATATATAAGATGCTGAACTTTTGACTCTTCAAATCAAATGATATTACAGTCAACATGAGCCTTTTGGAAAGATGTGCCAAGGTTGGGTCATTCATATTCATATTTTTCAAAAAGGGGTACTAATTTGGTTTGATTGTAGTTGCTTTTCCAAATGAAACCATTAGTTCTTGGCCAGGACTATTTGATAGTACCCAATGGTTGCCACTCAAAAAGTTAGCAATATGTACAAGTGAAATTGTCCCCCATGATTGAAGTATTGAAGGACTTTTCTTGGTGATGTCAGCAATCAAAACAAAGTACCAAATGCTTCCAACAATACTCAAAATCATTGGCCGAGCCCAATTGCATCTTAGAAGAACCCTCAAAAGTCAAAAGCAAACAAAGAACGCAATCACAAATTCACACATGACCAAACATGATCTTTTGTATGGGTTTGCTTTCTTTTCACTACCTTTAGACCTTGAGAGATCTGAGGAGGATGTCTTTCACCAATCAGATATGCAACTGATCTCATGTCAGGAGGCATTTATGAAGACGTTATTTGACTTTGATTCTTGGGAACAACCTAATCAACAAATTTCTGCTGCTGATATCTTAGTTCTGAATGGAGAAGTACAAGAATGCACCTGAGCTGCTGTTCGGGATCCTTGCAATATGGGTGTTTGATTAAAAATAAATCTTTATTTTTTTTCTGTCTTTTCAAAATCAGACTACATATTTCCATGCCTGAAATTTCACAAAAAAACCTATCATATCTTTAGTGGCGGTTTACTGAGTCGCCAGCCAGCATGACTCATTTTCGAGGCTGCTTGTCTTCCTAGTCTCTGACCCAAGCCTATCTCCTTCTCCAGCATCCAGAGCCAGGAGGAATGACTAACCAAATCGTGATCACAAAGCAATCTTGCCTTGCGTGAGGAGCAGTATGAGTTGAATTGTGAAGTTTTTAGAACTTCTCCTCAAGGCCTTCAAAACACCTCATCCCAAGCAACTGGCGCCATTTGTCATCAGTCATTCTCACACCCAACCTCTCCTTCGACGGTCTAAAAGCGTCATCCTGTCAGGATTGTTTGCATACTGGATTTTTGTTGTCGCTTTGGTCACCAATCAAATTATAAAGCAACTCGTCCATGGAGGCCCCCACGTTGCTGCTTGAATCTGAGCTTGCTGCCATACATTTCCGCATGAGCCCATTAAACCGGCTCACACGATCAAGTTTTTGCTATGAAAGCCCAAGTACTCTTGCGCCGATCTGTGTTTTTCTGCTCCATTGCCGCCGTCGGCAACTCGCTCGCTGGACTCGAGCCCCGCCCATTCTCCGGCAGTCGAAGGAATTTGGTGGGTGGGCCGATTCTAGCCAATTGCAAACGCCCAAGAACGCAGAAAGTATCTGGCCTCGTTCCACATTCACAAATCACTCCACCGGCTTCACGGCCTCCTGTGTATTACGACTTTATGTCCGAATTTCGCTCACGAGAATCGAGCGAAAGCCAATTTGCTATGCCGTCTGGTCGCAATGCAGATTCTGGTTTGTCATTTCAGAAAAATTTCAGTTCTCTCAAGTGTGCTTGCATCAATGCCTCACTTGTCACAACAGGGCTGCTTTACCATAAGGCTAGAGAGGACCCTACCCACAAGCAACTGCCAGTACATCATAATCGGCACCAGCTCAATGAGTACTCATGTCATTGAGGCCTAGAATACCCCAGTGCTCAGCAATGTTTTGGCAGTAAGAGTGGACAGAAAGCTGACCCATATATCATTGGCCATACCCTAGATTGCATCTCTACAGATTTTACCTTCAGCCTTTCTGCTCCTCGAAAATCAGACTCGACAGAGCTCATTAATCCGCCGTATAGCTCGAGTTCATCCCGAATTACCGATGAAAAATTGGGTGTGTATCATTCTCATCATATGTTACAAGACCTTGGAACATTGAGGCTGGACTATAATGCTTTTGTGTTCCCCCTACTAATACTTTTTCAACTCACCTCACTTTTTGCTCATGTGTGCTTGTTTCTGGGTCATAAGCTCAACCTACTATCTCACAACAAACAAAAAAACCTATGGAAATGTCTAATTTGCCTTCTCAAGGCTCCCCAAAGTCTTTTGAAGATGCGCGTCTATCCCAGCCAACTCTTGAACAAATTTATGCTCAGTTGTCCATTTTAATGAGTTCTCGACAGGAACGTCTCAAACCAACTGAGCCTCCCCTGACACCGCAGGTAGAAAAAGAAAAGGAAATTCTGACTGCGATTTCTTCGAAAATAGTACAAACAACATTAAATGATCGTCCAACTTTTTTCTTTGACGTTTTGCAAGTTCGACGAGATCGATTCGAATTTCTTTTGTTTGGTCTTTTGACGCTCAACCGGCGCATTTTGAAGCTGTTTTGTAATGTGGACGGAGTCTTATCCGATGTCAAAATGGTGGCTGAAGAGAAGCTTTTGATCACATTTCTTGAAAATTGGTTTGGACAACGTTTCTCAGCCACCACATTACCGACTTCACCTGTTTTAGACGAAAGTGATTCAAAACTGGACAATCACCTACAGTTATTATTTTTCAGATATTTGTTCTTTCAAGAAGGGAATACGCAAATTGGTACCTCTCAAAGGGCAAGAAGAAAGTTAGGCAACAAAGTCATTCTTAAGAAATTAGACGCCTTAGGTTGTGAATTAGCAGTCGGTTTGCTTCAACGACATTATAAAACTCTTAAACAAGACAAATTCAAGGAAATTTTTGAAACCGATTCGCGTCAAACTTTTTTGGCTTTCCTAACAAAAATTAGCTTACAGCAGTTCAAAGGCACGTATTCGCGATGGAAAGCCATCTGCAACACACATGGGGAAGCGATATCATTATTTCCTTGGGAAACCGGTTTGAAGGGGAAACTCAGTAGGAATTTCGCAAATGTCTTGTTCCAAACTCGCCAAAGTAATTCCAAATCTTTTATCGATGACGTTAACGTATGAAAAGTTTGGCAAATAAAGAGCACTTTATCCAATTTCTTCCTGCCCAAAGGTCTTTTAATGGAAATATGCATCTTTTCGAGTTATACTTGTTGTAATTATTGATCAATTCTAATGTAAAACTTTCTGCTGTTAGCCGGGTGACGGAGCGTGATCTTCCATACCTAGTGATAGGCATGACGTATATAGGAGACATACAGGCAGGAGAAGTCATGAGGAAGCCTGATACAATTAAACAATAGTGGTACTTGATCCGATTAAGATACATATGCTTATTGAGACCTCCATTCGATAGAGGTAGACCTTTTCTATTCGTTCTGTTATCTACACATTTTTCAAGTTTTATCTTCTCATCCTTGTTTCTATATCACCACTATTCTCAATGCTTGCTCAACCTCGAGTGTTGGTGCAGTAGCAAGTATATGTTTCTACTCCATATCTCATTGGATATTATTACAAAATATCGAATTATTCAAATTCTAAGTATTGAGCTCTAGTTATTCATAGAAATCTATATGCAAGTTAGTATATTAGCATTCTTTTATCAATAAATTATTAACTAGTATTGCACAGTATTACTATAGAATTTTTTTTCTACCTACCTTGTTTTGTTTTAATTCCTCTTACGAGCTTAATAATATACTGTTAGCCTTTAGCCATCTTAGAAAACTCTCTTACAGGGTAGTAAGAATTAGTTATATTGTTTAAAACAGTTTGAACTCGAGTCTGAATCACCCAAGAATGGCTTAAGGACGCGAGACACCTATTCCTCCTGATGACATCTCCTATTAAAAATCCATGAAAAAAAAATCATAAAACTGAACAAATCAAAATGGCATCAACGGACTTATTAAATGAATATCTATATTTGATGCAAAGGTTATTAGGTTTGGCTTAACTCAAGATGTGAGAATTGAAAGAATTTGAGAAACTAAAGTTTTGGATTAATGTGATGAACTCTTACGACATAGAACAAGGATAAAAAAAGGTACCTCAAGGTGAACAACTCTTATTGAGTAAGAACAACTAAAGATAATGGATCAATAAGCTCTAAGAGCTGTTGAAATAGTAAGGTTAGTGAATATTAAAGGGGGTGTTGATTAGATAAGGTAGCCAACCTATCAAAATAAGTAATTCTAGAAACAGACTTAAGAAAATGGAACAAATAGTTTATAGAGGTAGGGCAGAAAACACTAGAAATAAAGAGTCAGTTATTTGTTGTGGTTAGAAACACAGGTTGAGGCTGGACCAACCACAGTGATTTTCAATGAATTTATGTGGGCTGATTGACTTCTGGGAGAAAGATATTACAATAATGATTTAAGAAAGAAATAGAGGGTGTGTGGTCTTCATCATATCTTTCATCTCAGATGTGTTATAGTGAGCTTCTTAAATGCTTTGGAGTACTCTTAACACCACATTCATGTTTAGTCGTAATAGGGGTTAGTGACTCTTGGACTGGGAAGACTCTTCTCTTTCAGGAAGAATAAACTTAACTAGTTTCAAAATTAGAAAATTTAAATTTTAAAAACCTCTTAGAGCATCTACAGCAGGGTATGGAGATTTCTAAATGATGAGAGTCTTGGATCAGCAAGACAGGAGGTCTTAGCCAATGGATCAGGGTGAGGAGGGAGGCAGGCAGGAAAAGCTTAAGAAAAGGAATTAAAGACAGATGAATTGAGTTCTAGATACATAATGCTATGAGGTTAAATAGTCGAAAAGTTTTTAAAAAGGATTTTCATGGTGCTTCATTGATTAAATCTCAATATTACATCACTTGTGTGTTTGCACTTGACATCTGAGTTGAGTTTACCACCTTTATTTTATTTCAGAGATACAGACAGCCAAAAGATGTGGGTCCATACCCTTTTCTGAAAGATGCATGTGGGAACAAGGGTTTTTTTCTACATATAACAAACCTCAAAGTCTTTTTTTCAAATACAAAAATATTTAAAGCTATTGTCTCTAGCTCACATAAAAGTTATTTTCTTTTTCAAAGAGTTAATTTGATTTTTAATAGTCTATGTGAATATCACAATTAAAAATAAACCAACACTTCCAAACCTTGTAAATCCAACCTTGACCATATTGGTTATCTCTTTTGGGAACAATTTGGGGGTTATCAGTTTTTATTATAGGATTATTTTTTGGAAAGCCAAGTCTAAAATGATTATTTTTTTTTGGAAACAAATTTTCATGTGAAAAACTTTTCTTCTGGAATTTATTGCAGCTATAAGGTGTGAATATGAAACTTTGATCAAAAATCAAGTACTTTACCTGTCCTCAAAATTTTTATAAGGTAAAATTTAATTGAATATAGTAAATTTTAAGAGTTTTTAAGAGAAAAAAATTCCAAATTTATTGTTTTTAAATTTGTTAGTAAAAAAAAAAATAATAATATAAAGATTTATATTTTTAAAACCAATAAAAATTTATCCAAGAATACTCTACAAGAGATATTTATGGCTACAAAATGAATTTGTTCAAGAGAAATTTAAATTGGAATTAATTGAGAAAAGTAATTCAGGAAATTGATATGAGAACAGAGTCTTCAAAAAGAATATTAAAGAGAAAAAAAAACAAAAATTGATTAGAGTGAATTTGAAAAAAAAGTGTAAGGTTTATCTATGAAAGTCTTGATAATAGTAGCAAATATCAATATTACTGTGACTATCCTCAGCATAAAGTATAATATAATTGAATATTATAACCACAGATTTATATAATTATTGAAACTAATTATAATAAAAAAAAGAGATTTATTTATTATTAAATAATTTAATAATAAAAAAAGAATCTTAATAATTATAATTAATTGTAATTATTCTATTATTGTTATAGTCACTGACAATTATAAGCATAAGAAGTGTAAAGATTTTGATGAGACAATTAAATGTGGAAAATGATAATATTTATATTATTAAATATTATTTATCAAAGAAATTCTCATACAAAGAGTTCAGAGATAGTTCTTATAGAAAATTTTATATAAAAAAAACTAATAATAGATAAGAAAATATAGAACTTTAGATAAAACTTACTTATAATATTTATTTAATAAAACAAGACAAACAACAACAATTATTATATTAAATAATGATTGTAAGTTAAAACCACACCAAAAATCAATATTTTATAAAATATAAAGCTACTTTTTATAACAAAGAAATATGATTAAAAAGTTTTTAAAAGGAATTTGTGGGTTTTAAAAGATATTTAAGACAATAATTTTATATAATAAAACTTATTATTTGTGATTAAAACAATAATCTGAAATCTATGATTTCAATTCATTAAATTTCAAAATAAATAAATAATAAAATAATTTAAGAATTACTTTAGTAATAAGACTTTATATTTAATAAAACTTTACCTGTTGAAATTTCTGATATGATTGGAATGAATAATGATTATTTAAAAAAACAGTGATGTGTAGGCTCTTTTTATGCCTGCAGAGCAGCTCTCATGATTCATAATGGATATAAATGATGTACTCAAGTTAAAACTGAAAAACCACGGTTAAAAATAAAGCTCTTAACTTAAGGTAAATTATTTTTAATTCCAATTTAAAGTTACCAGTGTTATTCTTAACTCCAAAAAACTTTAATCCTCTTTTGGATTAATTGTTTTAAGTTTTAATATAAATTAAATTTTTTCAAATTAAACTTAAAAAATGAAAACCTTGAAAATGAAGTTTCAAGCAAAAATATCTTAAACTCAATTTTTAATTAATTTTTAAAGAAATCTTAATTTTCTTTAACTATATTTAAAAGAGTAAATTTCAAGGCTAATTACTAATAAAGCCTGTTTATAAAAGATAATTAAAATTGATTTTATGGACAGATAACATTACTTTTGAATCTGTGTGAAAGCTTCAAGAAAATCCATTAAGAATTGGATTTTTAATGAATTTTCCAAGTTATTGCTATTTTTCCAGGTAAAATAGCAATACACACAAAACCTTAACTTTTGATAAGTTTTTAATTCTTTTAACTTTCAATTTTTAAGATTTTGAAGCTTCTTTAAACTTTTATTTCAAGCTTGCATATTGGGATTTATCCTTTGGAAGCTTGGAATTCTTGTCAAAATTGGGATAAAACTGGTTTAAACCTTAAGGTTGGATCAAGGTCTAATCTTAAAGTTTAAAAAAGGTTGAAAATCCTCCAATACAGGTGGAAAACCTTAATTTAATCCTTGAAGATCCAAAACATTGGGTACCCCAGCTCTATTTGGTCTTTTTCCTTTGTCCCACCTTTTTGTGTGGATTTTGCCTTTTATTTATTTAAAGCAATACTATGGCCTTAAACCCTTTTAAATTGAGCTCATGCAGGATTTACATTCTGTATGTAAAGTCCTTAGCCAATTTGGTAAATATACATAACACCTTAATTTCAACTAAAATTTTGGTAAGTTTGCATAAAGCTTATGCGACTTTAAATTTAAGCTTAAATTTAAAAAATTTAAAAAATGTTAAACAAATTGAAATTGTACTGTGAGATTCTTAAATCTTCTAATAACAAAAGAAATAACCATTTTTGGGTATAACACCCTATGGGTCTACCCTAGCTTATTTTTGGTATACAATCCAGAAATGACATAATAATTATAACTTTGTTTATCAAAAATGAAATTATACTTATTTTTTGTTATTTTTTATTTGAAATTCAATTGATAAGTCTGTTAAAGACTAAATCAACTGTGTATGAAGTTATTTGTGGCCTTATGGGTGTGTGATACATACCTCACAGGCTCAAAAAAAGTGACAACATTTTGAGTTATGAAAAATGCTTTTATTCACTTTTGGGGTGGTTCAAGGTTAAAAATGATTATAAGAGTTAAAAGTAATTATTATAATGATTTTTTCCCATGGTTAAAGATTTGAAACTATTTAAAAAGGATTTTTGGAATCTTTTATCGATTTATTTAACATTTTTTAAACCAATTATAAAAGTAAAAGTTCTTAAAATGAAGAGAGAAAGTGGGGCAAAGAAGATATTCTTTTATAGCCACCAATTTTCTTACTCCAAAAGTTAAAATTTACTCTATTCACTTGTGAGAAACACACTGACAATGGAAAAGGCAATTATGACATCATTGAACCCTGGTTTTAGGCATTTTAGTCCCTTAAATCAGCCATTGCTATAATAATAATTAGTTTAAAGGCTTCAAAACATGTTAAAATGTGTGTAAGAGACCTTAAAACCACTTAAAACTGTTGTTAATAAGATTTTTTTAACTGAAGGGTAGTTTTACCCTCTTGGTAACTGTGAACCTTTGAGATATGACCACATACCCAAAAAGGTCACAAGAAATATTTTATATAATTATACATTAAAAATAAGTACCTTAAAAATTATAAAAATACCATAAATTGGTACAAAATTTGGTTTAACTTAAAAACCAATGGATAAACATGTGAAATAAATTACACCATTGGATTCCCCATGGTAAAATACACATATACCATTTTTATGGCATATCTGTAAAGTCAATATTTAATAAGTTATAAGTAATAATACCTTATGAAAACCACAAATCCTTATTTATTTCAAAAGCTGATCAAGCAACATGTGGAATAAATGGTACCATTAGATTCTCCATAAAAGTCCACACATAAAACAATTAATAAGCTAAGCTTCAAAACCAATACTTAAGGAATTAACCTGAATATATGCACTTTTTTGGTCAACAAATATATTCAAGGATTTTAGCTAATATCTCTTGAATTATACATGATAGAGTGATGAAAAAAAAATAAAGTCATCACGTAATTACTGAAGGAACACAGATATGAAGTTTATTTCACAAGCTATAAACAAGGTTAAAATCTGTAAGGAATTATTGATTAAAATCAACAGAGCTGTTGACCACTTTGTTGTGAAAGTGGTCCAAACTTAAAAATAAGTAGACAGTTGGATTCTACTAGTTCATTTGTGAAGGATGATGTATTTTTTAGTATAATATTCAAGGTATAACCCCTTGAAATCATAGTTTGAAGTTGAAAATATTAAATTTCAACAGAAAAGATGAGTTACAAGAAAAATCATCAAAAATAGAGTTTTGATGATGCAATGAAATGCTCTTGGCGACATGATAAGGTTATGCCAAGCTATCAGAATTCACTCTCTGAATTTCTGTAGCGTGTAAATCTTAAAAGCTATTAAGGATCATAGCTTGAGCTTAATTTGATCATTTATGATCACACACTGTAACCTTAAATTAAGTTTAACAGTCATATAAGTGTTAAAATCGGTGAATACTATTAGTTTATGATTAAAACTAATAAAATAAACTAAATTTGGGGTTCTGCCAAGCCTTTGACGTCATCAGACTTAGAGTTATAGTGATAACTCTAAATAATGGCGTAATAGTGATGTAATGAGGTTTGATCATGATGTAATCATCACCAAACCTTGAAATATTGATCAATTCCAGTGGATATGATCAGTAAACGTCTACTAGAAGCCTGTTGGACTCTAGGAGGGAGGTATTTACTATAAATAGAGCTCTTTCTGCTCTGTTTTCCCCTCAGACGCATCAAAAACGTTAAATAAATACAAACAAAAAGGTAATATCTTTATTCTTTATATATAAAACTTTTATATTATTAAAGACCAAAGTTCATCTTTATTATAATCATCAATTTTGACTTGATTAAATCATTTGTTTAACTGTTTTTGTTAAAAATCTCTCTAAAACTCATTTCCATGTAAAAAAATCAAGAATATTTGTAATTTCTCTATTTTTTATTGTAAATACAATTTGTATAAGTTGTATTTATATTATTTGGTGTAAAATATCTCCAAATTATTATATTAAGTGTTAAATGTAGGTTATTTTCTCTTATATTAATAATTTTTCTCTATATTATTCTTTTAATAATTCTTTAATTAATATAAATAGTATTTATATTAATTTATAACTTTAATATTAGTAATATTATTGTTATTAATTGTTTTTTATTAATAAAAAATAATTTTTTACGCTTTTATTATTTGTTTGTAACAATAATCAAGTGCTTTTGAATATATTAATTATTTTATATTAATATATTTATTTTATTATATTATATTTTATAATATAAATTATATTATCATATTTTATTCATAATATAATTATTTTTACGCCATAATTATAATAATTCTTTATTATTATAATTATTTTTAGCTTATTTATTTCATTTATAAGGACATTCATAGTACAATAAGTAAAATATTAGTAATTTTTACTTATTGTTTCATAGTCAAACCTTAGGGTAACAGTTAAAACTACCCTGATTTGTATCAAAACCTCATTATCAATTGAGTTATAGACCCTGTGACTAAAATCCAGGCCAAAAGTGATGAACTCTTGCATGGATTTTGATATCTCATGCCTTTCATCAAGAATTTTTGCAGAGTCTGGCACCCTTGGAGCCAAGATTCCTTTTTTCCCCAAAAATTAATGTTTGCAATTTATTTTTTCTCTAATTCCTCATCATTTATTATACTAAAAATTTACATATGCAATTCCTATAAGAATTTACAATAGCCAACTGTAATTTTTAATTCCACATATTTAAATCCAAGTTCACTTATGTAATATACACACACATTTTGACATTTCAATTGAAAATATGTCAATTCCTCATAACCCCTAAGCTATACATCACACCTCAATCTTAACACAATAATTGATGGTTAACACCATATGTGTTGTCAATTAAATTAAAGTTTTGAGGATTTTCAGATTTTCATACAGAAAATACTAAAAACTTAACTTAAGCTTGTTTATAGTTGTGAGCCTTAGAGGTAATTTCATATACCCAAAAGACCACAAATACAAAAATAACATATTAATATAAATAAAATAAATTTATTTACATTATTAAAATAAAAATCAAAATATAAATATAAAATTATATTAAAAATAAAAAATTAATTACAATTTAAAAATAAAAATACATAAAATTTTGTAAGTATAAAATTACATTTATACTTGAAAAAATTAAGTAAAAATGAAATTTTAACAAAATTGTGAAAAAATAAATAAATTTGGAAAAAAGTTAAATAAAAATTATTATAACTTTTTATCCAATAAATAAACACATGAAAATTATTTCACCATTGGATTCCTCATGAAAAATCAGGTGGGGTCACCTTTGAGTGAAATTCTTGTAACTCAACTCTAAATAAGCTTAAATTAAGTTTTTAGTATTTTCAATACAAAAGTTGAAAATCCTCAAAACTTTAATTTAATTCACACCACATGTGGTGTTAACCATCAAATTTTGTGTTAAAATTGAGGTGTTGTGTTTAGTTTAGAAGTTATGAGGAATTAAAGTATTTTCAATTGAATTCAATTGAAATGTCAAAATGTGCGCGTGTATTACATAAGTGAACTTTGATTTACATATGAGGTGTCAATTATTACTGTATTGTACTGTACAATTGAATTGAATTACATATGTAAATTATAAGAATAATACATGATGAGGAATTAAAGGAAAAATAAATTGGAAAGATTAAAATTGGGGGTGAAAAGGAACTCCAGCTCTAAGGGGGAGCTAGACCCCCAAAATACTTGCTGACAGGCGTGGGATGTCAAAATTCATGCAAAAGTTCATCACTTTTGGCCTGGAATTGAGTTACAGGGTCTGTGAACTCAATTGATGATGAGGTTTTGATACCAACTGGGGTAGTTTTAGCTGTTGCCAAGAGGGTAAAGCTACTCTTAAGATAAAACAATCATAGTAAAAACAGTTTTAACTGGTTTCTACGCCTCTGACACACATTCTGACGTGTTTTGAAGGCTCTAGGCCTGGTATTGCTATAGTAATGGCTGATTTAAGGGTCTAAAATGGCTAAAAATAGCTTAAACCAGCCCTTTTTGGTCTGAACCAGGGTTCAATGATGCCATAATTGGCTTCTCTGTTGTCAGACTGTTTTTCACGACTGACAAGAGTAAATTTTACTTTTGGAGTAAGAAAATTGATGTCTATAAAAGAATGTCTTCTTTGTACCACTTTTCTCTTCATGTTAGAATCTTTTCCTTTTATTAATTAGTTTAAACACTGTTAAACCAATCAATAAAAGATTCCAACCACCATTTTTAAATCATTTTAATCCTTTTAATCATGTGAAAAAATCATTTTAATCATTGTTTGTAACTCTTATAATCATTTTTACCTCTGAACCACCCCAAAAGGGAATTAAAGCATCTCTCATCACTGTAAACTTTGTCACTTTGTTTCCAAATTCACTCTGGTCACTTTTGGGTGTGTTTTCTCTCTAAGATTACTTTCAAGGACTCTGTTCTTTAATCAATTGCTTGCAGTTCATTGCTAAATTAATTCCAATTGAAATTGCTCTTGAAAAAATTTCTTTTGTAGCCTTAAAATATCTCTTGTAGAGTATTTTTTGAATAAATTTTTATTGTTGGTAAAACAATAAATTTTTATAATATTATTGTTTTATAGTAATAAAGTTATAAACAATAAAATTGGCGTTTTTTCTCTTAAAAATAATATTTATTACTATTTTTAATTAATTTTTACCTTATACAAATTTTGAGGACAGGAAAAGTACTTGATTTTTAATCAAAGTTTCATACCCACACCTTACAAGAAAAGTGGGGCAAAGAAGACATTCTTTTATAGCCATCAATTTTCTTACTCCAAAAGTAAAATTTACTCTTGTCAGTCGTGAAAAACAGTCTGACAACAGAAAAGCCAATTATGGCATCATTGAACCCTGGAGTGGACCAAAAAAGGGCTGGTTTAAGCCATTTTTAGCCATTTTAGACCCTTAAATCCGCCATTACTATAGCAATACCTGGTCTAGAGCCTTCAAAACACGTCAGAATGTGTTTAAGAGGCGTAGAAACCAGTTAAAGCTGTTTTTACTATGATTGTTTTATCTTAAGAGTAGCTTTACCCTCTTGGCAACAGCTAAAACTACCCCAGTTGGTATCAAAACCTCATCATCAATTGAGTTCACAGACCCTGTAACTCAATTCCAGGCCAAAAGTGATGAACTTTTGCATGAATTTTGACATCCCACGCCTGTCAGCAAGTATTTTGGGGGTCTAGCTCCCCCTTAGAGCTGGAGTTCCTTTTCACCCCCAATTTTAATCTTTCCAATTTATTTTTCCTTTAATTCCTCATCATGTATTATTCTTATAATTTACATATGTAATTCAATTCAATTGTACAGTACAATACAGTAATAATTGACACCTCATATGTAAATCAAAGTTCACTTATGTAATACACGCGCACATTTTGACATTTCAATTGAATTCAATTGAAAATACTTTAATTCCTCATAACTTCTAAACTAAACACAACACCTCAATTTTAACACAAAATTTGATGGTTAACACCACATGTGGTGTGAATTAAATTAAAGTTTTGAGGATTTTCAACTTTTGTATTGAAAATACTAAAAACTTAATTTAAGCTTATTTAGAGTTGAGTTACAAGAATTTCACTCAAAGGTGACCCCACCTGATTTTTCATGAGGAATCCAATGGTGAAATAATTTTCATGTGTTTATTTATTGGATAAAAAGTTATAATAATTTTTATTTAACTTTTTTCCAAATTTATTTATTTTTTCACAATTTTGTTAAAATTTCATTTTTACTTAATTTTTTCAAGTATAAATGTAATTTTATACTTACAAAATTTTATGTATTTTTATTTTTAAATTGTAATTAATTTTTTATTTTTAATATAATTTTATATTTATATTTTGATTTTTATTTTAATAATGTAAATAAATTTATTTTATTTATATTAATATGTTATTTTTGTATTTGTGGTCTTTTGGGTATATGAAATTACCTCTAAGGCTCACAACTATAAACAAGCTTAAGTTAAGTTTTTAGTATTTTCTGTATGAAAATCTGAAAATCCTCAAAACTTTAATTTAATTGACAACACATATGGTGTTAACCATCAATTATTGTGTTAAGATTGAGGTGTGATGTATAGCTTAGGGGTTATGAGGAATTGACATATTTTCAATTGAAATGTCAAAATGTGTGTGTATATTACATAAGTGAACTTGGATTTAAATATGTGGAATTAAAAATTACAGTTGGCTATTGTAAATTCTTATAGGAATTGCATATGTAAATTTTTAGTATAATAAATGATGAGGAATTAGAGAAAAAATAAATTGCAAACATTAATTTTTGGGGAAAAAAGGAATCTTGGCTCCAAGGGTGCCAGACTCTGCAAAAATTCTTGATGAAAGGCATGAGATATCAAAATCCATGCAAGAGTTCATCACTTTTGGCCTGGATTTTAGTCACAGGGTCTATAACTCAATTGATAATGAGGTTTTGATACAAATCAGGGTAGTTTTAACTGTTACCCTAAGGTTTGACTATGAAACAATAAGTAAAAATTACTAATATTTTACTTATTGTACTATGAATGTCCTTATAAATGAAATAAATAAGCTAAAAATAATTATAATAATAAAGAATTATTATAATTATGGCGTAAAAATAATTATATTATGAATAAAATATGATAATATAATTTATATTATAAAATATAATATAATAAAATAAATATATTAATATAAAATAATTAATATATTCAAAAGCACTTGATTATTGTTACAAACAAATAATAAAAGCGTAAAAAATTATTTTTTATTAATAAAAAACAATTAATAACAATAATATTACTAATATTAAAGTTATAAATTAATATAAATACTATTTATATTAATTAAAGAATTATTAAAAGAATAATATAGAGAAAAATTATTAATATAAGAGAAAATAACCTACATTTAACACTTAATATAATAATTTGGAGATATTTTACACCAAATAATATAAATACAACTTATACAAATTGTATTTACAATAAAAAATAGAGAAATTACAAATATTCTTGATTTTTTTACATGGAAATGAGTTTTAGAGAGATTTTTAACAAAAACAGTTAAACAAATGATTTAATCAAGTCAAAATTGATGATTATAATAAAGATGAACTTTGGTCTTTAATAATATAAAAGTTTTATATATAAAGAATAAAGATATTACCTTTTTGTTTGTATTTATTTAACGTTTTTGATGCGTCTGAGGGGAAAACAGAGCAGAAAGAGCTCTATTTATAGTAAATACCTCCCTCCTAGAGTCCAACAGGCTTCTAGTAGACGTTTACTGATCATATCCACTGGAATTGATCAATATTTCAAGGTTTGGTGATGATTACATCATGATCAAACCTCATTACATCACTATTACGCCATTATTTAGAGTTATCACTATAACTCTAAGTCTGATGACGTCAAAGGCTTGGCAGAACCCCAAATTTAGTTTATTTTATTAGTTTTAATCATAAACTAATAGTATTCACCGATTTTAACACTTATATGACTGTTAAACTTAATTTAAGGTTACAGTGTGTGATCATAAATGATCAAATTAAGCTCAAGCTATGATCCTTAATAGCTTTTAAGATTTACACGCTACAGAAATTCAGAGAGTGAATTCTGATAGCTTGGCATAACCTTATCATGTCGCCAAGAGCATTTCATTGCATCATCAAAACTCTATTTTTGATGATTTTTCTTGTAACTCATCTTTTCTGTTGAAATTTAATATTTTCAACTTCAAACTATGATTTCAAGGGGTTATACCTTGAATATTATACTAAAAAATACATCATCCTTCACAAATGAACTAGTAGAATCCAACTGTCTACTTATTTTTAAGTTTGGACCACTTTCACAACAAAGTGGTCAACAGCTCTGTTGATTTTAATCAATAATTCCTTACAGATTTTAACCTTGTTTATAGCTTGTGAAATAAACTTCATATCTGTGTTCCTTCAGTAATTACGTGATGACTTTATTTTTTTTTCATCACTCTATCATGTATAATTCAAGAGATATTAGCTAAAATCCTTGAATATATTTGTTGACCAAAAAAGTGCATATATTCAGGTTAATTCCTTAAGTATTGGTTTTGAAGCTTAGCTTATTAATTGTTTTATGTGTGGACTTTTATGGAGAATCTAATGGTACCATTTATTCCACATGTTGCTTGATCAGCTTTTGAAATAAATAAGGATTTGTGGTTTTCATAAGGTATTATTACTTATAACTTATTAAATATTGACTTTACAGATATGCCATAAAAATGGTATATGTGTATTTTACCATGGGGAATCCAATGGTGTAATTTATTTCACATGTTTATCCATTGGTTTTTAAGTTAAACCAAATTTTGTACCAATTTATGGTATTTTTATAATTTTTAAGGTACTTATTTTTAATGTATAATTATATAAAATATTTCTTGTGACCTTTTTGGGTATGTGGTCATATCTCAAAGGTTCACAGTTACCAAGAGGGTAAAACTACCCTTCAGTTAAAAAAATCTTATTAACAACAGTTTTAAGTGGTTTTAAGGTCTCTTACACACATTTTAACATGTTTTGAAGCCTTTAAACTAATTATTATTATAGCAATGGCTGATTTAAGGGACTAAAATGCCTAAAACCAGGGTTCAATGATGTCATAATTGCCTTTTCCATTGTCAGTGTGTTTCTCACAAGTGAATAGAGTAAATTTTAACTTTTGGAGTAAGAAAATTGGTGGCTATAAAAGAATATCTTCTTTGCCCCACTTTCTCTCTTCATTTTAAGAACTTTTACTTTTATAATTGGTTTAAAAAATGTTAAATAAATCGATAAAAGATTCCAAAAATCCTTTTTAAATAGTTTCAAATCTTTAACCATGGGAAAAAATCATTATAATAATTACTTTTAACTCTTATAATCATTTTTAACCTTGAACCACCCCAAAAGTGAATAAAAGCATTTTTCATAACTCAAAATGTTGTCACTTTTTTTGAGCCTGTGAGGTATGTATCACACACCCATAAGGCCACAAATAACTTCATACACAGTTGATTTAGTCTTTAACAGACTTATCAATTGAATTTCAAATAAAAAATAACAAAAAATAAGTATAATTTCATTTTTGATAAACAAAGTTATAATTATTATGTCATTTCTGGATTGTATACCAAAAATAAGCTAGGGTAGACCCATAGGGTGTTATACCCAAAAATGGTTATTTCTTTTGTTATTAGAAGATTTAAGAATCTCACAGTACAATTTCAATTTGTTTAACATTTTTTAAATTTTTTAAATTTAAGCTTAAATTTAAAGTCGCATAAGCTTTATGCAAACTTACCAAAATTTTAGTTGAAATTAAGGTGTTATGTATATTTACCAAATTGGCTAAGGACTTTACATACAGAATGTAAATCCTGCATGAGCTCAATTTAAAAGGGTTTAAGGCCATAGTATTGCTTTAAATAAATAAAAGGCAAAATCCACACAAAAAGGTGGGACAAAGGAAAAAGACCAAATAGAGCTGGGGTACCCAATGTTTTGGATCTTCAAGGATTAAATTAAGGTTTTCCACCTGTATTGGAGGATTTTCAACCTTTTTTAAACTTTAAGATTAGACCTTGATCCAACCTTAAGGTTTAAACCAGTTTTATCCCAATTTTGACAAGAATTCCAAGCTTCCAAAGGATAAATCCCAATATGCAAGCTTGAAATAAAAGTTTAAAGAAGCTTCAAAATCTTAAAAATTGAAAGTTAAAAGAATTAAAAACTTATCAAAAGTTAAGGTTTTGTGTGTATTGCTATTTTACCTGGAAAAATAGCAATAACTTGGAAAATTCATTAAAAATCCAATTCTTAATGGATTTTCTTGAAGCTTTCACACAGATTCAAAAGTAATGTTATCTGTCCATAAAATCAATTTTAATTATCTTTTATAAACAGGCTTTATTAGTAATTAGCCTTGAAATTTACTCTTTTAAATATAGTTAAAGAAAATTAAGATTTCTTTAAAAATTAATTAAAAATTGAGTTTAAGATATTTTTGCTTGAAACTTCATTTTCAAGGTTTTCATTTTTTAAGTTTAATTTGAAAAAATTTAATTTATATTAAAACTTAAAACAATTAATCCAAAAGAGGATTAAAGTTTTTTGGAGTTAAGAATAACACTGGTAACTTTAAATTGGAATTAAAAATAATTTACCTTAAGTTAAGAGCTTTATTTTTAACCGTGGTTTTTCAGTTTTAACTTGAGTACATCATTTATATCCATTATGAATCATGAGAGCTGCTCTGCAGGCATAAAAAGAGCCTACCCATCACTGTTTTTTTCAATAATCATTATTAATTCCAATCATATCAGAAATTTCAACAGGTAAAGTTTAATTAAATATAAAATCTTATTATTAAAGTGATTCTTAAGTTGTTTTATTCTTTATTTATTTTAAAATTTAATGAATTGAAATCATATATCTAAGATTATCGTTGTAATCACAAATAATAAATTTTATTATATAAAATTATTGTCTTAAATATCTTTCAAAATCCATAAATTCCTCTTAAAAACTTTTTAATAAGATTTTTTCATTATAAAAAATTGTTTTATATTTTAAAAAATATTAACTTTTGGTGTGGGTTTAACTTAGAATCATTATTTAAGATAATAACTGTTGTTGTTTGTCTTGTTTTATTAAATAAATATTATAAGTAAGTTTTATCTAAAGTTCTATATTTTCTTATCTATTAGTAGTTTTTTTTATATAAACTTTTCTATAAGAACTATCTCTGATGAGCTGTTTGTGTGATAATTTCTTTGAAAAATAATATTTAATAATATAAATATTATTATTTTCCAGATGTAATTGTATCATCAAAAGCTTTACACTTCTTATGGTTATAATTGTCAGTGACTATAACAATAATAGAATAATTACAATTAATTATAATTATTAAGATTCTTTTTTTATTATTAAATTATTTAATAATAAATAAATCTCTTTTTTTTATTATAATTAGTTTCAATAATTATATAAATTTGTGGTTATAATATTCAATTATATTATATTTTATACTGAGGATAGTCACAGTGATATTGATATCTGCTATTATTATCAAGATTTTCATAGATAAACCTTACACTTTGTTTTCAAATTCACTCTAATCACTTTTGGGTTTTTTTTCTCTTCAATATTCTTTTTGAAAACTCTGTTCTCATATCAATTTCCTGAATTACTTTTCTCAATTAATTCCAATTTAAATTTCTCTTGAACAAATTCATTTTGTAGCCATAAATATCTCTTGTAGAGTATTCTTGGATAAATTTTTATTGGTTTTAAAAATATAAATCTTTATATTATTATTTTTTTTTTTACTAACAAATTTAAAAACAATAAATTTGGAATTTTTTTCTCTTAAAAACTCTTGAAATTTACTATATTCAATTAAATTTTACTTTATAAAAATTTTGAGGACAGGAAAAGTACTTGATTTTTGATCCAAGTTTCATATTCACACTTTACAGCTGCAATAAATTCCAGAAGAAAAGTTTTTCACATGAAAATTTGTTTCCAAAAATATTTGATCATTTGGGACTTGGCTTTCCAAAAAATAATCCTATAATAAAAACTGATAACCCCCAAATTGTTCCCAAAAGAGATAACCAATATGGTCAAGGTTGGATTTACAAGGCTTAGAAGTGTTGGTTTCTTTTTAATTGTTATCTTCACATAGACAATTAAAAATCAAATTAACTCTTTGAAAAAGAAAATAACTTTTATGTGAGCTAGAGACAATAGCTTTAAATATTTCATCCATGATTTAAAATATTTTTGTATTTGAAAAAAAGACTTTGAGGTTTGTTATATGTGGAAAAAACCCTAGTTCCCACATGTATCTTTCAGAAAAGGGTATGGACCCACATCTTTTGGCTGTATGTATCTCTGAAATAAAATACAGGTGGTAAACTCAACTCAGATGTCAAGTGCAAACACACAAGTGATGTAATATTGAGATTTAATCAATGAAGCACCATGTAAATCCTTTTTAAAAACTTTTAGACTATTTAACCTCATAAAATCATGTATCTAGAACTCACATCATCTGTCTTTACTTCCTTTTCTTAAGTTTTTCCTGCCTTCCTCCCTCCTCACCCTGATCCATTGGCTAAGACCTCCTGTCTTACTTATCCAAGACTCTCATCATTTAGCAATCCCCATACCCTGGTGCAGATGCTCTAAGAGGTTTTTAAAATTTGAATTTTGAATTTTGAAACTAGTTAAGTTTATTCTTGTTGAAGAAGAAGAGCCTTCCAAGTCCAAGAGTCACTAACCCCTATTACGACTACAAATTAATGTGGTGTTTAGAGTACTCCAAAGCATTTAAGAAGCTCACTCTAGCACATCTGAGATGAAAGAGATGATGAAGACCACACACCCTTGGAGCCAAGATTCCTTTTTTCCCCAAAAATTAATGTTTGCAATTTATTTTTTCTCTAATTCCTCATCATTTATTATACTAAAAATTTACATATGCAATTCCTATAAGAATTTACAATAGCCAACTGTAATTTTTAATTCCACATATTTAAATCCAAGTTCACTTATGTAATATACACACACATTTTGACATTTCAATTGAAAATATGTCAATTCCTCATAACCCCTAAGCTATACATCACACCTCAATCTTAACACAATAATTGATGGTTAACACCATATGTGTTGTCAATTAAATTAAAGTTTTGAGGATTTTCAGATTTTCATACAGAAAATACTAAAAACTTAACTTAAGCTTGTTTATAGTTGTGAGCCTTAGAGGTAATTTCATATACCCAAAAGACCACAAATACAAAAATAACATATTAATATAAATAAAAAAAATTTATTTATATTATTAAAATAGAAATCGAAATATAAATATCAAATTATATTAAAAATAAAAAATTAATTACAATTTAAAAATAAAAATACATTAAAATTTTGTAAGTATAAAATTACATTTATACTTGAAAAAATTAAGTAAAAATGAAATTTTAACAAAATTGTGAAAAAATAAATGAATTTGGAAAAAAGTTAAATAAAAATTATTATAACTTTTTATCCAATAAATAAACACTTAAAAATTATTTCACCATTGGATTCCTCATAAAAAATCAGGTGAGGTCACCTCTGAGTGAAATTCTTGTAACTCAACTCTAAATAAGCTTAAATTAAGTTTTTAGTATTTTCAATACAAAAGTTGAAAATCCTCAAAACTTTAATTTAATTCACACCACATGTGGTGTTAACCATCAAATTTTGTGTTAAAATTGAGGTGTTGTGCTTAGTTTAGAAGTTATGAGGAATTGAAGTATTCTCAATTGAATTCAATTGAAATGTCAAAATGTGCGCGTGTATTACATAAGTGAACTTTGATTTACATATGAGGTGTCAATTATTACTGTATTGTACTGTACAATTGAATTGAATTACATATGTAAATTATAAGAATAATACATGATGAGGAATTAAAGGAAAAATAAATTGGAAAGATTAAAATTGGGGGTGAAAAGGAACTCCAGCTCTAAGGGGGAGCTAGACCCCCAAAATCCTTGCTGACAGGCGTGGGATGTCAAAATTCACGCAAAAGTTCATCACTTTTGGCCTGGAATTGAGTTACAGGGTCTGTGAACTCAATTGATGATGAGGTTTTGATACCAACTGGGGTAGTTTTAGCTGTTGCCAAGAGGGTAAAACTACCCTTAAGATAAAACAATCATAGTAAAAACAGTTGTAACTGGTTTCTACACCTCTGACACACATTCTGACGTGTTTTGAAGGCTCTAGGCCTGGTATTGCTATAGTAATGGCTGATTTAAGGGTCTAAAATGGCTAAAAATGGCTAAAAATGGCTTAAACCAGCCCTTTTTTGGTCTAAACCAGGGTTCAATGATGCCATAATTGGCTTTTCTGTTGTCAGACTGTTTTTCACGACTGACAAGAGTAAATTTTACTTTTGGAGTAAGAGAATTGATGGCTATAAAAGAATGTCTTCTTTGCCCCACTTTTCTCTTCATGTTAGAATCTTTTCCTTTTATTAATTAGTTTAAACACTGTTAAACCAATCAATCAAAGATTCCAACCACCATTTTTAAATCATTTTAATCCTTTTAAACCACGTGAAAAAATCATTTTAATCATTGTTTGTAACTCTTATAATCATTTTTACCCCTGAACCACCCCAAAAGTGAATTAAAGCATCTTTCATCACTGTAAACTTTGTCACTTTGTTTCCAAATTCACTCTGGTCACTTTTGGGCGTGTTTTTTCTTTAATATTCTTTTTAAAGACTTTGTTCTTTAATTAATTGCTTGCAGTTCTTTGCTCAATTAATTCCAATTGAAATTGCTCTTGAAGAAATTTCTTTTGTAGCCTTAAAATATCTCTTGTAGAGTATTTTTTGGATAAAGTTTTATTGTTGGTAAAACAATAAATTTTTATAATATTATTGTTTTATACTAATAAAGTTATAAACAATAAAATTGGCGTGTTTTCTCTTAAAAATAATATTTCTTACTATTTTTAATTGAATTTTTCCTTATACAAATTTTGAGGACAGGAAAAGTACTTGATTTTTTATCAAAGTTTCATATCCACACCTTACAATAGTAGAGTGAAAGAGTTTTCACTCAAAGGTGACCCCACTGGATTTTTTTATGAGGAATCCAATGGTAAAATAATTTTCATAAGTTTATTTCTTGAAAAAAAGTTATTAATTATTTTTTTTTAACATTTTTCCAAAAAAATATTTTAATTTTAATATTTTTAATGAAAATTCATTTTTACTTTAATTTTTCATATAAAAGTATATTTTCACTGTTTTAAATTTTAATGTAATTTGAATTTAAAATTATAATTATAAATTTTATTTTTATATTTATATTTCAATTTTTGTTTGTATATTAAAAATGAAGTTATTATTTTTAATGATAACTTATTTTTATTTTTTGTAGTTCTTTGGGTATATGAAAATACCTCTAAGGCTCACAAGATCATTGATGCAAAGGAAAACTTGAGATTCCAGGTTGGATAAAGAGGAAGGCTATCTCAGTGTGGGTGATTATAAAGAGTTCTTTATGCTTGATGAATGATTGGGATGGTGGGATAGTTGAGATGGAACTTTCAAAAATATCCACATGCCTGGATATGCATGCCCGAAGTGTGCACACCACCGACGGATTTTGGACATGATAGCTGAAGCGCCCATTGCTTCCAGCCAATTTTTTCTTGCATGCGAGCTCAATGCCATAGGTGATTATAAGAAACTAGCTCAAGATGATTTACTGAATACCTTTCTATAAATGGCAGAGAAGAAGCGCAGGGTTTGGTAGATATCGTCAAATGTAGCTGTGGAACATTGGCATTTCATCCAATACCTATCCTTCCCATGCCTTCTTAGCATACCTTGAAAATTTTGGAGAAAAGAATGGGTTTCAAAGAATTCCTAATTGTTTTCAGAAAAGAAAAAGCCCCTTGCTTTCCGCCAAAACTGAGTGACGCAAAATTGAAACCAACGTCAAAATTCTGAATCAAGCTTGATTAGCTTCAAAGGCAAATGTGTTTTAGGTGCAGACGTCAGACTCTTGCTCCTAAACACATATCGAAAGTTGTTATCATTATCGCCAACTGAAGCTTCACAGATGTCTGTTTCAAGCCGATCAGGATCAACGTGTTTGACGTGCCCAACATTCTGTCTGAGTTGACATCTCCTCCAAGGTGTCGTCGACGAGGCTCTCGAACCTTCTTCCTGCAGACGTGCTAGCGTATTGGTCGAATTTTGTCTGGCTTTGAAGGCTTCATCAATTTGTCTTGTTGCTAGTCAAACTAGCCACCACATTGAACGGTAGCATGGGAGCTCAACTGGTCCTGGACCACTTCATACTTTTCTGGAGTTTTGCAATTCTTTCTGGCTTCCTTGAAGGCCAAACGGCCCCCCTTTCCCTTGCTCGAAGCCGCTTGTTGCCCCAGTCAGGCAAGCCTGCTTTCAAACGTCCTGGAACCGATCGCAGAGCTTTCCGAAGGCTGCCGCCTGGGCTGACTTCACCTTCGCAGATTGTCTCATCACCTGATCCCCACTACCCTTCGGATTATGAAAGACTTGGAAATCCCTTCGTACAAGCACTGAGAAACAGCCAATCCTCTTTTCCTCGGGTTCATGACGGAGGCTTTCCCGCAGGGGCTGCATCGACAGGTGTGTCATTGCTGTCTTGAACTACCTCTGCACAGATGGAACTTAGCCTATTCACCGACGCGTTCGAGTAGAGTCCATCATTCCAACTCACACTTCGGCTACACTGCCAATTAATAATCAGCAATCAGGTAAGTATCATTTCCTTCATCTCTTGAGGTTCACTTTCTAACAATTCTCCTACATTGCCTTTCATGAACTGCTCTGCTAATGTACTTCTGGACGGCCAACAAGTTGATCAGCCTTTTTCGCAACAGGAAGAAGATTATATGAGGACTTCTCATGATAATTTGATAAGACCCTTCGATTCTTTCGAGAGTCGGCCTGTCACTGAGACACCCGATGAGGAGAATTACGCCAAGGTGTTCGCCATCATGATACCGAGACAGGAAACTTATAAAGCACTCAACGCTAGAAAGGACATCACGCGCATAATGAACGAGAAGAAAAGTATGATTCAAAATTCTCGTCAAGTATTAAATAATTGGGAAGAAGAATCAATATTCGTCGGATACCTCTCTAAAAATCAAAAGGTTCGACTTGGAGCATTTTTGTGTGGACTAATGACACTGAACAGGCGCATTTTGAAAGTTTTTCTTTCTTCGAAAAAAGACTCAAAGGATGAAAAAATTAGGGCTGAAGAAGCATTATTGATGAAATTTTTGAAGGATTGGTTTAAGGCAAAATTCTTACCTTCTTCACCCCCGAACATTTCTCCCAACTTGCCCGTTTCCCAAAGAAACAAGTTTATGTTGGACAAAAACGTCAGGAATATGTTTTTTAAATTTCTGCATTTTGACGGTCCAACGAAGCCGATAGCTATTCTGAGTCTAAGGCAAGACAGAGAACACATCGTGCCTGTTTTGTGGGACGAAAAAAATAATTTATCCGCCAAATTAGCAGTTGGTGTACTCCAGCAACATTACTACCAACTCAATTCGGAGAAGTTTGATAGTATATTTGAAAAAGCTCCGCACAACAATTTTTTGACCTTTTTAGTAAAGGTGTGGTCACAAACAACAAGCCCATTGCATCAACGATGGAGAAGCTCCTGCCTGGCCCATTCAAGAATCAATCCGCTATTTCCCTGGAAATCAGAGTTAAAGGAAGACCTTTCACCAAGATTTTTACAAGTCTTATTTAGTTCACGTCCAGCATAGACCCAAGGTCTTCAATCGCGCAAAAATACATTTTTGCTTCCTCTTCTGTGATTCGATCCTCGGCAGTCATAACCCATCCCCTCCCCAAACGTTGACAGGTTCACGTCCAGTCGTACAATAATTAGGACAATATAGACTGCCATCCCTATCGAGAAGACGAACAGAGGCTCCACATGTTTTTATTTTAAGCTTTTTAAGCGGAGAAACCGTATCGGGAATCGCAATAGGCGTTACAGCAACGCGATAAGGCTTGATTTTGCCATAAGGAGAGTTTTATGCTTGCGAGTGACCACTTGTATATTTTTTGTTAATATAATCATGGCTAACAACAATAGCACACTGTGATCATGTATTCTTACCAAAAAGGTTTATTTGATTATAGTTCATTTCCTCATTGCTAAGAGTGATCACAAGTCCCGTTCGTAATAACGTGGACTTTAAATTTGTAACTACTATATATAGAGCAAGGAGACTCGAATAGCTTAGTGTTCATCCAGCTATTCATTTCTTACTCCTTGAACTCTTTTGTAACTCCCTGTTCCTGACTCACTTACGAATCTATTGAGTCTTTTAGGTATGCTCTACTCTTGCAATCCAGCTATTTGTTTCTTACTCCTTGAACTCTTTTGTAACTCGCTGTTCCTGACTCACAAATCTATTGTTAAAGTGTGAGACTAAATGATAGATTACGTTAATTATTGTAAACACAGGATGACATGAATGACAAATGAGGAAGTACCTAAACGGTGGACTACAAGTGTTTACAAATAATAAATTAGGCTTTTATATAAGCTGGATGCTACAAGATAAACAAGCACTGAATGCAATGAGATGAATTTAGGTTAGTGAAAGACAACACTTTTAGGAGGTAATTGACAGGAGTCAATACTCTTGATAAGTCAGGAAAAGGCAGGGGAGTGGCAGCGAACCTATTAAGCAGACAAAGGAAAAAGGAGAGCAGTAATGACATGAGGAAATACTATTGCATGTAAATAGCTAGGTAGAAGTACAAGTAGTAACCTTTTAGGAGGTAATTGACAGGAGTCAATACTCTTGATAAGTCAGGAAAAGGCAGGGGAGCGGCAGCGAACCTATTAAGCAGACAAAGGAAAAAGGAGAGCAGTAATGACATGAGGAAAGAGAATTCTAGATACATAATGGCTCTCCTTATAAGGAGTTGCTCTTGGAGGTTCTAATAGAAGCTAGTTTAATTAACAGGACAATAGACAGTAATGGTGAGAAGGAAGTTAGAAGGAAGTTGGGAGACGTTGATGTTGTTGAGGAGGTTAAGAGACGGTTTAAGAGACGTTAGGACGTTAAGGTTAATGAAGTGGTTTAGGGATGTTGTATTCTTTTATACCCCTTTACCTAGCTATTTGGTGAGTACCTAAAGATGGATTTAAGGTGGTTTTGAATTTTATTCGTTGAAAAGTTTTTAGTGAGGGAATCAGCCAACATATCTCCGGTGGGGAGGTACTTGAGGGAGATTTCTTTGTTGTCCAGTAAGTGTCAGATGAAATGTAGTCTAAAATTAATGTGTCGAGTGTTGTGATGATATATATGATTGGATGCAATTGAGATGGCACTTTGATTGTCTGAGTGAAGTATTCCTAAGCAGGAGTTTTTGGTTGCTTCGCCCACAAAAGGTCTTGGCAGCACTCGGTCATGGAATTGTATTCTGCTTCTGCGGAGGATAGGGCTACAACCTTTTGTTTATGGGATCGCCAACCAATGGAGCCAGCGTAATAGATGATTGAGGCAGAGAAAGATTTCCAATCTTTTGAGCCCCCCCAGTCAGCATCGCAGAACGCTATTATGTTGGATAAGCTGTGCTGGATGCCGTTTTGCCCTAGTTTGAGAGAGTATTCTTTAGTCCCAACCAAGTACTTGAATACATGGTCCAAAGCATTAAAGTGAGATTCTGTTGGGGCTTCAAGAAATTGAGATAGAAAAGATACGGAAAAGGCTAAATCGGGACAAGTGCATTGTACCAAATATTGGAGTAAACCAATGGCTCTCCGGTAACTGAATGGTGGTTTAGTGCAGGGCGGTTCTTGGTTGTTTTTGAGATCTTTGATATTCGATGGCAAAGGAGAGGAGGAAGGTCTGCAGTTGCTCATTTTGAATTCAGTGAGAATTTGGTCAATTAGTTTGTCTTGAATTAGAGTTACATAGTTTGTTTCCTGAGTTAATCTAATTCCCAGCGCATATTTCACTGTACCTAAGTCTTCCATGTCGAAGGATTTATTTATCTTCTCTTTAAATTCAGTATTCCAACTACCGCCAAAAATAAGGTCATTGACATGAACATATAGCCACATAGGCTTATCAGAGTTTTTGGAGTAGAAGAGGCAAGGGTCGGTGTAGCAGGGAATCAGGCCTTTAATGCAGTGTGCCAGCAGTGAGGACTTTGTTTGAGTCCGTAGATTGATTTGTTTAGCTTGAGAATGCTAGAGTTTTGGGTTTTGTAACCCTCAGGGCAATAGATGTAAAGGGGTTTGTCAGGGATACCATTGAGGAAAGCACAACAAACGTCCATCTGTTCTATCTTGAATTGATGGAGATGGCAAAGTGTGAGCAGTAGGCGGAGAGACATAAGGCGACCAGTAGGGGAGAAGACGTTGTTGTAGTCAATTCCTTCTCTTTGGTTGAAACCTCTTACACACAGTTTTGCTTTGTATTTGGTGAGATTACCATTTTTGTCAGTTTTTCTTTTGAAAACCCAGGTGGTAGTTAAAGCTTTTATTTCTTTGTCATTGGAGATAGGTGACCAAACATTATGTTTGTCCATATTGTTTAATTCTTGAGAAATAGCTTGTTTCCAATGATCAGAATCTTCGTTGCTTATTGCTTGTTTGTAATTTTTGGGGTCGTTATGGAGGACTTCAGAGAAATTTGCAGTGTGTTTCTTTCTTCTAGGCTCATCGCAAATGTTCTGTGGGTGTGAGCCTTAGAGGTAATTTCATATACCCAAAAGACCACAAATATAAAAAAAATAACATATTAATATCAATAAAATAAATTTATTTATATTATTAAAATAAAAAATCAAAATATAAATATAAAATTATATTAAAAATAAAAAATTAATTATAATTTAAAAATAAAAAATACATTAAATTTTGTAAATATAAAATTACATTTATACTTGAAAAAATTAAGTAAAAATGAAATTTTAACAAAATTGTGAAAAAATAAATAAATTTGGAAAAAAGTTAAATAAAATTTATTATAACTTTTTATCCAATAAATAAACATATAAAATTTATTTCACCATTGGATTCCTCATAAAAAATCAGGTGGGGTCACCTCTGAGTGAAATTCTTGTAACTCAACTCTAAATAAGCTTAAATTAAGTTTTTAGTATTTTCAATACAAAAGTTGAAAATCCTCAAAACCTTAATTTAACTCACACCACATGTGATGTTAACCATCAATTTTTGTGTTAAAATTGAGGTGTTGTGTTTAGTTTAGAAGTTATGAGGAATTGAAGTATTTTCAATTGAATTCAATTGAAATGTCAAAATGTGCGCGTGTATTACATAAGTGAACTTTGATTTACATATGAGGTGTCAATTATTACTGTATTGTACTGTACAATTGAATTGAATTACATATGTAAAGTATAAGTATAATACATGATGAGGAATTAAAGGAAAAATAAATTGGAAAGATTAAATTTGGGGGGGAAAAGGAACTCCAGCTCTAAGGGGGAGCTAGACCCCCAAAATCCTTGCTGACAGGCGTGGGATGTCAAAATTCACGCAAAAGTTCATCACTTTTGGCCTGGAATTGAGTTACAGGGTCTGTGGACTCAATTGATGATGAGGTTTTGATACCAACTGGGGTAGTTTTAGCTGTTGCCAAGAGGGTAAAACTACCCTTAAGATAAAACAATCATAATAAAAACAGTTTTAACTGGTTTCTACGCCTCTGACACACATTCTGACGTGTTTTGAAGGCTCTAGGCCTGGTATTGCTATAGTAATCGCTGATTTAAGGGTCTAAAATGGCTAAAAATGGCTTAAACCAGCCCTTTTTTGGCCTAAACCAGGGTTCAATGATGCCATAATTGGCTTTTCTGTTGTCAGACTGTTTTTCACGACTGACAAGAGTAAATTTTACTTTTGGAGTAAGAGAATTGATGGCTATAAAAGAATGTCTTCTTTGCCCCACTTTTCTCTTCATGTTAGAATCTTTTCCTTTTATTAATTAGTTTAAACACTGTTAAACCAATCAATCAAAGATTCCAACCACCATTTTTAAATCATTTTAATCCTTTTAAACCACGTGAAAAAATCATTTTAATCATTGTTTGTAACTCTTATAATCATTTTTACCCCTGAACCACCCCAAAAGTGAATTAAAGCATCTTTCATCACTGTAAACTTTGTCACTTTGTTTCCAAATTCACTCTGGTCACTTTTGGGCGTGTTTTTTCTTTAATATTCTTTTTAAAGACTTTGTTCTTTAATTAATTGCTTGCAGTTCTTTGCTCAATTAATTCCAATTGAAATTGCTCTTGAAGAAATTTCTTTTGTAGCCTTAAAATATCTCTTGTAGAGTATTTTTTGGATAAAGTTTTATTGTTGGTAAAACAATAAATTTTTATAATATTATTGTTTTATACTAATAAAGTTATAAACAATAAAATTGGCGTGTTTTCTCTTAAAAATAATATTTCATACTATTTTTAACTGAATTTTACCTTATACAAATTTTGAGGACAGGAAAAGTACTTGATTTTTAATCAAAGTTTCATATCCACACCTTACAGTGGGTCTCCAATGTCACCAATGACTTCTTTTGATTTATCAATAGGTTCATTGGACCAGATATACCCCTTTACTTGTTTGGGGGGATTTGGAAAAGTTTTGGCTGAAGAGAGATTTGGAAGTTCATTGGTCATAGATAATTCAGTTGGATGGATAACTTCAGTAGGTAGTTGTTCTTTGTTATCAATTAGTGGGGAAACATTGGCTATTCTCAACCCAGGATTATTAGGAGGTGGGATGATTAGTTTACCGGAGACAGTGAACGAATCATTATTAGTATCTAACTTATTTAGACCAGCAGGAAAAATAGAATCATTAAATTTAACATGATGGGATACAGTGACTTTACCTGTATCCAATTCCAGAATGCGAAACAATCAATGCCCCTCCCCATAGCCTAGTAGAATGCCAGCCTTTCCTTTAGGATCAAATTTGTTCTTCAGAGATGAGTTGAGAAAGATGCTTTCGCATCCAAAGGGGTGTAGGTTTTTTAAGAAAGGAGGTTTGTTGTACCATTAAAGGAAGGGTGATAGGAAATTTAACGATTTGTGAGGGGTAAGATTCTCCAGATAAACGGAGGTATTGGCTGCCTCAGCCCAATAACTAAGGTCAAGGCCAGAGTCTTTCAAGATACATCTTGCCTTGTTGACAGTGGTTCGATTACCACGTTCAGCAAAGGGATTTTGCTCAGGAGTGTATGGGGCTGAAGTTAAGTGGGAGATGCCTTTCTGAACAAGGAAGGAGGAGAAATCATTTTTTTTGAATTCAGAACCATTGTCAGAAACAATGCTTCCTACAGGCAAGTTTGCTTATCTTTCAACTTTGTTGATGTGGTTTTTGATGATGTCTTTCAATTCAGATTTATTCGTTAGGAAATATATCCAGACATAATGGGAGAAACCGTCAACTATTCTAAGGAAGTACTTCTTTCCGGAGATTGATTCGGGAGAGATTGGGCCACAGAGGTCTAGGTGAAGAACCTCAAGTTTCCTGCTTGGGATTGGAAAGGATCCAGAGAAGGGAGTTTTGGTCATTTTGCTAATGTCACAAGTAGTGCAGTTAAAGGGAGTAATGTTTGGATTCTGAGACATTTTTTTAAAGTAGTCTATAGACAGGTGACCATAGGCTTGGTGAAGAGAGATAATTTTGGTTGATGGATGGCTGAAATTGTAAGCATTGGGTTTTTGTTGGAAGATAACAAAATTCCCACTTTCGTAAGATCCATTGAGGATGAGGTTGCCTTCAGTGTTGAGGACTTTGAAGCATTTGGGATTTGATGCCGTTTTGACAGTTTAATTGGCATTGATGAATGAGTTCAGGCTAAGTAGATTAAAAGATAGTTGTGGAATTAGGAGGCAGTTCCTAATTTTAAGATACATGTGGGGTAATTTGATTTTTATTGTTCCGGAACCAAGGGTTTTGATTTTGGATCCATCGGCAAGAAGGACTTCTTCTTCTTTTGGAAAGAAAGTGATAAAATGTTTTTGATCATTGAACATGCTGTTGGAAGCGCCAGAATCGAGAATTATGGAACTTCGGTCTTGCTCACTGGGACTGCAGAGTAAGGCGGTGGTGGGTTTTCCTAATTTCAGGTTTCTGCATTTAGATTCCAGATGTTTGGTGAGAGGATTATGAAATCCTGGTCTACACGTGGGGTAAGTAGGGTGTTGAGTGTTTTCATCTTTCTTGCAAGTAGGGCTTGTTTTTCATGATTTTCTTTGTTCCTTTGAATAGCCCCTTTTATTTCTTCAATGGCTTCATTGAGAGTGGGCGGTGATTTCACTGTTCTACATTTGAGCCATATCTTGCCTATGAGTTTGAATTCTCCTGGCAAGTTTATCATGATCCACATGGCTACGACTGAGTCAAGAAGTGTAGAGGGTTTTATGGTTTGATCATTGATAAGGTTGCATAGATTTCGAGTGAGTTCTTGTACCTTTTCTTTGGATTGAAGAAGATTGGATTCAGATAAGAAAGTAGAGAAGATTTTTCCTAAGTAGGAAGCTTGATTTTGGAGAGTTTTAGGTAGGTAATGTTTTTCGAGTAATTCCCACAGTAAAGAGGGATTTAAGTTACATTTTTGGTCAAATTGAGAGGCAACTTTGACGTCGCAGTTGAGACTGAAAATGGCGTAAGCTATGCATCTCCTGTCAGGATCAACTTTAAGTTGTTCAGCGGCTGTTTCAAGAGATTCAGCATTGGTAACCATGTCGTAATATCCTGGAATGAGAAGAAGAGAACGCATGTGTTGTTTCCAATCAATATAATTGGACCCGTTGAGTTTGAACTTGTCAGATAGTTCAGGATTGAAGTCATTGCCCATTTTGATAAGGTGTTGGTCTTTTCTATTTATTTGGCTTAGGAGAAGAAGAACCCGGTCTCATAATCTGAAAGACAACACTTTTAGGAGGTAATTGACAGGAGTCAATACTCTTGATAAGTCAGGAAAAGGCAGGGGAGCGGCAGCAAACCTATTAAGCAGACGAAGGAAAAAGGAGAGCAGTAATGACATGAGGAAAGAGAATTCTAGATACATAATGGCTCTCCTTATAAGGAGTTGCTCTTGGAGGTTCTAATAGAAGCTAGTTTAATTAACAGGACAATAGACAGTAATGGTGAGAAGGAAGTTAGAAGGAAGTTGGGAGACATTGATGTTGTTGAGGAGGTTAAGAGACGTTAGGACGTTAAGGTTAATGAAGTGGTTTAGGGACGTTGTATTCTTTTAGTTAGTCTAGTAGGGGTTTGTACATGTTTTTGAAGAAAAGAATATACTCTACCTGAATCAATTACAATATGAATTATAAATTAATTAAACAAAAAATAAGAAGGAAAGAAAAAGAATAAAAGGAGGTACGAATAATGAAGAGTAGTGAGATAATGGAAAAGAGAATAAAAAAGAGGAGACAAAAGAAAGGAGTGAAGGAGAAAGAAAAGAGTATTTATTGATCCGGTCTGTTGAGATGATTCTTCATGGGCTTAAGTATTGTTGAGGGTTGATTTGCCAGTCATGCGCAGGATCTGTGCATGATCCTTTTGTCAAACGTTAGGGTTAGGTTAGCTGCGTGTTGACATTTGTGTTGATTGTTGGGTGTTGGAAGATTTAGAAGTGAACTAACTATCTTGATTTTCTACATCCCCCCTCTCTTCTAGAGTGAGAACACCCAATTGACAGAGAGAACGCATGAGGATTGGTTTGCTGACTGACTTGGTGAGAAAGTCAGCCAGCATACTGTCAGTTGGAGTGTAGATCAGTTTGATTTGAGACGACTGAATGATTTCATTGATGAAGTGGAGCTGAATGTTGATGTGTTTCATTCTCTTGTTGTTGAGATTGCAATTGCCACTTGCTGTGTTGATACAGCTCTGATTGTCTTTGTGCACCAGTATGGATTGAGTGAAGTCGTGGATTTGACACTCAGTGGCCCATTGTCAGAGCCAAATGAGCTCGGAGGCCAAGTCACACAGAGACTTGTATTCAGCCTCAGCTGTGGATAAGGAGATGGAGGTTTGTTTTCTTGTTTTCCAAGTGGTTAAACAGTTGTTGAAAAGAACCATATAACCAGTTGTGGACCTACAAGTTGACCTACAATTTCCCCAGTCTGCGTTCCTATAGGCTTTTACTCCACTGTCGTTCCCTCTTGAGTAGACAAGACCCAGACCAGGTGTACCCCGTAGGTACCATAAGACATGAATGAATTCCTTCCAATGCAGTAGACCAGGATGCTTGAGGAATTGCAAAAGGGAGCTGACTGCAAAGGATAAGTCAGGGCGTGTCGCGGTGCTGGGGTAATTGATACTCCCAATTGCACTGCAATAACTGATTCCCAAGGCATTGAAGGAGGAAACTTCTTCATCAGTGGCAATGGACAAGTGTTCATTCTGAAGTAGTGGAGTTGATGCTGGCTTGCAGTTTGAAATTCTGTATAAGTTGAGAAGCGACTCAGTGAAGTGTTGCTGATCTAGTGACAAGTAGTCAGGTGAGTGAGTAACTTTTACACCAATCAAAAGGTTGGCAATACCAATGTCCTTGATGTCAAACTCAGAGGCAATCTCTTTCCTGAAAGGTTCGATGTTGGCTCCAAATATGGCTATGTCATCCACATGTATGTATAGCCATAGTTTCAAGGGATCTTGATGGAAGAATACACATGGGTCTATAAGGCAAGCACAGAACCCAAATTTAGTGAGCCTCTCATACCATGCCAAAGGTGCCTGTTTCAAGCCATAGATGGCCTTCTGAAGTTTGAGGCAGTATTTCCTTTTTTTGGTTGGCATGCCCTGTGGAATAGATAAGTAAACCGTTTCCACCAAGGGGCCATTAAGGAAGGCACTCTTGACGTTGACTTGGTGAAACTGGAGATGTCGAGTTGCAGCCATTGCAATGAGGGAATAAAGGGAACTCAATAATCCGGTAGGAGAGAACGTTTTGTGAAAATCAACCCCAGGTGTTTGGGAAAAACCCTGTGCACAAAGTTGAGCCTTTTGTTTGATGATATTCCCTTGAGGATCTTGCTTGATTTTGAAGACCCACATGGTGCCAACAAGCTTGTAGCTGGGTTTGAGTTCTACAACATCCCATACTTGAAGTTTGTTCATGGAGGAGAATTCTTGATTGATGGCTTTGGTCCAATCATCACTTGCTGGGCTGTTCAGGGCGCTTTTGAAGGTTTGAGGGGTGTCGTCGCTTGTTGTCAGCAATACCTTAGGACGGCGCGAGAAAGGAAGGATATTGTGGTTTTCAATCTTGCTACTGATCAAGGTGGGATGCCGCAGGCCAATAACTTTAATGCGCCCGGGTACTTGGAGCAGTTCCTCAAACAGAGTGTGAGGTTCAACAGATGGGTCAGGAACATCAAGACAGGGAGCTGGACTTTTTGCGGAGTGGATTTCATCTACCTCTGCAGCATCATAAGGTTGGACTTCATCTACCAATCCTGAGTCCATTCTTGAACCCCCCCAGTTGATGGTTAGCGGTACGACAGGAGTGACTTGGAGTGAAGGAAAGCAACTTTCATTGAAAGTGACATGTCAACTGATGATGACCTTTCTATTGGATAAGCGCAGGATCCAATAGCTGGTATTGTCATTTTTGTAGCCTAGAATAATTCCTTCAACTCCAGTGGGTGAAAGTTTCCATTCACGATGAGTTCTAGAGAGTGAGACAACTGCCCTGCAACCAAAAATTCAAAGCTTCTTGATTCGGGGAGGAACTTCCTTCCAAATGGCATATGGACTAAAATTGTGTCTAGAGGGGGTCGGAATGAGATTGCACAACATGGTGGCCATGAGGATGGCCTCTGACCAGTAGTTTCTGGGTAAATTTGAACCATTGAGCAAACAGCAAGACTTCTCTAGAATGGTCCGGTTTGCTCTTTTGGCAAAGCCATTATGCTGAGGGGTTTCTGCCAGAGAGAAATGATGGACAAAGCCCTTGCTGTGAAACAGTGATTGAGAAACTCACCATCTCTATCGGAGACCAGGTTTTTTAACTTCTGGCCATGTAGGTTTTCCATGAGGTTTTTCACAATGACAAATTGCTCAAAGGCATCCGATTTTGACTTCAGCAGGCAAATCGTTTTGGAAGAGGTGGATTGGTCGACTATTGTCAAAAAATACTGAAAGCCAGAGATGGAAGAGGGAAAGATGGGCCCTACAAGATTGATGTGAACACAGTCTGGTGGGCGACTTACGTGTTCAAATTCATCGTGGAAAGGTAACAGAGTTGCTTTATTAACTTTGCAGACCTGGCAGTTTTTCTGGAGAGAAGGGAGCCCCATTGATTTGAGAGGAGCTTCCCCAGGGTGACCAAGTCGCATGTGCCACAGGTTAATTGGAGATTGAGACGTAAGGGAAGTTGGGAGAGAGTATGCGACTTTCATGAGATTATTCACTATTTTACCCTTAAGAATTTGGATTCCATCGGACTTGAGAGTGAAAGAGTTGTCAGTGCGTTTGATGAGCATGTTGCCTTGACAGAGCTCCAGAAGACTGATCAGGTTGCGGTTTAGTTTTGGGACATACAGACAGTTCTTTAAGCTGAGTACTTTTCCATTGCAAAGGATGCTAGCCATGCCAACTGCTTTTGAGAGGAGAGAACTTGATGAGTCTCCAGTTGAAACATGGATATCAAGAGTTTCTTTGAAGGGGGAGAACATCTTCTTCGAGTTAAACATGTGGTGAATGGCACCACGGTTGACAATGAGAAATTGGCCAGGCGAAGGAAAGTTGTTGCCAGTGATGAATTCCTGGGCTGCTGGGCTTTGATTTGGTCCAGTTTTGCTTTTATTTTCTTGTTGTGGTGGTCAGAGATGCAGATGTTCAGCAAAACATTCCTCCTTTGAATGGTTGGTGCAGTTTGGGTTGTGTTTACCATTGGCAAAGTAGTACAAGATCTTGTACAGTCCTGATGATCCAGAGAGGTGAGTGGAGGCAGTGGTGGATATATTTTCTTTTAGTCGAGAGTTGTTGTAGAAGTCTTGGAGTTTTGAGAGAATGAGATTGGGTTTTTCAACAAGATCACTGCTAAGGGTAAGAACTTCAATGTATTGGTGCAGTTTTGCATCTCCACTCAACTTTCCCAAGATGGTAAATGAGAGGAGTTCAGATGGCATGATGATGTTTATCAACTATAGATCCAACATGACTCTTTGGCTGTTATTAATATATTCTTGGAGATCGCCACTGTGGACTGATTTGAGCCAATCCATCCATACTTGGCCTTTGTTGATGGCTCTCTTTAAGGAATATTGTTTGTTGATCTTTGTCCAGAGTGAGTGAGAGTTTTTGATTGTCTCTTTATTGACACATTTGAGAAAAACTTGGGTGCTTACTCTAGAGGCGATGATGTTGACTGTCTCATAGCTCGACTTCTTCCATTTGTTTGAAAGAGTGGTCAAGGCTTCTGGATCCAATAATTTTTTGCACATGTTGAGCAAGTCTTTTGATTGCAATAAGATGGTGATACAAACGTACCATTCACTGAAGTTGGTTCCAGCTAGGATAGGTACTGAAGATATATCTCAATCGGTGTTGATTTCAGCCATAGTAAATCCTGATGTCCACCATCGATTAGTTCAGAGCTATCGAGACTGTAAATCTGTTAAAGTGTGAGACTAAACAATAAATTATGTTAATGATTGTAAACACAGGATGACATGACAGAAAAATGAGGAAGTACCTAAACGGTGGACTACAAGTGTTTACAAATAATAAATTAGGCTTTTATATAAGTTGGATGCTAGAAGATAAACAAGCACTAAATGCAATGAGATGAATTTAGGTTAGTCTAGTAGGGGTTTGTAAATGTTTTTGAGGAAAAGAATATACTCTACCTGAATCGATTACAATATGAATTATAAATTAATTAAACAAAAAATAAGAAGGAAAGAAAAAGAATAAAAGGAGGTACAAATAATGAAGAGTAGTGAGATAATGGAAAAGAGAATAAAAAAGAGGAGACAAAAGAAAAGAGCAAAGGAGAAAGAAAAGAGTATTGATCAATCTGGTCTGTTGAGATGATTCTTCAGGGGTTTAGGTATTGTTGAGGGTTGTTTTGCCAGTCATGCGCAGGATCTGCGCATGATCCTTTTGTCAAACATTAGGGTTAGGTTAGCTGTGCGTTGACATTTGTGTTGATTGCTGGGTGTTGGAAGATTTAGAAGTGAACTAACTATCTTGATTTTCTACATCTATTGAGTCTTTTAGGTTATGGGCCCAGAGTTCTGAAAAAGCGTATAAAGACAAACTGGATCAAACAAATAACTCTGAATATTCAAACTCTGAAGAATTCCAATCTCCTCACTCATCCTTCACTTGCAAAATGGAAAATACTTCCACCTCACTCTTCAAAGTTAAAACTATTGAGAAGCTCAATAGTAATAACTTCCTCTCATGGCAAAGGAGCATGATTGCCACTCTAGGAATGAGGAATCTCAAAAGTTTCCTTGAAGATAAAGAAGATAGTGGAATTAAGAAGCAACGTCAAAGGGTGTATTACTTCATAATTGGCCACTTGGACTCTGAAAACTATGACAAATTTGTTGTAGATGAAGATAATCATCAGGGAAGGTTGTGGAGGACCATTAAGGAGCATTATGCATCTACATCGGCTGAAAACATTGCTACCCATTTTGGAAATCAGTTCAGCATCAAGTTTCTGTTGGAATTAGGGGAATAACTTAGTTAGTTGATCAGCATGATCAACACTTACAACCGCAACAACCCTTTGTACAATTACGTCATACACATCAACATCTGAATGATTGTCCTCTCTAATATTTAAACCTACCTCAGCTAAGAAGTACTCCTAACTCACATTCACTCCTTTCGCCTTCTTTTGTATCCTTACTTTCTCCTTCTCCTATTTACATTGCTTTCCTTACCTTATCTTTTATCCTTTCTCTTTCTCTCACTCTCTTTCCGTAATCTTTTTTTATTCTTCTTATCTTATTTATTCAATCTCTTAGCTGACCATAGGTATAGTCCATTACTTATGATCATCATTGTATGAATAACAAACTAGCTCTTTACCATAGTGTTTGTTGTTCACAGTTGTTACCATCTTGTCTTTACTATTATTATTGTTATCACATACTTGTCGTCCACCCTTAGGTACTTATTATTTTACTTGTTATAATTATATCTTTGGCAATTAGTTCTAATGTAATCAATCCTTAGCTTTAAGACTTTTACAGATTTACAGTCTCAAACTCTCCATCTATTTTAACAAGGGTGGATAACAAGAAACATCCAACAAAATGACTGATAAAAATCTTGACAAAGAAGAATCCTATCTACCACTTCTCAATGGATCCAATTACACCAAATGGCATCTACTAATGTGATTTCTTCTTCACTCCCGAGATCTATTGGATGTCTGTGAAAATTCAGTAGGACAAGATGCATCAACTAATGCCGTCAACCAGTGGAAGAAGTTAAGCTTTGAAGCAATTACTCTTATTAACTCCCGAATGAATCAATGAGTCTTTCTGGAGGTCGTCAAACCTGAAAATTCCAACAAGGCTAACTTACTATGGTCATGCATCAACAAACACTATGCTTCAAAAAGAAATATGAATAAGGGTAGGGTTTGGATGAATTGACAGAAACTCAACTACAACAGAGATCTCCAAAGCTACATTGATAGCATTAGAAGATTTGTATTGGACCTCCAATCTGTCAGTATTCAGATTCCTCCGGAAATTCTTTCTTACAAAATTTTGGGGTAGCTAGGGAACGATCCATCTCTCTCTCAAGTGATTGAAATGATAACGCTGAACAATTCCCTCATTGAGAAACCTGATCAAGTACTCCTTCAATTACAAAAATATGCCAAATCTATCAAAAGACCCTCATCCTCAGTATCAGCTCTTGTTGCCTCCAGTGAACATCAATTCAAAATTACTCACAACTGCTCAAACGTTCTTCACAACCCCAAATTTTCCACCCACAGGAAAGAAGACTGTTACGCTGAAAATTCTCACTTACAGCCACCTAAGCAAAACAACAAGAGGAAGATATGTGGATCTCCTGCAGCTGCTCATCTAGTCACTGCTTGTGGCCTTATCACTTCAACGGTCAGCCCATCTAATTCTTCCAATCAAATAGTCATAGACTGTGGTGCTACGCACCATATGTTCTATTCAAAAGATGTCTTCGCCTCCTTCTCCAATGTTGCAAAGTTTGCGATTGCAACTGGAGATTCATCAAGCAATCTCTTTGCCAAAGGGCTTGGATTAGTCATTGTGATGGTTGGTCCTAAAGGCCTCACATTGACCAATTGCCTCTATGTTCCAAAGCTCAACTGAAACCTGGTTAGTCTCATGAAGCTCTTTTGTGATAAGCTAACCATCACCAAGAAATCAAATACCTTCAGCTTGAGGACAGACAACAAGATTCTATTTGAAGGAGAGATAATCAACAATTTAATGAAAATCAGTTTTTCTCAACCTACTTCTCTTCTAACCACCATCGTGGATGACTTGTAGCATAAGAGACTTGGACACCCTGGCAAAGCTCTGGTTTGCTCTATGGGTCTTCCATCTAGCAATTCCCCATGCAAGACCTGCGACCTTAACAAAATACACCAACTTCCTTTCAAGAACAAGTTTGAACACGTAAGTCTACCTCTTGATTGTGTTTACTTGGACTTGGTTGGACCAATTTCACCTCCATCTGCTGGTGGCTCCTGCTATTTCCTCACCATCGTCAATCAATTCACCTCCTATAAGATAACTTGCATGCTCAAGAGCAAGTCCGACACTTTTGATCAATTTGTTATAGTCAAAAACTTAATGGAGAATCATCACCAATGAACTATCAAGACAGTCATTTCTTACCGCAGCGGGGAATTTATGAACAAGAAGTTTGAGGACCTCTTGGCTTCTTGTGGTTTCACTCATGTTTTCTCACCACCCTACACTCCTCAGCACAACGGTTTTGCCAAACGTGCTAATCTGTGAGCCTTAGAGGTAATTTCATATACCCAAAAGACCACAAATACAGAATTAACATATAAATATAAATAAAATAGATTTATTTATATTATTATAATAAAAATCAAAATATAAATATAAAATTATATTCAAAATTAAAAATTTAATTACCATTTAAAAATAAAATTACATTAAATTTTGAAGTGATAAAATTACATTTATACTTGAAAAAATTAAGTAAAAATGAATTTTTAACAAAATTATAAAAAATAAAATAAATATGGAAAAAAGTTAAATAAAAATTATTATAACTTTTCATCCAATAAATAAACATATAAAAATTATTTCACCATTGGATTCCTCATAAAAAATCAGGTGGGGTCACCTCTGAGTGAGATTTTTGTAACTCAACTCTAAATAAGCTTAAATTAGGTTTTTAGTATTTTCAATACAAAAATTAAAAATACTCATAACTTTGATTTAATTCACACCACATGTGGTGTTAACCATCAAATTTTGTGTTAAAATTGAGGTGTTGTGTTTAGTTTAGAAGTTATGAGGAATTGAATTATTTTCAATTGAATTCAATTGAATGGTCAAAATGTGCGCATGTATTACATAAGTGAACTTTGATTTACATATGAGGTATCAATTATTATTGTATTGTACTGTACAATTCAATTGAATTACATATGTAAATTACAAGTATAATACATGATGAGGAATTAAAGGAAAAAATAAATTGGGGGGGGGGAAAGGAACTCCAGCTCTAAGGGGGAGCTAGACCCCCAAAATCCTTGCTGACAGGCGTGTGGTGTCAAAATTCATGCAAAAGCTCATCACTTTTGGCCTGGAATTGAGTTACAGGGTCTGTGGACTCAATTGATGATGAGGTTTTGATACCAACTGGGGTAGCTTTAGCTGTTGCCAAGAGGGTAAAACTACCCTTAAGATAAAACAATCATAGTAAAAACAGTTTTAACTGGTTTCTACGTCTCTTACACACATTCTGACGTGGTTTGAAGGCTCTAGACCAGGTATTGCTATAGTAATGGCTGATTTAAGGGTCTAAAATGGCAAAAAATGGCTAAAAATGGCTTAAACCAGCGCTTTTTGGTCTAAACCAGGGTTCAATGATGCCATACTTAGCTTTTCTGTTGTCAGAATTTTTCTCACGACTGACAAGAGTAAAGTTTACTTTTGGAGTAAGAAAATTGATGGCTATAAAAGAATGTCTTCTTTGCCCCACTTTTCTCTTCATGTTAGAATCTTTTCCTTTTATAATTAGTTTAAAACATTGTTAAACCAATCAATAAAAGATTCCAACCACCTTTTTTTAAATCATTTTAAACCTTTTAACCACGTGAAAAAATTATTATAATCATTGTTTGTAGCTTTTATAATCAGTTTTACCCCTGAACCACCCCAAAAGTGAATTGAAGCATCTTTCATCACTGTAAACTTTGTCACTTTGTTTCCAAATTCACTCTGGTCACTTTTGGGCATGTTTCCTCTTTAATATTATTTTTGAAGACCTTGTTATTTAATTAATTTCTTGCAGCTCTTTTCCCAATTAATTCCAATTGAAATTGCTCTTGAAGAAATTTCTTTTGTAGCGTTAAATATCTCTTGTAGAGTATTTTTAGATAAATTTTTATTGTTGGTAAAACCATAAATCTTTATAATATTATTGCTTTATACTCATAAAGCTATAAACAATAAATTTGGCGTGTTTTCTCTTAAAAATAATATTTCTTACTATTTTTAATTGATTTTTACCTTATACAGATTTTGAGGACAGGAAAAGTACTTGATTTTTAATCAAAAGTTTCATATTCACACCTTACATAATTGGACCATCCTCAATAAGGCCAAATGCCTCCGCAATGAAAGCGCGTTTGCCAAACAGTATTGGGCTGAGGCAATTAATACCTCCACTCTGCTCACCAACCTGATTCCCACTGCCTCAAGGCAAAATATCTCTCTGTATGCCCTTTGGACCGGTAAATTTTCGCGTATCAAGAAGCTATGGGTCTTTGGGTGTCAAGCCATAACTCTAATACCCAAAAACCTGAGGGACTGGAAGATTGCTCAGTCTGGTCGCAAAGGTATCTTTATTGGCTACAAGAATGACATGTTGGCCTATCGAGTGCTCTATCCCAACAATGGGAAGATTCTCATTTCAAAGAATTTTCTATTTGATGAGTCAAAGTTTCCTTGCTTTTCCTCTCCTTCATCGGTAAACTCTCCATTGGTTGTTCCTTTCAGTACTGACGGGGAAGGAGAATTGGTAGATGAAGCCCAATCTGCTTCTTCAGAGTCTCAAGAAGTGGTAGATGAATCCTGCGTCTCTGATGCCCTTATAGAGGACCCGTCCACTGAAGATTCTGTAGATGAAATCAGCTCTTAAAGTCCCACTGAGGAACAGGCTCTTCCTGGTCCACCAAGGCTTTAAGTAATTGGTCCCAGACACCCAACACTGGTGTCTTGAGACATTGATTGATCTAATATCCTGCCTTTCACTTGACGTCTGGAAACCTTCTTCTCTTGAGCTTGTACAACCCCTTGGACATTCAAAGAAGCAACCAGTTCTCTTAATCGAGAGGTATTGTTGACTGAAATATCTAACAAATTGAAGTCCATGGCCAATCTCAATTTCTGGGAGGTAGTCAACATCGACCCATCTTATAGGCTGGTTGGAACCACGTGGGTCTTTAGAATCAATAAGAACCACCTCAACGAGGTTATTGAGCACAAGGCACATCTATGCACTCAAGGGTTCACTCAGACCTTTGGGGTTGACTTCGAGAAGACCTACTCTCCTACTGGCTGATTAAACTCTCTGCGTGTTCTCATTGCCTTTGCAGCAACAAATCAGCTTCTTTTTTACCAGATCACTGTGAAAAGTGCATTCCTTAATGCACCTCTCTCTGAAACAGTCTTTCTTTCCATTCCTCAGGGGGCCGATCTTGACACAAGAAAGGTCTGTCTCCATCTTAGTAAGGCTATTTATGGGCTAAAGAAGGCGCCTCTTGCCTGGTATCAGTGCCTAAAGGATTGGCTTGTTAAGGTAGGGTTTGCTTCTTGCACTATTGATCCGTGTGTTTTCTATCGGTCTTCCCCTTCTTCTTTGTGGCTTTATGTCCATGTCAATGATATCGCTATCTTTGGCAAAGACGTTGAGACCTTCAAATCAGAGATCTCAAGCGAGTTTGACATTAAGGATCTGGGCAAGGCCAAACTTATGCTAGGGATTAAGGTAACCCATGCCAAGAATTATGTTACCCTTGATCAACAACACTTTGCTGACGCATTGCTTGATCTGTATGGCATGAGCAACTGTCATCCTGTCTCTACTCCTCTAGTTCCAAACCAACATCTATCTTCTGCCACTGACGAGGAAATATATGCCTTTTTTGCCCTTGGCATTAATTACAGAAGTGCTGTTGGAAGCATCAATTACCTCAGCACCATCACTTGGCCAGACCTTTTGCATGCAGTCAGAAGTCTCTCCCAGTTTCTTGAACGACCAGGTATTGGCCAGTGGAAGGCCTTTCTTCACATACTTTGGTACTTGAAGGGTTCTCAAGAATTTGCCTTAACTTATGAGGCGAATGGTAAGCACAGCATTGTGGCCTACAGCAATGCAGATTGGGGCAATTGAACTGACACGAGACAATCTGTTACTGGTTATCTGGTTCAATTCAACAACTGCCTCGTGGTCTGGAAGACAAGAAAGCAGTAAACCGTCTCTCTTTCAACTTCTGAAGCAGAGTATAAGTCTCTCTGCGATGTCACCTCCGAATTACTCTGGATCCAACAGTGGTGCAAAGAGTCTCAATTGTCTGACTTGTCTTCCCCAACTCCAGTCCATGAGGACAATCAAGGTTGTATCAATGCGGCAAGAGGCGACAGCAACATCAATGGTTGTTGAATGAAGCATGTCAACATTCAACTTCATTTCATCAAGGAAGCAGTGAAAAACTTGGACATAGAACTTTTCTATACTCCCACAAGCAAGATGCTAGCCAATTTTCTCACCAAGTAAGTTTGTAAGAGCACTTTGTGCAAGGCTCTCAACACTTTGGGTTTTGCGCATGTAAGTGAGAGGGGATGTTGGAATTAGGCGATTAACTTAGTTAGTTGATTGGCATGATAAACACTTACAACCGCAACAACCCTTTGTACAATTACGTCATACACATCAACATCTGCATGATTGTCCTCTCTAATATTTAAACCTACCTCAGCTAAGAAGTACTCCTCACTCACCTTCACTCCTTTTGCCTTCTTTTGTATCCTTACTTTCTCCTTCTCCTATTTACATTACTTTCCTTACCTTATCTTTTATCCTTTCTCTCACTCTCTTTCCATAATCTTTTTTTTTCTTCTTCTTATCTTATTTATTCAATGTCTTAGCTGACCATAGGTATGGTCCATTACTTCTGATTGTCATTGTATGAACAACAAACTAACTCTTTACCATAGTGTTTGTTGTTCACAGCTGTTACCATCTTGTCTTTACTATTATTATTGTTATCACATACTTGTCGTACACCCTTAGGTACTTATTATTTCACTCGTTATAGTCATATCTTTGGCAATTAGTTCTAATGTGATCAATCCTTATCTTTAAGACTATTACAGTTTCCTTCCTCTTCTTCAGGTCAATCTGAGGCCATGTAATTTTTTCACTCATCCCTCAAACTGCTTCATTCCCTATCTCCTCAGCTCTTCATCAGGGACATCATGCCCCAAGTTCTAGCCTTTTATGTATTACGCATGCCCCCGAACCGTGTCGTCATGAATCCACTGCCGTTTTTCATGCGATTAAAGTTTCAACAGAGATACCTACTGTTAAAGAGGTATTCAGAGAGGTTCAGCTCAACATTGTTGGTCATATTGACAATGAAGATGAATCAAACCTAGCTTTAAAGGTTTCAGAAAAACCCAAAAGAAAACTTTGCTCAAAGGGTAAGCACAATCCTTTGGCTCCTCACTTGGAACAGGAAAGTTTTCAACTGTATCCAGAGAAACCTGAAGCATATCACAGAAGACGCAACAACCATGAGGTAGGGACAGCTCTTAGTGTATGCAATCTTGCATTGAATCTTCCCATCCTGGAAAGTGGAACCTCAAACACTATTACTCCTTTTAAGCAACTTTTTCTCCAAACCCAGGCATCTGAAGAGAAGCTCCAAGCTGCAAATGGCTCCAAAATGAATGTCTTGGCTGAAGGCACATTGCAACTAACAACTACTGAAGGAAATTTAAAATTTTCCAATGCTCTTCTTGTCCCTTCTGCCATCTCCACTTTAATTGCAATGGAACCATTCCTCAATGAAGGGGCTGTCCTCAGAGGGTATACTGGGGGAGCAGAACTATTCAGCAAAGAGGGAAAATGTTTACTTAAAACTTGGTTGGTAAACAACATCTTAGTAATTGATACTGTAAAGGCCAACTCAACAAACTCAGTGTCATCAAATGATCTGCTCCTACTCCACAAGCAACTGGGGAATCCAGGAAAAGGAATAGCATCCAAAATGTATCCCAAATACAACTAATGCTTGTGTTCAAAAATCCATCAACTCCCCTTTCCTGGCCAGTTTCCTCTACCATCCAAAATTCTTGAGGTTATTTGCATGGATGTCTGTGGGACAATCAATCCGAAAACTTGGGGAGGGAATCAATACATCTTCCAAATTGTTGATGGGCGCAGTCATATGCATTTTACTTATCCAATAAAGTTGAAATCGGACTGTTATCACCATTTTTCTATATTCTCCAGAATGGAAGAAAATCAAACTGGTCAAAAGATCAAAGCTGTTGTGTCTGATAAGGGTGGTGAATTCATAAACAAAGACTTCTTAAGGCTTTTTGAAGAGAACGGAATAATTCATCTTCCTACCGCACCACATACCCCCCAGCAAAATCCGGTGGCGGAAAGGTCAAATTGGTCTCTATTAGAAAAGATACGGGTTCTTCTGCTTGACTACCAAGTTCTGGAGGAATGGTGGGGTGAAGGGTGCTCTATGGCAGCTTATTTATTAAATAAAACTCCTGTCTCCTCACTCAGTTTCAAGACCCCCATCAGTAAGTGGGCTGCAATTTCTTCATCTGATGGTGTTGATCACTTACATCTGTTTGGATGTACTTCTGTAATAAATCTTCCAAAAGAAAAGCAAACATCAAAAGTCAGTCCAACAGGGATTATGTGTATGGTTTTAGGAAATGTTGAAGGGCATCATAACTTTTGCTTGTATGATCCTGAGTCAAGAAAATTTTAATCACTCACAATTGCACTTTTAAAGATGGTGAGGCTTTTTGGCCTTTGTACTCCTCATCCTTGTCTTCTTCATCTTCTCTCTCCCTTCCTTCTGACCTCCCTGTTTAATCCATGTCAGGTGTTTCTGATCTCATCACTGGCCCAGAGACAGAGGTATCTTTACTTGACAAAGGGGAAGGTACATCTCCTGAGGCAGACGAGGTGTGTTCTCCTCAACCCATGGGTTGCTTGGAGAACCCTTACCAAAGGGCTGGGAGTACAAACTGGTTTCTGAAACCGCTCCTAGGGATGTCACAAGTGTGGTTTCCATGGAGCATTTTATCTCTGGGAAGCGCTCTAGGAAACCACCAAATTGGTTTGCTGGAGCTGTAGTTGGCACAAATCCTTGTTCCTTTAAGGAAGCCTTGGCTTCTTTGAAGTCCAATGCCTGACTCAATGCGATTGCAAAAGAATTTTCCAGCCTAGAGCAACACCAGGTGGTTAAGGAAGTCAGGCTGGAGAGGAACCAACGGTTGTTGGATACCACTTGGGTTTTTTGCGAAAAGACTGATGCTGAGGGAAATGTCACTGAAGAGAAGGCATGGATCTGCATAAAGGGATTTTGTCAAATAGAAGATGTGGATTTCCATGAAACATTTGCTCCTACTGGTCTGTTAGCCACTTTGTGGTTTCTTTTAGGAAAATGTACCAGCAATGATTTTGACATCCAGCAGATGGACATGAAAACTGCCTTTCTTCATGGTGATTTAGATGAAGAAATCTTTATAAAAGTTTCTGAGGGGTATACCCTAACAATGGAAGGGGGGGTAAGCCTGAAACTAACCAAGTCACTCTATGGGCTTAGGAAAAGCCAAAGAAATTGGTATCTTTGCATCAAGTGGTTCTTTAAAGAAGCTGGCTTTCGTCCATCAGCTGCTGATCCCTGCTTTTTCATAAGGACAAGTGGGGATCCATGCTTTGTTTTTCTTCATGTGGACAATCTTGTTATTGTCAGTCAAAATCTGAAAGTATTTAAATCAGAAATAGTCTCAACCCTTGAAATGAAAGATTTGGGTGAATTGAAGTATGTGTTGGGGATGAAGGTAACCCAAAACAGGTCAATAAGGACTATTTCTCTCTCTCAAGAACTCTACGTTGAGAATATCCTAAAAGATTTTTGAATGCAAGATTGCAAGCCGGCATTTAATCCTCTTGTTCCCTTGTCAAGGTTAGATCCTATTGGAAATAGCAATGCTGATCCCACCAGCATCAAATACAGGAGAGCTGTGGGGCTACTGAGCTACTTAGTCTCCTGCACTAGGCCTGATATTGCATTCGCCACATCTTGCTTGGCCCAGTTCCTCAGTGCTCCAAGTGTTGAACATGAGAATGCCTTTAAACATGTTCTTTGGTATTTAAAGGGGACCAAGAGTTGGGGAATCACCTTAGGGGATGTATGCAATAATTCACTAATAACAGCATTCTGTGATGCAGATTGGGGGTCAAACTATGATTCAAGGTCGTTCTCAAGAATCTGTGTGTTCTGCTATGGTCTGGTTGGCTGGAAAACCTCAAAACAAGAGGTTGTGGCGTTATCATCAACAGAGGCTGAATATTGGTCTATATCAAGCTGCTGTCAGGAAATTAGCTGGTTTTTAGAGTTAACCAATGATTTTGGTGTTGCGTTGAAAGGCAAGTTACTATGCAACAATCAGGGAGCTCTCTCTCTCCTCAAGAATCCGTTATATCAACATCAAACTTGAAATATCAAGCTCCAATTGCACTGGTGCATGGAATTATTTAATGAAGTACACATCAGGGCCGAATATGTCCGCACCACCAATATGGTGGCTGATATAATGACAAAGTCCCTGCCTCGTCAAACTCACTCAACTCATTGTGCCTCTCTAACTATTCACGATGGGAAAGATTGAGCATAAGGAGGTGTTAATATAATCATTGCTAACAACAATAGCACACTCTGATCATGTATTATTACCACAAAGTTTATTTGATTATAGCTCATTTCCTCATTGCTAGGAGTGATCACAAGTCCCGTTGTTAATAACGTGGAATTTAAATCTGTAACTACTATATATAAAGCAAGGAGACTTGAATAGCTTAGTGCTCATCCAGCTTTTTGTTTCTTACTCCTTGAGCTCTTTTGTAATTCCCTGTTCCTGACTGACTTACAAATCTATTGAGTATTTTATTTTTGACATAGGAGGACATTATTGTTTCTCTTATTTTTTTGTAAAATTCATGCTTCAAAATTTTTATTAATTGACCAATGCATAAGTCTTGAACAATAAAGTCTTGCTATCCATCTACTTCATGTTGTAATTGTTTATTATCTGGTCAAAAACCAAGATAAAACTCTGGTTAAAAGAAAGGAAGTAACTAACACTCCGGCTGCTGAACCAGCCCACAAGTCAGTCATGTAGTAAAGCTTCAGACACACATTGTGACCAATCTGGTCACAACTCATAGACAACCAAGTTTACCAAGCTCACTCTCATTAATATCAGAACATGTCCTCAGACCATTTAAAGAGGACTTATTTGTATCTACAGAATGTAATAACTTTATCTTTGTGCTTCTTACTTATCTTACAAAATCTCAAACTTCTCTTTGTTGTTATCACACTGCTCTCCACCTTTTAGGTATCTTTCTTGTTCCTCTTTTTTCGTTGTATTTACCTAAAAGGGTATTGATGAAATAACACCTTTTAGTTTCTTTTATCAACAGTCATTGTGGCATTGGCTACAAAAACCGGACCAAACAACCAGTTTCTGACTCCATCCCCATGCCTCCATCAGACAAGCTTCCTCTGAGTCAATAAGTTCAGCTCGGGTCTCTTTTTGTCATTGCTTGAGGGCCAATGCTGCAGCACATCTTGGCCATGCCCTGGCCTGTGCCTAGTAATCTACCCCATCAAAGTCTATCCCAATACCTGAGCCTCTAGAGGTTATGAGGTCCCATATTGCTTTAAACTAAGTGAAAGATGCATTTTTTTATTCACTAGAGACCAGCGTGGCAAGGCCGCCCATCAAAATCCAGCCATATAAGAGAATATGCTTTTGATTAAAGGACTAATTGAAAATTTTGAAACAAACTAAAGTAATGCATTAACATTGTAACAAATAATTTAGATAAGTGGAAAGAAAAAAATAATACCTAAAGGTGAACAACTTGTATAAATATTAAGAGGCTAATTGCTTATTCATACAACGTAGTGTTGGGCTAACAGACAGAATTGTAGTTACAACATTAGTAACATAAGCGAGAATGATTTAGGATATTAATCATACCTAAAGTCACTATTAATATTATTCAACTATATTATAACTGTGCTATTTTATAGCTGATAGGTGCTAGGTAGACAATACTTATGTACAAAAACAAAAAATTAGTAAAGTTAAGGGTTAGTTTGTAAACTTTTAAGATAACCAACCATGACTATTGTTGATGGTTGTGTAAGGGCTATGCAAAAGTCACAATATTCTGTTGGTGAGGATTGATTGAAGAAAGAATTGGGATTATCTCTCCTTTCTTCAATAGAGGCATGCGTGATCTCTTTATATATTTTAACAAGTTAAAGTGTGATCTTAACCCCGTGTTATTAGTACAGTAACACGGGGATACCTATTTCTCAAAAGTGTCTACTTGCTCACAGACTGGGAGAGGTCCAATATTTTAACACTAATTGTTGTCGTTAAAAATTTTATAATAGTCCATAAGATGTAAGAATATCTGAATGCAAAGGTATTTTAAGCCCCTGTAAGTGAACTAAGTGACAACTAAAGTAATGAGGAGCACACCTAATGGTGTCAGGGTGGAAGAAAGGATAAGAGTCAATCAGGTTTTCTAGGATGCTCATTGACTCTATTTATAATCTACAATACAATGATCATGGGTTACAAAGCCCATTTTGTTGGGGTAACCATCATACCCTTTTGTGCAGGGATTTGGCTAATCTCTGGCGCGTGTATAAGAATCTTGTTATAGACTTCCTTCATTCTAAGATAAGACACTTCTACAAATGCCACTCCAATGCACACCAACCACTTCAACAACAATCAATCTCCAAAAATAACGCATGATCATGAAGTACAACTATTTACATAACAATCCATTATTAATACTTAAATTCCATCTTCAAGCATCCATCAGAGGAGGATTCATTCCTTGAAATATCTTTGATCTATTGTCTCAATCATTTCCCTACTTTTATTTATTCTCTATTTCTCCTTTGATCTTAATCTTCATTCTCTTTATTATTCTCTTCCTTTCCATTGTCTTATTTCCTTCTTTTTCACTCTTCTATCTTATTTTTACTAAATTGGTTGTAGCTCTCTAGGTCTATTTGTATGCTATATTGTTGTCATCTGAATAAAAAACTAACTCTTTTTACATTTCCAATTTTTCTTTTTTCTTAGTTGTTTTAATATTACTCATGCAAATGGTCATTGTCTACATGAATTCCACTTTTGGGTACTTATTCATTCACTAAAATTAGAATAATTTCTACAAGGCTCTGATGAAACAAATAATTTAGTTCTGCATAACAACAGTTTTACAATCTTAAATTCTCTCAACATAAAACACCAGGATGGGTGGACTATCAGACTCTCATTTTCAGAAATGACCAAGAAATAATTTCGGGAGCTCAAGGAGGATACCAGCATTCCACTTCTAAGTACCATCACACTGAATGTGGTACCTGCTTGGATCAAGAGAACTTCTAAAGGTTGGTGAAAGACCCTCTCTCATGATGCTTCACTTTCTGAAAAAAAGTGGATGAGCCAACTTGGGTTTTGAAGCAATAACTTTGAGTTCCTCAAGAGTAAATAATTATGTCTCTGTGGAAATTTTTCAACCTGAAACTTTTATAAAGTTTTATGAGCTATGGTCCAAAATTAATTAAAAATAAAAATGGGCAGAAATATATTCAAGCCAGTGGGTATAGAAAGTATAACCCAGCTCTATCCTAACTCAACCCCTATTCACAAAATTCCTTCCCATATTTAATTATTTCTGCAAATACTTTCATCCACATATTTGAAAGCTAAGAATCTCACTCAATATCACAGCCACTTCTAAGGGTATAATTCATTCAACCTTATGCCCACTCAAATTTTTCAAAAAATTCAACTTACTGGGTGTATGAGTATGCAGTTTCAACATCATGAATTTGTAACAATCAATAAAGTTTTGATTTACCAAATACAGCCTGTCTTACTTCATGAAATCTGGATTCACCAGATAAAGTTATGGATATACCAATCTGGAGCTCAAAGGAGCTACATTTCTCAAATTGATCAATATTCAGAAGAACTTCCCTCCTTGAACTAGGGCTGGTGGATTCTCACATATAACAGCTCTTCTTTCTCCATCTGGGAAACCTTTCCCCAGTAAATTAGTACAATGAATTTATATATCACTATTAAATATTATAATATTAATATTCAAGTCAGTCTTAGCCTTCCCTCATATTTTCAGTGGAGCTTTGGTGACCATATCCTAATCATTACTTCTATATTTTTCTTAAGGGTTAAAAGATTAGACTTTACACTTTTTCATTTTTGGCTCCCATCTTATTATTTCTTATTGATGAATTCCTAGTCACAGCATTGAGTTTGTGGTAATCAACACACAAACGGAGGCCACCATCTTTCTTTTTGACAAAGAGGACAGGTCCTCCTGTTTAAGAGGAGCTTGGCCGGATGAAACCTTTCTCTAAATTCTCTGAAATGTAGGCCCTGAGCGTATCTGACTCTTGTTTGGATAAACAGTAGATCACTCCAACTGGAGGTAGAGACCCCTGCAGCTTGATATGATTATCACAGGCGCGGTGAGGAGGAAGTTTCTCTGCTTTCACCTTGGAGAATACATCCAAATATTGGTGATAAGTAGAAGGAGAAACCATCATCATGGTTTCTATTTCTTCTGGATCTTCCTCTTCATCCCACAACTCCTCCAAGGAGTCATTATAAGATGAAGGAGGAAAGTCCATATTCCCAAAGAAGACATGAAGTGAAGATACATAATTATCTTCTCCATCTTGAATCTCTTTGAAGACTTCATTTCTAGATAATATTAATGACTGATGGGAATTAAGGGAAGGGATATGGACAAAAGATGGAAATGATGGTGTTCTAGAATCACCAACCAGAGCTGCACATGATTTGGCAGAAGAAAGGTCCTTACTGAAAGATTTTTAAGGATCATAATAGTCCTTATGATCAGGATTAAAGGTGATCAGCCCTTGCCTCCAATCAATAGATGGATTAAAATGATTGAGAAAGTCAAAGCCCAATTTGAGTTATTCTCCCTTGGGAGTATCAATGACTAAAAAGTCCCATTCAAAGCTTGGGAAAGAGGGGAGCTCAACCATATATTTGATATGGTGAGTCACAAATAAAGAAGGACACTCAGAGGAGTCAAGAATAATAAGGGGAATCTTCCCTTGGAGTTCTTACATGGTCAAAGAATACTTTTCAACAAACCTCTTTGCAATAAATGAGTTGTTAGCACTGGAATCAATGAGAATACTGTAAAACATATCAGAGAGAGAAGAAAAAACGAAGAATTTAAGCGAATTTTTGACACCAGTATTCACAATGCACAATCATCCTCTGGATGGAAAACAGTGAAGACCATTGAACACAACATGATCTTCACTCAGGCTTTTCCCTTGCTGATAAAATTTCCTGACAGTTGGGTCAGCTTGTTTTCAGGCCTTTTGAAACAGGACTCAAGACTATGCTTCCCACCACAATAGCTACATAGACCCTCCTTGATTCTTCTTTCTTTTTCAGAATTCATTAAATTGAAGTCTTTATTCAGCAAAGAAGAATGGGGCTTGTACCTAATCTGAAAATTCTTCTTCTTATTATGACTTGAGCTTAAAGAATTTTGAGGATGAGAAGAAATTGACTTTGAGGCCTCAGGCTTCTTCTCTTGATAATGATTCTTCTCCTTTTGCCTCTCATGGTATCTGGTATTAAGCTCCAGGGTAATATCCATTAAGTCTTGAAGAGAATCAGTTCTTGAAGGATGGGAGGCCAATTTATCCAAAATTCTGGATGGCAATCCCTTCCTGAAATCATAAATGAGAGCCCTTTCACCCCAATCCCCAATTCTTGACACCAAACTTCTAAAATCAGAAATTTATAAAGATATGTGCCCGCCTTCCTTCATTCTTGAGGAATCCAATTCCGCTTCAGCTTTTTTGACTTCATTTGGGTCCCCAAATAAAGTAAAGAGTTGAGATTCAAATAATGACCAAGAATTAAGAAGGTATCTTGGGTCTTGATTAGTGAGGTTGGAAAGATAAGGCTCAATCCATTTTGCAGCCCTGCCAATAAGAAATGAAGTGGCATAGAGAACTTTCTCTCTGTCTTGAGAAAAACTTGCCAGGTCATTATGAAAGATTAATTCAGAAGACTGAATAAAGCTTCTGACTTTGAAGGGCTGCATCCCATCAAAGCATTTTGGTGCCTTCATAGATAGAGTCTTGAAGGCTGGTGGTCTTGATGACTCAGAAGATGCAGCTGCTTGAAGATTGTCCATAATTTGAGTCATCTGCTGCATAATGGCCAATAAGGATGGTTCAGACTGATGAGAGACAGGCTGATAAGACTGGGCTAGAGTTGGTCCTCCAGTACCTTGGGGTACCCCTACAGGAGCAGGAGCACCTGCAGTACCATCAGACTCTTCCTCTTCCACAGAATTCTCCTCCTCCTCTTCACCATCTTCACCTGGACCCTTGAAAATGGTCCTTGAAGTTCCTGGGAATCCGCCAACTACTCCTAAAAATGAGATTGATCTTCTTGGCCCTCTTCCTTCCTGGATGGATGGTGCTTCTCCTTCCATATGGGGTCCTCTATCCAATTGTGCCCTCAGTTGAGGAACTGCTGGGGTGCCATCAAGAGGAGCTCTTGGAGTTGGAGTAAGAACAGCTTGAGTTCTGGCCTGAGATCTTTTCTGGCTTGCTGGAGGTGAGTGTTGGATGGTCATGATTTCAGGATAAAAAATGAAACAAAATGAACTAAAAAATCAAAATTTTCTTAAAGTCAAAGTCAACAATCGAATCTTGAGGAATATCAATCAATAAAAATGAAGTCTTGAAGTAATCAATCAATCAAATTCAAATGAAATCTTCAAGTCAATAAATCAATATATCAAAATCAATCAAAAACAAAAATCTTGCAAAATCAATCAATCAATCAATCAAATAAATTCTTGAGTCAAAATCAATTTACGTCAAAATTCTTGATGTGAAAAGATAAGCAAATTCAATGGAATCTTCAGGTCAATCAATTTCCTTGAAGTCAATATCAATGATGTGTCAAATCAATCAATCAATTCAGATCAAGTGAGCTCTTCTTGAAAATCAAAATTCTTGAAGAATGGATCAAAATGAATCTTGATGTGAAGAATATGTCTGAACAAATTTAGATGAGAAATTTGAAAATCAAATGAAATTTAAGATTATTCCTGAATTATGAATGAATTAAGAAATTGATGATTTGAATAATATTTAAAAGAGAAACTAAAAAATAAAATTGGGTCAGCTTTCAATTTTCAAAATGAAGAATGAATGGAAGAAAATTTAGAGGTGACAAAGAATCATAAAGTTCATAAGCATTAAAGAGGCATAATTTCAATGAAATGAGTGAATCAGAATGATAAAGAATGAATGAACAGAATGAAAAGAAATTATGAGTTAATTAGTATAATGTCACAGGGGCCCTTATCAAAGTAAGAGTGGCCTGGCACTCAGGAATCAAGAACTCACTTGGAGGGCTCCAAAAGAATAAAAGAATATATTTCTTAAAAGAAGAATAAGAGGGTAAATAAAAGTATGCCAAAGATAAAAGAAAAAGGAAGCCAATGTCCAGGATAATAAAAAGCCAAAAGCCAAAGATCCAACCAAAATGAATCTTCAATTCACTGTTTCAACCTGCCAGAAAGAACAATGGAATTAGTAAAGGATATGACCACCAATATCAACTGACAGGCAAAGAAGAAAAGGTGAAAATGACTGACTTAATATTATCAGTATTGACTTTAATAAGGTAAAACAAATTAAGGATAAAAAATAAATCCAATATATTAATTAACTGGGGAAAAATTCCCAGGTGATGAAAGGTGGCCAGTATATGTGAAAAACTGAGAGTCTGATCCTGGAAGGTGAATCATCCAGCTGTATTGTGTGAGCTGGGTTAATGCAGTTCTGGCCATCTTGAGAATTTAACTGTGTGATTGAATTCCCACAGTGGAATATGAACTGGCCCAATTGGGCCAAGGACATACAGGTATGATTGATTGCTGCTTGTATGGACCAATTGAGTTGTCCAAGGAGAATTGAAGTACTTGCTTCCTTGACAACTGATTGAATGATGAATAACCTCTGAGAATGGCCCTTGGAATAATCCTGAAATAATTGCCAACCCAACTCCTGCAGAGCCAGGTGGTTGGGGTCCTGAAATGGTCTTCTGATAGCCACCATGGATTGCCAGACTGATGAGCTGAAGAGTCCTCCTTTGAAATTGGTGATGGATTTTGGGACCTTGATTTGGAATCATGGAGTTGGGTCCTTAAAACCTCACCATTGGATTGCTGAGCAAAAATGGTGCATAATGGTATATAATACCATATATGCACCACTCCCGCATCCTTGAGTGCGGGATGCATGGAGAAATGAGAAATCTTCCCCTTGAGCTGAGGGGAAGAGTGGATTTGAGCTGAGCTGGTGGCCTCTGGGGGTTACCAGAGGCCATGGCTGAAAATGGGCCACAGGTGGTCCTTTGGGTTCTTGGCTAAAATTGGTGGATTTGGGTCCATGGTGAAAAACTGGCTCAGGTGGGCCCACTTGTGGCTTGGGACCCACCTGGCCTTGGGGTCTAGTGGACTTCCCCCTTTGGCCCCTTTTGGCCTCATTGGATTAGGCCAGAAGGGGCCTAAAGGGCCCATGGACCGGGGACCGCAGATTATGGCCCACAGGACGTAGAGGCCATAGGGGCCTAAATGGCCCAAAATCCCCCTAATATAAGGGATTGGGCCAAGAGGCCTTATGTTGGCTAGAGGGTCCATAGACCCCTGGAAGCCTGAAAGGACACCCCAGGCCCCAAACAAAGATAAAGGCCTGGGGGTTGGCCACGGAGGCCAAGGATGGTAGGATATGGCCAGGGGAAAGGGTGTTATGACCAAAAGGTCATAGAGCACCAGAGGGGGACGATTTGCCATAAAAGATATGGTGTGACCAATTGGCCCCAACATGGTTTTCAGGCTTGGATTGCCACAACACCAATTGAGGAGGGTCATTCTTTGTGGTTGTGAGAAAGTCCACCAATATGTCAAACTACTCACTCTTAATGAGGATTTAGTTGGGAATCCGGATTAAATTCTATCAAAACTTGAAGACTTTCACAATAAATCAATTGTTCAAGAATCTCAGCCAATTCCTTCAGCTTCCACATTAATTTTAGAAAACTCTGGACCCTTCAAAATAACCTATTATTTTGCAAATGGAAAGCACAACTCAAAATGCACTACCCACTCAAAAGAAGAATGTTACACAGAGAATCCTCAGTTACAACCAGCTTGTCAAATAAGAGGAGAAGACCTCTCCCAATTCAAAATGCCTCTGTGTATATCTTCACAGCTCACGCATTGATTACTGGACAAGAATCATAGTCAAGTGCCCAAGATCTTATCATTGACTGTGGCACAATTCACCACATGTTCAACAATAAAAATCTGTTTTGTTCCCTCTCAGAAATCAATTGCATGAAAGTTTCCACTGGCAAGTTGTCAAGCACCTTGTCAGCTATTAGTCTAGGGATGGTCAAATCAATCTGCAACAACAAACCACTAATCTTTGAAAACAGTCTATTTTTTCCTGAACTCAATTGTAACCTTGTCAGCCTCTTGAAACTATTTGATGAAAAATTAGTCATCAGGCAGTGTAAAAGCCACTTCACCTTGGAATCTAAAGGCTCAGTCATTATGAAGGGTTAAATTTCCAACAACCTCATGAAGGTCAAGTATCTCATTCCTCAAGCCTCACTCTCAAAAATCAATCTCAATTTCTGGCATCAACGCTGTGGACACCCAGGAACTCCAGTATTTAAATCAATGGCACTACCAGCATATACTGTCAACTGCCGGACATGTGACCTCAACAAGGCACATCTGCTTCCCTTTAAAGACAATTTTGAATATGTCCATCTGCCTTTAGACTATGTTCACCTTGATCTAGTCAGACCCATAACTCCTCCCTCCATTTTTGGTTACCAATATTTCCTTACAATTCTCGCTCAATCCTCATCCTTCAAAATTACCTGTTTTATCAAAAACAATCTGATGCATTCAACAAGTTTCTTCTTGAAAAGATTTCCATGGAGAAGCTCCATGATAGAACACTGAAGAAACTATTTTCTGATAGGGGCAGTGAATTCTTGAATCACAAGCTCAAGGCTCTCTGAAAAAATATGCATTCAAGAATTTCCTTTCCTCTTCAGAAACTCCTCAACACAATGGATTTTCTGAAAGAGAAAATCAGTTGATTCTACTGATGGCAAGATGCATCCTCAATCACTCCAACCTGCCAAAAGCCTACTGGGAAGAAGCAGTCAAAATGGCTACAATCCTTTGCGACATTGTCCCTACTCCATCCCGGACTAATCATAGTCCTTTCTCAATTTGGAGAGGCTCACCTCCTTGGATCAAAAGCATCCGGACCTTTTGTTGCCAAGCCATAATCTCTCTTCAGAAAGCTCACTGGGAATGGAATTTTGGACGTGCTGGAAATGAAGGAGACCTCCTTGGTTCTGAGAATGAAAACACCTCATATTGTATCCTTAGAACCCTAGACAAAAAGGTAATAATCACCTGATGTGTTACTTTCAATGAAAACCTTCCTACTGAGGTATCTGGAGACAGTGGCAAACTGATTATTGCTGGGAACTCAAGCCATTGTCATGAAATTGTGGTAGAGGAAACCCACATTGTGGCATCAGTAATGGTAGATGAATTCCAAGCTGATGAGCAACCTTAGGACACGTCAAGAGTGGTAGATGAAGTCCACATGCCTCAGGGGAATTCTGCCAATGCTCCGGAACCAAGTTATGAATCTTGTCATCTCTCAAGCCCTAGGCCAAGGATCAAGATCATAGTTCCTTGACATCCTATTTCATCCCCAGCAACATTCTGGAACAAAACATCCTTCCCGACTCCAGACAGGCCAATGCTCTTCTGATCACAAGTAGCAACAACCTAAAGACCATTAGACAGGCTCTACTGTCACCAAACAAAGACGCTTTCACAGAGGCAATCACAGAGAATTTAACTCCATGGCAAGCCGCGATGTGTGGGGTGTTCTTGATCTTGATCCATGCTATAGACTAGTTGGAACAACATGGGTCTTCAATAAAAAATGCAGTCACCTTGGCAAAGTTCTTGAGCACAAGACCCATCTAGGTGCTCAGAGGTTCACCTAGACTGCAGGAATTTATTATGACAAGACCTACTCACCACCAGGTTGTTCCAATTCTCTTTGGCCCCTGATTTCTTTTGCTGCAACAAACTCTCTTCCCTTTCACCAAATAGACATTAAGAGTGCATTCTTGAATGCTTCTCCCAATGAGACTGTCTGTCTTTTGTTTCCTCAAGTTCTTTATCTGGAAAGAGGCAAGTACTGTCTATGACTTTTAAAAGCCATGTACAGTCTCAAGCAAGCTCCCCTTTCTTGGTACAATAGGATCAAGGGCTTGCTTGCAACTTGCGGGCTTTTTGCCTGTGTTTTGAACCCCTGCATCTTTTATCAAGGTAGGAACTGTCCTTTGTGGCTTTATGTTCATGTGGATAACATTGCAATCTTTGGAATGAATGCGTCATCTTCCAATACCAAGATCTCAAAGGAGTTTGCCATAAAAGACATTGGCCCAGCTGATCTAATTTTAGGTGTGAAGGTCACTCACCTACCCAATGGGATTAGCTTAGATCAACAACATTTCACCAACTCTCTGTTATTTTAATATGGAATGCAAGATTGCAGACCTCTTTCCATGTCACTTCCACCAAACAGTCACTATTTGCCTGAAACCAATGAAGAAGCTCTTGAGTTCAAAAAACTTGCAGCCAGCTACTGAAGTCCTATGTTATAGTCACTGACAATTATAGCAATAAGAAGTGTAAAGCTCTTAATGAGACAATTACATCTGGGAAATCTTAACATTTAACCACTTCTAAATAATATAAATATCATTTGTAAAAGAATTATCACACACACTGTGCAGAAATAATTTTATATAAAAAAATATAAAACTTCAGAGAAAAACTTACTTATAATATATATTTAATACAACAAGTTAAATAAAACAGTTATTATATTAAATAATTATTAAGAGTTAAAAACACACCAAAATATCAATATTTTAAATATAAAACAACTTTTTACAATAAAAATAAGATTTAAAGAGTTTTTAAGAGGAATTTGTGGATTTTAAAAGATATTTAAGATGATAATTTTATAAGATAAAATATATTATTGGTGATTACAACAATAATCTGAATTCTATGATTTCAATTCTTTAATCTAAGATTAATAAAGAATAAAACGACTTAAGAATTACTTTAATAATAAGATTTTATATGTAATAAAACTTTACCTGTTTAAATGTCTAATATGATTGGATTGATAATTTAATGATGGACAAAAACAGTTATGAATAGACTCTTTTTATGTCTGCAGAGAAGCTCTCATGATTCATAATGAATATAGAGGGCGTTCTCAGCTCAAAAATGAAAAACCATGCTTAAAAATAGGGTTCTTAATTTAAGGTAACTTCTTTTAAATTCCAATTTAAAGTTACCAGTATTATTCTTACCTCCAAGTAAGTTTAATCCTCATGTGGGTTAATTATTTTGAGTTTTAATATATGATAAGTTTATTTATATTAAATTTCATCACATAAATAGCTTAAAAATAGAGTTTCAAGCAAAACTCTTTTAAACTCAATTTGTAATTAATTTTTAAAGAAATCTTAATTTTCTTTAAGTATAATTAAAAGAGTAAATTTCTAGGCTAATTACCAACAAAACCTGTTTTTAAAAGATGCTTAAAATTTGAATTATAAACATATAAAATTGAAGTGTTAGCTGTGTGCAAATTTCGGGCAAATCCATTAAGAATAGGATTTTTAATGAATTTTTGAATTTATTGCTATTTTTTCACATAAAATAGCAATAAACCACAAAAATTAACTTTCAATGCTTGTAACTTTCAAGTTTTAAGCTTACTTAAGCTTTGAAAGTTCTTAAAACCTTGATTTCAACCTTGCATATTGGGATTTACCCTTTGGCAGCTTTAAATTCCTGTCAAAATTGGGATAAAACCAATTTAAACTTTAAGGTTGGAGCAAAGTCTAACCTTAAAGTTTAAATAAGGTCAAAAATCCTCCAATACAGGTCGAAAACCTTAATTGAATCCTTTCAGATCCAAAAAAGTTGGGTACCCCAGCTCTGTTTGGTCTTTTTCCTTTGTCCCACCATTTTGCATGGATTTTGCCCTTTTATTTATTTAAAGCCATACTATGGCCTTATACCCTTTTGAATTGAGCTCATGCAGGATTTACATTCTGTATGGCAAATCCTTAGCCAATTCAGTAAATATACACAATACCTTAATTTTAACTAAAATATTGGTATGATGCATAAACCTTATGCAACTTTAAATTTAAGCTTATTTAAGCTTAAATGTATCAATTTTGAAAAATGTTAAAAAACATTGCAATTGTACTGTGAGATTCTTAAATCTTCTAATAACATAAGAAATACTCATTTTTGGGTATAACACCCTATGGGTGTAGAATCCAAAAATGACATAATAATCATAACTTTGTTTATCCAAAAAAAGTCATACTTATTTTTTGTTATTTTTTATTTTAAATTCAATTGAAAAGTCTGTTCAGGACTGAATCAACTGTATATAAAGTTATTTGTGGCCTTATAGGTATGTCATATATACCTCACAGGCTCACAGCTATACTCCAACCTCTGCAATGCTAGCTGACTTTCTGACAAAGTCAGTTCCTTGCCCTACCCTATCCAGGGTGCTCTCTTGATTGAGTGTCATGCAACTAAGTGTGAGGGGGGATGTTGAAAATCATCTTAATACAGACCAAGATGATCGACACTCCTAGCCACAATGCCAACAAATTACCCAAGTGCCAAAGATCAGGAACACATTAATGTGCATCCCTACACAACAATCAATTCACCTTATAAGCCGGTCCCTCTACCTGAATCAGGGGATGACAATCCCCTTCTCTTTATACTTTTTCTCTCTTCTCTTCTCTTCAACTTCCTCTTCCTTTTCACATTCTTTTTCCTTCCTTACTTCATTCTTTTCATTTGTTTTCTTTTTTATTAATTGACTCTGATTCAGGTACAGTCAAACCCATACTAATCTCTCATTAAAATAATCAAGCTGATCATTGTTGTTGCCTAGTTTGGTCATTGTGTTTAGTAGCCATTGTAGTTGTATAAGCAGTTCATCATCAATAATGTATGGTGTTATCCACCCTTAGGTACATCCTAATACTCTCACTCATTATGTTTGTGGATCACTGGTTAACGTAATAATACTCCGTATTTTTAACCTCCAACATGAAGAAAAGAATAGTAAATATACCTAGAATCTTAATAATGAACAATACAAAACACTATAAGTATGACTTTGGAGTCACAAATTTGAAATCACTCTGCGACATATAATAAAGAAGAAAGGTTAGCTTTTATAAGCTGGTTCAAAATTCGTGGATAATATTAGTATACCTAAATAATCCCCAAGCCTCGTGAATAAGAGTGAGATATAAATGTGCCGACAAAAATCAACTATTAATAATATAAGAAGAGAAAGATAACCATGAACTGAGAATTGTCCTTTTCAAACAACACAAACAGACTGCTATTTATACAACACTGGACTGCTCATCGGTGATGGAAACATATGTACGAATAAAGCTAAGTGGCCGGAAATCCTCAGAGCTCAGACCTTAACTTCCTATGCATCTTACCTATTGACTCGAAAGGAGGATCTGTTCACAACAAGTCAACTGCTGTTTTAACGAAATTTGAAGAAAAATCTAATTCCTATCTGCTGTGCTGTACCATGCAACGTAATTGATATACCATACGGGATAGAGGTTCAGGAGTCCCCATCATAGCTTTTGCCTGATGTGTAGCTCACGCGTTTTTGTCAAATTCTGGAACACGTTGGATCTTCATGGATAAGAAAAAAGCCCCTTGCTTTCCGCCAAAACTGAGTGACACAAAATTGAAACCAACGTCAAAATTCTGAATCAAGCTTGATTAGCTTCAAAGGCAATTGTGTTTTAGGTGCAGACGTCAGAATCTTGCTCCTAAACACATATCGAAAGTTGTTATCATTATCGCCAACTGAAGCTTCACAGGTGTCTGTTTCAAGCCGATCAGGATCAACGTGTTTGACGTGCCCAACATTCTGTCTGAGTTGACATCTCCTCCAAGGTGTCGTCGACGAGGCTCTCGAACCTTCTTCCTGCAGACGTGCTAGCGTATTGGTCGAATTTTGTCTGGCTTTGAAGGCTTCATCAATTTGTCTTGTTGCTAGTCAAACTAGCCACCACATTGAACGGTAGCATGGGAGCTCAACTGGTCCTGGACCACTTCATACTTTTCTGGAGTTTTGCAATTCTTTCTGGCTTCCTTGAAGGCCAAACGGCCCCCCTTTCCCTTGCTCGAAGCCGCTTGTTGCCCCAGTCAGGCAAGCCTGCTTTCAAACGTCCTGGAACCGATCGCGGAGCTTTCCGAAGGCTGCCGCCTGGGCTGACTTCACCTTCGCAGATTGTCTCATCACCTGATCCCCACTACCCTTCGGATTATGAAAGACTTGGAAATCCCTTCGTACAAGCACTGAGAAACAGCCAATCCTCTTTTCCTCGGGTTCATGACGGAGGCTTTCCCGCAGGGGCTGCATCGACAGGTGTGTCATTGCTGTCTTGAACTACCTCTGCACAGATGGAACTTAGCCTATTCACCGACGCGTTTGAGTAGAGTCCATCATTCCAACTCACACTTCGGCTACACTGCCAATTAATAATCAGCAATCAGGTAAGTATCATTTCCTTCATCTCTTGAGGTTCACTTTCTAACAATTCTCCTACATTGCCTTTCATGAACTGCTCTGCTAATGTACTTCTGGACGGCCAACAAGTTGATAAGCCTTTTTCGCAACAGGAAGAAGATTATATGAGGACTTCTCATGATAATTTGATAAGACCCTTCGATTTTTTTGAGAGTCGACCTGTCACTGAGACACCCGATGAGCAGAATTACACCAAGGTATTCGCCATGATGATGCCGAGACAGGAAACTTATACAGCACTCAATGGTAGAAATTCAATCATACGGATAATGGAAGAAAAGAAAACCATGATAGAAAATTCTTGTCAAGTATTAAATTATTGGGAAGAAAACTCAATGTTAGTTAGGGACCTCTCCAAAAGTCAAAAAGTTCGAGTTCGGGCATTTTTGTGTGGACTGATGACACTGAACAGGCGCATTTTAAAAGTTTTTTTGTTTACGAATAAAGAACCTAAGGAGGAAAACATCAGGTCTGAAGAAACATTATTGATGAATTTTCTGAAGGATTGGTTTAAAGAGAAAAATCTACCTTCATCCCCAATCATTTCTCCAAACTTTTCTGTTTCCCAAAGAAACAAGTTGATGTTGGACAAAAACGTCAGGAATATGTTTTTTAGATTCTTGAACGTTGGCGGTCAAACTAAGCAAATAGCCATGCTGAGTTTAAGGCAAGACAGAGAACATATCATGCGTGTTGCGTGGGACGAAAAAAACAGTTTATCCGCCCGATTAGCAGTTGGTGTACTCCAACAACATTACCACCAACTCAATTCGGAGAAGTTCGAAAGCGTCTTTGAAAAAGATCCGCAAAACACTTTTTTGGACTTTTTAGTCAAATTGTCGTTACAATCAGTAAAATTTAAGTTTGCACGATGGAGAAACTCTTGCCTAGCCCATTCAAGACTCAACCCACTATTTCCCTGGAAATCAGATTTAAAGCAAGACCTTTCACCAAGATTTTTACAAGTCTTGTTTAGCTCACGTTGAGCATAGACCCAAGCTCTTCACGTGCATAAAACGCAATTTTGACTTTTCTTGCTCCCTGATCAGATCTTCAGCACCCATAAGCTGTCTCCTTCATCAAATATAGATAGAGCCACGTCCAATCACATAAAAATTAGGAAAGCATAGATATCCCCTTACCAGAAGAACAAAATCTGTGCATGTGTTTACTTAGAGCGTGTGAGACTGTGGCCTGAAGTGAAATACGAGTTGTGGAAATGAGATAAGGCTTTATTTCGCAACTAGTCGGGTTTCTTAATACTTTCAAGTGCCTTCTGATATACCTTGACCATAAGAGTACATTAAGTTTCATCTTGTTTTATGAGAAAAATGACTAGTTCATGTTTTCTTTTGATTGAATTCTTTATAATAGATTTTTCATAGTCAGGTTTACCCTCATTTTGCTTTACGTTGCGGATTAATGCTTGAGCATTCCACCAGAGGAAAAACTGCTTTACCGCATTGTAAGAATATGAGAGTGTATTTGATAACTTATTTCAGTAAAATATAGAAAAATCAACTAGCACTAGACTGATAGATTGAAAGTGAAATTTTTTTATTAATAACACAGTTATGATAGTTTACATCAATTTAGTTTACCTGATGATAACTAAACAATTTCTAATATTAAATAAGAAAACACTATAAGCAGCAAACTGGTCTGAAAATTGAAACTACAAGCCTAAATTCAAAAATTAAAACCTCTCAATATCAAGGGTTAAGATATTTAGGTTTTATTAAAGCTACTATACCTCCACTTAAGCTTTCTATGGACCCTTTTGAATTTTACCAAGTTAATTTATTGATAAGGTGTTAGACAAAAAGATTCAAAAGAGCAAATAATTAATGAGAAATAAATTTAAAAGAAGAACAGGGAATTGGATGATTGATTAATGATAAAAAGAATATTAGGAGCTTTAAATAAGCTCAGATAGATATTCAAATCTTTATGGAAAATATCTAATTGGATCAATAAGAGCCAGGTAATCTAAAACCAAAAAACCAGTACTAAAACATAAGTAATTTTATCAGCTTTGAAAAGACACTTCTAGTAGTTATTACTATATTACAACAGAAACTGCCATAAACCATGCAAATTTGTGGATGCCATTTTGAATCTTTTATGAAAGGTTATGGGTCAGGAAAGTACCTGTGAAGACCCTTGTTTAGAAACACATAAATTTTAATGGGACATTTTTCTTTCTCATTTTTCACCCACCTCCCTAAACCCATGACTAAAACCCTTCATTCACTCATAAATAGAATATAATGTTGAAAATTGTGATCAAAACTGTACCTGATCAACAAAAATGCCACTCCTAATCGCAATACTTCACACTGCCACAACCAATGGAGATTACCCGAACTCAACTGACCACGCAGATCAATGTGTGTAAACAAAACTCCTCACCTCTCGAATATATAAGACAAGCTCCTTACCTCAACAGTATTGACCCGATTCAATTCTTTTTACTCAAAAATTTCCTTTCTTTATATTTTAAATTCTTTCTCTTTTATTTCGTATTATTTGTTTTCTCCACTTTTTGATTTCTTTTGCTACTACTTTCCTTTTCTATTATTATTATTAATTGAATCAATCTTGTTCTGATTTAGGTATTGTCTAGTCTTGTTAAAATCTAAATCATAAATTTTTTGTTTACTAACCTTGAATCATTCATTATCAGTTGGCTATTGTTCCCATCTTGTTGTTTCTGTGTGTTACTTTATTTGATAGTTAATTATAGCCCACCATTTAGGTATTTCTTCATTCTTAAATCACTATTGTTTGTCATAATTATTAATGAAATACTATCGTTTAGTTTTTTCACTCTAACATATTTAAAGTCTCAAGGCTCTAATCATCAAAACAACAGTGGACTATTGTTTTCACTATCATTACCAAACTCAATATCAAAGTGGCTTCCATACCAATACTAGATAGTACAAACTATGGTGAATGGAATGCTTGCATCACCATCCTTCTTTGGTCAGGAGAGTTATTAGATGTTTGCAAAAACAAATTACCTCTTGACACATCCACTACAAAAAAAACAAATGGAACAAAGCCATATTTGATGCTGTCAGCCTTATTTTTTCTCAAGTTAGTCATAGAGTCTTCATTGAAGTGGTCAAACACTACTCAAGAAATGCTCACCTCTTATGGACAAAACTTGAAGAACAATATGCATCAAAGAAAGCGATAAACAGGGGAAGAGTATTGATGCAATAGTTGAATTCAACATATAATGGCAACCTCCAAGAATAAATTGACAAGAGTCACATGTTGATGATGTCTCTTGAGACTGTTAATATCAATGTTCCCTCCGAACTTCATACATTCACCATACTTGGAAAACTTTCTGGCAATCCCAAGATTAATCAATTTGTTGAAGCTCTTAGTCTCAACAAAGATCTTATCAAAAAACCAGAACTAATCCTCTCTAAACTCCAATACTTCCACAAAAATTCTCAAAGTCAAGAGAAATCCTCCATCCCCTTAGCCGCTACAGCACTGGTATCTGAATCAGCTGGACCATACAAGATCACTTATTACTGTTCCAATGGGAAACACAATCCTAACTGCACTTCCCATACCAAAGAAGAGTGTTTTTCCAAAAAGCCAGAATTAAGAACTTCCTATTGTCAAAACAATAAGAGGAAGAATGCTTCCGCTCACGTTTTGACTGCTCAAGCCTTAGTCACTTGTAGAGAAACCCCACTCAGAGAAATGGAGTTCATCATTGACTGTGGTGCTATGCATCACATGTTTAACGCCAGATCTTTCTTTTCTACTCTTGAACAAACATCACCTCTCAAGGTTTGCACCAGAGACTCCACTAGCTCCTTACTATCTGAAGGTATCAGAACTGTTATTCTCCTTTGTAACAACAGAAAACCTATTCTACACAATTGCCTATTTTTTCCAAAACTGAATTGCAACTTAATCAGCTTGCTTGGAATACGCAAAGAGAAATTTACTATCAGTCAAGAAAATGGTCACTTCAAACTAGAATCTAATCACCAACCACTGATTGAAGGAAAAATAATTAAAAATTTAGTGTGTGTACAGTTCCCAATTCCAAAAGCACTGTTGACGCAAGTCCTCACCAACATCTGGAATCAAAGATTAGGGCACCCAGGAAACCAAATTGTTAAATAAATGGGACTTCCTGGTGTTACTTCAAATTGCCTAACCTGTGATTTCAACAAAATGCACTTAATTCCCTTTAATAATCAATTGTAACACATAAGTCATCCTTTGGACTGTGTTGATATTGATCTTGTGGGACCTGTCAATCCACCATCTGTCTCTGGATTCCGATACTTCCTCACCATAGTTGATCAAGCTACTTCCTATAAAATAAGCCAACTGTTAAAGCAGAAATCTGACACTTTTGAACAGTTTGTGATAGCTAAAAACAAAATAGAAACACTTCATGATCAATCTCTCAAAAAGTAGTATTGGACCATGGTGGTGAATTTTTAAACAAAAAATTTCAAGTCTTATTGGAGACTCAGGAATTTATTCATGTATTTTTGCCTGCACACACTCCTCAGCACAATGGCTTTGCTGAGAGAGCCAATTGGAAAATTTTAGATAAGGCTTGATGCATTCTCAACAGCTCAAATCTACCCAGCTCCTACTGGGCAGAAGCCATCAATACCTCAACAGTCCTAAGCAACCTTATTCCTACTCCTTCCAGACAGAACCACAGTCCATATAGTCTTTGGAGAAAAATGTCACCCCAAATCAAAAAATTGCGAGTTTTTGGATGCAGGGCAGTGGTCTCAATCCCCAAGGCGCATCGTGATTAGAAGCTTGGGCCAGTTGGTGAAAAGGGTATCATTCTTGGCTATGAAAACGACAATAGCTTGTACAGAATCCTTAGATTATCCAATAAGAAGATTCTTATTTCAAGACATGTAAATTTCAAAGAGTTTGTCTTTCCATCTCTGAAGCAGCCAGCACAGCTTAAAGACCGATCAGCAATAGTGTGGGCAAGTTTCTCTTCATTGACTGAGATGGTAGATGAAACCCATCCAGTCAGAGCAGAATTTGCAGATGAAACCCAATCTGCAGAAACTGCTGTTGTTATTCAAGAGGAAGCCCAAGAAGATGCAGACAAACTTCTTACCCCCTCTATCAACAGTATTGAAGATAGAGATGAAGCTCCACCTATAACCTTTCCATGCCTAAACGTCATTGGGCCTAGGCACCCTACCTTATTTGGATCTGACATTGATAGAACCAACATTTTACCATTTGGAAAAAGACCAAGAGTTCTTGTAACCTCAGCTAACAATTGCTCAAAAACTTATAAAAAGGCATTGACTTTGGTTGATAAGGATCTTTGGGAGTTGGCTATCAAAAAGGAGCTGAAGTCCATGAATTATTTGAGCATCTGGGATGTCATTGATCTGAAACCAGACTATAAGCTGGTAGGAACTACTTGGGTCTTCAGAATTAAACAGAACCATCTTAATGAAATCACTGAACATAAGGCTCACTTATGCACTCAGGGATTCACTCAAACCCCAGGACTAGATTTTGATAAAACTTATTCTCAGACAGGCCATTTTAACTCTCTTTGTACTTTAAAATTGCATTTTCCACCTCAAGACACCTTTGATTTCATCAAGTTGAAATCAAAAGCACTTTTCTCAATGCAACTTTAACCAAAACTGTCTACCTTTCCATCGCTCAAGGACTGGACTTCAAGCAAATAAGATATTGCCTCAAGCTGAACAAGGCCATCTATGGTCTTAAACAAGCTCCTTTGGCCTGGTATGAAAGACTTCAAAAATGGCTTCTCACCCTGCACTCTGGACCCCTGCATCTTTTATTGATATGGTCAGCTTCCAATGTGGCTTTACATTCATGTGGACGACATAGCCATATTGAGCTCTGATGCATCGGTTTTCAAGAAGGAGATAGCTGGTGAATTTGAGATCAATGATATTGACCCATCAGATCTAATGCTTGGGGTGAAAATCACGAGAACCAACTTGTCCATTACTCTTTATCAGCAACACTTCACTGAAGCCTTCCTTGATTTTTATGGTTTATCCAAATGTAAACCAGCTTCAACTCCTCTTCTCCCAAATGTCCATATGTCTCCCACAACTGAGGACGAAATTGAAAAGCTCAAATTGCTGGTAGTCAACTATTGCAGTGAAATTGGCAGCATCAAATACCTCAGCACAGCGACTAGACCTAACTTATTGAAGATTGTGAGTTCTCTTTTGCAATTCCTAGAAAACCCTGAAATTCAGCACTGGAATGCCTTCCTACATGTTCTGAGGTACCTGAAGGGAACGCAGGATATGGGTCTAATCTACTCCATAAACGGAGCTGTGGGGATTAAGGCCTACAGTGATGCCAACTGGGATAACTGTCAACAAACCAGGCGCTCAGTAACTGGCTACCTGGCAACCTTTGATGACTCACTTGCCTTGTGGAAAACTTGAAATCAACCAACCATTCCTCTCTCCACAGAGGAGGCAGAATATAAGGCTGTATGTGACTTGACCTCTGAACTCCTGTGGATCAGACAGTGGTGCCAGGAATGCAACTTATGCGAATTCAGAGAACCAATTTTTATCTCTGAGGATAATCAAAGTTGCATCAACGTGATAAATGGAAACGCCAATTTAAACAACAAATGCATGAAGCACATTGACTTTCAACTTCATTTTATCAAGGAAATTGTGGATTCCTCAAAAATCAAGCTCATTTATGTGCCAACCAAATAAATGTTGGCATACTTTCTGACTAAATCAGTGGACTGGAAGATCCTTTCAAACTCACTCTCTTCTCTTGGCATATTGCAACTGGGAGTGAAGGGGAGTGTTGAAAATTGCAATAAAAAGTGTACCTGATTGACAAAAACACCACTCCTAATTGCAATACTTCACACCACCACAACCAATGGAAATTACCCAAGCTCAACTGACCGTGCATATCACTGCGCATAAACAAAACTCCTCACCTATTGAATATATAAGACAAGCTCCTTAACTCAACATTATTGACCAGATTCAATTCTTTTTACTCAAAAATTTCCTTTATTTATATTTCAAATTCTATTTCTTTTATTTTTTATTATTTGTTTTCTCCACTTTTTTATTTCTTTTGCTACTACTTTCCTTTTCTGTTATTATGACTAATTGAATTAATCTTGTTCTGATTCAGTTATTTTCTAGTCTTGTTGAAATATAAATCATAAATGTTTTGTTTGCTAACCTTAATTCATCCATTATCAGTTGACTATTGTTCCCATCTTGTTGTTGCTACATGGTACTTTACTTTGTAGTTAATTATAGCCCACCATTTAGGTATTTCTTCATTCTTAAATCACTATTGTTTGTTATAATCATTAATGAAATACTATTGTTTAGTTTTTGCACTCTAACATCTAATGCAAAAACAATCAGTTTTTTCAATTTCATGAGACATGGAATGATATCTAGAATGCTTATACTATTCAAAGGAAATAAAAATGGATGACAAATTTGAAAAAAAGTACAATAGAAAAGATATAAAACCGTCATACTTTCTTGATATAGTCTAAAACTGATGACTGATTGCTATTATTAAATATTTGAGCTTCTAAGAACCTATTGTATACCTCTACAGCTTCACTAACCTGATTCTCTGCTTTGGAAGATGAAGAAACTACATATTTGAGTTAATGGAGATTATATTTTAAATTAAAGAAACTGGAGGTAATGAAAAGGAAGGTTTTTAGCTTCAAAATCATAAATATTTTGTGACAAGGGCTAATCCTGGTCAAACAACTCTTCTGCTAAAAGAATATAGAAATAATCTTCATTTTCTGGTTTCAAAGGTTAGTCAAATGAAATATGATTTGTTTGAGTAAGTAACACTTACTCTGATAAACATGAGCTCTCTTTTTTGAGGGATTCCTAGGACCCCAGAATACCAAAGTCATCTTTTTTTTCTGAATTTTGGGGTTGACCTTTTCATGATACCAGAATTGGTTGATAGTGCTGCTTTGATTTATTCCTAGTTAATATTGTTCAATGTTTTGATTATGCTGGCAATTTATATTATTATTTTAATAACAGATCACTAATGAAATAGAGTACCTGCAACATTTTGTCTTGAGGTTTTGTATAAAGCCATAATCAACTAGCTTGATGTGAGCAGTAAGAAATTCAATTATTCCAAGCTAATGGCTTTGAATTACTAGAATCTTTAAACAGACACAGTAAATAATAATACTAAAATAAATGAAATTAGCTAATAAAAATAAAATCAATTTAGCTGAGTTGCTTGATTATAATACCTTAACTATTAATTTAAGGTGTGGATATGAAACTTTGATTAAAAATGAAGTACTTTTCCTGTCCTCAAAATTTGTATAAGGTAAAACTTGATTAAAACTAGTAAAATTTAAGAGTTTGAAGAGAAAACACATCAAATTTATTTTTGACTTTTTCAGTATGAAAAATAATACTATAAACATTTATTGCATTACCAAAAATGAAAATTTATCCAAAAATACTTTACAAGAGATATTCAAGGCTACAAAAGAAATTTATTCAAGCACAATTCCAAATGGAATTCATTTAGAAAAGAACTACAGAAAATTAATCTAATAACAAAGTGGTTAAAAAGGATTTTAAAGAAAAACACACCCAAAAGTGACTAAAGTGAATCTGGAAACAAAGTAACAAAGTTAACAGTCATGACAGATGCTACAATTCACTTTTGGGGTGGTTCAAGGGTAAAAATGATTATAAGAGTTACAAACAATAATTATGATGATTTTTTAATGTGGTTAAAAGGATTAAAATTATATAATAGTAGTGGTTGTAATCTTTTATTGATTTGTTTAACAGTGTTCAAACTAATTATAAAAGGAAAAGATTCTAACATGAAGAGAAAAGTGAGGCAAAAACTATCTTACTCCAAAATTGATATTTACTCTTTTCAGTCGTGAGAAAAATTCTGAAAACAGAAAAGTAAATTATGGCATCATTTAACCCTGATTTGGACCAAAAAAGGCTGGTTTTAGCAATTTTTGAACCTTAAATCAGCCATTTCCATAGTAATACCAGTTTCAAGCCTTCAAAACATGTAGGAATGTGTGTAAGACATGTAAAAACCAGTTAGAACTGTTTTTACAAAGATCACTTTAGCTTAAGGGTTGTTTTACCCTCTTGCAAACAATTAAAACTGCCCTGGTTGGTATGAAAACCTCATCATCAATTGAGTCACAAACCTTGTGACTCCATTTTGGGCCAAAAGTCATGAGCTTTTTTGTTAATTTTGACACCTCATGCCTTTCAGAAAGGAATTCTGGGGAGTCTGTCACTGTAAGGTTTGTCTATGAAACTCTTGATAATAGTAGCAAAATCAAGAGTACTATGACTGTCCTCAGTAGAAATATATAATATAACAAAATATTATAACCACAAATTTAAATATAATTATTAAAAATAATTATATAAAGAAATAAATTGCATTATTATTATGAACATATAATAATAAAAAAAATAATAATTATAATAAATTACAATTATTCTATTATTGTTATAGTCACTGACAGCTATAACAATAAGAAGTGTAAAGCTCTTAATGAGACAATTACATGTGGAAATATGAATATTAACCACTCATAACCAATATAAATAACATTTATAAAAGAACTATAGCACACACTGTGCAGAAATAATTCTTATAGAATAAAAATTCTATATAAAAAAACTAATACTAGATAAAAAAGATATAGAACTTTAGAGAAAACTTACTCATGATATTTATTTAATACAACAAGTCAAACAACAACAGCTATTATATTAGATAATAATTATAAGTTAAAAACACGCCTAAAATCAATAATATTAAAGATAAAACAACTTTTTATAATAAAATTTAAGATTAAAGAGTTTTTAAGAGGAATTTGTGGATTTTAAAAGATATTTAAGATGATAATTTTAAAATATAAAATATATTATTGATGATTACAACAATAATCTGAATTCTATGATTTCAATTCTTTAATTTATAATTAATAAAGAATGAAATAACTTAAGAATTACTTTAATAATAAGATTTTATAAATGATAAAACTTTACCTGTTTATATTTCTAATATGATTGGATTAATAATGAATGATGGAAAAAAACAGTGATGAAAAGACTCTTTTTATGTCTTCAGAGCAGCTCTCATGATTCATAATGAATATAAAGGGCGTGCTCAGTTCAAAACTGAAAAACAATACTTAAAAACAAAGTTCTTAACTTAAGGCAACTTGTTTTTAATTCCAATTTAAAGTTACCAGTGTTATTCTTAACTCCATGTAACTTTAATCCTCATTTAAACTGATTATTTTTATGTTTTCAATATAAAGAAACTTATTTATATTAAAGTTCATCACATGAACAACTTAAAAATAAAGTTTTAAGCAAAAATCTCTTAAACTCAATTTTTAATTAATTTTTAAAGAAATCATAATTTTCTTTGAGCTTAATTAAAAGAGTAACTTCCCAGGCTAATTACCCAAGAAATTTATTTATAAAAGATACTTAAAATTTAATTTATATGTAGATAATATTAAATTGTAAGCTGTGTTAAAATTTCAAGCAAATCCATTAAGAGTTGGATTTTTAATGAATTTTTGAAGTTATTGCTATTTTTCCATGTAAAATAGCAATACACACCAAACCTTAGCTTTTGATAAGGTTTTAATGCTCGTAATTTTAAAGTTTTAAGATTATTTAAGGTTTTTAAGCTTGATTAAGCTTTGACAGTTCTTAAAACCTTGATTTCAAGCCTGCAGATTGGGATTTACCCTTTGGCAGCTTGAAATTCCTGTCCAAATTGGGATAAAACCAGTTTAAACCTTAAGGTTGGATCATAGTCTAATCTTAAAGTCTAAATAAGGTTGAAAATACTCCAATACAGGTGGAAAACCTTAATTGAATCATTGCACATCCAAAAAGCTGGGTACCCCAGCTCTATTTGGTCTTTTTCCTTTGTCCCACCTTTTTGCGTGGATTTTTCCCTTTTATTTATTTAAAGCCATACCATGGCTTTAAACCCTTTTAAATTGAGCTCAAGCAGGATTTACATTCTGTATAGCAAATCCTTAGCCAATTCAGTAAATATACACCACACCTCAATTTTAACTAAAATTTTGGTAAGTTTGCATTAACCTTATGCAACTTTAAATTTAAGCTTATTTAAGCTTAAATTTCACAATTTTAAAAAAATGTTAAAAAAGTTACATTAGTACTGTGAGATTCTTAAATCTTCAAATAACACAAGAAATAAGTGTTTTTGGGTATAACACCTTATGGATGTACCCTAGGTCATTTTTGATGTAGAATCCAAAAATTACATAATATTTATAACTTTGTTTATCCAAAAAAAAAGTTATAGTTATTTTTTGTTATTTTTTATTTCAATTTCAACTAAAAATTCTGTTTAAGACAAAATTAACTGTTTATAAAATCATTTGTGGCCTTATGGGTAAGTTATACATACCTCACTGACGCACATTCCATACCACCAAAAGAAATTGTACCACAATTTTTCTTTTGTAGTTTACTACCAAGTTATTTGGGGGGGTATAATCCACTGTCCAACCTCTCTACTGATACTTTTAAGTATGTAAAGCACACAATTCAAACTTTTTATTGAGAAATTGGTCTCCTCTCATGTCTGAATCTTCTGAGAAACTTTTGGGAATCAGGTATTTTGCTTTCTAAAATCCATTCATCTTCATGCTGTGGATTTTTATACCTGACTAAGTATTCTCTTTCATTTTTTCCCCTAAGTCTTTTTTCTTTCAAGACTTTTAGTAACTTTTTGTCCTCACTTAGATCTAGTGGGGGTACTTCTAAGGGTGTTTCATTTCTTAAAGGAAATAATTCCTTATCACTTGAAGTGTAATGCTTTACCAGATTGACAGGGAATGTTGGATGTTTTTTTTCCAGTTCTCCTGACAGTTCTACTTGTACTGCATTTGTCCCATGAAGGAATTTAATAATAAATGGTCCTGCAAAGTAATCTTTTAATTTCTTTGGACCTTTAATATTATTAAAGTTCAAGGTTGAAACTAGTATTAAGTCCCCTACTTTGAATTCTGGGGTTTTATGACTTTTATCCCATTTCTGCTTAGCATATTCAAAGGCATCATTCATGCTTTGATTTGCATGATGTCTCACTTTATCAAGCAATAGCTTAAAGCTTGAAGCAGTTGGATGAATGTCAACCAGATCTTTCTTCAAAGTATCAATTGGAAGTTTGGGGTTCCATCCTTTTTCCAACATTGCAGGGGTTTTTCCTGTTGAAGCATGGATGGAGGTCTTGTAGGCTAATTCCAATTCTGGTATAAGAGTACACCAATCATGGATAAAGCCATCAGAATCTTTAAGCTCCAGGCCATAAGCACAAAATCTTCTGATCATGTCCTCAAGGGTTTGAATCATTCTTTCTGCCAACCCATCTGTTTGTGGATGGTATGCTGTTGAGAATGATGATTTTGTACCCAAACGCTTATGTAAATTAGTCCATAAGGCTGATGTAAATTTTGGGTCTCTGTCACTAATGATTTTTTCAAAGAGACCAGTATGGGATATTATTCCAGATCAAAAGAGCTGTATCCATAGCTGTGTCATCTTTATGACATGGTAAAAAGATTGGTGTTTTGCTATATCTGTCTACAATAACAAGACATGCATTGTAACGTTTATCACCTCCAGGTGGTAATGCAGTTACCCAATCCATGTGAGCCACTTCCCATGGGGTACTTGGTTCTTGGATATAGATCATCAGACCAAATCTTTCACCAGTAGCTTTATTGGCTTTCTGGCATCTATGAAAACTATGACAGTACTCAATGACATCTTTTCTCCAAGATGGCCACCAGGCACATGTCTTAATTCTTTCCATTGTTCTGTCTTCAGACAGATGTCCAGAATAAATGTTATTATGGCATTCTAGTAGTATTGTGTTAATCAACATTCTACTACATAGGACCATGATACATGTGTGTTTAGATCTATGATATAGTATACCATCAAACAAATGGAATCTTCCATTATCATAAGATGTTTTCCAAATATCATCCAGAGAATTAGCCAATGCTGCATCTTTGCAATCTTTGTCAAGTAGAGCAGTAAGTATATGGCAATTTTTATCTGTCTTATAGCTTTCTCTAACTTCCTCAAAGAGTTCTGTTCCCACATCTGTGATGTTAATTCCTTCAATTGGGATTTGAGGTTCTGCACTTGTAGGAACATAGGCAGGATTTTCAGGTGTATTGGGTAATGCCCATCTACTTAAGCCATCAGCTTTCTTGTGAATATTTCCAGCTTTATGTACTATGGTCATATTGCCTCTATACTCCTGTATATCAATCTGCCATCTTAACATGTGTCTGTTTGGAGTTTTCATGTTAAGAAGTGACTTTACTGTGTTACAATCAGTAATTACTGCAAACACACTACCATCAAGATAGTAATGAAGTTTTTCCAGAGCCCAAACAAGGAAAAGGCACTCCATTTGGCTAGCTCCATATCTGGCCTCAGTAGGTTTAATTTGTCTTGAAATAAAACAAATTGAACCTTCATAAGTTTTGTCATTGACAATTTGAACTTGATGAAGAGCAGCTCCTAAACGTTCACCACATGCATCAATATACAGCTTGAAAGGAAGTTTCCAGTCTGGCATCAGTAATAATGGTGCATTGGTCAAGGCATACTTGATTTTATCATATGCTTGAATTCTCTCCTGCGTCATTTCAAAAACAGTTTGTTGATCACAAATTCTGTATAATGATCTGGCATGGATTGCAAAATCTTTAAGGTGTTGCCTGTAATAACTGGCAAACCCTAAGAAAGACATCATTTCTTTTTTTGTTCTGGGGCATTTGTTTCAGTAAAACTGCAGCCACTTTGTTATTATCAACAACAAGGCTTAGTCCTGAGACTACATGTCCTAGAGCTTTTAGCTCATGAAACCCAAAATTACATTTTTTAAGAGAAATTTTCATGTTCACTTGTAGAATTTTTTTAACTACTAATGAAAGTCTCTCTAAATGTAATTGCCAGGTTTCTGAACAAACGATAATGTCATCAATATAAATTATTAACCATCCCTCTGATAATTCATGTGGGAAGATAGTATTCATCATTCTTTGGTAATGAGAGGGTGTATTTTTAATACCAAAAGGCATTCTAAAATACTCATAAATCCCACAATGAGCAATTATTCTCAATAATTTTCTAGCATGAGGTGTCAAAAAATTCTGGTGAAAGCCTTTTAGAGCATCCATGGAAGTAATGAATCTTGCTTTGGATAATTGAGTCAAAGTCTCATGAATTCTAGGGATTGGATACCTGTCTGGGATAGTATAGGTATTCATTGCTCTAAAATCACCAACCATCCTTGACTTATCATTATGCCAAGTAATGATTACTGGAGCTGTGACTTCTACTTCCTCATTGTGTCCAGATTTTCTAGGAACTCCCAGTCTCATTAGTTCATTAATATGATTTTCTAATGCTTCTCTAGCCCTAGGGCTAGCTGGGTAAGCTGGTCTTCTTAATAGTGGCGGATAAGGCCTTTCCACATTAAGAATAATGTCCACCTCATGGCCTTTTATAGCCCCAAGTGGCTCATTATCTGGAGCAAAGGCTTCACTGTATTGAAATAAAATTTCAATAAGCTCTTCCTTCATTTCCAGTGTTAATTCAGGACTAATTTGTGCTTCAATTAATTGACTTGACACAAATTTTTCCTTATTAACATTTTTTACTTGTTTAATGACAGTAATTTCTCTTTTTTCTAGAGGAAAAGCAAATTTTTGTCTTTTAATTTCCCCTATAGTGAAATACCTGTCTTTATGAATATTAATATCAATACCATAAATATTGAGATAATCATTCCCAAGTATAAAGTTTTGTGAAGTACAATTATTCATAACAAAAATTTCAACTTTCAATCTTATACTTCCAGCAGGATGAGCAAATATGATTGCTGCTTCAAATATACCCAAGGTGTAAGATTTGACTATGAAACTGATGATAATATTACTATTAATCAACAGTACCATGTCTGTTCTTATGAAATATAATAATAAAATATTATTATAACCACAATTAAATAAATAAAAAATTATTTCTTTCACGTGTTAAGCACTACTAGTGATTTTAACAGTGAGCAAGTAATTGTCTACAAGAATCAATTACAAGAAGAATTTAATAATAAAAACTTCTTTATTAAAATAATAAAATTATTTTAATATATAATTATCTTTTGAAAGAATAATTATAATGATAATTCTTGAAGAAAACTAAATTTTAGAGAAAAACCTTAAGAATTAAAGATAAATCACTCACTAATATTCCAAAGAGCTTATTGAAAGATAAGATAGAGAGATTTGGCATAGAATTGTGGATTTAGAGGATCAAAATGAATTTATAAATGTATTACAACAATATATAGTTTATTTCTATGATTTCATGTCTTTCTTGATTGATTCTGAAAGAATAAAACACTTCAGAAAAGTTTTAACTAATACTTACTTGTTGGTAATACTGATATAAATGATTAATAAGATGATGATATGGAAAAAACAGCAAGAGAAGGCCTCTTTTAAGTCAACAACAGCTCACAGAGGCGTGCCATGGAGCAAACTGAAAAACCAGTGAGTGAGAAAGCATTAAATCCTTTTTGGATTAGTACTTACATCATCTGTTGTCACGTAAAATCGTCATAATTGCTTAATTGATGCTTTTACGTGACGACCAACCCCAATATGGTTAAGAATAAAAGGAGTAACATTTGTAAATCTTCTTTTATTCAAAAGTAATCATTGATTTCCCAAAGTTATCAATGTTATTGACAATTTCATCACAGGTTGTATTTACTGTGAATTTTTGAAGATTCAGTGTTTCACATAGAATAACCAAAAATGGACTGTAAGTAAAACTTTTAATTTTACTAGTAAAACTGTAATTCTTGTTGGTTGTACCATAGATGATACAGTTCTCAATTGGTCCTGAAGGTTTCAGAAAGATTCATTAAGAATTGTATTTTTAATGAATTTTTGAAGTTTTTACCTCATTTCTATGTAGAATTGCAAATATCAGTGTTTGACTGGTTGCTATGAGGTAAATCAATGGATACAAGTCCAAAAAGGGTTTTAATTACTCTTTTGGGGTTTATCCATGGAAAGTCATTAAGAATTGACGTGGTTACAGGAGCCTAAGTAGCTTTTTACCTCCTTGGCACGTCAAAATAGCAGGTTATTTGCTATTTTCTTAAGATTTACAGTAGTTGTGACATGGTAACCAAGTTCCCAAAAGGTTTTGGCTTACCAATTAGTCTAAGATCAGCCATGTATCCAAGCTTTAGAGCTTTCCACACCTCTGAGGCCTCAGAAGTTGGGTACCCTGGCTCTCTTTGATGTCTTTTGTCCCCCTTACTTATTTTTCACGTCAAAATAGCAATTTAAGCTTAAAGTGAGATATCCACTATGGGTGTACCAAAAGTGCATGTAAGAATACCATAATATTAAGTGCTCAAAACATGTATAACACTATTCTTAGTGTATATGTAACATGGGATTTCTCACTTTCCCATTATTTTGGCATAAAATCAAGAAAAACAAAAGTTTTCACAGATCTTTTATGTGGTATTAATGATGTGGTATTGAAGTATTTTCCACATTACCACCTCAAAGAGTTAATTTGAGCTTATTCACTCTATGGAGCTACCCTAGGTGAATTTTTGTGTAGAATTCAAATCTGGCCTTAAATCCATGGATTTACTTACTCAATAAAAAGTTATTCATCTTTTCTGAAATCAAAAATGATGAATTTTGAATATATGCATGATTTATGAGTTATGTATATTTCAAAATTTCTTTTTAAGATAATTGTGGCCTATTTGGGTATGTAAAATATACCTCAAGGCTCACATTCCCTCCCACCAAAAAATAAAATTGTACTACAATTTTATTAGTGATAAAAGAATAGGGCCCCAAAGGGGGTTAATGTCCACTGTCCAACCTCTTTACATTACTCAGATCAAGTAATTTAAAGCACATTTATAGACATATTCAGGCTTGTGGCCTTCTTTCATGTCTAAATCTTCTTAAGAGTTTATCTGAGTCAGGTATTTCTGATTCTGCCATCCATTCATCTTCATGTACTGCATTTCTATATCTGACAAGATATTCTCTTTGATTTTTACCCCTAAGTCTCCTTTCTTTAATGACTTTCTTTATCTTTTTGTCTTCATTCTGTTCCACAGGTGGTACAGTTAAAGGAGTTGGGTTTCTTAAAGGAAACAATTCTTTGTCAGCTGGTTGATAAGGCTTTATCAAGCTGACTGGAAAGGTGGGGTGTTTATTTTCCAATTCACCACTCAATTCCACTTGAACTGCATTGGTTCCATGTAAAGAAACAATAACAAAAGGTCCTACATAAGAATCTTTAAGTTTCTTTGGGCCTTTGATATTATTAAAATTCGAGGTTGAAACTAAAACTAAGTCCCCTACTTTGAAGTCTGGTACTTTATGACTCTTGTCCCACTTCTGTTTTGCATAATCAAAAGCATCATCCATACTTTGTTTTGCATGGTGTTTTACTTTATCAGGCATTATATTGAAGCTGGAAGCTGAAGGATGAATGTCAATCAAGTCTTTCCTCAGTGTGTCTGCTGGGAGTCTTGGATTCCATCCTTTTTCTAACATGGCAGGAGTTTGTCCTGTGGAAGAATGGACTGATGTCTTGTATGCCAATTCTAGCGCAGGTATCAGAGTGCACCAGTCATGGGTAAAGCCATCTGAGTCTTTGAATTCTAATCCATAAGCACAGAATCTCCTGATCATGTCTTCTAAAGTCTGAATCATCCTCTCTGCTAGCCCATCTGTTTGAGGGTGATATGCTGTAGAGAATGATAACTTAGTCCCAAACAATCTATGAATATTGGTCCAAAGTGCAGATGTGAACTTAGGATCTCTGTCACTTATGATATTCTTAAATAATCCTGTATGAGAAATAACTCTACTCCATAAAAGAATAGCTGTATCCATAGCAGTGTCATCTTTATGACATGGTAAGAATATGGGAGTTTTGCTATATCTGTCTACAATGACTAAACAAGCATTATAACTTCTGTCACCACTTGGAGGAATTGCTGTGACCCAATCCATGTGAACAACTTCCCGAGGGGATTTTGGTTCTTGAATATGGATCATTAATCCAAATTTCTTGCCTGTACTCCTGTTTGCTTTTTGGCATCTGTCACAGGTATGGCAATATTCAATGGTTTCTCTTCTCCAAGATGGCCACCATGCACAGTTATTCACTTTTTCAAGTGTTCTGTCTTCTGACAGGTGTCCAGAGTAGATACTATCATGACATTCATGAAGAATGGTATTGATAAGTAATCTGCTGCACAATTTCATAACACAAGAATGTTTTGTTCTGTGGTAAATGATTCCATCAAACAAGTGAAATCTTCCTTCAGAATAGGAATTTTTCCAAACTTCATCAAGTGCATTAACTAAAGATGTATCTTTGCAGTCTTTATCTAATAAAGAAGTCAAGATATGGCAATTCTGGTCCTGTTTATAAGATTCTCTGACCTCCTCAAAGAATTCAGTTCCAATATCAGTTATGTTAATTCCTTCAATTGGAATCTGTGGTTCAGCTTCCAAAGGTACATACGCTGGGTTATCAGGAGTGTTGGCTAAAGCCCATCTACTAAGTCCATCAGCATTCTTGTGAATTTTTCCTGCTTTATGAACTATAGTCATGTTTCCTCTATATTCTTGAATAGCTATTTGCCATCTCAACATATGTCTGTTGGGAGTTTTCATGCTAAGAAGTGATTTTACTGCATTACAGTCAGTTATCACTTCAAAAACACTGCCATCATGGTAATAGTGTAATTTCTCAAGTGCCCATACCAAAAGTAAGCACTCCATTTGGCTTGAACCATATCTGGCTTCTGTTGGTTTGATTTGCCTTGAGATATAACAAACTGGTCCTTCTGTAGGTTTGTCATCAATAATTTGGACTTGATGTAGGGCTGCCCCTAATCCATCTCCACATGCATCAATGTACAACTTAAAAGGAATATTCCAGTCAGGAATGAGGAGTAAAGGTGCTTCTGTAAGGGCTTTCTTTATCTTCTCATAAGCTTTAATTCTCTCCTGTGTCATCTCAAATACAGTCTGTTGATCACAGATTCTATAGAGTGATTTGGCTAGAATTGCAAAGTCTTTTAAATGTTGCCTATAGTAACTAGCAAATCCAAGGAAAGACATCATTTCTTGTTTATTCTGGGGTATTGGCTTAAGTAGTACTGCTGCCACTTTATTTTTGTCAATACCCAAGCTTAAACCAGAAACAACATGTCCTAATGCTTTAAGTTCTTCAAAACCAAAGTTGCATTTCTTAAGTGAATTTTCATATTCACTTCTGCAACTTTGTGAAGTACTTTTGCAAGTTTTTCAAGGTGCAAAGACCATGAGTCAGAACATATGATAATATCATCAATATAAATGATAAGCCATCCTTCAGACAATTCTGTGGGGAAGATGGTATTCATCATTCTTTGATAATGAGATGGAGCATTTTTAATGCCAAATGGCATTCTAAGATACTCAAAAATACCACAGTGAGTGATGATTCTAAGTAATTTCTTAGCTTTAGGCGTCAAAACATTTTGATGGAAGCCTTTTAATGCCTCCATTGATGTTATATACTTGGCTTTAGACAATTGAGTCAATGTTTCTTGGATTCTAGGGATTGGATACCTATCTGGAACTGTGTAGGTATTCAAAGCTCTAAAATCTCCAACCATTCTTGACTTATCATTATGCCAAGCAATGATAACAGGTGTTGTCACTTCAACCTCCTCATTATGGCCTACTTTCCTTAGTACACCAAGTTGAATTAACTCTTGGATATGTTTCTCCAAGGCTTCTCTAGCTCTGGGACTGGCTAGATAAGCTGGTCTTCTAAGTACTGGGGGATATGGTCTGTCAATATTAAGAGTAATATCAACTTCATGTCCTCTTATAGCACCTAATGGTTCATTATCAGAGGCAAATGCAGTAATGTATGTGTATAACATGTCAATAAGTTCATTCTTCATTTTTGGTGACAATGATCGATTAATGTGTGCTTCAACAAGTTGTGTGGACACAAATTCTTCCTTATAAGTATCTCTCTCAGAAGATACTACTGATATTTGCTTTGGCATATTGGAGAAAGCAAATTTTTTTCTGTTGTTCTCTCCAATTGTGAAATATCTGTCTTTATGGTTATTGATATCAATACCATAAATACTTAAGTAATCATTTCCAAGAATGATATGTTGAGATGTGCAGTTGTCCATTACTACAACATCAGCTTTCATTCTTATACTTCCTGTTGGATGGGGAAATACAAGAATAGTGTCCAATATACTCAAGGGGTACATATTGGTACTGGCACTACTAACTTGTACACCTTCTATTGGTAATAGATGGTTTTTCCATTCAGGAAGTATAGTTTGGAGATAATATTTGCCTACAAAAGTGCAAAATGCTCCTGTATCCAAATTGACTTTGGCTTCAACATTATTCATCAGAATTGATGTGATACAAGATGCCCCAGCAGTATAACCTTTTCCTTTAGCAGGTTTGGTTTTACACATTCTGGCATCTTGGACATTAATAAGGTTGTAGCAATCTTCACTATACTGTGGCAAGTGGGTATGGACTTCAGTGACTTCAAAGACAGCTGTGATGTTTTCAATGGGATAGTCCTCTACTGGTGTATCTTCAGAGATTGCAGAATCTTGATCAGATTCTTCCTTCTCTTCAGTACACTGAATCTCTTCAATGACTTGAACTTCATTGATTTTTGTCTTTTTTGTGCAAGTGTTGGCTAAATGTGAAGTGCTTCCACATTTATGACACTTTAAGACAGGTTTCTCTGGTCTCTTATCCTCTCTGGGAATCTTAGAGGTCATCTTGGATTCTGTTGGGATTTTAGACCAAGTTTTACCAATTCTTGTTCTGGCAATGATATCTTCCATAGCATTAATGTAGTCTTCTGTTGAACAGGGTTCTACACATCTGCTTCTGATAGCATGTTCCAATTCTCCTCCACACTTTCTTAATATTTTCATATTAATCATAGTGTTAGACATATCTGGTTGTAAAGCAGATAATCTGTCTTTTTGTTTGAAGAACCAAGTAAGTGGTTTATCTTTCTCTGAGTTAAAAATGGCATTTTCAAAGGCATTTTCTATTTTAAACCTCCAAGAATTATTGGCCCATTTTGTAATCATTTCAGATTTCCACTAAGACCAATCATGTTTACCATGATCAATCCTCATTTTGTAATACCATTTCTTTGCAGTTCTGGTAAACAGACAGTGTAATTTTCCCACTATGATTTCATCAGGTATAAAAAAGTCTTCTTGCAACATATCAATAGTCCTGATGAATTCAATATGGTTGTATTCTCCTTCACCAGAGAATGTTGGCCATTCTTCTATTTTGGGAATATCTCTTGCAGAGTAGGCATTTTCTCCCAAGAATGGGGTGAGACTTTCTTTAACAGAAAGTTTTTCTTCAGTTAAAGGTGTAGAATGTCTTGGCATATGTGGTTCATGATTCTTATGAATTTGTTCCACACTTGCAATTATTTCATTCTTCAACTTCTGCCTTTCACTGTCACTTTTTGCTAAGTGTATAGCAAATTGGTTGGTATTCTCAACTATTTTTAAGACTTGGTCTTGTAAAATTGTAAGTTGATTATTCACCTTAAAAATGGAAAGTTCTTCCATCTCATCATGCTGAACTTGGCACATGTTTTCAATTCTTTTGCAAGAATTGGTAATTGAGTCAAGTCTGGCATGTGTCACTTGGTGCAATTCAATGTATGTCTTGTCATTTTTCTTTAATTCAACTATATCTGATGCAATTTTAGTTAAATTTCTATCAAGTTTACCAATTTCTACATTAATACTAGTCTGTACACCAATTATTTGCGTGGAAAGTTTCTGTTCATCCTTTCCTGCTACTTGGCTGTGAGTTCCATCAGAGTCCTGGCCACATTGAAGACACTGTCCATGGCTGAAGGCTCTAATTTGGGGATCCTGTACCCTTGTGGGTAAGGTCTGTGCCAATTGGCTTTGCCTTTTCCTTTGCCTTGATGGTTCTTGGGACCTTTCTGCTTCTTCTGAGGTCCCTTGGGCTTGTCCTTGGACACTTCTGGAGCTGGTTTGGAGCTGGTAGACGCCACTGGTGCCTCTGTCTCAAAAGCTGGAGTCATTTCCAACTCTTTCTTCTGGTCTATGGATAAAAGACTTTGGTTCTTCAACCAATTCTTTATCTTTTTGACCTTGTCTTTGCAAGACAGGGGGCTCCATCCTCCTAAGAGTTCTATAGTCTTCTACTGACCCAGAAAGCTCTTGATGTGTAAGTAGGAGTTCATGGCCCCCTGCCAAAGGCTTGGGCATATTTCCCACTCCTCTTCCTTGGCTGCTCTGAACCAATTTTTGTACTGGAATTGATATATTTCTATTTCTGCCACTTGAAAATGGTTCAGCCCTGGAAATAATATCATGAATTAGTTCAGGCTCAGAATTCACGTCAAAATCTGTTGGTACAGACCTTGGGGAATGGGGGGCAACTCTGGCATCCTCCAGATGTGTCTTTCTTGTGGAAGATTTGGCACTTCTGGATTTGGTCTCGCCTCTTCCTTGTCCACATCCATCTGGTTGGACTGAATAGTTGCTTCCATTTCTGGTATGCACCATTTTCACGTCAATTTAAAGATAAAAAGTGAAAATATAAGATAAAATACACACCTTTTGGTGGTAATTTAGCCTTTTCTGAGTTAAATCAGGTGCCTCTTTTAGCAATTTGCACCTCAATACTTTCTTCAGATTCTGCTTCTGAAGATTAAGGACTATTGATGTATCTTATACTGAGTCTGTTGCCAGCTGCACAGTATTTGATTAAAGACACTTAAAGAGAAAATATGATAAAAGAAATTATTTTTATGATTTAAGATATTTTAAAAGATTTTTTATAAGTTTTATTATTTTTTGATATTAAAAGAATATTCTTTTCAAAGAAAAAGTATTTAAAATTTAAGAATTTGAATAAAAAAATTAAGTCAGAGTAACTCAAAGAATAATTTTATAAGTTTTTGGATGTGAAAAAGCCACGTGTAAAAACAGTACAGAATTAAACCAAATTCCTCAATGAAATAAGATTTTAAGACAATTTCAAAAATAAAAATAATTTTTCTTTAAATTGAAGAAAAAAAATACTAAATTAATATATTTTAGAACTTAAAAATATATTAATTAAGGGTACAAGGTTCAAAAAAAACCTGGCCAGGCCCCCAAATGTAAGATTTGACTATGAAACAGATGATAATATTACTATTAATCAACAGTACTATGTCTGTTCTTATGAAATATAATAATAAAATATTATTATAACCACAATTAAATAAATAAAAAATTATTTCTTTCACGTGTTAAGCACTACTAGTGATTTTAACAGTGAGCAAGTAATTGTCTACAAGAATCAATTACAAGAAGAATTTAATAATAAAAACTTCTTTATTAAAATAATAAAATTATTTTAATATATAATTATCTTTTGCAAGAATAATTATAATGATAATTCTTGAAGAAAACTAAATTTTAGAGAAAAACCTTAAGAATTAAAGATAAATCACTCACTAATATTCCAAAGAGCTTATTGAAAGATAAGATAGAGAGATTTGGCGTAGAATTGTGGATTTAGAGGATCAAAATGAATTTATAAATGTATTACAACAATATATAGTTTATTTCTATGATTTCATGTCTTTCTTGATTGATTCTGAAAGAATAAAACACTTCAGAAAAGTTTTAACTAATACTTACTTGTTGGTAATACTGATATAAATGATTAATAAGATGATGATATGGAAAAAACAGCAAGAGAAGGCCTCTTTTAAGTCAACAACAGCTCACAGAGGCGTGCCATGGAGCAAACTGAAAAACCAGTGAGTGAGAAAGCATTAAATCCTTTTTGGATTAGTACTTACATCATCTGTTGTCACGTAAAATCGTCATAATTGCTTAATTGATGCTTTTACGTGACTACCAACCCCAATATGGTTAAGAATAAAAGGAGTAAAATTTGTAAGTCTTCTTTTATTCAAAAGTAATCATTGATTTCCCAAAGTTATCAATGTTATTGACAATTTCATCACAGGTTGTATTTACTGTGAATTTTTGAAGATTCAGTGTTTCACGTAGAATAACCAAAAATGGACTGTAAGTAAAACTTTTAATTTTACTAGTAAAACTGTAATTCTTGTTGGTTGTACCATAGATGATACAGTTCTCAATTGGTCCTGAAGGTTTCAGAAAGATTCATTAAGAATTGTATTTTTAATGAATTTTTGAAGTTTTTACCTCATTTCTACGTAGAATTGCAAATATCAGTGTTTGACTGGTTGCTATGAGGTAAATCAATGGATACAAGTCCAAAAAGGGTTTTAATTACTCTTTTGGGGTTTATCCATGGAAAGTAATTAAGAATTGACATGGTTACAGGAGCCTAAGTAGCTTTTTACCTCCTTGGCACGTCAAAATAGCAGGTTATTTACTATTTTCTTAAGATTTACAGTAGTTGTGACATGGTAACCAAGTTCCCAAAAGGTTTTGGCTTACCAATTAGTCCAAGATAAGCCATGTATCCAAGCTTTAGAGCTGTCCACACCTCTGAGGCCTCAGAAGTTGGGTACCCTGGCTCTCTTTGATGTCTTTTGTCCCCCTGACTTATTTTTCACGTCAAAATAGAAATTTAAGCTTAAAGTGAGATATCCACTATGGGTGTACCAAAAGTGCATGTAAGAATACCATAATATTAAGTGCTCAAAACATGTATAACACTATTCTTAGTGTATATGTAACATGGGATTTCTCACTTTCCCATTATTTTGGCGTAAAATCAAGAAAAACAAAAGTTTTCACAGATCTTTTATGTGGTATTAATGATGTGGTATTGAAGTATTTTCCATATTACCACCTCAAAGAGTTAATTTGAGCTTATTCACTCTATGGAGCTAACCTAGGTGAATTTTTGTGTAGAATTCAAATCTGGCCTTAAATCCATGGATTTACCTACTCAATAAAAAGTTATTCATCTTTTCTGAAATCAAAAATGATGAATTTTGAATATATGCATAATTTATGAGTTATGTATAATTCAAAATTTCTTTTTAAGATAATTGTGGCCTATTTGGGTATGTAAAATATACCTCAAGGCTCACACAAGGGGTGCATATTTGGGCTAGCACTGCTGAATGTTATACCTTCAATTGGCATTAATTTGTCTTGCCAATTGGTATAAATTTTGTCAAGATAATTTTTCCCAAAACAAGTGCAAAAAGCACCTGAGTCAAGATGTATCTTGGCTTCTGTGTTATTTATCACAATATTAGTGATACAAGATGACCCAGCTGTATGACCTTTACCTCTGGCAGGTTTGGTTTTTTGCATTTTGGCATCTTGCACATGTATGAGATCCATACATTCATCACTGTATTGTGGTAAGTGAGTATGTACCTTAGTGACTTCAAAAGAAACATTAATATTTGCTATACCAAGTTCTCCTGATACTTCTTCTTCTTCTGAAGGCTCAGAATCACTTTCATGTAAAGATACATCAGTTTCTTTTGTGTCTTCCACTTTTTCAACATTTATCTCATTGAATCTTGTCTTTTTTGAAAAAGTGTTTGCCAAATGAGATGTACTTCCACATTTATGACATTTCAAAGGAGGTCTGTCATGTGGTTTATTTGGTTTTGAAATTGGTTTCCCACTAGTCTTGTTTTCTATTGGGGTTTTGGACAAATTTCTTCCAATTTGTGTTCTAGTAGTGATGTCCTCCATAGAATTGATATAATCTTCTGTAGAGTAAGGCTCAATACATCTGCTTCTTATAGCATGCTCAAGGTCACCACCACATTTTCTTAATATCCTTTTATGTACCATTGTTTCAGACATATCAGGATGAAGGGCAGTTAACCTGTCCTTTTGGTTTAGAAACCAAGTCATGGGCCTGTCCCTTTCAATATTAAAAATGGCTTCTTCAAAAGAATTTTCAATTCTAAATCTCCAGGCATCATTTGCTCATTTGGAAATAATTTTTTCTTTCCACCAAGGCCAAGAATGTTTACCATGGTCTTGTCTCATTTTATAATACCATTTCTTTGCTGATTTGGTAAATAATGAGTGTAATCTGGCACTTATGTATTCATCTGGTATGTTAAAGTCTTCTTTGAACATATCAATTGTTTTCATAAATTCCATATGATTATATTCTACTTCACCACTGAAGGTTGGCCATTCCTCTAGTCTTGGAATGTCCTTAAAATTGCAAGCAGTTTCCACATCATGACTTGAAATTGTATGATGTAAATCATTATTCAAGTTAAGAACATTTCTGTCAAGAATTGGTGTGGATTGCCTTGGCAATTCAGTTGTTAGTGATATATTATTAATACTTGATTGAATGTCTTCTTTCAATTCAAGTCTTGCTTTATCACTGTTTTCCAATTGTTCTTGAGAAAGAGCTGCATTGTGACCAGTTGAATTTTCCAAGTTTTGAACTTGTATTTTCAATTCCCTTAACTGTCCAGTTATAAAAGAAATTGAGTTCTCATCTGGTTGATTGAGTAAGGTAACTTTAGACTCAAGTCTTTCACAAATTTGTGTCAGAGACACAATATTGTCTTTATTAACATTTTCAAGGCCAATAATGGTCTTTTGTTTTTCTTTCACTTTTAATATCTCATTACCCAACTTCTGTTGGACATAATCAAATGTTTTAAATTTTGCCATAATTTCTTTATTACAAGATTAAAAGTGAGTTACAATTTTTACAAGATCTATTTCTTTGGGAAAGATTGGTTCAATCTTTCCTCCTCCTTGTTTTTGAATTCAATCAAGGTTCTTGCCATATTGAACACATTGTCCATGGCTGTCTTTTCCTTCTTTGGGATTCTGTAATTCTGAGGGTAAGTCTTGTTCCACTTGGGCTTTGCCTTTCCCTCCTGGTTGGTCTTTGGGGCTTGCTTGGGCTTGTTTGGCACTTGTTGAGGCGGATTTTTGCTGGTGGATGCTTGGGGAGCTTCCACTGGGCTGGTTTCCTTGCCTTGGGCCAACTTCTTCTTTTGATCCTCTGATAACATGCTTTGGTTTTTCAACCAAGCTTTTATCTGTTGGACTTGTCCTTTGACAGACATGGGTGTCCAACCCATCAGAAGATCTTCTGTCTTTTCTGGTCCCATGAACTTCTTCACTTGAAGATAAGAGTTCATGGTGCCTATCCAAAGACTTGGGAGAAGTTCCCACTCTTGTTGTTTTGACGCCAAGAACCAGTTCTTCCATTGAGATTGATAAATTTCCACAGCTTCCTGTTGGAAATGGTTCAGGTCTCACAGCAATAGCAGTTATGTCAGCTTCTGGACTCTCAATAAGAGGTTCAAAGCTGCTGGCCAACCTTTGCGAACTGGTGGAAGTTCTGGCATCCTCCATTTGTGCCTCTCCTCTGGGAAGACATTCTTGCCTTTTGGATTTGCGGCTGGAATGTCCTGGTCCAGATCCATTTGATTGGATGGAGTAGTTACTTCCACTTCTAGTAGGAGTCATTTCACGTCAATTTTAATAAAAAATAGAGTAAAATTGAATTGAATTCACCTACAGGACCATTAAAGGGCTCTTTGGTTATCAAAACCCTTGGTGGTGGGCTGGTTTGAATTTCAATACTGGACTCTGAGGCTTCAGAGTCTGAAGAATTTTCTCTGATGAAAGAAACTAGAGAAAATTAGAAATATAAGTTATTTTATAAAATAATAAAAATAGCTTATAAACTCAACTTATTAAATAAAGTTGTTTTAATTTAATTTTATGGCAATAAAGAAAAAAATGTCTAAGATAAAAGAAAAAAATGTTTTTAGTAAAGATTTTTTATTTGATTTATTATTTTCTTTAAAGAAATAATAATTATGCAATTAACAAGTTAATTAATCAAAATTGTATTATTATTCACTTTATACTAGAATAACTCAAAGAATAAATTTCAAGTCTGTGATGTGAAAAAGCCACTAGTTAGACAAAAGAAATTTATTCCAAGTCACTCAATAGTATATTGTTTCAAACAATATTCTTAAGAAAAAATAACTTTATTAATATTATAAAGATTATTTATAAGGGATAAGTCCCAAAAAAAGGCAATATTAAGATAAATATGGCAATTTTACGTCAAAAAATAGTAAAATAAGGTCTAGAATATGATTTATGTCCCAAAAATTGGATTAAAATCACGGCCAGGCCCCCAAATGTAAGGTTTGTCTATGAAACTCTTGATAATAGTAGCAAAATCAAGAGTACTATGACTGTCCTCAGTAGAAATATATAATATAACAAAATATTATAACCACAAATTTAAATATAATTATTAAAAATGATTATAAAAAAAAATTTAATTATTATTATGAAAATATAATGATAATAAAAAATAATAATTCTAATAAATTATAACTATTCTATTATTGTTATAGTCACTGACAGTTATAACAATAAGAAGCGTAAAGCTCTTAATGAGACAATTACATGTGGAAATATGAATATTAACCACTTATAAATAATATAAATATTATTTATAAAAGAACTATAACACACACTGTGCAGAAATAATTCTTATAGATAAAAATTCTATATAAAAAAACTAATACTAGATAAAAAAGATATAGAACTTTAGGGAAAACTTACTTTTAATATTTATTTAATACAACAAGTCAAACAACGACAGTTATTATATTAAAGAATAATTATAAGCTAAAAACACGCCTAAAATCAATAATTTCAAAGATAAAACAACTTTTTATAATAAAATTTAAGATTAAAGAGTTTTTAAGAGGAATTTGTGGATTTTAAAAGATATTTAAGATGATAATTTTATAATATAAAATATATTATTGATGATTACAACAATAATCTGAATTCTATGATTCAATTCTTTAATTTATAATTAATAAAGAATACAATAACTTTAGAATTACTTTAATAATAAGATTTTTTAAATGATAAAACTTTACCTGTTTAAATTTCTAATATGATTGGATTGATAATGAATGATGGACAAAAACAGTGATGAAAAGACTCTTTTTATGTCTTCAGAGCAGCTCTCATGATTAATAATGAATATAGAGGGCGTTCTCAGGTCAAAACTGAAAAACCATACTTAAAAACAAAGCTCTTAACTTAAGGCAACTTGGTTTTAATTCCAATTTAAAGCTACCAGTGTTATTCTTAACTCCATGTAACTTTAATCCTCATTTAAACTAATTATTTTTATGTTTTCAATATAATTAAACTTATTTATATTCAAGTTCATCACATTGACAGCTTAAAAATAGAGTTTCAAGCAGAAATCTCTTAAACTCAATTTTTAATTAATTTTTAAAGAAATCATAATTTTCTTTGAGCTTAATTAAAAGAGTAAAGTTCCAGGCTAATTACCCAGGAAATTTATTTATAAAAGATACTTGAAATTTAATTTATATGTAGATAATATTAAATTGTAAGCTGTGTGAAAATTTCAAGCAAATCCATTAAGAATTGGATTTCTAATGAATTTTTGAAGTTATTGCTATTTTTCCATGTAAAATAGCAATACACACCAAACCTTAGCTTTTGATAAGGTCTTAATGCTCGTAATTTTAAAGTTTTAAGCTTATTTAAGGTTTTTAAGCTTGATTAAGCTTTTACAGTTCTTAAAACCTTGATTTCAAGCCTGCATATTGGGATTTACCCTTTGGCAGCTTGAAATTCCTGTCCAAATTGGGATAAAACTAGTTTAAACCTTAAGGTTGGATCAAAGTCTAATCTTAAAGTTTAAATAAGGTTGAAAATACTCCAATACAGGTGGACAACCTTAATTGAATCATTGCAGATCCAAAAAGTTGGGTACCCCAGCTCTATTTGGTCTTTTTCCTTTGTCCCACCTTTTTGCGTGGATTTTTCCCTTTTATTTATTTAAAGCCATACAATGGCTTTAAACCCTTTTACATTGAGCTCACACAGGATCTACATTCTGTATGGCAAATCCTTAGCCAATTCAGTAAATATAAACCACACCTCAATTTTAACTAAAATTTTGGTAAGTTTGCATTAACCTTATGCAACTTAAAATTTAAGCTTATTTAAGCTTAAATTTAACAATTTTAAAAAAAATGTTAAAAAACTTACATTAGTACTGTGAGATTCTTAAATCTTCTAATAACACAAGAAATAAGTGTTTTTGGGTATAACACCTTATGGATGTACCCTAGGTCATTTTTGGTGTAGAATCCAAAAATGACATAATATTTATAACTTTGTTTATCCAAAAAAAGTTAGACTTATTTTTTGTTATTTTTTATTTTAATTTCAACTAAAAAGTCTGTTTAAGACAAAATTAACTGTTTATAAAATCATTTGTGGCCTTATGGGTATGGTATACATACCTCACAGGCTCACAGGCACCCTTGGAGCCAAGATTCCTTTTCCCCTCAGAATTAATCTTTCCAATTTATTTATTTTTTAATTCCTCATCATGTGTTATAATTGTAATTTACATATGTAATTCAATTGAGCTTTTACAAGACACAATGGTGATAATTTATACCTCATATGTAAATCAAACTTAACTTATGTAATACACCCACACATTTTGACATTTCAATGGAAAATACTTCAATTCCTCATGATTTTGAGGTCTTGACAATTTCCAGATTTTCATACAGAAAATAATAAAAAACTTAATTTAAGCTCATTTTGAGTTGAGTTACAAATTTTTCACTCAGAGGTGACCCCACCTACTTTTTCATGAGCAATCCAATAGTGAAATAATCTTAATAAGTTGATTTATTGGAAAAAAAGTCATTATGATTTGATTTAAATTGTTTCATAAATATTTTATTTTTGATGTTTTTGTTGAAAATTTATTTTTACTTAATTTTTTCAAGTAAAATTGTGCTTTCACAATTTCAAATTTCAATGTGATTTTTATTTTATATTGTATTAATTTTTTTTAATTTTGTATGTAAACTTTATATTTATATTTTAATTGATTTTCTTAATATAAATAAATTTATTTATTTATAACTATAACATAATTTGTTATTTGTGGTCTTTTAAGTGTAAAAAAATACCTCTAAGGCTCCTATTCCCTCCACCTAAAAAAAGAATATTACATTGTGATATTGTTATTTCTAGTGTGTGTTAATATTCTGTGATTTTTGGTAGCTTCAGGTATGTCTCTTCCTGCTAACCATTCATCTCCACAGGTTGGGTCACTGTACCTGACAAGGTACTTGTTTCCTTTCTTAGTTCTCAATTTCCTTTATTTTATAAATTTGGTAATTTATTTAACACCAGATGGTTCAACAGGAGGTATATGCTGGGGAACTTTATTCCTCAAGGGGATTTGTTCAGCATCACCAGATTTGTAAGGCTTTATCAATCTTACTGGAAATTTAGGATGCTTATTACTAAGTTCCTCACATAATTATACTTAAACAGCATTTTCCCCATGGAGAGCCTTGATAACAAAAGGTCCTGCAAAGGAGGCTTTGAGATTTTTAAATTCCTTGATTTTATTGAAGTTAGTGGTAGATACAAGTACCAAATCTTCTACTTTGAAGTTTGGATTAGCATGTTATTTGTCCCATTTGTCTCTGGCATATACAAATGAGTCTTCCATGAACCTTACTGCATGTTTTCTACCTTTTTCTAGCATTCCTTTGAAGCTAGCAGCTGTGGGACATATCTCAACCAAATACTTCCTCACAAAATCTTGGGGTGGTCTAGTATTCCATCCTTTTTCTATAATATCAGGAGTCTGATTGGTACCTTCATCAATGGATTTTTTGTCTGTTAATTCCAGTGCAGGTAGAAGGGTACACCAATAATTGGTGAATCCATCACAATATTTGAGCTCTAGGACATATGCACACAGTTTTCTCACCATGTCTTCCAAAGTTTGGCTCATTCTTTCAGCTAGACCATCAGGGTTTGGGTGGTAAGCTATAGAGCAGGATAACTTTGCTCCAAATAATTGGTGAAGGTTTGTCCATAGTGCTGAGGTAAATTTGGGATCCCTGTCACTAATGGGGTTTGTGAGTATTTCAGTCCCTGATACTACTCTATTTCATATCAGAAGGGCTTTATCCATGGCTGTATCATCTTTGTGACATGGCAAAAATACTGATGTCTTACTGAACCTGTAAAAAATGACTAGGCTGGAATTATAGTTTCTATCACCCCCTGGTGGTAGGCCAGTTACCCAATCCATGTGGAAGTTTTCCCAAGGTCTACTGGGTTCTTGGATTTTGATAATATTTCCAAGTCTTTTTCCAGTGGATTTGTTTGCCTTTTGGCATCATTCACAGGTTTTACAATATTCTGCAACATATTTTTACCACATTGGCCACCATATGCAGGTGTTGATTTTCTCCCTTGTTCTGTCCTCAGATAGGTGTCCTGAGAATGGGCTGTCAGGGAACTCTTTTAGTAAAAAATTGATTAATTATCCATACACAACTGTCATTACACAGGTGTGTTTCTTTCTATTGCAAATTATACTATCAAGTAAATGAAATCTTCCTTTATAATATGACTTCTTCCATATTTAATTTGATGCATGTATCAAGGAGTTATCTTTATATTATTTAATAATTATTGGTATAGAATTCCACAAATCCTATCCTTAGTATAACTCCTCTGTACTTCCTCAAAGAAAGTGGTGTTCAGGTCTGTAACACTGATGGCTTCTATTGCGATTTGGGGGAAACTTCTTCTGGCACATAAGCAGGATTTTAAATGTCATTTGGTAGTAGCCATCTAGTTAGTACATCTGCATTTTTGTGAATATGACCATCTTTGTGTACCATGGTCATACTACCCACATACTCTTATGTGGCTATTTTCCATCTGAGCATATGTCTGTTGGGTGTTTTCATGTTTAGAAGTGATTTTACCATAGTAAAATCTGTTATAACTTCAAAAACACATCTTTCAAGAAATTAATAAATTTTTTCTAAGGCCCATGAAAGGCATAAACATTTCATTTTAATTGCCCCATATCTGGCTTCAGGAGGTTTAATTTTCCTATATATGAAACATATGAGTCCTTCCAAAGGTTTGTCATTAATAATCTGGACTTTATGAAGTTCAGCTCCTAGTCCATCTCCTGATTAATCAATATAGATTTTGAAGGGAACCTTAAAATCTGAAATCAGTAAAGGTGGAGCAGTGGTTAAGGCTTTTCTTGTAGACTCAAAGGCTTTAACTCTGTCAAAAGTAATCTCAAATACCGTGTGTGTCACACAATTTATAGAGAGGTCTTGCTATGGATGCAAAGTCTCTCATGTGCTGCCTGTAGTATCCTTCAAATCCCAAAAATGAATGTATTGCCTTTTTTATGAAGCATAGGCTTCAGTAGTACTGCTGCAAATTTGCTTTTCTCAATTTCAAGGGATGGAACAGATACTACATTTCCTAGGGCTTTGAGTTCTTTAAATACAAAATGACATTTCTTCAAAGAAATTTTCACGTTTACAGATTGGATTTTTCCCAAACCTCTGGATAATCTGTGCATATGTTCCTCCCCAGTCTTAGAAAATAAAATAATGTCATCAATGTAAATTATTAACAATCCTGCTGAAAGCTCCTCAGAAAGAATTTAATTCATAATCCTTTGAAAGTGTGAAGGTGCATTTTTGATACTAAAATGCATCCTTAAGTATTAATAAAATCCACAATGAACAATAATTCTCCAATATTTTTTTTCTCTTGATGTCACTACATTTTGATGAAATCCCTTTAGGGAATCCAAAGTTCTTAGGTATACTTCTTGATATATTTGAGTGAGGGCAATTTGGCTTTTTGGTATGGCATACTTATCTTGGTCAGTGTAATTTTTGAGATCTCTAAATTCCTTAACCATTCTGTTATTTCCATTATTAAATACCACTATTACTTGCTTAGTTATTTATACCTCTTCATTGTGGCCAACCTTTCTTATTACACCAAGTTACAGGAGTTATTCAATGTGAAGCTCAAGGGCCTCTCTTGATTCTGGGATTTCTGGGTATGCAGGCCTTCTTAAGAGTGGTGGATAAGGTCTCTCAATGTCCAAAATAATGTTAAATTAATGACCAATAGATTCCCCCAATGGTTCTTTATCTGTTGAAAAGGCTTCTTTTTGGTCATATAAAAGGTTAGAGAATCCATTTTCTTGTATATCAGTAAGAGGAAGACTTACTTCAAATTCATTCATCTGTTCTGATTTGAATTATTCTAACTCTCAGCTTACTGGTGATACTTTATTTAGTTTGATTTGTCTTTTAAAAGGTAAAAAAGCAAATTTTTGATTCTTATTTTCCACAATATGAAATTAACTGTCTCTATTGTTATTTAAATCTGTGCCATAAATGATTAAATGATCTTTTTTTCAATATGAAGTTGGTACTAGATCAGTTTGCCATAACAACAAATTTAACAGTAGTTCTCAAATACCTATTGTTATGCGGAAATATTACAGTTGTTTGAAATACTCCTAAGGCTTTGATTGGATTACTTGCACTGTTGAATTTTATGCCATCAATTGGTAACAATTTATCCTCAAAATATGGTGCAAAGTTCTTGAGAAAAGATTTTCCAACACAAGATCAGAATGCTCCTGGGTCAATTAAAGGTTTAGTGGGTTTTTTAGCAATTACCACTCATGTTATACAGGAATTACAAGCTGTATAGCCTTTCCCCCTGTTTGTTTTGGTTTTCATAAGTTGTGCATCATGGATTTTTGATAAATCAAGTTTACTACTGCTCAATTGTGGCGAGTGGGAATAACATTCCATGATTTTAAATGTGAAATTGGTGTTTTCCATACCTTTTGAAGATTCATAAATTATTGATTATTTATCATCTTAATTTTCCTCATTTACATCAGCTTTTTCAACATCAGGTTCTTTCTAAATGTTAATTTAATTTATTTTACCTCTTTTTGGACATTTATTAGCTAAATGTGTGGTGCTCTGGAAAATATGACACTTTCTGATTGTATCCGCATTTTTATATTTCATATCATTAGAATTTTCTTTGGTATTTCTGTCCACAGAATCTTTCCAAGGTGTACTAAGCCTTGTTTTAAGATTCACCCTACTAGAACCAATTGAGGTTCTGGTGGTTACTTCTTCCAATATATTCATAACATTGTTTGCTGAAGATTATTCAGTAGTACTTTTTTGACAGCATATTCTAAGTCTTATCTACATTGTATCAGAATTTTTCTGTGAATCATAAATTCTGACATGTCAGGATATACTTCTGTTAATCTATCTCTCTGTTGGAAAAAGCATGGTAAAGCTTTGTCTTTTTCAGCATCAAATTTAGTGAGCTCAAAGGATCTTTCCACTATAAATATCCAAGAATCATTGGCCCATTTATTAATAATTTGGGTTTTCCACCAAGTCCAACTCTGTTGTACATGTGCTTGTCTTAACTTGATATACCATCTATGAGCTGATTTGGTAAACAAGGTGTTAAATCTTTCTTTTACTTCAAAGTCTTCTTTTATCATGTCAATACCTCTGATAGATTACATATGATCATATCATCCTTCACCACTGAAGTGGGGGAATTTTTTAACTTTTGGTACTTCTTTCAAAAGTTCTTGCCCCATTGATGGTTCCAAGTTATGGAAAGAAGTGGAAAATTTATTCTTCATTTGTTAATTTTATACATCCAATACTTGTGATTTGGAATCTCTCATAAAGTAATTTTGATTTGGAGGTGTAGAAGTTCTTGGTAAGGTGTACAGTAATTTCTCAATATAATTGATTTTACTGGTGCTACAACTTCGGAAATTTATGACTTCATTTTGAAAACCCTGTATTAAATTGATCAACTGAATTTTATGCATTTCTTCTTTAATTTTATTTTCTTTCAATGATTCTTTCTTTCAAGTATTATCAGAGATTATTTGATTCAATTTCATTGTTAATTTTGATACTTCCTCTTGTGAGGTGCCAAAACACTTGTTACAGGAAATTGTTTATGTCTTTACTTCAGTAAATGAACTTGGAATATCATGAAGGACTTTCTTATTACCTGACTTGATATTATGTATGGCTTGTTTTATTCTTGTTTAAATTATGTCATCAATATTTAATTTAGAATATTTATCTGTTAATTCTTCAATAATGGAAGATATTTCATTTATCTTATTTACAAATAAAATATCATTATTTGATGTTTGGATTTCATGTAAAACTTTTTCAAGATGCATAAGCTCTTGCTTTATTTGGCTCAATATTAGATTATTTGCTTTGATATTGTTCCAAACTCTTGAAATTTAATCAAAAACATGAAATTTTACATCATTTATAGATATATACAAGTTTGGAATTCCATCTAGAAATTCAGAAATCATTCCTGATATTTCACTCTGGCTTCCTCCTTTTTCTTCAATTCCATCATAGTTATGGCCATCTGAAACAAATTTTCCATGGCATCTTGTTGAATCTTTGGGATTCTTTAGCCCTCGCTGTATGGTTTTGTGGCTGTTGCTTTGCCCTTTCCCTTGTTCTGAGCTTGTGGCTGCATTTTCATGTTGGAAATGCTGCTGCTTGCTACTGGGGCTAGTTTTGGCACCTCTTTGGGTGGTGGAGGGTTGTCTTTCCTCCATCTGCTCTTGAGAGAAGCATATTTTTCTTTTCCATCAATGGATTCCATCCATTGAGTAACTTGCAAGTGTTTGGATGGCCCAGAAAGCTTCTCACAGTAAGGTAAAAGTGCATCCAGTTTTTCCTCAGATCTTCAAGGATATGGTACTTTTTGTGCTGCAAGGCATTGTTTTAAGCCTTCTGGGTGGCTTTGTAAATTTCTACTGGGGCTTCTTGTGGCAGTTTCAGATCTGTTTGAAGGTAAAACAGTGTTATCAGCTTCATAATAGCATGATTTGTCAGTTTGGGCTTCATTTACTGACACTCATCTTTCTGTAACTGATTGGCTTCTGCCATAATCAGGTCTATAGACTTTTGGGAGTTTCTTGAAGGGTTGTATCTTGCACATGATCTGGTTGGCAGCATAATTATGATTAAAAAGCTTAAAAGTAGTATTTTACATCAAACACCTTACTGTTGGAAAAATCCTTTGCCTTTTGGAGTGTATTACTAATGTCCAAGCTGATTAATTGATAAGAAATTGGCTCTTTTTTATTATTCTGAGTTATAATAACAGTGATATTATGGTCAGAATTGAAAGTGCTGACAGGAATAATACTGGTAGCTGTTGATGCTGTTTCACTGTTTTATTGTCTTATCATGTTGTCAGAAACTAAAATGAAATGAAAAAGCAATTAGTTAAGTAAAAAAAGGTTTTTTCAAAAGATAAATGAAAAAATAAAGTCCCACTTATAATATGAAAAATAATTGATTTTTTATGATTTTTGGATTTATAAGTATTTTTCATGGATTTTTAAGTTTTTCAATATAAGAAAAAAGGTTAAAAATGTAAAAAAAATACTTCACAGGTAAAATATCCCTTCTGGGCCCCCAAATTTAATGTTTTGATATGAAAATTTCATTACAAATCAAGCACTTTTCCTGTCCTCAAACTTTTTATAAGGTAAAATTAAATTAAAAATAGTAAATTTTAAGAGTTTTAAGAGACAGCACACCAGATTTATTGTTTTCAGCTTTTTTAGTATAAAAATAATATTATCAAGAGTTATTTTTTTACCAACAATGAAAATGTATCCAAAAATACTCTACAAGACATATTTAAGGATACAAAAGAAATTTCTTCAAGCAAAATTTCAATTGGATTTGATCAAGCAAAGAACTGCAGGAAATTGATTTAAGGACCAATTTTTTGAAACTAATTCTAAAGAGAAAACACTCCCAAAAGTTACCCGAGTGAATTTGGAAACAAAGTGACAAATCTAATAGTGATGAAAGATGCTTTAATTAAATTTTGGGGTGGTTCAAGGGTAAAAATGATTATAAGAGTTACAAAACAAGATTATGATTATGTTTTAAAGTGGTAAAAAGGTTCAAAATGGTATAAAGGTGGTGTTTGGAATATTATATTGATTTTTTTAACAGTGTTTAGCTAGTCATAAAAGGAAAAGATTTTAACATGAAGAGAAAAGTGGGGAAAAGCAGACATTCTTTTATGTCCACCAATTTTCTTACTCCAAAATTAAAATTGACTATTTTCAGCTGTGAGAAACACTGTGAAAAAAGAAAATTCAATTATGAAATCATTGAACCATGGTTTGGACCAAAAAAGGGCTGATTTTAGCAATTATTTGCTATTTTCAGCCATTTTAGACCCTTAAATCAGCCATTGCTGTACTAATACCTGGTTTCAAGCCTTCAAAACATGTAAGAACTAAGATTGTTTCAACTTAAGGGTTTTTTTCCCCCTTGGAAACAGTTAAAACTGCCCTGGTTGGTATCAAAACCTCATCATCAATTGAGTCACAGGGTATGTACCTCAATTCCAGGCCAAAGTTGATGAGCCTTTGTGTGAATTTTTAAATCTCAGGCCTGTCAGCAAGAAATTTGGGGGATCCTGGAACCCTTTTCTTTTCCTACCCCAATTAATATTTTCAATTTTTTTATCTTTAATTCCTCCTCATGTATTATACTTGTAATTTAAATATGTAATTCAATTGAGTTGTTACAGTACACAAATTTGATAATTGATACCTCATATTAAAATCAAAGTTCACTGATGTAATATGCATGAACATTTTGAAATTTCAATTGAAAATACTTCAATTCCTCATAATGTCTAAGCTACACACCACACCTCAATTTTAACCCAAAAATTGATGGTTAAAACACATGTGGTGTGAATTAAATTGAAGTTTTGAGGATTTTCAGATTTTCATACAGAAGATACTAATAAATGTGATTTAATCTTATTTACAGTTAAGTTACTGAATTTTCACTCAGAAACCCCACCTAATTTTTCATGTCTCCAATGGTGAAATAATTTTTATGAGCTTATTTATGGAAAAAATAGTTATTGTAATTTTTACTTAACTTTCTTCCAAAAATATCTTATTTTTGATATTTTCTTGAAAATTTATTTTTACTTAATTTTTTCAAGTAAAAATGTATTTTCACAATTTCAAATTTCCATGTAATGTTTATTTTACATTATATTAAATTTTTCTAATTTTGTATATAAATTTTATATTTACAAGTCAATATTGTTTCTTTGATATAAACACATCTATTTAATTATGACTATAACATAGATTGTTATTTGTTGTATTTTGGGTATATGAAAATACCTCTAAGGCTCACACTTGAGATATAAGAATAAAACACAATACAAAAATCATATAATAAAGCCACCCAAAAACACTGAAAATTGAAATAATATGAAATGTTAGCCAAAATCACTTGATACTTATTGAATGTATTTATTTATATACCTCTATCAGCCCAAAGCCTTGCTTGTTCAAGTTCCATTGAAGCATCTAAGTACTAGCTTAGTATTGATCAATGGTAGGAAATATCTAAATAGAAAGGAGCAATAATTAAGTGAATAAGATAAATCATTATTATTTAAGTTCAAAAGCTAAAAAATTGTTTATTAATATAATAATCAATAAATTATTAATTTGTAATTAGAAATAACCTATTTAGATATGATAATTATTATTAACCTTCAATGTTCACAATTAGCTGCCTCATTGACTTAGTTAATAATCTACAATTTAGATTTGATTTCCAATAGCTCAATTGCCAGTGAAGTTCCTTAGCTATGCTTCTAATCACTAGCCTCAAATTGAGGGTCTTTTCTACACAAGAATCAAATCAAAAAATAAGTATGATATTGGTCAGAGCTTCTGGTGGGGCTTCATGCCCTTTGAGAATTTCAAGAAAAGTAAAAGGTGTAGATCTGAACTGTGTAATTTGTCATTCCATGAGATTATACACTTTTGAAGGATTGAGTTTTGAAGTCATATTGGTAGCCAATCTGGGATCCAAGATTTTTATTCAAGAAGAGTGGTTGCTAAGAATCCCCAATGTACAAGAAATAATGAAAAAATTGCTGGCCCTTGAAGAAGAAACTGCAGGTTCACATCAATGCTAATTTGGGTATCATTCTGGATGGAACATGGATTGAACATGGGTTCAACCTTGACACTATTTGGTCATATCCTCCACCACAGCCAACTGAGCCTCAAGCCACTATTATTGATTAAAAACTCTCAATACTAGTTCTTTGAATTATATTTGATCATTTAATGAGAATATGAAGCTTATAAAAGTATTTGAAATATGATAATTAACATTTTACAGTTATTTTCTACTAGGTATCAGTTTTTGTTCCTCTCAAGAGAAACAACATAAGGGTTCTCCTACTTATTCCATTATTATATGATTTTCTGCTATCAAAATATGAAAAGTTAAACTCAAAAATCTTTCTCAAGCTCAAAGTTCTTTCAAATTTGTCCCTTTATATCCCTTTTTTTAAAATATTCTCATTTCTTCTGGGCTCAAAATATTCCCAGAAATTATCTCTCAACAAAGTTCTCATATGAATTTGGAATTTGTTACTGATGAATATTTTAATATAGGATCAAGCTATTTTGCTGTATGAAAACTCTTGGTGAATATCTTAAAGCACAAAAATTGATAAAGGTGAAGATTCTAAGCTCTTTTAGATATCCACATGGTGATCAGCCTTTCCTGTTTCTACTGATAGCTTGAAGACTTAAAGACCTATTAATCTCAATTAGTTCAATTTATTACTTTAATTTCTCTAATATTTCTTTCTCAATGACTATTTGTTGATTATGGAGCGCTCCAAATGTTCAAAAATATTCTATATTACTGTTAATTATCTCAGTTATCATAGATATCACTAGAATAACCACATAATAGCTTCCAAAATTGAATAAAATAAACATTCAAAAAAATATCCAAACTTATTTTTATCAATGTGTTGGCAATCACCATGAGAAAAGGGGCTACACATGGCATAAGGTCTTTGAATTAGAATTTTACATGGAAGACACATTGGATGCAGCTGGGAGATAGGACAGAGGGTAATTTTATAATGTAAGTTTTGTAAGGAATTCAAGCTACATATGCAAGCCACAAAATTTCAATGTAGTGTAACAACCACTAGCCAGGGGTAAGGGTATTCATACTTACACCCACTCAAACACCTCAAAACCAGAAAATCCACTGCATGTATCAGCATTCAGTTTCAGCAATATTCCTGGCTGGAACATGCATACAGTCTGGTTCATCAATACAGCCTGTCAAATTCTGTACAGCTTGGCATTACCAAATACAGCTTGGATAAACCATCCTGGAAATGTATGATCACTCAAGACCACCACACCTCTTGTACAGGTCCTGTACAGCTGTACAGGACCTGTATTGGACAGACTCAATTAAACCATCAATCATTCTCATGAAAATTTTCTTTCTGGATCAGGGCTTGTGATTCTCACATATGCCAGCCCCTGTTTCTCCCCCCTGGTGACTTTTCCCCAGTTAATTAATTTAGTTTATTTATTATTTTATAAATATTCTCATCTTTGTTTTGGGTATTATATTTATCTAAATTTAAGTTAGTCTTTGCATTTTCTTTCTTTGCCTGTACAGTATGAGTTGGGTGGCCATATCCTTATGTACCCTTCTCCTTTCATTCTGACAGGTTGAAACAGTGGACTTGGACTTGTTTGTGGCTGGCTCTTTTATTACTTACTCTTCTTATTTTGTGGATTCCTTCTTATATTTCTTTATTGAGTAATTTCATCTTATTACACTCTGAAGTGTGTTTTTTATTTACCATATCTTGAGCCCTCCATAAGTAAGTCCCAGTTTACTGAATGCCAGACCCTCTTCACTTAGAAGAGCCCCTGTGACATTAAATTAATTAACTAATATGTGCTTCTTTCTTTTAATTAATTTGAATTCATTTCTCTCATTATTCAAATTATGACTCTTTATGATTTTATGATTCTTCATGATTATGATTTTTTTCTCATCAATTTTCATCTCATTCATTTCATTAAAATTAAAATTGATTCTTCTCATTCCTTAATAATTGCTGACCATCTCAATTTCATTCTCAATTTTTTTTCAAATCAGATTTTCCTTTTGTTTGCTTATTCAGGTCTTATTAGGAATTTTATTGATTGGTTGATTGATTGGGGTGTATTTTGGTAATTGATTCAGCAATCCAGGATTCTGTTGTATTTAATTAATTTACTGATTTGGATTCCTCACGAAACTGATTATTCTCAAGAATTGATTGATTATTGATTCACTTATTCATCCAGATATTGAACTGATTCCTGAAGATATTGATTGATTGATTGATTCCTCAAGACATTTTTTTTAAGACATTAATGGATTATTGATTATTGAATTCTTCAAGTCTCATTGATATTTGATTTGAATTGAATTTTGATATTGACTGAATTGATTGATTTATTTATTTTATTTGATTTAAAATTGAGACTTTTGATTTATTCCTCAAGATTCATCAAGGATTTCACTGATATTGATTTGGCCAAGCTTTTGATTCCTTATTTTCAAGTACCATCAGGTTATTTTCTTATTCTTCTTAATGCCAATTCAGAATAGCCCCTCAGCCAAGAATACAAGATCTCAAAGACATAAAGCTGTTCTCAATCCTACAACAAGGGCTCCTCTTGACTTCACACCATCAGTTCATCAACTGAGTGCAAATTTGGACAGAGGACCACCAATGGAAGGAGCAGCACCCTCCAGAAGAGGAGGTGTGAAGTCAAGAAGATCAAGATCATTCTCTGGCTTGTTGGGTGGTTATCCAAGCATTTCTCAAGGGACCAGAAGCAGATTGGGGGAAGCTGAAAATGAAGAGGGGGAGGAGTCTGAGGAAACCGAAGTGGCAGGTGCCCCTGAGGCTTATGAAGCTGAAAATCTAGCCCATTCTAATCAAGCTTTTGTCACTCAAGCTGAACCAAATTTCCTCAGGATGATGGAGCAGATGACTCAATTCATGGGGCAACACACTCCAGCAGTTGCTCCCAGGGACAATTCCAAATCCCTTGCATTCAAGACTCCATCAATAAAGGCACCTCATTCTTTTCATGGTACTCAAGGCCATAAATTGATAGGTTTTATCCAATCCTGTCGATTGATTTTCCATAATGATCCAGAACGTTTCTTCTCTTACAGGAAGAAAGCTCTTTATTCAACTTCTTTTCTCACTGGTAGAGCTGGAAAATGGATTGAACCCTACCTTTCAAATATTTCCAATGAAGATACTTCCGACCTCCTCAATAATTGGCAGTTATGTGAAACCAAATTATTCACTCTGTTTGGTGATCCCAATGAAGTCAAGAAAGCTGAACAAAAGGTTGATCATTTGAGTATGAAGGAAAATGGTCATGTTTCCTTGTACATTGCTTATTCCAGAAGCTCAATTGTAAGAATTGGAGATTGGGTAGAAAGGGCTTCCATTTATGTTTAAAGAAGAGGATTGGCATCAATATTATTAGACCAGTTGGCTTCTCACCCTGGAGCTTTTTACACTCTTCAAGAGCTCATGGATGTCACGTTGGAATTAGATACCAGGTAGCATGAGAGGAAGAAGAAAAAGGGTGGCAATCAAGAAAATGTCACAGAGGCTCTTGGACAGAAAAACAAGAGTGGCCTGGCACTCAGCAATAAGAGAACTCACTTGGAAGACTCCAAAAGAATAAAGAAAATAAATAAAAGAATAAATTTCTCTAAGAAGAATGCAAGTACAAAGATGAGATGCAATAAGAGAAATGAGAAGACAAATGGCCAAAGATCCAACCAAGTAAGTCTTCAATCACTGTTTCAACCTGCCAAAATGAGAAATAGAATTGGTAAGGATATGACCACCAAATATCCATTGACAGACAAGGAAAGAAAAGAGAAAAGGTGCTGAATGACTGACTTTATAATATCAGTATTCACTTAACAAAAATGGTAAGATAAATAAAGATAAAATAAAATCAAAATATATTAATTAACTGGGGAAAACCCCCCAGGGTCAAAGGAGGCTGGTATATGTGAAATGTTGAGAGCTTGACTCCTTCAGGCTGGCAGCTTGTCTGTATTGAATACTGGAAGTTGTGTTGATTGTATGATGGAGTGTATACCCTGCCATATTGGGAAATGAACTGTGTTGAATGATTTTCCCATGATGTATGAATGAAAATACATTTCTTGATGAACTAAGACTGTACTGAATGAATTTGGTTTCCAAGGTGGATTGGTGGAGCATTTACCCTTGACACATTGTTTTGGAACTTCCTCTTGAATATCCCTTGAGAATGAACCGCCAGTATTCCTTTGGATGAATACTGTGAGTGAGAATAACCATTGATTGCTTGATCATGTAATTGGTATTTGAGATTATGAAACTTTCCTTTGAGCCTTGATGAATCCCCTGGAAGGTGTTCCTTGATGACCTGTTGAAAAGTTGAAATAACCATTTGAAAGTTCCTCCATTGGATTGCTGCTAAAACAAGATGCATAATGGTGTATAACACCATATATGACACTTTTGGTTATTGGAAATTGAAATGGGCCAAAGGTCTTTTGAGGTGATGTCAGGAGGATATGAATGAAATTTGGGTTTTGGAAGGCTTCACAGGTTAGAGAGTGTCTTTTAAGTATTTGGCCATTTTTGGGTTTTTGGCTAAATACAGCTAATACAGCTTAAAAACTGTATTTGCATCAAAGTGCGCAAAAATGCACAAAATGCACAAATCTGGAAGTTAAGCCCCAAAAGGCCTGATATGGCCTTTTGGGCATATTTCACATAATACATGAGAAATATGGCCTAAATGGCTTAATACAGCCAAATGCGCAAAAGTGCGCAAACTGTATTTAAAGCTTAAAAAGCCAAATACAGGCTTTTGGGCTGTATTTTCCCTGTTGTATGGAAAATACTTAAGATGCCCAAAAGCAAAGAGACAGCCTAGAATGGCTTGATGTTGGTGAAGGGGCCTGGTTGGCCCCAGATGATAAAATGACCATTAAGGCCATAAAACATGACAATGGCTAATTTGGCCAATGATTATGGATATGGCATGGATATGCCATAATGAGGTTCAAGAGGGTGGATTTCCATGGTTGTGACAGTGCCCCCCACCTTGAAATGGTGAGCTCCTGAGCACCAATACAAGGTGAAGCCTGTTGAGGCTATTGGAAAGGGTTTTGAGAGAGGGATGATGGGGAGTTCTTTTAAGAAAACTTAATTTTGATACTGATATTAAATTGTTGGCATATGATGTGGGACTTTCTTGACCTTCTTTTGACATGGGCTTCAAGATTTGATGATGAATGAAATGAATGATAATCTTGACGTGAAATTTGACATGATAAGAGAAAATTTACAATGAAACTAAAAATTAAAGAATGAAAATGAAAATAAGAAAAGAAAAAATAAAAGCAAAATGAATCTTGAGAAGGTTCCAATATTCATCACAGAGGTTAGTAATTGATTTTGAAATTGGCCAAGGAACTGGAAAGAGAAATTTGATGCCAGGTTCTCACAAAGTGGCCAAGGTGATGCTTTGAAATATTGTAGACTCCTCAGGGAAGTGCACACCAGGAGAGGAACTTACCTTTGGTAATTACCACTCCTGCCAGTGCCATAAAAAGAAAATAAAGCTGTTGAAGGAATGATTTGTAATTGGAAAGACTTGGAAAGAAATTAATAAAGGGAATGGTCCATTTGCCCAAGTGAAAATGGCCATAATATTTTGGAATTGATGTTGAAAGCCAGGCCAAAGATCTGTTTCCAAAAATTGAAGAGTTCTCACAGAGTGGCCAAGGTGATGCTTACAACAAGAAAAGGTAGAACACCCCTAAAAGTGCATCCCAGGAGTGGGACTTACTTTTGGTAATTCCTCTCCCCATCAAGCACCATAAAAAATCAAGCTCTTGAATAATTTGGTCCTGGCTTGTCAGGATATAAAGAATGAAAATCCTTAACCAGTTCAGGACAATTCTTGAGGCTTTTAATTGGTTCCCAAATGGATCTTTCTGAGTCTTGACTGAAACCTTTCCATTCCACCAAATACCATAATTTTCTTCTCTTAAGGTTTGAGTCCAGTATTTGAGAGACTTCCCATTCCTCTTCTTCTTCAATGATGATTGGAGGAGGAGGCTCTTGATGCCTATTTGGGATTGTTGATGTCTTGACTGGTTCTAAGAGTGAAATATGGAAGAATGGGTGGATGGACTTCCATTGAGATGGGAGCTTGAGGTGGTAGGCATGAGTGCTGACTTTCTTCAAGATTGGAAAAGTACCCAACCATATTTCAGACATTTTTTTGTGGGTCTAGTTGATTTGATGTTCTTGGAAGAAAGCCATACCATGTCACCAGGATTGAAAACAGGTGGACTTGCTCTACTTATATCTGCATACCTCTTGAACCTGTTTATGGCAAATTCAAGTTCTCCCTTGACATCTTGCTGTACTTATTGAATTTTTGTTTATACCTTTCCAGCAGGAGTATCTTGAGTAATGTGAACTGAGTCAAAATGTGAATCTCTTCCATAAACAGTGAAAAATGGTGATTGTTTTGTTGAAGAGTGGTCAGAGTTATTATAGGCAAATTCAGCCAGAGGGAGCCAGGTGTTCCAATCACCTTGATGATAACTGAAATACATGCAAAGGTACTGTTCTAGTATCTGATTTACCCTTTCTGTCTTTCCATCAGTTTCTGGATGGTAAGCAGCTGACAGATCTCTTGAAATCTTGAGCTGCTGATAAAGATTGGTCCAAAAGGAAGAAACAAAAAGAGAACCTCCATCACTAACAATGCTTGAAGGAAGGCCATGCTTTGATAAAATATTCTTGATGAACAAATGGCCCAAATCCAGTGAAGTTATTGAAGATATTGTTGGAATGAAAACTGCCATTTTTGAGAATCTGTCCAGCATTCCAAGGATTGAGTCAAAGGAATTGGACAGTGGCAATTGAGTGATGAAATCCATTGAAGGACAAATCCAAGGACCATTTGAAATTGGAAGAGGTTTGAGGGGTCCAAACTTCTTGTGGTGAATATTTTTTTTTCTTGAGCACTGTTGACAGGATGATACATAATCCTTGATAAATTGAGTCATTCCAGAACAGTGAAAATGCCGCTTTACAGGTTTGGGGGTCTTCTCTTGGCCAGGGTGTCCAGCTAGAGGAGAGTCATGCCTTTTTTTAAGTATGCTGAGTTGAATTGTGGGGTCATTTGGGACCACCACCCAATCTTTGAACAGAAGAAGTTGGGAAGAGGAATCAAGAGAATAATCTTGGACAGATTTACCTTTACCCAAATCTTTAAGGATACTTCTATATTGAGAATCTTGCCATAATACCTTCTGAATTGATTCAATCAAATTTGAAAACGCTTCCACCTTGACTTCAAAGAACTTTTAGGCTTTGATTTCATCTTGCTTGATTATTTTTTGATAATTCATTGGATTATTTCTGATGAAATCTTCCCCCCTCTCTGGGTAAATGTCGTCCCAACGTGACAATGCATCTGGAAGGGTAGCCAAGTAGCCAGGGTGGTAGGCGATTGAAAAGTGGATTTCAGAGATAAATTCAGCCCAGCGGGCTTGACGGCAAGTGAGAATCTTTGCTGACATAAAATATTGAAGTGAGGAATGATCAGTGAGAATTTCAAAAGAGGAAGAAAGTGAAAGGAAAAATTCTCTCCAGTGCTTGAGAGCCCAGACTATGCCAAGGAGCTCCTTGTCATGAATCTCATAATTGAGATCAGCTGGGAGAGGCTTGCGGCTATCAAATGCAATGGGATGTTTTCCTGAGTCAGAAATCTGACTCAGTACAGCACCCAAGGCATAATCTGATGCATTGGGCTCTACAATGGTGGGCAGAGAAGGATCAAAGTGAGAAATGATTGGAGCAATGGTGAATGCCTCTGTGAGTTGATAAAACTTTCTGAGAGCTTCCTCATTGAGGGGAAGACGGGAATCTTTCTTGAGGAAACTTGTGAGTGAACTAATCTTCTTTGAAAAATTCTTGATGAAATGGCGGTAAAAGTTGGCAAAGCCAAGGAATGATTGAAGAGCCTTGAGGTTTCTTGGAGGTGGCCAATTGAGAATTTGCTGGACGTTTTCTTGGTCCATCTTGAGGCCTTCAGAAGAAACAACATAACCTAAGTACTCTACACTAGAAACATGAAATATGCACTTGGAGGCCTTAGCAAAGAGGTTATTGGCTCTGAGTCTGGAAAGAACAGTGGACACATGAGTGACATGTTCTTCTTCAGATTTGGAAAAGACCATAATGTCATCCAAATAAACCACAACATAAATATTAAGAAGATCATAAAAAATATCATTGACAAGGTTTTGGAAAGAGGCAGGAGCATTGGTGAGCCCAAATGGCATAACAAAATACTCATAGCTGCCATATTTAGTTCTAAAACATGTCAAATGTTCATCACCTTCCTTGATTCCAAGCAGGTTATATGCACCACACAAATCAATCTTGGAGAAGATAGAAGAACCATTGAAAACGGTGAGAAGCTGATTCATAGGAGGAACAGGATACTTGTTCTTCCTAGTAAAAGTATTGAGTTTGCGGTAATCAACACACAAACGGAGGCCACCATACTTCTTTTTGACAAAGAGGACAGGTGATCCTGTTGAAGAGGAGCTTGGCCAGATGAAACCTTTCTCTACATTCTTTGAAATGTAGGCCCTTAGTGTATCTGACTCTTCGTTTGATAAAGAGTAGATCACCCCAACTGGATGTAGAGACCCCTTTAGCTCAATATGATGATCACAGGAATGGTTTGGAGGAAGTTTCTCTGCTTTCACCTTGGAGAATACATCCAAGTACTGGTGATAAACAGAAGGAACAACCTTCATCACAGTTTGTATTTCTTCTGACTCTTCCTCTTCATCCCACAACTCCTCCAGGAAGTCACAATAAGATGAAGGAGGAAGGTCCATATTCCCAAAGAAGAGATGAAGTGAAGATACAGAATTATCTTCTCCAACATCTTGAATCTCTTTGAGGACTTCATCTCTAGATGATAGTAATGACTGATGGGAATTAAGGGAAGGAATATGGACAGAAGATAGAAATGATGGTGTTCTAGAATCACCAACCAGAGCTGCACATGATTTGGCAGAAGAAAAGTCATTACTGAAAGATTTTAAAGGATCATGATAGCTCTTATGATCAGAATTAAAGGTGATCATCCCTTGCCTCCAATCAATAGATGGATTGAAATGATTGAGAAAGTCAAAGCCCAATATGAGGTCTTCTCCCTTGGGAGTATCAATGACTAAAAAGTCCCATTCAAAGCTTGGGAAGGAAGGGAGCTCAGCCATATATTTAGTATGGTGAGTCACAAATAGAGAAGGAGACTCTGAGGATTCAAGAATAATAGGTGGAATCTTCTCTGGGAGTTCTGACATGGTCAAAGAATACTTGTGAACAAACTGCTTTGCAATAAATGAGCTGGTAGCACCAGAATCAATGAGAATACTGTAAAACATATCAGAGAGAGGAGAAAACAAATAATTCAAGAGAATTTTTGACACCAGTATTCAGAATGCACAATTGTGCTCTGGATGGAAAACAGTGAAGACCATTGAACACAACATGATCTTCACTCAGGCTTTTCCCTGGCTGGGAAATTTGCCTGACGGTTGGGTAAGCTTGTTTTGAGGCCTTTTGAAACAGGACTCAAGACTATTCTTCCCACCACAATAGGTACATAGAACCTCCTCCATTCTTCTTTCTTTCTCAGAATTCATCAACTTGAAATCTTTATTTGATAAAGAAGAATGGGGCTTGTCCCTCTTCTTAAAATTCTTCTTCTTCTTTTTACTTGAGCTTGAAGAGCTTTGAGGATGAGAAGAGTTTGACATTGAGTCTTCTGGCTTCTTCTCTTGATGATGACTCTTTTCATTTTGCCTCTCATGGTACCTTGTATCAAGCTCAAGGGTAATATCCATTAAGTCTTGAAGAGAGTCAATTCTTGATGGATGGGAGGCCAATTGATCCAAAATCCTGGATGGAAATCCCTTTGGGAAATGATGGATAAGAGCCCTTTCACCCCAATCTCCAATTCATGAGACAAGACTTCTGAAATCAGAAATGTATAAAGATACATTCCCACCTTCTTTCATTCTTAAAGAATCCAATTCTGCTTCAGCTTTTCTGATTTCATTTGGGTCCCCAAATAAGGTGAAGAGTTTAGATTCAAATAATTTCCATAAATTGAGAAGGTAATTTGGATCTTGATTGGTGAAATTGGAAAGATAAGACTCAATCCATTTTGCAGCCCTGCCAATGAGAAATTAAGTGGCATAAAGGACCTTTTTTCTGTCTTGAGAGACGTTTGCGGGATCATTATGAAAAATCAGTTGACAAGACTGAATGAAACTTCTAAGTTTGAAGGGTTGAGTCCCATCAAAGCATTCTGGTGCCTTCATAGATCGAGTCTTGAAGGCTGGTGGTCTTGATGCTTCAGAGGATGAAGCTGCTTGAAGATTGGCCATAATCTGAGACATTTTCTGCATAATGGACAATAAAGATGGTTCAGAGTGATGAGAGAAAGGCTGATTAGAGTGGGCTAGAGTTGGTCCTTTAGTACCTTGGGATGCCCCCACAGGAGCAGGAACACCTTCAGTGCCACCAGACCCTTCCTCTTCCACAGAATTCTCCTCCTCCTCTTCACCATCTTCCCCAGGACCTCTTAAAATGGTCCTTGAAGTTCCTGGAAATCCGTCAACTACTCCTGAAAATGAACTTGATCTTCTTGGCCCTCTTCCTTGCTTCCAAAATGGGTCCTCTGTCCAATTCGGCCCTCAGTTGAGGAACTTCTTGGGTTCCATCAAGAGGAGCCCTTGGAATTGGAGTGAGAACAGCTTGAGTTCTGGCCTGAGATCTTTTCTGCCTTTCAGGAGTTGAGTGTTGGATGGGCATGGTTTAAGGATAAAAATGAAATGAAATTAACAAGAATCAAGATTTGAAGATGAAAACTTGAAGCAATTGGAAATAATGCTTGAATTCAAGAGTCAAAATCAATATCTTGAAGAAAATTCATAAAGATCAATAAATCAAATGAGATCTTCAGGTAAATCAATCAATTAAAAATCAAATGAAAACTTGAAGTCAATGAATCAAATAAGTAAAAATGAAACCTTCAGGAAAATCAATCAATCAATGTCAAATGAAATCTTGGAGTCAATGAATCAATATGTCAAATCAATCAAAATCAAAATCTTTCAGAAAATGAATCAATCAAAATGAATTCTTGAAGAAAAATCAGCAAAATCAATGAAATCTTCAGGTAAATCAATTTTCTTGAGGTCAGTATCAATTTATGTCAAATCAATCAATCAAATCAAAATCAACTGAGTTCTTCTTAAAAAATCAAAATTCTTGAAGAATAAATCAAATATGAATCTTGATGTGAAGAATGTGTCTGAATAACTTGATGAAAAATTTGAAAATCAAATGAAAATTAAGATTATGCCTGAATTATGCATGAATCAAAAATGATGATTTGAGATAAGATTTAAAAAAGAGAAACAAAGATGAAATTGGGGTCAGCATTCAATTTTCAGAATGAAGAATGAATGAGATAAAATTGAGAGGTGACAATGAATCATAAGGTTCATAAGCATTAAAGAGTCATAATTTCAACGAAATGAGTGAATGGAATTATAAAGAAAGAATGAACAGAATGAAAATGAATTACAGGTTAATTAATATAATGTTGCATGGGCTCTTGGACAGAAAAACAAGAGTGGCCTGGCACTCAGCAATCAGGGAACTCACTTGGAAGACTCCAAAAGAATAAATTTCTCTAAGAAGAATGCAAGTACAAATATGAGATTAAATAAGAGAAATGAGAAGCCAAATGGCCAAAGATCCAACCAAGTAAGTCTTCAATCACTGTTTCAACCTGCCAAAATGAGAAATAGAATTGGTAAGGATATGACCACCAAATATCCATTGACAGACAAGGAAAGAAAAGAGAAAAGGTGCTGAATGACTGACTTTATAATATCAGTATTCACTTAACAAAAATGGTAAGATAAATAAAGATAAAATAAAATCAAAATATATTAATTGACTGGGGGAAAAGCCCCCAGGGTCAAAGGAGGCTGGTATATGTGAAACATTGAGAGCTTGACTCCTTCAGGCTGGCAGCTGGTCTGTATTGAATACTGGAAGCTGTATTGATTGTCTGATGGAGTTTATACCTTTCCATATTGCGAAAGGAACTGTGTTGAATGATTTTCCCATGATGTATGAATGAAGATACAGGTCTTGATAAATTAAGACTGTACTGAATGAATTGGGTTGCCAAGGTGGATTGGTGAAGCATTTACCATTGACACATTGTTTTGGAACTTCCTCTTGAATATCCCTTGAGAATGAACCGCCAGTATTCCTTTGGATGAATACTGTGAGTGAGAATAACCATTGATTGCTTGATGGTGTCATTGGTATTTGAGATTATGACACTTTCCCTTGAGCCTTGATGAATCCCCTGGAAGGTGTGCCTTTATGAACTGTTGAAAAGTTGAAATAACCATTTTAAATTGCCTCCATTGGATTTCTGCTAAAAAAAGATGCATAATGGTGTATAACACCATATATGGCACTTTTGGTTATGGGAGGTTGAAATGGGCTAAAGGTCTTTTGAGGTGATGTCAGGAGGATATGAACAAAATTTGGGTTTTGGAAGGCTTCAGAGGTTAGAGAGTTTCTTTCGAGTATTTGGCCATTTTTGGGTTTTTGGCTAAATACAGCTAATACAGCTTAAAAACTGTATTTGCATCAAAGTGTGCAAAAATGTGCAAAAGTGCGCAAAATGCGCAGAAGTGTGCAAAATGCACAAATCTGGAAGTTAAGCTCCAAAAGCCCTGATATGGCCTTTTGGGCATTTATCACATAATACATGATAAATATGGCCTAAATGGCTTAATACAGCCAAGTGCACAAACTGTATTTAAAGCTTAAAAAGCCCCATACAGGCGTTTGGGCTGTATTTTCCCTGTTTTATGGAAAATACCCAAGATGCCCAAAAGCAAAGAGACAGCCTAGAATGGCTTGATGATGGTGAAGGGGCCTGGTTGGCCCCAGATGATAAAATGACCATTAAGGCCATAAAACATCACAAAGGCCAATTTGGCCAATGATTATGGATATGGCCGAATTGCCATATATTGGATATGGCATGGATATGCCATAATGCGGTCCAAAAGGATGGATTTCCATGGTTGTGACAGAAAAGAAGCCTCCTGTCCCTGCCTCCAATCCCACAAGGCTCTTCTTCAAAAAGGAATCACCATAAGAAGAATAAGAAGGGCAAGCAATTTCAATCTTCAAAGGACAAGCCTCATGCTGCTCTCCTCAATAAGGACAATAAATTCATTTGGTCTGAAAAGGAGTGGAGGATTAAAGAAGGTTTATGTACTTACTGTTGGGAAAAACACACAATTGAAAAATGCTTCAAGAAAACCCAGAAAAAGCCTGGATCATCAAGAGGCTTTCCTAGCAAGCAGGGAAAAGCCCGAGTGGGAATCATGAAGTACTTTTTTTTTTGTATGGACCATCCAGGAGACTCCATTCAAGAGCACAGTTGTGCACTCTGAATACTAGTGTCAAGAAATCTTTCAGATTTCTTATTTTCTCTTCTGTCTCTGATATTTTTTATATTATTCTCATTTATTCTGGTGCTAAAAACTCTTTTATTGCAAAGAATTTTGTTCTCAAGTACTCATTGACTGTGTCAGAGCTCCTTGAAAAGATTCCTCTTTTTATTCTAGATTCAAATGAATCCCCTGCCTTGTTCATCACTCATTATACCAAGTGGGTAGTTTCCTTGCCTTCCTTCCCAAGCTTTGAATGGGTCTTTTTTATAATAGATTCACCCAAGTGAGCAGACCTAATGTTGGGATATGATTTCCTTTACCATTTTAATCCAATTTTTGATTGGAAAAATGGATTTATCACCTCTGAATCTAGTCATAAGGATTCTGGTGGTATTAAATCTTCTACTAGTAATGACTTTTCCACTTCTTTCAACAGTGCTTCTCTGGTTGGTGAACTTAAGACACCTTCCCTTCCTCCTTCTGTCCATATCCCTTCCATCATTCCCTCTCAGTCATTACTTCAATCAAGAGATGAATTCTTCAAAGAGCTAAAAGATGTTGGAAAAGATGTTGCTATATCTTCACTTTATCTTTTTCAAGGGGATATGGGCCTTCCTCCTTTATCTTTTCATTCCTCCCTGGAGAAGCAGTGGGATGAGGAGGAAGAGCCAGAAGATATTAAAACTTTGCTAAAGGTGGTACCTCCTGCTTATCACCAATATTTGGATGTATTCTCTAAGGTGAAAGCAGAGAAACTTCCTCCACACCACACCTGTGATCATCATATTGAATTGGAAGGTCTTCTACCTCCATTTGGTATTATCTACTCATTATCAAATCAAGAGTCAGAAACACTACAGGCCTACATTTCAGAGAATGTAGAGAAAGGTTTAAAAAGGCCAAGCTCCTCTTCAACAGGAGCACCTGTCCTTTTTGTTAAGAAAAATGATGGTGGCTTTTGTTTGTGTGTTGACTACCACAAACTCAATTCTGTCACTAGGAAGAACAGGTATCCTTATCCTCCTATGAACCAGCGTCTTACCATATTCAATGGTTCCACTATCTTCTCCAAGATATATCTGTGTGGTGCATATAATCTCCTGAGAATCAAAGAGGAGGATGAGCACTTAACTGCCTTTGGAAACAAATATGGTAGTTATGAGTATTTGTTTATGCCATTTGGCCTTACCAATGCTCCTGCCTCTTTCCAGAATCTTGTGAATGATATATTTTCAGATTTCTTGTAAATCTTTTCTGTAGTTTATTTAGATGATATTATGGTCCTCTCTGGTTCTGAGGAGGAACATGTCATACATGTGGCCACTGTCCTCCAAATTCTGAGGGATAATAATTTGTTTGCCAAAGCATCAAAGTGTATATTCCATGCCTCAAGTGTGGAATACTTGGGTTATGTTGTTTATTGTCACAACGCTGTCTGCCAGACCTCAGCAAAGGGAACTCTTGCCAAAAAGGCTATTAAACCGGTTGAAAGACCAATTAATACTGGCAAGTTGTAGATCACATTCCACCATGTGACAGTACCCCTGGGTTTAGGGCACTGCGTCCCAAAGTGCATGTAACTGATGGTATTACCCATGTCATCCTCATGGAGTTACATTAGTCACAACAGGAGCCTACAAGAAACCCCCAAGGGGAGGAACCCTTGTATGCCAATGGAGTGGAAAACCCAGTGATTTCTGGTTGTTTTATTGAGACTTCCTCTTGTCTCCAACCGGAATCGAACCCATGACATTGGTAACCGGTTTATTGTCACAATGCTGTCTGCCAGACCTCAGCAAAGGGAACTCTTGCCGAAAAGGCTATTAAACCAGTTGAAAGACCAATTAATACTGGCAAGTTGTAGATCACATTCCACCATGTGACAGTAATCCCAAGCAATGAAGAACTTCAACTCAATATTATTCAAACACATCATGTTTCACCATTGGCTGGCCATCCTGGCCATGAGAAGACCCTCAAGCTCAGCAAGAGGGATTTTCATTGGGCTGGCATGAATCAATTCATCAAGGACTATGTGTCCTCATGTCAGCAATGTTCAAGAAACAAGAACATTCATCATGAGAAGTTTGGACTACTCAAGCCTCTTCAAATTCCATCTGGTCCTTGGAATTCCTTATCAATGGACTGCATCACTCAATTGCCCTTGTCAAACAACTTTGACTCAATTCTAGTAGTTGTGGACAGGTTCTCTAAAGTGGCAATCTTCATTCCAATGTATGGAACAATCACTTCCCTTGACTTAGCTCAAATCTTCATTAACCATGTCTTTTCAAAACATGGTCTTCCAGCCAGTATTCTTAGTGATAGAGGATCTTTATTTGTTTCATCATTTTGGACTCAATTATATCAGCAGCTTGAGATATCAAGATATCTTTCAACTGCCTTTCACCCTGAAACAGATGGACAGATAGAGAGGTTATGTGGGCCATAGAGGTATTTTCATATCCCCAAAAGACCATAAATAACAAAACAAAATATAAATATAAATAAAATAAATTTATTTATATTATAAAAATTAAAACTAAAATATAAATAAAGATTTATATATAAAAATAAGAATTTAATTATAATTTAAAATAAAAATTACATTAAATTTTGAAATTGTGAAAATGCATTTTTACTTGAAAAAATCAAGTAAAAATGAATTTTTGATAAAATCAATGAGGTTGAAATATTTTTGGCAAAAGTTTAAATAAAATATGTTATAACTTTTTATCCAATAACTAAACTTAAGAAGATTACTTCACCATTAGATTCCTCATAAAAAATAAGGTGGAGTCACCTCTGGGTAAAATTTCTGTAACTCAACTCTAAATAAGCTTAAATTATCTTTTTCGTATTTTCTGTAAAAAAGTTGAAAATTCTCAAAACCTTAATTTAATTTGCACCACATGTGGTTTTAACCATCAATTTTTGTGTTAAAATTGAGGTGTTGTGTGTAGTTTAGAAGCTATGAGGAATTGAAGTATTTTCAATTGAAATGTCAAAATGTGTGTGTGTGTTACATAAGTGAACTGTAGTTTACATATAAGTTATCAATTATTACAGTTGTGTACTGTAAAAACTCAATTTAATTGTATGCGTAAATTACAAGTGTATTACATGATGAGGAATTAAAGAAAAAATAAATTGGAAAGATTAATTCTGGGAGGGAAGAGGAACTCTAGCTCCAAGGGGGAGCCAGACCCCCAAAATCCTTGCTGACAGGCGTGGGATGTCAAACTCCATGCAAACACTCATGAATTTTTGGCCTGGAACTGAGTCACAGGGTCTGTGACTCAATTTATGATGAGGTTTTGATACCAACCAGGGCAGTTTTAACTGTTGCCAAGAGGGTAAAACTACCCTTAAGTTAAGCAAATCTTAGTAAAAACAGTTTTCTACGACTCTTACACACATTCTGACGTGTTTTTAAGGCTCTAGACCAGGTATTACTATAGAAATGGCTGATTTAAGGGTCTAAAATGGCTAAAAATAGCAAAAAATGGATGAAACCAGCCCTTTTTTGGTCTAAACCAGTGTTCATTGATGGCATTATTGGCTTTTCTGTTTTCAGAGTGTTTTTCATGACTGAAAAGAGTAAATTTTTACTTTTGGAGTAAGAAAATTGATTGCTATAAAAGAATGTCTTCTTTGCCCCACTTCTTTCTTCATGTTAGAATCTTTTCCTTTTATAATTAGTTTAAACACTGTTAAATCAATCAATAAAATACTCCAACCACCCTTTTTATATCATTTCGAACCTTTGAACCACGTTAAAAAATCATTATAATCATTGTTTGTAACTCTTATAATCATTTTTACCCCTTGAACCACCCCTTAAGTGAATTAAAGCATCTTTCATCACTGTTAACTTTGTCACTTTGTTCCAAATTCACTCTGGTCACTTTTGGGCATTTTTTCTCTTTAAATAACTTTTTAAAGACTTTTTTCTTTAATTAATTTCTTTCAGTTCTTTGCTTAATTAATTCCAATGGAAATTTCTCTTGAAGAAATTTCTTTTGTAGCCTTAAATATCTCTTGTAGAGTATTTTTGGATAAATCTTTATTGTTGGTAAAACAATAAAATTTTATACTATTATTTTTTTATGCTTATAAAGTTAAAAACAATGAAATTGGTGTTTTTTCTCTTAAAAATACTACTTCTTACTAATTTTAATTATATTCCACCTTATACAAATATTGAGGACAGGAAAAGTACTTGATTTTTAATCAAAGTTTCATATCCACACCTTACAGGTTAAATCATATTTTAGAACAGTATCTTTGGATTTATGTCAGTTATCATCAAGATGACTGACACACCTGGCTCCCTCTGGCTGAATTTTCCTATAATAATGCAGAACACTAATCAACAAAGAATTCACCTTTTTTCACCATTTATGGAAGAAATTCCAGCTTTGACTCAATCCATATTTCTCAAGACTCACCTACTGGATAGTCATCAACAAAATTCCAACCAGTACAGCAAGTATCCATAGAAGAATTAGAGTCAGCAACAAGGAGATTCATGAAATATGCAGATAGAAATAGGACAATTCCACCTGATTTCCAACCTGGGGACAAAGTATGGCTAGCCTCCAAGAATATCAAGACCACAAGACCAACCAATAAGCTTTAAGAAAGATGGCTGGGACCCTTTGAAGTTCTGAAGAAGATTGGTAGCCATGCATATCACCTCAAGGTTCCTCAACAATAAAAGTATGTTAACCCTGTCTTCCATGTGTCATTACTAGAACCAGTCAAGCATTCAAGTATCCCAAATCAAAATCAATTGTCACCACCACCAATATTAGTGGAGGAACAAGAATAATGGGAAGTGGCTCAGGTTCTGGACCCAAAACTCAAAAGAGGTAAACTATGGTATCTTATAGAGTGGAAATGATTCAGTGAAGACCCAGAAAGAACAATTTTGGGACCAGCTTCCAACCTTACCAGCTCACCAGACCTTGTCAAAGATTTCCGCTCATTGTATCCTGACGAGCCTAGCCCAAATACCTCAAGAGTTTGATTTATGGTGCTTGGTGGGGATTGGAGTTTATAAAATTAAGTTCCTCTCCTGGCATGAACCTTTAAAGGGGTATTCTACCCAAATATGCTGTAAGAATCACCTTGGCCACTTTGTGAGCACTTGTCAATTTCTTTGGACAGGTGCAGAAGACCTTGCAACATCAATACCCTTGAATTTGGACTTTTCATCAATATATTGCCAAATTTTTCTCTTTTATTTATTATCTTCTTTTTCTTTTATATTTTATTATTCCAAATTATGCTATTCATTATTATTCAAGACATTCCTTAAATCCAATTCATTTATGGAAGAGTTCCTATTCTATTATGCTGCTTGGTGGGGAGTGGAAGTTATGAAAGTAAGTTCCATCTCCTGGTATGCATCCCTGATGGTTCTACTTCTTGTAAAACATCACATTGACCACTCTGTGAGAATCAAATGCTTGGTTTATTTTTCAGAACATCATTGGCAAAAATCAAGCAGCTCACCACAAGAAGGACAAACCTCAGGAATTTCTTTATTCCTTCTTTACTATTTTTTTCTCTCATTTTCTTTCTTTGTTTAGTTGTATAATTTTATTTCTTTTATTCTTTAAAGCAGAAGCATCCCCTCCCATACCATGTATTGGGAGGTTCCATTTCATTTTTCTTTTTAGTATTTTATAAGAGTGGGGATAGAAGTCAAACCAAACACAAATAAGGAAAAGTAAACTAGTTATCTCTACCCAAATGATCAAAATTTCTCTGGAAATCATTGAGCAATTCATCTTCATACCAGGCAAATATTTCATCCATTTCCTCAGAGGCAGTCCCAGGAATAGTCCTATCATTAGCATACTCAATCAACTCCCTACTATTTCTATCAACCCTTCTAAAAAAACCTGGCCACAGCATCTTGATTTTCACCCACCATATTTGGGATTTCTCTGGTAACTCAGATGGGCCAAAGCTCCCTTTGTTGAAAGACTTGAGTGGCAGGAAACGGAAAAGTTCTTCTCTTCTTCTACTGGAGCTGGCCACAGGTTGAAGTTGTTGAGAAGTGACTATGGGGGATGGTATTACTGCTGGAATCAAGGAAGGCCTGGTGGGGGAAGAATTTGGTGAAGCAGGAGGAAGAGAAGTGGGTTGGAAAGTTCTGGGATTGCTGGGAATAAGGTGACTTTGAAATATTTTGGAAGGAGGATGAGAAGGGGAAGTACTGGATTTGATGGCCAATGGAGTTATGAACCACCACAACTTCTTCACCATCCAATTCATCACTACATTCCGCATCAGGATCAGGTGGGGAGTGGGCAATTTGTCTTATTCTCTTCACTACACCTTCAGTATTGATCCTGGATATGGGGACTTCTGAGCTGGAATATATTGGCCTATCAAAAGCTGGGATGGGCCCTCCAACATTATTCCACCTGGCCACATCCCTTTGCCTGGAGCCAGTCACTATATCAATATATCAGCATTCAATTCAATCAAGAAATTCACCAGACTCACAATTAGAATACCCTTAAGTACAATCAGGAGTAGGGGCCTCAGAAACTGTGAGCTCCATCCCAAAAGGTCCATCTTTCTTACTCCATAAATATCTTCTGACATTGCAAGCCAATGGTCCATTACAACAACATGGCTTCTTCTCAACAAAGCAGAAATGGCACTTTCAAGACCTTGTATTTTAATTTTGAAAACAATTCTTTCCTTTGGCCAAACACTTGGTTAAAGCAGGATCAAGAACTTCAACTGCTTTAGGACCATAATAGGTTTGGGAAGGATCAAAGTGACCAGAAGAAGCCGATTGACTGAGGTTGCCAGAACCACAAAGCACAGAAGGTTGCGGCGCAGAAGGAGAAGATTCATTGATTTCAGTCAGTTTGGAACTCATGACTAAAGATTTATGCAAGCAGAAGAATTGAAGGCATCAGAATAATGCACTTCAAGCCTGAAAAATTTATCAAGGTGGTGGGCCATAACTCAATTTTGGCCCCCCCTCAAAGTCCTCAAAAGAATGAAGATCCTGGTCCTCTGGGGTTTAAATCACTACTCAGGAACTCCCCTTCAACTTTGGGGAGGTCAAGTTCTTGATGGTCCTGGACCCTCTCAATGGGCCCAGGCCATGTGGTGGAAGATTTGCCTATGGGCCCTAATGTTGGTCCCATGGACCCCCTCGAACCCCAGAATATTTGGGCCCAAGGGGGCTCCAACAGCCCCCATGGACCGTAGGACACCAAAAGGCTATAAATAGCCTTAAACCTTGGAACTTTAAGATTGGCCATGGTGATGGCCAGGACTCAAAATCACTGGTATGGGCAAAAATGGCCCCAAGGCCATTTTTGGGCCATTTTTCAAGGAAAATGGGGACAATACCCCTCCTTTGAGGCTTCCATATTTTCAATCACAGCAAGAAGAGACTCAAAACATTAAGTTGGCCAAATCACAATTTGTATATGTTCATATACTCAATGACCATCATTTTTTGAGCAGAAGAGCTCTATGGCATTCTTTTTGGGATACAACCCAGGGCCATGCAATGAAAAGAAGATACTGACTGAATTCAAGAAAAGCATATTTTGAAAACTTGAAAAGGACTTGCTCAATTTAAAAGAAGGGAGAAGATAAATCAATTCAATTATTACAGAGAATAGATGATTGGATTTTCAGGATAATGGTCAAGAGGAAAAGATCAATTAAAAAGAAATTTTTGAAAAAAGTGGGGATATTGAGATGCCACTCAATAGTGGCAGGGTATTATGGTGTTCAGGAGCCCACCAGTTTCAAGAGGGGGATACTTTAATAACCACTAGCCAGGGGTAAGGGTATTCATACTTTCACCCACTCAAACGCCTCAAAGACGGAAAATCCACTGTGTTTATAAGCATTTAGTTTTGACAATCTTCCTTGCTGAAACATGCATACAGTCTGGCTCATCAATACAGCCTGTCAGCTTCTGTACAGCTTGGATACACCATCCTGAAGCTGTATGATTACTCAAGACCACCACACCTCTTGGAAAGTTTCTGTAAAGACATACAGGACCTGTAGACTCAATTCAACCATCAATCATTCTCATGAAAATTCTCTGTCTGGATCAGGGCTGGTGATTCTCACATATACCAGCCCCTCTTTCTCCCCCCTGGGGACTTTTCCCCAGTTAATTAACTTAGTTGACTTATTATTTTATAAATATTCATATCATTATTTTGGGTATTATATCTATTTAATTTTAAGTTAGTCTTTGCATTTTCTTTCTTTTCCTGTACAGTATGAGTTGGGTGGCCATATCCTTATTAACCCTTCTCTTTCCATTCTGACAGGTTGAAACAGTGTACTTGGACTTGTTTGTGGTTGGCTATTTTATTTCTTACTCTTATTATTTTGTTGCTGCTTTCCTATATTTCTTTATTTAGTAATTTCATCTTATTACACTCTTAAGTGTGTTTTCCATTTACCATATCTTCAGCCCTCCATAGGTAAGTTCCAGTTTACTGAGTGCCAGGTCCTCTTCACTTAGAAGAGCCCTTGTGACATGTAACTTCCTGAGTATCCTTGTTTAGTACGCTGTCTAAATCTCAATAGATTCAAAATAAATGTAAAAGGATTGTTTCAATTCACTCCTTATTTCATTTTTTAATTGATTCATATCATTTAATTGATAGAAAATAAAGCTTCAACGTAATTTTCATAGTCTTTCCCATTGTCATAGGGGCTCTTCTAAGTGAAGAGAGCCTGGCACTCCCTTGTGGAGGTCTAAAAATTGGATAAGAAAGAATACACTTAAGAGTGTAATAATGATGGTATTTCTAATAATAATAAATATACAAAAAGCAGAATAAATAAATAAAGAAATGAATAAATAAATAAATAAATAAATAAATAAATAAATAAATAGATAAATAAATAGATAAATAAATAAATAAATAAATAAATAAATACATAAATAAATAAATACATAAATAAATAAATAAATAAATAAATAAATAAATAAATAAATAAATAAATAAATAAATAAATAAATAAATAAATAAATAAATAAATAAATAAATAAATAAATAAATAAATAAATAAATAAATAAATAAATAAATAAATAAATACATACATAAAAGTAAGAAATAAAGGAGCCAACCACAAACAAGTCCAAGTCCACTGTTTCAAACTGTGGGAAATAAATAGAGGGGCTAATAAGGATATAGCCACCACAACTCTACTGAACAGGTGAGGAAATGCAAAGACCAACTTAATACCAATAAATAAGATATTCCAATATAATAATGAGAATATTCATTGAATAAGAAGTAAAATGTATCAATCAACTAGGGAAAAGTCCCCACAGGGAAGAAGAGGGGCTAATATATATGGGAATCCACTGACCTGATCCAAAGGGTAGACTTTCCTGAGAAGAATTTTGATCAAATTTATTTGGATAATACAGTCCCTGTATGAATAGAAAGGGTCTTTACAAAAGGTGTGGTGAAGTTGGGTTATCATACAGTCTCAGTATTGTGAATCAAAAACTGTACTTGGTGAATCCAGCCTGTAAAAGTAGTGAAAGGCTGTATTGGTGAATCCAAACTGTATGAGTGTTTCAAATTATAATTCCTGAAACTGGATACTCATAAACAGAAAGTATTTACTGGGTTAGTGAGTTTGAGTGGGTATAGTTTCCAAACACCCTTTACCCCTGATGATTGCTGCGACACCCAAAAACCTTATAGATTCACTAACCCATATATGAAAAACCATAGCTGAAGAATATTAACACTGAAACCAGTTTGCTTATAAATATCTCACTAATTAATAAAATTATCAAGGACTTAAGTAATTATCATATAATCATATATATCACAAGGGAGTGTACCTAAAATCAGATTGGTACCTTTTTGAAAATGCTTCATTAAGTGATACATAATATACTTTAGTTTTGATCTATTTTACAGTCAAATTGTTTCTTTTAAGCTTTAAATAAGCTTAATCTTAATATTAAAAAATGTAGCTTAACAAGAAATTACCAAGATATAATATAAATAAATCAAATGAGTAGTATTTCAGCCTATGGATTCATGTATTAGAAATCTTATTAATAATATTGAAAGAGAAATACCTCACTTTAGCTATATAATTGGGAAATTTTTTATGATAAATTAAAAGATATAAATTCATAATTACTCTTATTTTCAGAAAATAACCATGTCCTAATAATAAAATAGCTAGTTTAAGTTTCCTGTCGAATATCTGTTTTTTAGTTTTTTGAGCAATGTCACCTTTTCTTTTGGAAGAATGACTTATGTATCACTTGATATATCATTTATGGAGAATGATCTTTTTTGGAATGGTTCATCTTTATGTAATTCCACATATAAATATCTCAAAATCTAAGATAATATTCTCAAGAGTTTTGATCTTGTGACTTATTGTTTCAATAAAATCAGGGGAGAAAAAATATATATAATTTTATCCTATCTCTGAAAACTTATATTTATATATTTTATATCAAGCAACTGAAATTATATGTGTTAAATTTGAGTAAATTCAAAATTCATGTATTGATATGAGTGAGCTGAAATTTCCTCAGTTGAGTTGCTATTTTGAAGATTCCGTTGATTTTTTTTCTATTGATTTTCTCTTTAAATTATTATTTTTAAATTTACAAAGCGCTTCTTTTCTCTTTATATTTGAATTACTTAGCTTTCAATCTATTTTCACTAATTGGAATGTATGGAGAGCTTTCCATTTGTTTACAGAATGAAATCTTCTTTTTGAATTGCTAGAATATTTAGTTATTAGGAAAGGAATCAAATTTTTCAAAAATAAACAGTTTAGAGAGAAAAACTAGTAAATATAAATTAACAAATAGTAGCCTTATTTATGTGAAAGGTAAGGGGCCACCTGTTTAAATTCTGTTGAAATGTTGAATCAAATATAATATATTTATCTGTTAATTGATGGAAATAAGTAGAAAATATTTTTCTATGAAGAGATAAATAATCATCCAGTTCTTTTTACATGATGAAAATGTATATGATATTCCCACAAAATAATTGGTATTTATAAGTGTTTTGACCCAATCTCTTTCTCAATCTCTAATCATAAAGGCTCTGAGAAGTTTCTGAAGATCAATATACTCTGAAAGATTCTTTAAGCCCAAAAAAATAATAATTTTGTAATAATAAGTTGTGTATAAATCTTAGCTTATGGAACAATAAAGTAAAATAATTTGAATATTCATAAGGTAAAATATGAAGGGGCCTCTTTCTTTTGGTTTTTTTATTCACGTTTATTAATAACATATAATATTAATCCAATTGATATTTTTTGATTGGGGGATACAGAATTAAGCTGAATGTTTCTTGGAAGTGGGCTTGAAGCAATGAAAATATCACTTTAGAGCCATATCCAACCAGATTCAAAACATGTTCCCAATCACATTACAAAATCTTGATATGAATCATTTAAAATTGAACAAGTAATTCACCCATATTTCAATAAGTTTTGAATGGTAATTTATTAAAATTTTCCCTATTGAAATATGGAAAATCACAAATGAGACTCTGTTTCATATACTGCATTGATTAAAAACCTAACTCATTAATAATAAGCTTGCTCAATTGAAGTCTGATCCTAGTTTGAAAAAGAAATATTCAATATCATGAAATTGCTTTTGAACCTTGAATAATTCATGTGATTCTCATAGAATGAGGTTTTACTGGAGTTGAACAGTATTACACCATAATAATTTTTTGATTTTGTTTAATCAATCCTACAAGAAATATACTCATATAATTTCTAGATATTGAGTTACTTCGTACTTAATTCTTAAGGTCTAACAAAATATTGAAAATTAAAAGTAATATTCTCAGCAGGATATTGAATTGATACATTCTCAATAATTTCTTGCCCCATTTTCTGTTTTGAAACACAATTTTTAATTTATTGATTATTTTAGGGAAAGGAGAAACAAGAAACACCACAAAAGATGCAATTAAAAATTTTATTTCTAAAATTATCAATAAAAAAGGATAGCTCAAAGAAAGAATGACAATGAAAATTATTAAAATTGAGTTATAAATGTCTTCTATTTTTATAGTTGGAATTATTTTGTCATTTTTCTTTCAACAAAAATCAGTAGAGAAAAGTATGTTTTTTTGATGTCAAAAAAGCTTATTTATTTATTTTAATTCACTTTTTCAATTCTATCATCAGATATCTTAGTTATTTTGTGAGATTCATAATTTTTTTTTTTTAATGTTTATATTTTAGTCTGTCTGAAGTTTTGTAGTGTTGATAATTTTCTGTTAGTTTTCTATTGAAAATCACAGTAGCAGACCTGTAAGGCATGCCACTGTAAAATTTTCAATGTTGTCAGCACTTTTGCAGTCAGGTTGTTCAGTTTCTGCTACTGTAAAAATTTATTTACATTTTTTACAGTAATTGGCCCTTTGATTCCTGGAAAGTCAAAATGGAAGAAAACTTTAAAGTTTCATCCAGTAGCAAGATGTTCTTTACAGACCCTACTACTTTCTTTTTGAATAGAAAAAAATCAAAATACCAAGACATGAAGGAATTGTTTCTGTTCTAAGGAAAACAAGAGCCTTATTAGTAAAAATTCTATGAGCCTTATTATTAAGAAGAAGGATAATAAAATTAAATCAAAATCCAACTAGTAATGATATCAATAGGATAATATTCAATAAAATGTAATATATATATTATTTGTAATTTTTATTTTTTGAATAATTTAATTAGACAAATATTCTGAGTATTTTACTTTCTTTGTTTTGAAAAAGAGTAAAATATCTATTATATATCATGGCTTCATGGAGATGGTAATAAAGCTTGATGGCCTTTCTTCCAATACAAACTTCCTAAGATACTTCATATATTATAATATATCCAGTTATAATATACATTCAAAAAATAGGAGTTTTATATCTTCTTTAATATTCTAGTGTCTTAGAATAAATTGGATTATCAAAAACATTTAGATACTGGGTAAAACCTAGTTCAGAGGATGTACTCTTGCTCATTCTATGTTTTCTCTAAGCTGGTTTTGAAATGAAAAACCTGTTATAAGGTGAAGCCACCTTTCTCATGGTGAATGATGTGAGAACAATGGCAAATGTAATTTTATTTTTCACAGAATTTCTTTTATAGCTAAATTGTAAAGTCCTAATATGAATTTTTCACCCAATAGATCTCAAACAAAACTCAATATATAATTTCTAGCATTCTTGAAAATGGCTTCTTCATTATTTCAGCCACAAAATAATTCAATAATAATATACATGTATATTTCTGAATTAAGACTGACTTCTCATGCTTATTTACCCTCATGAATTTTGTAAATCCTGAGACATGGTTAGGAATTCCCATCTTTATTGAGTCCCTCTTGGTGTCACAATTCTTTCTACCAGACCTCAAAAAAGGGAACTCTTTCTGAAAAGGCTATTGAACAGGTTGAAAGACCAGTTAATACTGAAGAGTTTTACATCAAAGTCCACCATGTGACGCTTGTTAATATTACAAGACAGGGTTAATTATTTAAAAGGCTTTCTTTCACTTGATTTTATGAAATATGTTCATTCCATATACCATTTTCAAATGAAACCAATTTCACCCTCCATAGAAAACAGATTTTAATGCTAAGTCCTTAAGAATATCCACACTTTTATACTGAAGAATTGGATAATTTCAAGTAGGCCTAATTAAAATTAAATTCAATGCTTCAATGAACATATATAAAGATAATTATTTCATCGTCAAGATGATAGAAATCTAAAGGAATCTTTATTAAGATGGTTACTCAATGTAATGAGCTATCTTTGGAGACTTTTTCCATCTGAATCTTCAGAAAATTAATGATTTGTATGACCAATTTTCTCAATAAATATTTATTAATGTGTGGTTCTCAACAGTAATAAAAATGGAGAAATTTAATCGGGGGGAAAATATTTTTTCTTATGATGAAAAGAAATATGTGAGGATGCATTCCTTGATATATTTTGAAATGATAATTGTATAACATTAATCAGTCTTCTTCCCAATGAACGTTTTTGTAGGAGGCACTTTGTTATATGAATTATAAAACAAATAAAGCTTTTTCAAATGAGTGAATATTCAAGAGTTTCAAAACCAATCTTATTAATTGAATTCCTAATCCTGGTTTTTTATGAAAAGCCTCTAATTAAATACACTCATAAGCTCTATATTTATTTGAACCTCATCTCAATATATACATTAATCAACGGGCTGAAATTTCAAAAATATTCTCAGAGGTTAAAAAAGGGAGCTTTACATAATTTATTCTAATTAGATAGCCCATAAATTCATTCTTTTTAATAGGTAGCCTAGCCTAATCAAGTTTCTCAATCTTTTAGAAAAGGAACTTTCAATGGGAATAGAATGATTTTTCAAAACTCTCACTTTTTCAATGTAAGATTCTTTTTGCAGACATATTCATTTCAAAGGTCCTATTGAAAACAGAATACCATAATTCTATCTCAATGTGGTGAATTTTTGGGATTTTATAATTCAATTAAGTGGGTGAAGGCATTGAATATGGCCTTTGAAAAATATCAATAACATTCAAAATCATTCCTAAAAATAAACTTAATTCTTGTCCTCTAAAGTTTGCATCATTCTCTCTCCTATCCCATTAGTTTGAGGGTGATATGCTGTAGAAAATGATAACTTGGTCCCAAAAAGTCTATGAATATTGGTACAAAGTGCAGATGTGAGCTTGGGGTATCTATCACTTATTATATTCTTAAATAGCCTTGTATTAGAAATAACTCTATTCCATAGAAGAGGATCTGTATATATAGCAGTGTCATTTTTATAACATGGTAACAATATGGCAGGCTTTCTGTATCTGTCTACAATGATTAAACAAGCATTATAGCTTCTTTCACCACTTTGAGGAAGTTCTGTGACCAAATCCATGTGAAAAACTTTGCAAGGGTATTATGGTTCTTGAATATGGATCATAAGCCCAAATTTCTTTCCTGTACTCCTGTTTTCTTTTTGACATCTGTCACAGGTATGGAAATATTGAATGGTATCTTTTAGCCAAGATGGCCACCATGCACAATTTTTCAGTTTTTAAAGTGTTCTTTCTTCTGACAGGTGTCCAGAATAGATGATATTGTGACATTCATTAATAATGATATTAATAAGAAGTCTACTTCATCATGTCATTACACAAGAATATTTGGCTCTGATGTAGATTATGCCATCAAACAAGTTAAATCTTCCTTCAGAATAGGAAGCTTTCCATATTTCATCCAATGGATTAATGAGAGCTGTGTCTTTGCCATCTTTATCCAGAGAGGCTGTCTGTCAAGATAAGGCAAGACCTTTCCTGTTTATAAGACTCTATGAGCTCTTCAAATAATTCAATCCCAATATCAGTTCTGTTAATGCCTTCAATTGGAATCTGTGGTTCTGATCCCAAAGGCACATAAGCTGAGTTGTCAGGAGTATTGGCTAATTCCCAATTACTAATTCCATCAGCATTCTTATCAATATTTCCTTCTTTATGAAATATAGTCATGTTACCTCTATATTCTTAAATGGCTATCTGCTATCTCCACATATTTATGATGGATTTTTTCATGTTAAGAAGTTATTTCATGTCATTACAGTCAGTTATCACTTCAAAAACACTATCAATATAATAGTGTAATTTCTCAAGTTCCCATACCAAACATAAGCACTCCATTTGGCTTGCACCATATCTGGCCTCTTTTGGTTTGACTTTCCTTGAGATATAACAAACTGGCCCTTCTGTAGGTTTACCATCAATCATTTGTACTTGATGTAGGGCTTCCCCTTATCCATCTCCACATGCATCAATGTACAATCTGAAAGGTATATTCCAATCTGTCATAATGAGTAAGAGTGCTTCTTTAAGAGCCTTCCTTATCTTCTCATAAGCTTTAATTCTTTCCTGTGTCATCCCAAATACTGTCTGTTGATCACAGATTCTATATAGTGACCTTCCTAGAGTTTCAAAGGCTTTCATTTTTTGCTTGTAATAGCTGGCAAATCCAACAAAGGACATCATTTCTTCTTTATTCTTGATTATTGTCTTAAGTAACACTTCTGCTAATTTATTTTTGTCAATAACTAAGCTTAGAACAGAAACAATATCTCCCAATTCTTTAATTTCTTCAAATCCAAACTTGCACTTCTTGAGTGAAATCTTCATATTCACTCCTGAAACTTTGTCAATTACTCTTGCAAGTCTTTCAAAGTGAAAATACCATGAGTTTGAAAAAATTATTATATCATCAATATGAATCATAAGCCATCCTTCAGATAACTCTGTGGAGAAGATGGTATTCACCATTCTTTGATAATGAGATGGAGCATTTTTAATACCAAATGGCATTCTACGATACTCATAGATACCACAGAAAGCTATAATCATTAGTAATTTCTTGGCTTTGGGCATTAAAAATTTTCTATAAAAGCCTTTTAATGCATTCATGGAGGTTATATACTTGGCTTTGGATAATTGGGTCAAAGCTTCTTGCATTCCAGGAATTGGATACCTATCTGGAACTGTGTAGGTATTCAATGCTCTAAAATCTCCAACCATCCTTGATTTATCATTATTCCAAGAAATAATAACAGGAGTTGTCACTTAAACTTCCTCATTATGGCATACTTTTCTTAGTACACCAAGTTGAATCAACTCTTCTATATTTTTCTCCAAGGCTTCTCTAGCTCTAGGACTTTCTGTGTAAGATGGTCTCTTAAGTATCAGAGGGTATGGTCTGTCAATATTAAGCATAATATCAACTTCATTTCCACTAATACTGCATAATGGTTCATTATCTGAAGCAAATGCATTCCTATATGTGTATAACACATCAATAAGCTCATGCCTCATCTTTGATGATAATTATTGATTAATCTGTGCTTCAAAAAGTTGATTAGTCACAAACTCCTTTTTATAATTATCTTTATTTGGAGCTACTACTGATATTTGTTTGGACATATTAAAAAAAGAATTTTTTTTGTTTTATATTCTCCAATTGTAAAATATCTGTCTTCTTGTTTATTCATGTCAATACCCTAAATACTTAAGTAATCATTTCCAAGAATTATATGTTGAGATGTAAAATTGTCTGTTACTACTATCTCTGTCTTCATTATTACACTTCCTGCAGGATTTGAAAATACAAAATTAGTGTCCAATATGCCTAAGGAGTACATATTATTACTGGCACTACTAAATTTCACAAACTCTATTGGTAATACATGGTTCTTCCATTGAGTGAGTATAACCTGAAGGTATTCTTTCCCTACACAAGTGAAGAATGCCCTTGTGTCCAAATTTACTTTTTCTTCAACATTATTCAGCAAGATTTATGTAATACAAGATTCCCAGAAGTGTAAACTTTGCCCTTAGAAGGTTTAGTTTTACACATTCTTGCATATTTGATATTGATCAGGTTATATCCATCTTCACTATATTGTGGTAAGTTAGTATGGACCTCAGTGACTTCAAATAAAGCTGCAATTTTTTAAATGGGATAGTCCCCTACTGGAGTTTCTTCAGATATTTCATAATATTAGTTTTATTCTTCATTCTCTTCAGCACACTGAACCTCTTCAATAACTTCAGTTTCATTTATTTTTGTCTTTTTGGGGAAAGTGTTGGCTAAATTTGAGGTGCTTCCACACTTATTACACTTCAAGACAGGTATTTCAGGTCTTTTATCCTCTCTGGAAATCTTTGGGGCCATTTTGGACTGCATAGGGTTTCTAGTCCACGTTTTACCAATTCTTGTCCTAGTAGTGATATCTTCCATTGCATTAATATAGTTCTCTGTTGAAGGGGGCTCTACACATCTGCACTTGATAGCATTTTCTATTTCTCCTCCACATTTTCTTGATATTTTTGTATTAATTACTGAGTCGGACATATCTGGATGTAAAACAGATAATCTGTCTTTCTGTTTGAGGAACCAAATGAGTGGTTTAGCCTTTTCTGAGCTAAAAAAGGCAGTTTCAAAAAGCATTTTCCATTTTAAACCTCCAAGAATTTTTGACCCATTTGGTGATTATTTCAGCTTTCCACCCAGACCAATCATGTTTCCCATGTTCTTGTCTCATCTTTTGATACCATTTCTTCAAATTTCTGGTAAACAAGGAGTGCAATTTACCCAGTATCATTTCATCAGGTGTACAAAAATCTTCCTGAAACATATAAATTGTTCTAATAAATTCAATATGATTATATTCACCTTCACCATAGTATTTTGGCCATTATTCTAGTTTGGGAATATCCCTTGCAGAGAGTATATTTTCTCCTAGAAAAGGGGTTGAACTTTCTTTCACAGAAAGTGTTTCTTAAGTTAAAGGTATAGAATTTTTGGGCATATGTGAAGTTGGTTCATAAGTCTTATTAATTTGCTCTACATGTGAAATTATCTCTTTCTTTAATTTATGCCTTTCACTGTTACTTCTTGCCAAATGTGTGTCAAAAAGATTTCTATTATCAATGATTTCTAAAACATGAGTTTTCAAAATTGTGATTTCTTAATCAATGTGATTTTCTAATTAATAATTTTTTACTTGATTTTTTCTCTCAATTCTGTCACATGTGTTGTAGATTGACTCAAATCTGGCATTGGTCACTTTATGCCATTCAGTAAAGGTTCTGTCATTGATATCTGATTTAAATTTCTTTAATTCTACTTCAATTTTTTTGAATTTTACATCCATAATAGATTGATTATATCCATTTTCATATGTTATTTTTGTGGAAAATTCCTGTTCATCCTTTCCTTCCCCTTGGCTTTGAGCTCCATAAGAGTGTCACAGGGGCTCTTCGAAGTGAAGAGGGCCTGGCACTCAGTAAACTGGGACTCACTTATGGAGGGCTCAAAGATAAGATAAGATGAGATACACTTAAGAGTGTTAAAGATAAATTGCTAAAGAATAAATATAAGAAAGAGCAGCAACAAAAGATAAGAGTAAAAGAATAGAAGAGCCAACCACAAACAAGTCCAAGTCCACTGTTTCAACCTGTCAGAATGGAAAGAGAAGGGTTAATAAGGATATGGCCACCCAACTCATACTGTACAGGCGAAGAGAGAAAAGGCAAAGACTAACTTAAAATTAAATAATTATAATACCCAAAATAAGGATAAGAATAATTATGAAATAATAAATAAACTAAATTAATTAACTGGGGAAAAGTCCCCAGGGGGAAGAAAGAGGGGCTGGTATATGTGAGAATCACCAGCCCTGATCCAGAGGAAGAATTTTCATGAGAATATTTGATGATTGAATTGAGTCTGGCCAATACAGGTCCTGTACGGCTGTACAGAACCTGTACAAGAGGTGTGGTGTATTGAAGTGATCATACAGTTTTCAAGTTGGTGTATTGAAACTGTATTGGGTGAAACCAGCCTGTACAGGTATTGACAGGCTGTATTGAGGTACCAAGCTCTGATGAGTGGTTGTTAGAGTATCCCCCTCTTGAAACTGGTGGGCTCCTGAACACCATAATACCCTGCCATTGTTGAGTGGCATCTCACTACCCCACACAATGCTTTGAAAAGTTTTCTTTTGACCATTATCTCGAAATCCTTCTCCATCTCTTCTCTGTCAATTAAATTTATTTCCCCCTTCTTTAACTTTGAGTAAATACCCCACTTCAAACTGTTCTTTCTTCTGATTTCAACAACTGACGGCCTTGGGTTGTATCTCAAAATGATGGCCACTGAGCTCTTGTGCTCAAAAAATGGTGCCAGATGAGTATATGAAGTGTACTCATCTGGCCAGCCCAATCAGAGAAAATGATGGTGACAAGAATTCAGGGGTCTTGTCCCCAATGGCCTTCAAAATGCCTCAACCAGCCCTTTATAGTGATTTTGGGCTGGTGCCTTCTCTATGGAGGATCTTGAGGATCCTTGAATTTATGGCCATTTTGGCCTTTTTTTGGCTTCTTGGTGTCTTTGGGTGAAACTTGGGTCCATGGCCTTTTATGGCCAAATTGTGGGTTTTTGCGATTTTCTGGCCTTTTTGGCCTTTTGAAGTATTTGGGGTCTTACGGTCCGCGGGCCGTACGCCGCGGTCTGTGGTCCGTGGGGGTTATTGGAGGCCCCCAGGGCCCAAATTTGCTGGGGACCTAGAATGGTCCAAAAAAGATGATTTCACCCTATATGGCCTGGACCACCAAGAACTTGGCCTTCCCCAAACTTGCAGGGGAGGCCCCCCATGCTGACTCCAGCCCCCAAAGGGGCCTTGGACCTTGACATTGAGAGGGTTTGAGGGGGGCCATGATTGACTTGTGGCCCAAATTCCCTTGAGGTCAAACTTTTGATTTGACGTGGACTTGACGATTTGGGTGGAGTGAAATCCAGTGTCTTGTTCCTGTTTACGGTTGGTTTGACTCCTATTCATGCTCTTATAACAACTAATAAATCAGATAAAATGATATGATTAAAATAATAAAGGAACCTCCCAATATGTGATTTGGAAGGGGATGCTGCTGCTTCCAATGAAATAAAAAGAAATTATACGAGTAAAGAAAGAAAAGAAAATAAAATAAATAAGAGAAAATGAGAGTAAAGAAAGAAATAAAAAAAAAATCCTGATGGTTGGTCCTTCTTGTGGTGAGTTGCTTGATTCTGGCCAAAAAGTGTCTGAAAAATGAAAACCAAGCATTTGATGCTCACAGAGTGGCCAAGGTGATGTTTTACAAGAAGTAGAACCCTCAGGGATGCATACCAGGAGATGGAACTTACTTTCATCACTTCCACTCCCCACCAAGCACCATAAGACTGAAATGAATTGCCATAAATGACTACTGAAATGAATTGCCGTAAATGACTTGAAGTAAAGAACGTCTTGAATTATGATGATTGGCATAAATTGAAATGGTAATAAAGAAAGAAAGAAAAATTTGGCCATATCTTGATAAGGTCCAAATGGAGGGTATTGATGTTGTATGCTTCCTGAACCTGTCCAAAGAATTGACAAGTGCTCACAAAGTGGCCAAGGTGATGCTTACAACAACATATGGGTAGAATACCCCCTTAAAGGTGCATGCCAGGAGAGGAACTTACTTTCATAACTTCTTCTCCCCACCAAGCACCATAAATCAAACTCTTGAGGTATTTGGACCAGGCTTGTCTGGATACAATGAATGGAAATCCTTGACAAGGTCTGGTGAGTTGGTAAGGTTGGAAGATGGTTCCCAAGTGGTTCTTTCTGGGTCTTCACTGAATCCTTTCCACTCTACAAGATACCATAATTTACCTCTTTTGAGTTTTGAGTCCAGAACCTGAGCCACTTCCCATTCTTCTTGCTCTTTCACTAAAACTGGTGGTGGCGGCAATTGATGACGATTTGGGATAGTTGAATGCTTGACTGGTTCCAATAAGGACACATGGAATACAGGGTGAACTGTCTTCCATTGCTGAGGCAACTTGAGGTGATATGCATGGCTGCCAATCTTCTTAAGAACTTCAAAGGGTCCCAACCATCTTTCTGATAATTTCTTGGTGGGTCTTGTTGTCTTGATGTTCTTGGAAGCTAGCCATACTTTGTCCCCAGGTTGGAAATCAGGTGGAATTGCCCTATTTCTATCTGCATACTTCTTGAATCTCCTTATTGCTGACTCTAATTCTTCTTTGACAACTTGCTGTACTGATTGGAGTTTTGTTGATAACTTTCCAGCAGGTGAGTCTTGAGAAATATGGATTGAGTCAAAGCTGGTATTTCTTCCATAAATGGTGAAAAAAGGTGATTGCTTGGTTGATGAATGTTCTGCATTACTATAGGCAAATTCAGCCAGAGGGAGCCAGGTGTACCAGTCATCTTGATGATAGCTGACATACATCCGAAGGTACTGTTCTAGTATCTGATTTACCCTCTCTGTCTGTCCATCTGTTTCAGGGTGAAAGGCAGTTGAAAGATCTCTTGATATCTTGAGCTTCTGACACAATTGAGTCCAAAATGATGAAACAAATAAGGATCCACTATCACTTACAATACTGACTGGAAGTCCATGCTTGGAAAATACATGACTAATGAATATTTGAGCTAAATCCAGAGCAGTGATTGTGCCATAAGTTGGAATGAAGATTGCCATTTTTGAGAATCTGTCCACAACTACTAAAATTGCATCAAAGTTGTTTGACAGTGGCAATTGAGTGATGAAGTCCATTGATAATGAATTCCAAGGACCAGATGGAATTGAAAGAGGCTTGAGTAATCCAAACTTCTAATGATGAATGTTCTTGTTTCTTGAACATTGCTGACATGAGGACACATAGTCCTTGATGAATTGATTCATGCCAGCCCAATAAAAATCCCTCTTGATGAGCTTGAGGGTCTTCTCCTGGCCAGGATGGCCAGCCAATGGTGAGTCATGACGCTTTTGAAGAATATCGAGTTGAAGTTCTTCATTGCTTGGAATTACCACTCTATCTTTGAATAATAATAACTTGGCTTGAGGTTCAAGAGAATAATCTGGAACTGATTCACCTCTTGCTAGTTGCTTGAGTATTTCTTTGTAGTCTTTGTCTTGCCATACTTCTTTTTGAATCTTGTCAACTAAATCTGAGAAAATTTCCACTTTGATTGAGAAGAATCTTGACTCTTGAATTCCATCTTGCTTAAGTACTTGATGAAAATTCTGAGGATTCTTGCTGATGAAGTCCACCCCCCTCTCTGGGTACACGTCGTCCCAACGTGACAAGGCATCTGGTAAAGTGGCCAGCCTGCCTGGGCGGTAAGTGATAGTGAAATGAAATTCTGAGAGAAATTCAGCCCAACGGGCCTGACGACGAGTAAGAACTTTGGAAGACATGAAATACTGCAAGGAAGAGTGGTCTGTCAAGACCTCAAAAGGATTGGAAAGAGAAAGAAGAAATGCTCTCCAGCGCTTGAGAGCCCAAACTATGCCAAGGAGTTCCTTGTCATGAATTTCATAGTTGAGTTCAGCTGGTAAGAGCTTGCGACTATCAAATGCAATGGGGTGCTTTCCTGAGTCATTCACCTGGCTCAGTATGGCGCCCAAAGCATAATCAGAAGCATCAGTCTCTACTATAGTAGGTAGAGAAGGATTAAAGTGAGATAAGATAGGAGCAGAGGTGAAAGCTTCTTTGAGTGCTTGAAACTGACTAAGAGCTTCCTCATTGAAGATGAAGGGAGAATCTTTTTTAAGGAGGGAAGTGAGAGAAGTGATTTTTTTAAAATAATTTTTAATGAAACGTCGATAAAAGTTGGCAAAGCCAAGGAAAGATTGAAGAGCCTTGATGTTTTTGGGCTGAGGCCAATTGAGGATTTGCTGAACTTTTGAAGAATCCATCTTGAGGCCATCACTTGAAACAACATAGCCCAAGTATTCCACACTTGAGGCATGGAATACACACTTGGAGGCTTTGGCAAACAGATTATTGTCCCTCAGTCTTTGGAGGACAGAGGCCACATGTTTGACATGTTCCTCCTCAGAACTGGAAAAGACCATAATATCATCTAGATAAACCACAACAAACACATCCAAAAAATCTGCAAAGATATCATTTACTAGATTTTGGAAAGAAGCAGGAGCATTGGTCAAGCCAAATGGCATGACCAAATACTCATAACTGCCATTTTTGGCTCTAAAGGCAGTTAAGTGCTCATCCCCCTCTTTGATTCTCAGAAGGTTATATGCACCACGCAAATCTATCTTGGAGAAGATAGTGGAACCGTTGAATACGGTAAGAAGCTGGTTCATAGGAGGAACAGGGTATCTGTTCTTCCTAGTGACAGCATTGAGTTTGCGGTAGTCAACACACAAACGAAGACCTCCATCCTTTTTCTTGACAAAAAGGACAGGTGCTCCTGTTGAAGAGGAGCTTGGTCTAATGAAACCTTTCTCTACATTCTCTGAAATGTAGGCCCGCAGTGTTTCTGACTCTTGATTTGATAATGAGTAGATAACACCAATTGGAGGTAGAAGACCCTCCAATTCGATATGGTGATCACAGGCGCGGTGTGGAGGAAGTTTCTCTGCTTTCACCTTGGAGAATACATCCAAATATTGGTGATAAGCAGGAGGAACAACCTTCAACACAGTTTCAATTTCTTCTGGCTCTTCCTCCTCATCCCACTGCTCCTCCAGGGATGCATGAAAAGATAAGGGAGGAAGGTCCATATCCCCTTGGAAGAGATGAAGTGAATATATGGCAACATCTTCTCCAACATCCTTTATCTCTTTGAAGACTTCATCTCTTGATGGAAGTAATGACTGAGAGGGAATTATGGAAGGGATATGGACAGAAGAAGGAATGGAAGGTGTCTTAAGTTCACCAGCCAGAGCAACACTGTTGACAGCAGTGGCTAAGTCATTACTAGTAGGAGGAATAATACCACTAGAATCCTTATGATTAGAATCATAGGTGATCAATCCATTTTTCCAATCAATAATGGGATTGAAATGGTAAAGGAAATCATAGCCCAATATCAGGTCTTCTCCCTTGGGTGAATCTATGATAAAGAAGTCCCATTCAAAGCTTGGGAAGGAAGGCAAGTCAACTACCCACTTGGTATAATGGGTGATGAACAAGGCAGGGGATTCATTAGAATCCAAAATGAAAAGAGGAATCTTTTCAGGGAGCTCTGACATAGTCAATGAGTACTTGAGAACAAAATTCTTTGCAATAAAAGAGTTTGTAGCACCAGAATCAATGAGAATATTTTAAAAAATATCAGAGATTGAAGAAAAAATAAGAAATTTTAAAGATTTCTTGACACTAGTATTCAGAGTGCACAATTGTGCTCTTGAAGGAAATAAGTGAGAACCATTGAACACATCATGATTCCCACTCAGGCTTTTCCCTGCTTGCTAGGGAAGCCTTCTGATGATCCTTGCCTATTCTCAGGCCTCTTGAAGAATTTTTCAAATGGGTGCTTTCCACCACAATAATTGCACAAACCTTCTTTAATCCTCCTCTCCTTTTCAGAACCAATTAATTTGTTGTCCTTATTGAGGAGAGCAGCATGAGGCTTGTCTTTGGACATTTGAAAATCCTTCCCCTTCTTATTCTTATTGTGATAAGGCTTCTTGGATGATGAACTTTGAGGAGGCTTGGAGGAATTGGATCCAATGATTGGAGGCTTCTTCTCTTGATGACTGCCCTTTTCCTTTTGCCTCTCATGATATCTTGTGTCTAATTCTAAATTGACATCCATAAGTTCTTGAAGAGTGTCAAAAGTTCCAGGGTGAGAAGCCAACTGATCCAATAATCTTGATGCCAATCCTCTTCTGTAAACATGGATATAAGCTCTTTCCCCCCAATCTCCAATTCTTGACATTAAGCTTCTGAAATCTGCTATGTACAAGGAAACATGACCACTTTCCTTCATCCTCAAATTGTCCAACTCCTGTTCAGCTTTCCTGACTTCATTGGGGTCACCAAACAGAGTGAATAATTGAGATTCAAACAATGGCCAATTATTGAGGAGGTAGGAAGGGTCTTCATTGGAAATATTTGAGAGGTAAGGTTCAATCCATTTTCCAGCTCTACCAGTAAGAACAGAAGTTGAGTACAAAACCTTCTTCCTGTCAGAGAAGAAGTTTGCTGGATCATTATGGAAAATTAGTTGACAGGATTGGATAAATCCTCTCAACTTATGAGCTTGAGTACCGTCAAAAGAATCAGGTGCCTTCATGGATGGAGTCTTGAAAGCAGGGGCTTTGGAATTGTCCCTGGGAGCAACTGCTTGAGTGAGTTGCCCCATGAATTGAGTCATCTGCTCCATCATCTTGAGGAGACTTGGATCAGTTTGAGAGACAAGAGGTTGACTAGAAAGGGCTAGATTAGAACCCTGAGGCACCTCTGGAGCATTTGCCAAGGCATCTGCCACTTCAGTTTCCCCAGAATCTTCCTCTTCCACAGACTCTTCCCCCTCTTCATCTTCAACTTCCCCTAATCTTGCTCTTGCACCTTCAGACATGCCAGGGTAGCCACCCAAAAGTCCAGAAAAGGATCTTGATCTTCTAGATTTCATTCCACCTCTTCTTGAGGGTGCTGCTCCTTCCACTGGTGGTCCTCTGTCGAAGTTTGCACTCAGTTGATGAACTGATGGTGTGCGGTCAAGAGGAGCCCTTGCTGTAGGAGTGAGAACAGCTGGAATTTTCTGGGATCTAGTATTCTTTGCTGGGGGGCTATGCTGGACTGGCATTATGAAAAGAATTAAAATAACTTGATGGTATTAAGAAGAATAATCAGGCTTGACCAAATCAATCACAATAAAATCTTGATGAATCTTGAGGAATCAATTCAAATCTTGAGGAATCAAATTCAATCAACAGTCCAATAAATTCAATCAATCAACAATCAATTCAAATCAAATATCAATAATCTTGAGGAAATCAATAATCAATCAATAAATGTCTTCAATATGAAATCAAGTCTTGAGGAATCAATCAATCAGTTCAAATCTTCAGAAATCAATTCAATATCTTGATGAGTCAAATCAAATCAATAATCAAAATCAATTCTTGAGGATCAATCAATATCTTGAGAGTTCAAAGTCAATAAATCCAATAAATCCTGAATCAATAACCCAAATGAATCCCAATGAATAATCCAATCAATTAAACCAATCAATAATTCCTAAATGAAACCTGAATAAGAACACAGAAAAATTTGATTGATAAAAATAAAATGAAGTGATGAAATGGTCAGCAATGATTAAGAAAGGAAAAGAATCAATTTTCATAAGAATGAAATGAATGAGATGAAAATTGATGAGAGAGAAAAATTCATAGAAAATCATAAAAAATCATAAAATCATGAAAAGGTCATAATTGATGAATGAGAGGAAATGAATATAAATGAATGAAAAGAAAGAATCAAATATGAGTTAATTAATTTAATGTCACAGGGGCTCTTCGAAGTGAAGAGGGCCTGGCACTCAGTAAACTGGGACTCACTTATGGAGGGCTCAAAGATAAGATAAGATGAGATACACTTAAGAGTGTTAAAGATAAATTGCTAAAGAATAAATATAAGAAAGAGCAGCAACAAAAGATAAGAGTAAAAGAATAGAAGAGCCAACCACAAACAAGTCCAAGTCCACTGTTTCAACCTGTCAGAATGGAAAGAGAAGGGTTAATAAGGATATGGCCACCCAACTCATACTGTACAGGTGAAGAGAGAAAAGGCAAAGACTAACTTAAAATTAAATAATTATAATACCCAAAATGAGGATAAGAATAATTATGAAATAATAAATAAACCAAATTAATTAACTGGGGAAAAGTCCCCAGGGGGAAGAAAGAGGGGCTGGTATATGTGAGAATCACCAGCCCTGATCCAGAGGAAGAATTTTCATGAGAATATTTGATGATTGAATTGAGTCTGGACAATACAGGTCCTGTACGGCTGTACAGAACCTGTACAAGAGGTGTGGTGTATTGAAGTGATCATACAGTTTTCAAGTTGGTGTATTGAAACTGTATTGGGTGAAACCAGCCTGTACAGGTATTGAAAGGCTGTATTGAGGTACCAAGCTCTGATGAGTGGTTGTTACAAAGAGCTCTGGCCATATTGAACACATTGTCCACAGCTGAAGGCTCCAATTTGAGGGTAAGGTCTATAACAATTGGCTCTGCCTTTTCCCTTCACTTGAGTGATTTTTGGACCTTGCTTATTCCTCTGAGGTGCTTTGGGCTTGTCTTTGGACACTTCTGGGCTGGTTTGGAGCTGCTTGACACCACTGGGCCTTCTTTCTCCAAAGATGGGGTCATTTCCAACTCATTCTTCTTGTCTATGAAGAAAATACTTTGGTTTTTCAACCAATTCTTTATCTTCTTTACCTTTTCTTTGCAAGAAAATGTACTCCATCCTTCTAAGAGTTCTATAGTCCTTTCCTGACCCAGAAAGCTCTTGATGTGTAAGTAGGAGTTCATAGCCCCCTGCCAAAGGCTTGGGCATATTTCCCACTCCTCTTCCTTGGCTTCTCTGTACCGGTTTTGGTACTGGGACTGAAATATTTCTATGGCTTCCACTTGGAAATTTTTCAGACCTTGAATCAGTTCAGTCTCAGAGCTAATTTCAAAGTTTGTAGGTACAGACCTTAGGGAATGGGGGGCAACTCTGGCATCCTCCAGAAATGTCTTTCTTGAGGAATACTTTCCATATCTCAACTTGGTCTTGACTCTTCCTTGTCCACATTCATCTGGTTGGACTGAATAGTTTCTTACATTTCTGTTATGCACCATTTTCATGTCAATTTAAGAGAGAATAAAGAATAAAGACAGAAAACACACACATTTTGGTGGTTGTTTGGATATTTCTTCTTTAAATAAGGTGCCTCTTTTAGAAATTTGCACTTCAATACTCTCTTCAGATTCTGTACTTGAAATATATCTCTTACTGAGCTTATTACCAGCTGCAATACACATGATTCAAGATTTTAGAGAAAAATTGATAAAAGAAAAAATTACTTTTAGAATTTTTTTGAGATTTTTCATATAATAAAAGAGGATTTTTTTTAAAGAGAGAAGAATTAGAATTCAAGACTTTGAATCCAAATTGATTCAGAATAACTCAAAGAATAATTTTTTAAGTTTGTGGATGTTAAAATCCACATGTAAAAACAGTATAAAATCAAACCAAATTCCTCAATTAAAATATTTTAAATACAATTTGAAAAATAAAAATTATTCTAACTTCAAATTGAAAGAAAAAAATTTTAAATCAATATATTTTAGAGCTTAAAAATATATCAATTGAGGGTATAAGGTTCAATAAACCCACCAAGAACCCCAAATGCAACATTTGTGTAGGTATTGCAGTATTTCAGGACAGAAATATGAAGTATAGAATATGATTAAAGTCAAAAATCTGGTTAAAATCTGGTCCAGGCCCCCAAATTTAAGATGTGCCTATGAAACTGTTGATATTATTACTATTGATCAAAAGTACTATTGCTATTCTTATGAAATATAATAAAAGGAATTTATTATAAACACAATTAAATAATTAATCAATTAACTATTCCTTTCACTTGCTATAGACTACTAGTTATTATAAACGTAAGCAGTAATTTTCTACAAGAATCAATTACAAGAAGTATTTAATAACAAAACTTCTTTATTGAAATGACATGATTATTTTAATATATAATCATCTTTTACAAGAATAATTATAAATACAATTCTTGAAGAAAACTAATCCTAGAGAAAAACTTTAAGAATTAATTAAACCACTTACTAATACTCCAATAAAACCTTGAAAAGAAGTGGTAGAGATATTTGAGGGATAAATTGTGGGTTTAAAGGATCAAAATTTATTTATAATAGTATCAAAACAAATTATAGTTATTTTATATTATTTCACGCCTTTCTGATTCATTTTGAAACATTAAGACACTTAAGAAAAGTTTTAACTAATACTTACTTGTTGGTAATAAAGGTATAATTGGATAATGAGATGATTTGGAAAAAACAGAAAGAGGACGCCTCTTTTAAGTCAAAAACAGCTGACAGAGGTGTTCCATTGAGAAAGCTCAAAGATATTTAGTGAGAAAGTAGCTATCCTTTTTGTATTATTGCTTGCATCATCTGTTGTCATGTAAGATTACTGGATCAAGGCTTTTACTTGACTACCAACCCATTCATGGTTAAGAATAAAGGGAGTAAAAACTGTAAATATTCTTTTATTCAAATATGAGAATTAATTTCTGAACTTTATCAATCTTATTGTAAATTTAATCACAGGTTGTTTTTTCTGTGAATTTTTGGAGATTCAGTTTTTCATGTGGAATTATCAAAAATAGACTGTGAGTAAAACATTCAATTTTACTTATTAAACCCAAATTCTTATTGAGTTATTTATGAAAAACTCCATTCTACATTGTTCCTAAAATTTTGAAAAATATTTATTAAGAATTTTATCTTTAATAAATTTTTGAAGTTTTTACCTTATTTCTATGTAGAATTGCAAATAGCACAGTATAGCTGGTTGCCATGAGGCAATTGAATAGATACTAGTCCAAAAAGGGTTTCATTTAACCTTTTAAGGTTTATCCATGGAAAATAATTAATAATTGACATGATCACAAGAGTCTAGTTGCTCTTTACCTCCTTGTCACATCAAAATAGCAGCTTATTTGCAATTTTCTTATGATTTAATGAGAGTTTAACTTGGTAACCAAGTTACCAAAAGGTTTTAGTATACCAACTGGGCCATGATCACCCATGTATCCAAGCTTTAGAGCTGTTCATGCCTCAGAGGCCTCAAAAGCTGGGTACTCTGGCTCTCTTTGATGTCTTTTGTCCCCCTTAGCTATTTTCACATCAATAATAGTAATTCAGGCTTCAAGGCTGATATCCACTATGGGTGTACCAAAACTGTATGTAAGAACATTATGTTTTTAAGTGCCAAAATAATTCATAAAACTAATTTTAGTGTATATGTAACATGGGATTTCTCAAATTCCCTTCATTTTGGCATGAAATTGAGAAAAACAAACAATTTCACAATTCTTCTATGTGGTATCAAAGTATTTTCCATATTACCACCTCATATAGTTAATTTAAGGTTATTCACTCTATGCAGCTACCCTAGGTGAATTTTTGTGCAGAGTCCAAATCTGGTCTCAAGTCCATGGCCTTAATTACTCACAAAAAAGTTATTCATCTGTTCTTAAATCAAAAATGATGAATTTTGTATATATGCCTGACTTATGGGTTATTCATAGTTCAGAATTTATTTTAATATTAATTTTGGGATATTTGGGTATGTAAAGAATACCTTAAGGCTAACATTATGAAGTTCATTCTTGTTCAAGAAATTCACATTTCATATTTCTTCAATTATTTGCATACCCTCCAATTAGGCTATTATTTGCTGGGTTCCAGGTCACTCCTACTACCCAAGAGCCCCTATGACAGATACTTTCCATAAAAGTCAAATTCACATTCAATAATAACAGAGACTAATAACAGAGGATTGCTCTCTGAAGTTTTCTAGGGTGTGGTGGACAGAGTATCAACAGCATCCTAGAAAGGGTAAGATCACCCCAATGGATGTTGACAGTGAAGTGAAAAGAATCTGGGGAATATATGGAGTCTTGCATTGTTGTGGAATTAAAACCACAATCATCAGGAAAGTACAGAGGAATTTTCTGAGAATAAAATATACTCAAACCCATAACCCTTGGATGATTAGAGCATTGTGAGAAATCCTCTTGTGTGGGGTTTAAATGAGGTGGTACCTGGAGGTAGGAATCACTTTGAACTGTTTTTTAATTGCTAATGAATCCTGTAAACAAGGGTTACAACCCATATTTTCTTCCCTTTTTAAATGACCCCCTTAGCTATTTTCACATCAATAATAATAATTCAGGCTTCAAGGCTGATATCCACTATGGGTGTACCAAAACTGTATGTAAGAACACTATGTTTTTAAGTGCCAAAATAATTCATAACACTAATTTTAGTGTATATGTAACATGGGATTCCTCACATTCCCATCATTTTGGCATGAAATTGAGAAAAACAAACAATTTCACAATTCTTCTATGTGGTATCAAAGTATTTTCCATATTACCACCTCATATAGTTAATTTAAGGTTATTCACTCTATGGAGCTACCCTAGGTGAATTTTTGTGCAGAGTCCAAATCTGGTCTCAAGTCCATGGATTTAATTACTCACAAAAAAGTTATTCATCTGTTCTTAAATCAAAAATGATGAATTTTGTATATATGCCTGACTTATGGGTTATTCATAGTTCATAATTTATTTTAATATTAATTTTGGGATATTCGGGTATGTAAAGAATACCTTAAGGCTAACATTATGAAATTCATTCTTTTTTAAGAAATTTGCATTTCATATTTCTTCAATTATTTTCATACCCTCCAATTAGGCTATTATTTGCTGGGTTCCAGGTCACTCCTACTACCCAAGAGCCCCTATGACAGATACTTTCCATAAAAGTCAAATTCACATGCAATAATAACAGAGACTAATAACAGAGGATTGATCTCTGAAGCTTTCTAGGGTGTGGTGGACAGAGTATCAACAGCATCCTAGAAATGGTAAGAGGGGAATAAGGAAGAGAGGGTAAGATCACCCCAATGGATGTTGACAGTGAAGTGAAAAGAATCTGGGGAATCTATGGAGTGTTGCATTGTTATGGAATTCACACCACAATCATCAGGAAAGTACACAGGAATTTTCTGAGAATGAAATATACTCAAACCCATAACCCTTGGATGATGAGAGCATTGTGAGAAATCCTCTTGTGTGGGGTTTAAATGAGGCGGTACCTGGAGGTAGGAATCACTTTGAACTGTTTTTTAATTGCTAATGAATCCTTTAAACAAGGGTTACAACCCATATTTTCTTCCCCTTTGAAATGATGAACAAGTTACTCTTTGGAGGTCACAACCCCCAAAAAAATAGTAAATGGCTATTCAAATATAGAGGAAAAATTCACAAATCTCTACCAAAGTCTATTACCTAAATAATAATACAGATATCATTTCAGGAATACATATTATTCAATAATTTCAGTTAAATACTTGTCTGTTCAATTATAATTGTTGTTAATTTATTTTTGAGTTGTTTTTTTGAGATTAAACCTTGATAGCTTGGTATTTTTCAAATATTGATGGATTTGGTGAGCTTTATCAAATTTTATTCTTGATAATATTGATAATAATGTTTCACCTGATAGGGGTTTTTGTTTTTAATTTTTGTTGATGATGTTAAGTAATTTTGGATATGAAGTCTAAAGCACTGAAATTGGGGTGTTGGATAAGAGTAAGATTCCTTTAAATAAGGATAAAAAGTAGAGAATTTTTTCTTGATATGTAATATCACTAAGCTTGGATAATTGGTAACCCTTCATCACTATGATTCCACAGAGAATAGCTAATGGTTAATTTCTAAATACCGTACTTCTACTTAGGGTAGCTAATGTGTGCGTAAGAATAATGAAATATGGTGGACTGCCTTCTAATTAAGTGATTTTTCTCTTTTCTTGTAATATATAATTCTCATGGGGTGAATCCAAAATTTGGGAGTGGAAAAACACCCACTCTTGATACCTTTTGGGAAGACTGAGGCCCTCAATGGGATCTCTATTCCGCCACTTTGTTTCCCCTTGATTTTTCTGATGTTTTGTTACTTCCTTTTTTGGTTAGGTGATTATGTTATTCAGTTGATTTTAAGTAATATGAAAGGGGTTTGCATTAAATGGAAGGGATATGAGATACATATTATTTGGTTGAATTTGAAATTTTCTTTTCATAAGAGAGTTTCTTTGAAGAATTTGAAATTTTGGGCTTAATTTTTGAATTTTGAATTGATATAAAGGTGCTTTCCATTTCATTGAAGGGTCTTAAGCAGTTTATTTGACTGTTGGTGGACTTTTAAGCTCATGGAAGGTGGATTTTCATTTCATAGAAGAAATATTATGTGATATTTAATCTGGATGTTGAGCTCAGGAAAGGTATCTGAATTGCATGAAAATTATTAAATTTAAGCTTTAGTTGTTTGGTGCAGTTGACTTTTGAAAATATTGTTTGTTCTGTCTGTTAAATGCATTCCAAGGTTTTGTTTTTCATTAAACCAGTTTGATGTGATATTCAAACTGAGTATCTTGTTCAATAGCTGTGCCTTTCTCTGTTTAATCCATTCAAGAAGTTTGAGTGCTTTTAATTTTCTAAATTTGGTTCATTTTTGTTGTAATTTAGATTATGGTGTTTAAATTCTTGAAAGGTGTAGTCTCGGTGTGCTATGGTTATATGTGTTGGGGGTTGGCGAATGGTGAAAAGATAGTTTTGACGATTATTGTGAGTAGAAATATACTTATTTTAAACGTTCCCGAGTCCTTTTTGGTACTTTTGAGCTTGATAATGGCTAAAAAATGGTACAGAATACCATAAAAAACCCTTAACTTATTTTTTGGAAAGAAGATAGGCAGCTTTGGCTGTGTGGATAAAGTAAGGCTTCCTCATCTGCACAGTTTCAGGGCCATCCTGGTGAGAAATGAGAAGGTGGGGAAGCAAAATGTATCAAGCTATCTAAGTCCCAAAGGCCCATGTGGTCTCTTGGAACAGAGTTTGGAGGTGCAGGAGTAGGCTTCAGGTTTGGCCTTCCGCAGTCTAAGTCTGGGAGATCAGTGTCTATTTGGTCTCTGGATGGGAGCCCAGGGGAAGGAAGGAGGATTTTAGGGTAATTATGGGGCTCAGGCTCAACCACAACGTTTCCAGGACCCTGACTTATGCTGAAGCTGTAGAAGGGGTGGGGCTTTATTATAATATAGCATAGCAGGTGGGAAGGGAAGATCATCTCAATATTTACCCTTAGCCCAAGAAGTAAGAAACTAGGGCTAGTCTCTGACGCTCTGAAAGGATCAAGTGGAAAAGTCCTTACCAAAAAGCGTACTCAATAGTACCCAGGTATCTTATAAAGTATAATTTTGACAGATATTTTATAGAATATCAATATACTGCAGTTTGGTTTGATTCTAATGGTCCTTTGATACTGTTACTCACCAGAGCTTGTGAGATCTGAGAAAATATATTATTTTCAGTCTTATTTACTCTTTTATTATTGACTAATTCTTTATTAATTATATCACTATATTCATTTATACTATTTTTAAATGGAAAGCTTAGATCATAAGCTATATTTACTTAGTAAATGAAATAATAAAGCTAAATTTTCTCTTGAGCTGTGATCTTTAACATTCATGTTACTAAGAATTGGTCACGTAGTCTTATCAAATTTTTTGTTGATGCTTTTATAACACAAAGGTGAAAAATATGTTTTGGGAATTATTCATGGTATGAAATAACATTATTTTTCCAAGGGAGCTACGAAAAAAAGAATTTGAATTGAATTCCCATCTGAATCCAGGCGATAAATGTGCTAATGCTAATATAATTTGAATTGATTTATCAAGCAGAATATTATTCATATTATATCATGATTGAGGAATTACGAGACGATTGAAGAAATAATAACTCTTACTTAATAAACTTCAAAGATGTATTTTTGAATCATAATTGAAATATTATACTTATGTTATCAGGCACCAAGCTCTTGAATTCACTGTTTAAATATTTTTCCGAAATATATGTTTGTTTTTCCTTTAAATATTAGTAAAATTTCTATGAGATTTAGGTACCTATTTCCTTTTCTAATAGCTATAGGATACATTATTATTGCAACTTAATTTTTCATTCCATAATTATCTTTTAGGTTAGCTTAAGTACTTATTCTATTTTTAGTAAGAGATCAAATATGATTATTATCATTTTAATAGAGCTATTATTGTAACAAATTTCATCAACAAAGCTCCCATAAATAATTACATAGATTATTATTTTTTTCTTTCAATTAAAATGACCCACATAAAGGCTTATCTTGAATTAGTTTTTTTATGTACCAAATTTTTATTTTTCATTTCAGTTTTATTATTATATATACCAATATATCGGTGTTTAATGAATCAATGTAATGTCACAGAAGAAATATTGATTTTTCTTAAATTGCGTATAGAATTTCCTGGCGAGAAAGCTCTTTAAAGTTCAATAATCATTCACCAATCTTTATTTTCAATAAATTCTCAAAGATAAAAATCTTATTAAATCTTCTTTGAAATTATCATTATGTATTCAATTATCCTGAAATAAAATTCAATAGAGGTGTGGCATATTCCTTAGCTAATAACGCTGTTTGATTTTGGTTATGAATAGCTATGTATTACTGCTCGGTAATCTTCAATATTGAGCTAGACTCTTATATACACTTATCAAAATTTATTTTTATATATTTAATTCAGGTGATAACTGTAAGCCTTTTCATACTCTAACCTTATCACCACTTATTTTAATCAAAATATTTCTTGAAAATCTGCCCCAATCATCAATTGAAAGAAATTTTTCCTGTGTTATAATTGTGTTCAATTTATTGTCTATATCTTTATCAATGAAAGAATTACATTAACACCATTTGAAATCAGTCTAACCAAGAAAACCTGAGATGAACACTTTGGTGAATAAACTCAAAGGAATTCAATTTCAAGTTGGAATTAATATCTTAAGCTTTGAGTAAAAAATTATTCTTTTAGTACTCATAGTTGTTTTCATATTGATTCATTGGGGAGTGAAATGTCTTGTACCTATTTATAAGGGAATTCCATGCCTTGGGGAATAATAGATCCCAGCCTTAAAAAAATTAAGCTCACGTCAAATTTCTCAAATATGTATTTTTGAAAGTTTTATTCAAAGAAAAACTCTCTTGAAAGAATACTTAGAAATAATCTTCTCTATACTTTAAAAGTTACTTATCAAATCAAATATTTGAGTAAATGGTAAGTAGACAATAATAGTCAAGTAAAAATTATCTTAACTAATAATTTCTTAAAATTGGAAAAGCTAACTCTTATCTTTGATGATGACACCTTGCTTTGAGCTTGAGCAGCCTCAATTTGATGCTTGGATGAGAAAATTATTTCCTAGCTGCTGCTGATCTAGTTCACTGCGCGCACTGATTCGTCGCCAGCGGATTACGTCAGCCAGATTCAACCACTGCAGCCGGTTGGTTTGGCCACCTCTCCCACTCCCTCACTCCACCCCAGCCAGCAACAATCAAGAGTACGTCGAAAAGGCAAGTGCCCTCGTCATGTCAGGAGAGCACGATCAATTAAGAAACCAGGCATTGGAAGGTTATCGAAAGGTCAGCATCTCATCAGATCAATCTGGGCAAACCATTCTCATTGAAGAGCTATGTGCGACCTGTATCATTCAATCGTTATATGATGGCTCCAAAGAATTCTGAACCAAGTTGTTTCATAACTCTTATGGAAATTTAGAAGCTAAAAGAACACGAGAAAGGTGCCGAAACTCTCAAGCGACTTCGATTCTCATTGAGATCTTTAGAGAAAGAGTACGATAAATCAGAAGAAGACATTAAAGCATTACAATCCGTCGGTCAAATCATTGGAGAAGTTTTGAAGGCCTTGGATGATGAGCGGTGTAAGCTGAATCATTCACAGGACATTTGGCCTATATCCTTGGGATTCTCTTTATTCATCTTTCTGGGGCTTGATCGGATTTTTCAGTTATTGTCAAAGCCTCCAGTGGACCGCGCTATGTGGTCGGCTGTCGTGCGGCAGTCCCGAAAGATAAGCTCAAGAATGGCGTTAGAGTTTCATTAGATATGACCACATTAACAATTATGCGAATCTTACCAAGGGAGGTCGATCCCATGGTTTACAATATGTCCACAGAAGATCCAGGTTCAGCTTCGTTTGCAGGAATTGGAGGTCTTTCAGATCAGATTCGTGAATTGAGGGAGGTCATCGAATTGCCGTTATTAAACCCTGAATTATTTTTGAGAGTGGGTATCAAACCTCCAAAGGGCGTCCTTCTTTATGGCCCACCTGGAACTGGAAAGACGCTATTAGCAAAGGCAGTGGCCAATACACTTTCGACAAATTTCTTAAAAGTCGTCAGTTCAGCAATTGTTGACAAATACATTGGTGAATCAGCGCGTCTCATTCGGGAGGTGAGCTATACCTTTTTTGGGTGATGGACAGTTTGCTATTTTCTTACGTGCATGTTGTCGCATTTGCTTTATGGTATAGATGTTTGCTTACGCCAAAGAGCATGAGCCCTGTATAATATTTATGGACGAAATTGACGCAATAGGAGGTCGCCGGTTCAGCGAGGGGACTAGTGCTGATCGAGAAATTCAGCGAACGCTTATGGAGGTAATTTTTACTGCATTTTGTGATATTTTGGGAAGCTTCTTTTTGAGTTAACTCGGTTCTTTGGCTCAGCTTTTAAATCAAATGGACGGATTTGATTATCTTGGTCAAACAAAAATTATTATGTGAGTCGGTTTTGTTAATAGTTATTAACAACTGACATTCACAACTAAGCATCGCAAAAATTGATAGGGCTACTAACCGGCCAGATACATTGGTCAGAACACCAATCTCATGACCTATCTCTTTCTTTACGCGTTGGATTGATCCGCCTTTTTTATGGTTAGGATCCTGCGCTGATGAGACCTGGAAGGCTAGACCGAAAAATTGAGATCCCTCTTCCCAATGAAGTGGCCAGAATGGAAATCCTTAAGATTCATGCGGCACCTATTCAGAAGCAAGGCGAAATTGGTTAGTTTCATTTTTTTGCATTGAATGTGACATGTACTCTATATTTAAGAATTCTCAACTGAATTGTGCTTTTTGGCTTTGGCTGCGATCATGAAAAGATTACGAAGCCATTGTTAAGCTTGCTGAAGGATTTAATGGGGCAGACTTAAGAAACGTTTGTACAGAAGCCGGGATGTTTGCCATTCGTGATGATCGAGATTATATTCTACAAGACGACTTGAATAAAGCGGTTCGCAAGATTCAAGAATCAAAAAAGCATGAGTCTAGTCAGTTTTTTGGTTATTTGCAAACTCATTTTTCATGCGTGCTTTCTGGGCTGATTTCTGTTTTGTTTTGATTGCTATTTTTTACCTACCCTAAATTCAAACCTGTAGAGATGGAGTATGGAGATGTGTAATTTGTTTGTATTTCATTTTATTCTCGTTAAAAACTATGAAATATCTAAATCTATCATCCATCTATACACATATTTATGCTCCTGTAGGATTTGAGCAATTTCAGCTTGAGGAGAGGTGAGACTTAATTATGCGACCAAAAATTTAATAAATCCACGGTCTGATGAAGGTGGATGGGCCCAAAATGGGCGTTAAGATTTCATGGGCATCAGAAAACTCTGGACTTTATACAGTAGTGCAGTTGATCAGAATTGTTATTGTGCTCCTATCAACTAAATTTGATACAATGTTGTTTTTATGTTTTGTTTTGCGAAATGCCCTGCTGGGAGCCGTGCCCTCAGCATAGACCTTAGGTAATTTGTGGAGCCTTGCCTCAGGCCTTTCCAAAAGGTGCCATTCTTCAAATATGAAGCAACTTAATGAAGTGGGTCTCCTGAGGAAAAAGAGTTGATGCTGATTTTAAAAAGAGAAGATTCGTAAAGTGAACTTTATTTAGGCCCTTATGCTAGGACTAAAGTAACTCTAGAAATAATTTAATAAATCATTTTTAAGTAGAGTGTAAGCAAAAACTCACAATGGTCAGACAAAAAGACCACCAATGAACATGAATACTAGGAAAATAAACCTAAAAAATTCTTCATTGGTCAGTTATATGCGCTTTGAATATCATAAAACTTTGTTGAATACAAGATTTTTCTGAGCTCCAGAAAAGTGAAAGCGGACAGACTGAGTGAATCTAGAAATTTATTGTTGAAATAGGTATTGAGGACTTTTCAAAGTCAAATCACAATTGAGTAAAGTGGCTTAATAAATCAAAATATACTTGCATTGACTAAAACTTAGTTAATTCTAGTAGTAATATCTTTGGTCTTTAATATAAAAGAGTTTTTGATGGAATAATAAAGCTTTACCTTTAGTTAATTGAGTATTTTGGTGTTTTTGTGACATCTGAGGGAAAACAGAGGAAGAAGCAGTCTTTTTACATTGAAGAAATTCCTTCTTCATGACCATAGGGATCATATAAGATGTGTAAGGATTGTTTTCACTAAAATAAATCAATTCTCTACAGCTTAGAGTTGATTAAATCATAATCACATCATATCACCTTATAATAACCTCTTTTTTTAAAGTTACCTACCTCTATAACTTGAATTTTTAAAATCAAAGCCTCAGAAGATTATTCAATTTTGTTAATTTCAATATTTTGAACATTAACATACTAGTATTTCCCAATATTTTCTCTATATAAGCTGTTAAACTTATACATGATCATTTTTGTACCTCAACTTTGATGCTGAATAAAATTTAATTTACTACTGTCATCACCAATGAGAGATTTAACTCATATAGCTTTGAATTTCTTTATTAATGTGCCAAGAAAATTTTATTACATCATCAAAATCAATTCTTTATGATTATTCTTGTAACTGGTCCTTTCTTTTGGAATTTACTATGTTAAGCTTCAAACCATTATTACTCAGGGTTCTCCCCTGAAATATCTGACAAAAATCATTTCATCATTCGCATATGTAATAGTAGAATCCAACTGTAGTCTTCATTTTGAGTTTATACCACATTTGGTTAGGAGTGACCAACTGATATGATCATTTTTTATTAATATCTCTTTATTTCTCTTAAAATTCTTCATAGCCTCCTAAATAAAATTTATGACTGTAATATTAGGGTAGCTAAATAATATATTTATGTTTTGTTCATGGATTTATTATGTATAATTTGGAAAATAGAAGCTAAAAACCATCCATTTATGCATATTTACAGGTATCTAAGCAAATACTTAGTTTATGGATATATCAGGCAGATATTAATATATGTAAAATTGGATGTGTAATTCAAGGGTTTAGTTTATTTTATAGCTTTATCTGTCAGAGTTTGAGATGAACAAAAGTTAGCCCTTTTGTGTTCAGTTTTCATATATTAAACTGATATTTCCATAATCTATGGTAAGTGTAATCTTTTTCAGAGTTATTATACCCTAAAAGCTTCTAATTAAATGAATTAATTATTCAATCTTATTAATCTATAGTCAAATTATAGATTATGTGTTATTGAAAATTCTTATGAGCTGTATTGGGTATGCTGTCATATATAAAAGATTAACAAATAGATGTATTTCCCATTAATTCTAAATAAAATGACAATGTAAAGATATGTTTAATTAATGCAGTCTAAATTTAAAGATACAGTTTTTAGTTTATATATAATCTTATTATAATAAAGCTATTAGTTAATAATAGTAAAATACCAGAACATAAAATAAGAACTGAAAATGAAACTTCAAAAAAATGAATTCATTGTGCTCAGAATTAAGATTAAAATATCTTTAATTTTAATACAAAGTGAGATAACCACAAGATTTGTGCCTTTTACTAATGCCATTTAAAAATCTTCTTTTTGTAATAAGATCCATAATTTAATTATAGAAAGATAAATTATTACAAATTTTTAAGAATTCTTTGGGTAAACTTGTTAGATTTAATTAATACATTTGTGTTGCAGTTGTGTGGTTTCATCCATGACTCAGTCTAAAATCTTCATTTTATGACTTGTTTGTGGCTGAGCTGCAGTAAAGCCTATTGCAGTTCAATTCTAATTGTTCTGGGGACTGGCCTGCCATGCTTTATATATTCCAAAATAGCATGAAGGTTCACAAATATTTTTTGATATTTTACCAAATTTTCTGGTGACCACTTTTAATGAAACCTTGAAGAAAACTCCCAAAAATCCAAACAATAAAGGCTTTTATTTATTTATTTCTTATGGAGACACTTTTAAAATCTAAAACCAAGCTTGTCTGTAAAATCTCACACAAAACTCCACTGTAACAACCACTAGTCAGGGGTAAGGGTATTCTACCTTACACCAACTCAAACCCCTCAAATCAGAAATCCAGTGTGTGTATCAGTAATCAGTTTCAGAAATCTTCCTTGCTGAAACATGCATACAGTCTGGTTCATCAATACAGCCTGTCAACTTCTGTACATGTTGAAATTACCCAATACAGCTTGGATACACCATCCTGAAACTGCATGATCACTCAATACCACCACACCTCTTTTACAGATCCTGTACAAGCTGTAAAGGACCTGTATTGGCCAGATTCAATTAAATGATCAATTCCTCTCATGAAAACTCTCTGTCTGGATCAGGGATGGTGATTCTCACATATAAAAGCCCTTCTTTTGGTGAGCCTTTGAGATATGACCACATATCCAAAAAGCTCACAAGAAAAACTTTACAATAATTATACCTCCAAATAACTATCTTAAGATAAGTAAAAATATGATAAAAAAGCGTAAATTCTGAATTAACTTAGAATATGATGAATAAACATGTGAAATAAATTACACAATTAGATTACCCATGATAAAATACACATATATCATTTTCATGGCATATCTGTCAAGTCAATAACTAATGAGTGATAAGCTAAAAATGCCATAAAAAGACATAAATTCTTATTTATCTTAGAAACAAATGAAACAACATTTAAAATAAATTGCACCAATGGATTCCCCATGAAAAACTACACATAAAACAGTTTTATGTCATTTATCTCAAGTTAATACTTAAGGAATTGAGCTGAATATATGCACTTTTTGGGTTAGTGCATAAATTCATGGTTTTTAGATAATATCTCTTGAAATATACATGATAGAGAGTTAAAACAAAAATAAATTTGACAGTTAATTAATTTAAGAACACAGATATGAGCTTTATTTGACACATCATAAACAAGGTTATAACTTGTAAGGGTTTATTGAACAAAATTACTAGAGCTATTGACCACTTTGTTGTGAAAGTGATCCAAACTTAAAATGAAGTGGATATTCAGGCTCTACTAGCTCATAGGTTAATAATTATGAATTTTATCATAATATTCAAGGTAAAACCCCCTGAAATCATGGTTGGAAGTTTAAAATAGTAAATTTTGACAGAAAAGATGAGTTACAAGAAAAATCATCAAAAATAGAGGTTTGATGATGTGATAAAAGGCTCTTGGAAGTGCAATGAGGATATAAAAAGATATCATAATCAACCCTCTGAATGGCTTTAGCGTGTATAGCTTAAACTTTATTAATTATCAAAGTTTAAGCTTAAAATTTATCATTTATGATCACTCACTGTAATCTTATTTTACGTTTAACAGTCATATAAGTGATAGAACTGGTGAATACTATTATTTTATGATTGATAATAATAAAATACAACAATTTTAGCCTTCTTCCAAGCCTATGATGTCATCAAACTTCAAGTTATAGTGATAACTATAAATAAGGGTGTAATAATGAGATAAGATGGTTTAATTATGATGTAATCATCACTAAACCGTAAAATGATGCTCAATTCCGGTGGATACAGGCAGTAAACGTCTACTTGAAGCCTTCTGGACTCTAGAAGGGAGGAATTTAATATAAATAGAGCCCTTTTTACTCTATTTCCACCTCAGATGCATCAAAAAACAATAAAAACACTAAATAAAAGGGTAAAATCTTCATTATTTATATATAAATCATTTATATTATCAAAGGAAAAAGGTAATATTCATTATAATCATCAATCTAGACATGATTACTCTATTTGTTTAATTTCTTTGCTATATTTCTCTATAAATCCTATTTTCCATGTAAAATTTAGAATATTTGTAATTTCTTTTATTTTATTTTGTAAATACAATTTAAATAAGTTATATTTAAATTTTTTTTTGCATAAAATAATTAAAAATCATTATATTAAGTGTTAAAAGTAAGTTATTTTCTCTTTTATAATAATTTCTCTTTATTATTACTTTTAATAATTCTATTATTAATATAAATAGTATTTATATTAATATATAACCTTGATATTAGTAACATTATTGTTATTAATTGTTTTTCATTATTAAAAGAAATTTTTCTATTCCTTTATTATTTGTTGGTAAAATATATTAATTATTATATATTAATATATTTAGGGTATTGGTAAAAACACGTAAGAGCTTACGTGTTTTTACTAAAAACTTATGTGTTTTTACCATCAATTGGTAAAAACACGTAATTTTATGGTAAAAACACGTAAGGGATGGTTTTTAAATGAAATATGGCTATTTATGGCATTAAAAATTCCATTTATGGCATTAACAGTGCCATTAATGGCATTATCAATGAAATATTTCTGATGCCATTAATGCCATTTATGGAATCAACAATGCCATAAATGGAATTAAAAGTGCCATAAATGGCATTAACAGTGCCATAAATGGCATTAACAGTGCCATAAATGGCATGAACAGTGCCATAAATGGAATGAACAGTGCCATAAATGGCATTAACAATGCCATTAATGGAATTATCAATGAGATATTATTGATGCCATTAATGCCATTTATGGCATCAACAATGACATTTGTGGCATCAAAAATGCAACATTTCTGATGCCATTAATGCCATAAATGGCATTAATAATGCCACATTAACAATGCCATTAATGGCATTACTAATACCATGAATGGCATTATCAATGCAATAAATGGCATAATGCCATTTATGTAACACCATAAATGGCATTGTTAATTCCATTTATGTAATGCCACAAATGGAATTTTTGATTCCACAAATGGCATTTTTGATGCCATTTATGTTATAGTTAAGGCCATTAATTCCATTTTTAAGGCCAATGTTAAGGCCATCCATGCCATTTTTAAGGCCAATGTTAAGGCCATTTATGGCTTTTTTAAATGCATAAATGGCATTGTCAAGGCGATTAAATTCAATTTATGGCATTGCTGTAATGCCATTTATGCCAATTTTCTGGCCATAAATGGCATCTGTATGTCATTCTTGATGCCATTTATGGCACTTTTGATGTGATAAATGGCACTGTTAATGCCAAAAATCAAATTTAAACTTCCACTCATCATAAATTACATTTTGAATTCAATTTATGTCATAAATTGCATTTTCAATTTAATTACAAACATGAACAAAAAAACATAAAAAAACATGGACTTTTTGGGCCTACAAATGTTCTTGCAAAAAAAATACCAAAATTTTGGTCTTCTGGTTTATTATTCTCAACATTCTCACCTTCATTTTAAAAAAAATAATTATTGAAATTCATAAGTGGGAACATTTTTAATGAATTTTTTCAAAAAAATGGGCCATTTTACCAAATTTCCCTAAATAGAAAAATTGGGCAAAAAAAAAAAATTGAAAAAATTTGGGGACCTTCACATCCAATGTCGGAAAAAATATGGCAAAAAAAATGATAAAAATTCTCAAAAATGAGCCTGAGGAATTTTTATAAGAAAATTAGGTCACTTACGTGTTTTTACCATAAAATTACGTGTTTTGGCCATAATTTGGTAAAAACACGTAAGGGCTTACATGTGTTTACCAACACCCTATATTTATTATTATTATATTATACTTTTATAATATAAATTATATTATTATATTTATTTAATAATATAATAATTTTATGCCATAATTATACTAATTCTTTATCATTATAATTATTCTGTACTTTATTTATTAAATCAATGAAAACATTCATAGTACAATAAGTGAAGTATTTGTAATATTTACTTGTTTCATAGTTGAACCTTACACTTTCTCCCCCTGGAGATTTTTCCCCAGTTAATTAATTTAGTTAATTTATTATTTTATGAATATTATTACTCTTATCTTTGGGTATTATACTTATTAATTTTAAGCTAGTCTTTGCATTTCTTCTTTTCCTATACACTATGAGCTGTGGTGGCAATATCCTTATTAACCCTTCTCTTTCCTTCTGGAAGGTCGAAACAGTGGACTTGGACTTGTTTGTGGTTGGATCTTTTTATTTTATTACTCTTATTATTTTATTCTTATTTCTTATATTTATCTCAATAGTGATTTCATCTTATTACACTCTTAAGTGTATTCCCATTTTACCATATCTTGAGCCCTCCATAAATAAGTCCAATTTACTGAGTGCCAGGCCCTCTTCACTTAGAAGAGCCCCTGTGACATCCACAAATAAAGCGCAATAATATTCAAGTGGGAATAATTTGGACAAATTGAAATGATTTCCATATTCTCATGTGGTGTATCTTTCGGGGTTTGGTCTTCAATCATGTAGTTTGTGTTCAGAAACTTCTGTCACTGGGGCTTCCCACTGCTGGTGGTGCAGAATAGCTAAGCCAAGGCTTGAGGCACACACACCTCACCCCAGGGCTTTCCAATTTCTACCATCCACTTTCCTCAAAATACAGTTTTTTCAACCCACTACGCACTTAAATCTTTAAAAATTGCAGTCACCAAAAAATTAAAACATATCCCTCCCAAATTGACCATGAGCTCTAGCCCAGCTCGTAGCAACAAAGAGCCACCCCCTATTCTCAAAAAATTTCTGAAAGACACACATAAAGCATGTCTAGTGATGACTTTAGCATTGAAACATATGAGATCACTCACTACACTAAGTGTTTATGAAAATGATGGAAGACATTACTAGAATAATCAATGCAATGGAAGAGAAACAACATATGAACAGTCAACAAAATATTAAGATAAAACCCCAAAAGCCAATGATGTGATTAACAGATTAATCATTGAGAATAAAGAGTTAAAAAAATGAGTAAAAGAATTAGAGAAACTGATTAAAGAAAATCAAAAAACAAAAGAAACTAAAACAAGGATAATGGCATTTGCTCAAAAAGTAGCTACTAATATCACCCCACAAGAAATACATCCACTACCCCCGCGACCAAACCAATTTATGAATCTTTTTAAGCAAGGTAATTTAGCGATAAAAAAAATCAATTATGGAGAAAAACCATTCAAAAATATGACACCAAAACAAATAGCTTTAAGGGTAGAAGAGGCACTAAATATTATTGACGCAAATGTAAACAACCAAAAAATTGAGCTCAAATCAATAATGTGAGCCTTTGAGATATGACCACATACCCAATAAGGTAACAAGAAAGACTCAGAATAATTATTCCTTTAAGATAATTATACTAAAAGTACTTAGAATAATTATACATTAAAATTAATTACTTCAAAAATACAAAAATACCATAAATTGGTACAAAAATTGGTTTAACTTAAAAAACAATGAGTCAACATGTGAAATAAATTATACCATTGGATTCCCCATGGTAAAATACACATATACCATTTTTATGGCATATCTGTAAAGTCAATATTTAATGAGTTATAAGGAATAATACCTTATCAAAACCATAAATCCTTATTTATTTCAAGAACCAATGAAACAACATGTGTAATAAATTGTACCATTGCATTCCCCATGAAATTTCACACATAAAACAATTAATGAGCTAATTTCCAAAGTTAATACTTAAGGAATTAACCTGAATATATGCACTTTTTTGGTCAACACATATATTCAAGGATCATAGCTAATATCTCTTAAACTATACAAGATAGAGTGATGAACCAAAAATAAAGTTACCACGTAATTACTGTAAGAACACAGATATTAACTTTATTTTACAATTTATAAACAAGGTTAAAACCTATGATGAAATATTGATAAAAATCAACAGAGCTGTTGACCACTTTGTTGTGAAAGTGGTCCAAACTTAAAATAAAGCACACAGTTGGATTCTACTAGTTCATTCGTGAAGAATAATGTAATTTTTATTATTAAATTCAGGGTAAAACCCCCTGAAATCATGATTTGAAGTTTAAAATATTGAATTTCAACAGAAAAGATGAGTTACAAGAAAAATCATCAAAATTAGAGTTTTGATGATGTAATGAAAAGCTCTTGGCAGCATGAAAGGGTTATGTCAGGCTATCGGAATTCACTCTCTGAATTGCTGTAGCGTGTAAAACGTAAAAGTTATTAAAGATCAAAGTTTGAGCTTAAATTGAGCAGTTATGATCACCTACTGTAGCCTTAAATTAAGTTTAACAGTCATATGAGTGATACAATTCGTGAATAATATTAGTTTATGATTAAAACTAATAAAATCCACGAAATTTGGGGTTCTGTCAAGCCTCTGATGTCATCAACTTTAGAGTTATAGTGATAACTCTAAATAATGATGTAATAATGATGCAATATGGTTTGATCATGATGTAATCATCTCCAAACCTTAAGATATTGTTCAATTCCAGTGGATATGATCAGTACACGTCTACTAGAAGTCTGCTGGACTCTAGGAGGGAGGTATTTACTATAAATAGAGCTCTTTTTACTCTATTTTCCCCTCAGATGCATCAAAAACATTAAAATCAATTAAATCAAAGGTAATTTCTTTATTCTTTATATATAAAACCATTATATTATTAAAGACCAAAGACCACCTTTTTGTAATCATCTATTTTGACGTGATTAAATCATTTATTTAATTTTTTTTGTTAAAAATCTCTCTAAAAACTCATTTCCACATAAAAATCAAGAATATTAGTAATTTTCTTTATTTTTTATTGTAAATACAATTTGAAGAAGTTGTATTTATATTTTTTGGAGTAAAATATTTCAAAATTATTATATTAAGTGTTAAAAGTAAGTTATTTTCTCTTATTATAATAATTTTCTCTTTATTATTGTTTTAATAATTCTTTAATTAATATAAATAGTATTTATATTAATTTATAGCTTTAATATTGGTAATATTATTGTTATTAATTGTTTTTTATTAATAAAAAACAATTTCTTACGCCTTTATTATTTGTTTGTAACAATAATAAAGTGCCTTTAAATATATTAATTATTTTATATTAATATATTTATTTTATTATATTATATTTTATAATATAAATTATATTATTATATTTTATTAATAATATAATCATTTTTATGCCATAATTATAATAATTCTTTATTATTATAATTATTTTTATATCATTTATTTCATTTATAAGGACATTCATAGTACAATAAGTAAAATATTAGTAATTTTTACTTATTGTTTCATAGTCAAACCTTACATTTGGGGGCCTGGCCGTGATATTTACTTAAAAGACCTTTAAAAAGATTCTAATTGGGTTTATCCAATAATAAATTATATTTATAATCATAAAATTATATAATAATTTTATATTTTATTGATTTTAAAAGCTATTGAGGCATTTGGAAAGCAATTGTACTGTCTTACACGTGGTTTTTTCACATCCTTAGACTTGCAAGAACTTTCTTTGAGTGACTCTAGTGATTAAAAAAGATATTATATAAATTAAAAATAATTTTCATTATAATTTAATTTTACAAAGAATCAAATTAATTTTTATTTTATTCCTTAAAAATAAAAATAAAAATTATAAAAAAACATCAAAAAATATTAAAAACCAACAAAAAAAAGTTATTTTTATTCATTTCTTTATTCATTTCTTTATTCATTTCAATTTTTTAAAGATATAAAAGCAACTTCTACGTGGAAAATTGCCATATCTTGCCAAAAAAATAACACTTCTTATAAAAAGACTTATATTTATTTGTCTTTTTTAGTGTTTGAGGATAACCCAACAGAAGATAACCAAACTACTGTTGAGAGATTGGTGGAAGAAACTTGTCAAAGCTCTCCAACACCAGTTATCACTAAAATAAAGAAAGCTAAGATATTAGACTTTCCAGGACCCACCATTCAAGACTCTGAAGGTGAGCACCTCTGTTATAATTGTCATAAAAAGAATTTTTATCCTAAAATACTTGTATTTTTTTATTTCTTAAATTATGACTACCAGAAGAGGTTCCCAATACTCCATCCAATCAGATGGAACTGGAGTCAGAGGTAGAACTGATCCCTCAAAAGGGAAAAGAAAGGGCAATATCCCCAGTGGAACAGAATCCACACAAGGAAGTGCCTTATCCCAAAGGCAAGTCCCAGAAATGCCCATGATATCTGAACCTGAATTGGAGCTAAGTACGAGTAACTCAAATAGGTACAAATCACATTCAGAGGGCTCAAATAGACATCTACATGAGCCAGTACAAGCAGTATTACACAGTGTACAAGGACAAAGATTGGGAAATGCTGCCTCAAATACACCAAGGAGTGATGAACTCCTGGCACATCCTGAAAAAGTTCCTCAAAGAGGAGGAGATAGTGAAATACTCCAATGGATGGAATCCACTGTCATCCAAACCTCAAATCAAAAAAATCAAGGATTACCACGCCAAAAAGAGGGAGGCAACCAAGGAAGAAGCCCCAGTAGCTTCTACCAGCAAGCCCCAAGCCAACCCACTTCCCCAAGAAGGGAAGAAGAACAAGAAAAAGAATTGGAGGAAACCATATTCCCCAAGCTACAGGATCCCAAAAATCCAAAAGGATGCCATGGACAATGTTTTCAACATGGCCAGAACTTTGATGGAATTCAAAGACAAAGAGGAACAAAGAATGAGACAACCCCAATTCCCAAAGAAATAACCTTGTCTCCTGATGTTGTAAATACTTTAACAGAGCTTAAAAATAGTATTTTACCTCTTAAAGACATTAAAAATAGTTTATTATCTTTCCAAGAAATAAATAATAGCTTATCATCTTTAACCAAACTTGTTGTACAAAATAAGAAAGAAATTGATAACATAAAATTTATGATTGAAAATAATAAACCAAAAGTATTAATTGACAATACTCAGAAATTAATACAAGGACAACAAGAGTTGTATAAATACATAAGTGATATCAAAGAAAAAACTTTGACAATCAATTATGATGTGAGTATTGACAATCTTACAGAAAAATTAAACAGATTAAGTATTTCTGTAGAAAAATTTGAAGAAAAGACTTCATCACACCAAAAATTACTTTTGGACCATGTGGAAAAAAGTGATGAAGCAAGAATGCATCTAAAAGATGATATTCAAAGTGAAATAAGGCTGCTTACTGAAAAAATGGATAAAATGAATGAGGCTAATTTAAATATGCCAAAGTTATCAACTCCATTTTCTCATATAAGAAGCCCTGTTAAAACAAAAGAGGAGCTGACAAATCCTTTCATAACAGACTTGAGTCACCAAGAAAATAACCAAGTCTTGATGAAGGAAGCACCTCAGCTGAAAGAATGGCCAACATTCGCAGGAGAAGGTGAATATGACCACATGTCATTTATTAAAACAATTGACATGTTACAAGAAGACTATGCCATACCAGATGAATTAATCACTGCAAGATTACATTCATTGTTTGAGAAATCTGCAAAAAGATGGTATTATGGCATAAGACAAACAAATGGTAAAAATACCTGGCCTTGGTGGAAACAAGAAATAATCACCAAGTGGGCAAATGATGCCTGGAGGTATAAGATAGAAAATGCATTTGAAAATTCTTTCTTTGACCCAGAGAAAGATAAACCTTTAACTTGGTTCTTGAAACAAGTTGAAAGGATTAATGCACTGTACCCAAAGATGTCACAGAAAATGGTGCACATGAAAATACTTAAGAAATGTGGAGGGGAACTAGAACATGCCCTGAGAAGCAGGTGTATAGAACCATGCTCCACAGAAGAGTACATTAATGCACTGGAAGACAGAGTGACAAGAACAAAAATTGGCAGGACTTGGAAGAAATTGGACATTAAAAGCCCAAATAAACCATTTATCAAAAAAGATAAATTAAAAGAATCCTTCAAGCCCAGTACATCCAATAATAATGAGCAAAGGAAATGCCATAAATGTGGAGGTATTGGACACTTAGCCAATAATTGCCTAGAAAAGGCAAAAATCAATGAAATTGTGGAAACAGAAAACCATAATGACAAAGAGGAGGAATCTGACTCTGAAAAAGAAACAGAAGAATCAGAAAATTCTGAAAGTGATGAAATCAATATAATTAATGCAGAAATTAATAACATTGATATAATTTATGAATTACTAGATGTCAACTCAAATTTACCAAAATTTGGAACATCTGACACAAACCTGACAAATGTGCAAGATGCCAAAATGTATAGAACCAAACCTGCAAGAGGAATGGGATATACAGCTGGAAAATCAAGTATAAGTATTGTTATGGTTGATAACCAAGAAAGAAAAGCTAACTTAGATACAGGAGCATATTGCACCTGTGTTGGCAAAAGTTATTTAAAAACCATTGTCCCAGACTGGGAAGAAAAACTTATGCCAATACAAGGTGGCAAATTCAGTAGTGCAAGTGGGAGCATGAAGCCCCTTGGAATAATTGATTTAACACTTATTTTCCCTCACCCTTCACAATGTGTCAGAATTAAAGTGGAATTTGTGGTAATGGACAACTGTACCAGTAATCACTTTACCCTGGGAAATGACTACTTATCAATCTATGGTATAGATATCTCTAACCAGAAGGATAGATATTTTACTATAGGAGACAATAAGAAACAGAGGTTTGGCTTCTTAAATAACAAAAAACAAATTACAGTTATTAAGAATGAAGAAAAGATGCAAGAAAAGGATCTTTTTATATCTGAACAACTCAAAGAGGCAGAATTCAATCAAGAATTAACAGATAGAATGAAAGAAAAATTGATTGACCTCTTATTTAAGTACAAAAATGCCTTTGCAACTGACAAAGAGCCACTAGGTGCTATAATTGGGAATGAAGTAGACATAAATCTTAATGTGGAAAAGCCTTACCCACCCTTACTGAGGAGACCAGCTTACCCAGCTAGTCCAAGGGCTAGAGAAGCCTTAGAAGTACACATTAAAGAATTAATGGACCTTGGAGTATTAAGAAAAGTTGGACATAATGAACAGGTAGAAGTTACTACAACTGTCATTATAGCTTGGCATAATGGAAAATCAAGGATGGTAGGAGACTTCAGAGACCTGAACACCTATACCATTCCAGATAGATATCCAATACCTAGAATCCATGAGACATTGACCCAATTGTCACAAGCTAAGTTCATTACAGCTATGGATGCTCTTAAGGGTTTTCATCAAAATGTCTTAACAGACAATGCCAAGAGACTACTAAGAATAATAGTCCATTGTGGAATTTTCGAATACTTAAGGATGCCATTTGGGATAAAAAATGAACCTTCCCATTATCAAAGAATGATGAATACCATATTCCCTGAAGAATTATCAGAAGGATGGTTAATTATCTATATTGATAATATTATAGTCTGCTCAGAAACTTGGGAAAATCACCTTACAAGACTAGAAAGGGTACTACAGAAAATAGTCCAAGTGAATGTGAAAATTTCCTTGAAAAAGTGTCATTTTGCATATAGTGAATTAAACGCACTAGGACATGTTGTATCTGGACTTAGTCTAGGCATAGACAAAAATAAAGTAGTAGCAGTACTACTTAAACCAATGCCTCAAACCAAAAAAGAAATGCAATCATTTTTAGGATTTTCTGGTTACTATAGACAGCATATAAAGGACTTTGCAAAAATTGCCAAATCCTTATATAAATTATGTGACCAACAAACAGTTTATGAAATGACTGAAGAAAGGGTCAAGGCATATGAAGAATTGAAAAATTCACTAACAAATGCCCCATTTCTTCTAATGCCAGATTGGAAACTACCCTTCAAACTATACATTGATGCTTGTGGAGAAGGACTAGGTGCTGCACTTCACCAGACACAAATTATCAATGATAAACCAGTGGAAGGACCAATTTGTTTCATTTCAAGGCATATAAAGCCAACAGAAGCAAGGTATGGAGCCAGCCAAATGGAATGCTTATGCTTAGTGTGGGCTTTAGAAAAATTGCATTATTATTTGGATGGCACAGTATTTGATGTAATCACAGACTGTAATGCTGTGAAATCACTATTAAATATGAAGACTCCAAATAGACATATGCTGAGATGGCAAATTTCTATCCAAGAATACAGAGGAAATATGACTATTGTTCATAAATCTGGTAATATCCATAAAAATGCAGATGGTCTTAGCAGATGGGCTCTAGCAAATACCCCTGACAATCCAGCATGGGTACCACAGGAAGAACACCATATAGAAGGAATATGTGTTACAGATATTGGCACAGAATTCTTTAACCAAGTTAAAGAAAGCTATAAGATAGACAAAAATTGCCATATCTTAAGCCAACTTCTAATGAAAGACTGCAAAGACCCATCACTTTCATCAAAACTAGATGAAACATGGAAAAAGGCATATGATGAAGGAAGATTCCACCTCCTTGATGGAATCCTCTACCATAGAACAAAACACATATGTGTTATGACCTTAACAGATAGAACACTAATAAACACTATTTTGCATGAGTGTCATGATAGTGTTGCATCTGGACATCTCTCAGAAGATAGGACACTAGAGAGGGTGAAAACCTGCTCTTGGTGGCCAAATTGGAAGAAAGATGTTGCAGAGTACTGCCAAACCTGTGACAGATGCCAAAAAGCTAACAGAGCCACAGGAAAGAAATTTGGAATGATGATCCAAATCCAAGAACCAAAATCCCCATGGGAAATAGTTCATATGGATTGGTTAACAGCATTACCTCCAGGAGGAGACAGGAGTTATAATGCATGCCTAGTGTTAGTTGACAGGTACAGTAAAACTCCAATGTTCTTACCATGTCACAAAGATGACACCGCTATGGACACAGCCATAATGATATGGAATAAAGTTATTAGCCATACAGGCTTATTCCAGAATATTATAAGTGACAGAGACCCAAAGTTCACTTCAGCATTATGGACAAATCTCCATAACTTGTTTGGGACAAAGTTATCATTCTCAACAGCTTATCATCCTCACACTGATGGTTTAGCAGAAAGAATGATACAGACCTTAGAGGAAATGATCAGAAGATTCTGTGCTTATGGGCTAGAATTCAAAGATTCTGATGGATTTACCCATGATTGGTGTACACTAATACCAGCACTGGAACTGGCATATAAAACATCAATTCATTCTTCTACTGGAAAAACACCAGCAATGCTAGAAAAAGGTTGGAATCCAAGACTTCCTTATGACACCCTCAAAAAGGACTTAGTGGATATACATCCAACAGCAAGCAGCTTTAAGATAATGCTTGACAAGGCAAGAAACCATGCAAACATATGTATGCAAGATTCTTTCAAATATGCAAAAGAAAGATGGGATAAAAGTCACAAGCCACCTGATTTCAAAATAGGAGACTTGGTTCTAGTATCAACCCTTAATTTCAATAACATAAAAGGCCCAAAGAAATTGAAAGATTCCTTTGCAGGACCATTTATGATAAAAGCACTTCATGGACCCAATGCTGTGCAATTGGAACTCACAGGTGAACTAATGAACAAACACCCAACTTTCCCTGTAAGTCTAATAAAACCCTACAGCTCAAGTGACAAAGAGTTATTTCCACTAAGAAATAAACCCCCACTTGAAATTCCCCCCTTGGAAGAAGGAGAGGAAAAGAAAATAGTAAAAGTCCTTAAAGAAAGAAGGACAAGAAACAAAAAAGAAAGGGAACACCTTGTAAAGTATAGAAATTCAACTCAAGAAGATGAATGGCTACTTGAGAAAGATATAACAAATGCTGATAAACTACTAAGAAGGTTCAGACATCAAAGGAAGCCTGAAAAATAGAAACGTTAAGCATTATTGAGCTTCAAGACTAACAAAGTCTATTGAAGAGGTAGGACAGTGGATGATACCCTAATTACACATATCAGATTGTGGTACAATCTTTTTTGGTGGTAGGGAATGTGAGCCTTTGAGATATGACCACATACCCAAAAAGGTCACAAGAAAGACTCAGAATAATTATTCCTTTAAGATAATTATACTAAAAGTACTTAGAATAATTATACATTAAAATTAATTACTTCAAAAATACAAAAATACCATAAATTGGTACAAAAATTGGTTTAAATTAAAAACCAATGAGTCACCATGTGAAATAAATTATACCATTGGATTCCCCATGGTAAAATACACATATACCATGTTTATGGCATATCTGTAAAGTCAATATTTAATGAGTTATAAGGAATAATACCTTATAAAAACCATAAATCCTTATTTATTTCAAGAACCAATGAAACAACATGTAAAATAAATTGTACCATTGGATTTCCTATGATAATTAACACATAAAACAATTAATGAGCTAATTTCCAAAGTTAATACTTAAGCAATTAACTCGAATATATGCACTTTTTTGGTCAACGCATATATTCAAGGATAATAGCTAATATCTCTTAAACTATACAAGATAGAGTGATGAACCAAAAATAAAGTTACCACGTAATTACTGTAAGAACACAGATATGAACTTTATTTTACAATTTATAAACAAGGTTAAAACCTATGATGAAATATTGATAAAAATCAACAGAGCTGTTGACCACTTTGTTGTGAAAGTGGTCCGAACTTAAAATAAAGCACACAGTTAGATTCTACTAGTTCATTCGTGAAGAATGACATAATTTTTATTATTAAATTCAGGGTACAACCCCCTGAAATCATGATTTGAAGTTTAAAATATTGAATTTTGACAGAAAAGATGAGTTACAAGAAAAATCATCAAAATTAGAGTTTTGACGATGTAATAAAAAGCTCTTGGCAGCATAATAGGGTCATGTCAGGCTATCAGAATTCACTCTCTGAATTGCTGTAGCGTGTAAAACGTAAAGGGTATTAAAGATCAAAGTTTGAGCTTAAATTGAGCAGTTATGATCACCTACTGTAACCTTAAATTAAGTTTAACAGTCATATGAGTGATAGAATTGGTCAATACTATTAGTTTATGATTAAAACTAATAAAATCCACGAAATTTGGGGTTCTGCCAAGCCTCTGATGTCATCAACTTTAGAGTTATAGTGATAACTCTAAATAATAATGTAATAATGATGCAATATGGTTTGATCATGATGTAATCATCTCAAAACCTTAAAATATTGATCAATTCCAGTGGATATGATCAGTACACGTCTACTAGAAGTCTGCTGGACTCTAGGAGGGAGGTATTTACTATAAATAGAGCTCTTTTTACTCTATTTTCCCCTCAGATGCATCAAAAACATTAAAATCAATTAAATCAAAGGTAATTTCTGTATTCTTTATATATAAAACCATTATATTATTAAAGACCAAAGACCACCTTTTTGTAATCATCTATTTTGACGTGATTAAATCATTTATTTAATTGTTTTTGTTAAAAATCTCTCTAAAAACTCATTTCCACATAAAAATCAAGAATATTAGTAATTTTCTTTATTTTTTATTGTAAATACAATTTGAAGAAGTTGTATTTATATTTTTTGGCGTAAAATATTTCAAAATTATTATATTAAGTGTTAAAAGTAAGTTATTTTCTCTTATTATAATAATTTCCTCTTTATTATTATTTTAATAATTCTTTAATAAATATAAATAGTATTTATATTAATTTATAACTTTAATATTGGTAATATTATTGTTATTAATTGTTTTTTATTAATAAAAAACAATTTTTTACGCCTTTATTATTTGTTTGTAACAATAATAAAGTGCCTTTAAATATATTAATTATTTTATATTAATATATTTATTTTATTATATTATATTTTATAATATAAATTATATTATTATATTTTATTAATAATATAATCATTTTTACGCCATAATTATAATAATTCTTTATTATTATAATTATTTTTATCTCATTTACTTCATTTATAAGGACATTCATAGTACAATAAGTAAAATATTAGTAATTTTTACTTATTGTTTCATAGTCAAACCTTACAAATAATTAGGTATTATTTGGGAGACATTAAGTTCTTTACCAAATATAAAATGCAGTCGAGATGGTTACTTGAGAATAGACACCTCTGGACTCACCTAGCTGACCCCCTTTTTATAATGAAGCAATCCTTATTCCCAGTTTTGATACATTCTGTTCCAATTTACTTTGACACTGAGGATGAATTATCCATTCAATAATATTTCTCTGAGAACAACATTTCTAGAGAAACAATAAAGAAGGCAAGATGGGTAGGAGGCCCAAAGAGTCAAGATAAAATACATGAGTCAATCATAATCCATTTAGACAATAGAGAAATTGAAAAAGACATAGTGAAAGGTCACTTAGCATACCAAAGAGCTCACCTAAGACTAGCCACATTCCAAAAAGGCCCACCACAATGTTATAGATGTTTAAAAGTCAGAAACATCGCACGCCACTGTAAAAATAGCGCTCAATGTTCTAAATGTGGAAAGGATCATGAGTCCAAAGACTGTAAGCAGAGAGATGTAATGACCAAATGTATCTGATTCATCAATAAAGACAAATAAAAAGGAATAGAGATTGACCTTAAAGGTAAAGAACACAGTCACTTGTCTTTTGGTAGGAAATGCCCATTCAATCAATCTGAGCTGGCAGAGTCCAGCTTGGAAAGACGCTTATGAAGGGCAAATTACCACCAACACAATAGCAAATTTGAATTATAGGTAGTTTTTGAGAAACAGAAATTCATCTATCACCAGCCTCAATAAAAGAAGGATTATCAATAATACATCTGAGCTTTCATAATGGAAAAGATAAAATGCTAAGTGTACTCAATACAGAACAAGAACAATTAGAATTACTTTTAAAAGAGCCATTGGTCCATCCCCATGACAAACAACCACCTACACACAAAGCATGGAGGAGAGTTTCTCCAGTAGCGGAAGCAAAGACACATAAAGAAAAACAAAGAACATGTATATACGTAAGAAGCTATGTACCTTCAAAGGACATCATGATAGAAGAAGAAAATGAAAAATTACTTACTTCAGTAAAGATTAAATCAAGTATTAATGAATAGATTAAAGAAATGACCATCAAAACAATATATAACCCAACAGCTTCTTTCAAAGGAATATAGGTGTTGAAAGAAAATCTGGTAAATAATAAAGACAAGAACACACCAACAATTATCACTATGGATGCCAGCTTACACCACAAACTGTGGAATCCTAAAGGATACCATCACACACATCCCCAAGAAAAGCAATTAATTAGTATTTTTGGACTAAATGGTTTTAAACTAATCTCACCCAAACACACACCTACAATCCTATGAGCAACAGAAAGAGCAACAGTAATAGATATAGCATAGGCTAACCTCCAAGCATCAAAAATGATGGAGGAGCTCTCAGTAAACCAGGAGAACCATTCGTCAGATCATTAACCTGTAATATTCAAATTGAAAACAAATAAAGAGGCAGTCCAGCTTAAGAGACCCCAGTTTCTGAAGGCAGAGAACTACTTAACAGATCTGAAAGAGAAAATGAAAGAAAGAACCATAGTAGACAACTTACAGACAAGAAAGGAAGTAGATGAGGATGAAAAACAGCTTTGTGACAACCTGAGAAACTTATACATGAAACAAGGTAAGGTAGTAAGAACAAAAGGAAATAAAGAGAAGAGCTGTTGGGATAAGAAAATTCTCAACTCAATAATCAGGCAATGGAATAGGGCAAGAAGATGGTTCCTACTAAAGAGATCAGAAGAAGCAAAAAGATGTTATCAACTATTGCAGAAAAACTTTTCATGTAAGGTAGAAAGGTTAAAACAAAACAATTGGAGAAGATTCTTGGAAGAAAGGGGAGGGAATCTTGCATTCAACACATTCAAATCTACAAAATCAAGAATGTTGGGTGAAGTTAAAGCACTAACGACAAAAGAGGGAGTATTAAAACAGGATAAAGAGGAAAAAGCTTACCTTCTATTTGAGATTCTCTCCAAAGAAGGTGAACAAATCAACATTTCTGATATCCAACTAGGACAACAGCAGGAACGATGGAACTTAAACCAAATAAAAACACAAGAAATCCAATCCAACATAAGAACACCCCCTCAAAAGAAAGAAGCTGGACCAGAAAAAAATTCAAATGAATTAATAAAGATATAAGGTAGCTTACTAGAAAATTGATCATCAATTTCATTTAATTCATGTCTTAAGCTAGGATAGTTACCAAAAAATGGAAAAAAGAATCAACAATTATAATCCAGAAAAGTAACAAAATTGACTACACAGATGCGACGGACTACCAATAAATAGCCGTATTGAGTACAGTAGAGAGATTATTCAAAAGGATATTAAATGGAAGGATAACAATCTGGGCGGAGAGGAGCAGAAGATTAGCAGATGGGAACTTTGGAGGCAGAAAAGGACAAAACATTGAAGAAGCTATGCTGCTATTTGATTCCCAGGTAAAGAACAAATGGAATCACAATCAAATAGCTGTAGGATTGTTCCTAGACGTGAAATCAGCATACCCATTGATACACAGAAAATGACTTTTTCAAAAATTGAAAGGAAAAAGAATCCCAACTTACCTATATATGATAATTAATTCTTTACTAAGCAACAGGAGCACAGAGCTGAGGCTGGAAGACTTCACAACCAAGACACAACAACTGGATAGGGGTCTGCCCCAGAGCTCTCCTCTTTCAGTAATGTTGTATCTAATTTAAAACTCAGATCTACTACTAAAAGATAAACTGACATATGAATCAGACAAGATATCCTTAGTTTACATGAAAAATATTATGCACCTTGCAGCAGCCAATAACCCTCAGGAAGAAATCAAAAAGATGGAACAAATAGTGAAAATGACCCTTAAGTGGCATAGAAGGAAGGAGAAATGTTTGATAAAAAGAAAACAGTCTTAATGATCTTTACAAGAAAGGAAAATGAAGATATGAAATTGAGGTCAGGAGATGGGAAAAGGAACCTGACTCAAGCTGTGAGATTGCTGGTAATAAAGCTGGATAGGAGGCTCACTTACATTGAAAATATCAGCAAAATCAAAAATAAAGCAAGCTCTACACTTAACCAGATAGGAAGAATATGGAGAAATCATTTTGGACTAGTAATTGAGGATACAAGAATCCTAATGAAAAAGTTATTGTACCCTAGATTATTGTTTGGAAGTATAATGTGGTTAGTAAACAAAAATGAAGGAATGATAAATGAAATACTGAAGAAAATATATAATAAAGCCACAAGGATGGTAATTGAAGTACGGAAAAGCACACAAATATCATTCCTCAAGTGGGATAGTGGGTTAAATTCACTAGTAACATCTCACAGCCTCCACTGCCACAAAGATTTAGCCAGATTACTTGCAAAAGACAGTTCTAACCCAGTAAAAAATATAATTATAACAGAAATTAAAGAAGGGAAGACAGCATACCAATCATAAATCCAGAACAGGGTAGACAAAAACAATTTAAAAAGATTATGGACACCAACGTGGAGACAATTAAGCTCTACCAAATTGAACCTTGGCTTACTCCTTTTAAAACCTATAACCTAAAAAAAGTAAAGGGTAATGCATAACAGGCAATTAGAGAACTTATATAAAGTGCAACACCAAAAAACATAATTGTTTTCACCAATGGATTCAAAATCCCAGGAAAGGTAAATGGAGAAGCAGAAATCCTATACCCAAGTGGCAATACCATCACTCAACACATTGACAAGAATACAAGGGTATCAAATTATGAGATGTAAATGATAGGAGTACTGTTAGCTGTAGAAGATATAAGGGGGAGAGATCTGTAGGAGAACCTTTGCAACAGGAAATAGGAACCAACAAAGAAAAATTATTATAATAAGCAATAACTCAGCAGCATTAAGTAAGATAGCTAATCCAGCCAAACCTTTGGTAGAACAATATCTTTATATCAGAGCATATAGAGATTTGATAGTCCTGAATGAATTCATGACAGTGAAAATGTGGTGGTGCCCCGGACATGCCAGAGTAGAGGGTAATGAGAAATATGATAAGGAGGCCAAAAAGGCAGTATCAAACCCAACAAATAGAGAACCAGAAATCAAAATGAGCCGGTAAAAGATATTTCAAGAAATCACAAAGAAAAACAAAGAAGAACCCTTATTGAAGGAAGAACAAGAGAGGATAAAAATTAAAAAAAAACCTAAACTACTTACTCAAAAATTAAACACAATGGAGAAAGCACAAACCTCAATTATTAATAAATTCCAAAGTGAACACAGAACTAAAACAATACCTTCAACAAATCAACGCAAGAAGTGACCCACTATGCAAGAAATGAAAGCAAATAGAAATAGTAAGACATTTGTTAACACACTTCTGAAAGTGCAAATCACAAAGAAAGAAATTGAAAATCAGCTTACAGAAGAATAGGATACAGCATAAGGAGAGAAAACTAGAATACTTACTTGAAATTTCAGAAGAATTACCTCACATTACAAGATTTATAGAAGAAAAAAGACAATTTGAATATATGAAAGCTTACGTTAAAGAACCAGAAGTAATCAATACTCAAGAAGAGAGGGGTGAAACTGAAAGGGACAATCACAGAAGGGAGAATGGAAGATGAAATCAGCTAAGTGAAGCAGAAAACAGAGTGACACAAAGAAAAGGATTGCAAGAAAAACTTTTCCCTGGAAAGAGTACACCAATATAGTTCAACAAAGAAACAAAAGGATAAGCCTAAACTTAACTCATACAGGAAATAGTGTGGAATTTAAAATACAATGCACTTTAAAAAAAGCCTTTCCCTGCCTTCCCCAGAGGGGGGCTTTCCAACTTATACCATCACATACTGTGAGCCTTGAAGGTATTCTCAGCTACCCAAAAGACCACAAAGACTAAAACAAGATACAATTATAGATAAATTTATTTATATCATAAACAAAGAATTGAAATATAAATATAAATTTATACACAAAAATGAAAATTGAATTATAATTTAAAAATAAAATTACATTGAAATATAAAATTGTGAAAACACATTTTTATTGAAATAATTAAGTACAACTGAATTTTCAACAAAAATACCAAAATTGAAATATTTTTGGAAAAAATGTAAATGAAACTTATCATAAATTTATATCCAACAAATAAAAATATGAAAATTATTTCACCATTGGACTCCTCTTAAAAAATAAGGTTGGGTCACCTCTGGGTAAAGTTTCTGTACCTCAACTCTAAATAAGCTTAAATTAAGTTTTCAATATTTTCTGTAAAAAAGGTGAAGATACTCAAAACCTTAGTTTAATTAACATCAAATGTGGTGTTAAGAATCAATTTTTCTTTAAAATTGAGGTGTTGAGTGTAGTTTAGAAGCTATGAGGAATTGAAGTATTTTCAATTGAAATGTCGGAATGTGCACATGTATTACATAAGTGAACTTTAATTTACATATGAGGTGTCAATTATTACAGTTTTGTACTTTCAAAACTCAATTGAATTACATATGTAACTTATAAGTATAATACATTATGAGGAATTAAAGAAAAAATAAATTGGAAAGATTGATTCTGTAAGGTGTGGATATGAAACTTTGATTAAAAATCAAATACTTTTCCTGTCCTCAAAATTTGTATAAGGTAAAAATCAATTAAAAATGGTAACAAATATTATTTTTAAGAGAAAACACGCCAATTTTATTGCTTATAGCTTTATTAGTATGAAACAATAATATTTATAAAGATTTATTGTTTTACCAACAATAAAGATTTATCCAAAAATACTCTACAAGAGATATTCAAGGCTACAAAAGAAATTTCTTCAAGAGCAATTTAAATTAGAATTAATTGAGCAAAGAACTGCAAGAAATTAATTGAAGAAAAAAGTCTTTAAAAGGGATATTAAAGAGAAAACACGCCCAAAATTGACCAGAGTGAATTTGGAATCAAAGTGACAACGTTAACAGTGATGAAAGATGCTTTAATTCACTTTTGGGGTGGTTCAGGGTAAAAATGATTATAAGAGTTACAAAAAATGATTATAAAGATTTTTTCACGTTGTTAAAAGGTTTAAAATTATTTAAAAAAGGTGGTTTGAATCTTTTATTGATTGGTTTAACAGTGTTTAAACTAATTATAAAAGGAAAAGATTCTAACATGAAGAGAAAAGTGGGGCAAAGAAGACATTCTTTTATAGCAATCAATTTTCTTACTCCAAAAGTAAAATTTACTCTTGTCAGTCGTGAAAAACAGTCTGAAAACAGAAAAGCCAATTATGTCATCATTTAACTGTGGTTTAGACCAAAAAAGGGCTGGTTTAAGCCATTTTTAGCCATTTCAGACCCTTAAATCAGCCATTACTATAGCAATACCTGGTCTAGAGCCTTAAAAACACCTCAGAATGTGTGTAAGAGGCTTAGAAATCAGTTAAAACTGTTCTTACTAACATTGTTTTAACTTAAGGGTAGTTTTACCCTCTTGGAAGCAGTTCAAACCAACTCGGTTGGTATCAAAACCCCATCATCAATTGAGTGACAGACCCTGTGACTCAATTCCAGGCCAAAAGTGATAAACTTTTGCGTGGATTTTGACATCCCATGCCAGTCAGCAAGGAGTTTGGGGGTCTGGCTCCCCCCTAGAGCTAGAGTTCCTTTCCCCCCCAATTTTAATCTTTCCAATTTATTTTTTCCTTTAATTCCTCATCATGTATTATACTTGTAATTTACATATGTAATTCAATTGAATTGTACAGTACAATACAGTAATAATTGATACATCATATGTACATCAAAGTTCACTTATGTAATGCACGTGCACATTTTGACATTTCAATTGAATTCAATTGAAAATACTTCAATTACTCATAACTTCTAAACTAAACACAACACCTCAATTTTAACACAAAAATTGATGGTTAACACCACATGTGGTGTGAATTAAATGAAAGTTTTGAGGATTTTCAATTTTTGTATTGAAAATACTAAAAACTTAATTTAAGCTTATTTAGAGTTGAGGTACAAAAATTTCACTCAGACATGACCCCACCTAATTTTTTATGAGGAATCAAATGGTGAAATAATTTTTATATGTTTATTAATTGGATAAAAAGTTATAATATATGTTATATAAATTTTTACCAAAAATGTTTCAATTTCATAATTTTTATTAAAAATTAATTTTTACATAATTTTTACAACTAAAAATGAATTTTCATAATTTTAAATTTTATTGTAATTTTATTTTTAAATTATAATTAAGTTTTGATTTTTAAGTAAGAATTTGTATTTATATTTTAAATACTTATTTTTATAATATAAATAAATTTCTCTTATTTATATTTATATCTTAATTTATCTTTTGTGGTCTTTTGGGTATATGAAAATACCTCTGAGGCTCACAGATTCTGGGGGGGAAAAGGAATCTTGGCTCCAAGGGGGAGAAAGACCCCCAAATTCCTTGCTGAAAGTCATGATATGTCAAACTCCATGCAAAGGTTCATCACTTTTGGCCTGAAATTGAGTCACAGGGTCTGTGTCTCACTTGATGATGAGGTTTTGATACCAACCAGGGCAGTTTTAACTGTTGGAAAGAGGGTTAAACTACCCTTAAGATAAAATAAACATTTTAAAAAATGTTTTAACTGGTTTTGACGTCTCTTACACACATTCTGATGTGTTTTGAAGGCTTAAAACCAGGTATTAATATAACAATGGCTGATTTAGGGGTACAAAATGTCTGAAAATAGCAAAAAATGGCTAAAGACAGCCCACTTTTGGTCTAACCCAGGGTTTGTTGATGCCATAATTGGCTTTTCTGTTTTCAGAGTTATTTTTGCAACTCACAAGAGTAAAACTTACTTTTGGATTAAGAAAATTGGTGGCTGTGAAAGAATTTCTTCTTTGCCCCACTTTTCTCTTCATGTTAGGACCTTTTCCTTTTTTAATTAGTTTAGACAATGTTAAACCAATAAATAAGATGTTCCAACCAACCTTTTAGCCACATGAAAAAAAAATATAATCATTTTTTGTAACTTTTATAATCATTTTCACCCTTGAACCATCCCACAAGTGAATTAAAGCATCTTTCATCACTGTTAACTTGGTCACTTTTTTCCAAATTCACTCTGGTAACTTTTAGGAATGTTTTCTCTTTAATATTGTCTTTAAAAACTCTGTTCCTATATTAATTTCCTGCAGCTCTCTGCTCAATCAATTTCAATTGAAATTTCTCTTGAAGAAATTTCTTTTGTAACCTTGAATATCTCTTTTAGAGTACTTTTGGATAAATTTCTATTGTTGTTAAAACAATAAATCTTTATAATACTATTTTTTTATACTTATAAAGTTCAAAATAATAAATTTGCCATGATTTCTCTCAAAAATTGTTTTTGATACCATTTTTAGTCAATTTTTACCTTATACAAATTTTGCAGACAGGAAAAGTACTTGATTTTTAATCAAAGTCTCATATCCACACCTTACATTTGCAGCCCCAGCCATTATACTTTACCTGTGACATTTTCTTTTACTCTTTTTGGATCTTTTTTCTTATATTGAAAAATTTAAACAATCCATAAAAATACTTATAAATCAAAAAATCCGTAAAAAATAAAACTTTTTTATATTATGCGTGAGGCTTTATTTTTTTCATTTATCTTTTGAAAAATCTTTTTTTACTTCATTAATTGCTTTCTGAATTAATTTTAGTGTCTGAAAACATGGTAAGACAAGAAAATATTGAAACTGCATCAACAGTTACTAGCATTATTCCTGCCAGTACTGCCAATTCTGACTATCATAGCACAGGTATTATAGCTCAGAACAACCAACCAGAGCCAATTTATTCTGAATTGACTAACTTGGACATAATTAATACCCTTTAGAAGGCAAAGACTTTGGCCAATAGTAAGTTTTTTGAGGTAAACATACTAGTGTTAAGCTTTTTAATAAAAAATATGCCTTAAACCAGATCAGGAGCCATCTATAACCCCTCAAGCAGCTCCCAAAAAGGTAATAGACATGATTATCGCAGAAGAAGATCAGTTACAGAAGGAAAAGGGTCAGTAAATGAATCTCAAAATGGAAAATTATGCCAATATGAAGCCTATAATACTGTTTTACCTTCAAACAGAGCTGACACTGCCACAAGAAGGCTCAGTGGACATTTGAAAATCCCTCCAGAAGGCACACAACAAGACATTACAGCACAAAGAGTATCAGATCCTTGAAGCTCTGTGGAAAAACTGCATGAATTATTACCTGACTGTGAGAAAAGTCCTGGGCCATCCCAACACTTTCAATTTACTCAATTGATGGCATCCATTGATGGAAAAGAAAAACATGATGATTTTAACAGCAGAATGGAGGAAAAACAACCCCCCACCACCCAAGCAAGTGCTAAAAACTGCTCCATTAGCCAGCAGCAGCAATTACAATGTGAAAAAGCAGCCACAAGCTCAGAACAAGGGAAAAGGAAAAGAACCAGCTACAAAAACTTACAGCAAGGGCTACAGAATACCAAAGATTCAGCAGGATGCCATGGAAAATGTATTTCAGATGGCCAGGACAATGATGGAATTACAGAAGAAGGAGGAAGCAAGACTAAAATATCTGAAATGATTTCTGATATTCTGGATAGAGTTGTAAACTTGTACATAGCTATAAATGACATGAAAAGCCATATTTATGATAAAAATTCATCAATTTGTAACAATCGTAAAACAAATAGCTTAAGGCTGAGCCAAATAAATGAGACACTTATGTTTTTTGAAAAGGTTTTAATAACAAACAAAACTTATAATAATTACAATTCATTTGGCAATAAATTAAATGAAAAATCTACTATTATTAAAGAATTAACAGACAAATATTCTAAATTCAATATTGATGACAGAATTGAAACAAGAATAAAACAAGCCAGAAATATTATCAAAGAAGATAATAAGAAAGTCCCTGATGACATTGCAAATTCATTTACTGAAGTAAAGACATATACAATTGCCTTGAGAAATTGTTTTGACACCTCACAACAAGAAGTATCCAAATTAGCAATGAAGTTGATTAAAGTCATTTCTGATAATACTAGACAGACAGAGTTATGGAAAGAATTAATACATAAGCAAGATATGTATAAAACTAAAGTAATAAATTTAATACAAAGCTCCCAACATGAGTTTAGAAATTTTGAAAGGTTTAGCAACAGTAAAATGAATGATATTAAACAATTACTGCACACCTTACCAAGAATGTCTACACCTCTGAATCAAAATGAGGGTAAAATAATTCCCAACACACAAGTATTGGATGTGGAAAATTCACAATTAAAGAATGAATTTTCCATCTCCTTCCATAGCTTGTACCAATTAATGAGCCAAGAACTGTTAAAAGAAGTACCAAAGCTCAAGTAATGGCCTCACTTCAGTGGTGAAGGAGAATATGACCATATGGAATTCATCAGGGGTATTGACATGATTGAAGGAGATTTCTAACTATCAGAAAGATTGGTGAAAGAAATATTTAACACCTTGTTTACCAGATCAGCCCACAGATGGTATATCAAATTAAGACAAGCACATGGACACCAAAGTTGGACTTGCTGGAAAACCCAAATCATTAACAAATGGGCCAATAATGCTTGGGGATTTAAGGTAGAAACAGCCTTTGAATATTCCAAATTTGATTCTGACAAAGATAGAGCTTTACCATGGTTTTGCCAACAGAAAGACAAATTAACAGCATCATACCCTGACAGGTCAGAATTGATGAGTCACAGAAAAACTCTGAGAAAAGGTGGAGGTGATTTGGAGCATGCTGTTAAAAGAAGGACTACTGAACAGTCTTCAGCAGAAGATATTATTGATATATTGGGAGAAGTAACTACCAGAACCAGAATTGGTTATAGTAGGGTGAATATCAAAACAAGGTTTAATACACCATGGAAAGATTCTGTGGAAAAAAATCCTGAAGAAAATTCTAATAACATGAAAGATAAATCTGCAGATATAATCAGGAAGTGCCATATTTTCCAGAGCATCACACATTGGGCTAATTAATGTCAAAGAAAAGGGAAAATAAATTAAATTGAAATTGAAAAGGAACCTGATGTTAAAAAGATGTTTAGGTAGTTGAGGAAAATTCAGATGATAAATTATCAATAATTTCTGAATCTTCAAAATATATAGAAAATATCAATTCCCCGTTTGAAATAATGGAATCTTATTCCCACTTGCCACAATTAAGCAATGGTAAACTTGATTTATCAAAAATTTAAGATTCACAACTAATGAAAATCAAACCAAACAGGGGAAAAGGCTATACAGCTGGTAGCTCCTGTATAACAGAAGTGGTAATTTACAACAAAGAAACTAAGCTTTTACTTGGCCCAGAAGCCTTCTGCTCTTGTGTTGGAAAATCTTTTCTTAAGACTTGTGTACCAAATTTTGAATATCAATTGTTGCCAATTGATGTAATAAAACTCAACAGTTCAAGCAGTCCCATGAAAGCATTGGAAATATTTGAAACTACTTTTCTATTTCCACATATAATTATAAATTGAAGAATAACTGCTTAATTTTTTGTTATGGAAAACTTCTCTAGTACCCATTTTATATTGGGAAATGATTACTTAATCATATATGGCATAGATTGACATAACAATGAAGACAGATACTATATTATTTGGAACAATAAGAGTCAAAAGTTTGCCTTTTTAACATTTAGAATAAAAACTACAGTAAACAAAGTATCACCAGTAAAGTTAGAGTTAGAAAATTTCAAGTTTGAAAAATTAAATGAAGCTGAAATTGGTATTCATCCCACTGATAAAAAACAAAGTGAACTTTCTTCCCTTTTATATGACCACAAAGAAGCCTTTGCATCAGATCAGGAGCCACTGGAAGCAATTGTTGGTCATGAAGTAGTCATGATTCTTAACATTGAAAGACCTTGCCCACCACTCTTGAGAAGACCTGCATATCCAGCAAGTCCTAAATCAAGAGAAGCTCTAGAAATCCATGTTAAAGAACTTCTAGACCTTGGGGTAATAAGAAAGGTTGGCAACAATGAGGAGTTAAGAATAACTACACCAGTCATAGTGGCATGGCATAATGAAAAGTCTAGAATGGTTGGGGAACTTATAGCTCTGAATACTTACACTCTTCCTGTAAGGTTTGTCTATGAAGCTCTTGATAATAGTAGCAATATCAAGAGTACTATGACTGTCCTCAGTAGAAATATATAATATAATGAAATACTATCACCACAAATTTAAATATAATTATTAAAAATAATTATATATAAAAAAAATAAATTTAATTATTATTATAAATATATAATAATAAAGAAATATAATAATTATAAAAAGTTATAATTATTCTATTATTGTTATAGTCACTGAAAATTATAACAATAAGAAGTGGAAAGCTCTTAATGAGACAATTACACGTGGAAAATATGAATATTAACCAATTATAAATAATATAAATATTATTTATAAAAGAATTAAAAAACACACTGTGCAGAAATAATTCTTATAGAAAAACTCTATAAAAAAAACTAATACTAGATAAAAAAAACATAGAACCTTAGAGAAAACTTACTTATAATATTTATTTAATACAACGAGTTAAACAACAACAGTTATTATATTAAATAATAATTATAAGTTAAAAACACGCAAAAAATCAATAATTTTAAAGATAAAACAGCTTCTTATAATAAAAATTATGATTAAAGAGTTTTTAAGAGGAATTTGTGGATGTTTAGAAGATATTTAAGATGATAATTTTATATAATAAAATATACTATTGGTGATTACAACAATAATCTGAATTCTATGATTTCAATTCTTTAGTTTTAATTAATAAAGAACAAAATAACTCAAGAATTACTTTAATAATAAGATTTTATATTTAATAAAACTTTACCTGTTTCGATGTCTAATATGATTGGATTAATAATGAGTTTTTTGGACAAAAACAGTGATGAAAAGACTCTTTTTATGTCTTCAGAGCAGCTCTCATGATTCATAATGTATATAGAGGGCGTGCTCAGGTAAAAACTAAAAAACCATGCTTAAAAAGAAAGTTCTTAACTTAAGGTAACTTATTTTCAATTCCAATTTAAAGTTACCAGTGTTATTCTTAACTCCATGTAACTTTAATCCTCATTTAAACTAATTATTTTGAGTTTTTGAAATAAATAAACTTATTTATACTACAGTTCATCACCAGAACAGCTTAAAAATAGAGTTTCAAGCAGAAATCTCTTAAACTCAATTTTTAATTAATTTTTAAAGAAATCATAATTTTCTTTGAGCTTTAATTAAAAGAGTAAATTTACAGGCTAAATACCCAGGAAATTTATTTATAAAAGATACTTAAAGTTTAATTTATATATAGATAATATTGAATTGTAAGCTGTGTGAAACCTTCAAGCAAATCCATTAAGGATTGAAGCTTTAATGAACTTTTGAAGTTATTGCTATTTTTCCACATAAAATAGCAATACACACCAAACCTTAACTTTTGATAGCATTTTAATGCTTGTAACCTTAAAATTTTAAGCTTATTTAAGCTTTTTAAGCTTAATTGAGTTTTGACAGTTCTTAAAACCTTAAATTCAAGCCTGCATATTGGGATTTACCCTTTGGCAGCTTGAAATTCCTGTCTAAATTGGGATAAAACCAGTTTAAACTTTAATGTTAGAGCAAAGTCTAATCTTAAAGTTTAAATAAGGTTGAAAATCCTCCAATACAGGTGGACAACCTTAATTGAATCCTTGAAGATCCAAAAAGTTGGGTACCCCAGCTCTATTTGGTCTTTTTCCTTTGTCCCACCTTTCTGCGTGGATTTTGCCCTTTTATTTATTTAAAGCTATACTATGTCCTTAAACCCTTTTAAATTGAGCTCACGCAGGATTTACATTCTGTATGGAAAATCCTTAGCCAATTCAGTAAATATACACAACACCTCAATTTTAACTGAAACTTTGGTAAGTTTGCATAAACTTTACGCAACTTTAAATTTAAGCTTATTTAAGATTAAATTTAACCATTTTTAAAAATTTTTAAAAAAGTTACATTAGTACTGTGATATTCTTAAATCTTCTAATAACATAAGAAATAAGTGTTTTTGGGTATAACACCTTATGGATGTACCCTAGGTTATTTTTGGTGTAGAATCCAAAAATTACATAATATTTATAACTTTGTTTATCCAAAAAAAAGTTATACTTATTTTTTGTTATTTTTTATTTTAAATTCAATTAAAAAGTCCGTTGAAGACAAATTTAACTGTGTATAAAGTTATTTGTGGCCTTATGGGTATGTTATACATACCTCACAGGCTCACATTCCCTACCACCAAAAAGAAATTGTACCACAATTTTACTTTTGTAGTATACCCCCAAGTTATTCAGGGGGTATAATCCGCTGTCCAACGTCTCTACTTATACTTTTAAGTATGTAAAGCACACAATTCAAACTTTTCATTGAGCAATTGGTCTTCTCTCATGTCTGAATCTTCTGAGAAACTTTCGGCAATCAGGTATTTTGCTCTCTCCAATCCATTCATCTTCATGTTGTGGATTTTTATACCTGACTAAATATTCTCTTTCATTTTTTCCCCCAAGTCTTTTTTCTTTCAAGACTTCTAGTACCTTTTTATCCTCACTTTGATCTAGTGGGGGTACTTCTAAGGGTGTTTCATTTCTCAAAGGAAATAATTCCTTATCACTTGAAGTGTAATGCTTTACTATACTGACAGGGAAAGTTGGATGTTTTTTTCCAGTTCTCCTGACAGTTCTACTTGTACTGCATTTGTCCCATGAAGGGCTTTAATAATAAATGGTCCTGCAAAGGAATCTTTTAATTTTTTTGGGCCTTTAATATTATTAAAGTTCAAGGTTGAAACTAGTATTAAGTCCCCTACTTTGAATTCTGGGGTCTTATGAATTTTATGCCATTTCTGTTTAGCATATTCAAAAGCATTATTCATGCTTTGATTTGCATGATGTCTCACTCCATCAAGCAATAGCCTAAAGCTTGAAGTTGTTGGATGAATATCAATCAGATCTTTTTTCAAAGTATCAGCTGGAAGTTTGGGGTTCCATCCTTTCTCCAACATTGCAGGAGTTTTTCCTGTTGAAGCATGGATGCAGGTCTTGTAGGCTAATTCCAATGCTGGTATAAGAGTGCACCAATCATGGGTAAAGCCGTAAGAATCTTTAAACTCCAGGCGATAAGCACAAAATCTTCTGATCATGTCCTCAAAGGTTTGAATGATTCTTTCTTCCAGCCCATCTGTTTGTGGATGGTAGGCTGTTGAGAATGATAGTCTTGTACCCAAAAGCTAATGTAAATTAGTCCATAAGGCTGATGTAAATTTTGGGTCTCTGTCACTAATGATGCTTTTAAAGAGACCAGTATGGGATATTACTCTATTCTAGATCAAAAGAGCTGTATCCATAGCTGTGTCATCTTTGTGACATGGTAAAGAGATTGGTGTTTTGCTATATCTGTCCACAATAACAAGACATGCATTGTAACTTTTATCACCTCCAGGTGGTAAGGCAGTTACCCAATCCATGTGAACCACTTCCCATGGGGTACTTGGCTCTTGAATATGGATCATCAGACCAAATCTTTTACCAGTAGCTTTATTGGCTTTCTGGCATCTATCACAACTATGACAGTACTCAATGACATCTTTTCTCCAAGATGGCCACCAGGCACATGTCTTAATTCTTTCCATTGTTCTGTCTTCAGACAGATGTCCAGAATAAATGTTATCATGGCATTCTAGTAGTATTGTGTTAATCAACATTCTACTACATAGGACCATGACACATGTGTGTTTAGATCTATGATATAGTATACCATCAAAAAAATGGAATCTTCCATTATCATAAGATGTTTTCCAAATATCATCCATAGAATTAGCCAAGGCTACATCTTTGCAATCTCTTTTAAGTAGAGCAGTAAGAATATGACAATTCTTATCTTGCTTATAGCTTTCTCTAAATTCTTCAAAGAATTCTGTTCCAACATCCATGATATTAATTCCTTCAATTGGAATTTGAGGTTCTGCACTTGTAGGAACATAGGCAGGGTTGTCAGGTGTATTTGGTAATGCCCATCTACTTAAGCCATCAGCATTCTTATGAATATTTCTAGCTTTATGTACTATGGTCATATTGCCTCTATACTCCTGTATAGAAATCTGCCATCTTAACATGTGTCTGTTTGGAGTTTTCATGTTAAGAAGTGATTTTACTGCATTACCCTCAGTAATTACTTCAAACACACTACCATCAAGATAGCAATGAAGTTTTTCCAAAGCCCAAACAAGGCAAAGGCACTCCATTTGGCTATCTCCATATCTGGCCTCAGTAGGTTTAATTTGTCTTTAAATAAAACAAATTAGACCTTCATAAGGTTTGTCATTGACAATTTGAACTTGATGAAGAGCAGCTCCTAAACCTTTGGCACATGCATCAATATATAGCTTGAAAGGAAGTTTCCAGTCTGGCATCAAGAATAATGGTGCATTGGTCAAGGCATACTTGATTTTATCATATTCTTGAATCCTCTCCTGTGTCATTTAAAAAACATTTTGTTGATCACAAATTCTGTATAATGATCTGGCATGGATTGCAAAATCTTTAAAGTGTTTCCTGTAATAACTGGCAAACCCTAAAAAAGACATCATTTCTTGTTTGTTCTGGGGCATTTGTTTCAGTAAAACTGCAGCCACTTTGTTTTTGTCAACACCAAGGCTCAGTCCTGAGACTACATGTCCTAGAGCGTTTAACTCATGAAACCCAAAATTACATTTCTTAAGAGATATTTTAATGTTCACTTGGAGAATTTTTCTAAGTACTAATGAAAGTCTCTCTAAATGTAATTGCCAGGTTTCTGAACAAATGATAATATCATCAATATAAATGATTAACCATCCTTCTGACAATTCATGTGGGAAGTTGGTATTCATCATTCTCTGATAATGAGAGGGTGCATTTTTAATACCAAAAGGCATTCTCAAATAGTCATGAATCCCACAATGAGCAATTATTCGCAATAATTTCCTAGCATGAGGTGTCAAAACATTCTAATGAAAGCCTTTCAGAGCATCCATGGAAGTAATGAATCTTGCTTTGGATAATTGAGTCAAAGTCTCACAAATTCTAGGGAATGGATACCTGTCTGGAATAGTATAGGTATTCAGTGCTCTAAAATCACCAACCATTCTTGACTTATCATTATGTGAAGTAATGATTACTGGAGTTGTGACTTCTACCTCCTCATTGTGTCAAACTTTTCTAAGAACTCCCAGTTTCATTAGTTCATTAATATGACTTTCTAATGCCTCTCTAGCCCTAGGGCTAGCTGGGTAAGCTGGTCTTCTTAATAGTGGCGGATAAGGCCTTTGCACATTAAGCATGATGTCCACTTGATGGCCTTTTATAGCTCCAAGTGGCTCATTATCTGAAGAAAAGGCTTCCCTGTATTGAAATAAAATTTCAATAAGCTCTTCCTTCATTTCTAGTGTTAATTCAGGACTAATTTGTGCTTCAATCAATTGACCTGACACAAATTTTTCCTTATTAACATTTTTCACTTGCTTAATGATAGTAATTTCTCTTTTTTCTAGAGGAAAAGAAAATTTTTGTCTTTTATTTTCCCCTATAGTGAAATACCTGTATTTATGATTATTAATATCAATACAATGAATATTGAGATAATCATTCCCAATTATAAAGTGCTGTGAAGTACAATTATTCATGACAACAATTTCAACTTTCATTCTTATACTTCCTGTAGGATGAGGAAATATTATTGCTGCTTCAAATATACCCAAGGGGTGCATATTTTGGCTAGCACTGATGAATGTTATACCTTCAATTGGCATTAATTTGTCTTGCCAATTGGTTTAAACCTTTTCAAGATAATCCTTTCCAAAACAAGTGCAAAAAGCACCTGAGTCAAGGTGTATCTTTGCTTCTGTGTTGTTTATCACAATATTAGTGATACAAGATGAACCAGATGTATAACCTTTACCTCTGGCAGGTTTGGTTTTCTGCATTTTAGCATCTTGCACATGTATGAGACCCATACATTCATCACTATACTGTGGTAAATGAGTGTGTACCTCAGTGACTTCAAAGGAAACACTAATTTTTTCTATACTAAACTCTTCTGGTACTTCTTCCTCTTCTGAAGGCTCATAATCACTTTCATATAAAGATACATCAGTTGTTTCTTTTGTGTCTTCCACTTCTTCAACATTTATCTCATTGATTCTTGTCTTTTTTGGGTAAGGGTTTGCTAAATGAGATGTACTTGCACATTTGTGACATTTCAAAGGAAGTCTGTCTTGTGGCTTATTTGGCTTTGAAATTGGTTTCCCATTAGTCTTGTTTTCTATTGGGAATTTAGACCAATTTCTTCCAATTTTTGTTCTAGTAGTGATGTCCTCCATAGCATTGATTTCATCTTCTGTAGAGAAAGGCTCAATACATCTCCTTCTTGTAGCATGCTCAAGGTCACCACCAAAATTTCTTAATATCCTTTTATGTATCATTGTTTCAGACATATCAGGATGAAGGGCAGTTAATCTGTCCTTCTGTTTATAAAACCAAGACATGGGCCTGTCCCTCTCAATATTAAAAATGGCTTATTCAAAAGAATTTTACATTCTAAATCTCCAGTAATCATTTGCCCATTTGGAAATAATTGATTCTTTCCACCAAGGCCAAGAATGTTTACCATGGTCTTGTCTCATTTTGTAATACCATTTCTTTGCTGATCTGGTAAATAATGAGTGTAATCTGGCACTTATGTATTCATCTGGTATGTTAAAGTCTTCTTTGAACATATCAATTGTTTTCACAAATTCCATATGATTATATTCTCCTTCACCATTAGAGGTTGGCCATTCTTCTAATTTTGGAATGTCTTTGAAATTGCAAGCAGTTTACACATCATTACTTGAAATGGTATGATGTAAATCATTATTCAATTTAAGCACATTTCTGTCAAGAATTGGTGTGGATTTCCTTGGAAATTCATTTTTCAGTGATATATTATTAATACTTGATTGAATTTCTTCTTTTAATTCAAGTCTTGCTTTATCACTTTTTTCCAATTGTTCTTGGAAAAGAGCTGCATTGTGACCATTTGAATTTTTCAAGTTTTGAACTTGTAATTTCAATTCTCTTAACTGTCCAGTTTTAAAAGAAATTGAATTGTCATACGGTTGATTGAGCAAAGTAACTTTAGACTCAATCTTTGCACAAATTTGCGTCAAAGACACAATATTGTCTTTATTAACATTTTCAAGTCCAATAATGGTTTTTTGGTGGTTTTTTACTTGTAATATCTCATTACCCAGCTTTTGTTGGATATACTCAAATGTTTCAAACTTTGTCATAATTTCTTTATTAGAAGATTCAAATTGAGTTACAAGCTTAACAAGATCTATTTCTTTGGGAAATATTGGTTCACTCTTTCCTCTTCCTTGTTTTTGAATTCCATCAGAGTTCTTGCCATATTGAACACATTGTCCATGGCTGTCTTTTCTTTCTTTGGGATTCTGTAATTCTGTTGGTAAGGCTTGTTCCATTTGGGCTTTGCCTTTCCCTTTGCCTTTTGCTTGCCCTTCTGATTGATCTTTGGGGCTTGCTTGGGCTTGTCTGGCACTTTTTGAGGCGGATTTTTGCTGGTGGGAGCTTCCACTGGGCTGTATTCCTTGCCTTGGGCAAACTTCTTCTTCTGATCCTCTGATAACATACTTTTGTTTTTCAACCAAGCTTTTATCTGTTGGACTTGTCCTTTGCAAGACATTGGTCTCCAACCCTTCAGAAGTTCTTCTGTCTTTTCTGGACCCATGAACCTCTTCACTTGAAGATAAGAGTTCATTGTGCCTATCCAAAGACTTGGGTGAAGTTCCCACTCTTGCTGTTTTGTGGCCATAAACCAATTCTTGTACTGAGACTGGTAAATCTCCACTGCTGCCTGTTGGAAATGATTCAGGTCTAACAGAAATAGCAGTTATGTCAGCTTCTGGACTCTCAATAAGAGTTTCAAAGGTGCTGGCTAACCTTTGGGAACTGGTGGAAGTTCTGGCATCCTCCATTTGTGCCTCTCCTCTGGGCTGACATTCTTGTCTTTTTGATTTGTGACTGGAATGTCCTGGTCCAGATCCATTTGATTAGATGGAGTAATTACTTCCACTTCTAGTAGGACTCATTTCACATCAATTTTAAGAAAAAATAGACTAAGAATTAATTGAATTCACCTGCTGGACCTTTGAAGGGTTCTTTGGTTATCAAACCCCTTGGTGCTGGGCTAGTTTGAATCTCAATACTGGACTCTGAGGCTTCAGAATCAAAAGAGCTATCTCTAATTGATGACCCTAGAGAAAAAAATAAAATTATAAGTTATTTTATCAAATAATAAAAATAACTTATGAACTCAACTTATTGAATAAAGCTGGTTAAATGTAATTTATGGCAAATTACGTCAAAAATAAAGAAAAATGTCTAAGATAAAAAAAAATATTTCTAGTAAAGATTTTTATTTTTTTTATATTTTCTTTAAAGAAATAATAATTATGTAATTAACAAGTTTAGTAATCAAAATTGTATTATTATTCACTTTATACTAGAATAACTCAAAGAATAAATTTCAAGTCTGTGATGTGAAAAAGCCACTAATTAGACAAAATAAATTTATTCCAAGTCACTCAATAGTATATTGTTTCAAATAATATTCTTAAGAAAAAATAACTTTATTAATATTATAAAGATTATTTATAAGGGATAAGTCCCAAAAAAGCCAATATTAAGAGAAATATGGCAATTTTATGTCAAAAAATAGTAAAATAAGGTCTAGAATATGATTTATGTCCCAAAAATTGGTTAAAATCACAGCCAGGCCCCCAAATGTAATGTTTGTCTATGAAACTCTTGATAATAGTAGCAATATCAAGAGTACTATGACTGTCCTCAGTAGAAGTATATAATATAATGAAATACTATCACCACAAATTTAAATATAATTATTAAAAATAATTATATATAAAAAATAAATAAATTTAATTATTATTATAAAAATATAATAATAAAAAAATATAACAATTATAAAAAGTCATAATTATTCTATTATTGTTATAGTCACTGACAATTATAACAATAAGAAGTGTAAAGCTCTTAATGAGACAATTACACATGGAAAATATGAATATTAACCACTTATAAATAATATAAATATTATTTATAAAAGAATTAAATCACACACTGTGGAGAAATAATTCTTATAGAAAAATTCTATAAGAAAACTAATACTAGATAAAAGAAATATAAAACCTTAGAGAAAACTTACTTATAATATTTATTTAATACAACAAGTTAAACAACAACAGTTATTATATTAAATAATAATTATAAGTTAAAAACACACCAAAAATCAACAATTTTAAAGATAAAACAACTTTTTATAATAAAAATCATGATTAAAGAGTTTTTAAGAGGAATTTGTGGATTTTTAGAAGATATTTAAGATGATAATTTTATATAATAAAATATACTATTGGTGATTACAACAATAATCTGAATTCTATGATTTCAATTCTTTAATTTTAATTAATAAAGAACAAAATAACTTAAGAATTACTTTAATAATAAGATTTTATATTTAATAAAGCTTTACCTGTTTAAATTTAAAATATGATTGGATTAATAATGATTTTTTTGGACAAAAACAGTGATGAAAAGATTCTTTTTATGTCTTCAGAGCAGCTCTCATGATCCATAATGTATATAGAGGGCGTTCTCAGGTCAAAACTGAAAAACCATGCTTAAGAATAAAGCTCTTAACTTGAGGTAACTTATTTTTAATTCCAATTTAAAGCTACCAGTGTTATTCTTAACTCCATGTAACTTTAATCCTCATTTAAACTAATTATTTTAAGTTTTTGATATAAATAAACTTATTTATACTAAAGTTCATCACATGAAAAACTTAAAAATAGAGTTTAAAGCAGAAATCTCTTAATCTCAATTTTTTATTAATTTTAAAGAAATTATAATTTTCTTTGAGCTTTAATTGAAAGGGTAAATTTCCAGGCTAAATTTCCAGAAAATTTATTTATAAAAGATAATTGAAATTAAAGTTATATAGATATAATATTAAATTGTAAGCTGTGTGAAACTTTCAAGCAAAGCCATTAAGGATTTAATTTTTAATGAATTTTTGAAGTTATTGCTATTTTTCACGTAAAATAGCAATACACACCAAACCTTAACTTTTGGTAAGGTTTTAATGCTTGTAACCTCAACATTTTAAGCTTATTTAAGCTTAATTAAGCTTTGACAGTTCTTAAAACCTTAAATTCAAGCCTAAATATTGGGACTTACCCTTTGGCAGCTTGAAATTCCTGTCTCAATTGGGATAAAACCAGTTTAAACTTTAATGTTGGATCAAAGTCTAATCTTAAAGTTTAAATAAGGTTGAAAATCCACCAATACAGGTGGACAACCTTAATTGAATCCTTGCAGATCCAAAAAGTTGGGTACCCCAGCTCTATTTGGTCTTTTTCCTTTGTCCCACGTTTCTGCGTGGATTTTGCCCTTTTATTTATTTAAAGCTATACTATGTCCTTAAACCCTTTTAAATTGAGCTCACACAGGATTTACATTCTGTATGTAAAATCCTTAGCCAATTCAGTAAATATACACAACACCTCAATTTTAACTAAAATTTTGGTAAGTTTGCATAAACTTTATGTAAGGTTTGACTATGGAACAATAAGTAAAAATTACTAATATTTTACTTATTGTACTATAAATGTCCTTATAAATGAGATAAATAATATAAAAATAATTATAATAATATAGAATTATTATAATTATGGCGTAAAAATAATTATATTATCAATAAAATATGATAATATAATTTATATTATAAAATATAATATATTAATATAAAAGAATTAATATATTTAATGGCACTTTATTATTGTTACAAACAAATAATAAAGGCATAAAAAATTGTTTTTTATTAATAAAAAACAATTAATAACAATAATATTACCAATATTAAAGTTATAAATTAATGTAAATACTATTTGTATTAATTAAAGAATTATTAAGAGAATAATAAAGAGAAAATAACCTACTTTTATTACTTAATATAATAATTTTGAGATATTTTACACCAAATAATGTAAATACAACTTATCCAAATTGTATTTACAATAAAAAATTGAGAAAATTACAAATATTCTTGATTTTTATGTGGAAATGAGTTTTTAGAGAGATTTTTAACCAAAACAATTAAATAAATGATTTAATCACGTCAAAATTGATGATTATAATAAGATGATCTTCGGTCTTTAATAATATAAAGGTTTTATATATAAAGAATAAAGATATGGGTGTTGGTAAACACACGTAAGCCTTTACATGTTTTTACTAAAAACTTACGTGTTTTTACCAATTTATGGTAAAAACATGTAATTATATGTTAAAAAGACATAAGGGGTGGTTTTTAAATGAAATATTCCTATTTATGGCATTTTTAAGGCCATTAATGGCATTCTAAATGCAATAAAGGGCATTATTAATTCCATCAATGGAATTGTTAATGCCATTTATGGTATTTTGAAGGCCATTAATGCCATTTATGGCATTGTTAAGGCCACAAATGACATTAACAATGCCATTTATGGAAATTTTAAGGCTATAAACTTTGATCCTTAATAACCTTTAAGATCTAAACGCTACAGCAATTCAGAGAGTGAATTCTAATAGCTTGGCATAACCTTATTATGCGGCTAAGAGCATCTTATTAAATCATCAAAACTCTATTTTTGATGATTTTTCTTGTAACTCATCTTTTCTGTTGAAATTAATATTTTAAACTTGAAACTATGATTTCAAGGGGTTATACCTTGAATATTATAATAGAAAATACATCATTCTTCACGAATGAACTAGTAGAATCCAACTGTAGACTTTTTTTAAGTTTGGACCACTTTCACAACAAAGTGGTCAACAGCTCTGTTGATTTTAATCAATAATTCCTTACAGGTTTCAACCTTGTTTATAACTTGTGAAATAAACTTAATTTATTTATTCCTACAGTAGTTAAGTGATGACTTTATTTTTGGTTCATCACTCTATCATGCCTAATTCAAGAGATATTAGCTAAAATCCTTGAATATATGCGTTGACCAAAAAAGTGCATATATTCAGGTTAATTCCTTAAGTATTGATTTTGAAGCTTAGCTTCTTAATTGTTTTATATGTGGATTTTTATGAAGAATCCAATGGTACCATTTATTTCACATGTTGTTTCATTGGTATTTAAAATAAATAAGGAGTTGTATTTTTTATAAGGTATTATTACTTATAACTTATTAAATATTGATTTTACAGATATGCCATAAAAATGGTATATGTGTATTTTACCATGGGGAATCCAATGGTATAACTTATTTCACATTTTTATTCATTGGTTTTTAATTTAAACCAAGTTTTATGCCAATTTATGGTATTTTTGTAGCTTTAAGGTACTTATTTTTTAATGTATAATTATATTAAATATTTCTTGTGACCTTTTTGGGTATGTGGTCATATCTCAAAGGTTCACACTTCATGCAGCTTTAAATTTAAGCTTATTTAAGCTTAAATTTAACCATTTTTAAAAAATGTTAAAAAAGTTACATTAGTACTTTGATATTCTTAAATCTTCTAATAACATAAGAAATAAGTGTTTTTGGGTATCACACCTTATGGATGTACCCTAGGTTATTTTTTGTGTAGAATCCAAAAATTAAATAATATTTATAATTTTGTTTATCCAAAGAAAAGTTATACTTTTTTTTTGTTATTTTTTATTTTAAATTCAATTAAAAAGTCTTTTGAAGACAAATTCAACTGTGTATAAAGTTATTTGTGGCCTTATGGGTATGTTATACATACCTCACAGGCTCACACTTCCAGACAGGTACCCAATACCAAAAATCCAAATTTTTCTTACCCAAATATCCAAAGAAGTGTATATAAGCACCATGGATGCCCTTAAAGGATTTCATCAACATGTGGTGATACCAAAGGCAATAAAATACTTGAGGATTATTTTGCATTGTGGAGTGTATGAATATTTAAGGATGCCTTTTGGTATCAAGAATGCACCTTCATACTTCCAAAGAATGATGAATGAAATATTCCCTGAAGAACTTCCAGAAGGATGGTCAGTCATTTACATTTATGATATTATTTTCTGTTCCAAGAGCTGGGAATAACATATATACAGATTATCCAGAGTTTTAAACAAAATTAAATCTGAAAACATGAAAATTTCTTTAATGAAATGTCATTTTGGATTTAAAGAACTAAAAGCACTGGGACATGTAGTATCTGGTTTATCCCTTGGTATTGACAAAAACAAAGTTTCAGCAGTGCTACTGAAAACTATGCCTCAGAACAAAAAACAAATTCAGTAATTTTTTGCGTTTGCAGAATATTAGAGGCAGCATATTAAAAATTTTGCATCCATAGCAAGACCTCTTTATAAATTATGTAACAAAGACACAGTATTTGAAATGACTGTTGACAGAGTCAAAGCCTTTGAGTCTTTAAGACAAGCCTTAACCACTGCTCCACTCTTACTGATGCCAGACTTTAAGCTGCCCTTTAAGCTTTATATTGATGCATCAGGGGATGGACTAGGTTCTTAAATTCATTAGGTCAATATTATAAAAGATAAACCTGTGGAAGGACACATATGTTTCATATCCAGGAAAATCAAACCAACTGAAGCTAGATATGGGGCAAGTCAGAAGGAGTGTTTATGCCTTGTCTGGGCCTTGGAAATACTCAATTACTTCTTGGAAGGATGTGATCTTGTAGGGATAACAGATTTTACCGCTGGTAAATCACTTTTAAGCATTAAAACACCTAACAGGTATATGCTCAGATGGCAATTATCAATACAGGATTATAGAGGTAATATGACTATTGTTCACAAAGATGGGAATATTTGTAAAATTTCAGATGGTCTGAGCAGATGGCCATTACCAAATAATATTGATAATCCTGCTTATGTGCCAGAAGAAGGTTCCCCACAGATCACAATAGAAAAAATCAGTGTTACAGATCTGAACACAACATTCTTTGAAGAAGTAAGAAGCAGTTATACTCAAGATAAGAATTGTAGCATTCTATGCCAATTAATTAGCAAAGACTGTAAGTACAACTCTTTATACATGCCTTAGATGAAATATGGAAAATATAATATTATGAAGGAAGATTTCACTTACTGGATGGTTTAATTTGCCACAGAACTAAGCATACATGTGTAATGACAGTTGTGGACAGGTCCTTAATGAATCTTGTACTGAAAGAATGCCATGACAGCCCCTTCTCAGGACATCTTTCTGAGGAAAAAAAGACAAAGGATAAAGACCTGTATATGGTGGCCAATGTGGCAGAAAGATGTTTCATAGTATTGAAAAACCTGTGACAGATGTCAAAAGGTGAATAAATCCACTGGAAAAAGACTTGGAAATATGATCAAAATCCAAGAACCCACCAGACCTTGGGAAATTGTCCATATGGATTTGGTAACTTACCTACCACCAGGCGGTGATAGAAGTTATAACTCATGTCTAGGGATTTTTGACAGATTTAGTAAGACTCCAATCTTTCTACCATTTCACAAGGATGATACAGCTATGGATAAAGCTCTTCTAATATGGAATAGAGTAATATCATGGACTGGCATATTCACAAATATCATTAGTGACAGAAATCCCAAATTCACCTCAGGACTATGGTCAAATATTAACCAATTATTTGGAACAAAGTTTCTCTTCTCTACAGCCTACCACCCACAAACTGATGGTCTGGCTGAAAGAATTATCAAAACTTTAGAAAATATGGTGACAAGGCTTTGTGCATAGTTCCTTGAATTTTAAGATTGTGATGGGTTCACCCATGATTGATGTACTATTTTACCAGAGCTGGGATTGGCATATAAAACATCCATTAATGCCAGTACAAATCAAACTCCTTCTATTATAGAGAAGGGATGGAATCCCAAATTACCCCAGACTCATTAAGGAAGGATTTGGTTGAAATACATACCACAGATATCAGCTTCAAAGGAATGCTACACAAAGCTAACAGGCATGCAGTAATGTGAGCCTTGAGGTATATTTTACATACCCATATAGGCCACAATTATCTTAAAAAGAAATTTTGAATTATGCAAAACTCATAAGTCATTCATATATCCAAAATTCATCATTTTCAATTTCAGAAAAGATGAATACCTCTTTATTGAGTAAGTAAATCCATGCATTTAAGACCAGATTTGGATTCTACACAAAAATTCACCTAGGGTAGACCCATAGAGTGAATAAGCTCAGTTTAAGTATTTGAGGTGGTAAAATGGAAAATACTTCAATACCACATCATCAATACCACATAAAAGATCCGTGAAAATTTTTGTTTTTCTTAATTTCACGCCAAAATAATGGGAAAGTGAGAAATCCCATGTTACACATACACTAAGAATAGTGTTATGCATGTTTTGAGCACTTAATATCATAGTATTCTTACATGGACTTTTGGTACACCCATAGTGGATATCTCACTTTAAGCTTAAATTACTATTTTGACGTAAAAATTAGGCAAGGGGGACAAAAGACATCAAAGAGAGCCAGGGTACCCAACTTCTGAGGCCTCAGAGGCGTGGATAGCTCCAGAGCATGGATCCATGGCTCATCTTGGCCCAATTGGTAAACTAAAACTCTTTGGGCACTTGGTTACCAAGTTACACCTACTGTAATCACAAGAAAATAGCAAATAACCTGCTATCTTGACGTGCCAAGGAGGTAATGAGCTACTTAGACTCCTGTAACCACGTCAATTCTTGATGACTTTACATGGCTAGACCCTAAAAGAGTAATTAAAACCCTTTTGGGACTCATATTCATTGATTTACCTCATAGCAACCAGCAAAATACTGCTATTTGCAATTCTACGTAGAAATGAGGTAAAAACTTCAAAAATTTATTAAAAATACAATTCTTAATGAATCTTTCTGAAACCTTCAGGACCAATGAAGAACTGTATTATCTATGGTACAACCAGAAAGAACTTCAGTTTTATTAGTAAAATTAAACGTTTTACTTACAGTCCATTTTTTGACCATTCTACATGAAACACTGAATCTTCAAAAATTCACAGTAATTAAAACCTGTGATGAAATTGGCAATAACATTGATAACTTTGAGAAATCAATGATTATTTTAGAATAAAAGAAGATTTACTGTTGTTACTCCTTTTATTCTTAACCATATTGGGGTTGGTAGTCACGTAAAAGCATCAATTAAGTAATTATGATAATCTTACGTGACAACAGATGATGCAATCATTAATCTAAAAAGGTTTATTGTTTTCTCACTCACTGGTTTTTCAGTTTGCTCCATGGCACGCCCCTGTGAGCTGTTGTTGACTTAAAAGAAGCCTCTTCTTGCTGTTTTTTCCGTATGATCATCTTATCAATTTATTAAATCATTATTACCAACAAGTAAGTATTAGTTAAAGCTATTCTTAAGTGTTTTAAATCTTTCCAAATCATCCAGAAAGACGTGAAATCCTAGAATCCAACTACATATTGTTGTAATACTGTTATAAATCCTTTTGATCCCTTAAATCCACAATTCCACGTCAAATTTCTCTACTTTTATCTATCAATAAGTTCTTTGGAGTATTAGTGAGTCATTTATCTTTAATTCTTAAAGTTTTTCTCTAGTAATAGTTTTCTTCAAGAATTATCTTTATAATTATTCTTGTAAAAGATAATTATATATTAAAATAATTTCATTATTTTAATAAAGAAGTTTTTTTATTATTAAATTCTTCTTGTAATTGATTCTTGTAGACAATTACTGCTCACAGTTATAATCACTAGTAGTGTATAACACGTGAAAGAAATAATTTTATAATTATTTAATTGTGGTTATAATAATTTTTTATTATATTTCATAAGAACAGACATAGTACTGTTGATCAATAGTAATATTATCATCAGTTTCATAGTCACATCTTACATTTGGGGGCCTGGCCGTGTTTTTTGAACCTTGTACCCTTAATTAATATATTTTTAAGCTCTAAAATATATTTAATATTTTTTTCTTTCATTTTAAAGTCAAAATAATTCTTATTTTTGAAATTGTTTTGGAAATCTTTTTCATTGAGGAATTTGGTTTAATTTTATACTGTTTTACACGTGGCTTTTTCACATCCAAAAACTTATAAAATTATTCTTTGAGTTACTCTGAATTAATTTTCACTCAAAATCTTAAATTTTAATTTTTTTTCTCAAAAAGAATAATTTTTTTAATATTAAAAAATATAAAACTTATAAAAAAACTTTAAAAATATTTTAAAAAAGTATAAAAAATAATTTTTTCTCTCTTTTATAATTTCTTTTTAGTGTCTTTAATCAAATACTGTGCAGCTGGCAACAGACTCAGTAAAAGATATATCACTAGTCCAGAATCTTCAGAAGCAGAATCTGAAGACAGTATTGAGGTGCAGATTGCTAAAAGAGGCACCTTATTCAACTCAGAAAAAGCTAAATTACCACCAAAAGGTGTGTATTTTATCTTATATTTTCACCTTTTATCTTTAAATTGACTTGAAAATGGTGCATACCAGAAATGGAAGCAACTATTCAGTCCAACCAGATGGATGTGGACAAGGAAGAGGCAAGACCAAATCCAGAAGTGCCAAATCTTCCACAAGAAAGACACATCTGGAGGATGCCAGAGTTGCCCCCCATTCCCCAAGGTCTGTACCAACAGATTTTGACGTAAATTCTGAGCCTGAACTAATTTATGATAATATTTCCAGGGCTGAACCATTTTCAAGTGGCAGCAATAGAAATATATCAGAGCCAGTACAGAAATTGGTTCAGAGCAGCCAAAGAAGAGGAGTGGGAAATCTGCCCAAGCCTTTGGCAGGGGGCAATGAACTCCTACTTACACATCAAGAGCTTTCTGGGTCAGGAGAAGACCATAGAACTCTTAGGAGGATGGAGCCCCCTGTCTTGCAAAGACAAGGTCAAAAAGATAAAGAATTGGTTGAAGAACCAGAGTCTTTTATCCATAGACCAGAAGAAAGAGTTGGAAATGACTCCAACTTTGGAGACAGAGGCACCAGTGGCATCTACCAGCTCCAAACCAGCTCCAGAAGCATCCAAGGACAAGCCCAAAGGACCTCAAAAGAAACAGAGAGGTCCCAAGAACCATCAAGGCAAGGGCAAAGGCAAAGCCAATTGGCACAGACCTTACCCACAAGGGTACAGGATCCCCAAATTGTAACCTTCAGCCGTGGACAGTGTCTTCAATATGGCCAGAACTCTTATGGAATTCACAGCCAAGGAGCAGGAAAGGATGAACAGGACTTTTCCACGCAAATAACTGATGTACATAGAAGTATTAATGTAGAAATTGGCAAACTTGAGTCAAAGTTAAAGCAAATTACATTAGACATAAATAGTTTAAAGACAAATGACAAGAAACATTTTGAATGGCATCAATTGACAACTGTCACCCTTGAGTCAATTGGCAATGCTTGTGAAAGAATTGAGAACCAATGTCAAACTCAGAATAATGACACAGAAGATCTTTTTAAAGTAAATTATAGACTTAAAACTCTTGAAGACCATGTCTTACAAATAGCTAAGAACACCAATCAATTTGCTATACATTTAGCAAAAAGTGACAGTGAAAGGCAAAAGTTGAAGAATGATATAATTGCAAGTGTGGAACAAATTCATAAGAATCATGAACCACATATGCCAAGACATTCTACACCTTTAACTGAAGAAAAACTCTCTGTTAAGGAAAGGCTTACACCATTCTTAGGAGAAAATGCCTACTCTGCAAGGGATATTCCCAAAATAGAAGAATGGCCAACATTCTCTGGTGAAGGAGAATACAACCATATTGAATTCATCAGGACTATTGATATGTTGCAAGAAGACTTTAATATACCTGATGAAATCATAGTGGGAAAATTACACTGTTTGTTTACCAAAACTGCAAAGAAATGGTATTACAAAGTGAGGATTGATAATGGTAAACATGACTGGTCTTGGTGGAAATCTGAAGTGATTACCAAATGGGCTAATAATTCTTGGAGGTTTAAAATGGAAAATGCTTTTGAAAGTGCCATTTTTAACTCAGAAAAATACAAACCACTTACTTGGTTCTTCAAACAAAAAGACAGACTATCTGCTTTACACCCAGATATGTCTGACACTATGAGTAATATGAAAATATTAAGAAAGTGTGGAGGAGAACTGGAACATGCTATCAAAAGCAGATGTGTGGAACCTTGTTCAACAGAGGACTACATTAATGCTATGGAAGATATCATTACCAGAACAAGAATTGGTAAGACTTGGATTAAAAACCCAATAGAGTCCAAAATAGTCTCAAAGATTCCTAGAGAGGAAAGAAGACCAGAAAGACCTGTCTTGAAGTGTCATAAATGTGGAAGTACTTCACATTTAGCCAACACTTGTCCTAAGAAGACAAAAATCAATGAAGTTCAAGTCATTGAAGAAATTCAGTGTACTGAAGAGAAAGAGGAGTCTGATCAAGATTCTGCAGTCTCTGAAGATACACCAGTGGAGGACTATCCCATTGAAAACATTTCAGCTTTCTTTGAGGTCACAGAAGTCCATACCCACTTGCCACAGTACAGTGAGGATTGCTGCAACCTGACCAATATCCAAGATGCCAGAATGTGTAAAACAAAACCTGCTAGAGGAAAGGGTTATACTGCTGGGGCATCCTGTATCACATCAGTTCTGATGAGTGATATTGAAGCCAAAGTAAATTTGGATACAGGGGCATTTTGCACTTGTGTGGGCAAAGATTATCTCCAAATTATACTTCCTGAATGGAAAAACCATCTATTACCAATAGAAGGTGTACAATTCAGTAGTGCCAGTAACAATATGTACCCCTTGGGAATATTGGACACTAATATTGTATTCCCACATCCAGCAGGAAGTGTAAGAATGAAAACTGAGATTGTAGTAATGGATAATTGCACATCTCAGCACATCATTCTTGGAAAAGATTACTTAAATATTTATGGTATTGATATAAATAACCATAAGGACAGATATTTCACAATTGGAGATAACAAGAGACAAAAATTTGCTTTCTCCAATATGCCAAAACAGTTATCTGTAGTATCTTCTGTCAGGGATACTTACAAAGATGAATTTGTGACTAATCAACTTGTTGAAGCACAAATTAATCAATCATTGTCACAAAAGATGAGGAATGAGCTTATTAATGTGTTATACACATATAAAAATGCATTTGCCTCTGATAATGAACCATTAGGCGCTATAAGAGGACATGAAGTTGATATTACTCTTAATATTGACAGACCATATCCTCCAGTACTTAGAAGACCAGCTTATCCAGCCAGTCCCAGAGCTAGAGAAGCCTTGGAAAAACATATCCAAGAGTTGATCCAACTTGGTGTGCTAAGGAAAGTAGGCCATAGTGAGGAAGTTGAAGTGAAAACACCTGTTATTATTGCATGGCATAATGATAAGTCAAGAATGGTTGGAGACTTCAGAGCATTGAATACCTACACAGTTCCAGATAGGTATCCAATACCTAGAATTCAAGAAACCTTGACTCAATTGTCTAAAGCCAAGTATATAACATCAATGGATGCATTGAAAGGCTTCCATCAAAATGTTTTGACGCCCAAAGCTAAGAAATTACTTAGAATTATCACTCACTGTGGTATTTTTGAGTATCTTAGAATGCCATTTGGCATTAAAAATACTCCATCCCATTATCAAAGGATGATGAACACCATCTTTCCTACAGAATTGTCTGAAGGATGGCTTATCATTTATATTGATGATATTATCATATGTTCTGATTCATGGTCTTTGCACCTTGAAAGACTTGCAAGAGTACTTCATAAAGTTGCAGAAGTGAACATGAAAATTTCACTTAAGAAATGCAATTTTGGTTTTGAAGAACTCAAAGCATTAGGACATATTGTCTATGGTTTAAGCTTGGGTATTGACAAAAACAAAGTAGCAGAAGTGTTACTTAAGCCAATACCCCAGAATAAAAAAGAAATGATGTCTTTTCTTGGGTTTGCCAGTTACTATAGGCAACACCTGAAAGACTTTGCAATTCTAGCCAAGTCACTTTATAGAATCTGTGATCAACAGACTGTATTTGAGATGACACAAGAGAGAATTAAAGCTTATGAGAAGATAAGGAAAGCCCTTACAGAAGCACCTTTACTCCTCATGCCTGACTGGAATATTCCTTTTAAGTTGTACATTGATGCATGTGGAGATGGATTAGGGGCAGCCCTACATCAAGTCCAAATTATTGATGACAAACCTACAGAAGGACCAGTTTGTTATATCTCAAGACAAATCAAACCAACAGAAGCCAGATATGGTGCAAGCCAAATGGAGTGCTTATGTTTGGTATGGGCACTTGAGAAACTACACTATTATCTTGATGGCAGTGTTTTTGAAGTGATAACTGACTGTAATGCCGTAAAATCACTTCTTAACATGAAAACTCCCAACAGACATATGTTGAGATGGCAAATAGCCATTCAAGAATATAGAGGAAACATGACTATAGTTCATAAAGCAGGAAACATTCACAAGAATGCTGATGGACTTAGTAGATGGGCTTTAGCCAATAGTACTGATAACCCAGCTTATGTACCTTTGGAAGCTGAACCACAGATTCCAATTGAAGGAATTAACATAACTGATATTGGGACTGAATTCTTTGAAGAAGTCAGAGAATCTTATAAACAAGACAAGAATTTCCATATCTTGACTTCTTTATTAGATAAAGACTGCAAAGATACATCTTTAGTTAATGCACTTGATGAAGTTTGGAAAAATTCCTATTCTGAAGGAAGATTTCACTTGTTTGATGGGATTATTTACCATAGAACAAAACATTCTTGTGTGATGACACTGTGTAGTAGATTACTTATCAATACCATTCTTCATGAATGTCATGATAGTATCTACTCTGGACACCTGTCAGAAGACAGAACACTTGAAAAAGTGAAGAACTGTGCATGGTGGCCATCTTGGAGAAAAGAAACCATTGAATATTGCCATACCTGTGATAGATGCCAGAAAGCAAACAGGAGCACAGGCAAGAAATTTGGATTAATGATCCATATTCAAGAACCAAAATCCCCTTGGGAAGTTGTTCACATGGATTGGGTCACAGCAATTCCTCCAAGTGGTGACAAAAGTTATAATGCTTGTTTAGTCATTGTAGACAGATATAGCAAAACTCCCATATTCTTACCATGTCATAAAGATGACACTGCTATGGATACAGCTCTTCTTTTATGGAGTAGAGTTATATCTCATACAGGGTTATTTAAGAATATCATAAGTGACAGAGATCCCAAGTTCACATCTGCACTTTGGACCAATCTTCATAGATTGTTTGGGACTAAGTTATCATTCTCTACAGCATATCACCCTCAAACAGATGGGCTAGCAGAGAGGATGATTCAAACTTTAGAAGACATGATCAGGAGATTTTGTGCTTATGGATTAGAATTCAAAGACTCAGATGGCTTTACCCATGACTGGTGCACTCTGATACCTGCACTAGAATTGGCATACAAGACATCAGTCCATTCTCCCACAGGACAAACCCCTGCTATGTTAGAAAAAGGATGGAATCCAAGACTCCCAGCAGACACACTGAGGAAAGACTTGATTGACATTCATCCTACAGCTTCCAGCTTCAAGATAATGCTTGATAAAGTAAAACACCACGCAAAACAAAGTATGGATGATGCTTTTGATTATGCAAAACAGAAGTGGGACAAGAGTCATAAAGTACCAGACTTCAAAGTAGGGGACTTAGTTCTAGTTTCAACCTTGAATTTTAATAATATCAAAGGCCCAAAGAAACTTAAAGATTCTTATGTAGGACCTTTTGTCATTATTGCTTTACATGGAACCAATGCAGTTCAAGTGGAATTGAATGGTGAATTGGAAAATAAACACCCCACATTTCCAGTCAGCTTGATAAAGCCTTATCAACCAGCTGATAAAGAATTGTTTCCTTTAAGAAACCCAACTCCTTTAACTGTACCACCTGTGGAACAGAATGAAGACAAAAAGATAAAGAAAGTCATTAAAGAAAGGAGAATTAGGGGTAAAAATCAAAGAGAATATCTTGTCAGATATAGAAATCCAGTACATGAAGATGAATGGATGGCAGAATCAGAAATACCTGACTCAGATAAACTTTTAAGAAGATTTAGACATGAAAGAAGGCCACAAGCCTGAATATGTCTATAAATGTGCTTTATATTACTTGATCTGAGTAATGTGAAGAGGTTGGACAGTGGACATTAACCCCCCTTGGGGCCTTATTCTTTTATCACTAATAAAATTGTAGTACAATTTTATTTTTTGGTGGGAGGGAATGTGAGCCTTGAGGTATATTTTACATACCCAAATAGGCCACAATTATCTTAAAAAGAAATTTTGAATTATGCAAAACTCATAAGTCATTCATATATCCAAAATTCATCATTTTCAATTTCAGAAAAGATGAATAACTTTTTATTGAGTAAGTAAATCCATGGATTTAAGACCAGATTTGGATTCTACACAAAAATTCACCTAGGGTAGACCCATAGAGTGAATAAGCTCAATTTAAGTATTTGAGGTGGTAAAATGGAAAATACTTCAATACCACATCATCAATACCACATAAAAGATCCGTGAAAATTTTTGTTTTTCTTAATTTCACGCCAAAATAATGGGTAAGTGAGAAATCCCATGTTACATATACACTAAGAATAGTGTTATGCATGTTTTGAGCACTTAATATCATAGTATTCTTACATGGACTTTTGGTACACCCATAGTGGATATCTCACTTTAAGCTTAAATTACTATTTTGACGTAAAAATTAGGCAAGGGGGACAAAAGACATCAAAGAGAGCCAGGGTACCCAACTTCTGAGGCCTCAGAGGCGTGGATAGCTCCAGAGCATGGATCCATGGCTCATCTTGGCCCAATTGGTAAACTAAAACTCTTTGGGAACTTGGTTACCAAGTTACACCTACTGTAATCACAAGAAAATAGCAAATAACCTGCTATTTTGACGTGCCAAGGAGGTAATGAGCTACTTAGACTCCTGTAACCACGTCAATTCTTGATGACTTTCCATGACTAGACCCTAAATGAGTAATTAAAACCTTTTTGGGACTCATATTCATTGATTTACCTCATAGCAACCAGCAAAATACTGCTATTTGCAATTCTACGTAGAAATGAGGTAAAAACTTCAAAAATTCATTAAAAATACAATTCTTAATGAATCTTTCTGAAACTTTCAGTACCAATGAAGAACTGTATTATCTATGGTACAACCAGAAAGAATTTCAGTTTCTTAGTAAAATTAAAAGTTTTACTTACAGTCCATTTCTTGACCATTCTACGTGAAACACTGAATCTTCAAAAATTCACAGTAATTAAAACCTGTGATGAAATTGGCAATAACATTGATAACTTTGAGAAATCAATGATTATTTTAGAATAAAAGAAGATTTACTGTTGTTACTCCTTTTATTCTTAACCATATTGGGGTTGGTAGTCACGTAAAAGCATCAATTAAGTAATTATGATAATCTTACGTGACAACAGATGATGCAATCATTAATCCAAAAAGGTTTATTGTTTTCTCACTCACTGGTTTTTCAGTTTGCTCCATGGCACGCCTCTGTGAGCTGTTGTTGACTTAAAAGAAGCCTCTTCTTGCTTTTTTTCCGTATGATCATCTTATCAATTTATTAAATCATTATTACCAACAAGTAAGTATTAGTTAAAGCTATTCTTAAGTGTTTTAAATCTTTCCAAATCATCCAGAAAGACGTGAAATCCTAGAATCCAACTATATATTGTTGTAATACTGTTATAAAGCCTTTTGATCCCTTAAATCCCTTAAATCCACGTCAAATTTCTCTACTTTTATCTATCAATAAGTTCTTTGAAGTATTAGTGAGTCATTTATCTTTAATTCTTAAAGTTTTTCTCTAGTAATAGTTTTCTTCAAGAATTATCTTTATAATTATTCTTGTAAAAGATAATTATATATTAAAATAATTTCATTATTTTAATAAAGAAGTTTTTTTATTATTATTTCTTCTTGTAATTGATTCTTGTAGACAATTACTGCTCACAGTTATAATCACTAGTAGTGTATAACACGTGAAAGAAATAATTTTATAATTATTTAATTGTGGTTATAATAATTTTTTATTATATTTCATAAGAACAGACATAGTACTGTTGATCAATAGTAATATTATCATCAGTTTCATAGTCACATCTTACAAGTAAGGTGCATGGAGGACTCATTTGCATATGCCAAATACAAATGGGAAAAATCACATTCCACTCCAGATTTCAAAGTGAGAGATTTAGTACTTGTATCTACCACTAACTTCAATAACATCGAAGGATGTAAAAAGATCAAAGCCTGCTTTTCAGGACCTTTTTTTATTAAGCTCCTCCATGGAGAAAATTCAATGGAAGTAGAATTATCTGAGGAACTTAGCAATAAGCATCCTACATTTCCAGTAAGCTTTTTAAAACCATATAAATCTAGTGATGCTGAAAATTTTCCTTTGAGGAATAAAGTCCCCCCGCATATACCTCTTATTGAATTATCTGGAACTAGGAAAATCACCAAAGTTCTCAAAGAAAGGAAGCTAAGAACAAAAAAAGTAAGGGAATGCCTTGTTAGGTACAGTGACCCAGCTTGTGAAGATGAATGGTCAGCAGAAAAGGAAATACCTGAAGATAAAAAACTGTTTAGAAGGTTCAGACACAATAGAAATAACAATATTACAAAGTTATATTCTTTTTTCAGGGGGAGGGAATGTGAGCCTTAGAGATATTTTCAGATACCCAAAAGACCACAAATAATAACATAAGATTAAATTTCGAATAAATTTATTTATATTATCAAAAAACCAATTCAAAAATAGATATAAATTTATACACAAAGACGAAAATTTAATTATAATTTAAAAATAAAATTACATTGAAATTTGAAATTGTGAAAACACATTTTTACTTGAAAAAATTAAGTAAAAATGAATTTTCAACAAAAATACCAAAATTGAAATATTTTTGGAAAAAATGTAAATAAAAATTATCATAAATTTTTATCCAACAAATAAACATATGAAAATTATTTCACCATTGGACTCCTCATAAAAAATGAGGTGGGGTCACCTCTGGGTAAAATTTCTGTAACTCAACTCTAAATAAGCTTAAATTATGTTTTTAGTATTTTCTGCAAAAAAGTTGAAAATACTCAAAATCTTAATTCAATTCACATCAAAAATGGTCTTGACCATCAATTTTTGTGTTGAAATTGCGGTGTTGTGTGTAGTTTAGAACTTGTGAGGAAGTGAAATATTTTCAATTGAAATGTCAAAAGGTGTGTGTGCATTACATAAATGAACTTTAATTTACATATGAGGTATCAATTATTACAGTTGTGTACTGTAAAAACTCAATTTAATTACATATGTAGATTATAAGTATAATACATGATGAGGAATTAAAGAAAAAATAAATTGGAAAGATTGATTCTGGGGGGAAAAGGAATCTTGGCTCCAAGGGGGAGCCTGACCCCCAAATTCCTTACTGACAGGCATGAGATTTCAAAATGCATGAAAAAGCTCATCACCTTTTCCCTGGAATTGAATCACAGGGTCTGTGTCTCAATTTATGATGAGGTTTTGATACCAACCAAAGCAGTTTTAACTGTTGCCAAGAGGGTAAAACTACCCTTAAGATAAAACAACCATTTCAGAATCAGTTTTAACTGGTTTCAAAGTCTCTTACACACATTCTGACCTGTTTTTCAGGCTTGAAACCAGGTATTACTATAGCAATGGCTGATTTGAGGGTCCAAAATGGCTGAAAATAGCAAAAATTGGCTAAAACCAGCACTTTTTTTGGTCTAAACCAGGGTTCAATTATGCCATAATTGGATTTTCTATTCTTAAAGTGATTTTTACAACCAACAAGAGTAAATTTTGCTTTTGGAGTAAGAAAGTTTGTGGCTATAAAAGAATGTCTTCTTTGCCCCACTTTTCTCTTTATTTTATAATCTTTTCCTCTATAATTAGTTTAAGCACTGTTAAACCAATCAATAAAAGATTCCAAAAAAGTTTTTTAAATGATTTTAAATCTTTTAAACGTTTGAAAAAAATTATTATAATCATTTTTTGTAACTCTTATAATCATTTTTACCCTGGAACCACCCCATAAGTGAATTAAAGCATCTTTCATCACTGTTAACTTTGTCACTTTGTTTCCAAATTCACTTTGGTCAATTTTGGGCATGTTTTCTCTTTGATATCCTTTCTAAAGATTCTGTTCTTATAATAATTTCCTTCAGATCTTTGCTCAATTAATTCCAATTGAAATTGCTCTTGAAGAAATTTCTCTTGTAGCCTTAAATATCTCTTGTAGAGTATTTTTGGATAAATTTTTATTGTTGGTAAAACAAGAAATCTTTATAATATTATTTTATTATACTTATAAAGATACAAACAATGAAATTGGTGCGTTTTCTCTTAATAATCTTGTTTCATACTATTTTTAATAAATTTTTGCCTTAAACAAATTTTGAGGACAGGAGAAGTACTTGATTTTTAATCGAAGCTTCATATCCACACCTTACAAATACCCATCTTCCTCTACACTCAAAAAGCAAAATAAATATAAAACTCTTAAAAAATGAAATCTAAATCACCAAAATACAGGTAAAATACCCCTTTGAACCATCACTGAGATCTCAACCTAGTAATAGAAAGCTAACCATTAGCCCTAGCCCAGCTCACGGGTGAGCCTTAGAGGTAATTTCATATACCCAAAAGACCACAAATATAAAAAATAACATATTAATATAAATAAAAGAAATTTATTTATATTATTAAAATGAAAATCAAAATATAAATATAAAATTATATTAAAAATAAAAAATTAATTACATTTTAAAAATAAAAATACATTAAATTTTATAAGTATAAAATTACATTTATACTTGAAAAAATTAGGTAAAAATGAAATTTTAACAAAACTGTGAAAAAATAAGAAATTTGGAAAAAAGTTGAATAAAAATTATTATAACTTTTTATCCAATAAACAAATACATAAAAATTATTTCACCATTGGATTCCTCATAAAAAATCAGGTGGGGTCACCTCTGAGTGAAATTCTTGTAACTCAACTCTAAATAAGCTTAAATTAAGTTTTTAGTATTTTCAATACAAAAATTGAAAATCCTCAAAACCTTAATTTAATTCACACCGCATGTGGTGTTAACCATCAAATTTTGTGTTAAAATTGAGGTGTTGTGTTTAGTTTAGAAGTTATGAGGAATTGAAGTATTTTCAATTGAAATGTCAAAATGTGCGCATGTATTACATAAGTGAACTTTGATTTACATATGTGTCAATTATTAATGTATTGTACTGTACAATTGAATTGAATTACATATGTAAATTATAAGTATAATACATGATGAGGAATTAAAGGAGAAATAAATTGGAAAGATTAAATTTGGGGGGGAAAAGGAACTCCAGCTCTAAGGGGGAGATAGACCCCCAAAATCCTTGCTGACAGGCATGGGATGTCAAAATTCATGCAAAAGTTCATCACTTTTGGCCTGGAATTGAGTCACAGGGTCTGTGGACTCAATTGATGATGAGGTTTTGATACCAACTGGGGTAGTTTTAGCTGTTGCCAAGAGGGTAAAACTACCCTTAAGATAAAACAATCATAATAAAAACAGTTTTAACTGGTTTTTACGCCTCTGACACACATTCTGACGTGTTTTGAAGGCTCTAGGCCTGGTATTGCTATAGTAATGGCTGATTTAAGGGTCTAAAATGGCTAAAAATGGCTTAAACCAGCCCTTTTTGGTCTAAACCAGGGTTCAATGATGCCATAATTGGCTTTTCTGTTGTCAGACTGTTTTTCACGACTGACAAGAGTAAATTTTACTTTTGGAGTAAGAGAATTGATGGCTATAAAAGAATGTCTTCTTTGCCCCACTTTTCTCTTCATGTTAGAATCTTTTCCTTTTATTAATTAGTTTAAACACTGTTAAACCAATCCATCAAAGATTCCAACCACCATTTTTTAAATCATTCTAATCCATTTAACCACGTGAAAAAATCATTATAATCATTGTTTGTAACTCTTATAATCATTTTTACCCCTGAACCACCCCAAAAGTGAATTAAAGCATCTTTCATCACTGTTAACTTTGTCACTTTGTTTCCAAATTCACTCTGGTCACTTTTGGGCGTGTTTTCTCTTTAATATTCTTTTTAAAGACTTTGTTCTTTAATTAATTGCTTGCAGCTCTTTGCTCAATTAATTCCAATTGAAATTGCTCTTGAAGAAATTTCTTTTGTAGCCTTAAAATATCTCTTGTAGAGTATTTTTTGGATAAATTTTTATTGTTGGTAAAACAATAAATTTTTATAATGTTATTGTTTTATACTAATAAAGTTATAAACAATAAATTAGGCGTGTTTTCTCTTAAAAATAATATTTCTTACTATTTTTAATTGAATTTTACCTTATACAAATTTTGAGGACAGGAAAAGTACTTGATTTTAATCAAAGTTTCATATCCACACCTTACATTTGGGGGCCCAGCCGTGATATTTTACATGTGACATATTTTTTTTACTCTTTTTAAATCTTTTTTTCTTATATTGAAAAATTTAAAAACATATAAAAAATACTTATAATCCAAAAAAATCCATAAAAAATAATTTTTTTTTCATATTATAAGTGAGGCTTATATTTGATTTCTTTTTTTTGAAATAACCTTTTTTTACTTAATTAATTGGATTTTTCATTAATTTTAGTGTCTGACAATGTGGTAAGACAAGAAAACATTGAAACAGCCTCAACAGTAACCAGCATTATCCCTGCCAGTACTGTTAATTCTGATCATAATTGTGAGCCTTAGAGGTAATTTCATATACCCAAAAGACCACAAATATAAAAAATAACATATTAATATAAATAAAATAAATTTATTTATATTATTAAAATAAAAATCAAAATATAAATATAAAATTATATTAAAAATAAAAAAATTAATTATAATTTAAAAATAAAAAATACATTAAATTTTGTAAATATAAAATTACATTTATACTTGAAAAAATTAAGTAAAAATGAAACTTTAACAAAATTGTGAAAAAATAAATAAATTTGGAAAAAAGTTAAATAAAATTTATCATAACTTTTTATCCAATAAATAAACATATAAAATTTATTTCACCATTGGATTCCTCATAAAAAATCAGGTGGGGTCACCTCTGAGTGAAATTCTTGTAACTCAACTCTAAATAAGCTTAAATTAAGTTTTTAGTATTTTCAATACAAAAATTGAAAATCCTCAAAACCTTAATTTAATTCACACCACATGTGGTGTTAACCATCAAATTTTGTGTTAAAATTGAGGTGTTGTGTTTAGTTTAGAAGTTATGAGGAATTGAAGTATTTTCAATTGAATTCAATTGAAATGTCAAAATGTGCGCGTGTATTACATAAGTGAACTTTGATTTACATATGAGGTGTCAATTATTACTGTATTGTACTGTACAATTGAATTGAATTACATATGTAAATTATAAGTATAATACATGATGAGGAATTAAAGGAAAAATAAATTGGAAAGATTAAATTTGGGGGGGAAAAGGAACTCCAGCTCTAAGGGGGAGCTAGACTCCCAAATTCCTTGCTGACAGGCGTGGGATGTCAAAATTCACGCAAAAGTTCATCAATTTTGGCCTGGAATTGAGTCACAGGGTCTGTGGACTCAATTGATGATGAGGTTTTGATACCAACTGGGGTAGTTTTAGCTGTTGCCAAGAGGGTAAAACTACCCTTAAGATAAAACAATCATAATAAAAGCAGTTTTAACTGGTTTTTACGCCTCTGACACACATTCTGACGTGTTTTGAAGGCTCTAGGCCTGGTATTGCTATAGTAATGGCTGATTTAAGGGTCTAAAATGGCTAAAAATGGCTAAAAATGGCTTAAACCAGCCCTTTTTGGTCTAAACCAGGGTTCAATGATGCCATAATTGGCTTTTCTGTTGTCAGACTGTTTTTCACGACTGACAAGAGTAAATTTTACTTTTGGAGTAAGAGAATTGATGGCTATAAAAGAATGTCTTCTTTGCCCCACTTTATCTTCATGTTAGAATCTTTTCCTTTTATTAATTAGTTTAAAACTGTTAAACCAATCAATCAAAGATTCCAACCACCACTTTTAAATCATTTTAATCCTTTTAACCACGTGAAAAAATCATTATAATCATTGTTTGTAACTCTTATAATCATTTTTACCCCTGAACCACCCCAAAAGTGAATTAAAGCATCTTTCATCACTGTAAACTTTGTCACTTTGTTTCCAAATTCACTCTGGTCACTTTTGGGGCGTGTTTTCTCTTTAATATTCTTTTTAAAGACTTTGTTCTTTAATTAATTGCTTGCAGTTCTTTGCTCAATTAATTCCAATTGAAATTGCTCTTGAAGAAATTTCTTTTGTAGCCTTAAAATATCTCTTGTAGAGTATTTTTTGGATAAATTTTTATTGTTGGTAAAACAATAAATTTTTATAATATTATTGTTTTATACTAATAAAGTTATAAACAATAAAATTGGCGTGTTTTCTCTTAAAAATAATATTTCATACTATTTTTAATTGATTTTTACCTTATACAAATTTTGAGGACAGGAAAAGTACTTGATTTTTAATCAAAGTTTCATATCCACACCTTACAATAATAGTACTGTTATTGTGACTCAAAATAACCAACCTGAACCAATATCTTCTGAATTGATTAACTTGGACATAAGTAATACCCTTCAGAAAGCGAAAAATTTGGCCAATAGTAAGTTTTTGACGTAAAAATACTATTTTAAGCCTTTTTAACCATAATTATGCCTTCAAGCAGGTCAGGAGCCAGCTACAACCCCTCTAGCAGCTCCCAAAAAGGTAATAGACGTGATTATGGCAGAGGCCAATCAGGTACAGAAGGAAAAGGGTCAGTTGATGACTTCCAAACAACTAAAATGGGTCATTCGAAACTGATAATACCATTTTACCTTCAAAAAGAGCTGATACCGCCACAACAAGCCTCTGTGGACATATACAAAGCCAGCCACAGTGCAGACAACAATGCACTTCAATTCAAGGAGTACCAGATCCTTGCAGACCTGTGGAAGAATTGCATGAATTCTTACCTGACAGTAAGAAAATTCTTGGGCCATCCCAACACTTGCAAATTGCTCAATGGATGGCATCCATTGATGGAGAAGAATAACATGATGCTTTTGACACTAGAATGGAGGAAAAACAACCCTCCACCACCCAAACCAGTGCCAAAAACAGCCCCAGTGGCCAGCAGCAGCAATTCCAACGTGAAAAAGCAGCCACAAACTCCAAAAAAGGGCAAAGGGAAGGCACCAGCCCCAAACCCTTACAGCAAGGGCTACAGAATCCCAAAGATTCAGCAGGATGCCATGGAAAATGTATTTCAGATGCCCAGAACCATGATGGAATTACAGAAGAAGGAGGAAGCCAGATTAAGGTTCCAGAAATGATTTCCGACATATTTGATTCCATCCCAGAGTTGTATAATGCTATAAATGACGTGAAAAAACATCTTTCTGATAAAAATGAAACCATTTGTAACAACATTAAAACAAACAACCTGAGTCTGTGCCAAATTAATGAAACACTTATGTGTTTTGAAAAAGTTTTAAGAACAATTAAAAATTCCAATAATGATAATTCTTCTAATAATAAAATAAATCAACAATCTGCCATTATTAAAGAATTAACAGATAAATATTCTAAATTCAATATTGATGACATAATTGAAACAAGAATTAAACAAGCCATAAATATTATCAAAACAGATAACAAGAAAGTCCTTGATGACATTTCAAATTCATTTACTGAAGTAAAGACATATACCATTGCCTTGAAAAAGTGTTTTGATGCTTCAAAAGAAGAAGTATCAAAATTATCAATGAAATTGAATCAAGTCACTGCTGATAATACAAGACAGACAGAGTTATGGCAAGAGCTTACACATAAAGAAGACATGTATAAAATTGAAGTAATAAATTTAATACAAAGCTTCCAACATGAATACAGAAATTCCCAAAGGTGTAGCAACAGTAAAATGAATGACATTGAACAAATACTGAACACCTTACCAAGAATGTCTACACCTCTAAATCAAAATGAGGACACAAGAATTCCAAATCCACAAGTATTGGATCCTGATAATTCACAATTAAAAAATGAATTATCCACTTCTTTTCATAACTTGGAACCATCAATGGGCCAAGCACTCTTGAAAGAAGTTCCAAAACTTAAAGAATGGCCTCACTTCAGTGGTGAAGGAGAGTATGACCATATGGAATTAATTAGAGGTATTGACATGATCAAAGAGGATTTTGAATTACCAGACAGATTGGTAACAGCCAGGTTTAACACCTTGTTTACCAGATCAGCTCACAGATGGTACATCAAAATAAGACAAGCACATGGACACCAGAGTTGGACTTGGTGGAAAACCCAAATCATCAACAAATGGGCAAATGATGCTTGGAGGTTTAAAGTTGAAACAGCCTGTGAATCTGCCAAATTTAATGCTGATAAAGACAAAGCTTTACCATGGTTTTGCCAACAAAAGGACAGATTAACAGCATTATATCCTGACATGTCAGAATTTATGATCCATAGAAAAATTCTGAGACAATGTGGAGGTTACTTAGAGCATGCTGTCAAAAGCAGGACTACTGAACAATTTTCAGCAGAGGATATTATCAATATACTAGAAGAAGTAACCACCAGAACCAAAATTGGTTCTAGTAGGGTGAATCTCAAAACAAGGTTTAATACACCTTGGAAAGATTCTGTGGACAAAAACCCCAAAGAAAATTCTAGTAATATTAAATATAAATCTGTAGATACAGTCAGAAAATGCCATATTTGCCAAAGCACCACCCATTTAGCCAATACATGTCCAAAAAGGGGGAAAATCAATGAAATTGACATTGAAAAAGGACCAGATGCTGAAAAAGAAGACATAATTGAAGACAATTCAGATGATAAGTCATCCATATTTTCTGAATCTTCAAAAGATATAGAAAATATCAATGCCACTTTTGACATCATGGAATCTTATTCCCACTTACCACAATTGAGCAATGGTCAAGTTGATTTATCAAAAGTTCAAGATGCACAACTTATGAAGACAAAACCAAACAGAGGAAAAAGTTATACAGCTGGTAAATCCTGTATAACAGAAGTGGTGATTGACAACAAGCCCACCAAACTTTTGCTTGACCCAGGAGCCTTCTGCTCTTGTGTTGGAAAATCCTTTCTGAAGACTTGTGTACCAAATTTTGAAGACCAATTGTTACCAATTGATGGTATAAAATCCAACAGTGAAAGTAACCCAATGAAAGCAATAGGAATCTTTGAGACCAATGTCATATTCCCACACATAAATGGGAATTTAAGGATCACAGTTGAATTTGTTGTTATGGAAAATTGCTCTAGTACCCATTTTATATTGGGAAATGACTATTTAATCATGTATGAGATAGATTTACATAATAACAAGGACAGATATTTTACAATTGGGGACAATAAGCGCCATAAATTTGCCTTTCTACCATTCAAAAGACAAATTACAGTAAACAAAGTATCACCAGTCAACTTAGAGTTAGAAAAATTCAAGTCTGAACAGTTAAATGAGGCTGAAATAAGCCTTCATCTGACTGATAAACAAGAAAATGAACTTTCTTCCCTTTTGTATGACCACAGAGAAGCATTTGCTACAGACAAAGAACCTCTGGGAGCAATTATTGGTCATGAAGTTGACATCATTCTTAACATTGAGAGACCTTATCCACCACTCTTAAGAAGACCTGCTTATCCAGCAAGTCCAAAATCAAGAGAAGCTCTAGAAATTCATATCAAAGAACTTCTGGACCTTGGTGTAATAAGAAAAGTAGGCCACAATGAGGAAGTAGAAATAACTACACCAGTTATAGTGGTGTGGTATAATGGAAAATCCAGAATGGTTGGGGACTTTAGAGCTCTGAGCACTTACACTGTTCCAGACAGATACCCAATACCAAAAATCCAAATTGCCCTTACTCAAATATCTCAAGCAGTGTATATAACCACTATGGATGCCCTTAAAGGATTCCATCAAAATGTGGTAACACCAAGAGCAAGAAAATACTTGAGAATTATTGTTCATTGTGGAGTGTATGAATACTTAAGGATGCCCTTTGGTATCAAAAATGCACCTTCACACTTCCAAAGAATGATGAATGAAATCTTCCCTGAAGAACTCTCAGAGGGATGGTTAATCATTTACATTGATGACATTATTATCTGTTCAAAGACTTGGGAGGAGCACATGTACAGATTATCAAGAGTTTTGACAAAAGTCCAATCAGTAAACATGAAAATCTCCTTGAAGAAATGTCATTTTGGATTTAAAGAACTTAAAGCACTAGGACATGTTGTATCTGGTTTGTCCCTTGGAATTGCCAAAAACAAATTTGCAGCAGTATTGTTAAAACCCATGCCTCAGAATAAGAAGGAAATTCAGTCATTCTTGGGTTTTGCATCCATAGCAAGACCACTTTATAAGTTGTGTGACAAAGACACAGTGTTTGAGATGACTGTTGACAGAGTCAAAGCTTTTGAGTCTCTAAGAGAAGCATTGACCACTTCTCCACTCTTACTGATGCCAGACTTTAAATTGCCTTTCAAACTTTATATTGATGCATCAGGAGATGGACTGGGTGCTACACTTCACCAAGTTCAGATCATAAATGATAAGCCTGTGGAAGGACCCATATGTTTCATATCCATGCAAATCAAACCAACTGAAGCCAGATATGGAGCAAGTCAAATGGAATGTCTATGCCTTGTCTGGGCCTTGGAGAAATTGAACTACTTCTTAGAGGGATGTGTTTTTGAAGTGATAACAGATTGTACAGCTGTCAAATCACTTTTGAACATGAAAACACCCAACAGACACATGCTCAGATGGCAAATAGCCATACAAGAATACAGAGGCAATATGACTATTGTTCATAAGGATGGGAATATTCATAAGAATGCAGATGGACTAAGCAGATGGCCATTACCAAATAATATTGATAATCCTGCTTATGTGCCAGAAGAAGCTTCACCACAAATTCCAATAGAAGGAATAAGTGTTACAGACTTGAACACCACCTTCTTTGAAGAAGTCAGAAGCAGCTACACTCAAGATAAGAATTGTAGCATCTTATGCCAATTACTTAACAAAGACTGTAAAGACAACTCTCTAATACATGCCTTGGATGAAGTATGGAGAAAATCTTATGATGAAGGAAGATTTCACCTACTGGATGGTATAATTTACCACAGAACCAAGCACACATGTGTCATGACAGTTGTAGACAGGTCATTAATCAATCTTGTACTGAAAGAATGCCATGATAGTCCCTTTTCAGGACATCTGTCTGAAGACAGAACAAGAGAGAAAGTAAAGACCTGCATATGGTGGCCAATGTGGCAGAAAGATGTTGCAGAGTATTGCAAAACCTGTGACAGATGTCAAAAGGCAAATAAATCCACTGGCAAAAGACTTGGAAATATGATAAAAATCCAAGAACCAAACAGACCTTGGGAAATTGTCCATATGGATTGGGTAACTGGCCTACCACCAGGAGGTGACAGGAGCTATAATGCTTGCCTAGTAATTGTGGACAGATTCAGTAAAACTCCAATCTTTTTACCATGTCACAAAGATGATACAGCCATGGATACAGCTCTTCTGATATGGAATAGAGTAGTGTCATGGACTGGGATATTTACAAATGTCATCAGTGATAGAGATCCCAAATTCACTTCAGCACTATGGACAAATCTTCACCAATTATTTGGCACTAAACTGTCTTTCTCTACAGCCTACCACCAACAAACTGATGGCCTGGCTGAAAGGATGATCCAAACCTTAGAGGACATGGTGAGAAGATTTTGTGCATATGGCCTTGAATTCAAAGATTGTGATGGATTTACCCATGATTGGTGTACTCTGTTGCCAGCACTGGAATTAGCATATAAAACATCAATCCATGCCAGTACCAATCAGACTCCTGCTATTCTAGAAAAAGGATGGAACCCCAAGTTACCCCAAGATTCCTTGAGGAAAGACTTAATTAAAATACATCCCACTGCTGATAGCTTCAAAGGAATGCTAGACAAAGCTAGAAAGCATGCAGTAAGATGCATGGAGGACTCTTTTGCATATGCTAAAGATAAATGGGATAAATCACATGCAACTCCAGATTTCAAAGTGGGGGACCTAGTACTTGTATCCACCACTAACTTCAATAACATCAAAGGATGTAAAAAGTTAAAAGAATCCTTTGCAGGACCTTTTGTGATTAAGGCCCTCCATGGAGAAAATGCTGTTGAAGTAGAGTTATCTGAAGAACTTAGCAATAAGCACCCTACATTTCCAGTGAGCTTGATAAAGCCATATAAATCTAGTGATGCTGAGAAATTTCCCTTGAGAAATAAGATTCCCCAAGTTATACCTCCTATTGAGACATCTGGTGCTAAGAAAATTACCAAAGTTCTTAAAGAAAGGAAATTAAGAACCAAGAAAGTAAGGGAATACCTTGTTAGGTACAGTGACCCAACTTGTGAAGATGAATGGTTAGAAGAAAAAGATATACCAGAAGCTACCAAACTCCTCAGAAGATTCAGACACACTAGAAACACCAATATTACAAAGTAATATTCTTTTTTAGGGGGAGGGAATGTGAGCCTTAGAGGTAATTTCATATACCCAAAGGACCACAAATATAAAAAATAACATATTAATACAAATAAAAGAAATTTATTTATATTATTAAAATGAAAATCAAAATATAAATATAAAATTATATTAAAAATAAAAAATTAATCACATTTTAAAAATAAAAATACATTAAATTTTATAAGTATAAAATTACATTTATACTTGAAAAACTTAGGTAAAAATGAAATTTTAACAAAACTGTGAAAAAATAAAGAAATTTGGAAAAAAGTTAAATAAAAATTATTATAACTTTTTATCCAATAAATAAATACATAAAAATTATTTCACCATTGGATTCCTCATAAAAAATCAGGTGGGGTCACCTCTGAGTGAAATTCTTGTAACTAAACTCTAAATAAGCTTAAATTCAGTTTTTAGTATTTTCAATACAAAAATTGAAAATCCTCAAAACCTTAATTTAATTCACACCACATGTGGTGTTAACCATCAAATTTTGTGTTAAAATTGAGGTGTTGTGTTTAGTTTAGAAGCTATGAGGAATTGAAGTATTTTCAATTGAATTCAATTGAAATGTCAAAATGTGCGCATGTATTACATAAGTGAACTTTGATTTACATATGAGGTGTCAATTATTACTGTATTGTACTGTACAATTGAATTGAATTACATATGTAAATTATAAGTATAATACATGATGAGGAATTAAAGGAAAAATAAATTGGAAAGATTAAATTTGGGGGGAAAAGGAACTCCAGCTCTAAGGGGGAGCTGGACTCCCAAATTCCTTGCTGACAGGCGTGGGATGTCAAAATTCACGCAAAAGTTCATCAATTTTGGCCTGGAATTGAGTCACAGGGTCTGTGGACTCAATTGATGATGAGGTTTTGATACCAACTGGGGTAGTTTTAGCTGTTGCCAAGAGGGTAAAACTACCCTTAAGATAAAACAATCATAATAAAAGCAGTTTTAACTGGTTTTTACGCCTCTGACACACATTCTGACGTGTTTTGAAGGCTCTAGGCCTGGTATTGCTATAGTAATGGCTGATTTAAGGGTCTAAAATGGCTAAAAATGGCTAAAAATGGCTTAAACCAGCCCTTTTTGGTCTAAACCAGGGTTCAATGATGCCATAATTGGCTTTTCTGTTGTCAGACTGTTCTTCACGACTGACAAGAGTAAAATTTACTTTTGGAGTAAGAGAATTGATGGCTATAAAAGAATGTCTTCTTTGCCCCACTTTTCTCTTCATGTTAGAATCTTTTCCTTTTATTAATTAGTTTAAACACTGTTAAACCAATCAATCAAAGATTCCAACCACCACTTTTAAATCATTTTAATCCATTTAACCACGTGAAAAAATCATTATAATCATTGTTTGTAACTCTTATAATCATTTTTACCCCTGAACCACCCCAAAAGTGAATTAAAGCATCTTTCATCACTGTTAACTTTGTCACTTTGTTTCCAAATTCACTCTGGTCACTTTTGGGCGTGTTTTTGCTTTAATATTCTTTTTAAAGACTTTGTTCTTTAATTAATTGCTTGCAGTTCTTTGCTCAATTAATTCCAATTGAAATTGCTCTTGAAGAAATTTCTTTTGTAGCCTTAAAATATCTCTTGTAGAGTATTTTTTGGGATAAATTTTTATTGTTGGTAAAACAAGAAATTTTTATAATATTATTGTTTTATACTAATAAAGTTATAAACAATAAATTAGGCGTGTTTTCTCTTAAAAATAATATTTCTTACTATTTTTAATTGAATTTTACCTTATACAAATTTTGAGGACAGGAAAAGTACTTGATTTTAATCAAAGTTTCATATCCACACCTTACAACGGGAGTAATAGACCACTCTCACTTCCCCAAAGTCAGGAAAACATGCAACTTTCATGTCAAATAACTGATGAGATCATGATGACCAAACAAGATAACACTTCCGATTACTGCTTGAGACAACTAACTAATGCAATGAATACTCTATTAGATAGGTTTGAGAGATACAAAGAAAGACAAAAACAAGATAGTCTAATTATTCAAATTTAAAGAAATACAATCAACACACTAAAGGAAGCAACAGAAGGGCTATGAAAACAACCAGAACAACTCAAAGACCCAAATAAAAAGAACAACAACACGGCCAATAAATCAGAAACTATTAACAAAACTCAATCAAAATCAAAAACTTTTGCAGAGGTTATTGGTAAAAACCAAATAGACCAAGCTTCAAATTTAAGAATACAACACACCTTACCAGCCCCCCAAATAATTTAATTAATCAATTCAAAAGAGGTAATTTATTAATCCAATAAGAAAATTGAGCAGGAAAGCCTTTTCAATAATTCATCAAAGAACAAACAGGTAAAAAAATATGGAAGCATTGAAAACAATTGATGCAAGAATAGATTTAGAAGAGATCAGATAGTTTCACTGATCAAATACCCCTCAGGTGACATCAGACTTTATACCAAAAATAGGATGCAATAAAGATGGCTACTAGAAATCTGAAATCTCTGGACACACCTAGCTGACCCCTTATTTTCACCACTCAAGCTCTTTACCCAATTTCAGTTCACTCTGTCCCCACTCATTTTGAAGTAAGTGAAGAACAGAAATAGTAAGCTTCTGTGAAGAAAATGAAATTCCAAGAGAGAACCTCATGAAGATCAGGTGGATAGGAAATCAAAATGAATAAAAGAAAGCACATGGGACAATATTTTTGTTCCTTGAAGATAGAAGCCTTGTGGAAAAGATTTCCAAAGGTGACCTAGCATATAGAATGACTCACTTGAGACCAACATCATTCTCCCCAGGCCCCCCACAATGTTTTAATTTCCTGAATATTGGGCAAATTGCTCATAGCTTCAGGAATGAGGCTTTATGTTCAAACTTTGGTAAAAACATAATGCTAGAGGATGTGAGGTAGAGAAATCAGTTTCACTTTGTGTTTTTTGCATAAATTCAGATTTTGAAAAAGACACACCATTAGACATGATGGATGCAAAATACCACCATAGCTGTATGAGTGTGCAATGCCCAATTAAGAAGACTGAGCTTGAAGAAGCCAAATAAACTTTTCTCGTATAAGGGAAAATAACGCCAAATACACAAAAGAATTTGAATCCCAAGCAGGTTCTCTGAAACCAGGATAGGACTAACACCCTCATCTCTACAAAGAAAATATCTTTTTTATCAATTAACCGCCATAAACTCAAAGACACATTGATGAGCATACTTAATTCAGAGAAACATCACCTAGCATTATTAATTCAGGAGCCCTGGACTTACCACCAAAACCTTCAACCACCTCCTCACCAAGCACGGAGAAGAATATCACTAGTAGAGAATCTAAAAGAGAGATTGGAATGACCTAGAGCCTGCGTATACATCAGTAGCTTTGTCCCTTCAAAAGATATATCACTTAGCAACAAAAATTCACAAACTCTTGTCTCAATAACAATAATCTTGAAAATCAAAAATACTTGCAAGAAACTCACCTTAAAATTTCTATACAGCCCTCCAGAACCTTTGAAGCCATAGAAACTCTTCAAAATGACCTTGAAATCATAGACAATAGAACCAAACCAATAATCCTAGGGATGGATTCAAACCTTCATCACAAATTGTGGAGCCCAATAGGGTATAACCATCAGCATCCACAGGCAAAAAAATTACATCACATATGTGAAAGAAAGGGATTAAAGCTAGCCTCACCAAAGTATACTCCAACCTTTCTAGGACCAACAGGAAAATCCAATACAATTGACTTAATCTGGTCCAACAACCCGGCCTTGAAATTAATATAAAAATGTGAATTTCAGCTTTGAAAAAATTCCTCAGATCACCAACCAATTACGCTAAGTTTTAATTCAGATGAATCAGTATTCCAAATGAAAGAAACTCACATTAATATGCAGTTGGATAAACTTTACAAAGAGAAATTTATTGCATATGTTTGCTCAAAACTCAACAATCAACAAAGTAAGACTGCATTGGTCACTCAAGAATATATAGATAAAAAGACAAGATGCCTCTGTGAAACAATCTATGGTGAGTTGATTAAACAAGCAAAAATATTATTACAAAAAAATAAAAACCATGGTGGAACAAAGAAACACTGGAGCCAATAATGAGATAGAGGAATGGAGCAAGAATATTTTATCTGCTCACCAGAGCACCAGAAGAAAAAATAGGCTACCAACAATGGAAAGAAATGTTTAAAATAAAAGTTGAGGACATGAAATGTACTCATTGGAGAAAGTTCTTAGCAGCCAGAGGCCCTAATCATGCATTTGATACACTCAAATTCACAAAATCTAAGTCCTCAAATGAAATAAATCGTTGAAGACCACAGGTAAGAGAACTCACCAATAACAAAAAAGAACAAGCTTAACTCCTTTTCCAAATGGGCTCCCAGGCAGGAGAACAAGTGTATTTGTCTGATATCCCAATATCACCACTGGAGCTCCAAAATGACTTTGAAGAAATAACCCACAATGAGATACAGACCAATATTAGATCACTCCCAAATAAGAAGGCACCTGGACCTGACCTGATACCCAATGAATTGCTAAAAATAACAGGTAAAGTAATCCTTAAAAACCTCCAAAACCTGCTAGATTCCTGCTTAAAAATAGGTTACTTCCCAAAAACAATGGAAGAGAGCTACAAGCATAATAATCAAAAAAGCAGACAAAAAAGACGATTCCAACCCATCAGCATACCATCCAATAGCACTACTAAGTATAGTGGGTAAGTCTTTTTAAGTAATATTAAACAACAGACTCACTCACTGGGCCTCAAAAAGAAATGGGATAGCAAGTGGACATCTCAGAGGCATACCAGGAAGGAAAATCGAAGAGGCAATGTTGGTGCTGGACTCATGGATCAAAGATAAATGGAGAAAAAAGGAAATAGTGGCCGGATTATTTTTGAAGGTTAAATCAGCCTATCCCACAGTTCATAGAGAGAGATTAGTACATATATTAAGATAAAATGATGCACCAACATATCTAACTTCCATTGTTGACTCATTCTTAAGAGACAGAGAGACAAGCTTGAATGTAGATGATCATGCTTTACCTATGATCCCATTGTTCATAGGTCTCCCACAAGGATTTCCCCTATCAGTGACACTATATCTTATTTACAACTCCACCTTACTGCTACAAAACCAGATAAGTTTCTAATCGGACAGAATATTAATTGTTCATATTGATGACATCACTCACTTAACTTCAGAAACCTCCCCTGAGATGGCAATGGACAAGTTGAAAGAAATCTGTAGGCACACTTTGTATTTGGGAAAAAAAGCAAGTTTAGAATTCGACGAGAATAAAACCAAACTAATCCTAATTACTCAAAAGCATATTGAAACTCAGTCAATTCAATTCAGAGAAGAGAAACTAGTATCAACAACAGAAAGGAAGTGGCTGGGTATTCACCTAGATTCTAAATTATTTTACAAACAACATGTCAACAACCTTAACAACAAGGCCAACACAACATTAGCCCAGATAAACCGAATCTCCAATAGGTACTTTGGTTTAATCCCGCAGACACAAGACTTCTAATCAAGATAGTGCTATAACCTAGATTATTGTACGGAGGTATCTTGTGGCTAAATGAAAACCAAAGGAAAAAATAAGCAAAATTCTCACCTTAATTGATAAAAAATCATCCCAACTGGTAATGTGGGTCCCAAGAAGTACCTCCATCGCATTCCTCAAGAGATATAGCCGCCTTACTCCTCTCACAAAGAAGAATAAAATACAAGCACATAGGCTAATTATTAAACTCTTAGCAAAAGAAGAAGCTCAACCCACAAGAAGCATTGTGATAAAGAAAAGCAAAGAGGTGAAACAACTTGTTAAAACAGCAGTAATTTTACTCATAAATAGAGCATACCTGAGAAGAAAGCTGCTCATCAACCCCAAAAGAATCAAAATATATCCAACACATCCCTGGAACAAACCAATAAATATCAGTAATCTGGGAAAAACAAAAGATGCGGCAAAGATGAAAGTACTACAGCTACTAACAAGGATTAACTTGGACACTGACCTAGTGATATTCACTGATGGCTCCGATATAGATGAGAAAGGTAAAGGAGCATCAGCAATAATATTCCCTAAATACACAGTAATAAAGAGACATGTACCCAAAAACATACTCATAACAAACTTAAAGACCAAACTGATAGGATTGAATTTAGCAATAGAAATATTAAGACAGGAAATCCAAAAAAGAATAAGAAATGAAGCAATTGAACTACACAACAACAAAGGGGGAATCTTCATCCTTAGTGATAACCAAGGAGCACTGAGAAAGGTTTCCAATCCAGACAAACCATCACCAGGACAGTATCTATACCTGACAGCACACAAAATGCTTAAATAAATTCAGAAAGTGATTCCAGTGAACCTATGGTGGTGCCCTGGTCACAGTGATATAGAAGGAAATGAATTGGCAGACAAGGCAGCCAAGAGTGCAGCTTAAAACTTCCTAAATCAACATCAACCAGTAAACCCCAGCTAATCGCCTCTGAAAACAAACCAACAAAACTATCAGAAGAGGAGCAGAAAAGCGTTAAATTTAAGTGAAATTCCAAAGAACTTATAACAGAGTTGGATAAATGGTAAAGAGCCCATACCTCTATAATCCACCAACTACGATGCAATCACTCAACCTTGAATTAGCATCTGTTTTGAATCGGAATGCAAAGGGACCCACTATTTGAGGTCTTCCAAAAGACAGAAACAGTAGAACACTTTCTCACTCATTGCAAAAGATATAAATTACAGAGCAAGAAGATGAAAAATAGTCTGAGAAGGAAGAAAATCACATACAACAACTACAATTTATTACAATTACTGAACTATCCGTTGGTGATCCCAGATCTACTTAAATTAATTGGTAAAACAAAACTTTTCGAGTGCTTCAAGGAATACAGAGATAAGAAAGAGAAGGAAATCAATACAAGAAGGCCAAATTGAAACAAGTTGCAATGTCAGTAGAAGATCAGCAAAAAAAGTTAGGGAAAACCTAATTAGCCAGAAAACCGGGAGCGATGACCTGAAACCAACTCAAAAAGTGCAAAACTCACAAAAAGGAAACCTGACCTATAAGAACAGTGGGGATTTAGCTGACCCCGTGGCCAAGGTGTCGTGCCAACCCCACAGCCAGCGTTGCTATTGCTGCTGGGGTCACTTGATGCTGAAGTGGACGCTGTGCCCGCACAAGAAAAAAACATCAAATAGTTCAATATATAAAAAGATAAAATAAAAAACATTAACAATAAGATGAAATTAAATTCAAATTAAAATACAAATAAAACAAAATTAAGATAAAATTTAAACAAAATAGAAGTAAAATTGAAATTAAAATAAAAGAATGTAATAATAATAAAATTAAAGTAAATTAATTGAAAGAAAATTTAAATAAAAGTGAAATAAAAGATACAATACAAAATACTCACAAAAAAAAAAATTGGGACAATTGAAATAATAAAAGATGTTCAAAAGAATGAAAACAATAACAAAATTAAGCACCTATAACAAAATTGAAAATAAATATAAAAAATGTCAAAAAAGTGGAAAGCTGGAAAGATTGAGAAATAAAAAAAAAGGAAAGAAAATTGAATAAAAATTGTAAAAAATATATTTATTATTCATTGATTATGTATATATTATTTATTCATTTTTATTTTTCATTTGTTTTGGATTAATTTTCATTTATATTTTGTTTTTTTCTTAATCATTTTGTATTTATTGATTATATTTTATTTATTTGTTTTTAATTCAATTTTCATTTATTTTAAATTACCTTGAACTTATTTTTAATTTATTCCTCATTTATTGTTCATCACTTTTTGACTTGTTCTTATTCACTTTTATTAACTTTTTATCCATTTTTGATTCCTTTTCTATTTATTTGTAGTTTATTTTATGTATTTTTCATCTTTAACTTTTAATTTTTAATTTTTTATTTTTCATTTTTCATTTTTTATGGATTTTTTATGGATCTCTTATGGATTTTTTATGAATTTTTTAATTATTGTCCATTTATAATGTATTGAGCTTGTACTTATCTTGTATTGATTTTTTATTTATTTATTTTTTTTGTTTATTTTTTTATTTTCTTCTCTTTGTTATTTTTTATTATTATTCATTTATCTTTAATTTGCAATTTCCTTATTTTTTTAATTATTATAATCATTTTTTATCTCATAATTTTTTCCAATTTGTTGTAAACATTATTTTCATTTATTTTTTTATTTTAATTTTTTGTTCATTTTTTATTTATTTTTCATTTAATATTCATTTAGGCCCTGTTTATGATTGGGTTTTGAGAGGGTTTTAGGAATTATTTTGAGTTAGTCTTTGCTCCAAAAAAAGAAATTTTAATGTGACTTAATATTTTTTGAATTCTCAAAACAGTTTTCAAAACTTTTTCATTCATCAATTGATAACTTTTTTAAAAAATTATCCTCTTTTTTTTACGAATCAGCATCAAAATAATGTCTGACAATCACTTAGCTCATAGTATAATACCTTTAATTTTAATAATTGGTTTCCATCTATCATCATTCCAGCTCACTACATGTAAAGATTGCCACTATATGCAGCGTGAAGAGAGATTCAATCCATGGCATCATCAGGATATTTATGATGAAATTTGCTTTGTAGGCTTGTTTTGAATGGGTTGCAAACAGTTTTACATTTTTGTGAACCGCTTGGTTAATTATGTAAACAGAGGTAATGATCAAGACATTAGAGGGTTATGTTTTTAAGAAAAAAAGGCATTGCTTTATATCGCATGGGTCATGGAACGACATATGAAACCATTGGACATCTCTTTGAAATTGGCAAGTCTACAGCTTACCATGTAATTAAAGAGATAGTAGACGTAATTATTTTGGGCTTACATGACTTGTATATTGAGTGAGTTTTTGTTTATCTATTCATTAAAAAACACTGAAATTGAATTGTAGTTTTCCTCAATTGGAGGATGATAGGCAGTGGGATCATATCAGGGCCAGCTTCCAGAAGAGGAATGGTATTCCCAATATTATTGGCGCAATATATTGCACCCATATAGTAATAATGGCACAACGTCATGACAAAGTGCATTCATATGTGAATAGGAAGGGGTGGCATTCTATTAAATTTCAATGTATTGTTGATGCGCAAGGTATTTTTTGTAATGTAATTTATCTCTCTTTCATAAACTAAAGGAAATATAACTAATCTTTCTGAAAGTAGTTTTATGGTGGACTGCCAGGCTCAGTCCATGATAGTAGAATGTTTCAAAAATCCAAAATAGGGTGGGACTTGATCAATGGCATCCCAAGATTCCCAGATGACTTTATCCTCATTGGGGATTCTGGTTATTTATCCAAGGTCCCAATCCTGACTCCTTTATTCCAAACACCAAATAGAGAAGATTTTGATTTCAACTTCCATCATTCTTCTACTAGGTAAGTAATAAATTTGATTGTAATAAGAATTAAATTTTTTAAATTTTATTAATGAGAATGATAGTTGAGAAAGCCTTTGGATGATTAAAAAACCTATTTCAATGCTTGTTAACCCTGAAGTCAATGTTGCCTGTTAATACAGGGAAGGTAGTGATTGCATAATATGTCAAATCAGGTCAATGGAGTATTTTTAGAGACAAAAAATGAAGATGAATGCCACAACATGGAAACTCTTGCAAATATGCCTGGAGGCAACTGAAGGTGAGTAAATTCCTCAACCATAGATCATACTTTTGGTATATATACTAATTGTAATAATTTGTATCAAATATTGAAATGACCCTTGTGGTTTGTAGTTACGGCAGATAAGACTGATTCATTATGGAATAAAAGTGATTTGTGTTGCACTTTTGTAAAATTAAACAAATAGGAGTTTATGCTAAATTTATTGTTCAATTGTGTGATTTGTTTTTTTTTGAAAATTAATAAAAGTCATTAAATCAGTCAAAATATGAAATTTATTATGTTTTTGAAAAATCACAATGGATTTTATGGAGCTTACCTTGGTCCAGGAGGCATTTCAATTGTCTTTGAATCTTAAGCAATTTACGTTCATAGTGATCTAGGGAAAGCCTCAATGGTATGCCACAATCTGGACCTCTAAGGGCTGGATGACCGGGGGAGTGTTTGCTGGATGAAATCCTGTGTGGTGAAGTCCTTATGCATAGGAGACCCTCCTGGGGGTGGCAGTTGAAATCCTGTCCTTCATTTTTGGTTACCAAATTCACTTCCACAAAACTATCCTACCGAGAGAACTTGATCTAGAGGGGTCTCCTGGATGGTCCATACAAAGTAAAAAAAACTATTGAAAAAAGCATGGTTTCTTTCTCTTATACTGCATCTTTGAGTTGGTTTTGCCAAAAGAACTTGGGCCGCTTGATTGGATTGTTGTATGTGATTTAATTCACTCTGGTAATGTTCTTGAAAAGACATGAGCCGATTGACTTCTAAATCATTGCCCATGACTGTGTCTTGTCTACTGAAAAGAGGATTATGGGGCAATAAATTCATGAACACACATAGCCACATTACCAAACATCATTTTTTGAAGTAATGGACTCACAAACAGGGAATTGGTTTATGTATGAGTTTGAATGAGTAAAATGTGTGTGAATAATTTATTTTGGGAGATTTGTATGAATGCATATATTTTTTTAAAGGTAATGGGAGGGTAACAGGGACCATGTTTTTGTAAGGTTTCACTATGAAACAATAGGTAAAGATTACTAATAATTTACTTATTGTACTATTAATGTCCTTGTAAATAAAATAAATAAGATAAACAATAACCATAATAATAAAGAATTATTATAATTATGGCATAACATAATTATATTATTAAGTGAATATGATAATATAATTTATATTATAAAAAAAATAATATAATAAATAAATATATTAATATAAGATAATTAATATATTTGAAAGAACTTTATTATTGTTACCAAAAAATAATAAAGGCATAAAAAATTGTTTTTTATTAATAAAAAACAATTAATAACAATAATATTACCAATATTAAAGCTATATATTTATATAAATACTATTTATATTAATTGAAGAATTATTAATAGTAATAATAGAGAGAAATTATTATAATAAGATAAAATAACCTACTTTTGATGCTTAATAGTATTAGAATAATTATGCGTGCACATCTGTTTATTACTAACATAGTAATATTTACTCTAAGAATAGATTTCACCATCTACTCTTATAACATAGTAGTCTACTCTCAGATGTACTCTTACTATGTCTATAAGATTAATTTTTTGCTCTGTCTGACACCACCTTCTTTATCCCACTATTTGTAGAAGCCCTTGCAAGGATGACAATGTTCCTTGTCTATTGAAACCCCACTACTTATCTAGTTGTCCTAGAAATCATCCCGTTGTGTTACTTCTATCGCTTATTCTTCCAGGTTTGCTGGTGTCTCTCCTGTTCCCATTCAGTGATCAAGACTAATAAAATTCCTGTATCCTAAAGGTTTTTTTCTACTTGTTAATTCCTTTTCTGCATACCTGAAATTCATATTATCACATTTTGTTACTTCTATTGCTTATTCTTCCAGGCTCACTGGTGTCTCTCCTGTTCCCATTCGGTGATCAAGACTAATAAAAGTCCTGTCTCCTAAAGCTCCCCTTCTTTCTGTTAGATTATGAGACCGGGGGTTTTCTATTAACTATATACAAAAAATCTCCAAAAACAATTTAAAAGGCACTATGGGCGACTTCAGTCTTGAAATAACTGAAAAGTACAAACTCTCAGGCTCCAACTTCCTAGATTGGAGAGTCAGGATGAAGTCCATTCTTTGTATGAAAGAGCTTTACTCCCTAGTGATGGGCACTGAAGACACAGAGACTGCTGCTGAAAGGAACAAGATCGACCCTGATTGAAAAGAACTAGCTTTTGAAATTATCTTCATTAACTGCAATGTCAAAATAGCTGCCCAATTCTCAGAAGAAGCAAACGGTGATCCGATGCTCCTTTGGAAAAGCATTGACAAATTCTATCAACCAAAAACTGTGCAAAACCAAACCACGTACCTGAGTAGAATTTTTTCCACTTTCTTGCCTAAATCAAAATTGGAAGAAGCTCTCAACAAACTGCTGGAAAACACCCGAACTCTATGCAGCCTAATTGACAATAACAGTACCACTCCATCAAGCCTACTTGACTCTGTCGTAGCCATGTGGACAATTATTAATCTACCAAATGATTATAAAACTATAGGCGAACTCTGGTTCAAAAATGCGAAATTGGTGAAAGAAAACCTTTGCTAAAAGATACTATAGAAGAAATACAATCCTATATACAAAGAACCGAAGAAAATATTGAAAATGCTAAAGCACTAGCCACTCAATGAAGAGAAAATTCAAATCCACTCTCAAACACAAGATGTAGCGACAAATACCACAACCAGCTAGCCAATCACTTTGAAGAAGATTTCTGGAAGCTTCACCCCAGAAAAAGGCCGAAAAATGATAAACCAGTAAGAGCACTCCTGGCTACAAATGACACCTCTAGCAAGTTAGCCTTTGTCCTAGATTCTGGAGCTACCACCAACATGGTCAATCATTTTGAATGTTTTGATGATATAGACATGAGAAAGCAAGAAATTGAGTTAGCAGATGGATCCATCATAGAAGCATTAGGAACTGGAACAATTTGGCTTGAATGCAAAAATTTTATTCTCAAATTGTCCAACACCCTCTATATCCCAAATCTAGCCACTAACTTAATTAGTATGGCTACCTTCCTAAGAACCAAACACATCATTCGCACCTCCGATAACGAAGAATTTGAAGTTATCAACATAGAAGGAAACCAAGTTGTAAGTGGATCCTATTCCTCTGGCAATCTTATTCTCCACAAATATCACCAAAAAGCTTTTGCAAAAACTACAACTTCAAATAGTTTAATTATGCTTCACAAAGCCTCTGGTCATTCTTCACATGAATATTTTAAAAAAATGTACCCTACCAAACAGATCCCATACTTTGACTGTATCACTTGTTCCACCTGCAAGATTACTAAAACACCATTTAAAGGTACTTTCCCAGCAGCTACTCGCAAACTCCAATACCTCCATATGGTTTTATGTGGGCCCATCTCTCCCCCATCTGTTTCCGGAGCTAAGTATTTCCTCAAAATACTTGATGGATTCTCTCATTTTGCATGGGTCTTTTTTCTTACAAGTAAATCAGAGGTCAAAACCATTCTGAAGAAACATATTGTTAAAATTGAACAACAATCAAATTTCAAAGTTACCAATATCATTTCGGACAATGGCACAGAATTTGTAAACAACGAACTAAAAAAATTTTTTGAAGAAAAAGGAATATCTCATCTTACCACTGCACCATACACCCCTGAACAAAACCCCTTCTCCGAACAAGGAAATCTTACCACAGTAAACTAAGCCAGGTGTCTTCTCAAGGACTTGGGTTTGGATCCCACCCATTGGGCAGAAGCCACAAACACAGCTATCTATCTTGAAAATCTCACACCCTCAAAACGCATCAACTACAACATCCCTTTTAAAAGATGGTACAATAGGAACGCTTCTCTCGAACACCTCAAACCTTTTTGCTGTTCAGCTGTTTTCTTAATACAAAATCATGTTGGTAAATTCAGTGAGACTGGCAGTGAAGGTATTTTTCTAGGATATGGAGAGACACATCAAGCTTACAGGATAATGGGCGTGGGGACAGGTAATGTGAAAATCACACACCATGTTAAATTTCTGCATGATTCATTTCCTGTGAAAAAGGACCAAAATAATGAAACTGATGAGAACACTTTTGCTCTAGTCCTAAATGAAACAGATACTGCATTGAACAACCCTATCCCAGTAAACTCAAATTAGGTTCCTATCTCCAACACTCCTGAAATAACAGCTTAAGAACCTATTGATCTACACCTTCTATCCCTACCAAATCAAAATCCACAAGTAACAGATCATGACATCCCTATGCGAAAAGGGTACTCGTGTATTCCTGAAAACGAGATAGGCACTTCTAAAGAAATAATTGGAAATGTGGGAGATCCTAAGAATACTTTAAATCACTCTAGAAGGCCCAAGCACCATGCAAACCTGGCCGACCATCTTTCACTTGACCCAAAAACCTGCTTTTAAGCCCTTAACAGCCCTGATGGGGAAGAATGGTTGAAAAACATGGCCAACCATCAAGTTTGGTCACCCACAATAAAATCAGACCATATCAAACCTTTAAGCACCACTTGGGTCTTCAAAAGAAAAACCGATGAAAACGGAAATTTCTCAAAATTCAACGCTTGTTTATGTGTAAGAGGTTTTCATCAAAAAGAAGGTTTTGATTATACGTAAGTCTTCTCTTCAGCTGGCCGACTTTCCTCCCTCTGTCTTTTACTCACTCTCTGTCATATAAATTGCTTTCCCATTGAAAAAATGGATGTTCGCTGTGCTTTTCTGAACACAATTCCCAAAGAAGTATTACACAATCTCTGCCCCTCAGGATATACAGAACACCCCAAAACCGAAGTGTTTGTTCTAAATAAATCTCTGTATGGCCTTAAGAAAAGTCCTTGTTGTTGGCACAGGGTGCTAAAAGGAACACTTATTACAATTGGCCTCTCTCCATGCAACACAGATCCCTGTCTCTACTACTCTCAAAACAGGAACCAACCATTATGGCTGTTTGTTCACATTTATGATCTTATTTTCGGAGGAACTTGGAATTCCCTCTTCAAAGAGAAAATTCAATAGTGATTGGAAATGGAAGACCTTGGAAAAATTAAATACACATTATGTATTAGAATTACTCAATCAGAAGAATCAGTAACCCCATTCGAAGACAAATTTATCAAACAAATTTTAGTTGAATTCAGCATAGAACAAGCTAAAGCTCCACCATCTCCTCTCCCTAGCAGCTACAAAGAACTCAAAACTCCCACACTTGAACCTCCAAAAGAGCCTCCATTCAACTTTTGACGTGCAGTAGGACTCCTACAATATCTTGTCCAATGCACTAGACCCGACTTTTTTTTGCTACTTCTTTTCTTTCTAAATTTCTAGAAGCACCCTGTGGGCCTCATTATCAAGCAGTAACTCACACCCTCAAATATGTGTATGAAACGAAATTTTTCTCCCTCAAGCTTGGTCAAAATCACACCAATCACCTGAAAACTGAAATTGTGGGCTATACGGACTCAGACTGGGGAGGAGGAACTGAAAATAAATCATTCTCAGGGTCACCAATCTATTTTCATGGTGCTCTTGGTTGGAGAGCCCACAAGCAAAAAGTAGTTGCCTTATCTTCTGCTGAAGCAGAATACCATGCTATGACTGAGTCTACCCAAGACCTAGCTTGGATGAAGCAAGTCATTCAAGAAGCCATAGGAGTTACATGCTTGTGTACACTTCATTCTGACAACCAAAGTGCCATCTCCATTGTGTCTAACCCTATCTATCACCACAGTACTCGACACATAGAATTTCACCTCCACTTCATTAGAAACCACCTTGAAAACAAATTACTTAGGATAAAATACTTACCGACTTCCAACATGCTTGCCGGCCTGCTTACCAAAAATCTCTCAATAACTAAAAACCTACCTCACCTCAAGTTCATTCTATCAAATCCCAAACTAACAAGTACAGGGGAGTATTAGAATAATTATGCATGCACATCTGTTTATTACTAACATAGTCATATATACTCTAAGAATAGATTCCACCATCTACTCTTATAACATAGTAGTTAAAATAGTAGTCTACTCTCAGATGTACTCTTACTATGTCTATAAGATTAGTTTCTTGCTCTGTCTGACACCACCTTCTTTATCCCACTATTTGTAGAAGCCCTTGCAAGGATGACAATGTTCCGTTTCTATTTAAACCCCACTACTTGTCTAGTTGTCCTAGAAATCATCCCGTTTTGTTACTTCTATCGCTGATTCTTCCAAGTTCGCTGGTGTCTCTCCTGTTCCTATTCGGTGATCAAGACTAATAAAAGTACTGTCTCCTAAAGGCTGTTTTCTACTTGTTGATTCCTTTTCTGCATACCTGAAACTCATATTATCCCGTTTTGTTACTTCTATCGCTTATTCTTCCGGGTTCGCTGGTGTCTCTCCTGTTCCCATTTGGTGATCAAGACTAATAAAAGTCCTGTCTCCTAAAGCTCCCCTTCTTTCTGTTAAATAGAATAATTTTTGATGAATTTACGCCAAATAATTTAAATAAAACTTATTTAAATTGTATTTACAAATAAAAAAAAGAGGGATTACAAATTTTCTTGATTTTTACATGGAAATTTGATTTTTAGGAGAATTATAGCAAAACAGCAGAAAAATTGAATTAATCACATCAAAAATGATGATTATAATAAAGATTATCTTGGGTCTTTGATAATATAGAAGATTCATATATAAAGAATAAAGCTTTTACCTTTTGATTTGATTTTTTTAATGTTTTGATGCGTCTGAAGGGAAAATAGAGTGAAAAGAGCTCTATTTATAGTAAATACCTCCCTTCTAGAGGCCAGTAGGCTTCTAGTTGACATTTACTGATGTTATCTACTAGAAATGATCAGTACTTTAATCTTTAGTGATGATTACATCATGATCAAACCATCTTATCTCATTCTTATGCCATTATTTAGAGTTATCACTATAGCTCTAAATTGGATGACATCATAGGCTTGGAAGAAGCTTAAGATTTGTGGATTTTCTTAATATTAATCATAATCTAATAGTACTCACCATTTCTATCACTTATATAACTGTTAAGCTTAAAATAAGATCACAGTGACTGATCATAAATGATCAAATCTAAGCTTAAGCTTTGATCATTAATAACTTTTAAGTTATGCATGCTAAAGCTATTCTGAGAGTGGATTCTGATAGCTTGGCATGTCCTTATTAAACTACCAAGAGAATTTTGTTACATAATCAAAACTCTATTTTCGATAATTTTCCTTGTAACTCATCTTTTCTGTCGAAATTTGATATTTTAAACTTCAAAACATGATTTCAAGGAGTTATAACTTGAATATTATAATACAAATTACATAATTCTTCACGTATGATCTATTGAAATCTGACTGTCTACTTCTTCTTAAGTTTGGAACACTTTCACAACAAAGTGGTCAACAGCTCCATTGATTTTAATCAATAATCCATTACAAGCTTTAACCTTTTTTATAACTTTCAAAGTAAAATTAATATCTGTGCTCTTACAGTAATTATGTGGTGACTTTAGTTTTGGTTTATCTCTCTATCTTGTATATTTCAAGAGATATTAGCTAAAAATCATGAATATATGCATTGACCAAAAAAGTGCATATATTCAACTTAATTCCTTAATTATTGACTTTAGAGAATAGCTTTATAATTGTTTTATGTGTGGTAGTTTATGGAAAAACCAATGGTACAGTTTTTTCTATATGTTGTTCCATTGGTTTCTGAGTTAAATAAGGTTTCATACCTTTTTCAAGGTATTATTACTTATTCTTCAGTAATTGTTGACTTTTCAGATAGGCCATAAAACTGACATATGTGTATTTTACCATGAGGAATCTAATGGTGTACTTTCTTTCACATGTTTACTCATTAGATTCTGAGTTAATTCAGATTTTGTACTTATTTATGGTATGCTTACTAGTCTTTGAGATAATTGTTACAGAAATTCTTTTGTGACATTTTGAGAGATGTGGTCATATCTCAAAGTCTCACATTCCCTGACTAAAACATATTGTACAAAAATCTGATATAGTTAATTAGGGTATCATCCACTGTCCTACCTCTTCAATAGACTTTGTTAGTCTTGAAGCTCAATAATGCTTGATTTTTCTATTCTTTAGGCTTTCTTTAATGTATGAGCCTTGTTAATAGTTTATCAGCATTTTTTATATCCTTCTCAAGTAGCCATTAATATTCTTGAGCTGAATTTCTATATCTTACAAGGTATCCCCTTTCTTTTATGTTTCTTGTCCTTCTTTCTTTAAGGACTTTCACAATTTCTTTTCTTCTCCTTCTTCTAAAGGGGGTATTTCAAGTGGGGGTTTATTTCTTAGTGGAAATAATTACTTGTTACTTGAGCTGTAAGGTGTTATCAGACTTACAGGGAAATTTGGATTTTTGTTCATTAGTTCACCTGTGAGCTCTAATTGCACAGCATTAGGTCCATGTAGTGCTTTTATCATAAATGCTCCTGCAAAGGAATCTTTCAATTTCATTGGGCCTTTTATACTATTGAAATTTAGAGTTGAAACTAGTACCAAGTCTCCTATTTTGAAGTCAGGTGGTTTGTCACTTTTATCCCATCTTTCTTTTGCATATTTGAAAGAATCTTGCATACATCTGTTTGCATGTTATCCTTCAGGGATAGTATAGTTGTTTAGAGCTCTAAACTCCCCTACCATCCTTGATTTTCCATTATACCAAGTTATCATGACAGGTGTAGTGACCTCTACCTGTTCATTATGTCCTACTCTCGGTAGTACTCCAAGGTACATTAGTTCTTTAATGTGTACTTCTATAGCTTCTCTAGCTCTTGGGCTGGCCAGATAAGCTAGTCTTCTTAATAGAGGTGGATGAGGTTTTTCTCCATTAAAGATTATGTCTACCTCATGTCCAATTATGGCACCTAGTGGTTCCTTGTAAGTTGCAAAGGCATTTTTATATCTAAGTAAGAGGTCAATGAATTTTTCTTTCATCTTTACTGTAAATTCATGATTGAATTCTGCCTCTTTTAGCTGTTCAGTTATGAAAAAATCCATTTCTGGGATTTTTTCTTCATTATTGATTACTGTAATTTGTCTTTTGTTATTGAAAAAGCCAATTTTTTGTCTTTTATTGTCTCCTATGGTAAAATATCTATCTTTTTGGTTAGAGATATCTATGCCATAAATTGACAAGTAGTCATTTCCAAGTATAAAATGGTTACTTGTGCAGTTGTCCATTACTACAGATTCTACTTTCAATCTCATACATTGTGAATGATGAGGAAAAATGAGTGTTAAGTCAATTATTCCAAGGGGCTTCATGCCTTTAGTTGCACTACTGAATTTGATTCCTTGTATTGGTATAAGTTTTTCTTCTCAATCTGGTACGGTTGTTTTCAAATAACTTTTACCAACACAGGTACAATATTCTCCTGTATCTAAGTTCACTTTTGCCTCTTGGTTTCCCACCATGATAATACTTATACTTGATTTGCCAGCTGTATATCCCATCCCTTTTTCTGGTTTTATTCTATACAATTTAGCATCTTGTATGTTTGTGAGGCTTGTATCAAATGTTCCAACTTGTGGTGAGTTTGAATTGACATCCAGTACTTCATATATTAAATCAATATTATTAATTTGTGCATTAGCTATATTAATTTCATCACTTTCAGAAGTTTCTGATTCTTCAGTGTCCTTTTCAGAATCAGATTCTTCTTCTTTATCATTGTGGTCCTCTGTTTCCACAATTTCATTGATTTTTGCTTGTTTAAGGCAATTATTGGCTAAGTTTCCAATACCTCCACATTTGTGCCACTTTCTTTGCTCATTATTGTTGATTTTATTGGGCTTGAGAGTTTCTCTTGGTTTATTGTTTTTGATAAATGGCTTGTTTGGACTTTTAATGTACAATTTTTGTACGTTTCACTATGTCTTATAGTGCATTGATATACTCTTCTGTGGGTCATGGTTCTATACACCTGCTTCTCAGGGCATGCTCCAATTCTCACCCACATTTCTTGAGTATTTTCATGTGTACCATTTTTTGTGACATTTCGGGGTACAGTGCATTTAATCTTTCAACCTGTTTTAAGAACCAATTCAAAGGTTCATCTTTTTCTGGGTCAAAGAAGGATTTTTCAAATTCATTCTCTATTTTGTACCTCCAGGCATCACTAGAACGCTTGGTGATTATTTCTTGTTTCCACCAAGACCAGGTATTTTTTCCATTTGTCTGCCTTATGCCATAATACCATCTTTTTGCAGATTTCTCAAATAGTGAGTGTAACCTGGAAGTGATCAATTCATCTGGTACGGCATAATCATCTTGTATCATGTCAATTGTTTTAATAAATTACATATGGTCATATTCACCTTCTCCTGTGAATGTTGGCCATTCTTTTAATTGAGGTGCTTCTTTCATTAAGACTTGGCTATTGTCTTGATGACTCAAGTCTGTTATGAATGGATTTCTTAATTCCTCTTTTGGTTTAACAGGGCTTCTTATGTGAGAAAATGGGGTTGATAACTTTGGCATATTCAAGTTAGCCTCATTAATTTTATCCATTTTTTCAGTAATAAGCCTCATTTCACTTTGAATATAATCTTTCTTCATCACTTTTTCCACCTGTTCTAAAAGTAATTTTTGGTGTGATGAAGCCTTTTCTTCAAATTTTTCTACAAAAATACTCAATTATTCAATTTTTCTGTAAGATTATCAATACTCATGTCATAATTGATTGTCAAAGTTTTATCTTTGATATCTTTTATGTATTTATACAATTCTTGTTGTCCTTGTATTAATTGTTTAGTTCTGTCAATTAAAACTTTTGGTTTGTTATTTTCAACAGCAAACTTAATGTTGTCAATTTCTTTTTTATTCTGTACAAAAATTCTTGTTAAAGAAGATAAATTATTATTTATTTCTTGTAACAATAATAAACTATTAATTTCTTTTAGAGGTAAAATACTATTTTTAATTTCTGTTAAAGTATTTACAACATCTGGGGACAAGGTTATTTCTTTCGGAAATCAGGTTGTCTCATTCTTTTCTCCTCCTTGTCCTTGAGTTCCATCAAGGTTCTGGCCATGTTGAAGACATTTTCCATGGCATATTTTTGGATTTTTGGAATCCTGTAGCTTGGGGAATATGGCTTTCTGCTGTTCTTTTTCTTGTTCTTCTGCCCTTCTTGGGGAAGTGGGTTAGCTTGGGGCTTGCTGGTAGAAGCTACTGGGGCTTCTTCCTTGGTTGCCTCCTTCTTTTTGGTATGGCACTCCTTGATTTTTTTGATATGAGATTTTGATGATAGTGGATTCCATCCATTTGAGTATCTCACTATTTCCTCCTCTTTGAGGAACTTTTTCAGGATGTGTCAGGAGTTCATCACTGCTTGGTGTATTTGTGGCAACATTTCCCAGTCCTTGTCCTTGTACACTGTGTCGTACTGCTTGTACTGGCTCATGTAAATGTCTATCTGAGCCCTCTGAATGTGATTTGTACCTGTTTGAGTTACTCATACTTAGTTCTAACTCTGGTTCAGATATCATGGGCATTTCTGGGACTTGCCTTTGGGATAAGGCACTTCCTTGTGTGGATTATTTTCCACTGGGGATTTTGCACTTTCTTTTCCCTTTTGAGGGATCAATTGTACCTCTGAGTCCAGCTCCATCTGATTGGATGGAGTATTGGGAGCCTCTTCTGGCAGTCATATTTGAGAAATAGGAAATAAGAAGATTTCAGGACAATAATTCTTCTTATGGAAATTTATAAAGGAGGTACTCACCTTCATAGTCCTGAATAGTGGGTCCTGGAAAGTCTAATCTCTTGGCTTTCTTTTTCTTAGTTACAAGTGGTGTTGGAGAACTTGGGCAAGTTTCTTCCAGCAATCTTTCAACAGTGCCTTGATTGTCCTCTGTTGGATTATATTCAAACACTAAGAAAGACAAATAAAGATAAATCTTTTACATAAAAAGTTTTATTTTTGGTAAGATATGGCAATTTTCCACATAAAAATTTCTTTTATATCTTTGAATAAATGAAATGAATAAAGAAATGAAAACAATGAATAAAAATAACTTTTTTTATTGGTTTTTAATATTTTTTTTGTTTTGATTTCTAAAGAATAAAGTAAAAATGAATATGATTCTTTTATGAAATTAATGAAAATTTATTTTTAATTTGTAAAATATCTCTTTTAATCACTAGAGTCACTCAAAGAAAGTTCTTGCAAATCCAAGGATGTGAAAAACCACATGTAAGACTATAAAATTGCTTTCCAAATGCCTCAATAGCTTTTAAAATCAATAAATATAAAATTATTATATAGTTTTATGATTATAGTTATAATTTATTATTTGATAAAACCAATTAGAATATTTTTTAAAGGTCTTTTAAAGTAAATATCACAGCCAGGCCCCCAAATGTAAGGTTTGACTATGAAACAATAAATAAAAATTACTAATAGTTTACTTATTGTACTATGAATTTCCTTGTAAATAAAATAAATAAGATAAGAAATAATTATAATTATGGCGTAAAAATAATTATATTATCAAATGAATATGATAATATAATTTATATCACAAAAAATAATATGATAAATAAATATATTAATATAAGATAACTGATATATTTACAAGCACTTTATTATTGTTACCAAAAAATAATAAGGGCATAAAAAATTGAGTTTTGTTAATAAAAAACAATTAATAACAATAATATTACCAATATTAAAGTTATATATTAATATAAATACTATTTATATTAAATGAAGAATTATTAATAGTAATAATAGAGAGAAATTATTATAATAAGAGAAAATAAACTACTTTTGATGCTCAATATAGTAATTTTGGATGGATTTACGCCAAATAATGTAAATACAACTTACTTAAATTGTATTTACAAATAAAAATAAGAGACATTACAAATTTTCTTGATTTTTATGTGGAAATGAGATTTTTAAGAGAACTATAGCAAAACAGCAGAAAAATTGAAGTAATTGTCAGGCTGAGTCTATGATAAAGGTGTATATGAGTATTTACAAGTTTTAACTATGACTGTGACACGGTAAGAATGGTTTTAAAAGATGATAAGATTGATAATAAATGATTTAATTTAAGATCTAAAGGGCTTTACTATAGAGATATAGTGGTGGTGAGCGCTGTTGAAAGCCCTGGGTGCAGCTTTACCTGTTGGATTACAATAATAAAGACTACAATACTTTAAATTAAGAGTATACCTGATTATTTAACCAAGAGTAAAACTGTTTTTGACAGTTTACTATGTAGGTTATTCAAGAGCAGGATGAGGAAAGGTTTTTGGCTGTGAAAAGCCCTCCTTTTATCCTGAAATTGAGGTGGAAAGGCTGCTAGACCTTTCCACGTAGAGGAAGTGAAGATTTTTCACTCTCCTGGACAGGCTTGTGGTTTGCAAACAGCCTGTATACCCTGTATTGGGCTCAGATGTGGTTTTGAAACCACATCTGGGCAGTTTTCACCAATACAGGGTGAAAATTTTCATCTGGGGACCTCACAGCCTGATTCTGACGTGTATGACGCGTAGAATGCTGTACAGAAACTGTATGGGACCCCAGTATTAACTGACATATGAGGTATTGAAGTAAAAACATGCTTCTTCGTCTATTTGACACCTCATATTCATGGTTATGGGATATTATCCCATGGTAAGGCTGTATCTGACAGCAGCTGGGATTTTGACCTTAAAATGGTCATAACTCTGTCAGTTGTTGAGATATCAAGCTCAAAGTTGGTTCATTGAATAGCCCTGTATGCGCTCTTTACAATGGTACCCAACTTGACATGGTTATCATTAAATATGACAAAGTTATCCCATGTACAAGTATTTTTGTACATTGGCATGGTCTGGTCAAAAGCTGTATTAAGCTTGTTTGGCCAATAACTTCTGTTGTAGTTGAGTTATGAGGAAATGGATGGCACCATCAGATAGCCCTGATTGTGCTCTTTCCAAAAAGACCCCACTTTAGGTATCTCACACTAAAACTGTAAAAGTTAGATGGGAGGTGAATGTTTTGTTCACCCTTATTTGGTCTGAATTTGACCATAACTCAAGTAATACTGGTGCTAGCTCAGTTTAGCTGGTACCATTGGATAGCCCTGGCTTAGAGCTTCATTTTGAATACCCATTTGATGGGGTTAAGCCTCTCCTTCTAGATTTTAGATGAGAGGTGAAAATTAAGGTTTATGCTCAGCAATAACTTTGAGCAGGAATAACTTTGTTGTTTCTTGTCCTATGGTGATGGGACTTATATTTTCAGAAAGAGCTAAGTTCCCTCTTTCTTCTGATACCTTTTGAGCTAATTTGGCTCAGCTCCATGTTTTGGTGGTATTTTGGCTATACCATTGGTTTATGGTATTTTGGCTGTCATGCTTGTGCTCTGGTTTTGAGTCACAGGCTGACAGTAATCATGTCAAAAATGATGATTATAATGAATATTATCTTTGGTATTTTATAACATAAAAGATTTATATATAGAGAATAAAGATTTTACCTTTTGATTTAATTCTTTTAATGTTTTGATGCATCTGAGGGGAAAATAGAGTAAAAAGAGCTCTATTTATAGTAAATACCTCCCTTATAGAGTCCAGTACGCTTCTAGTCAATGTTTACTTATGGTATCTACTAGAAATGATCAGTATTTCAAGGTTTAGTGATGACTACATCATGATCAAACCATCTTATCTCATTATTATGCCATTATTTAGAGTTATCACTATAACTCTAAATTTGAGGACATCATAGGCTTTGAAGAAGCTTAAAATTTGTGTATTTTATTAGTATTAGTCATAATATAATAGTATTCACCATCCTTATCACTTATATAACTGTTAAACTCAAAATAAGATTACAGTGAGTGATCATAAATGATCAAATTCAAGCTTAAAGTTTGGTCATTAATAACTTTTAAGTTATACACGCTAAAGCTATTCTGAGAGTTGATTCTGCTAGTTTGGCATGTCCTTATCAAACTTCCAAGAGCATTTCATTACATCATAAGAACTCTATTTGTGATGATTTTTCTTGTAACTCATCTTTTCTGTCAAAATTTAATATTTTAAACTTCAAGCCATGATTTCAAGGGGTTATAACTTGAATATTATAATATAAATTACATAATTCTTCACGTATGAACTAGTAGAATCTGACTGTACACTTCTTCTTAAATTTGGAACACTTTCACAACAAAGTGGTCAACAGCTCCATTGATTTTAATCAATAATCCATCACAAGTTCTAACCTTGTTTATAGCTTATAAAATAAATTTTATATCTGTGCTCTTACAGTAATTACATGCTGACTTTATTTTTGGTTTATCTCTCCATCTTGTATATTTCAAGAGATATTAGCTAAAAACCATGAATATATGCATTGACCAAAAAAGTGCATATATTCAACTTAATTCCTTATTTATTGACTTTAGAGAATAGATTTATAATTGTTTTATGTGTGGTATCTTATGGAAAATCTAATGGTACAATTTATTTCTCATGTTGGTTCATTGGTTTCTGAGTTAAATAAGGTTTTATACCTTTTTTAAGGTATTATTACTTATTCTTCAGTAATTATTGACTTTTCAGATATGCCATGGAAATGACATATGTGTATTTTACCATTAGGAATCTAGTGGTGTAATTTCCTTCACATGTTTACTCATTAGATTCTGAGTTGATTCAGATTTTGTACTTATTTATGGTATTTTTACTAGTCTTTGAGATAATTATTCTAAGTATAATTATTACAGTAATTTTGTTGTGACCTTTTTGGATATGTGGTCATATCACAAAGGCTCACAGTCTTCCACCCTTTTATACCAGAAAGAAATTAAATCTTATGGTTATTACAATTTTATATAAAAATAATATGATTATTTACATAATGATTTTTTCATATTCTTATTTTTCCATTGCTTATCTTTATTTTTCTCAATCAGACAGTTCTGGTCATTACCATGTTTAAGTATGAAAATAACCTTTTCAAAAAGGACTCTTATTTTTTGATTAAAATTTATAAATAAATCTATTGTATATAGAATTCAGAAAAATATTTTGTATAATACTCAAATTTACACCTTAAACAAGCCCCACCAATAGTCAGTAATAAATATTTGCAAAAATGATTTCATATGATTTATAATTTTTAATAAATGAGTGACTCAGGGTTCAATTCAGGTTGAAATATTACTAAACCACTTAATATACCTCAACACCTGAAATGCAAAAAATTTAATGTTGATTAATGCTACTCTTTGTAATTGCTAGATTGAAAAAAAATATTGTTCAAACTTATTTACCTCTGCAAATTACTTAGCTCCTCTGTTGTGACTCCACCAATTTTAGCCAAAAACGTAAAAATAATCATATTTGTCCTTTAGCTCCTTTCTTGTTCTTCAACTCGGTGTTGCTCCTCCTGTATTCTTCTCTCTCCCTTTGTAACTGAAAAATCTTCTCATCGCGAGCTATTTGAATCCATTCTTGCTCTTCAGCGCATTTTTCACTTTTGTGGATCATTACCATCAACGGAATCATGACTGTTTCTAAATTATTATTTAAGTTTTTTTATTCATCCTTGATTTCTACTTGTTGAAGCTATAGTGAATGTTGAGCTTTTACTTGAACAATTTCTTGTGCATTGAGATGAACCAGTACTTAAACGTTGTATATTACCTTGCTTTTGTTGTCCATGAATCAGAGTTTTCTCAAAATTATTATTTAAGTTGGGATTGACGCTTGTTGGTAATTCTTCCTCATTTTCATGGGAATAAATAGCCTCATCAGCTTGGTGATTTGTTTCATTGACATTGTCTCCATCAATCTCCAAGAAGTTTTCATTTTGCTGCAACCCAGAGAACTTGTCCAACTCCAAACCATTCTCATTAAGGGCCGAGTTATTTGTATTTACCTCTTGCAACAGTTCATAGACCTTTTCAACAAGAAGCAATAAGGTGCCAATCATAAGTAAATAACCAAAAACGTACCTCATTTGTCATGTGATGACGTTCCAATTGTGTAAAAAAGCCACCTCCTCCAGTGGCCTCACAAGAATCTTTGATAATCTTTTAAAAATAATTTCAAATTAGCTACTTGTAAGCAGAAAATTAGAATTTATAATATACTCACTCCAAATGTTGTCATCAAAGCCTTGTAGCGACGCTCCAAAGTCTCCAAGGACAGAGCCTTCAAATGGTAATATTCATCTTTTTTTTTTCTCATGATTTTTGAAATACCGCGACCATGGAATGAAAACAGTACAAACTGCATCTTCATTGATGAAGTCCATTTGTAACTCTATTAAAATGTTGAGTAATTCCTTGGTGGCTTCTTCACTCCAAACAAAATGAGTCTTGGCTTGTTTTTCACTATTTCTTTGTGCCAATCAATGTGCATATTTTTGTATTTGGCTTGCTTCAGCCATTATGCGTTGATTCAATTTTTTTTGTCTTTTCTCTTTTTGCTGTTACTCAATTTCTTGATGATGTATTTTAGCTTCTTCTCTGGTGCGATGCTTTCGTTTCTGAGATGAATTGGGAATACTACCTTCTTCACATGGGCTAGTTATTTGAGTATTTAAATCATTTGCTTCATTCCCCGGTGGTCCTTCAAATTTGTAAGGTTTGCTTGAGTCTTCATGAGCTACTAGTTGTTCAAAATAATCATTTCTTGACAGTTGTGATTCAGGAGACTGATCGGCCATAATTTATAAAATTAAGAGAAATGTTGGATTCAAAACTCCCTTTACAGGTTTTGAAATTATTCTAAGACGTAAAAAATTAATTTAAAATTAAAAACCTAGGACTATTTTAATCTAAAACTAACTCAAAATAATTCCAAAACCCCGCTCAAAACCCAATAATAAACGGGGCATTATTTATTTATTGTTGTTTTTTTATTTTTTTCATTTATTTCTGATTTATTTTTAATTAGTTTTTTGTTATTTTTATTTATTTTTATTTATTTCTTATTTCTTACTTGTTTGATTTTCATTTATTTCTTGATTTTTTTGTTCAATTTTTAATTTTTTTGTTATTATTTTTCTCTAAAAAGTTGTTGCGGCTAAAAACTCAAAGCACGGCAGCACGCGACCGTGGTGACCCCACAGCTGACGCAGCAGCCCATGCGCGGCGTCGGCGCGGGGTCAGCTAATTCCCCGCTGTGGGAAATAGTGCGGAATTTAAAACACATCGCACTTTAAAAAAAAAAAAAATCCCCAGAGGAACTCCGACAGACAAAGCAGAAAAGAATTTATAACGTCATTGCCGACGATCAAGCTGCCACACTCTCATTGGAATCTCTGGCAGCACTCGAAAATGCAAATCAATGTTAAGGTGAGCCAGTCCTTTCAGACAAGACATCCTGGCCAGGCCTTTCGGGTTCCATTCTTGCATTTCATTTTGAACAAATTGAATTCAATCTGGCTTATTTGCTTCGCTAATTGACTTGTAATCCCTCTTGTTTTCTTGTTTCATTTGAGAAATCGTAGACGTTGACAGGAAAAGAAGTAAGCTTCGCGCATATGGATCGAAATTAGGATCGTTTTATATTGGAAAATAACTAATTCAGTCTTGGTCCCCTTACTTGCCTTTTCTTTAGATTGCTTTAGAGGTAGAATCGGATTACCAAGTATGCCAGAGAAATTTTGTGATGTTTTTTCTATAAAAGAGTGGAGCAAACAATAAATTAACTGAAAACTGATCTTACGTATTCCGTTGTCTCTGTTCTGTCAATCATTGTTTTCCGATCTCGATTGAAACTCTTTTTTTAAATGAATACCGCGTCGAACAGATATCAGCTGTAAAGGAGAAAATTGAAGAAAAGGAAGGCATTCCACCGAGTCAGCAAAGGCTCATCTTTGGCGGGAAGCAACTGTGAATATTTGTTTGAATTACTATTTCACCTTTTTGTCTCCTCTGTTGAGGTATCTGACATGGAGAGTTTCTTTTTTGGCTCTTTTATTCAACTTGGTCATTTTAAGGGCTGATGATAAGACATTAAAAGAATTAGGTATCGAGAACTCTTCAACTTTACATCTTGTATTGGCTCTCAGAGGAGGTAAATGAGCATAGCATCAAATGAGGAAGGCTCGCGCACTATAATGAATATATAAAACCACTTATGCTCTTAGCTCAATTTTCTAGCTCATTCGATACCACTTCAAATAAACTGACTTTTGGCAGGACTGAAATATTTTGTTTTCATTTAATATCACAATTTAAGCAGCTTATTTGTAACCATACAGCCAGAATGAATTTAAAGGAGGTTACAGCGCGACATGTTGCAAAGCCCTGCAAGTTTTAACATTTGCTAGCACTCATTGATTTCCTGTTTGCGCCCAAAAGTTAGTTTAAAGAAGGATGAGCGGCTTGAAAGGAAATGATCATCTCCAGGGTCGTAATAAGGCTTTGAGCTTTTATTGCGTATCTTTAAATCACCAAAAAGAAAAAATGAACTAATTATAAAAGGGCTTACCCATGGGCAGATTTTAGAACCCAAAACAAGCCAATGTTTTTTGTGATGGTTGGCAACTTGCAGCTGATGAAACTTTGAGTACTTCAGAAGCTACCCGATCAAAATCAAATAAGGGGCATTTTTGCATATGAACAAAATACCGAATGTGTAAATTATCCGCTGGTATGGCTCAAATCAAAACTTCAACAGGACGCAAGTTCACATGAAAATTTGATGAAAAGAAAACAAGGAGTGACTGAAAAAGCTGCTCTGATGACATGCATCTAGAATGAGAAACCAAACGAATGTTCATGAAAAGTCAACAATGCCTGTATCATGACTGTTTGGAAAAATAAGGGGATTGATTACCTTAGAAAGGAGCCTGAATGGTTGTTGGCTGTATGTAAGATGAAATTTGAAAGTCGAGGGTCTTATCAATAGAAAAATTATGATAAAGGTTTTGAATAATATGATACTCAGAGAGCTAAATAATTCATGGGTAAAGAGAAATTTATTATAACTAATATTTTCAGGCAAAAGCCACGATTTTTTAAAAGCATGTTTTTTTTATTTTCTTTCAGGTTGAAAACCAATACCAATCCATCTTCTATATTTTTGGGGCTTAAGAGATGATATTAAAAATTCTTTTAAACAGAGTTAGAATGAATATTTTTAAGTTTCTGAATTGTCTTCCTCAAGAAATATCCTGATAATGAAAACATACAGCCATTGAGAGTATCTGAAATCAATCCTCTAAAGTCTCATGAAAAAGGAATTTCTCATTTTCTAACACTTGTATTATGTAACACCCTCTGTACCAATAGAATCAATATATATTATGTAAAAAAAGCATCAATTTGTGTGTGAATGCAAAATCCTTGAAAGTATCATGTGAGCCATTCTTTTGAAATAGCAACTTAGATGTCTCTAATTGGAATTGCTTTGCACAATTCTTTATTGAAAACAAGTGTTTATTTGGCAACAATGCATGAATAAAAGCATATCAATTTCAACAAAACATAAAAAGTGTAACAACAGCTCTTGGGAAAATCAAGAGTGTCCTGGCACTCAGTAGAAAAGAACTCCCTTGGAGGGACTTGAAAGAATTAAGGAAATAAGGAATATGGATTATATTTTTGAACAAGAATGCAGTGCAAAGATAGTAAGAAGAATAAAGAAGCCAAAGGCCAGAGTGCCAACCAAGTAGATTTTTATCTCACTGTTTCAACCTGTCTGTAAGGAACAAAGGAATTAGTAAGGATATGACCACCAACTGCCAATATCCAATCAACAGGCAAGGAATAGGTGCAAATGACTGAATTCATGATATAAGTATTCACTATCAAAAGATGAAATAAAACAAATAATAAAGATAGATATAATAGATCAATAAACTGGGGTAAAAGGTCACAGGGGATGAAAGAGTGGCCAGTATTTATAAGAAGTTGAAAACTTGATCCTTCCAGGTTGAAAACCCAGCTGTTTGATTGGTGGAAAGCTGTGTTGAATGATTTGGGAAATATCCCTTGGCCCAAATGGGAAATGAACTGAGTGTAGAAAAATTCCCACAGCATTGAGCTGAATTGACCATAAGGATTAATTCCATGCAGGTTGCTTTGAATGAAGGCTGTATGGCTGAACTGAGTTTTCCAAGTTATTTGATACATTTTGACACATTCACAACTTGGTCTTGGGTCATCCTTGGCCTTAGTCCTTTATAATCCATGTACATTATTCTCTTTTTGAAATACTGTATTATTGATAGTACAGCCTTATTGAAGACAGAGGCTGACCTCAATTGGGTTCAACTGTTGACACTGTCATCTGTCCTCTTGAAATGGTTGTCCTGGAGGACATTTCCATAATTCATATGGAAAAGATGCAAGTGGCAGAGGAGGACTCACCACAAGAAATGAGGCATAATGATATTATGCTCACCTTTTAGGAACAAACAATACATAAATGGAACCATGGGGAAAAATGATCCATCATGATAATATGATCATTGTTGGAGGACATTGAAACAGGGTCAATATCAAAAGATTCATGGCGATTTTGGCCATTATTGGTCTTTGAACCCCCCTAGGGACTGTAGGACCTGGCCCATGGTCTGCACAGGCTGTAGAAGGACCCTACAGGGGTAGTGACAAAGATTGGCCTAAGAAATCCTGGGTGCCATAGTTGTAACATGCCTTCATAGTTACCCAACAGATGGGTGTCCAAAAATTGCTATAAATGTTGTTGGCAGTAATTCTTCCATAGAAGATGAAGAGGAGCTTTCTGTGCAGTTTGAGGCAGTTGAAAATGGCCTTCTGACTTGGTTTGTGACAAAAAGACCCATAACAAAATAAATGCTTTCCAAATTGGCTTTTGATTTGGAAAGAAAAAAAAAGAAAAACCATGGATACATGTTGGTTAACACTCAAAGAAATGAGCAACTCAGTCTTTAAAAAAGCTTCAAAAGATAAATTTTTAAATACTTGAATGACTTACATTATACTTACTATCATGATGATGATAATCTTTGAACTTGATGGTGGCCTTTTTGAATGGAAAAAAGTAGAATTTCAGGGACTTGCCTTGTTAGAAAATTAGCTGATAAGATTTTCATACAGAAAAACTGAATTTGAGCCTTTGAGATATTACCACATATCCAAAAAGGTCCCAAAACAACTTTTCAATACTTATTTTAATAATAAGAATTGAAATTATTATCTTAAAATAAGTAAAAATGAAATCAAAAGGAATAAAATCTTGATTATATCAGAAACCAATGAATAAAAATGTGAAATAAATTATGCAATTAGATTTTCCATAAAAAATACACATATAAATTTTTTTTGTCATATCTGTAAATTCAATACTTACTGAGATAACCTGAATAAATGCAATTTCATGATAAGCACATATATTCATTGTTTTTAGCTCATATCCCTTAAATTATGGATGATAAAGAGTTGATCCAAAAATAAATTTACCACCAAATAACTGTAAAAATATATAAATAAGCTTTATTTGATAAATTATAAACAAGGCTATAAGTTAAAAGGGTTTAATGAGAAAAATAGAAATAGCTGTTGACCACTTTCATTTAAAAATAGTCCAAACTTAGAAAAAAGTATATATTCAAATTCTAATAGCTCATAAATGAATAATGATGTAATTTTAATCATTATATTCAAGGTATAACCCCTTGAAATCCTAGTTTGAAGCTAACAAGAGTAAATTTCAACAGAACAGATGAGTTACAAGAAAATCATCAAAAATAGAGTTTTGATTATGTAACAAAATTCTCTGGGAATATTTGTAAGTACATGCCAAGATATCCAAATTCACTCTCTGAATGGCTTTAGCATGAATAACAAAAAAGCTATAAATGATAAAAGATAAAGCTTGAAAATTATTATTTATGATCACACACTGTAATCTTATTTTAAGTTTAACATATATATAGTTGATAAAGCTGGTGAATAATAGTATATTATGACTAATACTAGTAAAATACACAAATTTTAGCCTTTTGCAGATCTTATTATCTCAGAAAATGTAGAGCTACAGTGATGACTCTAAATAATGGCATAATATTGAGATAAGAAGGCTTAATTATGATTTAATCATCACCAAACCTTAGAATACTGATCAATTCCAGTGGATAACATTAGTAAAAATCTACTAGAAGCCTTCTGGACTCTATCTGGGAGGAATTAACTATAAATATAGCTCTTTTTCCTTTATTTCCCACTCATATTCATCAAAAACAATAAAAAAATTAATCAAAAGTTGAATTCTTTCTTCTTTATATATAGATCTATTATATCATTAAATATCAAATATAATCCTTTTTATAATCACCAGCTTTGATGTGATTCACTCAATATTTTATTGGTTTTGTTAATTTCTCTTTAAAATATTTAATTTAATGTAAAATCAAGAATATATGTAATTCTTTATATTTTATTTGTAGATACAATTAAACTAAGCTGTATTTAAATTATTTGGTGTAAAATTATCCAAAACTATCATATTAAATGTTAAAATTAGGTTATTTTCTCTTTATTATTATCTTTAATAATTCTATTATTAATATAAATAGTATTTATATTAAAATATAACTTCAATTTTAGTAATATTATTGTTATAAACTGTTTTTTCTAATTAAATAAAGATTTCATATGCATTTGTTATTTTTTGTTAACAATGATAAATTGGCATAAATATATTAATTATCCAATATTAATAAATTTATTTTTATAATATAATTTATTTCATTTTATTTATTGGAATGATATAAGTATTCTTATGCCATAATTATAATTATTTTAAATCTTATTTATCATCTTAATGAGGACATAAAGAGTACAATAAGTAAAATATTAGTAATATTTACTTATTGTTTTATAGTCAAACCTTACACTGAAAATCTTTGACATCTATAAATTTTTTTTCTCAAATACTCCAAATTAATATTCACTATTAAGCTGGATGAATATGGAAAAAGAACTGTGTTTGGCCAATAACAAGGATGGTCGCTTAAAGATTTCTTTTTGGGAAATTTGCAATAAATATCAATAGTTAAACCATCTGAAAGGAGTTCTTCTAAGTGAAGGGTAGGATGGAACTCAGTTAATAAAAACTCAGTTTTTGAAGGCACAATATATGAGAAGAAAACACTTAAACAGCTCACAAGAAAGCAGAAGAGAAATATTTTCATTCAAAAAAATTGGAAGAGTCAACAAATAATAAATAGAGATTCCACTACAAATAAGCCTAGAATAACTGATTCAAAACTTTCAGTAAAAATAGAAGGTATCATCAGGATTTAGAAACCAGACGCTACTGAAGGATAAAAGAAATAAATACTGACTCAAAAGGCATCAATGCCACACTATTTAAGTTCAAAACTATTAAAATGAATTAAAATTGATATATAATTAGTTATCTATGAAAAAAGGCCACAGGAAGATGAAGAGAGGCTTGAAATTCTGAGAGCTTATTGTCACAGGGGCTCTTCAAAGTGAAGAGGGCCTGGCACTCAGTAAACTGGGACTCACTTATGGAGGGCTCAAAGATATGGTAAGAAAGGATACACTTAAGATTGTTAAAGATGAATTACTAAAAGAATGAATATAAGAAAGCAGCAACAAAAGAATAAGAATAAAAGAATAGAAGAGCCAACCACAAACAAGTCCAAGTCCACTGTCACAACCTGTCAGAATGGAAAGAGAAGGGTTAATAAGGATATGGCCACCCAACTCATACTATACAGGCAAAGAGAGAAACGCAAAGACTAACTTACAATCAAATAATTATAATACCCAAAATAAGGATAAGAATAATTATAAAATAATAAATAAACTAAATTAATTAACTGGGGAAAACTCCCCAGAGGGGAGAAAGAGGGGCTGGTATATGTGAGAATCACCAGCCCTGATCCAGAGGAAGAATTTTCATGAGAGGATTGGATTATTGAATTTAGCCTGGCCAATACAGGTCCTGTACATCTGTACAGAACCTATACAAGAGGTGTGGTGTATTTGAGTGATCATACAGTTTCATGCTGGTGTATTGAAACTGTATTGGGTGAATCCAACCTGTACAGGTATTGACAGGCTGTATTGATGTACCAAGCTGTATGCATGTTTCAGAGTGAAGATTGCTGAAACTGAATGCTGATGCAGATACTGGATCTGCTGATTTGAGGTGTTTGAGTGGGTGTATTGATGAATACCCTTACCCTGTAAGGTTTGACTATGAAACAATAACTAAAAATTACTAATATTTTACTTATTGTACTATGAATGTCCCTATAAATGATATAAATAAGATAAAAATAATTATAATAATAAAGAATTATTATAATTATGGCGTAAAAATAATTATATTATCAAATAACTATGATAATATTATTTATATTATAAAATATAATATAATAAAATAATTAATATATTTAATGGCACTTTATTATTGTTACAAACAAACAATAAAGGCGTAAAAAATTGTTTTTTATTGATAAAAACAATTAATAACAATAATATTACCAATATTAAAGTTATAAGTTAATATAACTACTATTTATATTAATTAAAGAATTATTAAAGTAATAATAAAGAGAAAATAACCTACTTTTAATACTTAATATAATAATTTTGAGATATTTTACGCCAAAAAATGTAAATACAACTTATCCAAATTGTATTTACAATAAAAAATAGAGAAAATTACAAATATTCTTGATTTTTACGTGGAAATGAGATTTTAGAGAGATTTTTAACAAAAACAATTAAATAAATGATTTAATCACGCAAAATTGATGATTATAATAAGACGAACTTTGGTCTTCAATAATATAAAAGCTTTATATATAAAGAATGAAGATATTACCTTTTTAATTTTATTGATTTAATGTTTTTGATGCGTCTGAGGGGAAAACAGAGTAAAAATAGCTCTATTTATAGTAAATACCTCCCTCCTAGAGTCCACCACGCTTCTAGTAGACGTGTACTGATCATATCCACTGGAATTGATCAATATTTTAAGGTTTGGTGATGATTACATCATGATCAAACCATATTAAATCATCATTATGCCATTATTTAGAGTTATCACTATAACTCTAAGTTTGATGACGTCAAAGGCTTGGCAGAACCCCAAAATTCGTGTATTTTATTAGTTTTAATCAGACAATAACATTATTGACTAATTCTATCACTCATATGACTGTTGAACTTAATTTAACGTTACAGTGAATGACCACAAATGATCAAATTAAGTTCAAACTTTGATCCTTATTAACTTTTAAGATTTACACGCTAAAGAAATTCAGAGAGTGAAATCAAATAGCTTGGCATAACCTTATTATTCTTCTAAGAGAATTTCATTACATAATCAAAACTCTATTTTTGATGATTTTTCTTGTAACTCATCTTTTCTGTCAAAATTTAATATTTTGAACTTTGAACCATGATTTCAAGGGGTTATACCTTGAATATTATAATAAAAAAATACATCATTCTTCACAAATGAACTTGAAGAATCCAACTGTACATTTTTTTTAACCTTGGACCACTTTCATAACAAAGTGGTCAACAGCTCTGTTGATTTTAATCAATAATCCCTTACAGGTTTTAACCTTGCTTATAACCTGTAGAATAAACTTCATTTCTGTATTCCTACAGTAATTAAGTGATGACTTTATTTTTGGTTCATCACTCTATCATGCATATTTCAAAAGATATTGGCTAAAATCCTTGAATATATGCGTTGACCAAAAAAGTGCATATATTCAGGTTAATTCTTTAAGTATTGACTTTGGAGCTTAGCTTCTTAACTGTTTTATATGTGAACCTTTATGTGAAATCCAATGGTACAATTCATTTCACATGTTGATTCATTGGTCTTTGAAATAAATAGGGATTTGTGTTTTTTATAAGGTATTATTACTTATAGCTTATTAAATATTGACTTTACAGCTATGCCATAAAAATGGTATATGTGTATCTTACCATGGGGAATCCAATGGTATAATCTTTTTCACACTTTTATACATAGGTGTTTAACTTAAAACAAGTTTTATGCCAATTTATGGTATTTTTGTAGCTTTAAGGTAATTATTTTTAATGTATAATTATTTTAAATATTTCTTGTGACCTTTTTTGGGTATGTGGTCATATCTCAAAGGTTCACATACCCCTGGTGAATGGTTTTTACAGTACCCCCCTCTTGAAACTGGTGGGCTCCTGAACACCATAATACCCTGCCACTGTTGAGTAGCATCTCAATATCCCCACATTTTTTTCAAAAACTTTCTTTTTAATTTTCTTTTCCTCTTGACCATTATCCTGAAAATCCTTCCTCAATTCTTCTCTGTCAAATTAAATTGATTCCCCGCTTCTTTCAAGTTTTGAGTAAGTATTCCACTTTGAAATATGCTTTTTCTTTCTTCTGATTCAATCAATCTTGCCCTTGGAGTATGGCCTTGGGATATATCCCAAAATGATGGCCACTGAGCTCTTGTGCTCAAAAAATGATGCCCAATGAGTATATGAAGTGTACACATTGGGCAAGGCTTAATCAAAATGAAACTTGAAAAATTCCTCCAAGGGGTCTTGTCCCCATTGTCCATGGAAATTGCCTCAAAAAGCCCTCCATAATGACTTTGGGCTGTGGCCTCTTCCATGATGAATCTTGGAAAATCTTGATTTTCTGGCCTTTTGGGCCTTTTTGGGATTTATGGTGATTTTTGGTGTCTTGATGATATATGGCCATTTTTGGTCTTTTGGGGTCCTAAGGTCCGCAGTCCGTGGACTGTACGCCGTGGGGGCTATTGGAGGCCCCTGGGCCCAATTTTGCTGGGGACCCAGGGTGACCAAGGGGCCAAGAATTGGCCAAAACCCAAAACTTCACCATACATGGCCGGGACCCATTGATGGGGTCCAGGACCATTAAGATCCTGGCCTCCCCAAAGTTGCAGGCGAGGCCCTGGGTGATGAATTCAGCCCCAAAGGGGTATGAATCCTCACCTTAGAGGCTTTGAGGGGGGGCATAATTGGGTTATGGCCCCCATTTCCTTGAGGTCAAAAGAAAGTTTGTTGATATGGAGTGGATTGATTGTGACGTCTTGAATCTTCTGCTTGCATATTCTTCAGTTATGAGCTCCAAACTGACTGAACTCACTGAATCTTCTCCTTATGCACCACCACCGTCTGTTCTTTGTGGTTCTGGAGTCTTCAGTCAATTATCCCCCCCTTCCATGGCGTCTTCTGGTCATCTTGATCCCTCCCAAACCTATGATGGATTCAGAGCAGTTGAAGTTGTTGATCCTGCCTGTACTGAATTTCTGGCCAAGGGTAAGGATTGCTTTCAACATTACAATCTCCGATTGTCAAAATGCCATTTTTGCTTCATTAAAAAGAAACCATGTTGTTGTACCAGGTTGACTTCTTCCAATGTCAGGAGGCATTTATGGAGTAGAAAAGATGGGCCTTTTGGGCAGGAATTCCCCATTCCTGAGGAACCTACTCCTGATGCAACCTCAGGATTTTCTCAATGTGAGTGATTTGCATATCTTGATTGAATTGGTGCTGATATTTTGATGTAGTGACTGGTTCCAGGCAGAGGGATGTGGCAAGATGGACTAATGTTGGAGGGCCAATTCCAGTTGGTGGTAGGCCCATATATTCCAGCTCAGAAGTCCCAATCTCAAGGACCAATACTGATGGAGTAGTGAAGATAGTGAAAAAGATAAGAAGGATGGCTGATTCCCCATCTGATCCAGATGCTGAGGGGAGTGATGAGCTGGATGGTGAAGAAGTTGAAGTTTTTCCTCATTCAGTTGGCCAACCATCCAGAAATTCCTCTGCTCAGCCTCTTGCCAACAGATTCCAAAGCCAAGTAATTCCCAGTACCCCCAGAACCTTCCAGCCAATGCTTGCTTCCATTCCTCCTCCTTCACCAACTACTTCCCATGCCAGGCCTGCCTTGAATCCAACAGCAAGGCCATCACCAGTCCAACCATCCAGAATCTCACCCATGACCACCTCTTGTCAACTCCAACCTGAGGCCAGCTCCAGTAGAAGAAGGGATGGTTTGTCTCCTTTACCGTTTCCTGCCGCTCAAGTGTTTCAAAGAAGGGATCATTGGCCTATCCGAGTTACCACAGATGATCCCAATTCAGTGAGTGAAAATCAAGATGCTGTGGCCAGATTATTCAGGAGGGTTGATAGAAATAGCAGAGAGGTGATCATGTATGCCAATGATAGAATGATTCCAGGGACTGCTTCTGAGGAGATGGCTGCTAAATTTTCCTGGTATGAAGATGAGTTGATAAATGACTTCCAGAGAACCTTTGATGATTTAGGTAGAGATAACTAGTTTTACTTTTCCTTGTTTGTGTTTGGTTTGACTTCTATCCCCACTCTTATAAATACTAAAATGAAGAAAAGATAATGGAACCTCCCAATACATGATTTGGGGAGGGGATGCTGCTGCTTTAAAGAAATAAAAGAAAGAAAATTATAGAAGTAACAAAAGAAAGAAATAAAGGAATAAGAGAAAATGAGAGTAAAGAAAAGAAATAAAGAAAAATCCTGATGGCTGGTCCTCCTTGTGGTGAGCTGCTTGATTCTGGCCAAGAAGTGTCTGAAAAGTGAAAACCAAGCGTTTGATGCTCACAGAGTGGCCAAGCCAATGTTTTACAAGAAGTAGAACCCTCAGGGATGCATACCAGGAGATGGAACTTACTTTCATAACTCCCACTCCCCACCAAGCACCATAAAACTGAAATAATTTTCCATAAATGACTTCTGACATGAATTGACATAAATGACTTCAGAAATGAATTGCCGTAAATGAATTGAAGTAATGAATGTCTTGAATTATGATGATTGGCATAAATGGAATGATAAATAAAAAGACAAAGAAAGAAAGAAACATTTGGCCATATCTTAATAAGGTCCAAATGGAGGGTATTGATGTTGTATGCTTCCTGAACCTGTCCAAAGAGTTGACAAGGGCTCACAAAGTGGCCAAGGTGATGCTTACAACAACATATGGGTAGAATACCCCCTTAAAGGTGCATGCCAGGAGAGGAACTTACTTTCATAACTTCTTTTCCCCACCAAGCACCATAAAGTCAAACTCTTGAGGTATATGGGCCAGGCTTGTCTGGATACAATGAATGGAAATCCTTGACAAGGTCTGGTGAGTTGATAAGCTTGGAAGCTGGTTCCCAAGTGGTTCTTTCTGGGTCTTCACTGAATCCTTTCCACTCTACAAGATACCATAAATTACCTCCCTTGAGTTTTGAGTCCAGAACCTGAGCCACTTCCCATTCCTCTTGCTCCTCAACTAAGACTGGTGGTGGTGGCAATTGATGACTATTTGGGATAGTTGAATGCTTCACTGGTTCTAATAAGGATACATGGAATACAGGGTGAACTGACATCCATTGCTGAGGCAACGTGAGGTGATATGCATGGCTGCCAATCTTCTTCAGAACTTCAAAAGGTCCCAACCATCTTTCTGATAATTTCTTGGTGGGTCTTGTTGTCTTGATATTCTTGAAAGCTAGCCATACTTTGTCCCCAGGTTGGAAATCAGGTGGAATTGCTCTATTTCTATCTGCATACTTCTTGAATATCCTTATTTCTGACTCTAATTCTTCTTTGACAGCTTTCTGTACTGATTGGAGTTTTGTTGATAACTTTCCAGAAGGTGAATCTTGAGAAATATGGATTGAGTTAAAGCTGGGATTTCTTCTATAAATGGTGAAAAAAGGTGATTGCTTTGTTGATGAATGTTCTGCACTATTATAGGCAAATTCAGCCAGAGGGAGCCAGGTGTACCAGTCATCTTGATGATAGCTGACATACATCCAAAGATACTGTTCTAGAATATGATTTACCCTCTCTTTCTGTCCATCTGTTTCAAGATGAAAAGCAGTTGAAAGATCTCTTGATATCTTGAGATGCTGACATAATTGAGTCCAAAATGATGAAACAAATAAAGATCCTCTATCACCGACAATACTGACCGGAAGGCCATGCTTGGAAAATACATGACTAATGAAAATTTGAGCCACGTCCAGAGAAGTGATTGTTCCATAAGCTGGAATGAAGATTGCCATTTTTGAGAACCTGTCCACAACTACTAGAATTGAGTCAAAGCTGTTTGACAAGGGAAATTGAGTGATAAAGTCCATTGATAAGTAATTCCAAGGACCAGATGGAAGTTGAAGAGGCTTGAGTAGTCCAAAATTCTTGTGATGAATGTTCTTGTTTCTTGAACATTGCTGACATGAGGACACATATTCCTTGATGAATTGATTCATGCCAGCCCAATAAAAGTCCCTCTTGATGAGCTTGAGGGTCTTCTCCTGGCCAGGATGCCCAGCCAAAGGTGAGTCATGACGCTTTTGAAGAATATTGAGTTGAAGCTTTTCATTGATTGGGATTACCACTCTATCTTTGGATAATAACAACTTTGCTTGAGGTTCAAGAGAATAATCTGGAATTGATTTGTCTCTTTCTAGCTGCTTGAGTATTTCTTTATAGTCTTTGTCTTTCCATAATTCTTTTTGAATCTTGTCAACTAAATCTGAAAACACTTCCACTTTGATTGAAAAGAATCTTGACTCTTGAATTCCATCTCGCTTGATTACTTGATGAAAAATTTGAGGATTCTTGCTGATGAAGTCCACCCCCCTCTCTGGGTACACGTTGTCCCAACATGACAAGGCATCTGGCAAAGTGGCCAGCCTGCCTTGGCGGTAAGTGATAGTGAATTGAAATTCTGAAAGAAATTCAGCCCAATGGGCCTGCCAACAAGTAAGAACTTTGGAAGACATAAAATACTGCAAGGAAGAGTGGTCTGTCAAGACCTCAAAAGAATTTGAAAGAGAGAGAAGAAATTCTCTCCAGTGCTTGAGAGCCCAAACTATGCCAAGGAGTTCCTTGTCATGAATTTCATAGTTCAGCTCAGCTGGGAGAAGCTTGCGACTATCAAATGCAATGGGATGCTTTCCTGAGTCATTCACCTGGCTCAGTACAGCACCCAAAGCATAATTAGAAGCATCAGTCTCTACTATAGTAGGTAGAGAAGGATTGAAGTGAGATAAGATAGGAGAAGAGGTGAAAGCTTCTTTGAGTGCTTGAAACTGACTAAGAGCTTCCTCATTGAAGATGAAAGGAGAATCTTTTTTAAGGAGGGAAGTGAGAGAAGTGATTTTCTTAGAATAATTTTTAATGAAATGACAATAAAAATTGGCAAAGCCAAGAAAAGATTGAAGGGCTTTGATGTTTTTGGGCTGAGGCCAATTGAGGATTTTCTGAACCTTTGAAGAATCCATCTTGAGGCCATCCCTTGAAAGAACATAGCCCAAGTATTCCACACTTGAGGCATGGAATACACACTTGGAGGCTTTGGCAAACAAATTATTGTCCCTCAGTCTTTGGAGGACAGAGGCCACATGTTTGACATGTTCCTCCTCAGAACTGGAAAAGACCATAATATCATCTAAATAAAACACAACAAACACATCCAAGAAATCTGCAAAGATATCATTTACTAGATTCTGGAATGAAGCAGAAGCATTGGTCAAACCAAATGGCATGACCAAATACTCATAACTACAATATTCGGTACTAAAGGCAGTTAAGTGCTCATCCCCCTATTTGATTCTCGGAAGGTTATATGCACCACGCAGGTCTATCTTGGAGAAGATAGTGGAACCGTTGAATACGGTAAGGAGCTGGTTCATAGGAGGAACAGGGTACCTGTTCTTCCTAGTAACAGCATTAAGTTTTCAGTAATCAACACACAAACAAAGACCTACATCTTTTTTCTTAACAAGCAGGAAAGGTGCTCCTGTTGGAGAGGATCTTGGACATATCAAACCTTTCTCTACATTCTCTGACATGTAGGCCCGTAGTGTTTCTGACTCTTGATTTGATAAGGAGTAGATAACACCAATTGGAGGTAGAAGACCCTCCAATTCAATATGGTGATCACAGGCGCAGTGTGGAGGAAGTTTCTGTGCTTTCACCTTGGAGAATCCATCCAAGTATTGGTGATAAGCAGGAGGGACTACCTTCAACACAGTTTCAATTTATTCTGGCTCTTCCTCCTCATTCCACTTCTCCTCCAGGGAGGCATGAAAATATAAAGGAGGAAGGTCCATATGCCCTTGAAAGAGATGAAGTGAAGATATGGCAAAATCTTCTTCAACATCCTTTATCTCTGTGAAGACTTCATCTCTTAATGGAAGTAATGACTGAGAGGGAATGATGAAAGGGAAGGTGTCTTAAGCTCACCAACCAGAGCAAAACTGTTGACAGCAGTGGGTAAGTCATTACTAGTAGAAGGAATAATACCACTAGAATCCTTATGACTAGAATCATAGGTGATCAATCCATTTTTACAATCAATAATGGGATTAAAATGGTAAAGGAAATCATAGCCCAATATCAGGTCTTCTCCCTTTGGTGAATCTATGATAAAGAAGTCCCATTCAAAGCTTGGGATGGAAGGCAAGTCAACTACCCACTTGGTATAATGGGTGATGAAAAAGGCAGGGGATTCATTAGAATCCAGAATGAAAAGAGGAATCTTTTCAGGGAGCTCTGACAGAGTCAATGAGTACTTGAGAACAAAATTCTTTGCAACAAAGGAGTTTGTACCACCAGAATCAATGAGAATACTATAAAAAATATCAGAGACAGAAGAGAAAATAAGAAATTTTAAAGATTTCTTGACACTAGTATTCAGAGTGCACAATTGTGCTCTTGAAGGAAATAAGTGAGAACCATTGAACACATCATGATCCCCACTCAGGATTTTCCCTGCTTGCTAGGGAAGCCTCTTGATGATGACCCAGGCTTGTTCTCAGGTCTCTTGAAGCATTTCCCAATTGGGTGCTTTCCCCCACAATAAGTACACAACCCCTCTTTAATCCTCCTCTCCTTTTCAGAACCAATTAACTTTTTGTCCTTATTGAGGAGAGCAGCATGAGGCTTGTCCTTTGAAGATTGGAACTGCTTGCCCTTCTTGTTCTTCTTCTGGTGAGGCCTCTTTGAAGATGAGTTTTGAGGAGGCCTAGATTGATTGGATCCATTGACTGGAGGCTTCTTCTCTTGATTTCCACCCTTTTCTTTTTGCCTCTCCTGATATCTTGTGTCTAACTCTAAAGTGACATCCATAAGTTCTTGAAGAGTATCAAAAGTTTCAGGGTGAGAAACCAACTGATCCAATAATCTTGATGCCAATCCTCTTCTGTAAACATGGATATAAGCTCTTTCCCCCAATCTCCAATTCTTGACATTAAGCTTCTGAAATCTGCAATGTACAAGAATACATGACCACTTTCCTTCATCCTCAAATTGTCCAACTCTTCTTCAGCTTTCCTGACTTCATTGGGGTCACCAAACAGAGTGAATAATTGAGATTTAAATAATGGCCAATGATTGAGGAGGTAGGAAGGGTCTTCATTGGAAATATTTGGGAGATAGGGTCCAATCCACTTTCCAGCTCTACCAGTGAGAAAAAAAGTTGAGTAAAGAACTTTCTTCCTGTCAGAGAAGAAATTTGCTGGATCATTATGGAAGATTAATTGACAGGATTGGATAACTCCTCTCAATTTATGAGCTTGAGTACCATCAAAAGGATCAGGAGCCTTCATAAATGGAGTCTTGAAAGCAGGGGCTTTGGAATTGTCCCTGGGAGCAACTGCTTGAGTGAGTTGCCCCATGAATTGAGTCATCTGCTCCATCATCTTGAGGATACTTGGATCAGTTTGAGAGACAAGAGGTTGACTAGAAAGGGCTAGATTAGAACCCTGAGGCACCTCTGGAGCATTTGCCAAGGCATCTGCCACTTCAGTCTCCCCAGAATCTTCCTCTTCCACAGACTCTTCCCCCTCTTCATCTTCAACTTCCCCTAATCTTGCTCTTGCACCTTCAGAAATGCCAGGATAGCCACCCAAAAGTCCAGAAAAGGATCTTGATCTTCTAGATTTCATTCCACCTCTTCTTGAGGGTGCTTCTCCTTCCATTGGTGGTCCTCTGTCCAAGTTTCCACTCAGTTGATGAACTGATGGTGTGCGGTCAAGAGGAGCCCTTGCTGTAGGAGTGAGAACAGCTGGAATTTTTTGGGATCTAGTGTTCTTTGCTGGGGGACTATGCTGAACTGGCATTATGAACAGAAGTTGAATAAAAGAAACTTGATGGTATTGAGAACAGAAATCAAAACTTGGCCAAATCAATCACAATAAAATCTTGATGAGTCTTGAGGAATCAATTCAATTCTTGAGGTAAAATCAGCTTCAATCAACAATAAATCAATTCAATCAATAATAAACAATAAATAAAATTCAAATAAAATATCAATAATCTTGAGTAAATCAACAATCAATCAATATTCAATCAATAATCAATCAATCAATCAATAAATCAGTGTCTTCAATATGAATCAAGGTCTTGAGGAATCAATCAATCAATTCAAAATCTTCAGAAATCAATTTAAATATCTTGATGAGTCAAAATAAATTCTTGAGGATCAATAAAATATCTTGAGAATTCAAAGTCAATCAATCCAATCCAAATGAAAAATCCTGAATTGCTGAATTAATAAACCCAATGAATCCCAATGAGTAATCCAATCAATTAAACCAATAAATAAATCCTGAATAAGACCTGAATGAGAACACAGATAATTTTGATTTGATAAAAATAAAATGAAGTGATGAAATGGTCAGCAATGATTAAGAAAGAAGAAAGAATCAATTTTCATATAAATGAAATGAATGAGATGAAAATTGATGAGAGAGAAAATCATGATCATTAAGAAGTAATAATTGATGAATGAGAGAAATGATTATAAAAGAATGAAAAGAAAGAATCATTATGAGCTAATTAATTTAATGTCACAGGGGCTCTTCGAAGTGAAGAGGGCCTGGCACTCACTTATGGAGGGCTCACAGATATGGTAAGAAAGGATACACTTAAGAGTGTTAAAGATGAATTACTAAAAGAATTAATATAAGAAATCAGAAACAAAAGAATAAGAATAAAAGAACAGAAGAGCCAACCACAAACAAGTCCAAGTCCACTGTTTCAACCTGTCAGAATGGAAAGAGAAGGGTTAATAAGGATATGGCCACCCAACTCATACTGTACAGGAAAAGAGAGAAATGCAAAGACTAAATTAAAATCAAATAATTATAATACCCAAAATAAGGATAAGAATAATTATAAAATAATAAATAAACTAAATTAATTAACTGGGGAAAACTCCCCAGGGGGGAGGAAGAGGGGCCGGTATATGTGAGAATCACCAGCCCTGATCCAGAGGAAGAATTTTCATGAGAGGATTGGATTATTGAGTTTAGTATGGCCAATACAGGTCCTGTACAGCTGTACAGAACCTGTACAAGAGGTGTGGTGTATTTGAGCTATCATACAGTTTCATGCTGGTGTATTGAAACTGTATTGGGTGAATCCAACCTGTACAGGTATTGACAGGCTGTATTGATGTACCAAGCTGTATACATGTCTCAGAGTGAAGATTGCTGAAACTGAATGCTGATGCAGATACTGGATCTGCTTATTTGAGGTGTTTGAGTGGGTGTATTGATGAATACCCTTACCCCTGGTGAGTGGTTGTTACACTTACCAGTCCTGAGCTTGATGGATGAATCCTCAAAGTATTAAGCAGAGTAATGATATACAGTTTATATACAGATTCACAGGAAGTTTCCTGGAGAGGCCTGAGAGATTAGTGAATTAAAAATTGTATTGGTCAATCCAGCCTGTAATATTGAGGTTAGGCTCTATGGGTGTATCCTAACTGTATTGAATATTTGAATTTACCAATTATGAGAATAGCTATTCACTTATTCAGCTAATGTTTTTTTCTGATTCACTTGAGTAGAAATGAATTCAAATGCCTTTTTACTGTAGTAATGACTGGTACAGAGGAGGGAAGATTGGAAGTTTAAGATAGTTCAAATTGATACTCATTGTCTTCAGTTATATTAGAGACAAGATGAAAAGCTTAGAGAACAAACTGAGTGAACCTCTAATATTTATATGACTTGAAATCAAAATATAGAAAATATGAATGTAACACTCACAATAAATAAAATATTTATTCCCACCAGAGGGGGTAGGAGGTCCAACCCAGTTCCAGCCTGCTTTCATGCTCTCTTTTAATCTCGGTCCTAACCTTTAAATATTTTTCAGATACTTTCAGCCACAAAGCTTGAAATTAAGAACTTTACTCAATTGAAATGTAAATTGTTTGAATACAAATGGTTCTCATTTGCCTCCTTGTACAAAACTCATACATTTTATCTTAGTTAAGTACTTTTCAACACAAAAGTCAAAAGAAAGAGTATAAAACTCCTTTCTTCAATATAATCAATAAATGTGAAACAATTCAAATTATTAATTAATTTTGAGAAGAATTGTAAGGTTTGTCTATGAAAATTTTGATAATAGTAGCAAAATCAAGAGTACTATGACTGTCCTCAATAGAATCATATAATATAATAAAATATTATAACCACAAATTTAAATATAATTATTAAAAATAATTATATAAAAAAAATAAATTTAATTATTATTATAAAAATATAATAATAAAAATAATAATAATAATTATAATAAATTATAATTATTCTATTACTGTTATAGTCACTGACAGTTATAACAATAAGACTTGTAAAGCTCTTAATGAGACAATTACACTTGGAAATATGAATATTAAGCACTTATAAATAATATAAATATCATTTATAAAAGAATTATAACACACACTGTGAAGAAATAATTCTATTAGAATAAAATTCTATATAAAAAAACTAATACTAGATAAAAAAAATATAGAACTTTAGAGAAAACTTACTTATAATATTTATTCAATACAACAAGTTAAACAACAACAGTTATTATATTAAATAATGATTATAAGTTAAAAACACGCCTGAAATCAATAATTTTAAAGACAAAACAACTTTTTATGATAAAATTTAAGATTAAAGAGTTTTTAAGAGGAACTTGTGGATTTTAAAAGATATTTAAGATGATAATTTTATAATATAAAATATATTATTGATGATTACAACAATAATCTGAATTCTATGACTTCAATTCTTTAATTTACAATTAAACAAGAATAAAATAACTTAAGAATTACTTTAATAATAAGATTTCATAAATAATCAAACTTTACCTGTTCAAATGTCTAATATGATTGGATTGGTAATTATTGATGAACAAAAACAGTGATGAAAAGACTCTTTTTATGTCTTCAGAGCAGCTCTCATGATTCATAATGAATATAGAGGGCGTTCTCAGGTCAAAACTGAAAAACCATACTTAAAAACAAAGTTCTTAACTTAAGGAAACTTGTTTTTAATTCCAATTTAAAGTTACCAGTGTTATTCTTAACTCCATGTAGCTTAATCCTCATTTAAACTAATTATTTTAAGTTTTTAATATAAATAAACTTATTTATATTAAAGTTCATGACATGAAAAACTTAAAATTAGAGTTTCAAGCAGAAATCTCTTAAACTCAATTTTTAATTAATTTTTAAAGAAATCATAATTTTCTTTGAGCTTAATTAAAAGGGTGAATTTCCAAGCTATTTACCCAGGAAATTTATTTATAAAAGATACTTAAAATTTAATTTATATATAGATAATATTAAATCTAAGCTGTGTGAAATTTTCAAGCAAATCCATTAAGATTTAGATTTTTAATAAATTTTTGAAGTTATTGCTATTCTTCCACGTAAAATAGCAATACACACCAAACCTTAGCTTTTGATAAGGTTTTGATGCTTCTAACTTTAAAGCTTTAAGCTTATTTAAGGTTTTTAAGCCTGATTAAGCTTGGACAGTTCTTAAAACCTTGATTTCAAGCCTGCATATTGGGATTTACCCTTTGGCAGCTTGAAATTCCTGTCCAAATTGGGATAAAACCAGTTTAAACCTTAAGGTTGGATCAAAGTCTAATCTTAAGGTTTAAATAAGGTTGAAAATCCTCCAATACAGGTTGACAACCTTAATTGAATCATTGCAGATCCAAAAAGTTGTGTACCCCAGCTCTATTTGGTCTTTTTCCTTTGTCCCACCTTTTTGCGTGGATTTTGCCCTTTTATTTATTTAAAGCCATACCATGGCTTTAAACCCTTTTAAATTGAGCTCACGCAGGATTTAAATTCTGTATAGCAGATCCTTAGCCAATTCAGTAAATATACACCACACCTCAATTTTAACTAGAATTTTGGTAAGTTTGCATTAACCTTATGCAACTTTAAATTTAAGCTTATTTAAGCTTAAATTTAACAATTTTAAAAAAATGTTTAAAAAATTACATTAGTACTGTGAGATTCTTAAATCTTCTAATAACACAAGAAATAAGTGTTTTTGGGTATAACACCTTATGGATGTACCCTAGGTTATTTTTGGTGTAGAATCCAAAAATGACATAATATTTATAGCTTTGTTTATCCAAAATAAATTTATACTTATTTTTTGTTATTTTTTATTTTAATTTCAACTAAAAAGTCTTTTTAAGACAATATTAGCTGTTTATAAAATTGTTTGTGGCCTTATGGGTATGTTATACATACCTCACAGGCTCACATTCCCTACCACCAAAAGAAATTGTACTGTGGTATTCCATACCATTTTTTTTCACCAGGCTCAAGGTCATAGTACCCTATAACAGCAGGAAATCCAGCCTACAGGCAGAGTTACACTCAAATTTTACACCAAAAGGTCAATTTTACAGCAAGAAGCTGGATTTAACTCATAAAACCATGGCACAGGCACCAAAGGGCAGTGTATGTGTTTAAATAAATTATTCAATTTCATTATTCATATGTAAAGATCAAGTTACATATAGCAAACTAGTTACAACAAATAAGGTACCACCCTTTAAAATTACACACCCACCCAGCCTTACACCCCCTTATAGCCACAGGACTCATGCAGCAAGAAAAGGACACCTGCATGAATTACACAGCAACCTAGAAATTAACATAGAAAAGTCACATGATGCAAAGCTCAACTCCATGGAATTCCTGCAATTCATTTACAACACAGCCCCAGGAGTACCTTATCTTATATCCACAGTAACCCCACTTAAAACCTTAAAACAGAATCAAAATTATTTACACCACTCATCACCTCATGCAAACCAAAGCTAGTTACAACAGGCTGCATGCAGTACACAATTCCAATTAAATCTCAACCACATGACTATGCACAGCATGTGTCAAAATCAAAAATCACATCATCTCATAAAAACAGTAAATTCACCAGTGCAAGAAGTTATCACCTGACTTCATTTTAAAGTTCAAAAAGAAGAAAAACAAACATGACACCTGCATAAATTCCACAGCCACTTCTACCAAACCTAAAATAGGACATATGCAAAGGAATTACAAGGTAATCATGTGATACTGAATCCACCAGCAGAATATCATGTGACAGAAAAAAAAGGCTGTGCACAAGAAAAATCCTCAGCCAAAATGAAATCACCTCATGCATGCAAGGAAAATCCAAGAAAATCACATCATAATTAGCTCGTCAAAAGACCATCATGTGATAAAAGAAGGCTGTGCAGAGAAAAATTATCACCAAACCTTAAATCACCTGACCTTTGCAAGAATGGGCCTCACCAAAAACGAAGTCACATGATGAAATCAAGAGGAATTAAAGTGGAAAAAGACAGCTCCCATGGAGGGCCCCCTGGGCTCCCAAAAGGTATAAATAGAGGGGCTCTCTCCCCCAAATTTCAAAATCCCCCCCATGAAAACTATATCCCATGCAAATTATATCCCATGCACATTATTTAACCTGCACAGTAGGAGCATAGGAATAATTCATCCCTCACCTGGGAGGTAGTCCAGCAAATTATAGTGAATTTACTTACCCAGTAGCTAAGCTCAGTGGAAGTATAGTGTTGAAGATTACCCAGTAGCTAAGCTCAGTGGAATCTTATTATTATTAAAATAAAAATAAAAATAATCCAGTACCCAATATTAGGGTTACTACTCTATTAAAATACTTTATCCAGTAAAATTAACACCATTATCAAGACTTAAAAAATAACTTACCCCTTTCAAAAATTCAATATCAAAGAACCTTACCTCTTAAATCTAACAAATACAATTTTATCTTATTATTAAACACTCTTGAAAAAAAAATACAAACCTTTCAAAAATTATTTTACTCTATTATAACTATACCTTAACAAAATTATCTTTATCAACACCAATCAAATTTTCCAGAAAACCTTAAATAACCCATCCTACCAAGGAATTATCACCAAGAAGAAACAACTAACCTCAATTTAACCAGAAATATTAAAATTAAACAGACAAGTATTTCATTAAACTCTAAAAATTAACCAAATTACTGACATTATTTCTCATATTATATATTGAATAGGTCTGATCTGAGACTGCTAAATTGTGAGCCTTGAGGTATATTTTACATACCCAAATAGGCCACAATTATCTTAAAAAGAAATTTTGAACTATGCATAACTCATAAGTCATGCATATATCCAAAATTCATCATTTTCAATTTCAGAAAAGATGAATAACTTTTTATTGAGTAAGTATATCCATGGATTTAAGATCAGATTTGGATTCTACACAAAAGTTCACCTAGGGTAGCCCCATAGAGTGAATAAGCTCAAATTAACTCTTTGAGGTGGTAAAATGGAAAATACTTCAATACCACATCATTAATACCGCATAAAAGATCCGTGAAAAAATTTTGTTTTTGTTGATTTTAAGCCAAAATAATGGGAAAGTGAGAAATCCCATGTTACATATATACTAAGAATAGTGTTATGCATGTTTTGAGCACTTAGTATCATGGTATTCTTACATGGACCTTTGGTACACCCATAGTGGATATCTCACTTTAAGCTTAAATTTCTATTTTTACGTGAAAAATAAGCAAGGGGGACAAAAGACATCAAAGAGAGCCAGGGTACCCAACTTCTGAGGCCTTGGAGGCGTGGATAGCTCCAGAGCATGGATCCATAGCTCATCTTGGCCCAATTGGTAAGCTAAAACTCTTTGGGAACTTGGTTACCAAGTTACAACTACTGTAATCTTAAGAAAATAGCAAATAACCTGCTATTTTGACGTGCCAAGGAGGTAAAGAGCTACTTAGACTCCTGTAACCACGTCAATTCTTAATGACTTTCCATGGATAAACCCCAAAAGAGTAATTAAAACCCTTTTTGGACTTGTATCCATTGATTTACCTCATAGCAACCAGTGAAACACTGATATTTGCAATTCTACGTAGAAATGAGGTAAAAACTTCAAAAATTCATTAAAAATACAATTCTTATTGAATCCTTCTGAAACCTTCAGGACCAATGGAGAAATGTATTATTTATGGTACAACCAAAAAGAATTACAGTTTTACTAGTAAAATCAAGAGTTTTACTTACAGTCCATTTTTGACCATTCTACGTGAAACACTGAATCTTCTAAAATTCACAGTAATTAAAACCTGTGATGAAATTGTCAATAACATTGATAACCTTGAGAAAGAAATGATTATTTTGGAATAAAAGAAGATTTACAGATGTTACTCCTTTTATTCTTAACCATATTGGGGTTGGTAGTCATGTAAAAGCATCAATTAAGTAATTATGATAATCTTACGTGACAACAGATGATGCAATAATTAATCCAAAAAGGTTTATTGCTTTCTCACTCACTAGTTTTTTAGTTTGCTCCATGGCACGCCTCTGTGAGCTGTTGTTGACTTAAAAGAAGCTTCTTCTTGCTGTTTTTTTCCAGATTATCATCTTATCAATTTATTAAATCATTATTACCAACAAGTAAGTATTAGTTACAAGCTATTCTTAAGTGTTTTTAATCTTTCTGAATCAACCAGAAAGACGTGAAATCATAGAATCCAACTATATATTGTTGTAATACTGTTATAAATCCTTTTGATCTCTTAAATCCACAATTCCACGTCAAATTTCTCTACTTTTATCTATCAATAAATTCTTTGGAGTATTAGTGAGTCATTTATCTTTAATTCTTAAAGTTTTTTTCTATAGTAATAGTTTTCTTCAAGAATTATCTTTATAATTATTCCTGTAAAAGATAATTATATATTAAAATAATTTTATTATTTTAATAAAAGAAGTCTTTATTATTAAATTCTTCTTGTAATTGATTCTTGTAGACAATTACTGCTCACTGTTATAATCACTAGTAGTGTATAACACGTGAAAGAAATAATTTTATAATTTTTTAATTGTGGTTATAATAATTTTTTTATTATTATATTTCATAAGAACAGACATAGTACTGTTTATCAATAGTAATATTATCATCAGTTTCATAGTCACATCTTACATTTGGGGGCCTGGCCGTGTTTTTTGAACCTTGTACCCTTAATTAATATATTTTTAAGCTCTAAGATATATTAATTTAATAATTTTTTCTTTCATTTTAAAGTTAAAATAATTCTAATTTTTGAAATTGTTTTGCAAATCTTTTTCATTGAGGAATTTGGTTTAATTTTATACTGTTTTTACACGTGGCTTTTTCACATCCAAAAACTTATAAAATTATTCTTTGAGTTACTCTGAATTAATTTTCATTCAAAATCTTAAATTTTAATTTTTTTTTTCTCTTTAAAAAGAATAATTTTTTAATATTAAAAAATATAAAACTTATAAAAAATCTTTAAAAATATTTTAAATAGTATAAAAAATAATTTTTTCTCTTTTATAATTTTTCTAGTGTCTTTAATCAAATACTGCGCAGCTGGCAACAGACTCAGTAAAAGATATATTACTAGCCCAGAATCTTCAGAAGCAGAATCTGAGGACAATATTGAGGTGCAGATTGCTAAAAGAGGCACCTTATTTAATTCTGAAAAGAATAAATTACCACCAAAAGGTGTGTATTTTATCTTATATTTTCACTTTTATCTTTAAATTGACATGAAAATGGTGCATACCAGAAATGGAAGCAACTATTCAGTCCAAACAGATGGATGTGGACAAGGAAGAGGCAAGACCAAATCCAGAAGTGCCAAATCTTCCACAAGAAAGACACATTTGGAGGATGCCAGAGTTGCCCCCCATTCCCCAAGGTCTGTACCAACAGATTTGGACGTGAATTCAGAGCCTGAACTGATTTATGGTAATATTTCCAGGGCTGAACCACTTTCAGGTGGCAGCAATAGAAATATATCAATGCCAGTACAAAACTGGTTCAGAGCAGCCAAGGAAGAGGAGTGGGAAATCTGCCCAAGCCTTTGGCAGGGGGCCATGAACTCCTACTTACACATCAAGAGCTTTCTGGGTCAGGAGAAGACCATAGAACTCTTAGGAGGATGGAGCCCCCTGTCTTGCAAAGACAAGGTCAAAAAGATAAAGAATTGGTTGAAGAACCAAAGTCTTTTATCTATAGACCAGAAGAAAGAATTGGAAATGACTCCAGCTTTGGAGACAAAGGCACCAGTGGCGTCTACCAGCTCCAAACCAGCTCCAGAAGTGTCCAAAGACAAGCCCAAGGGACCTCAGAAGAAGCATAAAGGTCCCAAGAACCATCATGGAAAGGGCAAAGGCAAAGCCAATTGGCACAGACCTTACCCACAGGGGTACAGGATCCCCAAATTGGAGCCTTCAGCCGTGGACAGTGTCTTCAATATGCCCAGAACTCTAATGGAATTCACAGCCAAGGAGCAGGAAAGGATGAACAGAAACTTTCCACGCAAATAATTGGTGTACAGACTAGTATTAATGTGGAAATTGGTAAACTTGATAGAAAGTTAACTAAAATTGCATCAGATATAGTTGAATTAAAGAAAAATGACAAAACATACACTGAATTGCACCAAGTGACACATGCCAAACTTGACTCAATTACCAATTCTTGCATAAGAATTGAAAACATGTGCCAAGTTCAGCATGAAGAGATGGAAGATCTTTCCATTTTTAAAATGAATGATCAACTTAAGATTTTCCAAGACCAAGTCTTAAAAATAGCTGAGAATACCAATCAATCTGCCATACACTTAGCAAAAAGTGACAGTGAAAGGCAGAAGTTGAAGAATGAAATAATTGCAAGTGTGGAACAAATTCATAAGAATCATGAACCACATATGCCAAGACATTCTACACCTTTAACTGAAGAGAAACTTTCTGTTAAAGAAAGTCTCACCCCATTCTTAGGAGAAAATGCCTACTCTACAAGGGATATTCCAAAAATAGAAGAATGGCCAACATTCTCTGGTGAAGGAGAATACAACCATATTGAATTCATCAGGACTATTGATATGTTGCAAGAAGACTTCAATATACCTGATGAAATCATAGTGGGAAAATTACACTGTTTATTTACCAGGACTGCAAAGAAATGGTATTACAAAATGAGGATTGATCATGGTAAACATGACTGGTCTTGGTGGAAATCTGAAGTTATTACCAAATGGGCCAATAATTCTTGGAGGTTTAAAATGGAAAATGCTTTTGAAAGTGCCATTTTTAACTCAGAAAAAGACAAACAACTTACTTGGTTCTTCAAACAAAAAGACAGATTGTCTGCTTTACACCCAGATATGTCTGACACTATGATTAATATGAAAATATTGAGAAAGTGTGGAGGAGCACTCGAACATGCTATCAAAAGCAGATGTGTGGAACCTTGTTCAACAGAGAACTACATTAATGCTATGGAAGATATCATTACCAGAACAAGAATTGGTAAGACTTGGATTAAAAACCCAATAGAGTCCAAAATAGTCTCAAAGATTCCTAGAGAAGAAAGAAGACCAGAAAGACCTGTCTTGAAGTGTCATAAATGTGGAAGTACTTCACATTTAGCCAACACTTGTCCTAAGAAGACAAAAATCAATGAAGCTCAAGTCATTGAAGAAATTCAGTATACTGAAGAGAAAGAAGAGTTTGATCAAGATTCTGCAGTCTCTGAAGATACACCAGTGGAGGACTATCCCATTGAGAACATTTCAGCTTTCTTTGAGGTGACAGAAGTCCATACCCACTTACCACAGTACAGTGAGGATTGCTGCAACCTGATCAATATCCAAGATGCTAGAATGTGTAAAACAAAACCTGCTAGAGGAAAGGGTTATACTGCTGGGGCATCCTGTATCACATCAGTTCTGATGAGTGATATTGAAGCCAAAGTAAATTTGGATACAGGGGCATTTTTCACTTGTGTGGGCAAAGATTATCTCCAAATTATACTTCCTGAATGGAAAAACCATCTATTACCAATAGAAGGTGTACAATTCAGTAGTGCCCGTAACAATATGTACCCCCTGGGCATATTGGATACTAATATTGTATTCCCACATCCAGCAGGAAGTGTAAGAATGAAAACTGAGATTGTAGTAATGGATAATTGCACATCTCAGCACATCATTCTTGGAAATGATTACTTAAATATTTATGGTATTGATATAAATAACCATAAGGACAGATATTTCACAATTGGAGATAACAAGAGACAAAAATTTGCTTTCTCCAATATGCCAAAAAAGATATCTGTAGTATCTTCTGTCAAGGATACTTACAAAGATGAATTTGTGACTAACCAACTTGTTGAAGCACAAATTAATCAATCATTGTCACCAAAGATGAGGAATGAACTTATTAATGTGTTATACACATATAAAAATGCATTTGCCTCTGATAATGAACCATTAGGCGCTATAAGAGGACATGAAGTTGATATTACTCTTAATATTGACAGACCATATCCTCCAGTACTTAGAAGACCAGCTTATCCAGCCAGTCCCAGAGCTAGAGAAGCCTTGGAAAAACATATCCAAGAGTTGATCCAACTTGGTGTGCTAAGGAAAGTAGGCCATAATGAGGAAGTTGAAGTGACAACACCTGTTATTATTGCATGGCATAATGATAAGTCAAGAATGGTTGAAGATTTAAGAGCATTGAATACCTACACAGTTTCAGATAGGTATCCAATCCCTAGAATTCAAGAAACCTTGACTCAATTGTCTAAAGCCAAGAATATAACATCAATGGATGCATTGAAAGGCTTCCATCAAAATGTTTTGACGCCTAAAGCTAAGAAATTACTTAGAATTATCACTCACTGTGGTATTTTTGAGTATCTTAGAATGCCATTTGGCATTAAAAATGCTCCATCCCATTATCAAAGGATGATGAACACCATCTTTCCTACAGAATTGTCTGAAGGATGGCTTATCATTTATATTGATGATATTATCATATGTTCTGATTCATGTTCTTTGCACCTTGAAAGACTTGCAAGAGTACTTCATAAAGTTGCAGAAGTGAACATGAAAATTTCACTTAAGAAATGCAATTTTGGTTTTGAAGAACTCAAAGCATTAGGACATATTGTTTCTGGTTTAAGCTTGGGTATTGACAAAAACAAAGTAGCAGCAGTGTTACTTAAACCAATACCCCAGAATAAAAAAGAAATGATGTCTTTTCTTGGATTTGCCAGTTACTATAGGCAACACCTGAAAGACTTTGCAATTCTAGCCAAGTCACTTTATAGAATCTGTGATCAACAGACTGTATTTGAGATGACACAGGAGAGAATTAAAGCTTATGAGAAGATAAGGAAAGCCCTTACAGAAGCACCTTTACTCCTCATGCCTGACAGGAATATTCCTTTTAAGTTGTACATTGATGCATGTGGAGATGGACTAGGGGCAGCCCTACATCAAGTCCAGATTATTGATGACAAACCTACAGAAGGACCAGTTTGTTATATCTCAAGACAAATCAAACCAACAGAAGCCAGATATGGTGCAAGCCAAATGGAGTGCTTATGTTTGGTATGGGCACTTGAGAAACTACACTATTACCTTGATGGAAGTGTTTTTGAAGTGATAACTGACTGTAATGCCGTGAAATCACTTCTTAACATGAAAACTCCCAACAGACATATGTTGAGATGGCAAATAGCCATTCAAGAATATAGAGGAAACATGACTATAGTTCATAAAGCAGGAAACATTCACAAGAATGCTGATGGACTTAGTAGATGGGCTTTAGCCAACACTCCTGATAACCCAGCTTATGTACCTTTGGAAGCTGAACCACAGATTCCAATTGAAGGAATTAGCATACCTGATATTGGGACTGAATTCTTTGAAGAGGTCAGAGAATCTTATAAACAAGACAAGAATTGCCATATCTTGACTTCTTTATTAGATAAAGACTGAAAGGATACATCTTTAGTTAATGCACTTGATGAAGTTTGGAAAAATTACTATTCTGAAGGAAGATTTCACTTGTTTGATGGGATTATTTACCATAGAACAAAACATTCTTGTGTGATGACACTGTGTAGTAGATTACTTATCAATACCATTCTTCATGAATGTCATGATAGTATCTACTCTGGACACCTGTCAGAAGACAGAACACTTGAAAAAGTGAAGAACTGTGCATGGTGGCCATCTTGGAGAAAAGAAACCATTGAATATTGCCATACCTGTGATAGATGCCAAAAAGCAAACAGGAGCACAGGCAAGAAATTTGGATTGATGATCCATATTCAAGAACCAAAATCCCCTTGGGAAGTTGTTCACATGGATTGGGTCACAGCACTTCCTCCAAGTGGTGACAAAAGTTATAATGCTTGTTTAGTCATTGTAGACAGATATAGCAAGACTCCCATATTCTTACCATGTCATAAAGATGACACTGCTATGGATACAGCTCTTCTTTTATGGAGTAGAGTTATATCTCATACAGGGTTATTTAAGAATATCATAAGTGACAGAGATCCCAATTTCACATCTGCACTTTGGACCAATCTTCATAGATTGTTTGGGACTAAGTTATCATTCTCTACAGCATATCACCCTCAAACAGATGGGCTAGCAGAGAGGATGATTCAAACTTTAGAAGACATGATCAGGAGATTTTGTGCTTATGGATTAGAATTCAAAGACTCAGATGGCTTTACCCATGACTGGTGCACTCTAATACCTGCACTAGAATTTGCATACAAGACATCACTCCATTCTTCCACAGGACAAACTCCTGCTATGTTAGAAAAAGGATGGAATCCAAGACTCCCAGCAGACACACTGAGGAAAGACTTGATTGACCTTCATCCTACAGCTTCCAGCTTCAAGATAATGCTTGATAAAGTGAAACATCATGAAAAACAAAGTATGGATGATGCTTTTGATTATGCAAAACAGAAGTGGGACAAGAGTCATAAAGTACCAGACTTAAAAGTAGGGGACTTAGTTTTAGTTTCAACCTTGAATTTTAATAATATCAAAGGCCCAAAGAAACTTAAAGATTCTTATGTAGGACCTTTTGTTATTGTTGCTTTACATGGAACCAATGCAGTTCAAGTGGAATTGAGTGGTGAATTGGAAAATAAACACCCCACCTTTCCAGTCAGCCTGATAAAGCCTTATCAACCGGCTGATAAAGAAATGTTTCCTTTAAGAAACCCAACTACTTTAACTGTACCACCTGTGGAACAGAATGAAGACAAAAAGATAAAGAAAGTCATTAAAGAAAGGATACTTAGGGGTAAAAATCAAAGAGAATATCTTGTCAGATATAGAAATCCAGTACATGAAGATGAATGGATGGCAGAATCAGAAATACCTGACTCAGATAAACTATTAAGAAGATTTAGACATGAAAGAAGGCCACAAGCCTGAATATATCTATAAATGTGCTTTAAATTACTTGATCTGAGTGATGTGAAGAGGTTGGACAGTGGACATTACCCCCCTTTGGGGCCTTATTCTTTTATCACTAATAAAATTGTAGTACAATTTTATTTTTTGGTAGGAGGGAATGTGAGCCTTGAGGTATATTTTACATACCCAAATAGGCCACAATTATCTTAGAAAGAAATTTTGAATTATGCATAACTCATAAGTCATGCATATATCCAAAATTCCTCATTTTCAATTTCAGAAACGATGAATAACTTTTTATTGAGTAAGTAAATCCATGGATTTAAGACCAGATTTGGATTCTACACAAAAATTCACCTAGGGTAGCCCCATAGAGTGAATAAGCTCAAATTAACTCTTTGAGGTGGTAAAATGGAAAATACTTCAATACCACATCATTAATACCACATAAAAGATCCGTGAAAATTTTTGTTTTTCTTGATTTTAAGCCAAAATAATGGGAAAGTGAGAAATCCCATGTTAAATATATACTAAGAATAGTGTTATGCATGTTTTGAGCACTTAATATCATGGTATTCTTACATGGACTTTTGGTACACCCATAGTGGATATCTCACTTGAAGCTTAAATTTCTATTTTTACGTGAAAAATAAGCAAGGGGGACAAAAGACATCAAAGAGAGCCAGGGTACCCAACTTCTGAGGCCTCAGAGGAGTGGATAGCTCCAGAGAATGGATCCATGGCTCATCTTGGCCCAATTTGTAAACTAAAACTCTTTGGGAACTTGGTTACCAAGTTACACCTACTGTAATCTTAAGAAAATAGCAAATAACCTGCTATTTTGACGTGCCAAGGAGGTAAAGAGCTACTTAGACTCCTGTAACCACATCAATTCTTAATGACTTTCCATGAATAAACCCCAAAAGAGTAATTAAAACCCTTTTTGGACTTGTATCCATTGATTTACCTCATAGCAACCAGTGAAACACTGATATTTGCAATTCTACGTAGAAATGAGGTACAAACTTCAAAAATTCATTCAAAATACAATTCTTATTGAATCCTTCTTAAACCTTCAGGACCAATGGAGAAATGTATTATCTATGGTACAACCAAAAAGAATTACAGTTTTACTAGTAAAATTAAGAGTTTTACTTACAGTCCATTTTTGACCATTCTACGTGAAACACTGAATCTTCTAAAATTCACAGTAATTAAAACCTGTGATGAAATTGTCAATAACATTGATAACCTTGAGAAATCAATGATTATTTTGGAATAAAAGAAGATTTACAGATGTTACTCCTTTTATTCTTAACCATATTGGGGTTGGTAGTCATGTAAAAGCATCAATTAAGTAATTATGATAATCTTACGTGACAACAGATGATGCAATCATTAATCCAAAAAGGTTTATTGTTTTCTCACTCACTGGTTTTTTAGTTTGCTCCATGGCACGCCTCTGTGAGCTGTTGTTGACTTAAAAGAAGCTTCTTCTTGCTGTTTTTTCCAGATTATCATCTTATCAATTTTATAAATCATTATTACCAACAAGTAAGTATTAGTTACAAGCTATTCTTAAGTGTTTTTTAATCTTTCTGAATCAACCAGAAAGACGTGAAATCATAGAATCCAACTATATATTGTTGTAATACTGTTATAGATCCTTTTGATCTCTTAAATACACAATTCCATGTCAAATTTCTCTACTTTTATCTATCAATAAATTCTTTGGAGTATTAGTGAGTCATTTATCTTTAATTCTTAAAGTTTTTTTCTCTAGTAATAGTTTTCTTCAAGAATTATCTTTATAATTATTCTTGTAAAAAATAATTATATATTAAAATAATTTTATTATTTTAATAAAAGAAGTCTTTATTATTAAATTCTTCTTGTAATTGATTCTTGTAGACAATTAATGCTCACTGTTATAATCACTAGTAGTGTATAACACATGAAAAAAATAATTTTATAATTATTTAATTGTAGCTATAATAATTTTTTTATTATTATATTTCATAAGAACAGACATAGTACTGTTTATCAATAGTAATATTATCATCAGTTTCATAGTCACATCTTACATAAATTTTGTCTTCTGCAGTTGTAAAGCCACTTACTAATTTTATTTTGGATTGTGAGCTCCAAGGAAGATTTTGTTCAGTATTTTAGGAGGGGCAGGCAATACACCCTTGCCACCCTTGGTTACAGGAGTTATTAGTAATTCAAAACTAGTTACCTGTGATTTCCCCCTCCAGGTACTGCCTCATTTTAATCCCACACAAGAGGAGCTCCCACATCTGGTGTCCCAACAGTGGCCTTATAACCTCAACTTCAATAAAAAAAATCAATTGAACTATAATCAATTAAAAATCCTTAACAACTCCAAGAATACTATTTTTATAACAAAAAACTGGATTCCAACAATCACAATCAGCCAAAACCATCATCTCCAAAATCTGAATCATCAACTCACTCTAATCATTACTATTACCCACTCAAACAAGATCAGAAGTAGGAGAGGAATCAAATAAATACTCTAATTTTCCTATTGCAACACCAAGAACCAATAAAAGGGACTTGAAGGTTGTGAAAAAATTCTTCCTTGATCTCCTGGAAAGAAATAAAATCAATAACTCAACACCAAAATCAAAGGAAGAAATAAACCAACCAAAAATGGATAAACCTTAATCATCAAAATTACCAGCCAGTATTGAAGAAATACAGGAAGAAAACTTTAATGAAGAAACTGTTGAAGGACAGGAAGAAATGTCTTCAACAGACAGACTTCAGAAGAAGATGCTAGAAATGCAAGCAGAATTACTAGCACTAATAAAAAAGGAAGGCAAAAATAAATCATCAAGTTATACTCCACAAAATGGTCCACTTGAGGAACATACCACCCTTCCAAGATCATTCGGGCAACATGGATCACCTTCACCTTACCCAAGACCCATGGCCACATCAACACCTTATACAGAACAAACACCAAGAACTTTACCAAGAAGAGTCAACATTTCTGCACAAATACCAACTCCATCACATCAGGAAATTCCAAGAAACACTACTCCAATAGTGAAAATCAGAGCCAAGGACTATAAATTGTGGTTTGATGGAAAGGATGTGGAAAGATTTATCAAGAAAGTTGAAAATATTGCAGAAATTGAAGGAGCAAGTGGAAGAGATATTGCAAGACAAATAGCATTTTGGACAAAAGATGAAGAAGTCAGTTATCATACTGAAGGAATTCCAGGATATGAAACAGCTTATTGGGATCAATTAAAAGTCAATATGAAAAGAAGATGGGGAACAGTCTCACCTGAAAGAAGGTACAGATTATCCTCAATCACTGAATTATTCACAAAAACTCAACAAGAAGGTGGAATAAGAAACATGACTCAATACAGAAAATTCATTGGGGAATATGAAGCAATCATAACTTACCTCAAAAGATACCAATATATTCAAGGTGATATCAACCATAATCAAGAAATATTAGCCAGCCTTTCCACAAGTGTTCAAGAGTCAATTTACAAGGAAATGATCAAAGACAGAGCTATGGTTCAAGCCTTGGATGGAGGTTACATCATTCCAAGATTGGATATTTTGAAATTGTACATTGAACAAGATTTGGAGGCCAAGGCACTTATTCAATAAAAAGAATTTTCTAAACCAAAACCTCCAGAAAAGAAAACAAGATTTGAGGATGAAGTGTTAAAACAAGTAAAAGAACTCACCCAAAAGATCAAAAATCCTCCACAACCAGAACCTCAGCCAAGAAATGAGGGAAAAGAATCAGTTAAAGAAGTTTTAAATCAACTCAAAACCCTTTCAGAAGCAGTTAATCCACCAAGAAGGAACTGGAACAATCAAGAGCAAAGATTACCTCAAAATAATCAGCCATACAGGCCAAGGAATCCCTTACCACCATTTTCATCCAGTTATCAACCATACATACCAGCTCAAATGGCCTCAAGACCACAATTGAAGTGTGCTTACTGTAAGGAAGAAGGCCATTCAGCCACTAGATGCATTCACCTTGCTGAAGATTTGGACAAAAGAATTGTCAGAACCCAAGGAGCATCTTACCTCCTCCCCAACTATCAGAGAGTACCTATGGAAGGAAATGAAAGTGCCAAAAACATAGTCAGGGCTTTTGCAAAAGAAAAATCAGAGCTCAACAAGAAATTTATGGAAAAACCTATTGTCAAAGAAAAACCAGAAGAAGAGGTTAAGCCTAGTGAAAAGAAATCAGAGGATAAATCAACTCCAATTTCACATGTTGAAGATTGGTCAAATTGGAAACCACCTACCATTTCCTCAGCCAATGACCCATTTGAATCACACATTGGATTAAGGCAGACCAAGCAAAGAATGGAAAGACAATCCCAAAGTCAAGAGCCCAAGAAGAAAGCTGCTATTCCAGGAACTTATGTTGAAGAAGAAAAAGAAGAGGAAAGAGTAATGATTCCCACCAAATTCCAAAATTCAAATATTCCAAAACCAGACCAACCTCAGGAGGAAATTGAGAATATTGCCAATAAGAATGAAGATGAGGAAATTCCAAAAGAAGAAAAGAAGCTCAGAAAACCCCAAAAGGGTACTAGAATACAATACACCCCAACCAATTACTTTTTTTAACAAAAAAAAGGGGGTTGATAAAAAAGTTTCCAAGTAGAAAACAGTAACCCAAAGTGATTTCAAGCATCACCAGGGAGTGACCTCCTGCCCTATCAAAGAGGAAAAGAATTTTTTTATCAACCAAAAACAAGACTTAAAACTGTTTATTTTCTATTTTTTTATTATTATTAAAGCTGAATATTACTGAAATTTTTTTCTTTTGATTAATGTATTTTATAAATTGGAAAAATGAGCCCTCAGCATGGCTTAAAACTGCTTGGCTTTATATTTAATTCTTGTTTCTTTTTTTCAACTCTAACATTATTTTTCTATTTTGATACAGGGATATTTAAAAACAAAACAAAAATAGTATATATATATATATATATTTAATGACTTCAGAAGGTTAAAATACAACAAAAAAAAGAGCCCTCAGCATGGCTATAAACTGCTTGATTTCATTTTTTATCATGATTCAATTAGTTGACTAACCAATTTTTTATGAATGAACGGGGCTTTGAAAAGAAAGAGAGTCCTCAGCATGACTTAAAGCTGCTTATTTCTCTTTTGCTTCATTTTTTTAATATAATAACTGATCTTGTTTTTTTCCTTTTACTATGACTTTACTGACAGCTATGTTAAATTATTTTTACTTAAAATGATTTTCTATTTTTTTTACAGGGCTTTACAATAATTTAATTAAACAAAAAATGCCCTCAGCATGGCTTAAAATTGCTTTATTCATTTATTAATTTTAATTTTTATGTTTAAGTTGCTAATTATTTTTTTTATATGCTACAGGGAACTCAAAATTAAAAAAAAATAAAAATAAAATAAAAAGAAATGCCCTGAGCAAGGCATTAAACTGCTCAATTTTATTGTTTACGTTATTTTTTTAATTACTGATTCTTTATTTTACTGAAATTTAGGCCACAGGGTTATAAACAAAAAGAGCCCTCAGCATGGCTTAAAACTGCTTGGCTTTATATTTAATTCTTGTTTCTTTTTTATTCAACTCTAACATTATTTTTCTATTTTTGATACAGGGATATTTAAAAACAAAACAAAAAATAGGCTATAAAAAAGAAAAGAAAGAAAAGCCCTCAGTATGGCTATAAGCTGCTTATTTTATTTTCTATGATTCAATTAGTTGACTAACCATGTTTTTTATTATAGAATGAGGGCTGAAAATAAAAGAAGTCCTCAGCAAGACATTAAACTGCTGGTTTCTTATTTTATTTCAAATTAACAAAAAAAATATTATTGTTTACTTTTTTACAGGGCTATAAAAAAATATATGCCCTGAGCAAGGCTTTAAACTGCTGTTTTATTTTTTATGCTATTTTATGTTGTATAATTGTGAGCCTTTTAGATATGACCACATACCCAATAAGGTCACAAAATATACTTAGAGAAATTATACCTTTAAGATAATTATATTAAAATCACTTAGAATAATTACACATTAAAAATAATTACTTTAAAAATACAAAAAATACCATAAATTGGTACAAAACTTGGTTTAACTTAAAAACCAATGAGTCAACATGTGTAACAAATTATACCATTGGCTTCCCCATGGTAAAATACACATATACCATTTTTATGGCATATCTGTAAAACCAATATTTAATGAGTTATAAGGAATAATACCTTATAAAAACCATAAATCCTTATTTATTTCAAGAACCAATGAGACAACACGTAAAATGAATTGTACCATTAGATTCCCCATGAAAATCCACACATAAAACAATTCATGAGATAATTACCAAAGTTAATACTTAAGGAATTAACCTGAATATATGCACTTTTTTGGTCAACGCATATATTCAAGGATCATAGCTAATATCTCTTAAACTATACAGGATAAAGTGATGAACCAAAGATAAAGTTACCACGTAATTAATGTAAGAACACAGATAAGAAATTTATTTTACAATTTATAAACAAGGTTAAAACCTATGATGAAATATTGATAAAAATCAACAGAGCTGTTGACCACTTTGTTGTACAAGTGGTCCAAACTTAAAATAAAGTACACAGTTGGATTCTACTAGTTCATTTGTGAAGAATGATGTAATTTTTATTATTAAGTTCAGGGTTTAACCCCCTGAAATCATGATTTGAAGTTTAAAATATTGAATTTTGACAGAAAAGATGAGTTAAAAGAAAAATCATCAAAATTAGGGTTTTGATGATGTAATAAAAAGCTCTTGGCAGCGTAATAGATTTATGTCAGGCTATCAGAATTCACTCTCTGAATTACTGTAGCATGTAAAACCTAAAAGCTATTAAAGATCAAAGTTTGAGCTTAATTTGAGCAGTTATGATCACTCACTGTAACCTTAATTTAAGTTTAACAGTCATATAAGTGATAAAGTTGGTGAATACTATTAGTTTGTGATTAAAACTAATAAAATCCACGAAAATTGGGGTTCTTCCAAGCCTCTGATGTCATCAACTTTGGAGTTATAGTGATAACTCTAAATAATGGTGTAATAATGATGCAATATGGTTTGATCATGATGTAATAATCTCCAAACCTTAAAATATTGATCAATTCCAGTGGATATTATCAGTACACGTCTACTAGAAGCCTGCTGGACTCTAGGAGGGAGGTATTTACTATAAATCAAGCTCTTTTTACTCTATTTTCCCCTCAGACATATCAAAAACATTAAATCAATTAAATCAAAGGTAATATCTTTATTTTTTATATATAAAACTACTATATTATTAAAGACCAAAGACCACTTTGTTATAATCATCTATCTTTACGTGATTAAATCATTTATTTAAATTGTTTTTGCTAAAAATCTCTCTAAAAACTCATTTCCATGTAAAAATCAAGAATATTAGTAATTTTTCTTTATTTTTATTGTAAATACAATTTGAAAAGGTTTTATTTATATTTTTTGGCGTAAAATATTTCAAAATTATTATATTGAGTGTTAAAAGTAGGTTATTTTCTCTTATTATAGTAATTTTCTCTTTATTATTATTTTAATAATTCTTTAATCAATATAAATAGTATTCATATTAATTTATAACTTTAATATTGGTAATATTATTGTTATTAATAAAAAACAATTTTTTATGCCTTTATTATTTGTTTGTAACAATAATAAAGTGCTTTTAAGTATATTAATTATCTTATATTAATATATTTATTTTATTATATTATATTTTATAATATAAATTATATTATTATATTTTATTAATAATATAATTATTTTTACGCCATGATTATAATAGTTCCTTATTATTATAATCATTTTTTATCTTATTTATTTCATTTATAAGGACATTCATAGTACAATAAGTAAAATATTAGTAATTTTTACTTATTGTTTCATAGTCAAACCTTACATTTGGGGGCCTGGCCATGATATTTACTTCAAAGACCTTTAAGAAGATTCTAATTGGGCTTATCCAATAATAAATTATATTTGTAATCATAAAATTATATAATAATTCTATATTTTATTGATTTTAAAAGCTATTGAGGCATTTGGAAAGCAATTGTACTGTCTTACACGTGGTTTTTTCACATCCTTAGACTTGCAAGAACTTTCTTCAAGTGACTTTAGTGATTAAAAAAGATATTCTACAAATTAGAAATAATTTTTATTATAATTTAAGTTTATAAAGAATCATATTAATTTTTATTTTATTCCTTAAAAATAAAAATAAAAATATAAAAAATATTAAAAAATATTAAAAACCAATAAAAAAAGTTATTTTTATTCATTTCTTTATTCATTTCAATTTTTTAAAGATATAAAAGCAATTTCTACGTGGAAAATTGCCATATCTTGCCAAAAAATAACACTTCTTATAAAAAGACTTATATTTATTTGTCTTTTTTAGTGTTTGAGGATAACCCAACAGAAGATAACCAAACTACTGTTGAGAGATTGGTGGAAGAAATTTGTCAAAGTTCTCCAACACCAGTTATCACTAAAAGAAAGAAAGCTAATAAATTAGACTTTCCAGGACCCACCATTCAAGACTCTGAAGGTGAGCACCTCTTTTATAATTGGCATAAAAAGAATTTTTATCCTAAAATACTTTTATTTTTTTTTAATTTTTAAATTATGACTACCAGAAGAGGTTCCCAATACTCCATCCAATCAGATGGAGCTGGACTCAGAGGTAGAACTGATCCCTCAAAAGGGAAAAGAAAGGGCAATATCCCCAGTGGAACAGCATCCACACAAGGAAGTGCCTTATCCCAAAGGCAAGTCCCAGAAATGCCCATGATATCTGAACCTGAATTGGAGCTAAGTATGAGTAACTCAAATAGGTACAAATCACATTCAGAGGGCTCAAATAGACATCTACATGGGCCAGTACAAGCAGTATTACACAGTGTACAAGGACAAAGATTGGGAAATGCTGCCTCAAATACACCAAGGAGTGATGAACTCCTGGCACATCCTGAAAAAGTTCCTCAAAGAGGAGGAGATAGTGAAATACTCCAATGGATGGAATCCACTGTCATCCAAACTTCAAATCAAAAAAATCAAGGATTACCACACCAAAAAGAGGGAGGCAACCAAGGAAGAAGCCCCAGTAGCTTCTACCAGCAAGCCCCAAGCCAACCCACTTCCCCAAGAAGGGAAGAAGAACAAGAAAAAGAATTGGAGGAAACCATATTCCCCAAGCTACAGGATCCCAAAAATCCAAAAGGATGTCATGGACAATGTTTTCAACATGACCAGAACTTTGATGGAATTCAAAGACAAAGAGGAACAAAGAATGAGACAACCCAATTTCCCAAAGAAATAACCTTGTCTCCTGATGTTGTTAATACTTTAACAGAGCTTAAAAATAGTATTTTACCTCTTAAAGACATTAAAAATAGTTTATTATCTTTCCAAGAAATAAATAATAGCTTATCATCTTTAACCAAACCTGTTGTACAAAATAAGAAAGAAATTGATAATGTAAAATTTATGATTGAAAATAATAAACCAAAAGTATTAATTGACAATACTCAGAAAATAATACAAGGACAACAAGAATTGTACAAATACATAAGTGATATCAAAGAGAAAACTTTGACAATCAATTATGATGTGAGTATTGACAATTTTACAGAAAAACTAAACAAATTAAGTATTTCTGTAGAAAAATTTGAAGAAAAGACTTCATCACACCAAAAATTACTTTTGGACCATGTGGAAAAAAGCGATGAAGCAAGAATGCATCTAAAAGATGATATTCAAAGTGAAATAAGGCTTATTACTGAAAAAATGGATAAAATGAATGAGGCTAATTTAAATATGCCAAAGTTATCAACTCCATTTTCTCATATAAGAAGCCCTGTTCAAACAAAAGAGGAATTGACAAATCCTTTCATAACAGACTTGAGTCACCAAGACAATAACCAAGTCTTAATGAAGGAAGCACCTCAATTAAAAGAATGGCCAACATTCACAGGAGAAGGTGAATATGACCACATGTCATTTATTAAAACAATTGACATGTTACAAGAAGACTATGCCATACCAGATGAATTAATCACTGCAAGATTACATTCATTGTTTGAGAAATCTGCAAAAAGATGGTATTATGGCATAAGACAAACAAATGGTAAAAATACCTGGTCTTGGTGGAAACAGGAAATAATCACCAAGTGGGCAAATGATGCCTGGAGGTATAAGATAGAAAATGCATTTGAAAATTCTCTCTTTTACCCAGAGAAAGATAAACCTTTAACTTGGTTGTTGAAACAAGTTGAAAGGCTTAATTCACTGTACCCAGAAATGTCACAAAAAATGGTGCACATGAAAATACTCAAGAAATGTGGAGGAGAGCTAGAACATGCCCTAAGAAGCAGGTGTATAGAACCATGCTCCACAGAAGAGTATATTAATGCACTAGAAGACATAGTGACAAGAACAAAAATTGGCAGGACTTGGAAGAAATCGGACATTAAAAGCCCAAATAAACCATTTATCAAAAAATATAAATCAAAAGAATCATTCAAACCCAATACATCCAACAATAATGAGCAAAGAAAATGCCATAAATGTGGAGGCATTGGACACTTAGCTAATAATTGCCTTAAAAAGGCAAAGATTAATGAAGTTGTGGAAACAGGAAACCACAATGACAAAGAAGAGGAATCTTACTCTTAAAAAGAGACAGAAGAGTCAGAAAGCTCTGAAAGTGATGAAATCAATATAATTAATGCAGAAATTAATAATATTGATATAATTTATGAAGTACTAGATGTCAACTCAAATTTACCACAAGTTGGAACATCTGACACAAACCTGAAAAATGAGCAAGATGCCAAACTGTACAAAACCAAACCTGCAAGAGGAATGGGGTATACAGCTGGAAAGTCAAGTATAAGTATTGTCATGGTTAATAACCAAGAAACAAAGGTGAACTTAGATACAGGAGCATATTGCACCTGTGTTGGTAAAAGTTATTTAAGTACAATTGTTCTAGACTGGCAAGAAAAACTTATACCAATCCAAGGTGTCAAATTTAGTAGTGCAAGTGAAAGCATGATGCCCCTTGGAATAATTGACTTAACACTTATTTTCCCTCACCCTTCACAATGTGTCAGAATTAAAGTGGAATTTGTGTTAATGGACAGCTGTACCAGTAATCACTTTATCCTGGGAAATGACTACTTATCAATATATGGTATAGATATCTCTAACCAGAAGGATAGATACTTTACTATAGGAGACAATAAGAGACAAAAGTTTGGCTTCTTAAATAATAAAAAACAAATTTCAGTTATTAAGAAGGAAGAAAAGATTCCAGAAAAGGAACTTTTTATATCTGAACAACTTAAAGAGGCAGAATTCAATCAAGAATTAACAGAAAAAATGAAAGAGAACATGATTAACCTCTTATTTAAGTACGAAGATGCCTTTGCAACTGACAAAGAGCCACTAGGTGCTATAATTGGGCATGAAGTAGACATAATTCTTAATGTGGAAAAGCCTTACCCACCCTTACTAAGAAGACCAGCTTACCCAGCTAGTCCAAGGGCTAGAGAAGCCTTGGAGGTACACATTAAAGAATTAATGGACTTTGGAGTATTAAGAAAAGTTGGACATAATGAACAAGTAGAAGTTACTACTCCTGTCATTATAACTTGGCATAATGGAAAATCAAGGATGGTAGGAGACTTCAGAGCCCTGAACACCTACACCATTCCAGATAGATATCCAATACCTAGAATCCATGAGACATTGACACAATTGTCACAAGCTAAGTTCATTACAGATATGGATGCTATAAAGGGTTTTCATCAAAATGTCTTAACAGACAATGCCAAAAAACTACTGATGATAATAGTCCACTGTGGAATTTTTGAATACTTAAGAATGCCATTTGGGATAAAAAATGCACCTTCCCATTACCAAAGAATGATGAATACCATATTTCCTGAAGAATTATCAGAAGGATGGTTAATTATCTATGTTGATGATATCATAGTTTGCTCAGAAACTTGGGAAAATCACCTTACAAGACTAGAAAGGGTACTACAGAAAATAGTCCAAGTGAATATGAAAATTTCCTTGAAAAAGTGTCATTTTGCATATAGTGAATTAAAAGCACTAGGACATGTTGTATCTGGACTTAGTCTAGGCATAGACAAAAATAAAGTAGCATCAGTACTACTTAAACCAATGCCTCAAACCAAAAAAGAAATGCAATCATTTTTAGGATTTGCTGGTTACTATAGACAGCATATAAAGGACTTTGCAAAAATTCCCAAATCCTTATATAAATTATGTGACCAACAAACAGTTTATGAAATGACTGAAGAAAGGGTCAAGGAATATGAAGAATTGAAAAATTCACTAACAAATGACCCATTTCTTCTAATGCGAGATTGGAAACTACCCTTCAAACTATACATTGATGCTTGTGGAGAAGGACTAGGTGCTGCACTTCACCAAACACAAATTATCAATGATAAACCAGTGGAAGGACCAATTTGTTTCATTTCAAGGCAGATAAAGCCAACAGAAGCAAGGTATGGAGCCAGCCAAATGGAATGCTTATGCTTAGTGTGGGCTTTAGAAAAACTGCATTATTATTTGGATGGCACAGTATTTGATGTAATCACAGACTGTAATGCTGTAAAATCTCTATTGAACATGAAAACCCCAAATAGACATATGCTGAGATGGAAAATTGCTATCCAAGAATATAGAGGAAATATGACTATTGTGCATAAATCTGGAAATATTCATAAAAATGCAGATGGTCTTAGCAGATGGGCTTTAGCAAATACCCCTGACAATCCAGCATGGGTACCACAAGAAGAACACCATATAGAAGGAATATGTGTTACAGACATTGGCACAGAATTCTTTAACCAAGCTAAATAAAGCTATAAGACAGACAAAAATTGCCATATCTTAAGCCAAATTCTAATGAAAGACTGCAAAGACCCATCACTTTCATCAAAACTAGATGAAACATGGAAAAAGGCATATGATGAAGGAAGATTCCACCTCCTTGATGGAATCCTCTACCATAGAACAAAACACACATGTGTTATGAAGTTAAAAGATAGAACACTAATAAACACTGTTTTAAATGAGTGTCATGATAGTGTTGCATCTGGACATCTCTCAGAAGATAGGACACTAGAGAGGGTGAAAACCTGCTCTTGGTGGCCAAATTGGAAGAAAGATGTTGCAGAGTACTGCCAAACCTGTGACAGATGCCAAAAAGCCAACAGAGCCACAGGAAAGAAATTTGGAATGATGATCCAAATCCAAGAACCAAAATCCCCATGGGAAATAGTTCATATGGATTGGGTAACAGCATTACCTCCAGGAGGAGACAGGAGTTATAATGCATGCCTAGTGTTAGTTGACAGGTACAGTAAAACTCCCATATTCTTACCATGTCACAAAGATGACACAGCTATGGATACAGCCATAATGATATGGAATAAAGTCATTAGCCACACAGGCTTATTCCAAAACATTATAAGTGACAGAGACCCAAAGTTCACTTCAGCATTATGGACAAATCTCCATAACTTGTTTGGGACAAAGCTATCATTCTCAACAGCTTATGATCCTCAAACTGATGGTTTAGCAGAAATAATGCTACAGACCTTAGAGGACATGATCAGAAGATTCTGTGCTTATGGGCTAGAATTCAAAGATTCTGATGGTTTTACCCATTATTGGTGTACATTAATACCAGCACTGGAACTGGCATATAAAAAATCAATCCATTCTTCTACTGGAAAAACACCAGCAATGCTAGAAAAAGGTTGGAATCCAAGAATTCCTTATGATACCCTCAAAAAGGACTTAGTGGATATACACCCAACAGCAAGCAGCTTTAAAATAATGCTTGACAAAGCAAGACACTATGCAAACAGATGCATGCAAGACTCTTTCAAATATGAAAAGGAAAGATGGGACAAAAGTCATAAACCACCTGACTTCAAAATAGGAGATTTGGTGTTAGTATCAACTCTTAATTTTAATAAAATAAAAGGACCAAAGAAATTGAAAAATTCCTTTGCAGGACCATTTATGATAAAAGCACTTCATGGACCCAGTTCTGTACAATTGGAACTCACAGGTGATTTAATGAACAAACACCCAGCTTTCCCTGTAAGTCTAATAAAACCTTACAGCTCAAGTGACAAGGAATTATTTCCACTAAGAAATAAACCCCCACTTGAAATCCCCCCTTTGGAAGAAGGAGAAGAAAAGAAAATTATGAAAGTTCTTAAAGAAAGAAGGACTAGAAACAAAAAAGAAAGAGAATACCTTGTAAGGTATAGAAATCCAACTCAAGAAGATGAATGGCTACTTGAGAAAGATATAACAAATGCTGATAGACTACTAAGGAGGTTTAGACATGAAAGAAAACTTAAATAATAATAAAATCAAGCATTATTGAGCTTCAAGACTGGTAAACTCTACTGAAGAGGTAGGACAGTGGATGATACCCTAATCACACATATCAGACTGTGGTACAATCTTTTTTGGTGGTAGGGAATGTGAGCCTTTGAGATATGACCACATACCCAATAAGGTCACAAAAGATACTTAGAGAAATTATACCTTTAAGATAATTATATTAAAATCACTTAGAATAATTACACATTAAAAATAAGTACTTTAAAAATACAAAAAATACCATAAATTGGTACAAAACTTGGTTTAACTTACAAACAAATGAATCAAAATGTGAAATAAATTATACCATTGGTTTTCCCATGGTAAAATACACATATACCATTTCTATGGCATATCTGTAAAACCAATATTTAATGAGGTATAAGGAATAATACCTTATAAAAACCATAAATCATTATTTATTTCAAGAACCAATGAAACAACACGTAAAATAAATTGAACTATTGGATTCTCCATGAAAATTCACACATAAAACAATTAATGAGCTAATTACCAAAGTTAATACTTAAGGAATTAACCTGAATATATGCACTTTTTTCGTCAACGCATATATTCAAGGATCATAGCTAATATCTCTTAGACTATACAAGATAGAGTGATGAACCAAAAATAAAGTTACCACGTAATTACTGTAAGAACACAGATATGAACTTTATTTTACAATTTATAAACAAGGTTAAAACCTATGATGAAATATTGATAAAAATCAACAGAGCTGTTGACCACTTTGTTGTGAAAGTGGTCCAAACTTAAAATAAAGTACACAGTTGGATTCTACTAGCTCATTTTGTGAAGAATGATGTAATTTTTATTATTAAATTCAGGGTATAACTCCCTGAAATCATGATTTGAAGTTTAAAATATTGAATTTCGACAGAAAAGATGAGTTACAAGGAAAATCATCAAAATTAGAGTTTTGATGATATAATGAAAAGCTCTTGGAAGCATAATTAGGCTATGTCAGGCTATCAGAATTCACTCTCTGTATTACTTTAGCGTGTAAAACCTAAAAGCTATTAAAGATCAAAGTTTGAGCTTAATTTGAGCAGTTATGATCACTCACTGTAACCTTAATCTAAGTTTAACAGTCATATAAGTGATAAAATCGGTGAATACTATTAGTTTATGATTAAAACAAATAAAATCCACGAAAAGCGGGGTTCTTCCAAGCCTCTGATGTCATCAACTTTGGAGTTATAGTGATAACTCTAAATAATGGTGTAATAATGATGCAATATGGTTTGATCATGAAGTAATCATCTCCAAACCTTAAAATATTGATCAATTCCAGTGGATATGATCAGTACACGTCTACTAGAAGACTTCTGGACTCTAGGAGGGAGTTATTTACTATAAATTGAGCTCTTTTTACTCTATTTTCCCCTCAGACGTATCAAAAACATTAAATCAATTAAATCAAAGGTAATATCTTTATTCTTTATATATAAAACTATTATATTATTAAAGACCAAAGACCACTTTGTTATAATCATCTATTTTTATGTGATTAAATCATTTATTTAAATTGTTTTTGCTAAAAATCTCTCTAAAAACTCATTTCCACGTAAAAATCAAGAATATTAGTAATTTTTCTTTATTTTTATTGTAAATACAATTTGAAAAGGTTGTATTTATATTTTTTGGCGTAAAATATTTCAAAATTATTATATTAAGTGTTAAAAGTAGGTTATTTTTTCTTATTATAATAATTTTCTCTTTATTATTATTTTAATAATTCTTTAATTAATATAAATAGTATTTATATTAATTTATAACTTTAATATTGGTAATATTATTGTTATTAATTGTTTTTTATTAATAAAAAACAATTTTTTATGCCTTTATTATTTGTTTGTAACAATAATAAAGTGCTTTTAAATATATTAATTATTTTATATTAATATATTTATTTTATTATATTATATTTTATAATATAAATTATATTATTATATTTTATTAATAATATAATTATTTTTACGCCATAATTATAATAATTCTTTATTATTATAATTATTTTTTATCTTATTTATTTCATTTATAAGGACATTCATAGTACAATAAAGAGCATGCTATGGACTAGGAGATATCATGGGAGGATATGATGAAAGAGAATTAGATGTCACTACAAGACCCCTCACCACTTTTGAAACACCCCTTGGAAGGATGCAACTCACAAGACTACCCCAAGGAGCCACCAACTCAGTAGCAGTATACCAAGCCCAAATGACCTGGATACTCCAAGAAGAAATACCAGAAAGTGTAGGAATATTTATTGATGATGGAGGAATAAAAGGACCACGATCACTTTAAAATCAAGAAACACTACCAGAAAACCCCTCAATAAAAAGATTTATATGGGAATATGCCATAACATTAGAAAGAATTTTATTCAGAATTGAAGAAGCAGGACTGACTATCTCAGGATCAAAGTTTGCATGCTGTGTGCCAGCTTTGGACATAGTAGGGCATGTTGTATCATTCAAAGGAAGAACAATCTCAAAACAAAAGATCAACAAGATTCAAAATTGGCAAAAACCTCTTAACAAGAAGGAAATAAGGGGATTTCTTGGTCTTTGTGCTTATGCAAGGATGTTTATTGAAAACTTCTCACAAGTTGCATCACCACTCAGGAGGCTCACCAGAGAAAATGTTGACTGGAATTGGGATCAAAAATGTGAAGAAGCTTTCCATAAGCTCAGAAGAATAGTTGGAGAAGAAATAAACCTCAAGAAATTGGATTATGACAAAGGAGCAGGAAAAATTAAGCTAGCAGTAGATTCAAGCTACATTGCTGCAGGAGCAGTATTCACTCAAGAAGACAAAGAAGGAAAGAACAGACCAGTATTATATGAATCAATAACCCTTTCCAAATTAGAATCAAAATACTCACAACCCAAATTGGAACTCTGTGGAATTGCAAGAATTCTCAAGAAGCTTCAAACAATACTTCGGGGACATCATTTTGAATTACAAGTTGATGCCAAGGCTTTAATTGAAATGATCAACACCCCTTGCTTACCCAATTCCCCATGACAAGATGGGTGGCTTTCATTCAGCTATTTTCCTTTGATTTGGTACACAAACCAGGGAAAACTTTCACTATGCCAGATGGGCTATCCAGAAGACCAAAAAACTCAGAAGAAGAAGAAGAAGATGCACCAGAATTTGATGAAGAAGAAGATTGGATCAAGCCACACCCTGGATTTGGGGCTAAGACTATAAATTCACTCAATTTTTCAGGAATCCAGGTACCAACCAAACAAGAAGGATTTTGGAAGAGAGAGCAAGAATACTTAAATACAATGAAAAAACCTCAATCAAGTAAAGATGAAGAATTTAGAAGGATAAAAAGAAGGTCATCCAACTTTTTCTTGAAAGATGGCCAACTCAAAAGAAGAAATAACCCTAACGCTCAATTGGTGATATCAAGTCAAGAAGTTCAAAACTACATTTTAAAGTCACTTCATGAAAACATGGGCCACAGAGGGGAAAATGAAACTTACAGAAGAATTAAAGCAAGATATTGGTGGGAAGGAATGAAGAAATCAGTCAAGAAATGGGTTCAATCTTGCCTAGCCTGCCAAAAGAGAAGTCAAAACTTACAAAGGGAACAAGGAAAATTTACAGCAACATCAACAATCTTTGAGAGGGTCAGTATGGATGCAGTACATATCAAATCTGGAAGGTGGAAGTATATGGTTGTGGCAAGAGATGATTTTTCAGGATGGCCAGAAACAGTTGGACTAGTCAAATTAACAGCAAAAGCAGTTGCAGAATGGTTCACCTCAGAATGGATATGCAGGTATGGCTCACCAAAAGAAGTAACTGTTGATGGGGGGCCAGAGTTTGGAAAAGAATTGCAAGATGCAGTAAAGAAAGCAGGATCAAAAATCAGAGTCACCACACCCTATTACCCAGAGTCTCAAGGACTGGTTGAAAGGGGCCATAAGCAACTCAAAGATGCATTAGTCAAGATGTGTGGAGAAAATGGAAAAATATCTGCCTTTGGTTACATTGGCTGACAGAATTTCAACAAAAAGAACAACTGGTTTCTCACCATTTGAACTCCAATTTGGACAACTACCAGTATTACCAATTGACATTGAAACAAAAACTTTTTTAGCAGTAGAATGGCACAAAATATCCACAACTGAGGAATTATTGGAAGCTAGAGCTAAACAATTAGAAGGAAAAGGAGAAATGAGAAAGAAAGCAGCAGAAAAACTCAAAAAATCAAGGGAGGACTCAATGAAATATTGGGATAGAAGAATGGCACATCAACTAAGATCACCACTCAATCCAGGTGATTTGATCCTGGTTTACAACAAAGCAATAGAAACTAATTGGGGGCTACTTTTCAAAAACAAATGGAATGGACCCTACAGAGGAATCAGAAAAATAAACAATGGACCATATGAACTTGAGGAACTTGATGGAACAGAATTAGCAAGAAGATTTGCAGCATCCCAAGTCAAGAGGTTCTACCCAAGAGGAAAGTTGATAAACACAAAAGAAGACACAGAAGAAGAAAAAAGTGAAGAAGATGAATCAATAAATGAGGAAGAGGTATTTGAGGAGACCACAGGATCAGATGAGGAATAAAGAGCTCTCACCTGGAATTCTGGTGACAGCATTAAATGGAGAGGGGGATGTGGTATTCCATACCATTTTTTTTCACCAGGCTCAAGCTCATAGTAACCTATAACAGCAGGAAATCCAGCCTACAGGCAGACTTACACTCAAATTTTACACCAAAAGGTCAATTTTACAGCAAGAAGCTGGATTTAACTCATGAAACCATGGCACAGGCACCAAAGGGCAGTGTATGTGTTTAAATAAATTATTCAATTTCATTATTCATATGTAAAAATCAAGTTACATATAGCAAACTAGTTACAACGAATAAGGTACCACCCTTTAAAATTACACACCCACCCAGCCTTACACCCCCTTATAGCCACAGGACTCATGCAGCAAGAAAAGGACACCTGCATGAATTACACAGAAACCTAGAACTTAACATAGAAAAGTCACATGATGCAAAGCTCAACTCTATGGAATTCCTGCAATTCATTTACAACACAGCCCCAGGAGTACCTTATCTTATATCCACAGAAACCCCACTTGAAACCTTAAAACAGAATCAAAATTATTTACACCACTCATCACCTCATGCAAACCAAAGCTAGTTACAACAGGCTGCATGAAGTACACAATTACAATTAAATCTCAACCACATGACTATGCACAGCATGTGTCAAAATCAAAAATCACATCATCTCATAAAAACAGTAAATTCACCAGTGCAAGAAGTTATCACCTGACTTCATTTTAAAGTTCAAAAAGAAGAAAAACAAGCATTACACCTGCATAAATTACATAGACACTTCTACCAAACCTAAAATAGGACATATGCAAAGGAATTACAAGGTAATCATGTGATACTGAATCCACCAGCAGAATATCATGTGAGAGAAAAAAAAGGCTGTGCACAAGAAAAATCCTCAGCCAAAATGAAATCACCTCATGCATGCAAGGAAGATCCAAGAAAATCACATCATAATTAGCTCGCCAAAAGACCATCATGTGATAAAAGAAGGCTGTGCAGAGAAAAATTATGACCAAACCTTAAATCACCTGACCCTTGCAAGAAAGGGCCTCACCAAAAATGGAGTCACATGATGAGATCAAGAGGAATTAAAGTGGAAAAAGACAGCTCCCATGGAGGGCCCCCTGGGCTCCCAAAAGGTATAAATAGAGGGGCTCTCTCCCCCAAATTTCGAAACCCCCCCATGAAAATTATATCCCATGCAAATTATACCCCATGCACATTATATAACCTGCACAGTAGGAGCATAGGAATAATTCATCCCTCACCTGGGAGGTAGTCCAGCAAATTATAGTGAATTTACTTACCCAGTAGCTAAGCTCAGTGGAAGTATAGTGTTGAAGATTACCCAGTAGCTAAGCTCAGTGGAATCTTATTATTATTAAAATAAAAATAAAAATTATCCAGTACCCAATATTAGGGTTACTACTCTATTAAAATACTTTATCCAGTAAAATTAACACCATTATCAAGACTTAAAAAATAGCTTACCCCTTTAAAAAATTCAATATCAAAGAACCTTACCTCTTAAATTTAACAAATACAATTTTATCTTATTATTAAACACTCTTAAAAAAATAACAAACCTTTCAAAAATTATTTTACTCTATTATAACTATACCTTAACAAAATTACCTTTATCAACACCAATCAAATTTTCCAGCAAACCTTAAATAACCCATCCTACCAAGGAATTATCACCAAGAAGAAACAACTAACCTCAATTTAACCAAAAATATTAAAATTAAACAGACAAGTATTTCATTAAACTCTAAAAATTAACCAAATTACTGACATTATTTTTCATATTATATATTGAATAGGTCTGATCTGAGACTGCTGAATTTTGTCTTCTGCAGTTGTAAAGCCACTTACTAATTTTATTTTGGTTTGTGAGCTCCAAAGAAGATTTTGTTCAGTATTTTAGGAGGGGCAGGCAATACACCCTTGCCACCCTTGGTTACAGGATTTATTAGCAATTCAAAACTAGTTACCTGTAATTTCCCCCTCCAGGTACTGCCTCATTTTAATCCCACACAAGAGGAGTTCCCACAGTACCACAATTTTTCTTTTGTAGTTTACCCCCAAGTTATTGGGGGGGTATAATCCACTGTCCAACCTCTCTACTTCTACTTTTAAGTATGTAAAGCACATAATTCAAACTTTTTATTGAGCAATTGGTCTTCTCTCATGGCTGAATCTTCTGAGAAACTTTTGGGAATCAGGTATTTTGCTTTCTACAATCCACTCATCTTCATGTTGTGGATTTTTATACCTGACTAAGTATTCTCTTTCATTTTCTCCCCTAAGTCTTCTTTCTTTCAATACTTTTAGTACCTTCTTCTCCTCACTTAGATCTAGTGGGGGTACTTCTAAGGGTGTTTTATTTCTTAAAGGAAATAATTCCTTGTCACTTGAAGTTTAATGCTTTACTAGACTGACAGGGAATGTTGGATGTTTATTTTCCAGTTCTCCTGACAGTTCTACTTGTACTGCATTTGTCCCATGAAGGGCTTTAGTAATAAATGGTATTGCAAAGGAATCTTTCAATTTCTTTGGGCCTTTAATATTATTAAAGTTCAAGGTTGAAACTAGTATTAAGTCCCCTACTTTGAATGCTGGGGTTTTATAACTTTTATCCCATTTCTGCTTAGCATATTCAAAGGCATCATTTATTCTTTGATTTTCATGATGTCTCACTTTATCAAGCAATAGCTTAAAGCTTGAAGCAGTTGGATGAATGTCAACCAGATCTTTCTTCAAAGTATCAATTGGAAGTTTGGGGTTCCATCCTTTTTCCGACATTGCAGGGGTCTTGCCTGTTGAAGCATGGATGGAGGTCTTGTAGGCTAATTCCAATGCTGGTATAAGAGTACACCAATCATGGGTAAAGCCATCAGAATCTTTAAACTCCAGGCCATAAGCACAAAATCTTCTGATCATGTCCTCAAGGGTTTGAATCATTCTTTCTGCTAACCCATCTGTTTGTGGATGGTATGCTGTTGAGAATGATAATTTTGTACCCAAAAGCTTATGTAAATTAGTCCATAAGGCTGATGTAAATTTTGGGTCTCTGTCACTAATGATATTTTTAAAGATACCAGTATGGAATATTACTCTATTACAGATCAAAAGAGCTGTATCCATAGCTGTGTCATCTTTGTGACATGGTAAAAAGATTGGTGTTTTGCTATATCTGTCTACATTAACAAGACATGCATTGTAAATTTTATAACCTCCAGGTGGTAATGCGGTTACCCAATCCATGTGAACCACTTCCCATGGGGTACTTGGTTCTTGGATATGGATCATCAGACCAAATCTTTTACCAGTAGCTTTATTGGCTTTCTGGCATCTATCACAACTATGACAGTACTCAATGACATCTTTTCTCCAAGATGGCCACCAGGCACATGTCTTAATTCTTTCCATTGTTCTGTCTTCAGACAGATGTCCAGAATAAATTTTATCATGGAATTCTAGTAGTATTGTGTTGATCAACATTCTATTACATAGGACCATCACACATGTGTGTTTAGATCTATGATATAGTATACCATCAAACAAATGGAATCTTCCATTATCATAAGATGTTTTCCAAATATCATCCAGAGAATTAGCCAATGCTGCATCTTTGAAATCTTTGTCAAGTATAGCAGTAAGTATATGGCAATTTTTATCTTTCTTATAGCTTTCTCTAACTTCCTCAAAGAATTCTGTTCCTACATCTATGATGTTAATTCCTTGAATTGGGATTTGAGGTTCTGCACTTGTAGGAACATAGGCAGGATTTTCAGGTGTATTGGGTAATGCCCATCTACTTAAGCAATCAGAATTCCTGTGAATAGTTCCAGCTTTATGTACTATGGTCATATTGCCTCTATACTCCTGTATAACAATCTGCCATCTTAACATGTGTCTGTTTGGGGTTTTCATGTTAAGAAGTGACTTTACTGCGTTACAATCAGTAATTACTTCAAACACACTACCATCAAGATAGTAATGAAGTTTTTCCAGAGCCCAAACAAGGCAAAGGCACTCCATTTGGCTAGCTCCATATCTGGCCTCAGTAGGTTTAATTTTTCTTGAAATAAAACAAATTGGACCTTCATAAGGCTTGTCATTGACAATTTGAACTTGATGAAGAGCAGCTCCTAGACCTTCACCACATGCATCAATATACAGCTTGAAAGGAAGTTTCCAGTCTGGCATCAGTAATAATGGTGCATTTGTAAGGTGTGGATATGAAACTTTGATTGAAAATCAAGTACTTTTCCTGTCCTCAAAATTTGTATAAGGTAAAAATCAATTAAAAATAGTATGGAATGTTATTTTTAAGAGAAAACACGCCAATTTTATTGTTTATAACTTTATTAGTATAAAACAATAATATAAAAATTTATTGTTTTACCAACAATAAAAATTTATCCAAAAAATACTCTGCAAGAGATATTTTAAGGCTACAAAAGAAATTTCTTCAAGAGCAATTTCAATTGGAATTAATTGAGCAAAGAACTGCAAGAAATTAATTAAAGAACAAAGTCTTTAAAAAGAATATTAAAGATAAAACACGCCCAAAAGTGACCAGAGTGAATTTGGAAACAGAGTGACAAAGTTAACAGTGATGAAAGATGCTTTAATTCACTTTTGGGGTGGTTCAGGGGCAAAAATGATTATAAGAGTTACAAACAATGATTATAATGATTTTTTCACGTGGTTAAATGGATTAAAATGATTTAAAAATGGTGGTTGGAATCTTTGATTGATTGGTTTAACAGTGTTTAAACTAATTAATAAAAGGAAAAGATTCTAACATGAAGAGAAAAGTGGGGCAAAGAAGACATTCTTTTATAGCCATCAATTCTCTTACTCCAAAAGTAAATTTTACTCTTGTCAGTCGTGAAGAACAGTCTGACAACAGAAAAGCCAATTATGGCATCATTGAACCCTGGTTTAGACCAAAAAGGGCTGGTTTAAGCCATTTTTAGCCATTTTTAGCCATTTTAGACCCTTAAATCAGCCATTACTATAGCAATACCAGGCCTAGAGCCTTCAAAACACGTCAGAATGTGTGTCAGAGGCGTAAAAACCAGTTAAGACTGTTTTTATTATGATTGTTTTATCTTAAGGGTAGTTTTACCCTCTTGGCAACAGCTAAAACTACCCCAGTTGGTATCAAAACCTCATCATCAATTGAGTCCACAGACCCTGTAACTCAATTCCAGGCCAAAAGTGATGAACTTTTGCATGAATTTTGACATCCCACGCCTGTCAGAAAGGATTTTGGGGGTCTAGCTCCCCCTTAGAGCTGGAGTTCCTTTTCCCCCCCAAATTTAATCTTTCCAATTTATTTTTCCTTTAATTCCTCATCATGTATTATACTTATAATTTACATATGTAATTCAATTCAATTTTACAGTACAATACAGTAATAATTGACACCTCATATGTAAATCAAAGTTCACTTATGTAATACACACGCACATTTTGACGTTTCAATTGAATTCAATTGAAAATACTTCAATTCCTCATAACTTCTAAACTAAACACAACACCTCAATTTTAACACAAAAAATTGATGGTCAACACCACATGTGGTGTGAATTAAATTAAGGTTTTGAGGATTTTCAACTTTTGTATTTAAAATACTAAAAACTTAATTTAAGCTTATTTAGAGTTGAGTTACAAGAATTTCACTCAGAGGTGACCCCACCTGATTTTTTATGAGGAATCCAATGGTGAAATAATTTTTATGTGTTTATTTATTGAATAAAAAGTTATAATAATTTTTATTTAACTTTTTTCCAAATTTATTCATTTTTTCACAATTTTGTTAAAATTTTATTTTTACTTGATTTTTTCAAGTATAAATGTAATTTTATACTTACAAAACTTAATATATTTTTATTCTTAAATTGCAATTAATTTTTTATTTTTGATATAATTTTATATTTATATTTTGATTTTGATTTTGATAATATAAATAAGTATATTTTATTTATATTGATATTTTATTTTTGTATTTGTGGTCTTTTGGGTATATGAAATTACCTCTAAGGCTCACATTCCCTCCCCCTAAAAAAGAATATTACTTTATAGTATTGGTGTTTCTAGTGTGTCTGAATCTCCTGAGAAGTTTGGTAGCTTCTGGTATACCTTTTTCTTCTAACCATTCATCTTCACAAGCAGGGTCACTGTACCTAACAAGGTATTCCCTTACTTTCTTGGTTCTTAATTTTCTTTCTTTAAGAACTTTGGTAATTTTCTTAGTACCAGATGTCTCAATAGGAGGTATAACTTGGGGAATCTTATTCCTCAAGGGAAATTTCTCAGCATCACTAGATTTATATGGCTTTATCAAGCTTACTGGAAATGTGGGGTGCTTATTGCTAAGTTCTTCAGATAACTCTATTTCAACAGCATTTTCTCCATAGAGGGCCTTAATCACAAAAGGTCCTGCAGAGGAGTCTTTCAGCTTTTTACATCCTTTGATGTTATTGAAGTTAGTGGTGGATACAAGAACTAGGTCCCCCACTTTGAAATCTGGAGATGCATGTGATTTATCCCATTTGTCTTTAGCATATGCAAAAGAATCCTCCATGCATCTTACTGCATGCTTTCTAGCTTTTTCTAGAATTCCTTTGAAGCTAGCAGCTGTGGGATGTATTTCAATTAAGTCTTTCCTCAAGGAATCTTGGGGTAACTTGGGGTTCCATCCTTTTTCTAGAATAGCAGGAGTCTGATTGGTACTGGCATGGATTGATGTTTTATATGCTAATTCCAGTGCTGGCAACAGAGTACACCAATCATGGGTAAATCCATCACAATCTTTGAATTCAAGGCCATATGCACAAAATCTTCTCACCATGTCCTCTAAGGTTTGGATCATTCTTCCAGCCAGGCCATCAGTTTGTGTGTGGTAGGCTGTAGAGAAAGACAGTTTAGTGCCAAATAATTGGTGAAGATTTGTCCATAGTGCTGAAGTGAATTTGGGATCTCTATCACTGATGATATTTGTAAATATCCTAGTCCATGACACTACTCTATTCCATATCAGAAGAGCTGTATCCATGGCTGTATCATCTTTGTGAATTGGTAAAAAGATTGGAGTTTTACTGAATCTTTCCACAATTACTAGGCAAGCATTATAGCTCCTGTCACCTCCTGGTGGTAGGCCAGTTACCCAATCCATATGGACAATTTCCCAAGGTCTGTTTGGTTCTTGGATTTTTATCATATTTCCAAGTCTTTTGCCGGTGGCTTTATTTGCCTTTTGGCATCTGTCACAGGTTTTGCAATACTCTGCAACATCTTTCTGCCACATTGGCCACCATATGCAGGTCTTTACCTTCTCTCTTGTTCTGTCTTCAGACAGATGTCCTGAAAAGGGACTATCATGGCATTCCTTCAGTACAAGATTGATTAATGACCTGTCTACAACTGTCATGACACATGTGTGCTTGGTTCTGTGGTAAATTATACCATCCAGTAGGTGAAATCTTCCTTCATCATAAAATTTTCTCCATACTTCATCCAAGGCATGTATTAGAGATTTGTCTTTACAGTCTTTGTTAAGTAATTGGCATAAGATGCTACAATTCCTATCTTGAGTGTAACTAATTCTGACTTCTTCAAAGAAGGTGGTGTTCAAGTCTGTAACACTTATTCCTTCTATTGGAATTTGTGGTGAAGCTTCTTCTGGCACATAAGCAGGATTATCAATATTATTTGGTAATGGCCATCTGCTTAGTCCATCTGCATTCTTATGAATATTCCCATCCTTATGAACAATAGTCATATTGCCTCTGTATTATTGTATGGCTATTTGCCATCTGAGCATGTGTCTGTTGGGTGTTTTCATGTTCAAAAGTGATTTGACAGCTGTACAGTCTGTTATCACTTCAAAAACACATCCCTATAAGAAGTAGTTCAAATTCTCCAAGGCCCAGACAAGGCATAGACACTCCATCTGACTTGTTCCATATCTGGCTTCAGTTGGTTTGATTTGCCTGGATATGAAACATATGGGTCCTTCTACAGGTTTATCATTTATGATCTGAACTTGGTGAAGTGCAGCACCCAGTCCATCCCCTGATGAATCAATATACAGCTTGAAAGGCAATTTAAAGTCTGGCATCAGTAAGAGTGGAGCAGTGGTCAATGCTTCTCTTAGAGACTCAAAAGCTTTGACTCTGTCAACAGTCATTTCAAATACTGTGTCTTTGTCACACAACTTATGAAGTGGTCTTGCTATGGATGCAAAATCTTTAATGTGTTGCCTGTAATATCCTGCAAAACCTAAGAATGACTGAATTTCCTTCTTATTCTGAGGCATGGGTTTTAACAATACTGCTGAAACTTTGTTTTTGTCAATTCCAAGGGACAAACCAGATACAACATGTCCTAGTGCTTTAAGTTCTTTAAATCCAAAATGACATTTCTTCAAGGAGATTTACATGTTTACTGATTGAATTTTTGTCAAAACTCTTGATAATCTGTACATGTGCTCCTCCCAATTCTTGGAACAGATAATAATGTCATCAATGTAAATTATTAACCATTCCTCTGAGAGTTCTTCAGGGAAGATTTCATTCATCATTCTTTGGAAGTGTGAAGGTGCATTTTTGATACCAAAGGGCATCCTTAAGTATTCATACACTCCACAATGAACAATAATTCTCAAGTATTTTCTTGCTCTTGGTGTAACCACATTTTGATGGAATCCTTTAAGGGCATCCATAGTGGTTATATACACTGCTTGAGATATTTGAGCAAGGGCAATTTGGATTTTTGGTATTGGGTATCTGTCTGGAACAGTGTAAGTGTTCAGAGCTCTAAAGTCCCCAACCATTCTGGATTTTCCATTATGCCACACCACTATGACTGGTGTAGTTATTTCTACTTCTTCATTGTGGCCTACTTTTCTTATTACACCAAGGTCCAGAAGTTCTTTGATATGAATTTCTAGAGCTTCTCTTGATTTTGGGCTTGCTGGATAAGCAGGCCTTCTTAAGAGTGGTGGATAAGGTCTCTCAATGTTAAGAATGATGTCAGCTTCATGACCAATAATTGCTCCTAGAGGTTCTTTGTCTGTAGCAAATGCTTCTCTGTGGTCATACAAAAGGGAAGAAACTTCATTTTCTTGCTTATCAGTCAGATGGAGGCTTATTTCAGCCTCACCTAACTGTTCAGACTTAAATTTTTCTAAGTCTAAGTTGACTGGTGATACTTTGTTTACTGTAATCTGTCTTTTAAATGGCAAAAAGGCAAATTTTTGGCGCTTGTTGTCTCCAATAGTAAAGTATCTGTCTTTGTTATTATGTAAATCTATCCCATACATGATTAAATAGTCATTTCCCAATATAAAATGGGTACTAGAGCAATTTTCCATAACAACAAATTCAACTGTGGTCCTTAAATTCCCATTGATGTGTGGGAATATGAAATTGGTCTCAAAATTTCCTAATGCTTTCATTGGGTTACTTGCACTGTTGAATTTTATACCATCAATTGGTAACAATTGGTCTTCAAAATTTGGTACACAAGTCTTAAGAAAAGATTTTCCAACACAAGAGCAGAAGGCTCGTGGGTCAAGCAAACGTTTGGTGGGCTTGTAGTCTATCACCACTTCTGTTATACAGGAGTTACCAGCTGTATAAACTTTCCCTCTATTTGGTTTTGTCTTCATAAGCTGTGCATCTTGAACTTTTGATAAATTAACTTGACCATTGCTCAATTGTGGCAAGTGGGAATAAGATTCCATAATGTCAAAAGTGGCATTGATATTTTCTATATCTTTTGAAGATTCAGAAAATATGGATGACTTATCATCTGAATTGTCTTCAGTTATGTCTTCTTTTTCAACATCTGGTTCCTTTTCAATGTCAATTTCATTGATTTCCCCCCTTTTTGAACATGTATTGGCTAAATGGGTGGTTCTTTGGAAAATATGGCACTTTCTGACTGTATCTGCAGATTTATACTTAATATTACTAGAATTTTCTGTGGGGTTTTGTCCACAGAATCTTTCCAAGGTGTATTAAACCTTGTTTTGAGATTCACCCTACTAGAACCAACTTTGGCTCTAGTGGTTACTTCTTCTAGTATATTGATAATATCTTCTGCTGAAGATTGTTCAGTAGTCCTGCTTTTGACAGCATGCTCTAAGTCACCTCCACATTGTCTCAGAATTTTCCTATGGATTATAAATTCTGACATGTCAGGATATAATGCTGTTAGTCTGTCCTTTTGTTGGCAAAACCATGGTAAGGCTTTGTCTTTATCAGAATTAAATTTGGCAGATTCAAAGGCTGTTTCAACTTTAAACCTCCAAGCATCATTTGCCCATTTGTTGATGATTTGGGTTTTCCACCAAGTTCAACTCTGGTGTCCATGTGCTTGTCTTATTTTGATGTACCATCTGTGAGCTGATCTGGTAAACAAGGTGTTAAACCTGGCTGTTACCAATCTGTCTGGTAATTCAAAATCCTCTTTGATCATGTCAATACCTCTAATGAATTCCATATGGTCATACTCTCCTTCACCACTGAAGTGAGGCCATTGTTTAAGTTTTGGAACTTCTTTCAAGAGTGCTTGGCCCATTGATGGTTCCAAGTTATGAAAAGAAGTGGATAATTCATGTTTTAATTGTGAATTATCAGGATCCAATACTTGTGGATTTGGAATTCTTGTGCCCTCATTTTGATTTAGAGGTGTAGACATTATTGGTAAGGTGTTCAGTATTTGTTCAATGTCATTCATTTTACTGTTGCTACACCTTTGGGAATTTCTTTATTCATGTTGGAAGCTTTGTATTAAATTTATTACTTCAATTTTATACATGTCTTCCTTATGTGTAAGTTCTTGCCATAACTCTGTCTGTCTTGTATTATCAGCAGTGACTTTATTCAATTTCATTGATAATTTTGATACTTCTTCTTGTGAGGAATCAAAACACTTTTTCAAGGCAATGGTATATGTCTTTACTTCAGTAAATGAATTTGAAATGTGATCAAGGACTTTCTTGTTATCTGTCTTGATAATATTTATGGCTTGTTTAATTCTTGTTTCAATTATGTCATCAATATTGAATTTAGAATATTTATCTGTTAATTCTTTAATAATGGCAGATTTTTCATTTATTTTATTGTTAGAAGAATTATCATTATTGGAATTTTTAATTGTTCTTAAAACTTTTTCAAAACACATAAGTGTTTCATTAATTTGGCACAGACTCAGGTTGTTTGTTTTAATGTTGTTACAAATGGTTTCATTTTTATCAGAAAGATGTTTTTCCACGTCATTTATAGCATCATACAGCTCTGGGATGGAATCAAATATATCAGAAATCATTTCTGGAATCTTAATCTGGCTTCCTCCTTCTTCTGTAATTCCATCATGGTTCTGGCGATCTGAAATACATTTTCCATGGCATCCTGCAGAATCTTTGGGATTCTGTAGCCCTGGTTGTAAGGTCTTGGGGCTGGTGCCTTCCCTTTGCCCTTGTTTCGAACTTGTGGCTGTTTTTTCACGTTGGAATTGCTGGTGCTGGCCACTGGGGCTGTTTTTGGCACTGGTTTGGGTGGTGGAGGGTTGTTTTTCCTCCATTCTAGTGTCAACAGCATCATGTTTTTCTTCTCCATCAATGGGGGCCATCCATTGAGCAATTTGCAAGTGTTGGGATGGCCCAGGAATTTTCTTACTGTCAGGTAAGAATTCATGCAATTCTTCCACAGGTCTGCAAGGATCTGGTACTCCTTGAATTGAAGTGCATTGTTGTATGCACTGTGGCTGGCTTTGTATATGTCCACAGAGGCTTGTTGTGGCGGTTTCAGCTCTTTTTGAAGCTAAAATAGTATTATCAGCTTCAGAATGACCCATTTTAGTTGTTTGGAAGTCATCAACTGACCCTTTTCCTTCTGTACCTGATTGGCCTCTGCCATAATCACGTCTATTACTTTTTTGGGAGCTGCTTGAGGGGTTGTAGCTGGCTCCTGACCTGGTTGAAGGCATAATTATGGTTAAAAAGGCTTAAAATAGTATTTTTATGTCAAAAAACTTACTATTAGCCAAATTCTTAGCTTTCTGAAGGGTATTACTTATGTCCAAGTTAATCAATTCAGAAGATATTGGTTCAGGTTGGTTATTTTGAGTCACAATAACAGTACTATTATGATCAGAATTAACAGTACTGGCAGGTATAATGCTGGTTACTGTTGAGGCTGTTTCAATGTTTTCTTGTCTTACCACGTTGTCAGACACTAAAATTAATGAAAAAGCCAATTAATTAAGTAAAAAAAGGTTATTTCAAAAAAGAAATAAAAATTATAAGCCTCACTTATAATATGAAAAAAATTATTTTTTATGGATTTTTTGGATTATAAGTATTTTTTATATGTTTTTAAATTTTTCAGTATAAGAAAAAGATTTAAAAAGAGTAAAAAAATATGTCACAGGTAAAATATCACAGCTGGGCCCCCAAATGTAAGGTGTGGATATGAAACTTTGATTGAAAATCAAGTACTTTTCCTGTCCTCAAAATTTGTATAAGGTAACAATCAATTAAAAATAGTATGGAAAGTTATTTTTAAGAGAAAACAAGCCAATTTTATTGTTTATAACTTTATTAGTATAAAACAATAATATAAAAATTTATTGTTTTACCAACAATAAAAATTTATCCAAAAAACACTCTACAAGAGATATTTGAAGGCTACAAAAGAAATTTCTTCAAGAGAAATTTCAATTGGAATTAATTGAGCAAAGAACTGCCAGAAATTAATTAAAGAACAAAGTCTTTAAAAAGAATATTAAAGAGAAAACACGCCCAAAAGTGACCAGAGTGAATTTGGAAACAGAGTGACAAAGTTAACAGTGATGAAAGATGCTTTAATTCACTTTTGGGGAGTTCAGGGGTAAAAATGATTATAAGAGTTACAAACAATGATTATAATGATTTTTTCACGTGGTTAAAGGGATTAAAATGATTTAAAAGTGGTTGTTGGAATCTTTTATTGATTGGTTTAACAATTTTTAAACTAATTATAAAAGGAAAAGATTCTAACATGAAGAGAAAAGTGGGGCAAAGAAGACATTCTTTTATAGCCATCAATTCTCTTACTCCAAAAGTAAAATTTACTCTTGTCAGTCGTGAAAAACAGTCTGACAACACCAAAGCCAATTATGGCATCATTGAACCCTGGTTTAAACCAAAAAGGGCTGGTTCAAGCCATTTTTAGCCATTTTTAGCCATTTTTGACCCTTAAATCAGCCATTACTATTGCAATACCAGGCCTAGAGCCTTCAAAACACGTCAGAATGTGTGTCAGAGGCGTAGAAAGCAGTTAAAGCTGTTTTTACTATGATTGTTTTATCTTAAGGGTAGTTTTACCCTCTTGGCAACAGCTAAAACTACCCCAGTTGGTATCAAAACCTCATCATCAATTGAGTCCACAGACCCTGTAACTCAATTCCAGGCCAAAAGTGATGAACTTTTGCGTGAATTTTGACATCCAACGCCTGTCAGCAAGGATTTTGGGGGTCTAGCTCCCCCTTAGAGCTGGAGTTCCTTTTCCCCCCAAATTTAATCTTTCCAATTTATTTTTCCTTTAATTCCTCATCATGTATTATACTTATAATTTACATATGTAATTCAATTCAATTGTACAGTACAATACAGTAATAATTGACACCTCATATGTAAATCAAAGTTCACTTATGTAATACACGCGCACATTTTGACATTTCAATTGAATTCAATTGAAAATACTTGAATTCCTCATAACTTCTAAACTAAACACAACACCTCAATTTTAACACAAAAATTGATGGTTAACACCACATGTGATGTGAATTAAATTTAGCTTCTGAGGATTTTCAACTTTTGTATTGAAAATACTAAAAACTTAATTTAAGCTTATTTAGAGTTGAGTTACAAGAATTTCACTCAGAGGTGACCCCACCTGATTTTTTATGAGGAATCCAATGGTGAAATAATTTTTATGTGTTTATTCATTGAATAAAAAGTTATAATAATTTTTATTTAACTTTTTTCCAAATTTATTCATTTTTTCACAATTTTGTTAAAATTTTATTTTTACTTAATTTTTTCAAGTATAAATGTAATTTTACACTTACAAAACTTCATGTATTTTTATTCTTAAATTTCAATTAATTTTTTATTTTTAATATAATTTTATATTTATATTTTGATTTTGATTTTGATAATATAAATAAGTATATTTTATTTATATTAATATGTTATTTTTGTATTTGTGGTCTTTTGGGTATATGAAATTACCTCTAAGGCTCACAGCATTGGTCAAGGCATACTTGATTTTATCATATGCTTGAGTTCTCTCCTGAGTCATTTCAAAAACAGTTTGTTGATCACAAATTCTATATAATGATCTGGCATGGATTGCAAAATCTTTAAGGTGTTGCCTGTAATAACTGGCAAAACCTAAGAAAGACATCATTTCTTTTTTGTTCTGGGGCATCTGTTTCAGTAAAACTGCAGCCACTTTGTTCTTATCAACACCAAGGCTTAGTCCTGAGACTACATGTCCTAGAGCCTTTAACTCATGAAACCCAAAATTACATTTTTTAAGAGAAATTTTCATGTTCACTTGTAGAATTTTCCTAAGTACTAATGAAAGTCTCTCTAAATGTAATTGCCAGGTTTCTGAACAAATGATAATGTCATAAATATGAATGATTAACCATCCCTCTGATAATTCATGTGGGAAGATAGTATTCATCATTCTTTGGTAATGAGAGGGTGCATTTTTAATACCAAAAGGAATCCTCAAATATTCATAAATTCCACAATGAGCAATTATTCTTAATAATTTCCTAGCATGAGGTGTCAAAACATTCTGGTGAAAGCCTTTCAGAGCATCCATGGGAGTGATGCATCTTGCTTTGGATAATTGAGTCAAAGTCTCATGAATTCTAGGGATTGGATACCTGTCTGGGATAGTATAGGTATTCAGTGCTCTAAAATCAGCAACCATCCTTGACTTATCATTATGCCAAGTAATGATTACTGGGGTTGTGACTTCTACCTCCTCATTGTGTCCAAGTTTTCTAAGAACTCCCAGTTTCATTAGTTCATTAATATGATTTTCTAATGCTTCTCTAGCTCTAGGGCTAGCTGGGTAAGCTGGTCTTCTTAATAGTGGCGGATAAGGCCTTTCCACATTAAGCATAATGTCCACCTCATGGCCTTTTATAGTCCCAAGTGGTTCATTATCTGAAGCAAAGGCTTCCCTGTATTGAAATAAAATTTCAATAAGCTCTTCCTTCATTTCCAGTGTTAACTCAGGACTAATCTGTGCTTCAATTAATTGACTTGATACAAATTTTTCCTTAGTAACATTTTTTACTTGTTTAATGACAGTAATTTCTCTTTTTTCTAGAGGAAAGGCAAATTTTTGTCTTTTATTTTCCCCTATAGTGAAATACCTGTCTTTATGATTATTAATATCAATACAATAAATATTGAGATAATCATTCCCAAGTATAAATTGTTGTGAAGTACAATTATTCATAACAACAATTTCAACTTTCAGTCTTATACTTCCTGCAGGATGAGGAAATATGATTGCTGCTTCAAATATACCCAAGGGGTGCATATTTTGGCTAGCACTGCTGAATGTTATACCTTCAATTGGCATTAATTTGTCTTGCCAATTGTTATAAGTTTTGTCAAGATAATCTTTTCCAACACAAGTGCAAAAAGCACCTGAGTCAAGATGTATCTTGGCTTCTGTGTTATTTATCACAATATTAGTGATACATGATGACCCAGCTGTATAACCTTTACCTCTGGCAGGTTTGGGTTTTTGCATCTTGGCATCTTGTACATGTATGAGATCCATACATTCATCACTATACTGTGGTAAGTGAGTATGTACCTCAGTGACCTCAAAAGAGACATTAATATTCTCTATACTAAGTTCTTCTGAAGGCTCAGAATCACTTTCATGTAAAGATACATCAGTTTCTTTTGTGTCTTCCAATTTTTCAACATTTATCTCATTGATTCTTGTCTTTTTTGGACGAGTGTTTGCCAAATGAGATGTGCTTCCACATTTATGACATTTCAAAGGAGGTCTGCAATGTGGCTTATTTTGCTTTGAAATTGGTTTCCCACTAGTCTTGGTTTCTATTGGGGTTTTGGACCAATTTCTTCCAATTTTTGTTCTAGTAGTGATGTCCTCCATAGCATTGATATAATCTTCTGTAGAGCAAGGCTCAATACATCTGCTTCTTATAGCATGCTCAAGGTCACCACCACATTTTCTTAATATCCTTTTATGTACAATTGTTTCAGACATATCTGGATGAAGGGCAGTTAACCTGTCCTTTTGTTCAAGAAACCAAGTCATAGGCCTGTCCCTCTCAATATTAAAAATGGCTTCTTCAAAAGAATTTTCCATTCTAAATCTCCAGGAATCATTTGCCCATTTGGAAATAATTTTTTCTTTCCACCAAGGCCAAGAATGTTTACCATGGTCTTGTCTCATTTTATAATACCATTTCTTTGCTGATTTGGTAAATAATGAGTGTAATATGGCACTTATGTATTCATCTGGTATGTTAAAGTCTTCTTTGAAAATATCAATTGTTTTCATAAATTCCATATGATTATATTCTCCTTCACCACTGAAGGTTGGCCATTCCTCTAATCTTGGAATGTCCTTAAAATTGCAAGCAGTTTCCACATCATGACTTGAAATTGTATGATTTAAGTCATTATTCAAGTTAAGAACATTTATGTCAAGAATTGGTGTGGATTGCGTTGGAAATTCATTTTTTAGTGATATATTATTAATACTTGATTGAATGTCTTCTTTCAATTCAAGTCTCGCTTTATCACTTTTCTCCAATTGTTCTTGAAAAAGAGCTGCATTGTGACCAGTAGAATTTTCCAAGTTTTGAACTTGTATTTTCAATTCTCTTAACTGTCCAGTTATAAAAGAAATTGAGTTCTCATCTGGTTGATTGAGTAAGGTAACTTTAGACTCAAGTCTTTCACAAATTTGCGTCAAAGACACAATATTGTCTTTATTACCATTTTCGAGGCCAATAATAGTCTTTTGTTGTTCTTTCACTTTTAATTTCTCATTACCCAACTTCTGTTGGACATAATCAAATGCTTTAAATTTTGCCATAATTTCTTTATTACAAGATTCAAAGGGAGTTACAAGTTTTACAAGATCTATTTCTTTGGGAAAGATTGATTCAATCTTTCCTCCTCCTTGTTTTTGAATTCCGTCAAGGTTCTTCCCATATTGAACACATTGTCCATGGCTGTATTTTCCTTCTTTGGGATTCTGTAATTCTGAGGGTAAGGTTTGTTCCACTTGGGCTTTGCCTTTTGCTTGCCCTTCTGGTTGGTTTTTGCGGCTTGCTTGGGCTTGTTTGGCACTTGTTGAGGCGGATTTTTGCGGGTGGATGCTTGAGGAGCTTCCACTGGGCTGGTTTCCTTGCATTGGGCCAACTTCTTCTTCTGATCCTCTGATAGCATGCTTTGGGTTTTCAACCAAGATTTTATCGGTTGAACTTGTCCTTTGACAGACATGGGTGTCCAACCCATCAGAAGGTCTTCTGTCTTTTCTGATCCCATTAACTTCTTCACTTGAAGATAAGAGTTCATGGTGCCTATCCAAAGACTTGGCAGAAGTTCCCACTCCTGTTGTTTTGACGCCAAGAACCAGTTCTTCCATTGAGATTGATAAATCTCCACGCCTGCTTGTTGGAAATGGTTCAGGTCTAACAGAAATAGCAGTTATGTCAGCTTCTGGACTCTCAATAAGAGGTTCAAAGGTGCTGGCTAACCTTTGGGAACTGGTGGAAGTTCTGGCATCCTCCATTTGTGCCTCTCCTCTGGGAAGACATTCTTGCCTTCTGGATTTGTGGCTGGAATGTCCTGGTCCAGATCCATTTGATTGGATAGAGTAGTTGCTTCCACTTCTAGTAGGAGTCATTTCACGTCAATCTTAATAAAAAATAGAGTAAAATTGAATTCAATTCACCTGCAGGACCTTTAAAGGGCTCTTTGGTTATCAAACCCCTTGGTGCTGGATGGGTTTGAATTTCAATACTGGACTCTGAGGTTTCAGAGTCTGAAGAATTTTCTCTGATGGAAGACACTAGAGAAAATTAAAAATATAAGTTATTTTATCAAATAATAAAAATAACTTATAAACTCAACTTATTAAATAAAGTTGTTTTAATGTAATTTATGGCAAATTATGTCAAAAATAAAGAAAAATGTCTAAGATAAAAGAAAAAAAAATGTTTTTTAGTAAAGATTTTTATTTTCAAAGATTTTCATTTGATTTATTATTTCCTTTAAAGAAATAATAATTATGCAATTAACAAGTTAATTAATCGAAATTGTATTATTATTCAGTTTATACTAGAATAACTCAAAGAATAAATTTCAAGTCTGTGATGTGAAAAAGCCACTAGTTAGACAAAAGAAATTTATTCCAAGTCACTCAATAGTATATTGTTTCAAACAATATTCTTAAGAAGAAAATAACTTTATTAATACTATAAAGATTTTTTATAAGGGATAAGTCCCAAAAAAGCCAATATTAAGATAAATATGGCAATTTTACGTCAAAAAACAGTAAAATAAGGTCTAGAATATGATTTATGTCCCAAAAATTGGTTTAAAATCACGGCCAGGCCCCCAAATGTAAGGTTTGTCTATGAAACTCTTGATAATAGTAGCAAAATCAAGAGTACTATGACTGTCCTCAATAGAAATATATAATATAATAAAATATTATAACCACAAATTTAAATATAATTATTAAAAATAATTATATAAAAAAATAAATTTAATTATTATTATAAAAATATAATAATAAAAATAAAAATAATAATTATAATAAATTATAATCATTCTATTATTGTTATAGTCACTGACGGGTATAGCAATAAGACTTGTAAAGCTCTTGATGAGACAATTACACGTGGAAATATGAATATTAACCACTTATAAATAATATAAATATTATTTATAAAAGAATTATAACACACACTGTGCAGAAATAATTCATATAGAATAAAATTCTATATAAAAAAACTAATACTAGATAAAAAAATATAGAGCTTTAGAGAAAACTTACTTATAATATTTATTTAATACAACAAGTTAAACAACAACAGTTATTATATTAAATAATGATTATAAGTTAAAACCACGCCTGAAATCAATAATTTCAAAGGTAAAACAACTTGTTATGATAAAATTTAAGATTAAAGAGTTTTTAAGAGGAATTTGTGGATTTTAAAGGATATTTAAGATGATAATTTTATAATATAAAATATATTATTGATGATTACAACAATAATCTCAATTCTATGACTTCAATTCTTTAATTTACAATTAAAGAAGAATAAAGTAACTTAAAAATTACTTTAATAATAAGATTTCATAAATAATCAAACTTTACCTGTTCAAATGTCTAATATGATTGGATTGGTAATTATTGATGGACAAAAACAGTGATGAAAAGACTCTTTTTATGTCTTCAGAGCAGCTCTCATGATTCATAATGAATATAGAGGGCGTGCTCAGGTAAAAACTGAAAAACCATACTTAAAAACAAAGTCCTTAGCTTAAGGCAACTTGTTTTTAATTCCAATTTAAAGTTACCAATGTTATTCTTAACTCCATGTAGCTTTAATCCTCATTTAAACTAATTATTTTAAGTTTTTAATATAAATAAACTTATTTATATTAAAGCTCATCACATGAACAACTTAAAATTAGAGCTTCAAGCAGAAATCTCTTAAACTCAATTTTTAATTAATTTTTAGAGAAATCATAGTTTTCTTTGAGCTTAATTAAAAGGGTAAATTTCCAGGCTATTTACCCAGGAAATTTATTTCTAAAAGATACTCAAAATTTATTTTATATATAGATAATATTAAATTATAAGCTGTGTGAAATTTCAAGAAAATCCATTAAGATTTGGATTTTTAATGAATTCTTGAAGTTATTGCTATTTTTCCACGTAAAATAGCAATACGCACCAAACCTTAGCTTTTGATAAGGGTTTGATGCTTGTAACTTCAAAGTTTTGAGCTTATTTAAGGTTTTTAAGCTTTCTTAAGCCTTGAAAGTTCTTAAAACCTTGATTTCAAGCCTGCATATTGGGATTTACCCTTTGGCAGCTTGAAATTCCTGTCCAAATTGGGATAAAACCAGTTTAAACCTTAAGGTTGGATCAACGTCTAATCTTAAAGTTTAAATAAGGTTGAAAATCCTCCAATACAGGTGGACAACCTTAATTGAATCATTGCAGATCCAAAAAGTTGGGTACCCCAGCTCTATTTGGTCTTTTTCCTTTGTCCCACCTTTTTGCTTGGATTTTGCCCTTTTATTTATTCAAAGCCATACCATGGCTTTAAACCCTTTTAAATTGAGCTCACGCAGGATTTACATTCTGTATAGCAGATCCTTAGCCAATTCAGTAAATATACACCACACCTCAATTTTATCTAAAATTTTGATAAGTTTGCATTAACCTTATGCAACTTTAAATTCAAGCTTTTTTAAGCTTAAATTTAACAATTTTAAAAAGATGTTAAAAAAGTTACATTAGTACTGTGAGATTCTTAAATCTTCTAATAACACAAGAAATAAGTGTTTTTGGGTATAGCACCTTATGGATGTACCCTAGGTTATTTTTGGTGTAGAATCCAAAAATGACATAATATTTATAACTTTGTTTATACAAAATAAAGTTATACTTATTTTTTGTTATTTTTTATTTTAATTCCAACTAAAAAGTCCGTTTAAGACAAAATTAGCTGTTTATAAAATCATTTGTGGCCTTATGGGTATGTTATACATACCTCACAGGCTCACAAGAATTGACCCAATTTTTTACATGGAATGCTTTTCAAAACACCTATATCTATTACCTAATACAAGATCCAAAACAAAAATTGTAAATGTTATGCTTGAAGTCAAATTTAAGATTTCCGGCATAATTTATTTCATGAAAGATATTTTTCCTCCTACTAAAAATTATCAATATATCACAAGCCACATGAACATGACCTTTTCAACTGCCTCAGACCATAAAGAAAGGCTTGTTTCATTATTTTCCAATTTGAGAAATTTCACAGCTTTAGGACCCCTTCCATTGGATTTGGGGATTGCGGTTTTGTTAGGCTTATTTTTGTCCCTACTGCTGTAGGGCCCTCTTATAGCCTGTACAGACTGTGGGCCATGTGCTTACAGCTTACAGAATTTGAGCCATGTCCTACAGTCGATGGGGGGCTCAAAGACCAACATTGGCCATAAAAAAAATGGATACCACAAATAGTCACAAGGCATTCAAACCAAAAAGATACATCAAAGGTCTATGTGTCTTTCCCGATAGACCCTGGCCCCCACTTCTTCCAAGGATTTCCATATTATAGAAATGGCTCATTTTTCCCTGTGGTTCCATTTCTGGACGGTTTATTCTCTCAACTTCAGCATAATATAATTATGGCTCATTTTTTATGTTTAAGCTTGCCCTGATACTTGCATCCTATAAATATCAATTATGGAAGTTTCCTCAGGGAAAAACATTGCAAGAGGAACTTTGAAAGTGTCAAACATGGAACCCAATTCACCATGAACAAAAACCTATCCCCACCAGCAGGGGTAGCAGGTCCAACCTAGGTCCAACCCAGCTTCCAACTTGCTTCATACTGGGCTCTAAATTGGTAGTATTTGGTCATCTTCCAAGATAGATTTTCAATATTCAGAAGTACCTCGCAAAACAAATTTAATTATTTAACTTCTGGAAATCTCCAAAATTCCTATATTCCATAGAGTTCTTTGCAACAAAGCTCATCAATTTTAGAACTTATATGAACCATTAATCATGGGATATCCATCTTTCAATATATCAAAATGAAAATAACCTCTTTACTTATCTCCTACAATATCATTCTTTGAATTTATATTCTTTCTCTGAAGGTTTATTAATTAAATATCAAGACTTCCCATTTTGAGAATATATAAATTAAAATATCTTTCTTGAAAATTCACTACTCATCATTTTCTCTCACTGACTCAAAAGGAACCCCAAAAATTGTATATCTCATTGCTTTGTTCTCCCAAACGCTTAATTAATATGTATTTCGAGAAATAAAGCAAAAATCAAGACATATCATGTCCTTATTCACTGCTTTGGAAAACATTTCTTCAAAATTCTGGTGAATATCAGATCTACAAGAAATATCTCCCAAAAATATTCAACAGGTATAACTCTATATCTCTCTTATCCTGGAAATTCAACATTTTTTAAAACTTGAGACCAAATATCATTTCCATTTTCCCAAAATTTTATATGCAATGACTGTCTCACCTTTTTCCCATGAGATAAATAACCTGATACCTGTTATGGTTGAAAAAATTATTTCTTTCAATATCCAGTTACATTTGATATATCTAAAAATTTCAGAATGAACTACTTGATAGCAAACTCTTACAAAATATTATCCAGTTTATACAAAGGATATTTTTTGAAGAGTAATAAACCAGAGCCTACTCTGTGGGGAAGTAAGATTGAAATCAGGCCCTTAGTTATTTTCTATTTTCCAACCACAAATAACCAACCCTACAATAATTGTTCCAAATAAGAATCATGGAAGTTAATTACTAAATTTCCTCAAAAGTACCAATGTTATGAATGAGAATTAAACCTATATGTTTCAATTCTTCAAATGAAAATTTTTTCTTTGAATTGAAAGTATGTAATAATCTACCAATATCATAAGAATCAGGAATCTATATGCAAGATTTTTTTAAGCATTAGTTCTCAATTGAGCTCATTCATTATTTAAATAAAAATTGCCTTTCATGATATTGATATTAAACCTTCTCATAATAATTCTTTACAAGAAAATTCTTTGGTTTAAAAGATGTATTGCAATTTAGTTGAAAACCTATTTTATATTTCAATTCTTCTAGTAATCATCATTCCATTACCATGGTGATATTCTAAAATGCACAATTATAATTTTCAGTTTGTGAATAATATACATCAAGTTGAGAAATTTCATGGAAAGCATATATGCCCTTGTTTATGGATATTAGGAGCTTTTTTCTGGAAAAAGATTCAGCTAATCAACTTGATAAAATAAATTAACTCTTATTCAAATAAAATTAATTATATGAGTTTTGAGCACTGGCTTGAGAGATTCATAATAATAATCAAATAAAGAGGTCGCATATGGGTGCAAGAATAATTTACCTAATTGAAAAGCTTCCCCTCTAATTCATAAGGCTTAATAAAAGCTCAATTCATGCTCATCATTTCCCAACAACTGCCGGGATTATCTTTGTACCAATATAATGAGCTCAAGGTAGTATTAGAGCTTATCTTTTTTGATCAGCTCATTTAGTTCCTAATATTTAAATATTTATGACATTATATGTCTTTCTTAAAGCTTAAATGTCTTAAATAATATGCTTTCAAGTATCCACCTGCCAGAAATTTTTGATTCTTTATACCATTGAATTGGGGCTTATAAGCAGAAAGATTTGGATACATTTTTCTCTTTCCTATTGAAAAAGAAAAAAATGATTTCGAGATATCAAATTTAATATTGATATATTTTTTATACCAGTAGTAAGATATAGAAAACATAATAATCAAACTATTGAACCCACAAATGGGAACTGGAGGGTAATCTTCTGATTACATAGTTTATGAGCCTTCAGTTATATTTTACATACTCAAATGGGCCACAATTAATATTAAAGTAAATTCTGAACTATGCATAACCTATCAGTCATGCATATATTTGAAATTAATCATTTTTGATTTAAGACAAGATGGATAGCTTTTCTTTGAGTAAGTAAATCCATGGATTTAAGGCCAGATTTCAGTTATACACCAAAATTTACCAAGGGTAGCTCCATAGACTTAATAAGCTTAAGTTAACTCTATGAGGTAGTCATATGGAAAATACTTTAATACCACATAAAAGAGTTGTCAAATTTTTTGTTTTTCTCAATTTCATGCCAAGATAATGGAAATGTGAGAAATCCCATGTTTCATATAAACTAAGATCAGTGTCATGCATGTGTCACAGGGGCTCTTATGGAAGCAAGAGTGGCCTGGCACTCAGGAATCAAGAGCTCACTTGGAGGGCTCCAAAGGATTAAATTTCTTTAAAGAAGAATAAGGGAAAAGACAAGTATGCCAAAGATAAAGGAAAAAAATAAGAAGCCAAAGGACAAAGATAATAAGAGTAGCCAAAGGCCAACAAGCCAACAAAGTGAATCCTCAATTAACTGTTTCAACCTTCCAGAAAAGGAAACAGAATTAGCAAAGGATATGACCACCAATATCTGCTGACAGGCAAGGCAGAAAAAGAGAAAGGTGCTGAATGACTGACTTAAGATTATCAGTATTAACGTTAATAAAGTAAAAGAAAATAAAGATAAAAATAAATCAAGTATATTAATTAACTGGGGAAAAAGTCCCCAGGTGCTGAAAGGTGGCCAGTATATGTGAAAAGCTGAAAGACTGATCCTGGAAGGTGAGTAACCAGCTGTATTGTCTGAATTGGGTCAATAAAGATCTGGCTATCTTGAAATTTGAACTGTGTGACTGAATTCCCACAGTAGAATATGAATTTTCCCAATTGGGCCAAGTACATACAGGTTTATTGATTGCCGCCTGTATGGACCAATTGAGTTGTCCAAGGAGTATTTAAATACTTGATGCCTTGACAACTGATTGAAACCATGTATAACCGCTGATAATGGACCTTGGAATAGTCCTGAATGAATTGCCAACCCCACTCCTGCACGGCCAGGAGGTTGGGATCCTTGAATGGTCTTCTGATTGCCCCCATGGATTGCCAGACTGATGAACTAAGAAGTCCTCCTTCAAAATGGGCGTTAGATTTTGGGACTTTGATTTGAAAAGATGGAACTGGGTCCTCAAACCATAACCATTGAATTGCTGAGCAAAAATGGTGCATAATGGTAAATAATACCATATATGCACCACTCCTGCAACCTTGAGTACGGGGTGCATGGAGGAATGGGAGGCATAACCTTGAGTTGAGGGGAAAGCTTGAGCTGAGCTGATCTGGAGGCCTCTGGTGCTTACCAGAGGCCATGGGCTGAAAAGTGGTCCACAGTGGGTATTGGCCAAAATTGGGTCCTGAGGGTATTTATGGGACTTAGGGCCAAAATTGGCTCAGGTGGGCCCAATTGTGGTTTGGGACTCACCTGGCCTTGGGGGCTAGTGGGATGCCCTGTTTTGGCCCATGGACCTTAGAGGCCATAGCAGGCCTAAACTTCCCAAAAAGGCCATTTAGGCCAGGACCCCCTAATGGAAAGGGTTGGCCCAAAGCCAATGATGATGGCTAGGGGACCCAGGACCCCCCAGTCCCCAAAACAAAGATGGAGGCCTGGGGGTTGAGGATATGGGAATTGGCCAGGGAGGCCAATGATGGAAGCATACGGCCTGAGGCCATAAATGATGGTTGGGGCCATTATTAGACAAAAGGCCATAGAGTACCAGAGGGGGAGAAATTGGCCATAAAGATATGGTGTGGCCAATTGGCCCCAAATTGGTCTCAGGTTGGAATTGCCACAACACCAATAGAGGAGGGTCATTCTTTGTGGTTGTCACAGTACTCCCTACCTTGAATGGTGAGCTCCTGAGCAGCAAGATAAGGTAGAAGCCTGTTGAGGCTGTTGAGACATATTAGAAATAGGGATTTCAGAGGTATTTGAATGTTGAAAAGAAAAAATTTGACTGATAAGAATGTTGGCATATGAATTGAGGTTGACTTTTTCTTCTCTTGACATTTGGCTTTGAAAATGTTGAAGAAATGATTTAGGTGTGAAGACTTTGGCATTAAGAGTTATAAGAAAAGAAATTTTATAAAATGTAAAGAAGAAAAAAGTAAAATAAAACAGATATGAAGAAAGAAAAAGAAAATAAAAAGGAAAAATGAATTTGAGGGAGAGTCCAATCTTCATCATGGATTTTGACAGTGGCCAAGGACCTGGATAACAGAATTTGATGCCAGATGCTCACATAGTGGCCAAGGTGATGTTTTGAAAGATTGTAGACCCCTCAGGGAAGTGCACACCAGGAGAGGAACCTACTTTTGCTAGTTACCACTCCCGCAAGTGCCATAAATAAGAAAAGTCTTGATAAATGAATGTGTTGAAAGGATAATATCTTGGGAAAGAAAATGAGAAAGGAATGGTCCATTTGCCCAAGTGTAAATGGTCATAAATTGGAATTCATGTTGAAAGCGAGGCCAAAAGATCTGTGTCAAAATTGCAAAATGCTCACAGAGTGGCCAGGGTGATGCTTACAACAGAAAAGAGTAGAATACCCCTAAAGGTGCATAGCAGTAGTGGGACTTACTTTTGGTAATTCCTCTCCCCACCAAGCACCATAAGAAATCAAGCTTTTGAAGAATTGGGTCCCGGATTTTCCGGATACAAAGAATGAAAATCTTTGACAAGTTCAGGACAATTCTTGAGGTTTTCAGCTGGTTCCCATGTGGATCTTTCTGAGTCTTGACTGAAACCTTTCCATTCCACCAGATACCATAACTCTCTTCTCTTAAGCTTTGAATCCAGTATTTGAGAGAATTCTCACTCCCCTTCTTCTTCAATGATTGTTGGAGGAGGAGGCTCTTGATGCCAATTTGGGATTGTTGATGCCTTTACTGGTTCCAAAAGTGAAATATGGAAGACTGGATGGATGGATTTTCATTGAGATGGAAGCTTGAGGTGGTAAGCATGAGTACTGAATTTCTTCAAGATTGGAAAAGGGCCCAACCATCTTTCAGACAGTTCTTTGGTGGGTCTGGTTGATTTGATGTTCCTTGAAGAAAGCCATACCATGTCACCAGGATTGAAAACAGGTGGACTTGCTCTACTTTTATCTGCGTACCTCTTAAACCGGTTTATGGCAACTTCAAGTTCTCTCTTGACATCTTGTTTTACTGATTGGAGTTTTGTTGATAACTTTCCAGCGGGAGTATCTTGAGTGATGTGAACTGAGTCAAAATGAGGATCCCTTCCATAAACAGTGAAAAACGGTGATTGCTTTGTTGAAGAGTGGTCAGAGTTATTGTAGGCAAATTCAGCCAGAGGGAGCCAGGTGTTCCAATCATCTTGATGATAACTGACATACATCTGAAGGTACTGTTCTAGTATCTGATTTACCCTCTCTGTCTGTCCATCAGTTTCTGGATGGTAAGCAGTTGACAAGTCTCTTGAAATCTTGAGCTGCTGACAAAGGTTGGTCCAAAAAGAAGAAACAAAAAGAGAACCTCGATCACTAACAATGCTTGAAGGAAGGCCATGCTTTGAGAAAATATTCTTGATGAATAAATGGGCCAAATCTAATGAAGTGATTGAAGCTATTGTTGGAATAAAAACTGCCATTTTTGAGAATCTGTCCACTATGACTAAAATTGAATCAAAGGAATTGGACAGTGGCAATTGAGTGATGAAATCCATTGAAAGACAAATCCAAGGACCACTTGGAATTGGAAGAGGCTTGAGGAGTCCAAACTTCTTGTGATGAATATTTTTGTTTCTTGAACACTGTTGACAGGATGATACATAATCCTTGATAAATTGAGTCATGCCGGACCAGTGGAAATCCCGCTTGACAAGTTTGAGAGTCTTCTCTTGGCCAGGGTGTCCAGCTAGAGGAGAGTCATGCCGCTTTTGAAGTATATTGAGTTGAATTGTGGGGTCATTTGGGACCACCACCCTATCTTTGAAAAGGAGAAGTTTGGAAGAGGAATCAAGAGAATAATCTTGGACAGATTTACCTTTACCCAAATCTTCAAGGATACTTCTATATTGAGAATCTTGCCACACTGCCTTCTGAATTGAATCAATCAAATTTGAAAATGAATCCACCTTGACTGCAAAAAACTTTGAGGCTTGAATTTCATCTTGCTTGATTATCTTCTGATAGTTCATTGGATTCTTGCTGATGAAATCCTCCCCCCTCTCCGGGTAAACGTCGTCCTGATGTGACAAGGCATCTGGAAGGGTGGCCAAGCGGCCAGGGCGGTAAGTGATTGAGAAATGGAATTCAGATAAAAATTCAGCCCAGCGGGCTTGACGGCGAGTGAGAATCTTGGAAGACATAAAATATTGAAGAGATGAATGATCGGTGAGAACTTCAAAAGGGGAAGAAATAGAAAGAAGGAAAGCTCTCCAGCGCTTGAGAGCCCAGACTATGCCAAGGAGTTCCTTGTCATGAATCTCATAATTAAGCTCAGCTGGGAGAAGCTTGCAGCTATCAAATGCAATGGGATGTTTTCCTGAGTCAGAGACCTGACTCAGTACAGCACCCAAGGCATAATCTGATGCATCGGTCTCTACAATGGTGGGTAGAGAAGGATTGAAGTGAGAAAGGATTGGAGCAGTGGTGAATGCCTCTTTGAGTTGATGAAACTGTCTAAGAGCTTCCTCATTGAGGGGAAAACGGGAATCTTTCTTGAGGAAACTTGTGAGTGAACTAATTTTCTTTGAATAATTCTTGATGAAACGGCGGTAAAAATTGGCAAAGCCAAGGAATGATTGAAGAGCCTTGAGGTTTCTTGGAGGTGGCCAATTGAGAATTCGCTGGACTTTTGCTTGGTCCATCTTGAGGCCTTCAGAAGAAACTACATAACCAAGATATTCCACACTTGAAACATGAAATAGGCATTTGGACGCCTTAGCAAAGAGGTTATTGGCTCTGAGTCTGGAAAGAACAGTGGACACATGAGTGACATGTTCTTCCTCAGATTTGGAAAAGACCATAATGTCATGAAAATAAACCACAACATAAACATCAAGAAGATCGTAAAAAATATCATTGACGAGATTTTGAAAAGAAGCAGGAGCATTGGTAAGCCCAAATGGCATAACCAAGTACTCATAACTACCATATTTAGTTCTAAAACAAGTCAAATGTTCATCACCTTCCTTGATTCTGAGCAGGTTATATGCACCACGCAAATCAATCTTGGAGAAGATAGAAGAACCATTGAAAACAGTGAGGAGCTGATTCATAGGAGGAACAGGATACTTGTTCTTCCTAGTAACAGCATTGAGCTTGCGGTAATCAACACACAAACGGAGGCCACCGTCTTTCTTTTTGACAAAAAGAACAGGTGCTCCTGTAGAAGAGGAGCTTGGCCGGATGAAACCTTTCTCTACATTCTCTGAAATGTAGGCCCTGAGTGTATCTGACTCTTGTTTGGATAAAGGGTAGATCACCCCAACTGGAGGTAGAGACCCCTCCAGCTTGCTATGATGATCACAGGCACGGTGAGGAGGAAGTTTCTCTGCTTTCACCTTGGAGAATACATCCAAATATTGGTGATAAGTAGAAGGAACAACCTTCATCACAGGCTCTACTTCTTCTGGCTCTTCCTCTTCATCCCACAACTCCTCCAGGGAGTCATGATAAGATGAAGGAGGAAGGTCCATATTCCCAAAGAAGAGATGAAGTGAAGATACAGAATTATCTTCTCCAATGTCTTGAATCTCTTTGAAGACTTAATCTCCAGATAATAGTAATGACTGAGGGGAATTTATGGAAGGAATATGGACAGAAGATGGAAATGATGGTGTTCTAGAATCACCAACCAGAGCTGCACATGATTTGGCAGAAGAAACGTCATTACAAAAAGAATTGGAAGGATCAGAATAGTCCTTATGATCAGGATTAAAGGTGATCATCCCTTTCCTCCAATCAATAGAAGGATTAAAATGATTTAGAAAGTCAAAGCCCAATATGAGGTCTTCTCCCTTGGGAGTATCAATGACTAAAAAGTCCCATTCAAAGCTTGGGAAGGAAGGGAGCTCAACCATATATTTAGTATGGTGAGTCACAAATAAGGAAAGGGACTCAGAGGAGTCCAAAAATGATAAGAGGAATCTTCTCTGAAAGCTCTGATGTAGTCAATGAATACTTGTGAACAAACTGCTTTGCAATAAATGAGTGTGTAGCACCAGAATCAATGAGAATACTGTAACTGTAAGGTTTGACTATGAAACAATAAGTAAAAATTACTAATATTGTACTTATTGTACTATGAATGTCCTTATAAATGAAATAAATAAGATAAGAATAATTATAATAATAAAGAATTATTATAGTTATGGCATAAAATAATTATATTATTAAATAAATATAATGATATAACTTATATTATAAAAAATAAATATATTAATATGAGATAATTAATATATTTAAAAGCACTTTATTATTGTTACCAACAAATAATAAAGGCGTAAAAAATTGTTTCTTATTAATAAAAAACAATTAATAACAATAATATTACCAATATTAAAGCTATAAATTAATATAAATACTATTTATATCAATTATAGAATTATTAAAAGTAATAATAGAGAAATAACCTACTTTTAATTCTTAATATAATAATTTTGAATACGTTTACGCCTAGAAATGTAAATACAACTTATTTAAATTGTAGTTACAATAAAATGTAAGAGAAATTAAAAATTTTCTTGGTTTTATGTGTAATTGAGGTTTTTGAGAGAAATTCAAACAAAACAATTAAATAATTGCAATAATGACATCAAAGATGAAGATTATCATAATGTTATCTTTGGTCTTTAATAATATAAAAGTTTTATATATAAAGAATAAAGAAATTACCTTTTTATTTAATGATTTAATGTTTTGTAAGCGTCTGAGGGGGAAATAGAGTAAAAAGAGGTCTATTTATATTAGGTTCCTTCCTCCTAGAGTCCAACAGGCCTTTAGTAGACGTGCAGTGATCATATCCACTGGAATTGATCAATATTTTAAGGTTTGGTGATGATTACATCATGATCAAAGCATATTATCTCATTATTACGCCATTATTTAGAGTTATCACTATGGCTCTAAGCTCGATGATGTCAACGCTTGGCAGAACCCCAAAATTCGTGGATTCTATCAGTTTTAATCATAAACTAACAGTATTAACCAATTTTATCACTCATATGACTGTTAAACTTAATTCAAGGTTACAGTGAGTGATCATAATTGATCAAATTAAGCTCAAACTTTGATCCTTAATGACTTGTAAGTTTTACACGTTGAAGCAATTCAGAGAGTGTATTCTAATAGGTTGGAATAACCTTATTATGCTTCCAAGAGAATTTCACTACATCATCAAAACTCTATTTTTGATGATTTTTCTTGTAACTCATCTTTTCTGTTGAGATTTAATATTTTAAACTTCAAACCATGATTTCAAGGGGTTATACCTTGAATATTATAATTAAAAATACATCATTCTTCACGAATTAACTAGTAGAATCCAACTGTATACTTTTTTTTAAGTTTGGACCACTTTCACAACAAAGTGGTCAACAGCTCTGTTGATTTTAATCAATAATTCCTTACGGGTTTTAACCTTTTTTATAGCTTGTGAAATAAACTCCCTTTCTGGATTTGTACAGTAATTAAGTGATGACTTTATTTTTGGTTCATCACTCTATCATGCATATTTCAAAAGATATTAGCTAAAATCCTTGAATATATGCATTGACCAAAAAAGGGAATATATTCAGCTTAACTCCTTAAGTATTGAGTTTGGAGATTAGCTTCTTAATTGTTATATGTGTGGAGGCTTATGGGTAATCTAATGGTACCATTCATTCTACATGTTGCTTCATTGGTGTTTGAAATAATTAAGGATTTAGGTTTTGTATAAGGTATTATTACTTATAACTCATTAAATATTGACCTTACAGATATGCCATAAAAAAGGTATATGTGTATTTTACGATGGCTAATCCAATGGTATATTTTTTTCACATTTGTATTCATTGGTTTTTAAGTTAAACCAGGTTTTATTCCAATTTATGGCATTTTTGTAGTTTTAAGGTAATTATTTCTAATGTATAATTATTTTAAATATTTCTTGTGACCTTTTTGGGTATGTGGTCATATCTTGAAGGTTCAAAGTAAAAAACATCAGAAAGAGAAGAAAAAACAAAAAATTTAAGAGAATTCTTGACACCAGTATTCAGAATGAACAATTGTGCTCTGGATGGAAAACAGTGAAGACCATTGAACAAAACATGATCTTCACTCAGGCTTTTCCCTGGCTGGGAAAACTGCCTGACGGTTTGGTAATCTTATTTTGAGGCCTTTTGACACAGGACTCAAGACTATACTTCCCACCACAATAAGTACACAAGCCCTCCTTAATTCTTCTTTCCTTTTCAGAACCTCTCAACTTGAAGTCCTTATTCAACAAGGAAGGATGGGGCTTGTCCCGCTTTTGAGAATGAAAATTCTTTTTCTTATGACTTGAGCTTGAAGAATCTTGATGATGAGAAGAGTTTGACTTTGAGGCTTTGGGCTTCTTCTCTTGATGATGATTCTTCTTCTTTTGCCTCTCATGGTACCTGGTATCAAGTTTCAGGCTGACATCCATTAAGTCTTGAAGAGAATCAAAATTTGAAGGATGGGAGGCCAATTGATCCAGAATTCTGGAGGCCAAACCCTTCCTGAAATGATGAACAAGAGCCCTTTTAAGCCAATCTCCAATTCTTGAAACCAAACTCCTGAAAGCGGCAATGTATAAGGAAACATGCCCACCTTCTTTCATTCTAAGGCCATCCAACTCTGATTCAGCTTTTCTAACTTAATTTGGGTCCCCAAATAAATCGAAGAGTTGGGATTCAAAGAATTGCCAGGAATTAGGAAGATAACTTGAGTCTTGATTATTGAGATTGGAAAGATAAGGCTCAATCCATTTTGCAGCCCTGCCAGTTAAGAATGAAGTGGCATAAAGAACTTTCTTTCTGTCTTGAGAGGAATTTTCCGGGTCATTGTGAAGGATAAGTTGACAAGACTGAATGAAACTTCTTACTTTGAAGGGTTGAGTCTCATAGAAACATTCTGGCACCTTCATAGATGGAGTCTTGAAGGCTGGTGGTCTGGAAACTTCAGAAGATGCAGCTGCTTGAAGATTGGCTATAATTTGGGTCATTTGCTGCATGATGGCCAATAAGGATGGTTCAGTCTGGTGAGAGACAGGCTGATCAGAATGGGATAGAGTTGGTCCTCTGGTGCCTGCAGATGCTCCCAAAGGAGCAGGAGAAGCCTCAGTTCCATCAGACTCTTCCTCTTCCACAGAATTCTCCTCCTCCTCTTCACCATCTTCACCTGGACCTCTAAAAGTAGTCCTTGATATTCCTGGAAAACGGCCAACTACTCCTGAAAAAGAATTTTATCTTATTGGAACTCTTCCTTCCTTCCTGGATGGTGCTGCTCCTTCCAAAATGGGTCCTCTGTCCAATTTGGCCCTCAGTTGAGAAACTGCTGGGGTACCATCCAGAGGAGCCCTTGGAGTTGGAGTGAGAACAGCTGGAGTTCGGGCCTGAGATCTTGTCTGTCTTGCAGGAGGTGAATGTTGGAGTGGCATGATTGAATAAGAATAAAATTTAAATGAAAAGAATCAAAATCTGAATAAACAACTTGAGGCAAAGCCAAAATAGTCTTGAAGATCAAATCAAATCAAATCTTGAGGAAAAATCAATAATCAATGAATCAAATGAGATCTTCAGGTAAATTAATCAATTAAATATTAAATGAAAACTTGAAGTCAATGAATCAAATAAGTCAAATCAATCAAAATAAAATGTAAAATCAATTCAAAATCAAAATCTTGCAGAAAATCAATCAATCAAAATGAATTCTCGAGGCAAATAAATTTATGTCAAAATTCTTGATGTGGAAAATCAGCAAAATCAATAAAATCTTCAGGTCAATCAATTATCTTGTAGTCAATGTCAATTTATGTCAAATCAATCAGTCAAAACAAAATCAAGTGAAATCTTCTTGAAAAAATCAAATGTGAATCTTGATGTGAAGACATGTCTGAATGATAATAAAGATCAATTTGGATTTCAATAATGAGGCCTGAATACAAAGTATTTGATGAATTGAATGAAGATGAAAATGAGATAATATTTCAAAGGGGAAACAAAAGATAAAATTGGGTTCAGCTTTTAATTTTCAGAATGAAGAATGAGTGAGAGAAAATTGAGAGGTGACTATGAATCATAAGATCATAAAACATTAAAGAGTCATAATTTTGATGAAGTGAAATGAATGAATTAAAATATAAGAATGAATGAACAGAAGAAAAATTATGAGTTAATTAATATAATGTCACAGGGGCTCTTATGGAAGCAAGAGTGGCCTGGCACTCAGGAATCAAGAACTCACTTGGAAGGCTCCAACAGATATAAGGAATAATAAAGATTAAATTTCTTTAAAGAAGAAGAATGGAAAAGACAAGTATGCCAAAGATAAAGGAAAATATAAGAAGCCAAAGGCCAAGGATAATAAAAGAAGCCAAAGGACAAGAAGCCAACCAAGTGAATCCTCAATTCACTGTTTCAACCTTCCAGAAAAGGGAATGGAATCAGTAAAGGAGATGAACACCAATATCCACTGACAGGCAAGGAAGAAAAGAGAAAAGGTGCTGAATGACTGACTTAAGATTATCAGTATTAACTTTAATAAAGTAAAAGAAAATAAAGATAACAATAAATCCAATATATTAATTAACTGGGGAAAAAGTTCCCAGGTGCTGAAAGGTGGCCAGTATATGTGAACAGTTGAAAGACTGATCCTGGAAGGTGAGTCACCAGCTGTATTGTCGAAATTGGGTCAATACAAATCTGGCCATCCTCAAATTTGAGCTGTGTGATTGAATTGGCCCAATTGGGTCAAGTACATACAGGTTTATTGATTGATTTCTGTATGTACCAGTTGAGTTGTCCAAGGAGTATTGAAATACTTGATGCCTTGACAACGGATTGAAATGAGGTATAACCTCTGAGAATGGCCCTTAGAATAATCCTGAATGAAATTTCCAACCCAACTGCTTCAGGGCCAGGTGGTTGGGATCCTTGAATGGTCTTCTGATTGCTGCCATGGATTTCCAGACTGATGAGCTAAGAATTCCTCCTTTGAAATGGGCGTTGGATCTTGGGACCTTGATTTGGAAAGGTGGAATTGGGTCCTGAAAGCGTCACCATTGAATTGCTGAGTAAAAATGGTGCATAATGGTATATAATACCATATATGCACCACTCCTGCAACCTTGAGTACGGGGTGCATGGAGGAGTAGAAGAATTCCCCTTAAGGTGAGGGGAAGATTGAACCAAGCTGATCTGGTGGCCTCTGGTGGTTATCAGAGGCCATGGTGGTTATTGGCCAAAATTGGGTCCTGAGGGTCTTATGGCCATTTTGGGGTTTGATGGAATTTGGGGCCAAGATTGGCTCAGGTGGGCCCAATTGTGGTTTGGGACCCACCTGGCCTTGGGGGCACATGGGCTGACCCCTTTGGCCCCTTATGGCCTCATTGGATTAGACCAAAAGGGGCCTAAATGGCCCACAGAACACGGACTGCGGTGTATGGACCATGAACCGTGATTACGGCCCACGGACCATAGAAGCCGTAGGGGGCCTAAATGGCCCAAAAAGGCCATTTAGGCCCTAAACTTCCTAACGAAAAGGGGTGACCCAGGAAAAATGATGAGGGCTAGGGGTCCCAGAACCCCCAGGCCCAAAACAAAGATAGAAGCCTGGGGGTTGGGGATATGAGAATTGGCCAAGGAGGCCAATGATGGCAGGATATGGCCTGAGGCCATCAAACACAGGGAATAGCGATATGGCCAAAATGCCATGGAGCACCAGAAGGGGCCAAGTTGGCCATAAAGGTATGGTGTGTCCAATTGGCCCCAACTTGGTCCCAGGTTGGAATTGCCACAACACCAATGGAGGAGGGTCATTCTTCATGGTTGTGACAGACAGGAAAAGTACTGGATTTTTAATCAAAGTTTCTTATCCAAACTTTACAAACAGATATAGAAATTCAGTAAATGAAGATTAATGGCTTGCAGGATCAGGTATAACTGAATCAGATGAAATTTTGAGAAGAATTATAGACATGAAATGAGGAAACAAGCCTGAATTTGTCTCTAAATGTGCTTTAAATTTATTGATCTTTGTATTATAAAGAGGTTGGACAGTGGAAATTAACCCCCTTTGGGGCCTTTTTATTCTTAAATTATTAACAAAAAGGTAGTACAATCTTGTTTTTTGGTGGGAGGGAATGTAAGCCTTGAAATATATTTTACAAACCCAAATAAGCCACAATTTATATTTAAATTCTTCCTGAACTATGTATAACCAATAAATCATGCATATATCCAAAATTCATTATTTTTGATTCAAGAAAAGATGAATGACCCTTTTGTGAGTAAGTAAATCCATTGATTCAAGGCCATATTTGGATTAAATGCAAACATTTACCAAGGATAGGTCCACAGAGTGAAGAAGCTTAAATTGACTCTATGTCAGCCTGTGACTCAAAACCAGAGCACAAGCATGACAGCCAAAATACCATAAACCAATGGTATAGCCAAGATACCACCAAAACATGGTGCTGAGCCAAATCAGCTCAAAAAGTATTAAAAGAAAAAGGAATTTCACCTCTTTCTGAAAATATAAGTCCCATCACCATAGGATAAGAAATAACAAAGTTATTCCTGCTCAAAGTGATTGCTGAGCATAAACCTTAATTTTCACCTCTCATCTAAAATCCAGAAGGAGAGGCTTAACCCCATCAAATGGGTATTCAAATTGAAGCTCTACGCCAGGGCTATCCAATGGTACCAGCAGAACTGAGCTAGCACCAATATTACTGGAGTTATGGTCAATTTCAGGCCAAATAAGGGTGAACAAAACATTCACCCCTCATCTAACTTCTACAGTTTTAGTGTGGGATACTTGAAGTGGGGTCTTTTTGGAAAGAGCACAATCAGGGCTATCTGATTGTGTCATCCACTTCCCCATATCTCAACTACAGCAGAAGTTATGGGGCAAACAAGCTCAATACAGCTTTTTGCCTAAAACATGCAAATGTACAAAAATCTTGTACATGGGATAACCCTGCCATATTCAATGATACCCATATCAAATGAGGTACCATTGTGTAGAGCACATACAGGGCTACACACTGAACCAATTTTGAGGTTGATATCTCAAGAATTGACAAAGGTATGGCTGTTTTAAGGCTAGATTCCCACCTGTGGTCATATACAGCCTTACCATGGGATAATATCCTATAACCATGAATATGAGGTGTCAAATAGACAAAGAAGCTTGTTTTTACTTCAATACCTCATATTTCAGTCAATACTGGGGTCCCATACAGCTTCTCTACTGCATTCTACGCGTTATACACGTCAGAATCAGGCTGTGAGGTCCCCAGATGAACATTTTCACCCTGTATTGGTGAAAACTGCCCAGATGTGGTTTCAAAACCACATCTGAACCCAATACAGGTTATACAGGCTGTTTGAAAACCACAAGCCAGTACTAGAGAGTGAAAAAATCTTCACTTCCTCTACGTGGAAAGGTCTAGCACCCTTTCCACCTCATTTCAGGACAAAAAGGAGGCTTACCACAGCCAGAATTGTTTCCTCATCCTGCTCTTGAATATCCTACATAGTAAACTGTCCAAAACAGCTTTACTCTTGGGTAATAATCAGGGTATAATTATATTTTTAACTATTGTAGTTCTTATTATACTAATCCAACTGGTAAGACTTCATCCAGGGTTCTCAATAGCGCTCACCACCACTATTTTTTAATAGTAGAACCTTCTTATTATATTATAAAACCATCATATTATTAACAACTCTTATTTTGAAAACTATTTTCATGTGTCACAGTCGTAGTTCTAGCTGTAAATAGCCTAATTACTGCTTCAACAGAGATTCCAGCTGACATTTTGGGGGCCTGGCCGTGTTTTAGACCTTTTTTGGACCCTTATAAGTGAGTTTTTGTCTTATTTCTCACTTTCTGACATTTGTTTTATTCTTTTTAGGTGTGATATTTCTTAAAAATATATATATTATATATATATTTCTCTTTTTGGTACATATACCACCTTTTTTACTCACATTTTAAAGAGTACTTGTCATGTGGCTAATAACCACAAGACCCTTATTTTTGGCGTGTTTTACATATAAGAACATATAAGCCATTGATATAGTCTTATTTTTTAAGTAAAATAAGACACCTCATAGTGATAAACCAACAGTTGAGGCGTGGTTGGACAAACTGTTAACTTGATTGCCCTGTTATACACCACTTTTTGACAGTTTACACTTGCTAAATACAAATTGTTCTGTGAGATATTGGAATACAAACAGTATACAAAATATAATTCAGCTGTATTTCTGATGTGGAATGGTTAATTCAATCACACTGTCATTGTACAAGGGCACACTGTAATAATATACAAACCCAGAGGCCATTCGTAGAGGTGCAAAACCAGCATGTCTTGAGAAGTCTTAACTGACTTAAGCCATCTTGTTCCTGTTTTTGATACAGTGGAAGATAATTTCATACCACTTGAAAGCCAGTCACAGGCCAACACACCAGTGACACCCTCAGGACCAGAGGGCAGCAAAGGCAAAGGAAAGAGGCACAGTGAAGGCCTGATAACAGCAGAGAAGTGGACACCCATTGCCACTCAGAAAAGTAGAGAACCACGAAATTCTGCATCAATACAAGGTAAACCAACCTTGATAACTTGTACAGGAAAAATTACAATTATTAACCCAGTTGTAACCTCCAAAGGCAAACTGCCCAAATCAGCAGATAACAAATTTGTACAAGGCACAGTCAAGGGTAAATACCCTAAGAACATAAAGTGTGTGACTGCTTGAAAACACTAACATGTCACCTTTACACCTCAGAGATCTTGGCTTCCAAAGGAACCAATCAGAGGACAGAGAAGGTTTGTCCAGAACCAGAATACCTGAAAGAGGACACCTTGGGCACAGTGGTGGATGGAAAAACAATGAGGGAGATAATATCAACCCTGCCATTAACAATCCAATTCAATAGAGACCTCAAACCAGAGGACTGGAAAGACATGGATCAAGTTCTTCAGCTCCACCAACTCCTCAAGGACTTATTCCAATGGAGCACGGACAACAAGAGGTTCAACCTAGCAACTCACTGCGCAGAACTTGGAGCAAGTTGCCAGAAGATCTGTCTCAGAGAGATAGACTTCAAAGACCTGATGGAAATCACCAAAGGTTGGAATCCTACCAGACAGTTCAGACTCCTGGAGGCAAGGGCACAGAGGATAAGGAAGAATCAAGCCACTATCCAAGCTATAGAAGAACAGTTAACCCAGACAGGGCCTACTCAGATTCCTTCAGGCTCACAAGGAGCAGGCCAAATTAGCTCTCCAGTGGCTTCACACCATTCAGAAACCAGCAGATCAGTGGCCAAGAGTCACCATTATTCACAATTCCAGGAAGTTTCCAGGAGAAGACAAGGAAACAAGGGCAAGAACGAATCCTCCTTCAACCAGAGGAGGAAAGAGTCAGACCCTATGATTCAGAAGCTGTTGTATTTGATAAAAGAAGTGCACAAGAACCAGAAATAGTTGTAAACCACTCTAGAATCAGTAGTCCTAGTAATAGAAACATTAGCCCCACTCAGACTGAAAATAACATTGTCACATCTGAGAGTAACATCAACAGTGATACACTGTGGTTACAAATGTCCCAATATGCTGAACAATCTGCAAAGCAGTTTGCAGAAAATAAAGCTGGCCAAGAGAGGATGAGACAAACTCAAGCCTCCTTGGAACAGATAGTTAAGAATCTTCAAGAAGGATATGCTCAACTGAGCAAAGCCTCTGAAGAAACCAACAAAAGACTGAATATAGTCTTTGAAGAACAACACCACAGAAAAAGGGACAGGGATTTTCTGGACCAAGACATAAAAAAATTGTTTAATGTCTACCATAGCTTGAAGCCCCAACCACAAGGCCAAGTTATGGAGAATCCATATCAACCAGATGACATCAAACCAGATGCCATGTTGATGAATAAGGCAAGATCTCCATCAAAATAAAAGGATGGAGATGGAATGTCTTATTCAGAGAAGGAAGCCTTGAAACAGCTTCCTGAGGCTCCAAGCTGGCCCAAATTCTCTGAATCAGGAGAATATGATCATATGGAACTCATAGATTATATTGATGGACTCTTCATTGATGTACCAAGAATACCAGACTACTGGATCACTGCTATATTGAATACTGCATTTAAAGGTCATGCCAGTATATGGTACACAGAAATGAAAGAAATCCATGGCAGAAGAAACTGGCCATGGTGGAAGAGTCAAATAATCCAAAAGTACAGTAATGGAACTTGGATATGGCAAAAGACCATGTCATTTGAAAATGACAAATACTCTGTGGACAAAGATCCATATGAGTGGTGTCTTAGACAGTCTAAAATACTTAAAGCCATTGATCCTCAGATGAACATCCAAATGAGGAATCACAGACTTCTGACACAATTGCCAGGAGAACTAGAGCATGCAGTAAAATGCAGATGCAACCAAAATTGCACTCTAGATGACATTGCCAAGACCTTACAAGACATAAGGGAAAGGACTAATATAGGGAAATTCACCCCATATAAGAGCAGTAGTTTCAAAGAGAAACAAAATTTCAGGGTAGAGTTTAAAGACAAACCAAAAGAAACAGTGGTAGAAGTGGCAAAGAAGAGGAATTCTTGTCACAACTGTGGTTCAAAAGACCACTATTCCAACAACTGTCCAAAGGCAAAGCAAAAAGGCTATGCCATAGAGAAAGTCCCTGAGGAAGAACCTCCAACAGAGCATTCTGAATCAGACTCGATGGGTGTTGCCATGAGGGAACCATCTGATGATGATCAAGACCCAAGAGAGGAATTTCCAGTGGAATACCAAGAGGAAACCCCACTAGAAATTCAGGACATACAGTTGGAAGCAGGCATGCCACAGGACACTGCTAATAAAAAACTTGTGCAAACACACACAAGATGAACAAACATTCCTGGTTACAACAACCAAAGGAATGGCATATATACATGGAACAGCCACAAAAATGACTGTCTGCATTGACAATGCTCAGCATCCACTGATCATTGATAGTGGGGCACACTGCTCCATAGTGGCAAGAAACTATCTGGATACCCACTTACCAAACTGGGAAAACCAGCTCTTTCCCACTAAGGCAAAGAACTTTAAAAGTGCATCAGGGAAGATGACTTCCATTGGGACAATTATCAAAGAGCCAATCATACCCCACAGGAAGGGTAATATCAGACTCAACCCAGAGTTTGTAGTGCTTAATGATGCCCACATCCAAGGGTTTTTACTGGGAACAGATTACCAGAGGATGTATGGCATAGACGTTTACAACAGTAAAAATAGGCACATCACCATTGGTAGTAACAAGGAAAAGAAACCTTCACGTGATGTATACCAGATATCTTCTCAGGACCCACTAGAAGAACTTCTGAAGGAATTCAGAGAGGGACAGTTTAGCACTACCCTCACCAGTAAACAAAAAGTAAGTTTACACCAGCATTTGCCATTGGTGAAGAACCATTAGACAAGATCAAAGGCCATGATATAGAACTATATCTGGATGTGGAAAGACCTTATCCACCCATTCTTAGGAGACCTCCTTATCCAGCAATCCTGGAAACCAGGAAAGAAATTGAGAAACATATCAACAACTCCTGGATATGGATGTCATCAGGAAGATTGGACATAATGAGATAGCGGAAATCACCACCCCTGTCCTAATCACCTGGCATGATGGCCAGTCTAGACTATGTGGAGATTTCAGAGCTCTGAATAACTACACAAAAGCAGACAGGTACCCTATACCCAGGATACCCCATGCCTTGGATAAACTGGCAAAAGCCAAATACATAATCAAAATGGATTGTATGAAAGGCTTCCAACAAAATGAAGTCAAACCAAACTCCATCAAATTACCCAGGATAATATGCCATATGGGCATATATGAGTATACCAGAATTCCATTTGGCATCAAAAATGAACCAGCCCATTTCCAAAGGATGATGGACACCATATTTCAAGAAGAAATACTGGAAGGCTGGATGGTGGTATATATTGATGATATCATTATATACTCAGAGACATGGGAAGACCATGTGCAATACATAGACAGAGTACTAAGTAAATGCACACCCATAAACCTCAAGATTTCACTTAAAAAGTGCAATTTTGGCCAAAAAGAGTTACTGGCTCTAGGACATAAAGTCTCAGGTCTTAGTCTGGCAATTCATCAGAATAAAGTAGCAGCAGTACTGCAAAAGCCAGTACCAAAAACCATCAAAGAGATGCAATCTTTCCTTGGGTTTGTTAGCTACTATAGAAAACACATTGAAAACTTTGCACACATAACTAGTAGTTTAAACAAGTTATGTTCAAAAGATGTAGTTTTTGAAATAACCAAGGAAAGGAGGGATACATATGCGAGGATCAAATATGAACTCACAAATGCACCTCTGCTCATCTTACCTGACTTTGAACTACCATTCAAGTTATATATAGATGCAGCATGCAGTCAAGGCCTAGGAGCAGCCCTCCACCAAAGACAAATTGTGGATGGTGAACCAAGAGAAGCAGTAATTTGCTACATCTCAAGGAAACTGAAATATTCAGAAGCCAGGTATGGGGCCATCCAGACTGAATGTCTATGTCTAGTCTGGGCTCTAGAGAAACTTCATCATTATTTGGATGGTGCAGTCTTTGAAGTCTACACAGACCGCACAGCCTTGAAGTCTTTGCTAAACATGAAGACTACAAATAGACACATGCTGAGATGGCAAATAGCCATCCAGAAGTATAGAGGGAATATGACCATCATATACAAAGAAGGTAAAGGTCATACCAATGCAGATGGCCTTAGCAGATGGCCACTGGACAATTTCAAAAGCAATTCAGCTTATGACCCTGAAGTTGCAGCCAAAATCCCTATCCATTTCATGGAAGTAGATAGGAGGAAGAACTTCAGATTTTCTTAATGGGCACCAGAAAGTGGTACCCTTGACAATGGAAACACTGATTCAGAGGGGACAGAAGCTGCCATATTGGGGATAGGTTCCTCTGAACTGCACAATGAATTCTTTAGTGCAGTACTGAAGTCATATGCCAAACACAAACAGTGTGGCATACTGCTACAACTCCTTCAACAAAAGTACAGGAGTCCAGAACTGGAATCCCAGCTGGAAGAACCCTGGTTGAGGGCCTATAAGGATAACAAGTTCTTCCTTATAGATGGCCTGCTCTACCACAGGGAGAAACACACAAGTGCACTAACAGTGGTAGACAGAGACCACATCTCCTTGATCCTGCAGGAATGCCATGACTGCCCCTATATGGGACACATGAGTGAGGACAGGACTAAGGAGAGGGTAGCAAGCACAGCTTGGTGGCCCAAGTGGGAACATGAGTTGGGAGAATACATAAACACTTGTGAAAGATGCCAAAAGGAAAATAGGAAGCATGGGAAGAAGTATGGGTTACTTCAACATATAGAAGAACCCAAACACCTATCACAGGGGCTCTTGGACAGAAAACAAGAGTGGCCTGGCACTCAGCAATCAGGGAACTCACTTGGAAGACTCCAAAAGGATAAATAATAAAAATAATAAGAATGAATTCCTCTAAAAGATATGCAGGTACAAGATGAGATGCAAAAGAGGAAAGGAAAGCCAAATGGCCAAAGAGCCAACCAAGTAAGTCCTTAATCACTGTTTCAACCTGCCAAAAATGAATAATGGAATTAGTAAGGATATGACCACCAAATATCCATTGACAGGCGAAGAAAGAGAAAAGAGAAGGGTGCTAAATGACTGACTTAATAATATCAGTATTTTCTTTAACTAAAATGAAAAGAAAATAGAGATAAAATAAAATCAAAATATATTAATTAACTGGGGAAAACCCCCCAGGGTGGAAAGGGTAGCCGGTATATGTGAAAAGTTGGGAGCTTGAGTTCTTCAGGCTGAAAACTGATCTGTATTGATCCTTGAGGCTGTATTGATTCTTTTGGGAATTGATACAGCTGGCTAATGTTGAAATTGAATTGGGTTGAATGAATTTCCCTTGATTGAAAATGAAAATACAGTTCTTGATGGATCCAGACTGTATTGAAATGAATATGGTTGCCAAGATGGATTGAGTGGAGCTTTGACACTTGACAACTTCTTTTTGGCACTGCCTCTTGAATACACTTGAGAATGAATTGACAGTATTCCCTTGGAAGGAATACTTGGAGTGAGAATAACCAATGACTGCTTGATGGCGTCATTGGTCTTTGACGCTGAAACACTTGCTCTTGAGCCTTGATGATTCCTCTGAATGATTGGGTGCCTTGATGACGTGATGAGATGTTAGAATGTTGAAAAGACTATTTGATATTGCCACCATTGAATTGCTGTTGAAAAATGATGCACAATGATGTATAACATCATTTATGGCATATTGGTTGATTGGCAAGAAGATTACGTCCAAAGGTCTTGAGGTGGAAAGGCAGAGGGGAAAAGGATGGATGTGATGGCTTCAGAGCTTGGAAAGGTGTTTCTGGGCCTTTTGGGGTTTTTGGCCACTTTTGGGTTCTGAGCCAAAAACTGGCCCAAAAGGCGGGAAAGTGTCTTTTGGACACTTTGCGTCAAAGTGCGCAAAATGCGCAAAAGTGCGCAAATGCGCAAAATGCGCAAAAGTGCGCAAAGTGCGCAAAATGCGCAAAAATGCGCAAATGCGCATTATGAGCCCAAATGGCCGAAAACAGCCATTTGGGCCATTTCCCCTGGTTTTGAGGGAAATGACCAGAAATACCCATTTGGGCATAAATTGCCGCTATGGGTGCTGGATTGAGGTGAAGGGCCATGAAGGCCCCAAAACACAAATGGCCATAAATGGTCCATAAGATGATGACGTGGCCATATTGGCCACTGGTGATGGATATGGCCAATTGGCCATAAAAGGACTGTGGCTTGATATGCCATATGGGGATCCAAGGAAGTGAATTACCATGGTTGTGACAGTACCCCCCACCTTGAAATGGTGAGCTCCTGAGCACCAATACAAGGTGAAGCCTGTTGAGGCTATTGGAAAGATTTTGAGAGAGTGCTTCAAGAGGACTAATTAGTGTAAAAAATTTGAAACTGATATTAAGAATTTGACATTTGACGCAGGACTTGCTTGATCTTCTTTTGACATTGGCTTCATGATTTGAATTTAATTTTGAAATGAATGAAAATTTTTGATGTGATAATTGACGTGATAAAAGGAAATTTAAAATAAAAGTAAAATAGAAATAAAGAATGAAAACTGAAAATAAGAAAAGAAAAGGAAAAAGAAAAAGGAAAAATGAATTGAATCTTGAGGAGGTTCCAATCTTCATCACAGAGGTTGATAACTGATTTTGAAATTGGCCAAGAACCTGGAACAATAAAAATGATGCCAGGTGCTCACAAAGTGGCCAAGGTGATGTTTTTGACAAGATTGTAGACCCCTCAGGGAAGTGCACACCAGGAGAGGAACTTACTTTTGGTAGTTACCACTCCCGCCAGTGCCATAAAAATAAAACAAAAATGTTGAAGGAATGAATTTGAATTTTGAAGTCTTGGAAATGAATTGAAAAGTGAATGGCCCATTGTCCCAAGTGAGAATGGCCATAAGATTGGAAATGAAGTTGAAAGCCATGCCAGAGATCTGTGTCCAAAATTGCAAAGTGCTCACAGAGTGGCCAAGGTGATGCTTACAACAAAACAGAGTAGAATACCCCTAAAGGTGCATACCAGGAGTGGGACTTACTTTTGGTAATTCCTCTCCCCACCAAGCACCATAATGAATCAAGCTTTTGAAGAGTTGGGCCCAGGCTTGTCAGGATATAATGAATGAAAATCTTTGACAAGTTCAGGACAATTCTTGAGGTTTTCGGTTGGTTCCCAAGTGGATCTTTCTGGGTCTTGACTGAAACCTTTCCATTCCACCAGATACCATAATTTTCCTCTCTTGAGCTTTGAGTCCAGTATTTGAGAGACTTCCCATTCCTCTTCTTCTTCAATGGTGATTGGAGGAGGAGGCTCTTGATGTCTATTTGGGATTGTTGACGTCTTGACTGGTTCCAAAAGGGAAATATGGAAAACTGGGTGGATGGATTTCCATTGAGATGGAAGCTTGAGGTGGTAGGCATGAGTGCTGATTTTCTTCAAGATTGGAAAAGGACCCAGCCATCTTTCAGACAGCTTTTTGGTGGGTCTGGTTGATTTGATGTTCTTGGAAGAAAGCCATACCATGTCACCGGGATTGAAAACAGGTGGACTTGCTCTACTATTATCTGCATACCTCTTAAACCTGTTTATGGCAACTTCAAGTTCTCTCTTGACATCTTGCTGTACTGATTGGATTTTTGTTGATAACTTTCCAGCCGGAGTGTCTTGAGTGATGTGAACTGAGTCAAAATGAGGATCCCTTCCATAAACAGTGAAAAACGGTGATTGCTTTGTTGAAGAGTGGTCAGAGTTATTGTAGGCAAATTCAGCCAGAGGGAGCCAGGTGTTCCAATCATCTTGATGATAACTGACATACATCTGAAGGTACTGTTCTAGTATCTGATTTACCCTCTCTGTCTGTCCATCAGTTTCTGGATGGTAAGCAGTTGACAAGTCTCTTGAAATCTTGAGCTGCTGACAAAGGTTGGTCCAAAAAGAAGAAACAAAAAGAGAACCTCGATCACTAACAATGCTTGAAGGAAGGCCATGCTTTGAGAAAATATTCTTGATGAATAAATGGGCCAAATCTAATGAAGTGATTGAAGCTATTGTTGGAATAAAAACTGCCATTTTTGAGAATCTGTCCACTATGACTAAAATTGAATCAAAGGAATTGGACAGTGGCAATTGAGTGATGAAATCCATTGAAAGACAAATCCAAGGACCACTTGGAATTGGAAGAGGCTTGAGGAGTCCAAACTTCTTGTGATGAATATTTTTGTTTCTTGAACACTGTTGACAGGATGATACATAATCCTTGATAAATTGAGTCATGCCGGACCAGTGGAAATCCCGCTTGACAAGTTTGAGAGTCTTCTCTTGGCCAGGGTGTCCAGCTAGAGGAGAGTCATGCCGCTTTTGAAGTATATTGAGTTGAATTGTGGGGTCATTTGGGACCACCACCCTATCTTTGAAAAGGAGAAGTTTGGAAGAGGAATCAAGAGAATAATCTTGGACAGATTTACCTTTACCCAAATCTTCAAGGATACTTCTATATTGAGAATCTTGCCACACTGCCTTCTGAATTGAATCAATCAAATTTGAAAATGAATCCACCTTGACTGCAAAAAACTTTGAGGCTTGAATTTCATCTTGCTTGATTATCTTCTGATAGTTCATTGGATTCTTGCTGATGAAATCCTCCCCCCTCTCCGGGTAAACGTCGTCCTGATGTGACAAGGCATCTGGAAGGGTGGCCAAGCGGCCAGGGCGGTAAGTGATTGAGAAATGGAATTCAGATAAAAATTCAGCCCAGCGGGCTTGACGGCGAGTGAGAATCTTGGAAGACATAAAATATTGAAGAGATGAATGATCGGTGAGAACTTCAAAAGGGGAAGAAATAGAAAGAAGGAAAGCTCTCCAGCGCTTGAGAGCCCAGACTATGCCAAGGAGTTCCTTGTCATGAATCTCATAATTAAGCTCAGCTGGGAGAAGCTTGCAGCTATCAAATGCAATGGGATGTTTTCCTGAGTCAGAGACCTGACTCAGTACAGCACCCAAGGCATAATCTGATGCATCGGTCTCTACAATGGTGGGTAGAGAAGGATTGAAGTGAGAAAGGATTGGAGCAGTGGTGAATGCCTCTTTGAGTTGATGAAACTGTCTAAGAGCTTCCTCATTGAGGGGAAAACGGGAATCTTTCTTGAGGAAACTTGTGAGTGAACTAATTTTCTTTGAATAATTCTTGATGAAACGGCGGTAAAAATTGGCAAAGCCAAGGAATGATTGAAGAGCCTTGAGGTTTCTTGGAGGTGGCCAATTGAGAATTCGCTGGACTTTTGCTTGGTCCATCTTGAGGCCTTCAGAAGAAACTACATAACCAAGATATTCCACACTTGAAACATGAAATAGGCATTTGGACGCCTTAGCAAAGAGGTTATTGGCTCTGAGTCTGGAAAGAACAGTGGACACATGAGTGACATGTTCTTCCTCAGATTTGGAAAAGACCATAATGTCATGAAAATAAACCACAACATAAACATCAAGAAGATCGTAAAAAATATCATTGACGAGATTTTGAAAAGAAGCAGGAGCATTGGTAAGCCCAAATGGCATAACCAAGTACTCATAACTACCATATTTAGTTCTAAAACAAGTCAAATGTTCATCACCTTCCTTGATTCTGAGCAGGTTATATGCACCACGCAAATCAATCTTGGAGAAGATAGAAGAACCATTGAAAACAGTGAGGAGCTGATTCATAGGAGGAACAGGATACTTGTTCTTCCTAGTAACAGCATTGAGCTTGCGGTAATCAACACACAAACGGAGGCCACCGTCTTTCTTTTTGACAAAAAGAACAGGTGCTCCTGTAGAAGAGGAGCTTGGCCGGATGAAACCTTTCTCTACATTCTCTGAAATGTAGGCCCTGAGTGTATCTGACTCTTGGTTTGATAAAGAGGAGATCACCTCAACTGGAGGTAGAGACCCCTCCAGCTCGATATGATGATCACAGGCGCGGTGAGGAGGAAGTTTCTCTGCTTTCACCTTGTAAAATACATCCAAGTATTGGTGATAAACAGAAGGAACAACCTTCATCACGGTTTCTATTTCTTCTGGCTCTTCCTCTTCATCCCACAACTCCTCCAGGGAGTCATGATAAGATGAAGGAGGAAGGTCCATATTCCCAAAGAAGAGATGAAGTGAAGATACAGAATTATCTTCTCAACATCTTGAATCTCTTTGAAGACTTCATCTCTAGATGATAGTAATGACTGATGGGAATTAAGGGAAGGAATATGGACAGAAGACGGAAATGATGGTGTTCTAGAATCACCAACCAGAGCTGCACATGATTTGGCAGAAGAAAAGTCATTACTGAAAGAAATTGAAGGATCATTATAGTCCTTATGATCAGAATTGAAGGTGATCAATCCTTGCCTCCAATCAATAAACGGATTAAAATGATTAAGAAAGTCAAAGCCCAATATGAGGTCTTCTCCCTTGGGAGTATCAATGACTAAAAAGTCCCATTCAAAGCTTGGGAAGGAAGGGAGCTCAACCATATATTTAGTATGGTGAGTCACAAATAAAGAAGGAGACTCAGAGGAGTCAAGAATAATAAGAGGAATCTTCTCCGGGAGTTCTGACATGGTCAAAGAATACTTGTGAACAAACTGCTTTGCAATAAATGAGTTGGTAGCACCAGAATCAATGAGAATACTGTAAAACATATCAGAGAGAGAAGAAAAAACAAAAAATTTAAGAGAATTTTTGACACCAGTAGTCAGAATGCACAATTGTGCTCTGGATGGAAAACTGTGAAGACCATTGAACACAACATGATCTTCACTCAGGCTTTTCCCTGGCTGGGAAATTTGCCTGACGGTTGGGTAAGCTTGTTTTGAGGCCTTTTGAAACAGGACTCAAGACTATGCTTCCCACCACAATAGGTACAAAGACCCTCCTTGATTCTTCTTTCTTTTTCAGAGTTCATGAGCTTGAAATCTTTATTCAACAAAGAAGAATGGGGCTTGTCCCTCTTCTGAAAATTCTTCTTCTTCTTATGACTTGAACTTGAAGAATTTTGAGGATGAGAAGAACTTGACTTTGAGGCTTCTGGCTTCTTCTCTTGATGATGACTCTTTTCATTTTGCCTCTCATGGTACCTGGTATCAAGTTCCAGGGTAACGTCCATTAAGTCTTGAAGAGAGTCAATTCTTGAAGGATGGGAGGCCAATTGATCCAAAATCCTGGATGGCAATCCCTTCCTGAAATGATGGATGAGAGCTCTTTCACCCCAATCCCCGATTCTTGAGACTAAGCTTCTGAAATCAGCAATGTATAAGGATACATGCCCACCTTCTTTCATTCTTAAAGAATCCAACTCACCTTCTGCTTTTCTGACTTCATTCGGGTCACCAAATAGAGTGAAGAGTTGAGATTCGAACAAAGGCCAAGAATTGAGAAGGTAATTTGAATCTTGATTGGTGAGATTGGAAAGATAAGGCTCAATCCATTTTGCAGCCCTACCAATGAGAAATGAAGTGGCATAAAGGACCTTCTTTCTGTCTTGAGCGAAGTTTGCCGGATCATTATGAAATATCAATTGACAAGACTGAATAAAACTTCTAACTTTGAAGGGCTGAGTCCCATCAAAGCATTCCGGTGCCTTCATAGATGGAGTCTTGAAGGCTGGTGGTCTTGATTCTTCAGAAGATGAAGCTGCTTGAAGATTGGCCATAATCTGAGTCACTTGCTGCATGATGGCCAATAAAGATGGTTCAGACTGATGAGAGACAGGCTGATTAGACTGGGCTAGAGTTGGCCCTCCAGTACCTTGGGATTCCTCCACCGGAGCAGGGACACCTTCAGTACCATCAGACTCTTCCTCTTCCACGGAATTCTCCTCCTCCTCTTCACCATCTTCACCTGGACCTTTGAAAATGGTCCTTGAAGTTCCTGGAAATCCGCCAGCTACTCCTGAGAATGAACATGATCTTCTTGGCGCTCTTCCTTCCTTCCTGGATGGTGCTGCTCCTTCCCTGCGGGGTCCTCTATCTAATTGGGCCCTCAGTTGAGGAACTGCTGGGGTGCCATCTAGAGGAGCTCTTGGAGTTGGAGTGAGAACAGCTTGAGCTCTGGCCTGAGATCTTGTCTGTCTTGCCGGAGGTGAGTGTTGAACAGGCATGATATCAGGAATGGAATGAAACAATGAATTAAAAATCAAAATTTTCTTGAATTGAAAAGAGTCAACAATCAAATCTTGAGGAAAAAATCAATGAATAAAAATGAAAATCTTCAAGTACGTCAATAAATCAAAATCAAATGAAGTCTTGAAGTCAAAATCAAATCAATCAAATCAATCAAAATAAAAAATCTTGCAGAATCAATCAATCAAATGAAAATCTTGAAGAAAAATCAATTTATGTCAAAATTCTTGATGTGAAAAATCAGCACAATCAATGAAATCTTCAGGTCAATCAATTTTCTTGAGGTCAAAATCAAATATGTCAAATCAATCAATCAATCAAAATCAAGTTAATTATTCTTTAAAAATCAAAATTCTTGAAGAAAAAATCAATTATGAATCTTGATGTGAATAACGTGTCTGAATATCTTGATGAAAAATTTGAAAATCAAAGAAAATCAAGATGACGCCTGAATTATGAATGAGAATGAAAATTTGATGATTTGAAAAGATTTAAAAAAGAATAACAAAAATAAAAAATGGGTCAGCTTTCAATTTTCAAAATGAAGAATGAATGAAAGAAAATTGAGAGGTGACGATGAATCATTAAGTTCATAAGCATAAAAGAATCATAATTTCGATGAAATGAGTGAATGAAATTATAAAGAAAGAATGAACAGAATGAAAAAGAAATTATGAGTTAATTAATATAATGTCACAGGGGCTCTTGGACAGAAAACAAGAGTGGCCTGGCACTCAGCAATCAGGGAACTCACTTGGAAGACTCCAAAAGGATAAATAATAAAAATAATAAGAATGAATTCCTCTAAAAGATATGCAGGTACAAGATGAGACGCAAAAGAGGAAAGGAAAGCCAAATGGCCAAAGAGCCAACCAAGTAAGTCCTTAATCACTGTTTCAACCTGCCAAAAATGAATAATGGAATTAGTAAGGATATGACCACCAAATATCCATTGACAGGCGAAGAAAGAGAAAAGAGAAGGGTGCTAAATGACTGACTTAATAATATCAGTATTTGCTTTAACTAAAATGAAAAGAAAATAGAGATAAAATAAAATAAAAATATATTAATTAACTGGGGAAAACCCCCCAGGGTGGAAAGGGTAGCCGGTATATGTGAAAAGTTGGGAGCTTGAGTTCTTCAGGCTGAAAACTGATCTGTATTGATCCTTGAGGCTGTATTGATTCTTTTGGGAATTGATACAGCTGGCTAATGTTGAAATTGAATTGGGTTGAATGAATTTCCCTTGATTGAAAATGAAAATACAGTTCTTGATGGATCCAGACTGTATTGAAATGAATATGGTTGCCAAGATGGATTGAGTGGAGCTTTGACACTTGAGAACTTCTTTTTGGCACTGCCTCTTGAATACACTTGAGAATGAATTGACAGTATTCCCTTGGAAGGAATACTTGGAGTGAGAATAACCAATGACTGCTTGATGGCGTCATTGGTCTTTGACGCTGAAACACTTGCTCTTGAGCCTTGATGATTCCTCTGAATGATTGGGTGCCTTGATGACGTGATGAGATGTTAGAATGTTGAAAAGACTATTTGATATTGCCACCATTGAATTGCTGTTGAAAAATGATGCACAATGATATATAACATCATTTATGGCATATTGGTTGATTGGCAAGAAGATTACGTCCAAAGGTCTTGAGGTGGAAAGGCAGAGGGGAAAAGGATGGATGTGATGGCTTCAGAGCTTGGAAAGGTGTTTCTGGGCCTTTTGGGGTTTTTGGCCACTTTTGGGTTCTGAGCCAAAAACTGGCCCAAAAGGCGGGAAAGTGTCTTTTGGACACTTTGCGTCAAAGTGCGCAAAATGCGCAAAAGTGCGCAAATGTGCAAAGTGCGCAAAAATGCGCAAAATGCGCAAATGCGCAAAAGTGCGCAAAATGCGCAAAAATGCGCAAATGCGCATTATGAGCCCAAATGGCCAAAAACAGCCATTTGGGCCATTTCCCCTGGTTTTGAGGGAAATGACCAGAAATACCCATTTGGGCATAAATTGCCGCTATGGGTGCTGGATTGAGGTGAAGGGCCATGAAGGCCCCAAAACACAAATGGCCATAAATGGGCCATAAGATGATGACGTGGCCATATTGGCCACTGGTGATGGATATGGCCAATTGGCCATAAAAGGACTGTGGCTTGATATGCCATATGGGGATCCAAGGAAGTGAATTGCCATGGTTGTGACAACACCCATGGGAAACCATCAACATGGACTGGGTTACAGGACTTGTCCCAGGAGGCAAAGAAAACTACAATTCCTGCTTGATCATAGTTGATAGGTTCAGCAAGAGCATGAGGTGTCTACCATGCCACAAGGAGGACACAGACATGGATACTTCCCTGTTATTTTGGAATAACATCATATCTACCTGTGGAGTCCCTAAAATCATCATTAGTGATAGGGACCCAAAATTCACATCTGAATTTTGGACCAACTTGTATGATATGCTTGGCACCAAGCTTGCTTTTTCCACAGCTTACCATCCCCAAACAGATGGCCTAGCTGAGAGGATGATCCAGACTATGAAAGACATCCTTAGAAGGTTCTGTGCCTATGGCATGGAATACAAGGACCATGAAGGATACACCCATGACTGGGTTACCCTTCTACCAGCTGTCCAACTGGCTTATAATACAAGTCAGCACTCTACCACAGGAAAAACACCTGCAGTGGTAGAGAAAGGGTGGAACCCCTTGTTGCCTGTGGATCCCTTGAAGAAGAAACTTCTAACCATCCACCCCACAGCCAAAGACTTCCATGATATGTAGAAGAGGGCTTGTGATACAGCTGCTAGATGTATAGCTGAAGCAAAGGATTATAATAAGCAGAGGTGGGACAAGACACACCTGGAACCTGACTTTAAGGAAGGGGACCAGGTATTAGTGTCTACACTGAGCTTTAAGAATCTTAAAGGACCCAAGAAGATGAGGGACTCATTTGTAGGGCCTCTCACTATCATTAGGTTGATAGGAAAGAATGCAGTGGAAGTAAAACTTACAGAGGAATTTTCCAGGAAGCACCCAGTCTTTCCAGTAAGTTTGGTCAAACCATATTTCCAAACAGAGGAGGATAAATTCCCCTCCAGGAAGAAGAACCCCACACCACCTGCTATAGTGGAAGTGGAGGACTCCCCAGGACCTGTGAGTAAGATCATCAGGGCCAGGAAGATCAGACTTAATGGGAAGGATCAAAGACAATACTTAGTTAGATTCAAGCACCAAAAAGCTGATAAAGACAAATGGTTGGCAGAGGATGCCATACCAGATGGGAACCTTCATCTAAGGAGATTCAGGGCCTCTAGGACGACTGAACAGTCTCATCAATGATGAGCCTTTTTTTAGAGGGAGGGTATGTCAGCCTATGACTCAAAACCAGAGCACAAGCATGACAGCCAAAATACCATAAACCAATGGTATAGCCAAGATACCACCAAAACATGGAACTGAGCCAAATCAGCTCAAAAGGTATCAATAGAAAAAGGAAACTCACCTCTTTCTGAAAATATAAGTCCCATCACCATAGGATAAGAAATAACAAAGTTATTCCTGCTCAAAGTGATTTCTGAGCATAAACCTTAATTTTCACCTCTCATCTAAAATCTAGAAGGAGAGGCTTAACCCCATCAAATGGGTATTCAAAATGATGCTCTATGCCAGGGCTATCCAATGGGACCAGCCAAACTGAGCTAGCACCAATATTACTTGAGTTATGGTCAATTTCAGGCCAAATAAGGGTGAACAAAACATTCACCCCTCATCTAACTTCTACAGTTTTAGTGTGGGATACTTGAAGTGGGGTCTTTTTGGGAAGAGCACAATCAGGGCTATCTGATGGTGTCATCCACTTCCCCATATCTCAACTACATCAGAAATTATGGGGCAAACAAGCTCAATACAGCTTTTTGCCTAAAACACGCAAATGTACAAAAATCTTGTACATGGGATAACTTTGGCATATTCAATGATACCCATATAAAATGAGGTGCCATTGTGAGCCTTAGAGGTAATTTCATATACCCAAAAGACCACAAATACAAAAATAACATATTAATATAAATAAAATAAATTTATTTATATTATTAAAATAAAAATCAAAATATAAATATAAAATTATATTAAAAATAAAAAATTAATTACAATTTAAAAGTAAAAATACATTAAATTTTGTAAGTATAAAGTTACATTTATACTTGAAAAAATTAAGTAAAAATGAAATTTTAACAAAATCGTGAAAAAATGAATAAATTTAGAAAAAAGTTAAATAAAAATTAGTATAACTTTTTGTCCAATAAATAAACACATAAAAATTTTTTCACCATTGGATTCTTTATAAAAAATCAGGTGGGGTCACCTCTGAGTGAAATTCTTGTAGCTCAACTCTAAATAAGCTTAAATTAAGTTTTTAGTATTTTCAATACAAAAGTTGAAAATCCTCCAAACATTAATTTAATTCACACCACATGTGGTGTTAACCATCAAATTTTGTGTTAAAATTGAGGTGTTGTGTTTAGTTTAGAAGTTATGAGGAATTGAAGTATTTTGAATTGAATTCAATTGAAATGTCAAAATGTGCGCGTGTATTACACAAGTGAACTTTGATTTACATATGAGGTGTCAATTATTACTGTATTGTAGTGTACAATTGAATTGAATTACATATGTAAATTATAAGTATAATACATGATGAGAAATTAAAAGAAAATAAATTGGAAAGATTAAAATTGGGGGGGAAAAAGGAAATCCAGCTCTAAGGGGGAGCTAGACCCCCAAAATCCTTGCTGACAGGCGTGGGATGTCAAAATCCACGCAAAATTTCATCACTTTTGGCCTGGAATTGAGTTACAGGGTCTGTGGACTCAATTGATGATAAGGTTTTGATACCAACTGGGGTAGTTTTAGCTGTTGCCAAGAGGGTAAAACTACCCTTAAGATAAAACAATCATAGTAAAAACAGTTTTAACTGGTTTCTACAGCTCTGAAACGCATTCTGACGTGTTTTGAAGGCTCTAGGCCTGGTATTGCTACAGTAATGGCTGATTTAAGGGTCCAAAATGGCTAAAATTGGCTAAAATTGGCTTAAACCAGCCCTTTTTGGTCTAAACCAGGGTTCAATGATGCCATAATTGGCTTTTCTGTTGTCAGACTTTTTTTCACGACTGACAAGAGTAAATTTTACTTTTGGAGTAAGAGAATTGATGGCTATAAAAGAATGTCTTCTTTGCCCCACTTTTCTCCATGTTAGAATCTTTGACTTTTATAATTAGTTTAAACATTGTTAAACCAATCAATAAAAGATTCCAACCACCTTTATGAAATCATTTCGATCCTTTTAATCACGTGAAAAAATCATTATAATCATTGTTTGTAACTCTTATAATCATTTTTACCCCTGAACCACCCCAAAAGTGAATTAAAGCATCTTTCATCACTGTTAACTTTGTCACTTTGTTTCCAAGTTCACTCTGGTCACTTTTGGGTGTGTTTTCTCTTTAATATTCTTTTTGAAGACTTTGTTCTTTAATTAATTGCTTGCAGTTCTTTGCTCAATTAATTCCAATTGAAATTGCTCTTGAAGAAATTTCTTTTGTAGCCTTAAAATATCTCTTGTAGAGTATTATTTGGATAAATTTTTATTGTTGGTAAAACAATAAATTTTTATACTATTATTGTTTTATACTAATAAGGTTATAAACAATAAAATTGACGTGTTTTCTCTTAAAAATAATATTTCATACTATTTTTGATTGAGTTTTACCTTATACAAATTTTGAGGACAAGAAAAGTACTTGATTTTCAATCAAAGTTTCATATCCACACCTTACAGCTATTGTGTAGAGCACATACAGGGATACACACTGAATCGATTTTGAGGTTGATATCTCAAGAATTGACAAAGTTATGGCTGTTTTAAGGCTAGATTCCCCCCTGCTGTCATATACAGCCTTACCATTGGATAATATCCTATAGCCATGAATATTAGGTGTCAAATAGACGAAGAAGCTTGTTTTTACTTAAATACCTCATATGTCAGCCAATACTGGGGTTCCATACAGTTTCTGTACAGCGTTCTACGCGTCATACACGTAAGAATCAGGCTGTGAGGTCCCCAGATGAAACTTTTCACCCTGTATTGGTGAAAACTTCCCAGATGTGGTTTGCAAACCACATCTGAGCCCAATACAGGCTATACAGGCTGTTTGCAAACCACAAGCCAGTACTAGAGAGTGAAAAAAACTTCACTTCCTCTATGTGGAAAGGTCTAGCACCCTTTCCACCTCATTTCAGGATTGTCAGGGTGAGTCTATATAGTAGCTATAAGATGTAGTTACAAGCTAGTATTATGACTGTGACACGTCAAAAAACAAATAAATTTAAATCTTCAGGTCCTACTGCTACGTGGTAACAGTGGTGATGAGTCTGTTGAGGACCTGGGTTTCAATACTCTAATATCTTTGACTGTAAAGAAGTACTACAATAATTATATTCTAACTATATCTTTAATGATAATTCTAAGGAAACTACTGATTGATAACAGTTTTGTCACGTAAGAATATGGATCATAAGATAAAGATGATGGGTTTTCAAGGAAAAAACCCTTCTTTTTATATCTTTCAAGACTGTCAAGAGTTATTAACTCTTCACACGTCAGAGGAGTGAAAACTTTCACTCCAATGATCAGTCTGTGGTTCTGGATAATCAATTCTGACGTCAATAGAGGAAGAATTAGGGTTTTGGAACCACAAATGATCATTCTGGATCAATACAGGGTGAAAAAACTTTTCACCTGCTACGTCAGCACTTGGATGACGTTTTTCTGGTGTCTGTATGATCAATAATGATGATTTTAGAGAAATTATATCTTCATAAGTATATTATTTTAAGTATGAGAGCAATACTGTTTGACACAAGTTTGATACAGTCATGTATTGCTAGAAAAAACTTCCAATCAAGATATCTCAGTCAGTTCTTAAGATATAAAGAAACCAAGAGCACATAATTGAAGGGCTTGATGAGCTCTTCAATTTGGTATTCTTCATGTTTACCATTCTTTAAGATAGCAAAATTCATAAGGGTCTTAAGGTTTTGGATGTATTTTTGTACATCAGTATGAGGCTTCAAAAACTTCCATACCAGATATCTTCTTCAATTTGGAGGATATCTGTATTCTGATTATACATTCTTGTAGGGCTTGATTAGCTCTACAGTTTGGTATATTACACTGTACAGTTGTATGAGTGTATGCCAAAGATACAGGGGTTTGTTTACATTGTTGTTTTCAGAATATCTGTATTTTGCTTGTTAAACCTTTGAACCAAGATCCCTCAATAATTTAAGAGATACAGAGGTCTAAGGTGTCTCAAATTGAAGTTCTTGTTTAGATATTTAATTTGGTTATACTTTTGTACAGTTTTGTACAAGCCCTCTTTGACTTTCAGGGGGGTCTTGGTGTTAAAATAAAGGTCATATGGTATCTCCAGTTGTAGTGGTGTTACAGCAACATGGATGATACCATTGTGTAGCTCTCTATGTGAGCTTTAAGAAAATACCATTTTGGTATAGAATAACTTAAATATGCATAAGTTAGATGAGAGGTGAAAATAAGGGTTTTGACTTGTTTATTCTGCTCTAGGTTTCCTTATTCTTTTTGGATAAGGTTGGTTTTTAATTTAAGAGGTGTTTTTTCTTCTTATTTATTACCTGTATTGACTATGCTCGTTCAATGCTTGTCATACCATTATTTATGGTATGTTGGATGTCATGCTAGTGCTCTGTTTTGAGTCACAGGTCAAAAGAAAGCTCATCATTGATGAGACTCTTCAGCCCTTCTGGAGGCTCTGAATCTTTTGAGGTGTATTTGTTCATCTGGGATTTCTTTCTCAGTTAACCATTTATCTGTATCTGCTGGTTGATTCTTAAATCTAACCAGATATTGCCTGTTGTCTTTCCCATTAATTCTTATTTTCCTGGCTTTAATGATCTTTTTCACTGGTCCAGGTGAGTCATCTTCCTCTACCAATCTCTCATGGGTGACTGTCTTCTTTCTGTCAGGGAATTTCTCCTCATCTGTTTGGTGGTAAGGTTTGACCAGGCTCACAGGGAAAACTGGGTGTTTCTTAGAAAACTCTTTGGTCAGGTTGACTTCTACTGCATTCTTTCCTATTAATTTAATAATGGTGAATGGTCCTATGAATGAGTCTCTCATCTTCTTGGGTCCTCTTAGATTGTTGAAGTTAAGAGTTGAGATTAGAACTTGGTCTCCTTCTTTGAAATCAGTTTCTTGGTGACTTTTATCATATCTCTGTTTGTTGTATAATTTAGCTTCAGCCACACATTGTTCTGCTTTTTCACACACAGTTTTCCACATTGTGTGGAAGTCTTTAGCTGTGGGGTGTACTGAGAGGAGGTTCTTCTTCAAGTAGTCTACTGGAAGTAGAGGCTTCCATCCTTTCTCTAATGTGGCAGGGGTTTTTCCTGTCACTGAGTGTATACTTGTGTTGTATGCCAATTGTAAAGCTGGTAGGAGGGTTACCCAGTCATGGGTATATCCCTCATTGTCTTTATATTCCATGCCATATGCACAAAATCTTCTAATAATGTCTTCTAATGTTTGAATAATTCTTGATGCTAGACCATCTGTTTGTGGATGTTAAGCTGTGGAGAATGCTAGTTTGGTTCCCAGAATCTCATATAGATTAGTCCAAAATTCTGATGAGAATTTAGGGTCTCTGTCACTAATTATAATTCTTGGAAATCCACAGTTTGCTATCACATTGCTCCAGAACAATATGGCTGTGTTCATTTCTGTGTCCTCTTTGTGACAGGGGAGACATCTGACACCCTTTCTGTACCTGTCTACTACTACTAGGCATGCATTAAAGCTGTCTTTCTCTCCAGGGACCAGGCCTGTCACCCAATCCATGTTTATTATTTCCCAGGGGTGTTTGGGCTCCTCTATACTCTGGAGTAATCCATATCTTTTGCCATGACCTTTGTTGTCTTTTTGGCATCTGGTACAAGTGTTGATGTATTAACTCAAGTCTTGTTCCCACTTTGGCCACCAAGCTGTGCTAAAGACTCTTTATTTAGTTCTTTCTTCACTCATATGTCCCATGTATGGGCAGTCATGGCATTCCTTTAGTATCAGGGAAATATGTTCTCTATTTATTATTACCAGGGCACTTGTGTGTTTTTCCCTATGGTATAGTAGATCATCTATCAGAAAAAATCTATTCTCTTTGAAGTTTTTGAGCCATGGCTCTTCCAATTGGCTCTCTAGTTCAGGACTCCTGTACTTTTGTTTTAATAGTTGTATCAATATACTACACTGTTTGTGTTTATTGTATGATGATTTTACTATACTAAATAACTCTGTATTTATATTAGAGGAGCTGATTCCCAATATGGGTATCTCTTTGCTCTCCCCATAGCTCTGTGCTGGGTTTGATGGGTCATTACCTAATGCCCAGTTTGATAGTTTTAAGTTCTTTCTCCTATCTATCTCCATGCATTGTATGGGAATTTTGGCCCCATTCTCTGGGTCATATTCTGGATTCTCTTGGTCATTCTTCAGTGGCCACCTGCTGAGACCATCTGCATTAGTATGACTTTTCCCTTCTTTATAGATAATAGTCATATTCCCTCTGTATTCTTGTATGGCTATTTGCCACCTGAGCATGTGTATGTTTGTTGTCTTCATGTTCAACAGTGATTTGAGGGCTGTGCAATAAGTAAAAACTTCAAATACTGCTCCTTCTAAGTAGTAATGGAGTTTTTCCAATTCCCATACCAAACAGAGACATTCTGTCTGACTAGCTCCATATCTGGCTTCTGAGTCTTTCAGTTGTCTTGGTATATAGCAAATTACTCATTCTTTGGGTATTCCATCCACTAGTTGCCTCTGGTGTAGTGCTGCTCCTAGTCCTTGGCTACATGCTGCATCTATATATAGTTTAAATGGTAGTTCAAAATCAGGCATCATTAGGACAGGGGCATTGGTCAGTTCATATTTGATCTTCTCAAATGCATCTCTTCTTTCTTTGGTAATTTCAAAGACTACATCTTTTGAGCACAGCTTATATAGGCTACTTGTGATGTGTGCAAAGTTCTTTATGTGGCTCCTGTAGTAACTAGAAAAGCCCAAAAAAAATTGCATTTCTTGAATGTTCTTTGGTACTGGTTTCTTCAGTACTGCAGCAACTTTATTTTGGTCTATGGCTAGACTTAAACCTGAAGCTTTGTGTCCTAGGGCTAGCAGTTCTTGCTGTCCAAAGTTACATTTTTAAAGAGATATTTTCATGTTGATTGGTGTACATTTTCCCAATATTTTATCAATTTTCCTCACATGGTCTTCCCATGTTTCTGAGTATATTATCATATCATCAATGTACACTACCATCCACCCTTCCATTATTTCATCTTGAAATATGGTATCCATCATCCTCTGAAAATGGGCTGGTGCATTCTTAATGCCAAATGGCATTCTAGTATATTCATATATGCCCATATGGCATATAATTCTTAGAAATTTTATGGAATCTGGTTCCACCCCATTCTGGTGGAAGCCTTTCATGCAATCCATTTTTGTAATAAACTTGGCTTTTGCTAGCTTATCTAGTGCATGTGGTATCCTTGGGATGGGGTACCTATCTGCTTTGGTGTAATTATTCAAAGCCCTGAAGTCCCCACATACTCTGGATTTACCATCATGCCAAGTTATAAGGACTGGTGTAGTGACTTCTACTATCTCATTGTGTCCTATTTTCCTTATGACCTCTATTTCTAGGAGTTCATTGATATGTTTCTCAATTTCTTTCCTAGTTTCCATGCTGGCTGGGTATGGTGGTCTCCTAAGCATAGGTGAATATGGTCTTTCTACATCCAGATATAATTCCATATCATGTCCTTTGATTTTTCCTAGTGGTTCATCTCCTATTGCAAAAGCTCCTCTATTCTTCCTCTGTCAGGATGAGTCTATGTTGAAGAAGTAATAAGGCTATTTACAACTAAAACTATGACTGTGACACGGTAAAAATGGTTTTAAAAGATAATAAAGTTGATAATGGATGATTAAATTAAGATTTTAAGGGCTTTACTATAGAGATATAGTGGTGGTGAGCGCTGCTGAAAGCCCTGGGTGCAGATTTATCTGTTGGGTTACAATAATAAAAGACTACAATAATTAAATTTATAATTATACCTTATTATTAACCAAGAGTAAAGCTGTTTTTGACAGTTTACTACGCAGGTTATTCAAGAGCAGGATGAGGAGATGATTTTGGGTGTGAAAAGCCCTCCTTTTATCCTGAAATTGGGGTGGAAAGGCTGCTAGACCTTTCCACGTAGAGGAAGTGAAGATTTTTCACTCTCCAGGACAGGCTTGTGGTTTTCAAACAGCCTGTATACCCTGTATTGGGCTCAGATGTGGTTTTGAAACCACATCTGGGCGGGTTTCACCAATACAGGGTGAAAATTTTCATCTGGGGACCTCACAGCCTGATTCTGACGTGTATGACGCGTAGAATGCTGTACAGAAACTGTATGGGACCCCAGTATTGGCTGACATATGAGGTATTGAAGTAAAAACATGCTTCTTTGTCTATTTGACACCTCATATTCATGATTATGAGATATTATCCCATGGTAAGGCTGTATATGACAGCAGGTGGGATTTTGACCTTAAACCAGCCATCACTCTGTCAGTTTTTGAGATATCAACGCCAAAATTGGTTCATTGGATAGCCCTGTATGGGCTCTACACAATGGTACCCAATTTGGTATGGCTTTCATGAAATATGGCAAAGTTATCCCATGTAGAAGGATTTTTGTACATAGGCGTGGTTTGGGCAAAAAGCTGTATTGAGCTTGTTTGCCTCATAACTTCTGTTATAGATGAGATATGATGGAGTGGTAGGCACCATCAGATAGCCCTGATTGTGCTCTTTCCAAAGATACCCTACTTCAGGTATCCCACACCAAAACTGTAGAAGTTAGATGAGAGGTGAATGTTTTGTTTACCCTTATTTGTCCTTAAATTGACCATAACTCCAGTAATATTGGTGCTAGCTCAGTTTGGCTGGTACCATTGGATAGCCCTGGCTTGGGGCTTCATTTTGAATACCCATTTGATGGGGTTAAGGCTCTCCTTCTAGATTTTAGATGGGAGGTGAAAATTAAGGTTTATGCTCAGCAATAACTTTGAGCAGGAATAACTTTGTTATTTCTTGTCCTATGGTGATGGGACTTATATTTTAAGAAAGAGGTGAGTTTCGTTTTTCTATTGATACCTTTTGAGCTAATTTGGCTCAGCTCCATGTTTTGGTGGTATCTTGGCTATACCATTGGTTTATGGTATTTTGGCTGTCATGCTTGTGCTCTGGTTTTGAGTCACAGGCTGACATACCCTCCCTCCAAAAAAGGCTCATCATTGATGAGACTCTTCAGTCCTCCTAGAGGCTCTGAATCTTCTTAGATGAAGGTTCCCATCTGGTATGGCATCTTCTGCCAACCATTTGTCTTTATCTGCTGTCTGGTTCTTGAATCTGACTAGGTATTGTCTCTGATCCTTCCCATTGAGTCTGATCTTCCTGGCCCTGATGATCTTACTCACAGGTCCAGGGGAGTCCTCCACTTCCACTATCTCTTGTGGTGTGGGATTCTTCCTCCTGGAGGGGAATTTATCCTCCTCTGTCTGGAAGTATGGTTTGACCAAACTCACTGGAAAGACTGGGTGTTTCCTGGAAAACTCCTCAGTGAGCTTGACCTCTACTGCATTCTTCCCTATCAACTTAATGATAGTGAAGGGCCCTACAAATGAGTCTCTCATTTTCTTGGGTCCCTTGAGATTGTTAAAGTTCAGTGTAGACACTAACACCTGGTCCCCTTCCTTAAAGTCAGGTTCCATGTGTGATTTGTCCCACCTCTGCTTGTTATACTCTTTGGCCTCAGCTATGCATTTGGCAGCAGTGTCACAGCATTTCTTCCACATATCATGGAAGTCTTTGGCTGTGGGGTGAATGGTTAGAAGATTCTTCTTCAAGTGATCCACAGGTAACAGGGGGTTCCACCCTTTCTCCACCAGTTCAGGTGTCTTACCTGTGGTGGAGTGCTGGCTTGTATTATAAGCCAGTCGGACTGCTGGTAAGAGGGTAACCCAATCATGGGTGTATCCCTCATGGTCCTTGTATTGCATGCCATAGGCACAGAATCTTCTGAGGATGTCCTCCATTGTTTGGATCATCCTTTCAGCTAGGCCATCTGTTTGTGGATGGTAAGCTGTGGAAAAAGCAAGTTTGGTGCAAAGCATGTCATATAAATTAGTCCAGAATTCAGATGTGAATTTTGGGTCCCTATCACTAATGATGATCTTAGGGACTCCACAGGTGGATATGATGTTATTCCAAAACAACGGAGCAGTATCCATAGCTGTGTCATCTATATGGCATGGTAGACACCTCATGCTCTTGCTGAACCTATCAACTATGATCAAACAGGCATTGTAGTTTTCTTTTCCTCCTGGGACAAGTCCTGTAACCCAGTCCATGTTGATGGTTTCCCATGGGTGCTTGCGTTCTTCTATGTGTTGAAGTAACCCATACTTCTTCCCATGTTTCCTATTTGCCTTTTGGCATCTTTCACAAGTGTTGATTTATTCAATCAACTCTTGTTCCCACTTGGACCACCAAGCTGTGCTTGCTACCCTCTCTCTGGTCCTGTCTTGACTCATGTGTCCCATGTAGGGGCAGTCATGGCATTCTTGTAGGATCAATGAGATGTGGTCTCTGTCTACCACTTTGAGTGCACTTGTGTGCTTTTCTCTGTGATAGAGCAGGCCATCTATAAGAAAAAACTTATTGTCCTTATAGGCCCTCAACCAGGGTTCTTCCAGCTGGGTTTCCAGCTCTGGGCTCCTGTATTTTTGTTGAAGGAGTTGGAGTAGTATGCTACACTGTTTGTGTTTGGCATAAGACTTCTGTACTGTACTGAAGAATTCATTTTGCAGTTCTGAGGAGCTTATTCCCAGTATGAGAGTTTCTGTTCCTTCTGAATCAGTGTTTCTACTGTCAAGGGTACCATTCCCTGGTGCCCATACAGAAAATCTGAAGTTCCTTCTCCTATCTATTTCCATGAAATGAATAGGGATTTTGGCTGAAACTTCTGGGTCATAAGCTGGATTGCTCTTGACATTGTCCAGTGGCCATCTGCTGAGGCCATCTGCATTGGTATGGCTTTTACCTTCCTTGTATATGATTGTCATGTTCCCTCTATACTCCTGGATAGCTATTTGCCATCTCAGCATATGTCTATTAGTAGTCTTCATGTTTAGTAAAGACTTCAAGGCTGTGCAGTCTGTGTAGACTTCAAAGACTGCACCCTCCAAATAATAATGGAGTTTTTCTAGAGCCCAGACTAGACATAGACATTCAGTCTGGGTGGCCCCATACCTGGCTTCTGAATCTTTCAGTTGCCTACAGATGTAACATATTACACCCTCTCTTGGTTCACCATCCACAATTTGTCTTTGGTGAAGGGCTGCTCCTAAGCCTTGGCTGCATGCTGCATCTATATATAACTTGAATGGTAGTTCAAAGTCAGGTAAGATGAGCACTGGTGCATTGGTGAGTTCATATTTGATTCTCTCATATGCATCCCTCCTCTCCTTGGTTATTTCAAAAGCTACATCTTTTGAACATAACCTGTATAAACTACTAGTTATGTGTGCAAAACTTTTGATATGGTTTCTATAGTAGCTAACAAACCCAAGGAAAGATTGCATCTCTTTGATGTTCTTTGGTACTGGCTTTTGCAGTACTGCTGCTACTTTGTTCTGGTCAATTGCCAGACTAAGACCTGAGACTTTATGTCCCAGAGCTAGTAGCTCTTGTTGGCCAAAATTACACTTTTTGAGTGAAATTTTCAGATTGATGGGTATAAATTTACTTAGAACTCTGTCTATGTATTGTACATGGTCTTCCCATGTCTCTGAGTATATAATGATATCATCAATATATACTACCATCCAGCCTTCCATTATTTCTTCTTGGAATATGGTGTCCATCATCCTTTGGAAGTGGGCTGGTGCATTCTTAATGCCAAATGGCATTCTGGTGTACTCATATATGCCCATATGGCATATTATTCCGAGTAATTTCATGGAGTTTGGTTTAACTCCATTTTTGTGGAAGCCTTTCATACAATCCATCTTGGTTATGTATTTGGCTTTGGCTAGCTTATCCAAGGCATGAGGTATCCTTGGTATAGGGTACCTTTCTGCTTTTGTGTAGTTATTAAGGGCTCTGAAGTCTCCACACAATCTAGATTTGCCATCATGCCAAGTGATTAGGACAGGAGTGGTGATTTCCGCTATTTCATTATGTCCAATCTTCCTGATGACATCCATATCCAGGAGTTCATTGATGTGTTTCTCAATTTCTTTCCTGGTTTCCAGGCTTGCTGGATAAGGAGTTCTTCTCAGCATGGGTGGATAAGGCCTTTCCACATCCAGATATAGTTCTATATCATGGCCTTTGATCTTGCCTAATGGTTCTTCACCAACGGCAAATGCTGGTCTGTTCTTTCTCAGCATCTTCAGTAAACTGAGTTTTTGTTTACTGGTGAGGGTAGTGCTAAACTGTCCCTCTCTGAATTCCTTCAGAAGTTCTTCCAGTGGATCCTGAGAAGATATCTGGTATATGTCAAGTTAAATTTCTTTTCCTTGTTAGTACCTATGGTGATGTGCCTATTTTTACTGTTGTAAATATCTATGCCATACATCCTCTGGTAATCTGTTCCCAGTAAAAACCCTTGGATGTGGGCATCATTAAGAACTACAAACTCTGGGTTGAGTCTGATATTACCCTTCCTGTGTGGTATAATTATCTCCTTGATAATTGTCCCAATGGAAGTCATCTTCCCTGATGCACCTTTAAAGTTCTTTGCCTTAGTGGGAAAGAGCTGCTTTTCCCAGTTTGGGAAGTGGGTATCCAGATAGTTTCTGGCCACTATGGAGCAGTGTGCTCCACTATCAATGATCAGTGGATGCTGAGCATTGTCAATACAAACAGTCATTTTTGTGGCTGTTCCATGTATATATGCCATTCCTTTGGTTGGTGTAACCAGGAATGTTTGTGCATCTTGTGTGTGTTTGCACAAGTTCTTGTTAGCAGTGTCCTGTGGCATGCCTGCTTCCAACTGTATGTCCTGGATTTCCAGTGGGGTTTCTTCTTGGTATTCCACTAAAAATTCCTCTCTTGGGTCTTGGTCATCGTCAGATGGTTCTCTGATGGCATCACCCATAGAGTCTGAATCAGAGTCCTCTGTTGGAGGTTCTTCCTAAGGGACTTTCTCTATGGCATAGACTTTCTTCTTTGCCTTTGGACAGTTGTTGGCATAGTGGTCTGTTGAACCACAATTGTGACAAGAATTTCTCTTCTTTGCCACTTCTGCCACTCTTTCTTTGGGTTTGTCTTTAAACTCTACCCTGAAAGGTTGTTTCTCTTTGAAACTACTGCTCTTATATGGGGTGAATTTCCCTATATTTGTCCTCTTCCTTATGTCTTGTAAGGTGTTGGCTATGTCATCTAGAGTGAAATTTTGGTTGCATCTGCATTTTACTGCATGCTCTAGTTCTCCTGGCAGTTGTGTCAGGAGTTTGTGATTCCTCATTTGGATGTTCATCTGAGGATCAATGGCTTTGAGTCTTTTAGACTGTCTAAGACACCACTCATATGGATCTTTGTCCACAGAGTATTTGTCATTTTCAAATGACATGGTCTTTTGCCATATCCAAGTTCCATTACTGTACTCTTGGATGATTTGATTCTTCCACCATGACCAGTTTCTTCTGCCATGGATTTCTTTCATTTCTGTGTACCATATACTTGCATGACCTTTAAATGCAGTATTCAATCTAGCAGTGATCCAGTAGTCTGGTATGCTTGGTACATCAATGAAGAGTCCATCAATATAATCTATGAGCTCCATATGATCATATTCTCCTGATCCAGAGGATTTGGGCCAGTTGGAGGCCTCAGGAAGCTGTTTCAAGGCTTCCTTCTCTGAATAAGACATGCCATCTCCATCCTGGTATTGTGATGGAGATCTTGCCTTATTCAACATCATGGCATCTGGTTTGATGTCATCTGATTGATATGGATTCTCCATAGCTTGGCCTTGTGATTGGGGCTTCAAGCTATGATAGGCATTAAAGAATTTGTAAAGGTCTTGATCCAGACACTCCCTGTCCCTTGTGCTGTGGTGTTGTTCTTCATAGACTATATTCAGTCTTTTGTTGGTTTCTTCAGAGGCTTTGCTCAGTTGAGCATATCCTTCTTGAAGATTTTTAACTATTTGTTCCAAGGAGGCTTGAGTTTGTCTCATCCTCTCTTGGCTAGCTTTAATTTCTGCAAACTGCTTTGCAGATTGTTCAGCATATTGTGACATTTGTAACTACAGTGTATCACTGTTGATGTTACTCTCAGATGTGACAATGTTATTTTCAGTCTGAGTGGGGGGAATGTTTCTATTACTAGGACTACTGATTCTAGAGTGGTTTACAACTACTTCTGGTTCTTGTGTACTTCTTTTACCAAATCTAACAGCTTCTGGATCATGTGGTCTGACTCTTTCCTCCTCTGGTTGAAGGGGGTTTTGTTCTTTCCCTTGTTTCCTTGTCTTCTCCTGGAAACTTCCTGGAATTGTGAAGAATGGTGACACTTGGCCACTGATCTGCTGGTTTCTGAAAGGTGTGAAGCCACTGGAGAGCTGATTTGGCCTACTCCTTGTGAAACTGAAGGAATCTGAGTAGGCCCTGTCTGGGTTAATTGTTCTTCTATTGCTTGGATAGTGGCTTGATTCTCCCTTATCCTCTGTGCCCTTGCCTCCAGGAGTCTGTGCTGCCTGGTAGGATTCCAACCTTTGGTGATTTCCATAAGGTCTTTGAAGTCTATCTCTTTGAGACAGATCTTCTGGCAACTTGATCCAAGTTCTGCCCAGTGAGTTGCTAGGTTGAACCTCTTGTTGTCCATGCTCCATTGAAACAAATCTTTGAGGAGTTGGTGGATCTGAAGAACTTGATCCATATCTTTCCAGTCCTCTGGTTTGAGGTTTCTGTTGAATTGGAGTGTGAATGGAAATGTTGATATTATCTCCCTCATTGTTTTGCCATCCACCACTGTGTCCAAGGTGTCTTCTTCCAGGTCTGCTGGTTCTGGACAATCCTTCTCTGTCCTCTGGCTGGTTCCTTTGGAAGCCAAGATCTCTGAGGTATGCAGGGGACATATCGGTGTTTGCAAGCAGTCAAAAACTTTATGTTCTTAGGGTATTTACCTTTGACTGTGCCTTGTACAAACTTATTGTCTGCTGGCTTGGGCAGTTTGCCTTTGGAAGTTACAACTGGGTTAATAATTGTAATCTTTCCTGTACAAGTGGTTAAGGTTGGTTTAGCTTTTATGGATGCAGAGCTTCGTGGTTTTCTACTTCTCTGAGTGGCTATGGGTGTCCACTTCTTGGCTGTAATGAGACCTTCACTGTCCCTCTTTCCTTTGCCCTTGCTGCCCTCTGGTTCTGAGGGTGTCACTGGTGTGTTGGCCTGTGACTGGGTCTCAAGTGGGATGTAATTTTCTTCCACTGAATCAAGGCAGGAAAAAAGAGGGCTTATGTCAGTTAAGACTTCTCAAGGGTGCTGGTTTTGCACGTCTAAGATTGGCCTCTGGGCTTGTATGTTACTACAATGTGCCCTGTATAATGACAGTGTAATTGAATCAACAATTCCACGTCAGAATTACAGCTTTTGGTACCCTGTCACACTGTTTGTGTGCCAGTATCCCACAGATACACTTGTGGTTTTCAAGTGTATTCTGTACAAGTGGTTTTGTATAAGTGTTATTGAGTTAACAATACACTTAACCACGCCTCAACTCATGGTTTTTCAGTCAGAGGTGTCCTTATTCAGTCAAGAATACAGGACTTATTGATGGCTTATGTGTTTTTATATACAAAACACGCCAAAAATAGTTATTTTCAGTGGGTATTAACCACATGAATGATACTCTTATGATATGAGTATATATAAAGAAAAGGATAAAGATATATAAAATATATATCTTAATAGAGAAATAACGCCTAAAAAAAAGATAAAACACTTGTTAATAAGTCATAAAAAGAGAAAAGACTTACTTATAAGGTCCAAAAAAGGATTTGAAACACGGCCAGGCCCCCAAAATGTTAGGATGAGTCTATGTTGAAGAAGTAATAAGGCTATTTACAACTAAAACTATGAATGTGACATGGTAAAAATGGTTTTAAAAGAAAATAAAGTTGATAATGGATGATTAAATCAAGATTTAAAGGGCTTTACTATAGAGATATAGTGGTGGTAAGCGCTGCTGAAAGCCCTGGGTGCAGCTTTATCTGTTGGGTTACAATAATAAAAGACTAAAATAATTAAATTTATAATTATACCTGATTATTAACCAAGAGTGAAACTGTTTTTGACAGTTTACTACGCAGGTTATTCAAGAGCAGGATGAGGAGATGATTTTGGGTGTGAAAAGCCCTGCTTTTATCCTGAAATTGGGGTGGAAAGGCTGCTAGACCTTTCCACGTAGAGGAAGTGAAGATTTTTCACTCTCCAGGACAGGCTTGTGGTTTGCAAACAGCCTGTATACCCTGTATTGGGCTCAGATGTTGTTTTGAAACCACATCTGGGCGGGTTTCACCAATACAGGGTGAAAATTTTCATCTGGGGACCTCACAGCCTGATTCTGACGTGTATGACGCGTAGAATGCTGTACAGAAACTGTATGGGACCCCAGTATTGGCTGACATATGAGGTATTGAAGTAAAAACATGCTTCTTTGTCTATTTGACACCTCATATTCATGATTATGAGATATTATCCCATGGTAAGGCTGTATATGACAGCAGGTGGGATTTTGATCTTAAACCAGCCATAACTCTGTCGGTTTTTGAGATATCAACCTCAAAAGTGGTTCATTGGATAGCCCTGTATGGGTTCTACACAATGTTACCCAATTTGGTATGGCTTTCATTAAATATGGCAAAGCTATCCCATGTACAAGGATTTTTGTACATAGGTGTGGTTTGGGCAAAAAGCTGTATTGAGCTTGTTTGCCTCATAAATTCTGTTATAGTTGAGATATGAAGGAGTGGATGGCACCATCAGATAGCCCTTATTGTGCTCTTTCCAAAGATACCCCAATTCAGGTATCCCACACTAAAACTGTAGAAGTTAGATGAGAGGTGAATGTTTTGTTCACCCTTATTTGGCCTGAAACTGACCATAACTCCAGTAATATTGGTGCTAGCTCAGTTTGGCTGGTACCATTGGATAGCTCTGGCTTAGAGCTTTATTTTAAATACCCATTTGATGGGGTTAAGCTTCTCCTTCTAGATTTTAGATCAGAGGTGAAAATTAAGGTTTATGCTCAGCAATAACTTTGAGCAGGAATAACTTTGTTATTTCTTGTCCTATGTGGATGGGACTTATATTTTCAGAAAGAGGTGAGTTTCCTCTATCTTTTGATACCTTTTGAGCTTATTTGGCTCAGCTCCATGTTTTGGTGTTGTCTTGGCTATACGATTGGTTTATGGTATTTTGGCTGTCATGCTTGTGCTCTGATTTTGAGTCACAGGCTGACATCCTCAATACTTTCAGTAAGCTGAGTTTCATTTTACTGCTGAGTTGAGTGACATATTGGGCTTCTTTGAATTCTTCCACTAGTTCTTTTAGGGTGTTATCATTTGTTATACCTATGGTAAGATATCTATTTTTACTATTGCAGATGTCCATACCATACATTCTTTGGTACTCTGTATCTAGTAAGAAACCTTGTACATGTGCATTCTCTAGAACTACAAATTCAGGTTCTAGTCTGATATTTCATTTTTGGTGTGGGATAATTATTTCTTTGATTATTGTCCCCAGTGAGTGCATTTTGCCTGATGCACTTTTAAAGTTTCTAGCTTTTGTTGGGATTATATCCTCTTCCCATTTGGGGAAGTGTTGTTTTAAGTATTCTTTTGCCACTATGGAGCAACTTGCTCCTGTGTCAATGATCATTGGATTTTTACAGTTCTCAATGTAAACTGTCAATTTTGTAGGTGTTCCATGAATGAATCCCATCCCCCCATTTGGGGTTACCAGGAATGTTTGTGCATTCTGTGTGTGCTTACAGAGCTCTTTGTCTGTTGTTATTTGTGGTATTCCTGAATCTAATTCAATGCCTTGCATGTCAAGTGAACTTCCTTCATTGCATTCCACTATGTATTCTTCTATGGTATCAGGTTCACTTTGTGATTCTGCTCTCATACCATTTCCCATACTGTCAGAATTAGATTTGTCACCTGTTTGTTCTTCTTCTGATTCTTCATCAATTGCATATATTTTCTTTTTTTTTTGTGCAATTGTGGGCATAGTGGTCTGGTGATCCACAGTTGTGGCACTGATATTTCTTTTTTGGGGTTTCTTTCCCTTTCTCTTTGTTTGTTTCTTTAACTTCAGACTTCTTGTCTTTGAAGTTTGGTTTATAGGATGTGTACCTTCCTATGGAGGTTTTTTCCCTCACATCTTGTATGATGTCAGGGTGACTCTATGATATAGCTTCAGAAAGATAATAAAAGCTATAACTCTGAGTGTGACACGAAAATAATGATGATATTTAGAGTGAGAATATGAGTGAAAAGGGCTATACTAAAATAATTTAGTGATGGTGAGTACTGCTGATAGCCCTGGGTGCAGTGTTTGCCTGTTGGTTTACAATAGCAAACCCTACAATACTTAAGCTTAAAGTATACCTGTTAGATTCTAAGAGTACCACTTCTTTTTTAAGAAGTTATACCACGTAAGAATATCAAGAACAGGATGCTGGATTTTCTTCCTGGTGAGGCAAAGCCTCCTTTTATCTTGTTCTGGGGTAGTGGGACGTGGTTTACCTCTGCACACGACCACAGAGTGAAATTTTTCACTACTGTGGGCTGGTTTGTGGTTCTATACACTCAATACAGGCTAGTATTGGGTTGAAATGTGGTTTTAGAACCACAAGTAGTCATTTTTACTCTATACAGGGTGAAACTTTCCACCAATGGAGTTTACAGGTGTATTCTGGTGCTCCTGACGCGTCAGAAACTGTACAGAACCTATATGGACCTCTGTATTTGACTTAACTATGAGGTATTGAAGTATAAATAAGCTTCAGCGTCTGTTTGACACCTTATAATCAGAGTACAACTGTATCCTGTCATACTACAGCTGTATTGGTCATATTGTGGGATTATAACTTTCAAATAGCCATAAATCTGTCCCTTTTTGAGATATCATGCTCAAGGTTGGTTCATTGGATAGCCCTGTATGCGCTCTAAACAATGATACCCAATGTGGTATGGCTATCATGAAATATGACAAAGTTATCCCATGTACAAGGTTTTTTGTACATAGGCATGGTTTGGGCAAAAAGCTGTATTGAGCTTGTTTGCCTCATACCTTCTGTTATAGTTGAGATATGAGGAAGTGAATGGCACCATCAGATAGCCCTGATTGTGCTCTTTCCAAAAACACCCCACTTCAAGTATCATACACTAAAACTGTAGAAGTTAGATGAGAGGTGAATGTTTTGTTCACCCTTATTTCGCCTGAATTTGACCATAGCTCAAGTAATACTGGTGCTAGCTCAGTTTGGCTGGTACCATTGGATAGCCCTGAGTTAGAGCTTCATTTCGAGTACCCATTTGATGGGTTTAAGTCTCTCTTTCTAGATTTTAGATGAGAGGTGAAAATTAAGGTTTATGCTCAGAAATCACTTTGAGCAGGAATAACTTTGTTATTTCTTGTCCTATGGTGATGGGACTTATATTTTCAGAAAGAGGTGAGTTTCCTCTTTCTTTTGATACCCTTTGAGCAGATTTGGCTCAGCTCCATGTTTTGGTGGTATCTTGGCTATACCATTGGTTTATGGTATTTTGGCTGTCATGCTTGTGCTCTGGTTTTGAGTCACAGGCTGACATATGACATTTGCTATGTCATCAATGCTGCTGATGTTGTTGAATCTGCATTTGACTGCATGTTCTAGATCACCTGGCAATTTTGTTAGGAGTTGATGGTTTCTCATTTCTATTGTCATATTGGGATCAATAGCTTTTAGCCTTTTTGTTTGTTTGAGACACCATTCATATGGGTCTTTTTCTGTGGAGTATCTATCACTTTCAAAGGACATGGTCTTTTGCCAGATCCAACTACCATTGCTATACTTTTGTATAATCTGGTTCCTCCACCATGGCCAGCTTTTCCTGCCATGTATTTCTTTCATCTCAGTATACCATATGTTTGCATGGCCTTTGAATGCTGTGTTAAGTCTTGTTGTGATCCAGTAGTCTGGTATCTTTGGGACATCAAAAAAGAGTCCATCAATATAGTCAATGATTTCCATATGGTCATATTCCCCAATTCCTGAGAACTTTGGCCAGTTTGCTACTTCTGCTAACTGTTTTAGTGCCTGTTTCTCTGAATAGCTGAGATTTTCCCCATCTTGGTACATTGAATCTGATCTTGACTTTGGAATCTGATATTCAGGTTCCTGGTCATAGTCTTTATCCTCTTCTTTCAATTTTGTAGAGGTAGTGGGTTAACCTTGTGTTGGAGGGTATTGATTGTCTTCTCTGTCATAGAGGTAATCAATTTCTTTATCAAAGCTATCCTGTTGCTGCTGGATACTCCTAAGATCTCTCCTCACAGTTTGTTGTTATTCTAGAATTGAATTCAACTGTCTGTTAGTTTTTTCAAATTCTATCCAAATTTTGGCCAGATTTGTATTCAAGTCTTTTATGACTGTTGCTTGGAAAGCATTTTCTTCTTTCAATGTTTCCACTTCTGTCCTCATTTTTTCTGAGGTTTCATGTGTCCAATCCATGAATTGGGCCAATTTGGTCCATGTGAATTTGTTTTCAAACTCATGAGTGTGGATTGTAGTCTCAGTTATTAATTCTGGATCAATTGAGTCAGAACTATCCAAACTATTTGTAGGTACAACTATTTTTTGCTTTTGTGTACTTCTTGGACTAAGTCCATCAGCTTTTTCATCAATGGGTCTGCTTCCTTCTTCCTCAGGTTGAAAGAAGTCTTGTTTCTCCCTTGGGCTCCTTTTCTCCTTTTGGAAACTACCTGGAATGGTTGGGGAGCCTCGGATAAAGTTTCCTTTGGCTTGTAAGGCCTGGAACTGCTGGATTGTTGTGGGGAAGATGGGACTTCTCCTTCCATTTCTGGGGGTACCTGAATCTGACTGGGCTCTTCCTTGTGCCAAGATCTCTCTATGGCTTGTATGGCTGCCTGGTTCTCTTTGATTCTGATTGCTCTTTCTTCTAAGAGTTTGAAATTCTTGTTGGGATTCCAACCTTGCATTTCTGTCATAAGTTACATCCAAGCCATTTGCTTGAGACAGATCTTCTGAGTTGTTATCCCCACTTCTGCCCATGATGCTGCCATAGTGAACATTTTGTTGTCCATGCTCCATGTGAAGAGGTCTTTCAGGAGTTTGTGCATTTGAAGGACCTGTTCTGCATCTGTCCAATCTCCTGGTTGGACTTCTGGGTTGAATTTGATTTGAAATAAGACCTTGGGTAGGAGTTCCCTGATGGTAAGTCCTTTGATGGTCATTTGATCCAGTAATTGGCTGTCTTCTTCCTCTGTGTCTTCTTGGCCAGTGTTCTGGTTGATTTCTTGGGAATCCAAGATCTCTAAGAAGTGGAGGTGTCATGTTAACAATGTTAAAAAATGACAGACAATGAATGAAAAATGTTGTATGTTCCAAGGTTTATTTAGCTTTAGCAGGCCCTTGTACAAATTTATGATCTATACTCTTTGGCAATTTGCCTTTAGAGTTTACAACTGGGTTGATAACAGTGATTTTCTGTTTTTCAATTCGTTTTGGTGATCTAACTGGTTTTTTAGGAGCTTTTCTCGGTTTTTTGGCCCTTGGCATGGCTATTGGTGTCCAATCTTTTGACTTGATTGTCACTTCACTGTGTCTTTTCTGCTTCCCCTTGGTTTTTGGCAGCACCTCTCTGTCTTCTGAGGCTGTCACAGATGGATTTCCTTGTGACTGGGTTTCTAATGATATATATTCTTTTTCCACTAATCAGAAAAGATATTTCAAATTGTATATCAGTATTTTATGATAAAACAAAATGATTTTATTCAATTCTACTGTTATTTTTCAAAATTTTTAAGTATTCTTATTATAATATTTTTTTTATATGTTTTTATTGAAAAATAACAATTTTTGAGTTTTTCACTTATGTTTTATAAGTGAAAACTTTAATATCCAAGTGTTTTGTGAATGATTCGCTTGGATATTATTATGTTTTTGTATAAACACGTCAAATTTATTATAATATAATAAATTTGGTTATAAATATTATTACTGATATTTCTTAATGTGAGTTTTTATGAATTAAAACTTTAATATCCAAGTGTTTTGTAAATGATTCACTTGGATACTATTGTTTTTCTTCTAAAAAAACACGTCAGATTTATTAAATTATAATAAATCTGATTTGTTATTATAAATATTATAAATAATATTTATTTTAACACTTGATTTTTGATTAAAATATCAATCAATTACAGGTTTTCACGTCAATTTGAGTGATGTCTTGTTTTAAAGGAAATATTTAATTAAAATATTCCTTATAAATAATAAAAAATTATTTTATTATTTAATATTTATTAATTATTTATTAATAATTGTTTCTTTATTAATTTTCACGCACTTTGGTGAAAAATAATAGTAAAAAATAAGTAATATACGGTTTGTATATTATTATTTATATTGAAATTTAAATAATACTGTTGTATTATTATCAAATTTTGTGAAAATTATTGCAATATAATGAAATAAAGAGGATTTGTACTCTTACTCTGAACAAAAATATTTGTAATATATATTTTTGGAGAAAAAAAATTATGTATATAATATATGATGCTATATTATATATAAAAAAAATGATAATAATGGAAAATAAGATAAATTCAAAATTTTACTCACTGTTAGTAAAATAACTTTCAAATAACTGAATTTTTACGCCTAATTCAGTTTAAAACACATCCAATAAGGTTGAAAAACCACGGCCAGGACCCCGAAATGTCAGGGTGAGTCTATATAGTAACTATAAAAAGTTATTTGAAAGCTAGTATTATGACTGTGAAACATCAAAAAACAAATAAATTTAAATCTTTAGGTCCTACTGCTACATGGTAACAGTGGTGATGAGTCTGTTGAGGACCTGGGTTGCAATACTCTAATATCTTTGACTGTAAAGATGTACTACAATAATTATATTCTAATTATATCTTCAATGATCATTCTAAGGACACTACTGATTGATAACAGTTTTGTCACGTAAGAATATGGATCATAAGATAAAGATGATGGGTTTTCAAGGAAAAAACCCTTCTTTTTTATATCTTTCAAGACTTTCAAGAGTTATTAACTCTTCAAGCGTCAGAGGAGTGAAAATTTTCACTCCAATGATCAGTCTGTGGTTCTGGATCATCAATTCTGACTTCAATAGAGGCAGAATTGTGGTTTTGGAACCACAAATGATCATTCTGGATCAATACAGGGTGAAAAAACTTTTCACCTGCCACGTCAGCACTTGGATGACGTTGTTCTGGTGTCTGTATGATCAATAATGATTATTTTAGAGAGGTTATATCTTCATAAGTATATCATTTTAAGTATGAGAGCAATACTGTTTGATACAAGTTTGATACAGTCATGTATTGCTAGAAAAACCTTCTAATCAAGATATCTCAGTCAGTTCTTAAGATATGAAGAAACCAAGAGCACAGAATTGAAGGTCTTAATGTGCTCTTCAATTTGGTATGCTTCATGTTTACCCTTCTTCAATATAGCAAAAGTTATAAGGGCTTTAAGCTTTTGGATGTATTTTTGTACATCCGTATGAGGCTTCACAAACTTCCATACCAGATATCTTCTTCAATTTGGAGGATATCTGTATTCTGATGATACAGTCTTGTAGGGCTTGATTAGCTATACAGTTTGGTATACTACACTGTACAGTTGTATGAGTGTATGCCAAAGATACAGGAGTTTGTTTACATTGTTGTTTTCAGAATATCAATATTTTGGTTGTTAAACCTTTGAACCAAGATCCCTCAGTCAATTTAAGAGATACAGAGGTCTAAGGTTTCTCAAATTAAAGCTCTTGTTTGGATCTTTCATTTGGTTATACTTTTGTACAGTGTTGTAAAAGCCCTCTTTGACTTTCAGGGGGGTCTTGGTTTTAAAATAAAGGTCATATGGTATCTCCAGTTTGAGTGGTGTTACAGCAACATGGATGATACCATTGTGTAGCTCTCTATGTGAGCTTTAAGAAAAATACCATTTTGGTATAGAATAACTTAAATATGCATAAGTTAGATGAGAGGTGAAAATAAGGGTTTTGACTTGTTTATTCTCCTCTAGGTTTCCTTATTCTGTTTGGATAAGGTTGGTGTGTAATTTAAGAGGAGTTTTTTCCTCTTATCTATTACCTGTATTGACTATGTTTGTTCAATACTTGTCATACCATTATTTATGGTATGTTGGATGTCATGCTAGTGCTCTGTTTTAATTCACAGGTTGACAAGGATAAAAAGGAGGCTTTTCACAGCCAGAATTGTTTCCTCATCCTGCTCTTGAATATCCTATGTAGTAAACTGTCCAAAACAGTTTTACTCTTGGGTAATAATCAGGGTATGATTATAGTTTTAATTATTGTAGTTCTTATTATAGTAATCCAGTTGGTAAGACTGCATCCAGGGTTCTCAATAGCGCTCACCACCACTACTTTTTAATAGCAGAACTCTCTTATTATATTATAAAACCATCATATTATTAAAATCTCTTATTTCAAAAACTATTTTCACATGTCACAGTCATAGTTCTAGTTGTAAATAGCCTAATTACTGATTCAACATAGATTCCAGCTGACACTCTATAAGGTGTTAATAGCAAAACTACTTTGATAAAACATAAAAGAATTGTGAAATTTTATGTTTTTCTCAATGTCATGCCAAAATAATGGGAAAGTGAGAAACACCATGTTACATATACACCAAGATTAGTGTTATGCATTTTTGTTGCACTTAAAAATACAGTATTCTTAAATACAGTTTTGGTACACCCATAGTGAATATCAGTCTTTGAGCCTGAATTACTATTTTGATGTGAAAATAACTCAGGGGGACAAAAGACATCAAAGAGAGCCAGGGTACTCAACCTCTCAGACCTCTGAGGCATGGATAGCTATAAAGCTTGGATCCATGGCCAATTATGGCCCAATTAGTATACTAAAACCTTTTGGGAGTTCTGTTACCAATTTAAATTGTGAGTCTTTGAGATATTACCACATATCCCAAAAAGTCACAAAAAAACTTTACAATATTTCTTCTAATAATAATGGTTCAAATTATTATCTTAAAATAAGTAAAAAGGCCATAAAAAGGCATAAATTATTGATTACCTCTGAATATAATGAATCAACATGTAAAATAAATTTCACCATGTGATTCAAAAAGGTAAAATACACATATAAGGTTTATGTATCAAGTAAAAAATGCCATAAAAAGGCATAAATACCTGATGATATCAGAAACCAATAGATAAGCATGTAAAATAAATTGTAAAATAGGCTTCCCAATGAAAAGCTACATGTATAAGCTTATTAAGTCATATGTGTAAAGTAAATACTTAATTAAATAAACTGAATATATGCACTTTGATGATACTTGCATGTATTCAAGGATTTTAGCTCATATCTCTTGAAATATACATGATAGAGAGCTTAATCAAAAAAAAGCTACCACCTAATTACCCTAAGGGTATGGTTTGAAGCTTTATTTTACAATTCTAAGAAAGGTTATAAGTTGTAAGGGCTTATTGAACAAAATTGTTATAGCTGTTGACTACTTTGTTGTGAAATTGGTCCAAACTCAAACCAAAGTGCATATTCAGATTTGAGTAGCTCATATGTGAATAATGATGTAATTTTTATCATTATATTCAAGGTATACCCCTTGAAATCATGGTCTGAAGTGTAAAATTGTAAATTTCAACAGAAAAAATGAATTACAAGAAAAATCATCAAACATAGCATCTTGATTATGTAATTAAATTCTCTTTGAGATTCAAGAACAAAATGGCAAGCTCTCAGAATTAACTTTCTGAATGGCTTTGGCTGTATAAGTCAAAAGTTATTAATGATCACAGTTTAAGCCTAAAATTGATCATTTATGATCACTCACTGTAATCTTTGTCTGAAATTAACAGTCATATAAGTGATAAAAGTGGTGAATAATAGTTTATTATGACTAAAGCTAATAAAATACCCAAATTTTAACCTTCTTCCAAGCCTATGATGTCAGAAAATGTAGAGCTGAAATGATAACTCTAAATGTTAGCATAATAATGAAATAAGATGGTATAATTAGGATTTAATTGTCACAAAGCCTTAAAATACTGATACCTTCCAGTTGTTAAAATCATTAAAAGTCTACTAGAATCTTTGTGGACTCTAGGAGGGAGGGCTTTAATATACATAGAGCTCTTTTTACCTCTATTTTCCCCTCAGACGGAACAAAAACAACAAATCATTAAGAAGAAAGGTAAATAATTTATTCTTTTTATATAAAGATATTATATAATTCAAGAATAAAGTAAATATGAACTATTATCATCATTATTGAAGTGATTAAACCAAGTTTGAACTTTCTTTGTTAAATTTCTCTCCAAATCTCTCAATTCCATGCAGGATATAGAAAATTTGTAGTTTCTTTCATTTTTATTTGTAAATTAAATTCAAATAAGTTTTATACATATTCTTAGGCTTAAAATAACTCAAAAGTATTACATTAAGTATCAAAAATAGGTTATTTGAATCCTTTATAGCAATTTTCTCTTTATCATTAATTTTAATAATTCCGTTAGTAATATAAATAGTATTTATATTCATATATAGCTTTAATTTTTGGTAATATAATTGTTATAAATTGTTTTTAATATTAAATAACAATTTTTCAAGCCTTCATCATTTTTCTTTAAAAGTAACAAAGTTTAATAAATTTTAATATATTTATTCTTATTTTATTATTTTTGGAATATAATTTATGTTATTCTATTTACTTAGTAGTATAGATATTTTATGCTATAATTATAATAATTCTTGATTTTATTCTTTAATTTCATAAGAAAATGGTAATATTTACATATTGTTTCATAGTTAAACCTTACATAAACTCTCATTAAATCATAAGAAAGCTGCAAATAAGCTGCTATTTTGACATGACAAGGCAGCACAGAGGAACTTAGACTCCTGTAACCATTTCAATTCCTAATTATTTTCCCTTGATAAACGCTTTTTTGACTAGTTTCCATTGCTTTGCTTCATAGAAACAATCTATACTGTGCTATTTAGAATTATACATATAAATGAGGTAAAAACTTCACAAATTCATTAAAAATCAATTATTGAGAAATATTCATGAAGATTTAAGACCCAATGTATAATGGCATGATTCATAAATGAAACAAAAAATCATTCTTTCATAAGTAAAATTAAAGGTTTTACTTACAGTCCATTATTGATGATTCCACATGAAACACTGAATCTTCAAAAAATTCACAGAAAATACAACCTGTGATGTAATTTACAATAGCATTGATGAGTTTAAGAAATCAATTTTTATTTTGAAATAAAAGAAAATTTATATCTTTTACTCCTTTCATTGGTAACCATAAATGGGTTGGTAGTCACATAAAAGCCTTAATCAAGTAATTATGATAGTCTTAGGTGACAACAGATGATGCAATCAATAATCCAAAAAGGGTAATTGCTTTCTCACTCAATGGGATTTTAGTTTGCTCCATGGAATGCATCTGTGAGCTGTAGTTGACTTAAAAGAGGCCCACTCTTTCTGTTTTTTTTTCAGATAATCTTATAATCCAATTATACCTTTATTACCAGAAAGTAAGTATTGGTCAAAATCTCTTTTTAAGTGTTTTAAATCCTTCAGAATCAATCAGAAAGATGTTAAATTATACAAAGAAACTACAATATGTTGTAATACTTTTATAAATCAATTTTGATGCTTTAAATTCAGAATTTATCTTCCAAGTCTCTCTACCAATTCTTTTCAGAGTATTATTGGAGTATTGGTGAATGTTTTTAATTAATTCTTCAAGTTTTTCTATAGTATTAGTTTTCTTCAAGAACTATAGTTATAGTTATCCTTGCAAAAGATCATTATATATTAAAATAATTGAATATTTTAATAAAGAAGCTGTATTCTTAAATACTTCTTGTAATTGATTCTTGTAGAAAACTACTGCTTACTGTTATAATTACTTTTCCACGACCATGGAAATTTACCCTGTTGGACCTCCATATGGCATATGCTTCATATACAATTTATGGAAATTCAGCCACATCCATAATCATTGGCCAAATTGACCATTTCATCTTTTCTGGCCTTTGATGGACAGTTCACTATCTGGGGAAAACTTGGCCCCTTCATCATCATCAGGCCTTCCCTGTCCAGTTTCTACTTTTCAGAAATCTTATGTATTTTCCATTCAACAGGGAAAATACATCCCAAAATCCTGTATTTGCCTTTTTGAGCTTTAAATATAGATTTGTACATTTTGCGGTATTTAGCCATTTTATTCCATTTTCCCATGTAATATGGGAAATATTCCCAAATCGCCATATTAGACCATTTAGGGCTAATTTGCAGTTTTGCAAACTTTTCGCAAATACAGTTTTAAAGCTGTATAAGGTGTATTTGGCCAAAAACCCAAAAATGGGCTAATCACCCAAAAACACTTTTTCACCTTTGAAGACACTCAAAACCCATTCCTCACTTATACCCTCCTGGCATCATTCCAAAAGACCTTTGGACACTTTCACCCTTGAATAACAAAAAGTGGCATACATAGTTTTATACACCATTCTGCATCTTTTTTCACCAGAAATCCAATGGCACCAATCTCAAAAGGTTATTTCAGCATTTTATAAGATGATCAAGGAATCACATCATCTAGAGGATTCATCAAGGGTCAAGGGAAAGTGTTACTCTCAAATACTAATGCTTCCATCAAGAAATTATTGTTTATTCTCACTCACAGTATTTCTCAAAGGGAATACTGGCAATTCATTCTCAAGTGGTATTCAAGAGGTAGTTCCAAAACCAATCTGTCAAGTGTCAATGCTCCATGAATCCACATTGGCAACCACATTAACTCAATAAATTCTGTATTCATCAAGACCTGTATTTGAATCATACACCCTTGGAAGATCATTAAATCCAGTTCATCCTTCAACACCAGGGCAAATCTCGTGTCAATCGTCGGCAATTGACTTCACGTCAAGCAAACATCAAGCAGGAGAAAAGTCAAGCTCACGTCAAGAAAAAATCAAGTGAACGTCAAGCACATGTCCCACTCTTGTCTTACACCAAATCCTGTGACATCCACCAATATTGGTTCCCCTGTGCCTTCAACTCAGAATCCTCACCACCTGATCATCCCGCAACTGTCAGAGGGTTGGTAAAAATTACACAAGACCCACCTGTTTGCACAAACACACATCAAAGAGGTCCTTCAGCCAGTCTTGATGTAGGCGGGGGGTTTGACTTCACCAGATCATCCATGAAAGGACTCCGCCTGAGTGGGATTGTCTTTTTTCAGATGACACTGTTAGAACCCGCCGCACAATACCGCAGATGCAGGTGCGTTTGCATGTGCATTGGCAGGTGCGGGTGCATTGGCGTGTGTGGGTGCGCAAGGGCCGATTCCCCTTCCAAAATGATGATAGTGCAGTTAGAAATTTTGGATGCTGTGAAAGGTGAGTGTGTGGGTCATTTGATCATTGAAATTGGCTTATTCACACTGTACCCAATGTCAAAATAGTAAGTTCTTTGTGAAAATGTGAAATAATGAGCTTTGATTGTCACAATTGCATGTCTCCGTCACTAAATTTTGAGGCAGTTATTTCACTAGCAAAATTGCTAATGAATCTGAGAGATTTGCATTTTTGTAGAATAAATATCATGAAATAACGGCTTTATCATTACAAGCAGTCCACATGACAGAACTTTGTTATCATACAATCCACAGTTACCTTCTATTTCTTCTTCAGATATAATCAAGTTTCCATCATCAAAACCAACAGCTTTATAAATATTCAGATGCGTCCAATCTGGTAAGAAATTCACATCAATCTTACAAGTTTTTAAGATCAGAAAGTTATTGTTCAGTATGCTAGATGGCTCAGAGACTTTGAAAATGCTATTAATAAAACCAAATTGTCGTGAGTTGCCCCTCAGAAAACATATCACACTGTTTCTGACGTTTTTGGATTCAGTTGGAAATATATTGTTTCCAATATTAATGTTTGAAACCGGAAAATACCAAGGTGAGACAATCCTTGAAGTGGAGGACTTGTGGATTGCACGATTGTGTCTAAGCTGATCCAATCAACTATTTCCCTTGTTGCATGAAAATTCTGTAAGTACTCAACCAGGCAATCATAATTTTCTTGGTCATGGCGGGATGGTTTGTTATATTTATGGTCATTGAACAGGGCAGGTGGCTGTGATTTGAAAAGCTGTTTTATTTCACATGGCACGGATGGGGATTTCAGGAGAACGGAAAGGTTGGAACATCGACAGATATGTTGAAGTAAGGTTTTATCTATATCATCTATTCAGAGTTGCAAGAAGTTAGTCTTATTCAGTTCAGGTGTTTAATCAATGTGAATATATTGATCTTATTAATTGACGTACATATTTTGTTATTTGTTGGCATTTTTGCAAATACTCCAATCAAGCGCTCATAACCCCATGTGGCTGAGGCTTGTTCTGGGCCCCAACGTTGGAAGAGTTCAGGAATATGATCAGAAAAATGATGATTTGGTTTACTTTTCTGTTTTGGGAACCAGTGTTGATTGGAAAGGCGGAATTTTTTCCAATGTTCAGCAAATGCAGTTGCATCATCTATTGAAACAGTCCAACTTGTGGCAATGTTGATGGCACTAATCAAATGAAATGTATTCTTGGTTAGTTCATTTGCAAGTTCTTCTGACTGACCCATTTTTCTTTGAATGTTGGCGGATTGGTGTAAATCTAATGACATCTGTTGACTGAGAATTGAAAATGGAAACTAGACCTTATATAAGAGAGCCCATTCAGCGGCTTTTAAGCTACCATGAGAGGGGGAACCCATGTTGCGAGGTACTCTTGTCCATGATGAGGGAATTATTGTCTCAGATATGATTTGTCGCAGATGCTCCAGAGCCTCACCCTTGATCTGGTAATCACTCAGTGCAGTGATATCCAATTCGGAGGGGATTTCAGAAGTGGGGATGTAATCCACATCAAATGAAGGAATCTCAACATAAACACTAGATGGATGTTCCGTGTGAGGGGTGGACATTGGGAAGTAGTTTTTTCAGGTGGAAGTAGTGGGGAGTGGCTCATTTATTATTTTTGCTGCGTCTCTTCTCAGGGAGTGGGCCTCTCTCAATGTGATTTTATCAAGAGAGCTGTTGGAGGTCATGGAATCTGAGTCTGAACTGTTGGTGTCATTGGATTTCCTGTGGGACCTGAGGTAAACCAAAATTCCCAGTATTAAATTATGAATTATGTCAAGATTAACCATTCTGGTTGCATCCCAATACAGAAGGTCTTCTAAATTTGAATATCACACTCCATACTCAGAGAAAATTGTTTGTCTTTGTTGTGGGGTTGCCCAAAGCCATTTGGCAATGGTTGATTTATGATTTTGATATGAGCGTGTGTAGTGAAATTGAGGACCAATTTCTTCAATTTGAGCTTTGTGAATGGTGCAAAAATTACAAAAGTGGTTGTCTGAATGGGAAATAAATCCAGTAAGCTTGCGCATGGCAACCACATCCGCAATGGCTGTGAGAATGGCAACACGGATAAAGGATCCTGAAGGACCTGTTGAGGTGGGTGAAAAATGGTAACCTTGCCATAGCTCTTTAAGCTCCTTGATGAGTGGCATTAATAGGTAATTCAATTGAAGGGAAGTTGGCTCCTTTGGACCAAGGATGATTCCTGCAACATAGACATTCTCTGGATTCAATCTTTCTCTTGGGGGGAGATTAAGACAAATAAGCATGATAGCTCCAATGCTGGCCAACCGGGTTGACTTTCCATGTGCATTAAACCAGTCCACATAAATGGAGAAGGCCAATGCACCAGGAATGGACATGAATGGGGGGTCATTGATATTTTTAGTGCCAGTGAAGCGTCTCCAGACCAATCCATCCCAGACGTCACATTTTGGGGAACCTTTGGGCGTTTGGGATTGTTGATGTTGATGCAGAATTTCCATAATTGCAGCCCGCTGGAGAAATATGGCAAGCCAATTTTTGAATGGTTGATAAATGAAATGTTTTGTTGGTATAAATTCTTGCTTCATGTTGGTTGTGTTTTGAGTGCGGGGTTCAAATGAATAGATGAATTTTCCTAATGATTTTGTGCAAGGGGGATCATGATTATTTGGGTCATTATGGCCTTGACAGTGGGGTTGGTCACTTGTGACTGATTCAATAAGTCCATCAAGAGAGAAACATTGAGGACAAAATATATAGTTTTGATTCATGGTTCCAATTGGAGATGTTCAAATATGGTACTCAGATCTTGAGGTATATGGAATGCAGGAGTGGGGGGACCACCAGAGCTTGACATGCTGGACTTGATCAGCAGGTTTAGGGCGGGGATGAGAATGCATGAAGCCCTGTGGGGTATATTATACCTTAATGATAGAATGGCAGACATTATCATTCCAAGGTCTTGTGGGGGAAGGGTTTGACTGCTGCTGTATGGTTTCTGTGCAGTTGAATTGAGACCCGGTGCTGTGGAGAAGTTGGTTTGGTTCAATGGTGAATAATCAGCTGGGAATATTTGATCCAATAGAAGCTGTGGGCACTCAGATCCTGATGCAGAAGTAGGGATGTTTGGAAGAGATTTGAGTGCAATGGTTGATTTGAGATTTTTAATGTGCTGTTTATATTGGAAAGGTGTGAAGGCAACTCCGTGCCTATCACCCTCAGGGGAAGAGTGTGTTTGAGTTGCGCAGTGTTGACACATGCATATAGGCATTGAGGAATAGTGGCGGGTTGTCATTGTTGCAGGAATTGGGAGTACGGTTAGTTTGTGTATAAATATCTATGCCTGATGTGAAAGTGTTTAGGAGTGTTATTAATTGGAAAAAAAATTGAGTGATTATTTATGAAGGGGGAGATGATTTGAGCCATCTGATAATTTTATCCCATTTGTAATTGTGCGTGAGCTGCAGCTGATAAAGTGTAACATGTCTCATCTGGATGGCAGAATTGGTTAGGCGTTTAATTGGGTAAAATGCCATGCTGCTCAATGCTCATACATATTCTATTTTATTTACACATGGTGATACTGCGGTTTTGACCCTTGAGGGGCGTTCAAATAGGGATGTGTCAACATTGAATTGGGGGGATTGAAATTCAAACCATGAACGCTGGCACACCATTGTACATGGCTTAAACCTTATTACAGACATTACAATATAACTCTATTACATAAGGGGTTGGAGTGCAGCTGAAGTCTTGGTATTTGGCTTGAGTGCAGCAGGCTTTTAATTGGTTGGAATGTGACTTGGATTTTCTCTTCTTTCTTAAAAAGGTGATGTCTCTTTTTTGGGTAAATCCTTCATGAATATACCCCTTTACAGATGTACAATGCTGTGGAATTTCAATGCATATATTGGCAGTTTGGATAATTCACAAAATGTGACAATGGGGAGGCGGAAATGTTACCAAATATGATTACTTATGGATGATGGGTCCCCTTTGAGATCAAGGGAATATTACATTATATGGTGGTGGGCCGTGCAGGGTGGTTTCCGACAAAAGCGGAGGAGCTCAAGAGGAGGTAGGGAAGATTCTCCTAAAAAGAGGCTTATTAGACTTCCAATAAGACTCTTTTTAGAAATATTCATATAATATCTCTATTCTAAATTTGAAAAGATTTCATCTCATATCACTCTATTTTATCATAATACTGAGGTGTTTTATCTAGTTAAAAATATTACTGTACTTTTTCGGCCCTTATGTCATCTTCCAAGTCACATAAATCCCATTCAGGTTCTGTTCATGACTCAGATAGTGAATCTAGCATAGAATATGTTCAAACGCAGTCACCATTGAGTCCCAACATTCCTCTCACAATGCCTATTGCATCCTCAATGAATGTATCAGGTCTTAACATTGATGTGGGAAATCCAAAGGCTCAAACTTCAAGTACTTGTTCAATCCCAAATATTTCTGTCACTCCAGTTCCCCCAAATCCAACTAATACACAAACGCATGTGTCTCAGGGGCCAGAAGGCACACCTCAAATCCCATCAAATGCTAATCCCCAATAAAAATTCCCACGTGAGTTCCTCCTTAATCCTGGTTGGAATCCAGTCGCATCCCAGGATCCCTTTGGCCAAAGTAAACAGCCAACCCTCAATATTCCATCAGGATCTCAGGTTCATGTGGGCGATGAAAGGCACGTGGATGGGGGGCAACAAAAAAGACCATTGGAGAATGTAACTTGGAGTGGTCTGTTGGAGGGAAATCCAGGTTTGACGCTTCATCAAAGTAAGTCATTTTAATTTTGGAGTATAACCTTTTTCAAAATTTGATATCTTTGTTTCATGGGTGAGATATGGCACCTAAAGGCAAGTCAGTCCAATCTCAGGAGCCAATTGAAGATTATGAGTATGACCAGTCTTCATTAATTTTTTGATGTGTTAACTGATGATGTGCATGGCAGGTGATGAACTTTATGCATCTTCACCTCTGCTCCATAAAGAGAAAGTCACTGGACGTCATCATCCATATTCCTCCAAACCAAAAACAGGTCATGCCAGTTCATCAAGAGAAAAAATGTTGGATGATAAGGATGAGAACATGTCTCCGACTCAAATGGAAACAAATCATAACCAAGGAGGGACAATTTCACAGCACATGAGCATGGCACTCAGTCAAATAGTGAGTTCACCCATCCTCAATTGCCCCTTTCCCAGAGTATGCTTGAACAATCTAAGGTCAGACAGCAAAGGAACCAGGCTCGTAAAGCTCACAATGTGGAAAAACATGCCAGCCAGAAGGAGAAACAAAAATGGCTGAAAGCAGAACTTCCAGATAATGTCCATGGAATGAGATCAGCAGTACATGCCCATTTCCTGTTCCTACTCAAAGTTAGGGATAAGGATTTTTCCTCACTACCAGCATCACCAAGCACAGAAGAGCATTAAATTGCAATTCAAGTGGCTGGTCATCTTGGATATTTCCCCGAGGATATTTTCAATGAGGCATCAACACAGGTTCAGTCTCAGGGTTTCCAAAGCTACTGCAAAAATGAGCTCCACAAGCTAGGACTAAAGCGATTCACTTGGGACTGGGAGAGCTCATGGCAACATCCGTTCAATGAGCTGATGTCTATGGTGTTTTACCGTACATTCCATCTTGCACTGGTCAGCACGAAGTATCATCATTACTGTTGGAACAAGGATCATAATAACTATGGGGTCGTGGCGGCTTTAATGGAGCAATATTTCACTTATTTGAAAAGAGAATGGAAGTCTATTCAAAAGTATGCTGAGTATTTGGTTAAAAAGAAGGAGAATCAAAAGCTTGCAAAGATTCATCAACGGGTTAGTTAATGTATCTCTTCTTCATTGTGAGCAAAGACTGATGTGATCTACTTGATTATGTGCAGACCTGTGAACGCCGTTGTGAATGGTGTGATATGGCTAAATTTCCTATTCCAGCATCACAATTCAATGACCCTCGAGTATGCTCAGATACTGAGGAGGTACTGGAAAATGGCCGTCAAGTTTACTGCAAAGTGGGATTACCCTGGCGCTCCCAGTTATCTAATGAATTGGTATTAAAAATGGATCAAGACATAGAGTTTTGTAATTGCATTAAAAAAAAGGGTAAAAAAAACTATTGATAGATTGCCAGAATTACAATCCACAGATGATGGTGATATTCTGGAAGGCTTATCATTTCAGGTATTTGATCGAGATTGGCTCAAAAGCTGTAGTAAAATGCAGACTAGCGCCCTCAAAATACTTGACATGCCAGTTATTAGGCCGAATGGTGATGCTCTGCAATAAATTAGTAATATAAATGTATAGCACCGTTACAAATTAACATTTTGTGAATTATTTGTGCAGGTGTAATACAATCAGATTATTATTTCTTAAAGATGCAACAGCTTGCTAAATATGTCAGAATATAGACAATATGAGTTGGACTGTATCACTGTCTCCCTTAGAAATAATACTCTATTGCTCATTTTCATTGAGGAAATATTGAAGGAGTTTGATCCAGCTCATGGTGTTCATAATTGTGGACCTGTGCCAGGGTGGGCAGGTGTGATCAACTTGGTCAAACGCAAATTATATAATATCAGTAAGGCTCACGCAGTTAATGATTTTTTCTTTTCCTGGACCTATTGGTGTTTGGAAAATGGCATTTCCATAAGGAAGGATTTTAGAATAGCAATACAATCAGGGTCAAAGATGAGCTTGAAATGTACCTTCTGCATGTTGACCTCAACTGAACGACGAGTGATATAGTGGATGACCTTTACATGTTGTTGCTGGCCAATACAATAGAGTCGATAAACAGCCTGAGCCTCAATGGCTGGGTTCCCATTGGGCTCCTGGAAATGTGGATGTCAGGGGCCGCAAATCAGGGTAGAATCTTGGGGGTCCCCTCACCATTAAATAGACCATATTAGCACAAGTTATATTGAGGCCAGCTCCAGCTGAAGCAATGGATGCAATCAGTACTTCACATTCAGGATTATTGAAGAAATTCTCCAGTGCCTTCTCCTGTGCTCGTGCTGTAATTGTTCCATCAATTCATGCTGAAAGGATAGGGTGATGGGAAAGTGCAATACCAATTCTACAATATAAAAAAGTCAGATGGATTCAATTGGTAATGGATGCATATTAGAATCAATGCACAAATCAAGGAATTGGGTCCATTGGGTATAAACCACCGATTTGGTTGGACCACACCTTGTTTGTTTGTTCTTCATTAATCTTTGTAGGAGGTGTGCAATTTTACTACTCATCATGCATGTTTCCACATCCACAATAGTTCGTATGATTGTTGGGGAGTTATCCTGAGTGCTCCTGCCCTTGGGGTCTTCCAAATCCTCCTCTGCAATTGTGTTAAGCATGATGTGATGGTTACAACATATTTGCAGCTTATTAATATTTCTGAAAAATTCTCCTGGTCCTTTGCTTTTGGATGATAGGAATTCTTCATTTAATGTGGAATATTCTTGCTGCATGGTTGGGTTGAGTGGGAGCAGCTCATAATGATGGCTAATAGTGGGGAGGGATTTGAGATGTGTGGTTTTGGTGTGGCGCAAACTTAAATGCCGCAATTCCAAATGCAAAATATTGTTGCAACCTTTGGAAAGACTACTCAGGATGAATGGTGACCAGTTATCTTGATTGGCGCTCTGGGGTTGAGTGATGAATGATATTATGCCCAAAAGGTCATAAATCGTGTTGCGAATAGGTGTGCCCGTTAAACATATTCGACGGGATGAAAGGAGGCTATTAATGGCACGGTGAGTGGCAGTGTATTGAGAGCAAATATAGCTATACGATGGGGCAAGGGTTATTGGATATAAAAGGTAATTTGTATCATTTAAGCTCAGACACTCACTGTGCTTCATCTAAGATTATATGATGCCAATCAATTTGAAAAATGAATGATGTAGAGGTATTGGTTTGCTTAAATTCTTGGGTGATAGTACTGTAAGAAGTGATGATGATATCATATTTTAAGATGTCAGCCTTGGATAATGAGTAACAAGTGGGACCATGGTAGATTTTGGCATGCAGCGCTCCAACCTGAGCATGCTTGGATATTTCTGATTGCCAGTTGGTAATTAAGCGAGGGGGGAAGATGATCATGGTGGGCGTGGAGCGATGGGGGTTTGCAATCATCCGCTCCTTGGAGGTACCAATTAGAGCAATGGCCTGAATGTTTTTACCTAATCCCATATCATCCACAAGCAGTCCTCCAAGAGGGGTATTGGTCAAAAGGGATTCAAATGAGCTAACGACCTTTTTTGTAATGATGTTCCTGGCATCAAAAGTGCATTCTGGGGGTGAGGTGGCCCAAAGGTTACAGGCTAATTGGCCATTGGGGATTTCTCAATCACAGAGAAAAGCTAGTCCGGTCTTTTGATGAGGGAGAAGGGGGGTTTGAATGATGGCATGGGGCGGGGTCATCATGGGGAGGTCTGATCCACTGGGTAATTGTATCAGTTTTTGCTTGGAAATCAATGATGAAACAGGAGGATATGAAGCTGGTGTCGAGTTTGAAGTGGGAAATGTGGGAGTAAATAGTTGACATTGACTATGACTATTACAGTCATATTCTTTGGGAATTTTAAGCTTGAAATCTTGTGCTCGAAAGTTTCCCATTATGAATAGAATGTTTGGATACCATGTGAAGAACATCAATGCTAGATTGGGTTTCTGAGATGAGGAGGGATCATTTGCATCAGTTATAAATACTCCCTCAACAAAGAATATTTGAGTAGGATTGGATTGGCAATTTTCAATCCATGCCCCACCAGGACCACAGTGCATGAAAGTTTTTGGTGCCTGTCACAGACAGTGGAACTGTGACCTATAATACCAGAAAAAGATCAAGGAAATTCAACCTTGATCTTGTAGCCTTTTCTGCTCAGTTGTGATGATTGCGCAATCAAGCAACCTAGGGTCTAGTCATGGTGGTGGTGGGGGACCACCTGTTCCGACATGACCCTGAGTGGAGAGCTCGAGTGCTTGTTGATGGTTTCTGGCATCAATGTGACAGAAGATCAAAGTTTACTGTCATGGGTGGATTCCACAATTGTGAGGGAGACACATTGCGAAATTTGGGGGTTTCAAACCTGTTGGCAGAAAGGGCTTGGGAGTGATGACCCAACAACCCTTATGGCTCCTTATACCGGCCTGTTGTGTAGCTGATGCCCCTGATTGAGGACAGGGTTGCCCATCTGTGTTAGTGCACTTCGGGACGCAGTGCTTCCTACCCCGGGGGTACTGTCACAGACAGTGGAACTGTGACCTATAATACCAGAAAAAGATCAAGGAAATTCAACCTTGATCTTGTAGCCTTTTCTGCTCAGTTGTGATGATTGCGCAATCAAGAAACCTAGGGTCTAGTCATGGTGGTGGTGGGGGAACACCTGTTCCGATATGACCCTGAGTGGAGAGCTCGAGTGCTCGTTGATGGTTTCTGGCATCAATGTGACAGTGCCCCAAGAAATGGTATTAACATTTGGGAAAGGGTCCCAGGGAGAGAGCCAATAGCAGGCTGGTGATTGGGGAGATATACAAATATGTTGTGTTGATTGTACCATATGATAATCCAAGAAGCTAAGTGGGAATTCTCAGGATTTAAGGTTATATCGCTATTTATTTGAATACGAATATTAATCATCCCAATGCAAAGTGGTTGTGAAGGGGTTGACATGATGGCTATTTTAAATTATTTGGGGACAGTTGGAAATTATATGATCGGGAAGGGTTAGCTAAGTGGAATGAAGACAAATAAGCACAGGTGGGGAAGTTATATGAGAGGCAGCAATGGGCTCAAGGGGGGATGGCCTGTGGTTACGTGCATGGTCTTGATGGAGGTGGGCCTCTTGGGCTCATAATTTTCATATCCGATTTGGGGCATATATCAAGGCAAGGTGCCCAAAATGAGGGTGCACCGATATGACTGCTGGATCTGCATCAAGTTACGAAACCTTTGGTGGAACAAGGTTGACATTAGCATATCCAAAATTGGGTGGGTTGTAGCAACTTATTGTGGAAGGGCATATTAGAGGCATGCAGCCATGTTTGCTGGTGTGACAGAAAACAATCAGCATATTTTCCCCAGGTTAATTTTCGCACAGGGACCTCCTGGGAAATATCACTGTGGGGGGGTGAGATATGTTTGGTGGTGTGCCACCAAACATGAGCTTGGTATTGCCTGAATTTTTTCGCTGATTGATGCCTACTGGGCTTCCAGGGAGGAATGTGTGGCATGATCAAAGGGGGCGCGGGCCATGAACCATGATCCACATATACATTCACCCCTATTGGGTTTGAGGCGGGTACGAATCCACCAAGATTGGCATCAGGGTCTTTGCCTTACGCGTGTACAAAACTCCGGCGAAAGAGGCCACCCCCCAAGGGATTTTTTGGCTGCAAGCCAGGGGCCACAACATGCGCGGGGTGTGTGAGAACATGCAGAAAATGACCCGTGGTGGGAGATCCCCATGCAAACATAACCAGCCTCAGCAATCATAGGTTGGGATTATTCTAATGCGGATGAGGCTGAAGCAAATCCACACTGATTGGCCTCAGGTTTCCATGCGCAAGTGGGTGAGCCTCTGCAGTCAAGCTGACCCCCTGACCAAGAAAATAGCCAGTCGGAAGACTGGCAGTAAAATGTCGCCCAGGCGTGTGCAAGTTGTCTGCGTATGACCCATTGGGGGTGCGTATGAAAGCTTGTGCCTGCCCGCCAATGAGCACGCGCGATGAACAAGCGGGGCCAGTCAAAGTTTTCCCGACAATGGCACCGGAGTAAATCCACTGTTTGTGTATGACCCAAATAATAAGTCATCCCATTATGACCCAATTTCATTAGCTTGGATTACACCCACATCTGTGCCGTAGTTAGGCAGAGCTCTCCAACAAGGTGCATCAAAGGGATGCAGTTGAGATATATGACTTGATGGCTTGACGTTATTGAATGTTACATTGTTGAAAAACTTTTGCTCTTCCCCGCAGCCTACATTTACAAAGGTGTATTGCGTACTACAGTGTTGGCTTTACAGATTAGGAAGGTGTAATACTACTTCAGCCTGCATGCATATAGCCAATGGGTATCTACCTTGCAATCATTTGCATATACATAGCTCATGTGCCACATGCTCAGCATTGCATTTCACCCAATTTGCACACGCAAGCTGAGCATTTCATGGTCAATAGCACCGTGTGGAAGTGCTCAGTAAAGCCATGGTCCGGACCATTTTTGAAATAGTTATTTGGAAGGCTCAGTTTGGAGCACTTCACCAAAGTGTGTGAAATGCTGCACCTGGCTGAAATGTCATCCGATGCTGTGTCAAATGCTCAGATTGTGTGCATACAAAGACAACCAAGAAATAGCTCAGTATGGTGCATTTGATATTGTTATATAAATAGCTCAATTACTGTGCAATTAAAATGTTCAGCCACTGAGCATTTCAATTATGACCCGAAAGCAAACCTGAGCAATGGGTCAAGGCAAGCTCACGCTGTCTTCACTTGTCTTACAGCCCCCCCTTTGTTCAAACACTATTACCAGGCCATACAGCCAGTAATTTCGCCGCGGTCACTTGTGACCAAATGCACCACGTTCTTTTCTGCATGGGGAATTTGGGTATTGCACCCACCATGCACATTCAACGAGGGCCTCACGACCACCCCCTGGGTGATTGGGTGGTTATTTAAAGAAACAAAGGGGATTTGACTGAGCTTGACAATTCAATCAATAGCAATACTCAGCCATAACCCCTTGTTCTTCTGCCTCACACCAGCATTTCCCTTCTCAGCTGCAGCATTTGCTGCCACTGAGCTTCAATTTTGCCCACACGCCTTGAAGCTGAGACTTTTGTGGGTGCTGCAACTGCTGAGATTTTCTCAGCTTCACCATGGTATAAAAGACCATCTTCACACCACAAGCCCTTCACTTTCTTTCTCACCCCCTGTTGTCCTTCTTGTGCGTATTCCCCTTGGTCTTCCTGCCTTTCCATTCTTTTATTTTGCACTCCACTGAACCCACTCCCCTTCCTTTTAACTGTTTGTTTTTCCTGATGATCCTTTCAGACCCCCACTTCTATCCACCTTGTCCGATACCTCCATTTCAAACTTTTGTTGTCCACATGTTCCGAACTTCATACTTTTTTTCTCCTCTTCCAGACTTTTAAACACTTTGGACTAGACCCTTTTTTTTTGTTTCCGTTTTAAATTTATCTAATTCATCTTACATCTTCATTTTGCTTCTTGATTTTTTACTTTCTATTCAGTTACTAACCTCAATTGTTTTGTTTTTAGATGTTGTGCAGTTTATGCACCAAGCGGGGTATCCCCTTCATTCGTTCCTTGATGACGACTGACGCTTGTGATGCTTTCTGACAAGCAAACAAGAAATGTTTGTTTGTTGTCCGCCCCTTCCGACCACGAGGCCAGAGGAGTTCTTGCCCAAGACACCCTTGCAAGAACTCCTTTGTGATCGGCAATGATGAAACCATATCCGAGCACGAATGGACACTGGGACCTCAAGCAGGCCAACGGGAACAATTCCAGATGATTAGCCCTGTCCCCTCAAGCATTGATTTGTCCACCCCCCCTCCTAGGCCACCATCCAATGGTCACTTCACTCCTTGACCTGAGCGAAGTTATTATCCGGCCGATGAAGGATGGCAATGGCAAGAGGACATTTGAAATTGGGTCGATCATCACCATGTCTTGTCACCGATGGGATTCTAACGCCAAAGTAAGTTTTCTTTCTCCTCCTTATCTCATTTCTCTTCATGCAATAATACTGACTTTTTTCCATTACTTATAGAACAAAACCCCCTGAATCCCCCCCAAAAAGACTCTCCCATTCCTAGTTTGCCTCGCGAGCAAACCCCGCAGCAACCCACTCCAGGCCCGAGTGGCACCCAATGGTCAGAGGAATTATTCCGCGGTAAGCAGCCAAAGTTTCATTTCATTTTCACTTTCACTTTTGAGTCAAGTTAACTGACTCTTACTCCTTTTTTAGAACCCTGCTGAACCAAAGAGCCACCTATTCCTGGCCCGAGTCCATCCTCTTAACCACCTGAGGATGATATAACTCGTGAGCCAAAACCTGAGGTGGCTACTACGCACTCCATGGAGGAACCTTTTGGTAAGTCCCAATTTCACTTTTTAACTCTACTCAGATTTTCCTCACCCCTCCTTTGAACATCTCTAGCTTGTCCCGCCACTGCCTGCTCCATCATTATCATTGACAATACTGTCAGCCTGCGACTCAAAACCAGAGCACAAGCATGACAGCCAAAATACCATAAACCAATGGTATAGCCAAGATACCACCAAAACATGGAGCTGAGCCAAATTAGCTCAGAAGGTATCAAAAGAAAGAGGAAACTCACCCCTTTCTGAAAATATAAGTCCCATCACCATAGGACAAGAAATAACAAAGTTATTCCTGCTCAAAGTTATTGCTGAGCATAAACCTTAATTTTCACCTCTCATCTAAAATCTAGAAGGAGAGGCTTAACCCCATCAAATGGGTACTCAAAATGAAGCTCTAAGCCAGGGCTATCCAATGGTACCAGCCAAAATGAGCTAGCACCAGTATTACTTGAGTTATGGTCAAATTCAGACCAAATAAGGGTGAACAAAACATTCACCTCTCATCTAACTTTTACAGTTTTAGTGTGAGATACTTAAAGTGGGGTCTTTTTGGAAAGAGCACAATCAGGGCTATCTGATGGTGCCATCCATTTCCTCATAACTTAAATACAACAGAAGGTATTGGCCAAACAAGCTCAATACAGCTTTTTGCCCAAACCACGCCAATGTACAAAAATACTTGTACATGGGATAACTTTGTCATATTTAATGATAACCATGTCAAGTTGGGTACCATTGTGTAGAGCGCATATAGAGCTATTCAATGAACCAACTTTGAGCTTGATATCTCAAAAACTGACAGAGTTATGACCATTTTAAGGTCAAAATCCCACCTGCTGTCATATACAGCCTTACCATGGGATAACACCCCATAATCATGAATATGAGGTGTCAAATAGACGAAGAAGCATGTTTTTACTTCAATACCTCATATGTCAGTCAATACTGGGGTCCCATACAGCTTCTGTACAGCATTCTACGCGTCATACACGTCAGAATCAGGCTGTGAGGTCCCCAGATGAAAATTTTCACCCTGTATTGGTGAAAACTGCCCAGATGTGATTTCAAAACCACATCTGAGCCCAATACAGGGTATACAGGCTGTTTGCAAACCACAAGCCAGTCCTGGATAGTGAAAAATGTTCACTTCCTCTACGTGGAAAGGTCTAGCAGCCTTTCCACCTCAATTTCAGGATAAAAGGAGGGCTTTTTACAGCCAAAAACCTTTCCTCATCCTGCTCTTGAATAACCTACGTAGTAAACTGTCAAAAACAGTTTTACTCTTGGTTAATAATCAGGTATAATTATAATCTTAATTATTGTAGACTCTATTATTGTAATCCAACAGATAAAGCCTGCACCCAGGGTTCTCAACAGCACTCACCACCACTATTCCTCAATAGTAGAACCCTTTTATTTTATTATAAAACCCTTATAAATCTTTTTAAATTTATTTTCTACCGTGTCACATACACAGTTAAAGTTGTAATTAGCCTAGTTATACCTTTATCATAGTATCATCCTGACAGATATGCCCGTTGGATCCCCCCCTTCTTCTTCCCCAACTTGCCCACCTTCCCATTCTGTTCCCCCCCTCCACTCCAACCCCGGTTCCCTTCCAGTGCCCCCAAGAATCCCAACGCCTCCTCCCCCCCGGTGCAAAGCCCCTCTCATTCCCACAATGACGCTTGCCAGGAATTTACTGACTTACGACCGACTTTGATGATTCCTTGAGCCATTGTCCATGAATAAATCAACCAAATCTTGTTGGAGTATCGCCGCTTGCTCCACATGATGCCTTTTGTGGATGCAACTCATTGAAATGAAATGCACCGGGAATTCCGGGAGGAACTAAACTCCCTCCTTGCCCACGCACTGGAGGCTTATCCAAAGGAGGACATCACCGGGATAGTCTTGAAATACTTAGAAAAATAAATTTTTTTAAAAAAATCTCATTATTTCCTCTTTTTATTATTTGTAATACTTTCTTTCAGATAAAGTATTTGTATCCAATGATTGTTATTTTCCATTTCTATTACATTCTTTGCTCATGTGAAATTATATTTTCCTCAATGGTTCAAATATCCTATTGTGTGAGAAAAAATTTTATAAGTGCCCCACCAAAGGTTTGAGTGAGTATTTGTTTGTGTGACAGTCTCTTGCCAAAGATGCGCCAATAGTTGCCATTACCGTCTGCTATATTTTCTTCTTCCGTGGTTTAGAGCCATATAAATTCTTAACTGTAAAAAAGCGGGAGGTTCCCGCATGTGAGCAATCCGCTCCAGATTCATGAGACATGGCCTTTCCTATGGTCACACGCTATTAATCTTAGTCATGTATTGAATTTTTTAAATTGTTGGGAACCTTCACAAGCGTAAGGATTAGCATCTGAGTTTTCAGGAGCCTGCACAGGCGTAAGGATTGGCATGTGAATTGTTGGGAGCCTGCACAGGCATAAGGATTGGCATGTGAATTGTTGGGAGCCTGCACAGGCGTAAGAAATTGTCAGCATTGTGGGAAACCTTCACAAGCATAAGGATTGGCGTGTGAATCATTGGAAGCCTGTACAGGCATAAGGAATTTTTAGCATTTTTGGGAGCCTTCACAAGCGTAAGGATTGTTGTGAGCCTGCATAGGCATAAGGATGGGCGTGTGAATTGTTGGGAGCCTGCATAGGCGTAAGAATTGGCGTGTGAATTTCCCTGATCCTGAACAGGTGTGAGAAATTTTTAGCATTGTGGGAGACGTTCACAAGCATAAGGATTGGCGTGGGAATCGTTGGAAGCCTTTACAGGCATAAGGAATTTTTAGCATTTTTGGGAACCTTCACAAGTGTAAGGATTGGTGTGTGAATTGTTGGGAGCCTGCACAGGCGTAAATATTGGTGTGTGAGCTGTTGGGAACCTGCACAGGCGTCAGGATTGGCATGTGAAGTGTTGGCAGCACGCATAGGCGTAAGGAGCTTTTAGCATTGACGGAACCTGCACAAGCATAAGGATTTGCATGTGAAGCATTGGTATCCTGGACAAGAGCAACAAACCAGGACATATGTACAATGGCATGCCACCGTATATAATCCACTTCATCCCTTTTTCATGTGAGCCGCCCCATCTTCCGCACTCAAAACCATCCAATCCTGGTGTATATTGTCCTCTGCCTTACCCCACCATTATTTACCCAACACACATGCAAATCTCCTCATTCTTTGAATTGGCATGAGATTGTATTACCATCCCTGATTTGATAGCCCACTCTCTCGCCAATATCATAATAGCCATGGCTTTTTTGCCACATTCCTTTTGCTAACCTGCTTGAGAATTGTGTGGACATACCCACTAGTGTGGTGCTTTCATTGTCCTGTGCTGGATCAGTATAATGAGTAAATGTACTACTGGCCCACACTACCTGAATGAGCCCATGACAATTGGATAGATAAATCCAAAAATGCTCATTTGGGAAAATCAATTTCCCCCCTGTAAACCTGTCAGGATGAGTCTATGTTAAAGAAGTAATAAGGCTATTTACAACTAAAACTATGACTGTGACATGGTAAAAATGGTTTTAAAAGATAAAAAAGTTGATAATGGATGATTAAATTAAGATTTTAAGGGCTTTACTATAGAGATATAGTGGTGGTGAGGGCTGCTGAAAGCCCTGGGTGCAGTTTTATCTGTTGGGTTACAATAATAAAAGACTAAAATAATTAAATTTATAATTATACCTGATTATTAACCAAGAGTAAAACTGTTTTTGACAGTTTACTACGTAGGTTATTCAAGAGCAGGATGAGAAGATGATTTTGGCTGTGAAAAGCCCTCCTTTTATCCTGAAATTGGGGTGGAAAAGGCAGCTAGACCTTTCCGCGTAGAGGAAGTGAAGATTTTTCACTCTCCAGGACAGGCTTGTGGTTTGCAAACAGCCTTTATACCCTGTATTGGGCTCAGATGTGGTTTTGAAACCACATCTGCGCGGCTTTCACCAATACAGGGTGAAAATTTTCATCTGGGGACCTCACAGCCTGATTCTGACGTGTATGACACGTAGAATGCTGTACAGAAACTGCATGGGACCCCAGTATTGGCTGAAATATGAGGTATTGAAGTAAAAACATGCTCCTTCGTCTATTTGACACCTCATATTCATGATTATGAGATATTATTAAATGGTAAGGCTGTATATGACAGCAGGTGGGATTTTGACCTTAAACCAGCCATAACTCTGTCAGCTTTTGAGATATTAACCTCAAAATTGGTTCATTGGATAGCCCTGTATGAGCTCTACACAATGGTACCCAATTTGGTATGGTTATCAATCAAATATGGCAAAGCTATCCCATGTACAAGGATTTTTGTACATAGGCGTGGTTTGGGCAAAAGGCTGTATTAAGCTTGTTTTCCTCATAACTTCTGTTATAGTTGAGATATGAAGGAGTGGATGGCACCATCAGATATCCCTGATTGTGCTCTTTCCAAAGATACCCCACTTCAGGTATCCCACACTAAAACTGTAGAGGTAACACCTGGTCCTCTTTGTTAAAGTCAGGTTCCATGTGTGATTTGTCCCACCTCTGCTTGTTATACTCTTTGGCCTCAGCTATGCATTTGGCAGCAGTGTCACAGGCTTTCTTCCACATATCATGGAAGTCTTTGGCTGTGGGGTGGATGGTTAGAAGATTCTTCTTCAAGTGATCCACAGGTAACAGGGGGTTCCACCCTTTCTCCACCAGTGCAGGTGTTTTACCTGTGGTGGAGTGCTGGCTTGTATTATAAGCCAGTTGGACTGCTGGTAAGAGGGTAACCCAATCATGGGTGTATCCCTCATGGTCCTTGTATTCCATGCCATAGGCACAGAATCTTCTGAGGATGTCCTCCATTGTTTGGATAATCCTTTCAGCTAGGCCATCTGTTTGTGGATGGTAAGCTGTGGAAAAAGCAAGTTTGGTTCCAAGCATGTCATATAAGTTAGTCCAGAATTCAGATGTGAATTTGGGGTCCCTATCACTAATGATGATCTTGGGGACTCCACAGGTGGATATGATGTTATTCCAAAACAACAGAGCAGTATCCATGGCTGTTTCTTCTTTATGGCATGGTAGACACCTCATGCTCTTGCTGAACCTATCAACTATGATCAAACAGGCATTGTAGTTTTCTTTGCCTCCTGGGACAAGTCCTGTAACCCAGTCCATGTTGATGGTTTCCCATGGGTGCTTGGGTTCTTCTATGTGTTGAAGTTACCCATACTTCTTCCCATGTTTCCTATTTTCCTTTTGGCATCTTTCACAAGTGTTGATGTATTCACTCAACTCTTGCTCCCACTTGGGCCACCAAGCTGTGCTTGCTATCCTCTCTCTGGTCCTGTCTTCACTCATGTGTCCCATGTAGGGGCAGTCATGGCATTCTTGTAGGATCAATGAGATGTGGTCTCTGTCTACCACTGTGAGTGCACTTGTGTGCTTTTCTCTGTGGTAGAGCAGGCCATCTATAAGAAAAAACTTATTTTCCTTATAGGCCCTCAACCAGGGTTCTTCCAGCTGGGTTTCCAGTTCTGGGCTCCTGTACTTTTGTTGAAGGAGTTGGAGTAGTATGCTACACTGTTTGTGTTTGGCATAAGACTTCTGTACTGTACTGAAGAATTCATTGTGCAGTTCTGAGGAGCTTATTACCAGTATGGGAGTTTCTGTTCCTTCTGAATCAGTGTTTCTACTGTCAAGGGTACCATTCCCTGGTGCCCATTCAGAAAATCTGAAATTCCTTCTCCTATCTATTTCCATGAAATGGATAGGGATTTTGGCTGCAACTTCTGGGTCATAAGCTGGATTGCTCTTGACATTGTCCAGTGGCCATCTGCTGAGGCCATCTGCATTGGTATGGCTTTTACCTTCCTTGTATATGATGGTCATGTTCCCTCTATACTCCTGGATAGCTATTTGCCATCTCAGCATATGTCTATTAGTAGTCTTCATGTTTAGTAAAGACTTCAAGGCTGTGCAGTCTGTGTAGACTTCAAAGACTGCACCCTCCAAATAATATATAACTTGAATGGTAGTTCAAAGTCAGGTAAGATGAGCACTGGTGCATTGGTGAGTTCATATTTGATTCTCTCATATGCATCCCTCCTCTCCTTGGTTATTTCAAAAGCTACATCTTTTGAACATAACTTGTATAAACTGCTAGTTATGTGTGCAAAATTCTTGATATGGTTTCTATAGTATCTAGCAAACCCAAGAAAAGATTGCATCTCTTTGATATTCTTTGGTACTGGCTTTTGCAGTACTGCTGCTACTTTGTTCTGGTCAATTGCCAGACTAAGACCTGAGACTTTATGTCCCAGAGCTAGTAGCTCTTGTTGGCCAAAATTACACTTTTTGAGTGAAATTTTCAGATTGATGGGTATACATTTACTTAGAACTCTGTCTATGTATTGTACATGGTCCTCCCATGTCTCTGAGTATATAATGATATCATCAATATATACTACCATCCAGCCTTCCATTATTTCTTCTTGGAATATGGTGTCCATCATCCTTTGGAAGTGGGCTGGTGCATTCTTAATACCAAATGGCATTCTGGTGTACTTATATATGCCCATATGGCATATTATTCTGAGTAATTTCATGGAGTTTGGTTTAACTCCATTTTGGTGGAAGCCTTTCATACAATCCATCTTGGTTATGTATTTGGCTTTGGCTAGCTTATCCAAGGCATGAGGTATCCTTGGTATAGGGTACCTGTCTGCTTTTGTGTAGTTATTCAGGGCTCTGAAGTCTCCACACAATCTATATTTTCCATCATGCCAAGTGATTAGGACAGGAGTGGTGATTTCCACTATTTCATTATGTCCAATGTTCCTGATGACATCCATATCCAGGAGTTCATTGATGTGTTTCCCAATTTCTTTCCTGGTTTCCAGGCTTGCTGGAACAGGAGGTCTTCTCAGCATGGGTGGATAAGGCCTTTCCACATCCAGATATAGTTCTATATCATGGCCTTGGATCTTGCCTAATGGTTCTTCACCAATGGCAAATGCTGGTCTGTTCTTTCTCAGCATCTTGAGTAAACCTAGTTTTGTTTACTGGTGAGGTTAGTTCTAAACTGTCCCTCTCTGAATTCCTTCAGAAGTTCTTCCAGTGGATCCTGAGAAGATATCTGGTATATGTCAAGTGAAAATTTCTTTTCCTTGTTAGTACCTATGGTGATGTGCCTATTTTTACTGTTGTAAATATCTATTCCATACATCCTCTGGTAATCTGTTCCCAGTAAAAGCCCTTGGATGTGGGCATCATTAAGCACTACAAACTCTGGGTTGACTCTGATATTACCCTTCCTGTGGGGTATAATTGTCTCCTTGATAATTGTCCCAATGGAAGTCATCTTCCCTGATGCACTTTTAAAGTTCTTTGCCTTAGTGGGCAAGAGCTGTTTTTCCCAGTTTGGGAAGTGGGTATCCAGATAGTTTCTGGCCACTATGGAGCAGTGTGCTCCACTATCAATGATCAGTGGATGCTGAGCATTGTCAATACAAACAGTCATTTTTGTGGCTGTTCCATGTATATATGCCATTCCTTTTGTCGGTGTAGCCAGGAATGTTTGTGCATCTTGTGTGTGTTTGAACAAGTTCTTGTTAGCAGTGTCCTGTGGCATGCCTGCTTACAACTGTATGTCCTGGATTTCCAGTGGGGTTTCTTCTTGGTATTCCACTAAAAATTCCTCTCTTGGGTCTTGGTCATCCTCAGATGGTTCTCTGATGGCATTACCCATAGAGTCTGAATCAGAATCCTCTGTTGGAGGTTCTTCCTCAGGGACTTTCTCTATGGCATAGACTTTCTTCTTTGCCTTTGGACAGTTGTTGGCATAGTGGTCTGTTGAACCACAATTGTGACAAGAATTTCTCTTCTTTGCCACTTCTGCCACTCTTTCTTTGGTTTTGTCTTCAAACTCTACCCTGAAAGGTTGTTTCTCTTTGAAACTAATGCTCTTATATGGGGTGAATTTCCCTATATTTGTCCTCTTCCTTATGTCTTGTAAGGTGTTGGCTATGTCATCTAGAGTGCAATTTTGGTTGCATCCGCACTTTATTGCATGCTCTAGTTCTCCTGGAAGTTGTGTCAGGAGTTTGTGATTGCTCATTTGGATGTTCATCTGAGGATCAATGTCTTTGAGTCTTTTAGACTGTCTAAGACACCACTCATATGGATCTTTGTCCACAGAGTATTTGTCATTTTCAAATGACATGGTCTTTTGCCATATCCAAGTTCCATTACTGTACTTTTGGATGATTTGATGCTTCCACCATGGCCAGTTTCTTCTGCCATGGATTTCTTTCATTTCTGTGTACCATATACTTGCCTGACCTTTAAATGCAGTATTCAATCTAGCAGTGATCCAGTAGTCTGGTATGCTGGGTACATCAATGAAGAGTCCATCAATATAATCTATGAGTTCCATATGATCATATTCTCCTGATCCAGAGAGTTTGGGCCAGTTGGAGGCCTCAGGAAGCTGTTTCAAGGCTTCCTTCTCTGAATAAGACATGCCATCTCCATCCTGGTATTGTGATGGAGATCTTGCCTTATTCAACATCATGGTATCTGGTTTGATGTCATCTGGTTGATATGGATTCTCCATAGCTTGGCCTTGTGGTTGGGGCTTCAAGCTATGATAGGCATTAAACAATTTGTTAATGTCTTGATACAGACACTCCCTGTCCCTTGTGCTGTGGTGTTGTTCTCCGAAGACTATATTCAGTCTTTTGTTGGTTTCTTCAGAGGCTTTGCTCAGTTGAGCATATCCTTCTTGAAGATTTTTAACTATTTGTTCCAAGGAGGCTTGAGTTTGTCTCATCCTCTCTTGGCTAGCTTTAATTTCTGCAAACTGCTTTGCAGATTGTTCAGCATATTGGGACATTTGTAACCACAGTGTATCACTGTTGATGTTACTCTCAGATGTGACAATGTTATTTTCAGTCTGAGTGGGGGTAATGTTTCTATTACTATGACTACTGATTCTAGAGTGGTTTACAACTACTTCTGGTTCTTGTGTACTTCTTTTACCAAATCTAACAGCTTCTGGATCATGGGGTCTGACTCTTTCCTCCTCTGGTTGAAGGAGGCTTTGTTCTTGCCCTTGTTTCCTTGTCTTCTCCTGGAAACTTCCTGGAATTGTGAAGAATGGTGACTCTTGGCCAATGATCTGTTGGTTTCTGAATGGTGTGAAGCCACTGGAGAGCTGATTTGGCCTGCTCCTTTTGAACCTGAAGGAATCTGAGTAGGCCCTGTCTGGGTTAATTGTTCTTCTATTGCTTGGATAGTGGCTTGATTCTCCCTTATCCTCTGTGCCCTTGCCTCCAGGAGTCTGTGCTGCCTGGTAGGATTCCAACCTTTGGTGATTTCCATAAGGTCTTTGAAGTCTATCACTTTGAGACAGATCTTCTGGCAACTTGATCCAAGTTCTGCCCAGTGAGTTGCTAGGTTGAACCTCTTGTTGTCCATGCTCCATTGAAACAAATCTTTGAGGAGTTGGTGGATCTGAAGAACTTGATCCATATCTTTCCAGTCCTCTGGTTTGAGGTTTCTGTTGAATTGGAGTGTGAATGGCAATTTTGATATTATCTCCCTCATTGTTTTGCCATCCACCACTGTGTCCAAGGTGTCTTCTTCCAGGTCTGCTGGTTCTGGACAATGCTTCTCTGTCCTCTGGCTGGTTCCTTTGGAAGCCAAGATCTCTGAGGTATGCAGGGGACATATCAGTGTTTGCAAGCAGTCAAAAACTTTATGTTCTTAGGGTATTTACCTTTGACTGTGCCTTGTACAAACTTATTGTCTGCTGGCTTGGGCAGTTTGCCTTTGGAAGTTACAACTGGGTTAATAATTGTAATCTTTCCTGTACAAGTGGTTAAGGTTGGTTTAGCTTGTATGGATGCAGAGCTTCGTGGTTTTCTACTTCTCTGAGTGGCTATGGGTGTCCACTTCTTGGCTGTAATGAGACCTTCACTGTGCCTCTTTCCTTTGCCCTTGCTACCCTCTGGTTCTGAGGGTGTCACTGGTGTGTTGGCCTGTGACTGGGTCTCAAGTGGGATGTAATTTTCTTCCACTGAATCAAGGCAGGAAAAAAAGAGGGCTTATGTCAGTTAACACTTCTCAAGGGTGCTGGTTTTGCACGTCTAAGATTGGCCTCTGGGCTTGTATGTTACTACAATGTGCCCTGTATAGTGACAGTGTAATTGAATCAACAATTCCATGTCAGAATTACAGCTTTTGGTACCCTGTCACACTGTTTGTGTGCCAGTATCCCACAGATACACTTGTGGTTTTCAAGTGTATTCTGTACAAGTGGTTTTGTATAAGTGTTATTGAGTTAACAATACACCTAACCACGCCTCAACTGATGGTACTTCAGTCAGAGGTGTCCTTATTCAGTCAAGAATACAGGACTTATTGATGGCTTATGTGTTTTTATATACAGAACACGCCAAAAATAGTTATTTTCAGTGGGTATTAACCACGTGAAGGATACTCTTATAATATGAGTATATATAAAGAAAAGGATAAAGATATATGAAATATATATCTTAATACAGAAATCACGCCTAAAAAAAGATAAAACACTTGTTAATAAGTCATAAAAAGAGAAAAGACTTACTTATAAGGTCCAAAAAAGGATTTAAAACACGGCCAGGCCCCCAAAATGTCAGGATGAGTCTATGTTGAAGAAGTAATAAGGCTATTTACAACTAAAAATATGACTGTGACAAGGTAAAAATGGCTTTAAAAGATAATAAAGTTGATAATGGTTGATTAAATTAAGATTTTAAGGGCTTTACTATAGACATATAGTGGTGGTGAGTGCTGCTGAAAGCCCTGGGTGCAGTTTTATCTGTTGGGTTACAATAATAAAAGACTAAAATAATTAAATTTATAATTATACCTGATTATTAACCAAGGGTAAAGCTGTTTTTGACAGTTTACTACGTAGGTTATTCAAGAGCAGGATGAGGAGATGATTTTGGCTGTGAAAAGCCCTCCTTTTATCCTGAAATTGGGGTGGAAAAGGCTGCTAGACCTTTCCGCGTAGAGGAAGTGAAGATTTTTCACTCTCCAGGACAGGCTTGTGGTTTGCAAACAGCCTTTATACCCTGTATTGGGCTCAGATGTGGTTTTGAAACCACATCTGGGTGGTTTTCACCAATACAGGGTGAAAATTTTCATCTGGGGACCTCACAGCCTGATTCTGACGTGTATGACGCATAGAATGCTGTACAGAAACTGTATGGGCCCCCAGTATTGGCTGAAATATGAGGTATTGAAGTAAAAACATGCTTCTTCGTCTATTTGACACCTCATATTCATGATTATGAGATATTATCCCATGGTAAGGCCGTATATGACAGCAGGTAGGATTTTGACCTTAAACCAGCCATAGCTCTGTCAGTTTTTGAGATATTAACATCAAAATGGTTCATTGGATAGCCCTGTATGAGCTCTACACAATGGTACCCAATTTGGTATGGTTATCATTAAATATGCCAAAGTTATCCCATGTACAAGGTTTTTTGTACATAGGCGTGATTTGGGCAAAAAGCAGTATTAAGCTTGTTTGCCTCATAACTTCTGTTATAGATGAGATATGAAGGAATGGATGGCACCATCATATAGCCCTGATTGTGCTCTTTCTAAAGATACCCCACTTCAGGTATCCCACACTAAAACTGTAGAAGTTATGTGAGAGGTGAATGTTTTGTTCACCCTTATTTGGCCTGAAATTGACCATAACTCCAGTAATATTGGTGCTAGCTCATTTTGGCTGGTACCATTAGATAGCCCTGGCTTAGAGCTTCATTTTGAATACCCATTTGATGGGGTTAAGCCTCTCCTTCTAGATTTTAGATGAGAGGTGAAAATTAAGATTTATTCTCAGCAATAACTTTGAGCAGGAATAACTTTGTTATTTCTTGTCCTATGGTGATGGGACTTATACTTTTAGAAAGAGGTGAGTTTCCTCTATCATTTGATACATTTTGAGCTAATTTGGCTCAGCTCCATGCTTTGGTGGTATCTTGGCTATACCATTGGTTTATGGTATTTTGGCTGTCATGCTTGTGCTCTGGTTTTGAGTCACAGGCTGACAACACCACTTTGACGGATCTGTTTGAATTTGGCCGGTCCGCTTATCAGCTTGAAACCACCATCCCAAAGCATACAGCGATGCATCCTTATCAAGATGGGGTGAGTTTTTGAATCCATTCATGGTGAAAGTGAGTGTGGAAGCAAACTCGCATGCACCCTGATTTGTGGGAATATTTCCTTCATAGTTGACTTGATCAAAAGACGGAACCCCAAATGAGTTGTAGCAATTTTGAATCTTCTGGAATAAATTATCCCCAACATATCGTAAGGATTGACCTAGAATGCAACCCACTGAGCTCAGATTGGCACCTCGGTCCCGCCATTCATCTTTTGCGTTTTCAATTTTCCCAACACTTCCTTACAGACCAAATTGTTCATTCTTTGTGCTGCATTTGCGCCACCCAATTGTGAACATAAATCCCTCCAGTAATGCTCCATTTGTTGCTATTGGGTCGGTGAATCTCTTTTTGCAAAATAAGAATTGTGATAATTCATCCCATTGATTGACCTCAACTTCACTCATTGTTGTGAATGGTCGGAATTCAACAAGGGGAATGAGTAATCCGGTTGAAGAGAAAATTGCCACACGGCCAAAGTGAATGTGTTTGATCTGATTGACATCCACAACCCTCCGAATTTCACTTGGGGTGATATTTGCTGATACTGTCATTGATATTTGTGCTGTTGGGCAAGAGGAGGAAAACAACCTATTCATTTGCGTTGTTTTGCACTCATTTGTATTTTGTGATCTCCCACTATTCCACAGTGGTTGAGGGATCACTATGTGTTGAAGCAGACAAGATATCAGATACTGCTTCCTGCAATTTGAAGCTAAGGAGTTTTGAGTCCAGAATGGTGCCCAATGCCCAAGGAGCTTTCTTTGGCACACATCCTTTGACCTCCCTGTTGGAGCCCACATGACATTGGCACAATCTGAACCGACTAAAGCCAATGTTATTCTGTGGGGCCCAATGAGGGTGCCACATAAATGTGGAAGAATATATATATATCTATATATATACACTGAGATTAAGCGAGCAACTCACACTTTCCTTCCTCAGCCCAACGCTTTCTCGCGAGTGTCCTTTTTGTGAATGCCATGCTTGCAGCAGAAAATGAAATGAAACCAAATGATTACTGATTTACTAATATCACCTAAATTGAATTGCGGTCGATGAATCTTTTTTAATTGCGGCTAAAAAGAGAGATCACACCTGTCCTTTGCAAATTGGCGATCTCAAATACCTGAACCTGAAAATTGCGGTGGATAGTGCATTATTCAATTTTACATATTGATGTTCCCATGCAATCATTTCCAATCCAGCCATTTGGAATATTGCAAGCACACGCAAATGCAATATGCATCCTGCTGCGTATTCCTAGTTATCCTAGTCCTCATAAAAGACACAGGAACATTTGGCCTATTATGGGCTGGCAGGAAGTGATAAACGCGACCTCCCACAATGCCCCCACGTGTGCTACTTGTGTGCACAACTGCCTGATTCAGCTTGCGTCTTGTTGGAGTATTTTCAATGATGTACGGAGGCATGCCGCCGTACAATTACTATTGGTATTCAGACTGTGGCATCCGGGCAGTAGTAGGATAGGAAGTCATGATTATTAAATTCATGAATAACTTTGCAAAATTCAATTACAATCTATCTAGTACAAAGCTAATCTAAAATGGGTCAATCCTGGTTGTGAGTTTAGCTGACCTGGGTACAGTCAAGGTGACCTCATCACTTGAACCAAGACTGCGCGTTGCCACCCATGAATCACCAAAGTCTAACACTAAGCATCGTGCAAATTCAAATCTACGAGGTACAGTGGGGTCAAAAGACTCTGATGAGAAGAAACTTTGATTCAGTAAATTACATATATACTTATTAGTACGTAGCCACACTGGCTCCACTAGATTTTTACCCTCTGAAAGTTTTTCGGAAATGTCAATTAGTGATAAAGCCCATTTAACTGAGCTTGTTCTCCAGTCATATGAGCATACCATCAAACCACTAATCCCAGCTGCACAGAATGCCACTAATATACCATAGCAAATTCAATTTATTCCAAGATTCTTGTGACACGTCAAAAGATCTTTGATGGCCTCATTTTTTTTTATTTTGTGAGTTTGCCTTTGATGCCATTAACTTTGACCTTTGTATGTGCACATACCATGTTGTAGGCAATCATCAAATGGATAACTGTATCCATTAGAGCCTCCAGGTTCTTGTGCAGCTTTGTGGATATCTCATTGTCAGCCCCGCCACCTTCAATGCTGAGTTGAGTTTCACGTTGCTTTGATTTACTCAAGCAGGAGGCAAGGTATTCAACTGCTCCCCGTTTGAGTCCCAGAGGATCGGTTCAATTTGATGTTGGTGCAACATATGGTTTGGGTGCAATCACATCAAATGAGACTAAACTAATGGATTCAAACATAACATTTGCCCAAAAATGTTTAACTGGATTGGCAGGGTAAAGAAGGCTCTGAACCATTTTGAAGAAGGAGTGTTCAGATTTTGGGAGATTCTCTGGAGGTTTAGCTGATTCCTTCATAAATTTGAGATTCCAAATGTTGTGATCAAAAAACGCTTCTGTTTCTGTTGGCTTAAAAGAATCTAACCCTGTATATTGCAATTTATATCACCAGTAAACAGCAAATAATCATGTATCATGCACAAAGATAAAACTCACCTGCCAACTCAGGGTCCTCCAGCCAAGCCAACATTTTAAGCTCTTGGTTACTGATCACCTCAATACCAATGGGCAGGAATGTATGACCATCTTTTGTTGGTAAATTGTCCCATCAATTTTTGTAAATACTATTGATATTATCAAGCCCCCCTTTCCATGATTGTTGAGTAATATTGGAATGATAATTCAAAATGCCTGAAAACTCTTCCATGTGGGATAAAAATATTCCTTGAAAATTAGCAGACAATGACACTTCAGGCTCAGGGTCAGTAATTATATCAGTCATATCTCGTCCCATTGTATCATGTTTAATTGTCTCCCTTTCTTGGAAGGCTTGAATATTCCAAGGAGGGGCGGGAGGGGTTTCATCATGGATTGTTTCATTGGGTATCAGGGGGCTTTCAGTATGTGGAGCTTCATCATGGATTGTTTCATTGAGTATGGAGGGGGGTTCAGTATGCGGAGGTTCATGATCAATATGGTCCCCTTCAACATTGATCATCTCATCACCTTGATCCCGAGAATCCTTTGCAGCTTCAAAGGTACGGCATTTTTTGTTTGTTTTTTTGGTCACATGTATATTTGGTCTTTTTCCTAATCTTTGCCTGGAAATCCAATTATGACTCAAGATCCTTCAGGTAGAGATGCTCCCACCTGCACACCTGCTCATATATTGTAAGCAGCTATTTTTATCAATTTTGTCTTGAATTAGTGATGGACTTATGGTTCAAATCCATTTTGAGCAGGCTCATGGCTTCAGCCATCTTTTGACACACATAATCAGGAATTTTACTATCATTTTGAATTTTTTTGAGCCTTGGGATTTTTTGAGCAATGTTGGGAACAAATTGTTCCTTGGATATAATTTCCACCTCCCCACTAAAAGTTACATCATCTTGCCCATCATCTTCTGTTGGTGCACAAGGTTCAACAGTCTTTTCCTTCTCATAAATTTTAAAATTCGGTTTCTGAGAGCTTGGAGGCTGACCTGAAATAAAGGCTATGACACAATATCAGGTTTTGAGAGATTAGAAATCTTCAAGATGGATGCATACTCACATTGTGGAAGAGCTGGTGGATCTTGATTATCTTCATGTGACTGGCTCTACTTCAATGCCTAATTCACAACTACTGGCCATATCAGAGATTTCACTTCCACTCTCTGGGGCTGAAGTTGTTTGTTCATTGAATTCAGTTGAATTTCCTGGGGTTTGGGCCATGGCAGAGGTAGTTTATTGGGAAAATAGATGGTGACAAGTTGATTGATAACCTGATTGAAGATTGTAGAATAAAAAGATTCAAATTGAAGAAAAAAGGTGGAAGTAAAATAAGTTTAAAGTAATTGATTCTTTTTGAGGTAATATTGGAGAATTTTGGCGAGTTTGAAAGAAGTTAAATATCAATTTTAAGTAGTTTAAGAGTTATTGAATACTCTAGAAAAAATATATTTTAGAACCACAAGCTGAGCAAAATAAACCTGCACATCAACAGACTTGGTACCTTCTATTGAAATTGTATTTCATTTGTAAAAGATGATTTGTTGGGAAATTCAAGCAGGTGATGTGTTGCAAATTATTTCATATCATTCAAATGAAATCACTTCCCTGTGAGACATTGAATAAAGTTGACTAGTGAGAAACCTACTAAAGTCAACTTTTGAACTATTCAACGCTCATGAGGTAAGGACTAAGCAAAGTGTTCTATTTGAATGATATGAAATAAAATGGTTTTGTAGGGGAAACAGGAGACACAATTCTTGTCTTAAATAGTCCACTTATAAGGTTTTAATTTATGAGTCTCATGATTGAAACCCTAACCACAACATTGTGAATATACTGACTAATCTCCCCTTAGGTCCTGTTGGCAGAGAAGGCGACTCAGCATATTTTGGCAATTGCATTCATTGTGTATGCCAACAAGCCACTGTACACTATGGATGTAGTACGGAAGCGTAAGGATAAGCAGTGTCGGGAGGGCACTACACAAGGATAAGGATAAGTGGTGTCAGGAGCATGTTGGGAGTGCACTCCGCGAGCGTAAGGATGGTAAGCAGTGTTGGGAGCATGTCGGGAGTGCACTCTGCAAGCGTAAGGATGGTAAGCAGTGTTGGGAGCATGGCAGGAGTGCACTAAGTGAGCGTAAGGATGGGCAGCAGTGTGGGGAGCATGTCGGGAGGGCACTACAGAAGCGTAAGGATAAGTGGTGTCGGGAGCATGTCGGGAGTGCACTCCGCAAGCGTAAGGATGGTAAGCAGTGTCGGAGGCATGTCAGGAGGGCACCACGTGAGCATAAAGATGGTAAGGGCGGGGGTGTGAAAGCGTAAGGAATTGTGAACCTTTGAGATATGACCACATACCCAAAAAGGTCACAAGAAATGTTTAAAATAATTATACATTAAAAATAAGTACCTTAAAACTACAAAAATACCATAAATTGGTATAAAACCCGGTTTAACTTGAAAACCAATGAATAAACATGTGAAATATAATACACCATTGAATTCCCAATGGTGAAACACACATATACCATTTTTATGGCATATCTGTAAAGTCAATATTTAATAAGTTATAAGTAATAATACCTTATAAAAGACACAAATCCTTACTTATTTCAAAAACCAATGAAACAACATGTAAAATAAATGGTACCATTGGAATATCCATAAATCTCCACACATAAAACAATTAATAAGCTAAGCTTCAAACCCAATACTTAAGGAATTAACCTGAATATATGCACTTTTTTGGTCAACGCATATATTCAAGGATTTTAGCTAATATCTCTTGAATTATGCATGATAGAGTGATGAACCAGAAATAAAGTCATCACGAAATTACTGTAGGAATACAGATATGAAGCTTCTTTCACAATTTATAAACAAGGTTAAAACCTGTAAGGGATTATTGATTAAAATCAATAGAGCTGTTGACCACTTTGTTGTGAAAGTGGTCCAAACTTAAAAAACAGTAGACACTTGGATTCTACTAGTTCATTCGTGAAGAATGAAGTAATTTTTTTTAGAATATTCAAGGTATAACCCCTTGAAATCATAGTTTTAAGTTTAAAATATCAAATTTCGACAGAAAAGATGAGTTACAAGGAAAATCATCAAAAATAGAGTTTTGATGATGTAATAAAATGCTCTTGGCAGCATGGTGACGTTATGCCAAGCTATCAGAATTCACTCTCTAAATTGCTGTAGCGTGTAAATCTTAAAAGTTATTAAGGATAAAAGCTTGAGCTTAATTTGATCAATTATGATCACTCACTGTAACCTTAAATTAAGTTTAACAGTCAAATAAGTGATTAAATTGGTGAATACTATTAGTTTATGATTAAAACTAATAAAATCCACAAAATTTGGGGTTCTGCCAAGCCTTTGACGTCATCAGACTTAGAGTTATAGTGATAACTCTAAATAATGGCGTGATAATGATGTAATGAGGTTTGATCATGATTTAATCCTCACCAAACCTTTAAACATTGATTAATTCCAGTGGATATAATCAGTAAATGTCTACTAGAAGCCTGTTGGACTCTAGGAGGGAGGTATTTACTATAAATAGAGCTCTTTCTGATCTGTTTTCCCCTCAGACGCATCAAAAACATTAAATAAATACAAACAAAAAGGTAATAGCTTTATTCTTTATATATAAAAACTTTTATATTATCAAATACCAGAGTTCATCTTTATTATAATCATCAATTTTGACGTGATTAAATCATTTTTTTAACTGTTTTTGTTAAAAATCTCTCTAAAACTTATTTCCACGTAAAAAATCAAGAATATTTGTAATTTCTCTATTTTTTATTGTAAATACAATTTGTATAAGTTGTATTTACATCATTTGGCTTAAAATATCTCAAAATTATTATATTAAGTGTTAAAAGTAGGTTGTTTGCTCTTATATTAATAATTTTCTCTATATTATTCTTTTAATAATCCTTTAATTAATATAAATAGTATTTATATTAATTTATAACTTTAATATTAGTAATATTATTGTTACTAATTGTTTTTTATTAATAAAAAAATTTTTTTTACGCCTTTATTATTTGTTTTTAACAATAATAAAGTGCTATTAAATATATTAATTATTTTATATTAATATATTTATTTTTATTATATTCTATTTTATAATATAAATTATATTATTATATTTTATTAATAATATAATTATTTTTACGCCATAATTATAATAAATCTTTATTATTATAATTATTTTTATCTTATTTATTTCATTCATAAGGACATTCATAGTACAATAAGTAAAATATTAGTAATTTTTACTTATTGTTTAATAGTCAAACCTTACAGGAGTGGTGAGGACAGAGATGGGGGGGCAGTGTCGGAGTCTCATCTGGAGGGTGGTGCGGGCGCGTCAGCATGCAAAGCTTTTGGGCGGATTAGGTGGGGATGCAGAAGCCAATGAGGTGAAATTAACCAAACATTGCAAATGGTGTTGAAATAGGTTTGGGCTTGGAGTGACATTCTCATGTGAAACATGTGACAATTGACATTGTCTTCATGCTGACGTGACGTGACCCACTAAATCCAGTGACTATAAAGTGACACTAACGCAGCTGAAGCAAGATTTTATACTGACCGTGGTACGACGTGAAGTCAATCACCAACGATTGACGCAAGATTCGCCCTGGTGCAATTTGGCAAGGTATACATTCCAACAGACAATCAATACAGATCAGCTTCCAGTCTGAAGGAGTCAAGCTCTCAACCTTTCACATATAACAGCCTCCTTTGACCCTGGGGGCTTTTCCCCCAGTTAATTAATATATTTTCATTTTATTTTATCATTATTTATCTTATCATTTTTGTTAAATGAATACTGATATTATCAAGTCAGTCATTTAGCACCTCTTTCATTTTCTTTATTTTCCTGTAAGGGAATATTAGTGGTTATATCCTTTACTCATTCCATTGTCCCTTCTGGAAGGTTGAAACAGTTATTAAGGATTTACTTGGTTGTCTCTTTGGCTTCTTATTTCTCTTATTTCCTCTCATCTTTTGTACCTGCATATTTCTTAGAGAAATTCACTTCTTTATTTTTATCTTCTTTATTATTTGGAGTCTTGCAAGTGATTTCCCTGATTGCTGAGTGCCAGGCCACTCTTGGTTTCCCCAAGAGCCCCTGTGACACACTAGTAGTGTATAAAAAGTAAGGGAAAGCATTAATTAGTTAATCATTTAATTGTGGTTATAATAATTTTGATAATTATATTTAATAATAACAGTCATAGTACTGTTGATTAATAAAAATATTATCAATAATTTAATAGACACATCTTAAATAGTTCTTTTGGAATTTTTGAATTCTTAATTTAAACCAGGAACTCCATTCAGAATTTGCAAAATTCCTATATATATAAATTTATGCATATTTCTGAATTATGATTTGGTGCTAGCTATCTATTAAACAGTTTCTCATAATTATGAATTCAGCACAAATATATTCACCACTCAAACATGTCAAAAATAAATATTATTTTCTTAGTCAATTTCCATAAAATTGTTATTTAATTTTCAAAAAATGAAAGATTTTTATCTGGAGAGGTGGTTATTCACTTTAAAAAATTATTTCATGCCAAATCATAATCCTATAAAAAAGAAATTTGATTTCTATTTCAAAGGAGATTTGCTTTTTGAAAAATTTGTTACCAAATGTCACATTGATGCCAGAAACAATCAACAAGCACTTGAGCTCTCCACTCAGGGGCATGTTGGAACAGGGGGTCCCCACCACCACCATGACTAGACCCTAGGTTGTTTGATGTCACAATCCTCACAACTGAGCAGAAAAGGCTATAACATCAAGGTTGAACTTCCTTGATCTTTTTGTGGTATTATAGCTCTCAGTTCCACCATTGGTGACACCAAATCACAAAAAAATGCAAAACAATTTGGCAGTAATACTTAATTCCCACTTTTTTCTCTCTTTATTGAGAGAGAAAATACTCAACACAATTTAAGTCAATGCACAAAAACATATTTTCTCATTGATCCCAGAAAAAATAATTATTAAAGTATCAGAACTCTACTATCCAGCTTCAACGGATCAAATGAAATTTATCAAAGGCATCTTTGATGTGGAATATTTGTCAAATTTTGAGAAGTTAATATTGTTATAAATGTCTCTATGTGAGATTTTCTTTATCTGGTAAAAACTGTTAATATAGAAAAAATATTTAGTAAAAATTCTTCAAATATCTGCATCAATTGATATCAGAGTATCCTTTTGAATTTACTTATAAATTGGTCAATAAATTGGTACATTTTCAAAGGCTCTGTTTATTTTTGAAAGGAATTATGCATCCAGAAGTGATAGTATTAGATATTGGCTACTACAACTCTTTTCATAGGATTTTTTGGCCTCTTTGGAGCTTTGGATGTGTGTAATTTTCACCTTCATTTAAATTTGACTGAATCCTTTGTCCAACTCACATTCACTGGCCAGGTTGTAGTAAAATCGGACCCAAGTTCAATTGGAGATTATTTGACCATTTACTACTATTATATATTCCTTGATTGAAAAAAATAGATTATTTTTGTGGATGTTCATTAAAATTACTGAAGCAACAGGTTTATTGAAAGATTTCAAACAAAGATTGACTATCAAATTTTCAATAGTTTTAAAAAAAGTAATATATCTGACCATTGAGACTTCATAAATTCCATTTGATGCTGTTGGGATATAACTGTGAAATTTGAAGTTACTGGCAAATTGAAGATATTTTGATCCTTGGGGATTCATTACATTTGAATCCATGATTTTTTATATGTGCACCAATTTCTCAATAAATTTTCCTCCTCATTCTTCTACACACTTTTCAGCAAGTTTTAAGTTATGTCAGAATGGTTAAAAATTTTGCATTGTCTTTCATTCTAAGTTTCTGTGATCAAATTTCCCTCTTTTATGTATATGATTTCAAAAATATTGTTATTTTTAATTCGTGGCATTTGTTTTACTATTTTCACTTATTTTTTGGAGCTATAATTCTCATGTCTCTCATTTTATTTTTTGTTTTTCAATTGCTTTCTGTTTTAAATTCTTCATTTTATTATTTTTTTACAATTCTTTTCATATTTCTTCATTTTTGTTCATTTTTTCCATTTTCATATGTTTGTTTCATCAAGTTCTATTTTCTTCTCATTTTTTTGTATTTTTTCTTTTGACAATTTTACAATTCCAATTTTCTTATTTTTTATTTTTGCTTTTAATTTTTGATAATTTTTTGATTTTTTTTAATATTTGTTCAATTTTTTTTAATTTTTTTTTAATTTTTTTTTAATTTTTTTTTAATTTTTTTTTAATTTTTTTTTAATTTTTTTTTAATTTTTTTTAAATTTTTTTTTTTTTTTTGAATTTTTTTTTGATTTTTTTTTTAATTTTTTTCAATTTTTTTGGATTTTTTTTAATTTTTTTCAATTTTTTTTAAATTTTTTCAAATCTTTTCGATTTTTTCTAATTTTTTTCAATTTTTTTTTTCATTTTTTTCATTTTTTTTCATTTTTTTTCATTTTTTTAATTTTTTTTAATTTTTTTGATTATTTTGAATTCCTTTCAATTTTTTTTACTTTTTTTTAATTTTTTTCAATTTTTTTTAATTTTTTTAATTTTTTTTTTAATTTTTTTTAATTTTTTGTAATTTTTTTTAATTTTTCTTAATTTTTTTAAATTTTTTAACTTTTTTAATTTTTTTAATTTCTTTTAATTTTTCCTGATTTTTTTTAATTTTTTTAATTTTTTTTTAAGATTTTTTGATATTTTTTAAGATTTTTTAATTTTTTTTATTTTTATTTTTTATTTTTTTTAATTTTTATTTTTAATTTTTTTAAATTTTTTAACATTTTTTATTTTTTTTTTTTTAATTTTTTTCAATGTTTTTTCAATATTTTTTAACTTTTTTTTGATTTTTTTTTAATTTTTTTTAATTTCATTTAATTTTTTTTAATTCTTTTTATTTTTTGTATTTTTTTTATTTTTTTTATTATTTTTTAATTTTTTTATTTTTTTTTGATTTTTGTTTGATTTTTTTTACTTTTTTCTCATTTTATTTATTTTTATTTTAATTTTTTTCAATTTTCTTTACCTTTTTTGAATTTTTTTGCAAGTCCTTTTTAAATTTTTATTTAAATTGAATTAAAATTCTTATAATTTTGATTTCATCTCTGATTTTTTTTTGTGTGGGGTGCAAACAGTTCCAATCAGCGCAAAGAACGTATTTGGAGTATTTGCACTCCATGAAAAAAATCAAAACTAAAAAAAATAAAATTAAAACAAATGAAATTGCAAAAAAAAGATAATAAAATTATCATCAAATATTAATAAAACTGAAAAATGGAATATTAAAATGAATCCAAATTGATAAAATTAACAAAATCATCAATATTCTCAAAACTTAAAATTACAACAATCCAAAAGTTGAAAAAATAATTAAGAAAAAATCTACAAAAAAACTAAATAACAATCTAAGAATTCACAAAGAACAAAAAGAAAAAATAATTTACAAAATAAATACATAAATGAAATGAAAATGAAAAAAATCAAAAATATTTTCTTTTCTCAAGATATTTACTAAACCTAATACAATACAAAAAACATAAATTATCACATGACAAAAAAAAGACTGGGAAAAATTTCAACAAAATTATGGAAAATGAAAAAAATTTAAAACAAAAACTTAATTCTTTTTAATTATTGAGAAAAAGAAAATTTTCAATATGTATAAAAAACACAGCACTTGGTGGAAGGAATTATTTTAAAAACATGAAATTAAAATTTGAAAAAATATTATTTTACCTTTTGATCAAAATTCTTCTTGAGAATAATTTGCACTTTTTCAGAGAAAATTTTGCAATCAATAAGATTTCAAATACTCAGGAGAATTGATAAGCCGAAATTAAGATTTATGCAAATAATAAACTGATATGAAAGCTGAATAAGGTTGAACCAAAAATGGGTACTGCCCAAATTCAACACTTTTGTTTTATGAAAAATTGCCTTTAGAAAATTTGTGAGAAAGCTGATTGGTTCAAAAGAATGATGAGGTGTCCAAAACAACATTTGAAAAATTGAAAAAAACAAAGTAAATTTTGGTTATTACCTTTGTGCTTTATTATAAAAAGGATTAAAATCAATGTAAAAGGGTGTGGAAGTTGAAAAAGACCTTTCATAATGGAAATGTTTTAAAAAATTGAAAAGCATTTAAAAGTATGGAAGAATAGACTCATATTGTGAGCCTTAGAGGTATTTTCATATACCCAAAAGACCACAAAAGATAAATTAAGATATAAATATAAATAAAATAAATTTATTTATATTATAAAAATAAAAATTTAAAATATAAATACAAATTTATATTTAAAAATCAAAACTTAATCATAATTTAAAAATAAAATTACAATAAAATTCAAAATTATGAATATTCATTTTTACTTGTAAAAATTATGTAAAAGTGAATTTTTAATAAAAATTATAAAATTAAAATATTTTTGGTAAAAATTTATATAAAATATATTATAACTTTTTATCCAAAAAATAAACATATAAAAATTATTTCACCATTTGATTCCTCATAAAAAACTAGGTGGGGTCACCTCTGAGTGAAATTTTTGTAACTCAACTCTAAATAAGCTTAAATTAAGTTTTTAGTATTTTCAATACAAAAATTGAAAATCCTCAAAACTTCGATTTAATTTACACCACATGTGGTGTTAACCATCAATTTTTGTGTTAAAATTGAGGTGTTGTGTTTAGTTTAGAAGTTATGAGGAATTGAAGTATTTTCAATTGAATTCAATTGAAATGTCAAAATGTGCGCGTGTATTACATAAGTAAACTTTAATTTACATATGAGGTATCAATTATTACTGTATTGTACTGTACAATTCAATTGAATTACATATGTAAATTATAAGTATAATACATGATGAGGAATTAAAGGAAAAAATAAATTGGAAAGATTAAAATTGGGGAAAAAGGAACTCTAGCTCTAAGGGGCAGCCAGACCCCCAAATTTCTTGCTGACAGGTGGGAGATGTCAAAATTCAAGCAAAATTTCATTGCTTTTGGCCTGGAATTGAGTCACAGACCCTGTGACTCAATTGATCATCAGGTTTTGATACCAACCAGGGTGGTTTTAACTGCTGCCAAAAGGGTAAAACTACCCTTAAGTTAAAACAATGTTAGTAAAAACAGTTTTAACTAGTTTCTACGCCTCATACACACATTCTGACGTGTTTTGAAGGCTCTAGACCAGGTATTGCTATAGTAATGGCTAATTTAAGGGTCTAAAATGGCTAAAACTGGCTTAAACCAGCCCTTTTTTGGTCTACGCCAGGGTTCAATGATGCCATAATTGGCTTTTCTGTTTTCAGACTGTTTTTCACGACTGACAAGAGTAAATTTGACTTTTGGAGTAAGAAAATTGATGGCTATAAAAGAATGTCTTCTTTGCCCCACTTGTCTCTTTATGTTAGAATCTTTTCCTTTTATAATTAGTTTAAACACTGTCAAAACAATCAATAAAAGATTCCAACCACCAATTTTAAATCATTTTGATCGTTTTCACCACGTGAAAAAATCATTATAATCATTGTTTGTAACTCTTATAATCATTTTTACCCCTGAACTACCCCATAAGCGAAATAAAGCATCTTTCATCACTGTAAACTTTGTCACTTTGTTTCCAAATTCACTCTGGTCACTTTTGGGCATGTTTTCTCTTTAATATTCTTTTTAAAGATTTTTTTCTTTAATTAATTTCTTGCAGTTCTTTGCTCAATTAATTCCAATTGAAATTGCTCTTGAAGAAATTTCTTTTGTAGCCTTAAATATCTCTTGTAGAGTATTTTTGGATAAATTTTTATTGTTGGTAAAACAATAAATCTTTATAATATTATTTTTTTATACTAAGAAAGCTGTAAGCAATAATATTGGTGTGTTTTCTCTTAAAAATAATATTTCTTACTATTTTTAATTGATTTTTACCTTATACAAATTTTGAGGACAGGCAAAGTACTTGATTTTTAATCAAAGTTTCATATCCACACCTTACATTTGCGGGCCCAGCCATGATATTTTACCTGTGACATATATCTTACTCCTTTTTAAACCCTTTTTCTCATATTGAAAAATTCAAAAAACATGAAAAAAATACTTATAATTCAAAAAAAGCCATAAAAAATAATTTTTTTCATATTATAAGTGAGGCTGATATTTTTATTTCTTTTTTTTGAAATAACCTTTTTCTTACTCAATTCATTGCCCTTTTCATTAATTCTAGTGTCTGACAACATGGTAAGACAAGAAAACATTGAAACAGCCTCAACAGTCACCAGTATTATTCCTGCCAGTACTGTTAATTCAGACCATAATAGTACTGCTATTGTGACTCAAAATAACCAACCTGAACCAATATCTTCTGAATTGATTAAGCTGGATATAAGTAATACCCTTCAGAAAGCTAATAATTTGGCCAATAGTAAGTTTTTCGACGTAAAAATACTATTTTAAGCCTTTTTGATCATAAAATATGCCTTCAACTAGATCAGGAGCCAGCTATAACCCCTCAAGAAGCTCCCAGAAAGGTAATAGACGTGAATATGGCAGAAGCCAACCAGGTACAGAAGGAAAAGGGTCAGTCAATGACTTCCAAACAGCTAAAATAGGTAATTCTGATGCTTATAATACCATTTTACCTTCACAATCAGCTGACACCACCACAAGAAGCCTCAGTGGAAATATAAAAGCCAGCCACAAAGCATACAAAAATGCAATGCAGTACAAGGAGTACCAGATCCTGGCAGATCTGTGGAAAAACTGTATGAATTCTTACCTGACTGTGAGAAAGTTCCTGGGCCATCCCAATACTTGCAAATTGCTCAATGGATGGCATCCATTGATGGAAGAGAAAAACATGATTCTCTTGACACTGAAATGGAGGAAAAACAACCCTCCACCACCCAAACAAGTGTCAAAAACAGCCCCAGTGGTCAGCACCAGCAATTCCAACGTGAAAAAGCAGCCACAAGCTCCAAACAAGGGCAAAGGAAAGGCACCAGCCCCAAAGCCCTACAGCCAAGGATACAGGATTCCAAATATTAAGCAAGATGCCATGGAAAATGTATTTCAGATGGCCAGAACCATGATTGAGCTACAGAAGAAGGAGGAAGCCAGATTAAAATATCAGAAATAATTTCTGATATTTTTGATTCTATTCCAGAGTTTTATCAAGCTATAAATGACATAAAAAGTCATCTTTCTGGTACAAATACATCCATTTGTGACAATCTTAAAACACATAACTTGAGTCTGAGCCAAATCAATGAAACACTCAAGTGTTTTGAAAAAGTTTCAAGAAAAATCAAAACTTCCAATAATGATAATTCTTTTGGCAATAAGATAAATGAACAATCTGCCATTATTAAGGAATTGACAGACAAATATTCTAAATTCAATATTGATGACATGATTGAAACAAGAAAAAAACATGCCATAAATGATATCAAAGAGGATAATAAGAAAGCTCTTGATGATATTTCAAAATAATTTACTGAAGTAAAGACACATATAACTGCCTTGAAAAAGTGTTTTGATACCTCAAAAGAGGAAATATCAAAATTAACAATAAAGTTAAAAGAAGTTATATCTGATAATACTACACAAACAGATTTATGAAATGAGCTGACATATAAAGAGGATGATCATAAAAAGAATGTAATAGCCTCTATACAAAGCTTACAACATGAATTAAGAAATTCACAAAGGTGTAAAAATAGTAAAATGAATGATATTGAACAACTACTAAACACCTTACCAAGAATGTCTACACCTCTGATCAAAATGAGGGTACAGGGATTCACAATACACAGTTATTGGATATTGAAAATTCTCAATTAAAAAATGAATTTTCTACTTCTTTCCATAATTTGGAACCAACAATGGGCCAAGCACTCTTGAAAGAAGTTCCAAAACTTAAGGAATGGCCTCACTTCAGTGGTAAAGGAGAGTATGACCATATGAAATTCATCAGAGGTATTGACATGATCAAAGAAGACTTTGAATTACCAGACAGATTTGTAACAGCCAGTTTTAACACCTTATTTACCAAATCAGCTGACAGATGGTATATCAAATTGAGACAAGCACATGGACACCAAAGCTGACTTGGTGGAAAACCCAAATTATCAACGAATGAGCCAATGATGCTTGGAGGTTTAAAGTGGAAACAGTCTTTGAATCTGCCAAATTTAATTCTGATAAAGACAAAGCTTTACAATGGTTTTGCCAACAAAAAGACAGATTAACAGCATTATATCCTGACATGTCAGAATTTATGATCCATAGAAAAATTCTGAGACAATGTGGAGGTGACTTAGAGCATGCTGTCAAAAGAAGGACTACTGAGCAATCTTCAGCAGAGGATATTATCAATATATTAGAAAAAGTAACCACCAGAACCAAAATTGGTTCTAGTAGGGTGAATCTCAAAACAAGGTTTAATACACCTTGGAAAGACTCTGTGGACAAAAAACCCAAAGAAAACTCTAATAATGTTAAGTATAAATCTTCAGATACAGTCATAAAGTGCCATATTTGCCAAAGCACCACCCATTTAGCCAATACATGTCCAAAAAGGGGGGAAATAAATGAAATTGACATTGAAAAGTAACCTGATGTTGAAAAAGAAGACATAATTGAAGACAATTCAGATGATAAGTCATCCATATTTTCTAAATCTTCAAAAGATATAGAAAATATCAATGCCACTTTTAACATCATGGAATATTATTCCCACTTGCCACAATTGAGCAATGGTCAACTTGATTTATCAAAAGTTCAAGATTCACAACTTATGAAAACAAAACCAAACTGAGGGAAAGGTTATACAGCTGGTAGCTCCTGTATAACAGAAGTGGTGATTGACAACAAGCCCACCAAACATTTGCTTGACCCAGGAGCCTTCTGCTATTTTGTTGGAAAATCTTTTCTTAAGACTTGTGTACCAAATTTTGAAAACCAATTGTTACCAATTGATGATATAAAACTCAATAGTGCAAATAATCCAATGAAAGCATTAGAAATTTTTGAGACCAATGTCATATTCCCACACATTAATGGGAATTTGAGAATCACAGTTGAGTTTGTTGTTATGGAAAACTGCTCTAGTACCCATTTTATATTGGGAAATGACTATTTAATCATGTATGGGATAGATTTACATAAAAACAAAGATAGATACTTTACTATTGGAGACAATAAGCGCCAAAAATTTGCCTTTTTACCATTTAAAATACAAATTACAGTAAACAAAGTATCACCAGTCAACTTAGAGCTAGAAAAATCCAAGTCTGAACAGTTAAATGAAGCTGAAATAAGCCTTCATCCAACTGATAAACAAGAAAATGAAGTTTCTTCCCTTTTGTATGACCACAGAGGAACATTTGCTTCAGACAAAGAAACTCTCAGAGCAATTATTGGTCATGAAGTTGATATCATTCTTAACATTGAGATACCTTATCCACCACTCTTAAGAAGACCTGCATATCCAGCAAGTCGAAAATCAAGAGAAGCTCTAGAAATTCATATCAAAGGACTTCTGGACCTTGGTGTAATAAGAAAGGTAGGCCACAATGAGGAAGTAGAAATACCTACACCAGTCATAGTGGCATGGCATAATGGAAAATCTAGAATGGTTGGGGACTTTAGAGCTCTGAACACTTACACTGTTCCAGACAGATACCCAATACCAAAAATCCAAATTGCCTATACTCAAATATCTCAAGCAGTGTATATAACCACTATGGATGCCCTTAAAGGATTCCATCAAAAGGTGGTGACACCAAGAGCAGGAAAATACTTGAGAATTATTGTTCATTGTGGAGTGTATGAATACTTGAGGATGCCCTTTGGTATCAAAAATGCACCTTCACACTTCCAAAGAATGATTAATGAAATCTTCCCTGAAGAACTCTCAGAGGGATGGTTAATCATTTACATTGATGACATTATTGTCTGTTCCAAGACTTGGGAGGAGCACATGTACAGATTGGCCAGAGTTTTGACAAAAATTCAATCAGTAAACATGAAAATCTCCTTGAAGAAATGCCATTTTGGATTTAAAGAACTTAAGCAACTAGGACATGTTGTATCTGGTTTGTCACTTGGAATTGACAAAAACAAAGTAGAAGCAGTATTGCTAAAACCCATGCCTCAGAACAAGAAGGAAATTCAGTCATTCTTAGGTTTTGCAGGATATTACAGGCAACAAATTAAAGATTTTTCATCCATAGCAAGACCACTTTATAAATTGTGTGACAAAGAGACAGTATTTGATATGACTGTTGACAGAGTCAAAGCTTTTGAGTCTCTAAGAGAAGCCTTGACCACTGCTCCACTCTTACTGATGCCAGACTTTAAATTGCCTTTCAAATTGCATATTGATGCATCAGGGGATAGGCTGGGTGCTCCACTTTACCAAGTTCAGATCATAAATGATAAACCTGTAGAAGGACCCATATGTTTCATATCCAGGAAAATCAAACCAAGTGAAGCCAGATATGGAGCAAGTCAAATGGAATGTCTATGCCTTTTCTGGGCCTTGAAAAAATTAAACTAATTCTTGGAGGGATGTGTTTTTGAGGTGATAACAGATTGTACAGCTGTCAGATCACTTTTAAAAATGAAACCCACCCAACAGACAGCTGCTCAGATGGCAAATAGCCATACAAGAATACAGAGCCAATATGACTATTGTTAATAAGGATGGAAATATTAATAAGAATTTAAATGGAATAAGCAGATGGCCATTACCAAATAATATTGATAATCCTGCTTATGTGCCAGAAGAAGCTTCACCACAAATCCTGATAGAAGGAATAAGTGTTACAAACTTGAACACCACCTTCTTTGAAGAAGTCAGAAGTAGTTACACTCAAGATAAGAATTGTAGCATCTTATGCCAATTACTTAACAAAGACTGTAAAGACAACTATCTAATACATGCCTTTGATGAAGTATGGAAAAAATCTTATGATGAAGGAAGATTTCACCTACTGGATGGTATAATTTACCACATAAACAAGCACACATGTGTCATGACAGTTGTAGACAGGTCATTAATCAATCTTGTACTGAAAAAATGCAATGATAGCCCCTTTTCAGGCCATCTGTCTGAAGACAGAACAAAAGAGAAGGTAAAGACCTGCATATGGTGGCCAATATGGCAGAAAGATGTTGCAGAGTATTGCAAAACCTTTGACAGATACCAAAAGGCAAATAAATCCACTCGCAAGAGACTTGGAAATATGATAAAAATCCAAGAGCCAAGAAGACCTTGGGAAGTTGTCCATATGGATTGGGTAACTGGCTTACCACCAGGAGGTGACAGGAGCTTTAATGCTTTCCTAGTAATTGTGGAGAGATTCAGTAAAACTCCAATCTTTTTACCATTTCATAAGGATGATACAGCCATGGATACAGCTTTTCTGATATGGAATAGAGTAGTGTCATGAGCTGGAATATTTATAAATATCATTAGTGGTAGGGATCCCAAATTTACTTCAGCACTATGGAGAAATCTGCACCAATTATTTGGCACTAAGCTGTTATTCTCTACAGCCTACCACCCACAAACTTATGGTCTGGCTGAAAGGATGATCCAAACCTTAGAGGACATGGTAAGAAGATTTTGTGCATATGGCCTTGAATTCAAAGATTGTGATGGATTTACCCATGACTGGTGTGCTCTGCTTCCAGCACTGGAATTAGCATATAAAACATCAATCCATGCCAGTACCAATCAAACTCCTGCTATCCTAGAAAAAGGATGGAACCCCAAATTACCCCAGGATTTCTTGAGGAAAGATTTGATTGAAATACATCCCACAGCTGCTAGCTTCAAAGGAATGCTAGAAAAAGCTAGGAAGCATGCAGTGAGGTGCATGGAAGGCTCTTTTGCATATGCTAAAGACAAATGGGATAAATCACATGCAACTCCAGATTTCAACATGGGGGACCTAGTTTGTGCATCCACCACTAACTTCAATAACATCAAAGGATGTAAAAAATTGAAAGACTCCTTTGCAGGACCTTTTGTTATTAAGGGCCTCCATGGTGAAAATGCTGTTGAAGTAGAGCTATCTGAAGAACTTAGCAATAAGCATCCTACATTTCCAGTGAGCTTGATAAAGCCATATAAATCTAGTGATGCTGAAAAATTTCCCTTGAGGAATAAAATTCCCAAGGCTATACCTCCTGTTGAGCCATCTGGCAGTAAGAAAATTACCAAAGTTCTCAAAGAAAGAAATTTGAGAACCAACAAAGCTAGGGAATACCTTGTTAGGTACAGTGGCCCAACATGTGAAGATAAATGGTTGCCAGAAAATGACATACCTGAAGCTACTAAACTTCTCAGAAGGTTCAGACACACTAGAGATATCAATATTACAAAATAATATTCTTTTTTAGGGGGAGTGAATGTGAGCCTTAGAGGTATTTTCATATACCCAAAAGACCACAAAAGATAAATTCAGATATAAATTAAAATAAAATAAATTTATTTATATTATAAGAATGATAAATTTAAAGTATAAATACAAATCTATATTCAAAAAACAAAACTTAATTATAATTTAAAAATAAAATTACAATAAAATTTAAAATTATGAAAATTTATTTTTACTTGGAAAAATTATGTAAAAATGAATTTTTAATAAAAATTATGAAATTAAAATATTTTTGGTAGAAATTTATATAAAATATATTATAAATTTTTATCCAAAAATAAACATATAAAAATTATTTCACCATTTGATTCCTCATAACAAATTAGGTGGGGTCACCTCTGAGTGAAATTTTTGTAACTCAACTCTAAATAAACTTACATTAAGTTTTTAGTATTTTCAATACAAAAATTGAAAATCCTCAAAAATTTAATTTAATTCACACCACATGTGGTGTTAACCATCAATTTTTGTGTTAAAATTGAGGTGTTGTGTTTAATTTAGAAGCTATGAGGAATTGAGGTATTTTCAATTCAATTCAATTGAAATGTCAAAATGTGCGCGTGTATTACATAAGTGAACTCCAATTTACATATGAGGTATCAATTATTACTGTATTTTACTGTACAATTCAATTGAATTACATATGTAAATTATAAGTATAATACATGATGAGGAATTAAAGGAAAAAATAAATTGGAAAGAGTAGAATTGGGGGGGAAGGAACTCTAGCTCTAAGGGGGAGCCAGACCCCCAAAATCCTTTCTGACAGGCGGGAGATGTCAAAATTCACGCAAAGGTTCATTGCTTTTGGCCTGGAATTGAGTCACAGGGTCGGTGACTCAATTGATGATGAGGTTTTGATACCAACCAGGGTGGTTTTAACTGCTGCCAAGAGGGTAAAACTACCCTTAAGTTAAAACAATGTTAGTAAAAACAGTTTTAACTGGTTTCTACGCCTCCTAAACACATTTTGACGTGTTTTGAAGGCTCTAGACTAGGTATTTCTATAGTAATGGCTGATTTAAGGGTCTAAAATGGCTAAAAATGGCTTAAACCAGCCCTTTTTTGGTCTAAACCAGGGTTCAATGATGCCATAATTGGCTTTTCTGTTTTCAGACTGCCTTTCACGACTAACATAAGTAAATTTGACTTTTGGAGTAAGAAAATTGATGGCTATAAAAGAATGTCTTCTTTGCCCCACTTTTCTCTTCATGTTAGAATCTTTTCCTTTTATAATTAGTTTAAACACTGTTAAACCAATCAATAAAAGATTCCAACCACAATTTTTAAATCATTTAATCCTTTTCACCACGTGAAAAAATCATTATAATCATTATTTGTAACTCTTATAATCATTTTTACCCCTGAACTACCCCAAAAGTGAATTAAAGCATCTTTCATCACTGTAAACTTTGTCACTTTGTTTCCAAATTCACTCTGGTCACTTTTGGGCTTGTTTTCTCTTTAATATTTTTTTTAAAGACTTTTTTCTTTAATTAATTGCTTGCAGTTCTTTGCTCAATTAATTCCAATTGAAATTTCTCTTCAAGAAATTTCTTTTGTAGCCTTAAATATCTCTTGTAGAGTATTTTTGACTAAATCTTTATTGTTTGTAAAACAATAAATCTTTATAATATTATTGTTTTATACTGATAAAGCTATAAACAATAGAATTGGCGTGTCTTCTCTTAAAAATAATATTTCTTACTATTTTTAATCGATTTTTACCTTATACAAATTTTGAGGACAGCAAAAGTACTTGATTTTTAGTCAAAAGTTTCATATCCACACCTTACACATATGAATAGTTTCAATAATTGAGATAAAAGTCAAAATATTAAAGATAAAGAATACCACTTGCACTTTATACCTTTTCAAAGGTATTTGAAATATTTAAGAGAAGAAAATAATATAGCTGAAGATTTGGCTGGAAAATCTGTAATTTCTGATGAGATATGCTCTCTATATTGAATTTCTGCAATCATAAAAGTTGGAAATAGTTTTTTTGTGATGGTGAGCACACTTGAAGTGTGTTGTTTCATGTAATTGGAAAGAAAAATGGATTTCATATAGATATTCTCCAAAAGTCTTAATGAGTGATGTTTATTTCCTTTTTGGGAATGATTTTCATTCAAGACCCTCTTGAATTAATGTATAGTGGATATGTTATTTACAAGGAGACAAAGAATGATCACTGAAAGTCCAAATTCTTCCATTTAAATTGAGTAAAAATCTGGATTTCCAAATTTGTGGCTGAAAGTATCCAAAAAAATATTTCAAGGTTAGAACCAGGGTTAGTACTCAGGTTGACAGAAGGTTGGACCTGGTATGTCTGCTGGCGGGGTAGTATTCTTTTCGTGGTGATTGAGGCCAGCCTCTGTCTTCAATAAGGCTGTACCATAAATAATAACATATTACACCAAGAGAATACTGTACATGGATCTTCAAGTACAAAGTCCAGGGATGATCCAAGACCCAATTTTCAAAGTTTTTAAGGCTTATTATATCATTTCCAACACTCATATCAGCCATAAAGCCTGAGCTCAAAGTAACCTGTATGGCATTTATCCTTATCGTAAATTCAGCCAATATTGTGGTTATTGCAATAAACTTGATTCATTTCCCAAGCTGGCCAAGGTATTTTTTCCAAATCAGTCAATACAGCTTTCCACCAATCATATAGATGTGTTTTCAACCTGAAAGAATCAATTTTTCAACTTCTAACATCTACTGGCCACTTGTTCATCCCCTGGGACCTTTTAACCCAGTTCCTTTCTCTATTGTATCTATCTTTATTTTCTAAATCATCTTTTAATAGTGAATAATTATAATATTAAGTAAGTCATTTGCATGCTTTTATTTCCTGTTCATTTGACATTGTTGGTCATGTCATCATTAGTTCCTTTATTACTTCTAAACAGGTTGAAATACTGATATAAGGATTTAATTGGTCAAAGCCTTTTTCGTTGGCTTTTTCTTTCTCCTTACTATCTTTATAATGCATTATATCATGAAAAAAAAGCTACCCCTGCTGGCGCGAGTAGCAGCTCCATCCCAAGTACAACCTTCTATTAACCTGGGTCTTAACCTTGGCTCTAAACTTGAATTTTTTTGCAGAGACTTTCAGCCACAGCTTTGGTCATTCAGCATTTTACCCAATAGAAATAGAAGATTATGTAATTTTCATGATTTCTATTTGTTTCCTTATATATCGAATATTTACTCTTCACTTATAGAAATATCTCATGAGTGCAACCCATTCCTAACATCTAAAGAATCGTCTTCCATGAAGATCTGTGAATTAATCTTTCATAAATTCCATTGTATTTTTTATTTGAAGTAATTAAGTCACCTCACATGTGTTCACCATTACAAATGTTAATTTGAAGGTTATTGTGAATTAAAATATTTAAAATTCAAAAAAGGACTTTCAAATAAATGAAACATTTTGAAACCAAATCTTCACCCATATCATATATTTCTCTTGTATTCAATACTTTATATTTTTATGAAAATCTATGAGCAAAAACTTTAATATTCTATCTCTAAATAAACCCATTGTGTTTAATTAAAAATTAATATGCCACCTTTGTCTGAAAAATATTATATTTGAAAGTATTTGAATTTTAACTTTGAGCTATTCATTTATGTAATTTAGGAGTGGTGGCTTTATTTTATATCTTTGCGCTCTTATCTAAGTTGGTAATAATGTTCAGCTCAAATCCCTCATCAAAGGGTAATCAGCTTCTTTCTAAATTATGGATAAGGCTTCTTATCAAAGTTCTGTACCAATTTTAATTTTCTTTCATTTTCAGCTTAATAATCCTTGTGAAAATATGTTCCTTCAAAAAAATAGAATTGTTTTTTTCCCAGATTTTTGAAGGTTTTTTTTCATTCCTCATCATTATTCACAATCAATCAATCTTCTCACAAATTTGGAGCTCCATAATTAATGCAAAAAAACTGATTCAATTGGTATTGCAATATTGAGCTTTTGTCACATAAAGCCCACAGTTGGAATAATGAAATTTATTATTTGAAATTTCTAATGGAAAATGTTTGATTGATATTTTGTCTGTTGGCTGTAAAAAATATATAATACTTCTCATTATGAACTGCTTGTATTTGAATAATATCAAATATTTATCATTTCCAATAAATATATTAAACACCTTCTGTAGCTTTTTGGAAGGATATTTTTTATTTCTATAAATTTACCCCTGAACAATGCATATGCAACCTTTTGAGGTAATTTGAAAACTGAATTTGAATTAAAGTTAACTATCTTTTAAATAATTTTCTTGCATAATAATAAGTTATATTATTTGTAAAATTCATTGATTGAGTGGCAAAACTGAGACTTTTATAATTAACCTTGAAAGCCCTATCTACTAGAATGAAATATGCATAAAACTGATTATGCTATTGCAGCCTTCCATTAAAATTTCTAACTTGATTTTGTTAATTTAATAAAAATAATTTTTTCTTTTCAATTTCTCTTCAAACATGAGTTAGTTGATGTTCTTTCAATATTCTCAAAATACTAAATCATAATTATCATGGTTAAAGAAGAAAATTACAAACCAGTCTATTATCACATCTATCCTTTCTATGAGAATCTCTATTGTTCAAATATATACTATTTTGACATATTTACTTCAGCTTTATGTCAGAATGAGAAGGGTGTTAATATGATATTGGAAAAATGAAGATAAAAAAACTCAAAAATATTTGAAATAAATACCATTCGTACATGAATTTTACAAAAATTTATGAAAACAACATTTTCCAAATTTTGAAGTCAGATCATTCTAAACAAAATTGATGATAAATTTTACTTAAAATGCAAAGGAAATTGGGTATTAAGCTTTTGGAGCTTTTTCTCTAAGTTTCATGTTCTTCCTGGCTCTCTAGGTTCAGAAATGTGATTATTTAGTATTCCATTTTGAGAATAATCACCATAAAAAAGGATTTCCCCACTGGAAAGGGTAGCAGGTCCAACCCAGGTGCATCTGCATTTGACCCGAGTTCCAACCTTGGTTCTAACCTTGGAAACATTTGGAGGATACTCTCAGACACAGGTTTTTGCATTTAGAACTTTAATAAATTAAGATAGTAGATTATGGGTTCTCCAAGATTTTCCTTTTTTCACTCCTTCCTTATTTAAGGTGTGGATATAAAACTTTGATTAAAAATCAAGTACTTCTCCTGTCCTCAAAATATGTATAAGATAAAAATTGATTAAAAATAGTATGAGATAATATTTTTGACAGAAAGCATGTCAATTTTATTTCTTTTAACTTTATAATGATGAAACAAAAATATGATAAATATTTTTTGTTTTCCCAAAAAGAAAATTTATCCAAAAATACTCTACAAGAAATATTTAAGGCTACAAAAGATATTTCTTTAAGAGAAATTTCAATTGGAATTAATTGAGCAAAGGACTACAGGAAATTAATATAATGACAGACTCTTTAAAAAGAATATTAAGGAGAAAACATGCCAAAAAGTGACCAGAGTGAATTTGGAAACAAAGTGACAAAGGTAACTGTGATGAAAGATGCTTTAATTCACTTATGGGGTGGTTCAAAGGTAAAAATGATTATAAGAGTTACAAACAATGATGATAATGATTTTTTCACATGATTAAAGGTTTAAAATGATTTCAAAAGGCTGGTTGAAATCTTTTATTGATGGGTTTAACAGTGTTTAAACTAGTTATAAAAGGAAAATATTCTAACAAGAGGAGCAGAGTGGGGCAAAGAAGAAATTCCTTTATAGCTGAAAATTTTCTTACTACAAAAGTAAAATTTACTCTTTTCAGTTGTGGGAAACAATATGACAACAGAAAAGCCAATTATGCCATCATTGTGAGCCTTAGAGGTATTGTAAGATACCCAAAAGACCACAAATAATAAAACAATATACAATTGGAAATAAAATAAATTTCTTTATATTATCAATAAAAAATTAAAATATAAATATAAATTTATAAACAAAAATGAAAATTTAATTTTGATTTAAAAATAAAATTACATTGAAATTTAAATTTGTGAAAACACATTTCTAGTTGAAAAAATTAAGTAAAAATTAATTTTCAACAGAAATACCAAAATTAAAATATTCTTGAAAAAAAGTTAAATAAAGCATATCATAGATTTTTAGCGTAAAAATGAGCACATGAAATATATTTCTCCATTGGACTCCACATTAAAAGTAAAGTGGGGTCACCTCTGGGTAAAATCTCCGTAACTCAACTCTATATGTGTGAGCCTTGAGGTATATTTTACATACCCAAATAGGCCACAATTATCTTAAAGATAAAATTATGAATTATGCATAACTCATAAGTCATGCATATATCCAAAATTCATCATTTTTGATTTCAGAAAAGATGAATAACTTTTTATTGAGTAAGTAAATCCATGGATTTAAGGCCAGATTTACATTCTAAACAAAAATTCACCTAGGGTAGCTACATAGAGTGAATAAGCTCAAATTAACTCTTTGAGGTGGTAATTTGGAAAATAATTCAATACCACATAAAAGATCCGTGAAAAGTTTTGTTTTTCTTAATTTCATGCTAAAATGCTGGGAATGTGAGAAATGCCATGTTACATATACACTAAGAATAGTGTTATGCATGTTTTGAGCACTTAATATCATGGTATTCCTACATGGACCTTTGGTACACCCATAGTGGATATCTCACTTGCAGCTTAAATTTCTATTTTGACATAAAATATAAGCAAGGGGGACAAAAGACATCAAAGAGAGCCAGGGGCCCAACTTCTGAGGCCTCAGAGGCGTAGACAGCTCTAAAGCTTGGATACATGGCTTATCTTGGCCCAATTAGTAAACTAAAACACTTTGAGAAATTGGTTACCATGTTACAACTACAGTAAATCTTAAGAAAATACCCAATAACCTGCTATTTTGACATGCCAAGGAGGTAAAAAGCTACCTAGACTCCTGTAACCATGTCAATTCTTAATGACTTTCCATGGATAAACCCCAAAAGATTAATTAAAACCCTTTTTGGACTTTTATCGATTGATTTACCTCATAGCAGCCAATAAAACACTGATATTTGCAATTCTACATAGAAATGAGGTAAAAACTTCAAAGATTCATTAAAAATACAATTCTTAATTAATCTCTCTGAAACATTCAGGCCCAATGGAGAACTGTATTATCTATGGTACAACCAAAAAAGAACTATGGTTTTACTAGTAAAGTTAAAAGCTTTACTTACAGTCCATTTTTGATTATTCTATGTGAAACACTAAATCTTTAAAAATTCACAGTAATTACAACCTGTGATGAAACTGCCAATAACATTGATAACTTTGAGAAATCAATGATTATTTTGGAATGAAAGAAGATTTACAGATTTTACTCCTTTTATTCTTAACCATATTGGGGTTGGTAGTCATGTAAAAGCATCAATTAAGTAATTATGATAATCTTATGTGACAACAGATGATGCAATAAATAATCTAAAAGGGTTTATTGTTTTCTCACTCACTGGTCTTTCATTTTGATCCATGGCACACCTCTGTGAGCTGTTGTTGACTTAAAAGAGGCCTCCTCTTGCTGTTTTTTCCACATCATCATCTTATTATCATTTATATCATTGGTACCAAAAAGTATTAGTTAAAATCTATTCTTAAGTATTTTAATTCTTTCAGAATCAATCAGAAAGACGTGAAATCATAGAATCCAACTATATATTGTTGTAATACTCTTATAAAATTCATTTTGATCCTTTAGATCCACAATTCAATGTCAAATCTCCCTATCTTATCTTTCAATAAGCTCTTTGGAATATTAGTGAGTGATTTATTTTTAATTCTTAAAGTTTTTCTCTAAAATTAGTTTTCTTCAAGAATTACCATTATAATTATTCTTGAAAAAGATACTTATGTATTAAAATAATTTTATCATTTTAATAAAAAGAAGTTTTATTATTAAAATCTTGTAATTGATTCTTGTAGACAATTACTTGCTCACTGTTAGAATCACTAGTAGTGTTTAACCCATGAAAGAAATAATTCTTTAATTATTTGATTGTGGTTATAATAACATTTTGTTATAATATTTCATAAGAACAGTCGTAGTACTGTTGATTCATAATAATATTATCATCAGGCTCATAGACACATTTTACAAAATGGGCTTAAATTAGGTTTTTAGTATTTTCTGTACAAAAGTTTGAAATCCTAAAAACCTTAATTTAACTAACATCAAATGTGTTTTACCCATCAATTTTTGTGTTAAAATTGAGGTGTTGTGTGTAATTTAGAAGTTATGAGGAATTGAAGTATTCTCAATTGAAATGTCAAAATGTGCGCATGTATTAGATAAGGGGACTTTAATTTTCATATTAGGTGTCAGCTATCACAGTTGTTTACTGTAAAAACTCACTTGAATTACATATGCAAATTATAAGTAGAATACATGATGAGGAATTAAAGAAAAAATAAATTGGAAAGATTGATTCTGGGGGGAAAGGTATGTTGGCTCCAAGGGGAGCCCAACCCCCAAATTCCTTACTGAAAGGTTTGGGATGTCAAAATCCATGCAAAATTTCATTACTTTTGGCCTGGAATCAACTCACAGGGTCTGTGTCTCAATTGATGGTGAGGTTTTGATACCAACCAGGGCAGTTTTAACTATTTTCAAGAGGGTAAACCTACCCTTAAGATAGAACAAACATTGTAAAAGAACTTTTAACTGGTTTTGACGTCTCTTGCACACATTATGCCTTATTTTGAAGGATTAAGACCAGGTATTACTATAGCAATGGCTGCTTTGAGGGTCCAAAATGGCTGAAAATAGATAAAATTGGCTAAAACCAACCCTTTTTTGGTCTAAACCTGGGTTCAATGATTCCATAATGGGCTTTTCTGTTGTCAGAGTGTCTTGTACGACTTAAAAGAGCAAATTGTGCTTTTGGAGTAAGTGAATTGATGGACATAAAAGAATGTCTTCTTTGCCCCACCTTTTTCCTCATGTTAGAATCTTTTCCTTTTATAATTAGGTTAAACACTGTTAAACCCATCAATAAAAGATTCCAACCAGCCATTTTCAAATCATTTTTAACCTTTTAACCACAAGAAAAAATCATTATAATCATTGTTTGTAACTCCTAGAATCATTTTTTACCCCTTGAACAACCCCATAAGCGAAATAAAGCATCTTTCATCACTGTTACCTTTGTCACTTTGGTCACTTTTGGGCATGTTTTCCCTTTAATAATATTCTAAGAGACTCTGTTCTTATATTAAGTTCCTGCAGTCCTTTCCTCAATCAATTATAATTGAAATTGCTCTTGAAGAAATTTCTTTTGTAGTCTTAAATATCTGCTGTAGAGTATTTTTGGACAAATTTTTATTGTTGGTAAAACAATAAATCTTTATAATACTCTTTTTCTCTACTTATAAAGCTAAAAGGAATAAAAATTGGCATGGTTTCTATTAAAAATTGTATCTTGTACCATTTTTAATCATTTTTACATTATACAAATTTTGAGGACAAGAAAAGTACTTGATTTTGATTCAAAGTTTCGACTCCACACCTTACATTTGGGAGCCCAGACATGATATCTTACCTGTTAAATATATTTTTACTCTTTTTAAATCCCCTTTATTACATTGAGAAATCTGATAAATCCATAAAAAATACGTATAATTCAAAAATTTCCTAAAGAATGAAACTTTTGATATTATAACTGAGGCTCTATTTTGAATTTTTCTGTTGAGAAATCCTTTTTTTACTTGGATAATTGGTTTTTTAATATGTTTAGTGTCTGAAAACGTTGTAAGGGAAGAAAATATTGTAACTGCATCAACAGCTAGTAGTATTATTCCTGCCAGTACTGCCGTCATGACTATAATAGCACAGGGATTATAAGTCAGAACAATCAACCAGAGCCAATTTCTTCTGAATTAATTGACCTGAACATAAGTCATACCCTTTGAAAGGAAACGAATTTGGCCAATAGTAAGTTTTTGACATGAAATTACTATTTTTAAGTTCTTTAATCATAAAATATGCCTTCAACCAGATCAGGAGCCAGCTATAACCCCTCAAGGAGCTCCCAAAAAGGTTATGTATGTGATTATAGCAGAAGCCAATCTTTTACAGAAGGACAAGGTCAGTAAATGGATCCCAAAATGAAAAATTATGTGTCAGCCCGTGACTCAAAACCAGAGCACAAGCATGACAGCCAACATACCATAAACCAATGGTATAGCCAAAATACCACCAAAACATGGAGCTGAGCCAAATAAGCTCAGAAGGTATTAAAAGAAAAAGGAATTTCACCTTGTTCTGAAAATGTAAGTCCCATCACCATAGGATAAGAAATAACAAAGTTATTCCTGCTCAAAGTGATTGCTGAGTGTAAACATTAACTTTCACCTCTCATCTAAAATCTAGAAGGAGAGGCTTAACCCCATCAAAGAGGTATTCAAAATGAAGCTCTAAGCCAGGGCTATCCAATGGTACCAGCCAAAATGAGCTAGCACCAATATTACTGGAGGTATGGTAAATTTCAGGCCAAATAAGGGTGAACAAAACATTCACCTCTCATCTAACTTCTACAGTTTTGGTGTGGGATACTTGAAGTGGGGTCTTTTTGGAAAGGGAACAATCAGGGCTATCTGATGGTGTCATCCACTTCCCTATATCTGAACTACAGCAGAAGTTATGGGGCAAACAAGCTCAATACAGCTTTTTGCCTAAAACACGCAAATGTACAAAAATGCTGTACATGGGATACCTTAGCCATATTCAATGATAACCATATCAAATGAGGTATTATTGTGTAGAGCATATACAGGGCTACACACTAAACCAATTTTGAGGTTGATATCTCAAGAATTGACAAAGTTATGGCTGTTTTAAGACTAGATTCCCACCTGCTGTCATATACAGCCTTACCCTGGGATAATATCTTATAACCATGAATATGAGGTGTCAAATAGACGAAGAAGCTTGTTTTTACTTCAATACCTCATATGTTAGCCAATACTGGGGTCCCATACAGTTTCTGTACAGCATTCTACGCGTCATACATGTCAGAATCAGGCTGTGAGGTCCCCAGATGAAAATTTTCACCCTGTATTGGTGAAAGCTGCCCAGATGTGGTTTCAAAACCACATCTGAGCCCAATACAGGTTCTACAGGCTGTTTTCAAACCACAAGCCAGTCCTAGAGAGTGAAAAATCTTCACTTCCTCTACGTGGAAAGGTCTAGCACCCTTTCCACCCCATTTCAGGATAAAAAGGAGGCTTTTCACAGCCAGAATTGTTTCATCATCCTGCTCTTGAATACCCTACGTAGTAAACTTTCAAAAACAGTTATACTCTTGGGTAATAATCAGGTATAATTATAATTTGAATTATTGTAGCTCTTATTATAGTAATCCAACTGGTAAGACTGCACCCAGGGTTCTCAATAGCACTCACCACCACTATTACTTAATAGTAGAACCCTTTAATTACATTATAAATATTTATTTTACTCAAAACACTATTATCTTAAATAATTTTTCACATTTCACAGTCAATGTTCTAGTTGCAAATAGCCTACTTACTGCTTCAACATAGACTCTCTCTGACTTTTGGGGGCCTGGCCATGTTTTATACCTTTTTGGACCGTTATAAGTGAGTTGTTTCTCTTATTTCTCAATTTCTGACAATTTTTTTATTCTTTTTAGGCGTAAATGTTTCTTAAAAATATATATTTTATATATATATTCCTTCTTTTTGGTATATATACCACTTTATACTAATATTTTGAGAGTATCTGTCACATGGCTAATAACCACAAGACCCTTGTTTTTGGCGTGTTTTACATATGAAAGCACTTGAGCCATTAATTAAGTCTTATTTTTTAATTGAAATAAGACACCTCATACTGATAAACCAACAGTTGAGATGTGGTTGGACATATTGTTAACTCAATTTCCCTGTTATACACAGCTTTTGACAGACGATACTTGCTAATTACAAGTAATCTGTGAGATATTGGTATACAAATAGTATACCAAATATCAGTAATCTGTATTTCTGATGTGAAATTGTTAATTCAATTACACTGTCATTGTACAAGGGCACATTGTAGTAATATACAAGCCCAGGGCCATTCTTAGATGTGAAAACAGCATTTTAAGAAGTCTTGACTGACATTAGGCCCTCTTTTTCCTGTTTTGATTAAGTGGAAGATAACTTCATACCACTTGAAAGCCAGTCACAGGCCAACACACCAGTGACACCCTCAGAACCAGAGGGCAGCAAAGGCAAAGGAAACAGGCACAGTGAAGGCCTGATAACAGCAAAAACGTTGACACCCATTGCCACACAGAAGAGTAGAAAACAAACAATATTCTGCTTCAATAAAAGGTAAACCAACATTGATAACTTTTACAGGGAAAAATTACTATAATTAACCCAGTTGTAACCTCTAAAGATAAATTGCCCAAATCAGCAGACAACAAATTTGTACAGGGCACAGTCAAAGGTAGTTACCCTAAGAACATAAAGTTTTTGACTGCTTGCAAACACTAACATGTCACGTGTACACCTCAGAGATATTGGCTTCCAAAGGAACTAACCAGAGGACAGAGAAGGTTTGTCCAGAACCAGAAGACCTGAAAGAGGACACCTTGTGCACAGTAGTGGATGGCAAAACAATGAGGGAGATAATATCAACCCTGCCATTCACACTCCAATTGAATGGAGACCTCAAACCAGAGGACTGGAAAGACATGGATCAAGTTCTTCAGCTCCAACAACTCCTCAAGGACCTATTCCAATGGAGCATGGACAACAAGAGGTTCAACCTGGCATCTCACTGGGCAGAACTTGGAGCAAGTTGCCAGAAGATATGTCTCAAAGAGATAGACTTCAAAGACCTGATGGTAATCACCAAAGGTTGGAATCCTACCAGGCAGTTCAGACTCCTGGAGGCATGGGCACAGAGGATAAGGGAGAATCAAGCCACTATCCAAGCTATAGAAGAACAGTTAACCCAGACAGGGCCTACCCAGATTCCTTCAGGCTCACAAGGAGCAGGCCAAATCAGTTCTCCAGTGGCTTTACACCATTCAGAAACCAGCAGATCAGTGGCCAAGAATCACCATTCTTCACAATTCCAGGAAGTTTCCAGGAGAAGACAAGGAAATAAGGGCAAGAAGAAAGCCTCCTTCAACCAGAGGAGGAAAGAGTCAGACCCTATGATTCAGAAGCTGTTGGATTTGGTAAAAGAAGTGCACAAGAACCAGAAGTAGTTGTAAACCACTCTAGAATCAGTAGTCCTAGTAATAGAAACATTACCCCCACTCAGACTGAACATAACATTGTCACATCTGAGAGTAACATCAACAGTGATACACTGTGGTCACAAGTGTCCAAATATGCTGAGAAATCTTCAAAGCAGTTTGGAGAACTTGAAGCCAGCAATGAGAGGATGAAAAAATTACAAGCCTCCATGGAAAAAATAGTTAAAAATCTTCAAGAAGGACATGCTCAATTGAGAAAAGCCTCTGAAGAAACTAACAAAAGATTGAATCTAGTCTTTGAAGAACAACACAACAGCAAAAGGCACAGGGTTTGTCTGTACCAAGACATAAACAAATTGTTTAACAAACCAGATGCCATGTTGATGAATAAGGCAAGGTCTCCATCACGATACCAGGATGGAGATGGGATGTCTTATTCAGAGAAGGAAGCCTTGAAACAGCTTCCTGAGGCCTCAAGCTGGCCCAAATTCTCTGGATCAGGAGAATATGATCATATGGAACTCATAGATTATATTGATGTACCCTTCATTGATGTACCAAGCATACCAGACTACTGGATTGCTGCTAGATTAAATACTGCATTTACAGGTCATGCTAGTATATGGTACACAAAAATGAAAGGAATCCGTGGCAGAAGAAACTGGCCATGGTGGAAGAGTCAAATCATCCAAAAGTACAGTAATGGAACTTGGATATGGCAGAAGACCATGTCATTTGAAACTGACAAATACTCTGTCGAAAAGGATCCATATGAGTGGTGTCTCAGACAGTCCAAGAGACTCAAAGCCATTGATCCTCATATGAACATTCAAATGAGGAATGAAAAACTCCTGACACAACTGGCAGGAGAACTAGAGCATACAGTAAAATGCAGATGGAACCAAAATTGCACTCTAGATGGCATTTCCAACACCTTACAAGAAATAAGGAAAAGGACTAATATAGGGAAATTCACCCCATTTGAGAGCAGTGGGTTCAAAGAGAAACAACCTTTTAGAGTAGAGTTTAAAGACAAACCCAAAGAAATAGTGGCAGAAGTGGCAAAGAAGAGAAATTCTTGTCACAATTGTGGCTCAACAGACCACTAAGCCAACAACTTTCCAAAGGCAAAGAAAAAAGTCTATGCCATTGAGAAAGTCCCAGAAGAGGAATCCCCAACAGAGTATTCTGAATCAGACTCTATGGGTGATGTCATCACAGAACAATCTGATGATGAACTGGACCCACGAGAAGAATTTCAAGTGGAGTACCAAGGGGAAACCCCACTGGAAATCCAGGACATACAGTTGGAAGCAGGCATGCCACAAGAGACTGCCAACAAAAACTTGTGCAAACATACACAAGATGCAGAAACATTCCTGGTTACACCAACCAAAGGAATGACATATATATATGGAACAGCCACAAAGATGAGTGTCTGTATTGACAATGCTCAGCATCCACTGATCATTGTGAGTGGATCACACTGCTCCATAGTGGCCAAAAATTATCTGGATAACCACTTCTCAAATAGGGGAAAGAAGCTCTTTCCCACCAAGGCACAGAACTTTAAAAGTGCCTCAGGGAAGATGACTTCCATTGGTACAATTATCAAAGAGATAATTATACCGCCAGGAAGGTTAATATCAGATGAACCCAGAAATTTTAGTGCTTAATGATGCCCACATCCAAGGATTCTTACTGGGAACAGACTACCAGAGGATGTATGGCATAGATATTTGTAACAGTAAAAATAGGCACATTACCATTGGTATCAACAAGGAAAAGAAATTTTCACTTCACGTATACCATATATCTTCTCAATATCCACTAGAAGAACTTCTGAATGAATTCAGAGAGGGACAGTTTAGCACTACCCTCAACAGTAAACAAAAAACTAAGTTTGCTGAAGATGCTGAGAAAGAACAGACCAGCATTTGCCATTGGTGAAGAACCATTAGGCAGGATCAAAGGCCATGATATAGAGATATATCTGGATGTGGAAAGACCTTATCCACCCATGCTTAGGAGACCTCCTTATCCAGCAAGCCTGGAAACCAGGAAAGAAATTGAGAAACACATCAATGAACTATTGGACATGGATGTCATCAGGAAGATTAGACATAATGAAATAGTGGAAATCACCACCCGAGTCCTAATCACCTGGCATGATGGCAAGTCTAGACTGTGTGGAGACTTCAGAGCTCTGAAAAACTGCACAAAAGCAGACAGGTACCCTATACCCAGGATACCTCATGCCTTGAATAAACTGGCAAACGCCAAATACATAACCAAAATGGATTGTATGAAAGGCTTTGACCAAAATGGAGTTAAACCAAACTCCATGAAACTACTCAGAATAATATGCCATGTGGGTATATATGAGTATACCAGGATGCCATTTGGCATCAAAAATGCACCAGCCCACTTCCAAAGGATGATGGACACAATATTTCAAGAAGAAATATTGCAAGGCTGGATGGTGGTATATATTGATGATATCATTATATACTCAGAGACATGAAAAGACCATGTAAATTACATAGACAGAGTGCTAAGCCAATGTACACCCATCAATCTGAAAATTTCACTGAAAAAGTGTAATTTTGGCCAACAAGAGTTACTGGCTCTAGGACATAAAGTCTCAGGTCTTAGTCTGGCAATTGAACAGAATAAAGTAGCAGCATTACTGCAAAAGCCAGTACCAAGGAGCATCAAAGAGATGAAATCTTTCCTTGGGTTTGGTAGCTACTATAGAAACCACATCAAGAATTTTGCCCACATAACTAGTAGTTTATACAGGTTATGTTCAAAAGATGTAGTTTTTGAAATCACCAAGGAAAGGAGGGATGCATATGAGAGGATCAAATATGAACTCACAAATGCACCTGTGCTCATCTTACCTGACTTTGAACTACCATTCAAGCTATACATAGATGCAGCATGTAGTCAAGGCCTAGGAGCAGCCCTTCACCAAAGGCAAATTGAGGATGGTGAACCAAGAGAAGGAGTAATTTGCTACATCTCAAGGCAACTGAAAGATTCAGAAGCCATGTATGGGGCCACCCAGACTGGGTGTCTATGTCTAGTCTGGGATCTAGAAAACTCCATTATTATCTGGAGGGTGCAGTCTTTGAAGTCTAGACAGACTGCACAGCCTTGAAGTCTTTATTGAACATGAAGACTTCAAATAGACACATGCTGATATGGCAAATAGCCATCCAGGAGTATAGAGGGAACATGAAAATCATATACAAACAAGGTAAAAGTCATACCAATGCAGATGGCCTCAGCAGATGGCCACTGGATAATTTCAAGAGCAATCCAGCTTATGACCATGAAGTTGCAGCCAAGATCCCCATCCATTTCATGGAAATAGATAGGAGGAGAAACTCCAGATTCTCTGAATGGGCACCAGGAAGTGGGAACACTGATTCAGAAGGAACAGAAACTCCCATACTGGGAATAAGTTCCTCTAAACTACACAATGAATTTTTCAGTGCAGTAATGAAGTCTTATGCCAAACAAAAATAGTGTGGCATATTACTACAACTCCTTAAACAAAGGTACAGGAGTCCAGAACTGGAATCCCAGCTGGAAGAACCCTGGTTGAGGGCCTATAAGGATAACAAGTTCTTCCTTATAGATGGCCTGCTCTAACATAGAGAAAAACACACAAGTGCACTCACAGTGGTAGACAGAGACCACATCTCCCTGCTCCTGCAGGAATGCCATGACTGCCCCTATATGGGACACATGAGTGAAGACAGGACGAAGGAGAGGGTAGCAAGCACAGCTTGGTAGCCCAAGTGTGAAAAAGAGTTTAGTGAATACATCAGCACTTGTGAAAGATGCCAAAAGGAAAATAGGAAACATGGGAAGAAGTATGGGTTACTTCAAAATATAGAAGAACCCAAACACCCATGGGAAACCATCAATATGGACTGGGTTACAGGACTTGTCCCAGGAGGAAAAGAAAACTACAATGCCTGTTTGATCATAGTTGATAGGTTCAGCAAGAGCATGAGGTGTCTCTCATGCCATAAAGAAGACACAGCCATGGATACTGCTCTGTTGTTTTGGAATAACATCATATCCCCCTGTGGAGTCCCTAAGATCATTATTAGTGATAGAGACCCAAAATTCACATCTGAATTCTGGACTAACTTATATGACATGCTTGGCACAAAGCTTCATTTTTCCACAGCTGACCATCCACAAACAGATGGCCTAGCAGAGAGGATGATCCAGAAAATGGAGGACATCCTTAGGAGGTTCTGTGCCTAGGGAATGGAATATAAGGACCATGAGGGATATACCCATGACTGGGTTACCCTTCTACCAGCAGTCCAACTGGCTTATAATACAAGTCAGCACTCTACCACAGGAAAAACACCTGCACTGGTAGAGAAAGGGTGGAATCCCTTGTTGCCTTTGGATCACTTGAAGAAGCACCTTCTGCCCATCCAGCCCATAGCAAAAGACTTCAATGATATGTGTAAGAGAGCTTGTGACACAGCTGCTAAAAGCATAGCTTAGGCAAAAGATTATAATAAGCATAGGTGGGACAAGACACACATGGAACCTGACTTTAGGGAAGGGGACAAGCTGTTAGTGTCTACACTGAACTTCAACAAAATTAAAGGACCCAAGAAGATGAGACACTCATTTTTAGGACCCTTCACTATCATTAATTTGATAGGCAGGAATGCAGTCAAAGTCAAGCTCACAGAGGAGTTTCCCAGGAAACACCCAGTCCTTCCAGTAAGTTTGGTCAAACCATACTTCCAAACTGAAGAGGGTAAGTTCCCCTCCAGGAAGAATATCCTCACACCACCAGAGATAGTGGAAGTAGAGGATTCCCCAGGACCTGTGGGTAAAATCATCAGGGCCAGAAAGATCAGACTTAATGGGAAGGATCAAAGACAGTACTTAGTCAGATTCAAAAACAAAACAGCTGATAAGGACAAATGGTTGGCAGAAGATTCCATACCAGATGGGAACCTTCATTTAAGGAGATTGAGAGCCTCTAGGAGGACTGAACAGTCTCATCAATGATGAGCCTTTTTTAGAGGGCGGGTAATTCAGCCTGTGACTCAAAACCAGAGCACAAGCATGACAGCCAAAATACCATAAACCAATGGTATAGCCAAGATACCACCAAAACATGGAGCTAGGCCAAATCAGCTCAAAAGGTATCAACAGAAAGAGGAAACTCACCCCTTTGTGAAATTATAAGTCTCATCCACATAGGACAAGAAATAACAAAGTTATTCCTGCTCAAAGTTATTGCTGAGCATAAACCTTAATTTTCACCTCACATCTAAAATCCAGAAGGAGAGGCTTAACCCCATCAAATTGGTATTTAAAATGAAGCTTTAAGCCAGGGATATCTAATGGTACCAGCCAAACTGAGCTAACACCAATATTACTGGAGCTATGGTCAGTTTCAGGCCAAATAAGGGTGAACGAAACTTTCACCTCTCATCTAGCTTTTGCAGTTTTAGCGTGAGATACCTAATTTGGTATCTTTTGGAAAGAGCACAATTAGCGCTATCTGATGGTTTCATCCATTTTCCCATATCTCAACTATAACAGAAGTTATGGGGAAAATAAGCTCAATACAGCTTTTTGCCTATACCATGCAAATGTACAAAAATCTTGTACATGGAATAGCTTTGCTATATTCCATAATACCCATATCAAATGAGGTACCACTGTGTAGAGCACATACAGGGATACACACCAAAACAATTCTGAGGTTGATATCTCAAGAATTGACAAAGTTATGGCTGTTTTAAGGTCAGATTCCCACCTGCTGTCATATACAGCCTTACCATGGGATAATATCCCATAACCATGAATATGAGGTGTCAAATAGACAAAGAAGCTTGTTTTTACTTCAATACCTCATATGCCAGCCAACACTGGGGTCCCATACAGTTTCTGTACAGCATTCTACGTGTCATACACGTCAGAATCAGGCTGTGAGGTCCCCAGATGAAAGTATTCACCCTGTATTGGTGAAAACTGCCCAGATGTGGTTTAAAAACCACATCTGAGCCCAATACATGCTATACAGGCTGTTTGCAAACCACAAGCTAGTCCTAGAGAGTGAAAAATTTTCACTTCCTCTACGTGGAAAGGTCTAGCACCCTTTCCACCCCATTTCAGCATAAAAATGAGGCTTTTCACAGCCAGAATTGTTTCCTCATCCTGCTCTTGAATACCCTACGTAGTAAACTGTCAAAAACAGCTATACTCTTGGGTAATAATCAGGTATAATTATAATATGAAATATTGTAGCTCTTATTATAGTAATCCAACTGGTAAGACTGCACCCAGGCTTCTCAATAGCACTCACCACCACTATTATTTGATAGTAGAACCTTTAATTACATTATAAATATTTCTTTTACTCAAAACACTATTATCTTAAATTTTTTTATTTGTCACAGTCAAATTCCTAGTTATAAATAGCCTACTTACTGCTTCAACATAGACTCTATCTGACATTATGCCATTCGGAAGCTGATGATACTGTTTTACCTTCAACCAAAGGTGAAGCCACCACAAGAAGCCTCAGTGAACATTTACAAAGCCAGCCAGAAGTCCTACAACAATGCATTGCAGCAAAAAGAGCACCAGATCCTTGCAGATCTGTGGAAAAACTGCATGAATTTCTATCTGACTGTGAAAAAGCTCCTGGGGCATTCCAAAACTTGCAAGCTATTCAATGGATGGCATCCATTGATGGAAAAGAAAACCATGATGCTTTTAAAAGCAGAATGGAGGAAAAACAACCCTTGACAACCCAAGCAAGTGCCAAAAACAGCCCCAGTAGCCAGCAGCAGCAATTCCAGCGTGAAAAGGAAGCCACAAGCTCAGAAAAAGGGAAAAGGAAAAGCACCAGCCACAAAAACTTACAGGAAGGGCTATAGTATTCCAAAGATTCAACAGGATGCCATGGAAAATGTATTTCAGATGGCCAGAACAATGATGGAATTACAAAAGAAGGAGGAAGCCAGATTAAAATATCAGAAATGATTTCTGATATTCAAGATAGCATTCCAAACTTGTATATATCTATAAATAACATGAAATGTAATATTTCTGATAAATATTCATCAATTTTTAACACTCTTAATACAAATAACTTAAGTCTGAGCCAAAGAAATGAGACACTTCTAGGTTTTGAAAACATTTTAAGAACAATGGAAACTTCCAATAATGACAATTCATTTGGAATTAAGCTAAACGAACTATCTTCCATTGTTAAAGAACTATCTGACAAGCCATAAATATTATCAAATAAGATAATAAGAAAGTCCTTGTTGATTTTTAAAATTCATTTACTGAAGTAAAGGCATATACACTTGCCTTGAAAAATTGTTTTGACACCTCAAAACAAGAAGAATCAAAATTAACAATGAAATTGAATCAAGTCACTTGTGATACTACTAGACAGACAGAACTATGGCAAGAATAAAACATATAAGGAAGATATGTCTAGAATTGAGGTAATGAATTTGATACAGAGCTTCCAACAGGAGCTCAGAAATTTTCAAGGGTGTACCAACAGTAAAATGAATGATATTGAAAAATTACTGCACACCTTACCCAGATTGTCTACACCTTTTGATCGAAATGAGGGTGCAGGAGTTCCCAATCGACAGGTATTGTATGTTGCAAATTCACAGCTAATAAATGAATTTTCACCTTCTTTTCATACCTTGGAACCATCAATGGGCCAAGCACTCTTGAAGGAAGTACCAAAACTTAAAGAATGGCCTTACTTCAAATGTGAAGGAGGGAATGACCATATGGAATTCATCAGAGGTATCGACATGATTAAAGAATACTTTGAATTACCTGAAAGATTGGTAACAGCAATATTTAACACCTTGTTTACCAGATCAGCACACAGATGGTATATAAAATTGAGATAAGCACATGGACACCAAAGTTGTACTTGGTGGAAAACCCAAATTATCAAAAAAGGGGCCAATGATTCTTGGAGATTTAAAGCTGAAACAGCCTTTGAATCTGTTAAACTTAATGCTGACAAAGACAAAGCTTTTCCATGGTTTTTCCAACAAAAAGATACATTAATAGAATTATATCCTGACATGTCAGAATTTATTATTCACCAAAACATTCTAAGACAATGTGGAGGTGACTTAAAGCATGCAGTTGAAAGCAGGACTACTAAAAAGTCTTTAGCATCAGATCTCATTAATATATTGGAAGAAATAACCCCCAGAAGAAGAATTGTTTCTAGTAGGGAAAATCTAAAAACAAGGTTTGATACACCTTGGAAAGATTCTGTGGACAAAAATCCGAGAGAAAATTCTAATAATATTAAGTTTAAATCTGCAGATGTAATGAGAAAATGCCATATTTTCCAAAGAACCACACATTTAGCTAATAGATGTCTCAAGAAGGAAAAAATCACTTAAATTGACATTGAAAAGGAACCTGATGTTGAAAAGGATGAGGTGAATGAAGATAGTTTGGATGATAAATCATCAATATTTTCTTAATCTTCAAAATATGTAGAAAATATCAATGCCACTTTTGACATCATGAGATTTTATTCCCATTTGCCACAATTAAGCAATGGTAAACTTGATTTATCAAGAATTCAATATGCACAACTAATGAAAACCAAACCAAACAGGGAGAAAGGTTATACAGCTGGTAACTCCTGTATGACAGAAGTGGTAATTGACAACAACCCCACTAAGCCTTTACTTGACCCAGGAGTCTTCTGCTCTTATGTTGGCAAATCCTTTCTCAAGACTTGTGTACCAAATTTTAAGGATCAATTATTACCAATTTATGGCATAAAATTCAGAAGTTAAAGCAATCTCATGAAAGCATTGGGCATATTTGACACCAATGTCATATTTTCACATATAAATGGAAATTTAAGAATAACTGTTGAATTTGATTTTATGGAAGACTGCTCTAGCACCCATTTTATATTGGGAAATAATCACTTAATCATGTATGGAATAGATTTACATAATCATAAAGAAAGATACTTTATAATTAGGGACAATAAGCATCAAACATTTGCATTTTTACCATCTAAAAGAAAAATTAGAGTGAAAAAAAGTATCACCAGTTAGCTTAGAGTTAGCAAGGTTCAAGTCTGAACAGTTAAATGAAGCAAAATCAGTCTTCATATCACTGATAAAGAGGAAAGTGAACTTTGTTCCCTTTTACATAACCACAAAGAAGCCTTTGCATCAGATAAAGAGCCACTGGGAGCAATTGTTGCTTATGAGGTTGACATTATTATTAATATTAAAAGACCTTACCCACCACTCTTGAGGAACCCTTCATATCCAGCAAGTCCTAAATCAATAGAAGCTCTGGAGATCCATATTACAGAACTTCTATGCCTTGGGGTAATAAGAAATGTTGGCCACAATGAGGAGGTAGAAATAACTACACCAGTCATAGTGGCATGGCATGATGGAAAATCTAGAAGGGTTGGGGCTTTGAGAGCTCTGAATACTTACACTGTTCCACACACGTACCCAATACCAAAATTCCAAATTTCCCTTACCCAAATATCTTAAGCAGTGTATATAAGCACCATGGATTCCCTTAAAGGATTTCATCAAAATGTGGTGACACCAAGGGCAAGAAAATGATTGAGGATTATTGTTAAATCTGCAGTGTATGAATATTTAAGGATGCCTTTTGGTATCAACAATGAACCTTCACACTTTTCAATAATGATCAATGAAGTCTTCCCTGAAGAACTTTCAGAAGGATGGTTAATAATTTACATTGATGATATTGTTGTCTGTTTCAAGACCTGGGAAAAACATATGTACATATTATCCAGAGTTTTGAACAAAATTAAATCTGAAAACATGAAAATTTCTATGAAGAAATGTCATTTTGGAGCTAAAGAACTCAAAGCCCTGGGACATGTAGTATCTGGTTTATCCCTTGGAATTGACAAAAAAAAGTTGCTGCAGTGCTACTGAAACCTATGCCTCAGAACAACAATGAAATTCAGTCTTTTTTGAGTTTTTCAGTATTTTACAGGCAGCATATTAAAGATGTTGAATCCATAGCAAGACCTCTTCATCAATTATGTGACAAGGACACAGTATTTGAAATGACTGTTGACAGAGTCAAAGCCTTTGAATCTTTAAGACAAGCCTTGACCACTGCTCCACTCTTACTGATGCCAGACTTCAAGCTTCCCTTTAAGCTTTGTATTGATGCCTCAGGAGATGAACTAGGTGCTGCACTTCATCAAGTCCAGATTATAAATGATAAAATGGTGGAAGGACCCATATGTTTAATATCCAGGAAAATAAAACCAACTGAAGCTAGATATGGGGCAAGTCAGATGGAGTGTTTATGCCTTGGGTTGGCCTTAGCAAAACCCAATTATTTCCTAGAAGAATGTGTTTTTGAATTAATAACAGATTGTACCGGCGTTAAATCACTTTTAAACATGAAAAAACTGACAAGGCATATGCTCAGATGGCAAATAGACATACAAGAGTATAGAGTTCATATGACTATTGTTCACAAAGATGGAAATATTCATAAAAATTCAGATAGACTCAGCAGATGGTCATTACCAAATAATATGGATAATCCTGCTTATGTGCCAGAAGAAGCTTCTTGTCACAACCACATTTAATCACCCCCCAATGAGTGTTTATGGCAAATATAGCCTGACCCCACTTTACCGCTGATTGGCCATGTCATCCTTTTTATGGCCAATCGGACCATTTTGGTGCTTTATGGCATTTAGGCCATATCACCTTTCACTGGCCACTTATGGTCTCAGGCCATATACTGCAACCATTGGCCCTTTTGGATTATGCTCCACCTCATTAACCCCCATGCCAGTGCCTTTGTTTTGGGCCTGGGGGGTCCATCTGGTCTTCCAGGGCCTTCTGGAACCTCTAACCATCACCACAGCATTTGGACCAACCCCTTTGTTTGGGGGGTATAAAGCCTAAATGGCCTTTTTGGGCCATTTAGGCCCCTTATGGCCTCTATGGCCCATGGTCCATGGGACCCTTAGGACCCTTTTGGCCTAAATTAATTGAGGGCAAAAGGGGTGAAGGGGAAATCCACCAGCCCCCAAGGCCAAGTGGGCCCACCTGAGCCAATTTTGGCCCCCATTCTCAACAATCCCAAAAATGGCCAAAAGGACCCCAGGACCCAAAATTGGCCAAGAACCACATTTTGGCACTTTCAACAACAAGAAGCTGCCAGCTCAGTTCCAGAAAGGTTTCTCCTCAATTAAGGGGAAGAACTCTCCTTCACTAATGTATGTTGTACAAAAGGATCCGGGTGTGGTGCATAAATGGTATAATATATCATTATGCACCAATTTTGCTCAGCAAGCCAATGGTGATGTTTCCAGGACCAAATTATGTCTTTTAGATTCAAGTCCCCAAATCCATAACCCATTTCAAAGAAAGTATTTTCAGTCCTTCAGTCTTGCAATCCCTGGGGGCTACCAGAAGACAATTCAAGGACCCCAACCACCTGGCCCTGCAGGAGGTGGGTTTTATTTTCTTTTCAGGATTATTCCAAGGGTAATTTAAAGAGGTTATCAATAAGTAAATCAGTTTTCAGGGCATGAAATACTTCAGTATTCTTTGGACAACCCGATTGGACCATAAAGGCTGTATTCAAGCAAACTGTATGGCCTTGGCCCTTTTGGGCCAATTCATATTCCACTGTGGGAATTCAGTAGCACAGCTCAATTATCAACATGGGCAGATCTGTATTGACCCAAAACAGTCAACACAGATTGGTGATCAACCCTGCAGGATCAGTCTCCAACTTTTTGCATATACTGGCCCCCTTTTCTTCCCTGGAGACTTTTTCCGCAGTTAATTAATATATTGGATTTAATTTTATCCTTATTGTCATTTGTTTTAGAAAAGTAAATATTGATAATCTTAAGTCAGTCATTTGAACCTTTTCTTCTTTGCCTTTCAGTAGATATTGGTGGTCATATACTTTACTAATTCCATTGTTCTTTCTGGTGGGTTGAAACAGTGAATTGATGATTCATTTGTTGGCTCTTTGGCTGTTGGACATTTTTATTATCTTTGGCCATTGGCTTCCTTCTTATATCTTTGGAATATTTGTCCTTACTCTTATTTTTCTTTCAAGAAATATAATCCTTGTTATTTCTTTATGTTTTATAACCCTCCAAGTGAGTTCTTGATTCCTTAGTGCCAGGCCACTCTTGTTTTCCACTAGAGCACTGTGACACTTCCCCACAGAGTTCAATAAAAGGAATCAGTGTTACAGATCTGAACACAACATTCTTTGACCAAGTAAGAAAAAGCTATAATAAAGATAATAATTGTAGCATCCTATGCCCAGCACTTACTAAAGACTGTAAAGAAAAATGTTTGTTGCATGCCCTAGATGAAATATGGAAGAAATCATATGATGAAAGAAGATTCCACTTACTGGACAGTATAATATACCACAGAACAAGGCTTAAATCTGTACTGACAGTTGTGGAAAGTTACTTAATAAATATTTTACTGAAAGAATTCTATGACAGCCCCTTCTCAGGACATCCATCTGAAGAAAGGACAAGAGAAATGATAAAGACATGTATGTGGTGGCCAATGTGGAAGAAATATGTGGAAGAGTATTACAAAGCCTGTGACAGATGTCAAAAGGGTAATAAATCCACTAGCAAAAGACTTGGAAATATGATCAAAATCTAAGAATCCAGAAAACCTTGGGAAATTGTCCATATGGATTGGGTAACTGGCCTACCACCTGGGGGTGATAGAAGTTACAATTCATGCCTAGTGATTTTTTACAGATTTAGTAAGACTCCAATCATTGTATGATGTCACAAGGATGATACAGCCATGGATACAGCTCTTCTAATATGGAATAGAGTAATATCATGGAGTGGCATATTCACAAATATTATTAGTCATAGAGATCCCAAATTCACCTAAACACTATGGACAAATCCTCACCAACTATTTGGAACAAAGTTGTCCTTCTCTACAGCCTACCACACACAAATATATGGACTGGCTGAAAGAATGATCCAAACCTTAAATAATATGGTAATAATATTTTGTGCATATGGCCTTGACTTTAAAGACTGTGATGTGTTCACCCATGATTGTTTTACTCTCTTACCAGAAATGGAATTGGCATACAAAACCTAAATCCATGCCAGTACCAATTAAACTCCTGCTATTCTAGAGAAGGGACAAAATCCCAAATGACCCCAAGATTTATTAGAGAAGGATTTGGTTGAAATACATCCCACAGCTGGTAGCTTCAAAGGAGTTCTAGACAAAGCTAGAAAGCATGCAAGAAGGTGCATGGAGGACTCATTTCCATATTCCAAAGACAAATGGGACAAATATCATGCCGCTCCAGATTTCAAAGTGGAAGATTTAGTACTCTCATCCACCACTAACTTTAATGAAATAAAAGACTCCTTTGCAGGACCTTTTGTCATTAAATCCCTCCATGGGGAAAATGCAATTGAAGTCAAATTTTCTGAGGAACTTAGAAATAAGCATCCTACATTTCCAGTAAGCTTGGCAAAGCCATATAGATCTAGTGATGCTGAGAAGTTTACTCTGAGAAATGAAGTTCCCTGGAATATACCTCCTATTGAATCTTTTGGTACTAGCAAAATCACCCAAGTTCTCAAATAAAGAAAGTTAAGAACCAAGAAAGTAAGGGAATACCTTATTAGGTACAGTGACCCAACTTCTGAAGATGAATGGTTGGAAGAAAAGGACATACCTGAAGCTACTAAGCTTCTCAGAAGGTTCAGAAACACTTGGAATAACAATATTACAAAGTAATATACTTTTTTTAGGGGGAGGGAATGTCAGCCTTAGAGGTATTTTCAGATACCCACAAGACCACAAATAATAAAACAATATACAATTATGAAGAAAAAAATTTATTTATATAATCAAAACAAAAATTAAAATATGAATATAAATTTATAGCCAAAAAGAAAATTGAATCATGATTTAAAAATAAAATTACATTGAAATTTAAATTTGCCAAAACACATTTTTGCTTGAAAAAATTAAGTAAAAATGAATTTTCAACAAAAATACCAAAATTGAAATATTTTTGAAAAAAAATTTAAATACAAATTATTGTAGTTTTTTATCCTACAAATAAGAATATGAAAATTATTTTACCATTGGACTCCTCATGAAAAGTAAGGTGGGGTCACCTCTGGGTAAAATGTCACAGGGGCTCTTATGGAAGCAAGAGGGCCTGGCACTCAGGAATCAAGAACTCACTTGGAGGGCTCCAAAAGATGATAAGAAATACTACGGAATATATTTCTTAAGCAGGAATAAGAGAAAGGACAAATATGCCAAAGATAACAAAGAATAATAAGAAGGAAGCCAGAGGCCAAAGATAAAAGAAAGCCAAAGGCCAAGAAGCCAACCAAGTGAATCCTCAATTCACTGTTTCAATCTGCCAGAAAGAACAATGGAATTAGTAAAGGATATGACCACCAATATCCACTGACAGGCAAGGAAAGAAAAGAGAAAGGGTGCTAATGACTGACTTAATATTATCAGTATTAACTTTAATAATGTAAAAGAAAATAAGGATAAAAATAAGTCCAATATATTAATTAACTGGGGAAAAAGTGCCCAGGTGCTGAAAGGTGGCCAGTATATGTGAAAAACTGAAAGATTGATCCTGAAGGTGGATCACCGGCTGTATTGTCCGAATCGGGCTAATACAGTTCTGGCCATCTTGAAATTGAACTGTGTGATTGAATTCCCATAGTGGAATATGAATTGGCCCAATTGGGCCAAGTACATACAGGTTGATTGATTGCTGCCTGTATGAACCAATTGAGTTGTCCAAGGAGTATTGAAATACTTGATGCCTTGACAACTGATTGAAATGATGGAATACCTCTGAGAATGAAACTTGGAAGAATCCTGAATGAGAGTACCAACCCAACTCCTGAATAGCCAGGTGGTTGGAGTCCTTGAAGGGTCTTCTGCTTGCCGCCATGGATTACCAAACTGATGAGTCCAAAAATCCTCCTTCGAAATGGGTGTTGGATTTTGGTGCCTTGAGTTGAGAAGGTGGAATTGAGTCCTGAAAACGTCACCATTGAATTGCTGAGCAAAAATGGTGCATAATGGTATATAACACCATATATGCACCACTCCTGCAACCTTGAGTACGGGGTGCATGGAGGAATGGAAGAATTTTTCCTTAAGTTGAGGGAAAAGCTTGATGAACTAATTTGGTGGCCCCTGGTGGTTGCCAGAGGCCATGACGGAGATATTGGTCCATAGTGGTCCATGGCCAAAAATGAGTCCTACATGATTTATGGTCAAAAAGGTGTCCAAGGCGTTTTTGGCCAATTTTGGGTCCAAGGGAAATATGGCCAATTTTGGCCCAGGTGGGCCCAGATGTGGTTTGGGATCCACCTGGCCTTGGGGGCTAGGTGGTTTCCCCCTTTGGCCCCTTTTGGCCTCATTGGATTAGGCCAAAAGGGGCCTAAAAGCCTACGGACCGCGGCCCACGGACCGTATGGACCGTAGGGGGCCTAAATGGCCCAAAAAGGCCATTTAGGCACAAGACCCCCTAATGAAAAGGGGGGGCCTGGAGACCCCTAGAAGACAAAAGGGACCCCCCAGGCCTAAAATCAATGATGAAGGTCTGGGGGTTGGTGAGGTGTGAATTGGCCAAGAGGGCCAATGATGGCAGGATATGGCCTGAGGCCATAAAGGATTATGGAGGCTATAAATGCCCATTGGGATGGGTTGTGGCATAAGAACCATTGAACACCCAAAGGGGGCCAATGGGCCATAAATGATATGACATGGCCAATTGGCCCCAGCTTGGCTCCAGGTTGGATTTCCGCAACCATCAAGGAGGAGGGTCAAACTCGTGGTTGTGACAGTACCCCCCTACCTTTAATGGTGAGCTCCTGAGCACCAAGATGAGGTAGAAGCCTGTTGAGGCTATTGAGACGGATTTGAAGGAGGGATTCCAGAGGCATTGAATTTTTAAAAGAAAAATTGAACTGATAAACTTGTTGGCATATGAATTGAGGTTTACTTGGTCTTCTCTTGACACTTGGCTTTGACAATGTTGAAGACATGATTTGATGTAGCATTTTGGCATGAAGATTAAAATAAAAGAATTTTTAAAGAAAAGTGAAGATAAAGAAACAGAAAAGAAACATAAAAAGAAAAAAAGATTTGAAAGGGGGATCCAAATCTTCATCACGGAATTTGACGGTTGATTTGAAAGTGGCCAAGGACCTGGAAGAAAAGAATTTGATGCGAGGTGCTCACAGAGTGGCCAAGGTGATGTTTTGAAAAGATTGTAGACCCCGCAGGGAAGTGCACACCAGGAGAGGAACTTACTTTTAGAAGTTGCCAATCCCGCCAGTGCCATAAATAAGAATATAAATTGTATTAAGGAGTGTCTTGAATTAGAAAACTTGGAAACAAAAATGAAATTGAATGGTCCATTTGCCCAAGTGAGATATGGCCATAATTTTGGAATTGATGTTGAAAGCCAGGCCAACGAATCTGTGTCCAAATTGCAAAGTGCTCACAGAGTGGCCAAGGTGATGCTTACAACAAGGAGGAATAGAATACCCCTAAAGGTGCATACCAGGAGTGGGACTTACTTTTGGTAATTCCTCTCCCCACCAAGCACCATAAAAGATCAAGCTTTTGAAGAATTGGGTCCTGGCTTGTCAGGATACAGAGAATGGAAATCTTTGACAAGATCAGGACAATTCTTGAGGTTTTTGGCTGGTTCCCAAGTGGATCTTTCTGGGTATTGACTGAAACCTTTCCATTCCACCAGATACCATAACTTTCTCCTCTTGAGCTTAGAATCCAGTACTTGAGAAACTTCCCATTCCTCTTCTTCTTCAATGGGAATTGGAGGATGTGAGCCTTGAGGTATACTTTACATACCCAAATAGGCCACAATTATCTTAAAAAGAAATTTTGAATTATGCAAAACTCATAAGTCATGCATATATCCAAAATTCATCATTTTCAATTTCAGAAAAGATGAATAACTTTTTATTGAGTAAGTAAATCCATGGATTTAAGACCAGATTTGGATTCTACACAAAAATTCACCTAGGGTAGCTCCATAGAGTGAATAAGCTCAATTTAAGTATTTGAGGTGGTAAAATGGAAAATACTTCAATACCACATCATTAATACCACATAAAAGATCCGTGAAAATTTTTGTTTTTTCTTGATTTTTAGCCAAAATAATGGCAAAGTGAGAAATCCCATGTTATATATACACTAAGAATAGTGTTATGCATGTTTTGAGCACTTGATATTATGGTATTCTTACATGGACTTTTGGTACACCCATAGTGGATATCTCACTTTAAGCTTAAATTACTATTTTGACGTAAAAATTAGGCAAGGGGGACAAAAGACATCAAAGAGAGCCAGGGTACCCAACTTCTGAGGCCTCAGAGGCGTGGATAGCTCCAGAGCATGGATCCATGGCTCATCTTGGCCCAATTGGTAAACTAAAACTCTTTGGGAACTTGGTTACCAAGTTACACCTACTGTAATTATAAGAAAAATAGCAAATAACCTGCTATTTTGACCTGCCAAGGAGGTAATAAGCTACTTAGGCTCCTGTAACCACGTCAATTCTTGATGAATTTCCATGACTAGACCCTAAAAGAGTAATTAAACCCTTTTGGGATCCATATTCATTGATTTACCTCATAGCAACCAGCAAAATACTGCTATTTGCAATTCTACGTAGAAATGAGGTAAAAACTTCAAAAATTCATTAAAAATACAATTCTTAATGAATCTTCCTGAAATTTCAGGACCAATGAAGAACTGTATTATCTATGGTACAACCAAAAAGAATTATGGTTTTACTAGTAAAATTAAAAGTTTTACTTACAGTCCATTTTTGACCATTCTACGTGAAACACTGAATCTTCAAAAATTCACAGTAATTACAACCTGTGATTAAATTGGCAATAACATTGATAACTTTGAGAAATCAATGATTATTTTAGAATAAAAGAAGATTTACAGATTTTACTCCTTTTATTCTTAACCATATTGGGGTTGGTAGTCACGTAAAAGCATCAATTAAGTAATTATGATAATCTTACGTGACAACAGATGATGCAATCATTAATCCAAAAAGGATTATTGTTTTCTCACTCCTTGGTTTTTCAGTTTGCTCCATGGCACGCCTCTGTGAGCTGTTGTTGACTTAAAAGAAGCCTCTTCTTGCTGTTTTTTCCTCATCATCATCTTATCAATTTATTAAATCATTATTACCAACAAGTAAGTATTAGTTAAAGCTATTCTTAAGTGTTTTTAAATCTTTCAAAATCATCCAGAAAGACGTGAAATCATAGAATTCAACTATATTCTGTTGTAATACTGTTATAAATCCTTTTGATCCCTTAAATCCACAATTCCACGTCAAATTTCTCTACTCTTACCTTTCAATAAGTTCTTTGGAGTATTAGTGAGTCATTTATTCTTAATTCTTAAAGTTTTTCTCTAGTAATAGTTTTCTTCAAGAATTATCCTTATAATTATTCTTGCAAAAGATAATTATATATTAAAATAATTTTATTATTTTAATAAAGAAGTTTTTATTATTAAAATCTTCTTGTAATTGATTCTTGTAGACAATTACTTGCTCACTGTTAAAATCACTAGTAGTGCTTAACACATGAAAGAAATAATTTTTTTTAATTATTTAATTGTGGTTATAATAATATTTTATTATTATATTTCATAAGAACAGACATAGTACTGTTGATTAATAGTAATATTATCACCAGTTTCATAGTCACATCTTACATTTGGGGGCCTGGCCGTGTTTTTTGAACCTTGTACCCTTAATTAATATATTTTTAAGCTCTAAAATATATTAATTGAATATTTCTTTTCTTTCATTTTAAAGTCAAAATAATTCTTATTTTTGAAATTGTTTTGGAAATCTTTTTCATTGAGGAATTTGGTTTAATTTTATACTGTTTTACATGTGGCTTTTTCACATCCAAAAACCTATAAAATTATTCTTTTAGTTACTCTGAATTAATTTTCATTCAAAATCTTAAATTTTAATTTTTTTCTTTAAAAAGAATAATTTTTTAATATTAAAGAATAATAAAATTCATAAAAAATCTTTTAAAAATATCTTAAAACACAAAAATAATTTCTTTTATCATATTTTTTCTCTTTAAGTGTCTTTAATCAAATACTGTGCAGCTGGTAACAGACTCAGTAAAAGATACATCAATAGTCCTGAATCTTCAGAAGCAGAATCTGAAGACAGTATTGAGGTGCAGATTGCTAAAAGAGGCACCTTATTCAACTCAGAAAAAGCTAAATTACCACCAAAAGGTGTGTATTTTATCTTATATTTTTCACCTTTTATCTTTAAATTGACGTGAAAATGGTGCATACCAGAAATGGAAGCAACTATTCAGTCCAACCAGATGGATGTGGACAAGGAAGAGGCAAGACCAAATCCAGAAGTGCCAAATATTCCACAAGAAAGGCACATATGGAGGATGCCAGAGTCGCCCCCCATTCCCCAAGGTCTGTACCAACAGATTTTGACGTAAATTCTGAGCCTGAACTGATTTATGGTAATATTTCCAGGGCTGAACCACTTTCAGGTGGCAGCAATAGAAATATATCAATGCCAGTACAAAAACTGGTTCAGAGCAGCCAAGGAAGAGGAGTGGGAAATCTGCCCAAGCCTTTGGCAGGGGGCCATGAACTCCTACTTACACATCAAGAGCTTTCTGGGTCAGGAGAAGACCATAGAGCTCTTAGGAGGATGGAGCCCCCTGTCTTGCAAAGACAAGGTCAAAAAGATAAAGAATTGGTTGAAGAACCAAAGTCTTTTATCCATAGACCAGAAGAAAGAGTTGGAAATGACTCCAGCTTTGGAGACAGAGGCACCAGTGGCATCTACCAGCTCCAAACCAGCTCCAGAAGCACCCAAGGACAAGCCCAAAGGACCTCAAAAGAAACAGAGAGGTCCCAAGAACCATCAAGGCAAGGGCAAAGGCAAAGCCAATTGGCACAGACCTTACCCACAAGGGTACAGGATCCCCAAATTGGAGCCTTCAGCCGTGGACAGTGTCTTCAATATGGCCAGAGCTCTTATGGAATTCACAGCCAAGGAGCAGGAAAGGATGAAAAGGACTTTTCCACGCAAATAAATGATGTACATAGAAGTATTAGTGTAGAAATTGGCAAACTTGAGTCAAAGTTGAAGCAAATTACATTAGACATCAATGATTTAAAGAAAAATGACAAGCAACATTCTGATTGGCATCAATTGACAACTGTCACCCTTGAGTCAATTAGCAATGCTTGTGAAAGAATTGAGACCCAATGTCAAAATAATGACACAGAGGATCCTTCCATTTTTAAAGTAAATGATAGACTTAAAACTCTTGAAGACCATGTCTTACAAATAGTTAAGAACACCAATCAATTTGCTATACATTTAGCAAAAAGTGACAGTGAGAGGCAGAAATTGAAGAATGATATAATTGCAAGTGTGGAGCAAATTCATAAGAATCATGAACCACATATGCCAAGACATTCTACACCTTTGACTGAAGAAAAACTTTCTGTCAAAGAAAGTTTGACTCCATTCTTAGGAGAAAATGCCTACTCTGCAAGAGATATTCCCAAAATAGAAGAATGGCCAACATTCTCTGGTGAAGGAGAATATAACCATATTGAATTCATCAGAACTAATGATATGTTGCAAGAAGACTTTAATATACCTGATGAAATCATAGTGGGAAAATTACACTGTTTGTTTACCAGAACTGCAAAGAAATGGTATTACAAAATGAGGATTGATCATGGTAAACATGACTGGTCTTGGTGGAAATCTGAAGTGATTACCAAATGGGCCAATAATTCTTGGAGGTTTAAAATGGAGAATGCTTTTGAAAGTGCCATTTTTAACTCAGAAAAAGACAAACCACTTACTTGGTTCTTCAAACAAAAAGACAGATTATCTGCTTTACACCCAGATATGTCTGACACTATGATTAATATGAAAATATTAAAAAAGTGTGGAGGAGAACTGGAACATGCTATCAAAAGCAGATGTGTGGAACCTTGTTCAACAGAGGACTACATTAATGCTATGATAGATATCATTACCAGGACAAGAATTGGTAAGACTTGGATTAAAAACCCAATAGAGTCCAAAATAGTCTCAAACATTCCTAGAGAGGAAAGAAGACCAGAAAGACCTGTCTTGAAGTGTCATAATGTGGAAGTACTTCACACTTAGCCAACACTTGTCCTAAAAAGACAAAAATCAATGAAGTTCAAGTCATTGAAGAAATTCAGTGTACTGAAGAGAAAGAGGAGTCTGATCAAGATTCTGCAGTCTCTGAAGATACACCAGTGGAGGACTATCCCATTGAAAACATTTCAGCTTTCTTTGAGGTCACAGAAGTCCATACCCACTTGCCACAGTACAGTGAAGATTGCTGCAACCTGATCAATATCCAAGATGCCAGAATGTGTAAGACAAAACCTGCTAGAGGAAAGGGTTATACTGCTGGAGCATCCTGTATCACATCAGTTCTGATGAGTGATATTGAAGCCAAAGTAAATTTGGATACAGGGGCATTTTGCACTTGTGTTGGCAAAGATTATCTCCAAATTATACTTCCTGAATGGAAAAACCATCTATTACCAATAGAAGGTGTACAATTCAGTAGTGCCAGTAACAATATGTACCCCTTGGGCATATTGGACACTAATATTGTATTCCCACATCCATCAGGAAGTGTAAGAATGAAAACTGAGATTGTAGTAATGGATAATTGCACATCTCAGCACATCATTCTTGGAAATGATTACTTAAATATTTATGGTATTGATATAAATAACCATAAAGACAGCTATTTCACAATTGGAGATAACAAGAGACAAAAATTTGCTTTCTCCAATATGCCAAAACAGATATCTGTAGTATCTTCTGTCAAAGATACTTACAAAGATGAATTTGTGACTAATCAACTTGTTGAAGCAAAAATTAATCAATCATTGTCACCAAAGATGAGGAATGAGCTTATTAATGTGTTATACACATATAAAAATGCATTTGCCTCTGATAATGAACCATTAGGCGCTATAAGAGGACATGAAGTTGATATTACTCTTAATATTGACAGACCATATCCTCCAGTACTTAGAAGACCAGCTTATCCAGCCAGTCCCAGAGCTAGAGAGGCCTTGGAAAAACATATCCAAGAGTTGATCCAACTTGGTGTGCTAAGGAAAGTAGGCCATAATGAGGAAGTTGAAGTGACAACACCTGTTATTATTGCATGGCATAATGATAAGTCAAGAATGGTTGGAGATTTTAGAGCTTTGAATACCTACACAGTTCCAGATCGGTATCCAATCCCTAGAATTCAAGAAACCTTGACTCAATTGTCTAAAGCCAAGTATATAACATCAATGGATGCATTGAAAGGTTTTCATCAAAATGTTTTGACGCCTAAAGCTAAGAAATTACTTAGAATTATCACCCACTGTGGCATTTTTGAGTATCTTAGAATGCCATTTGGCATTAAAAATGCTCCATCTCATTATCAAAGAATGATGAATACCATCTTCCCCACAGAGTTGTCTGAAGGATGGCTTATCATTTATATTGATGATATTATTATATGTTCTGACTCATGGTCTCTGCACCTTGAAAGACTTGCAAGAGTACTTCATAAAGTTGCAGAAGTGAACATGAAAATTTCACTTAAGAAATGCAATTTTGGTTTTGAAGAACTCAAAGCATTAGGACATGTTGTTTCTGGTTTGAGCTTGGGTATTGACAAGAATAAAGTAGCAGCAGTGTTACTTAAGCCAATACCCCAGAATAAAAAAGAAATGATGTCTTTCCTTGGATTTGCTAGTTACTATAGGCAACACTTGAAAGATTTTGCAATTCTAGCCAAGTCACTCTATAGAATCTGTGATCAACAGACTGTATTTGAGATGACACAGGAAAGAATTAAAGCTTATGAGAAGATAAAGAAAGCCCTTACAGAAGCACCTTTACTCCTCATGCCTGACTGGAATATTCCTTTTAAATTGTACATTGATGCATGTGGAGATGGATTGGGGGCAGCCCTACATCAAGTCCAGATTATTGATGACAAACCTACAGAAGGACCAGTTTGTTATATCTCAAGGCAAATCAAACCAACAGAAGCCAGATATGGTGCAAGCCAAATGGAGTGCTTATGTTTGGTATGGGCACTTGAGAAATTACACTATTACCTTGATGGCAGTGCTTTTGAAGTGATAACTGACTGTAATGCCGTAAAATCACTTCTTAACATGAAAACTCCCAACAGACATATGTTGAGATGGCAAATAGCCATTCAAGAATATAGAGGAAACATGACTATAGTTCATAAAGCAGGAAACATCCACAAAAATGCTGATGGACTTAGTAGATGGGCTTTAGCCAACACTCCTGATAACCCAGCTTATGTACCTTTGGAAGCTGAACCACAGATTCCAATTGAAGGAATTAACATAACTGATATTGGGACTGAATTCTTTGAAGAGGTCAGAGAGTCTTATAAACAAGACAAGAATTGCCATATCTTGACTTCTTTATTGGATAAAGACTGCAAAGACACATCTTTGGTTAATGCACTAGATGAAGTTTGGAAAAATTCCTATTCTGAAGGAAGATTTCACTTGTTTGATGGGATTATTTACCATAGAACAAAACATTCTTGTGTGATGACACTGTGTAGTAGATTGCTTATCAATACCATTCTTCATGAATGCCATGATAGCATTTACTCTGGACACCTATCAGAAGACAGAACACTTGAAAAAGTAAAAAACTGTGCATGGTGGCCATCTTGGAGAAAAGAAACCATTGAGTATTGCCATACCTGTGATAGATGCCAAAAAGCAAACAGGAGTACAGGCAAGAAATTTGGATTGATGATCCATATTCAAGAACCAAAATCCCCTTGGGAAGTTGTTCACATGGATTGGGTCACAGCACTTCCTCCAAGTGGTGACAAACGTTATAATGCTTGTTTAGTCATTGTAGACAGATATAGCAAAACTCCCATATTCTTACCATGTCATAAAGATGACACTGCTATGGATACAGCTCTTCTTTTATGGAGTAGAGTTATTTCTCATACAGGGTTATTTAAGAATATCATAAGTGACAGAGATCCCAAATTCACATCTGCACTTTGGACCAATCTTCATAGATTGTTTGGGACTAAGTTATCATTCTCTACAGCATATCACCCTCAAACAGATGGGCTAGCAGAGAGGATGATTCAAAATTTAGAAGACATGATCAGGAGATTTTGTGCTTATGGATTAGAATTCAAAGACTCAGATGGCTTTACCCATGACTGGTGCACTCTGATACCTGCATTAGAATTGGCATACAAGACATCAGTCCATTCTTCCACAGGACAAACTCCTGCTATGTTAGAAAAAGGATGGAATCCAAGACTCCCAGCATACACACTGAGGAAAGACTTTATTGACATTCATCCTACAGCTTCCAGCTTCAAATTAATGCTAGATAAAGTAAAACACCATGCAAAACAGAGTATGGATGATGCTTTTGATTATGCAAAACAGAAGTGGGACAAGAGTCATAAAGTACCAGACTTCAAAATAGGGGACTTAGTTTTAGTTTCAACCTTGAATTTTAATAATATCAAAGGCCCAAAGAAACTTAAAGATTCTTATGTAGGACCTTTTGTTATTGTTGCTTTACATGGAACCAATGCAGTTCAAGTGGAATTGAGTGGTGAATTGGAAAATAAACACCCCACATTTCGAGTCAGCTTGATAAAACCTTATCAACCAGCTGATAAAGAATTGTTTCCTTTAAGAAACCCAACTCCTTTAACTGTACCACCTGTGGAACAGCATGAAGACAAAAAGATAAAGAAAGTCATTAAAGAAAGGAGACTTAGGGGTAAAAATTAAAGAGAATATCTTGTCAGATATAGAAATCCAGTAAATGAAGATGAATGGATGGCAGAATCAGAAATACCTGACTCAGATAAACTCTTAAGAAGATTTAGATATGAAAGAAGGCCACAAGCCTGAATATGTCTATAAATGTGCTTTAAATTACCTGATCTGAGTAATGTGAAGAGGTTGGACAGTGGACATTACCCCCCTTTGGGGCCTTATTCTTTTATCACTAATAAAATTGTAGTACAATTTTATTTTTTGGTGGGAGGGAATGTGAGCCTTGAGGTATATTTTACATACCCAAATAGGCCACAATTATCTTAAAAAGAAATTTTGAATTATGCAAAACTCATAAGTCATGCATATATCCAAAATTCATCATTTTCAATTTCAGAAAAGATGAATAACTTTTTATTGAGTAAGTAAATCCTTGGATTTAAGACCAGATTTGGATTCTACACAAAAATTCACCTAGGGTAGCTCCATAGAGTGAATAAGCTCAATTTAAGTATTTGAGGTGGTAAAATGGAAAATACTTCAATACCACATCATTAATACCACATAAAAGATCCGTGAAAATATTTGTTTTTCTTGATTTTTACCCAAAATAATGGGAAAGTGAGAAATCCCATGTTATATATACACTAAGAATAGTGTTATGCATGTTTTGAGCACTTAATATTATGGTATTCTTACATGGACTTTTGGTACACCCATAGTGGATATCTCACTTTAAGCTTAAATTACTATTTTGACGTAAAAATTAGGCAAGGGGGACAAAAGACATCAAAGAGAGCCAGGGTACCCAACTTCTGAGGCCTCAGAGGCATGGATAGCTCCAGAGCATGGATCCATGGCTCATCTTGGCCCAATTGGTAAACTAAAACGCTTTGGGAACTTGGTTACCAAGTTACACCTACTGTAATTATAAGAAAAATAGCAAATAACCTGCTATTTTGATGTGCCAAGGAGGTAATAAGCTACTTAGGCTCCTGTAACCACGTCAATTCTTGATGACTTTCCATGACTAGACCCTAAAAGAGTAATTAAACCCTTTTGGGATCCATATTCATTGATTTACCTCATAGCAACCAGCAAAATACTGCTATTTGCAATTCTACGTAGAAATGAGGTAAAAACTTCAAAAATTCATTAAAAATACAATTCTTAATGAATCTTCCTGAAATTTCAGGACCAATGAAGAACTGTATTATCTATGGTACAACCAAAAAGAATTATGGTTTTACTAGTAAAATTAAAAGTTTTACTTACAGTCCATTTTTGACCATTCTACGTGAAACACTGAATCTTCAAAAATTCACAGTAATTACAACCTGTGATGAAATTGGCAATAACATTGATAACTTTGAGAAATCAATGATTATTTTAGAATAAAAGAAGATTTACAGATTTTACTCCTTTTATTCTTAACCATATTGGGGTTGGTAGTCACGTAAAAGCATCAATTAAGTAATTATGATAATCTTACGTGACAACAGATGATGCAATCATTAATCCAAAAAGGATTATTGTTTTCTCACTCCTTGGTTTTTCAGTTTGCTCCATGGCACGCCTCTGTGAGCTGTTGTTGACTTAAAAGAAGCCTCTTCTTGCTGTTTTTTCCTCATCATCATCTTATCAATTTATTAAATCATTATTACCAACAAGTAAGTATTAGTTAAAGCTATTCTTAAGTGTTTTTAAATCTTTCAAAATCATCCAGAAAGACGTGAAATCATAGAATCCAACTATATTCTGTTGTAATACTGTTATAAATCCTTTTGATCCCTTAAATCCACAATTCCACGTCAAATTTCTCTACTCTTACCTTTCAATAAGTTCTTTGGAGTATTAGTGAGTCATTTATTCTTAATTCTTAAAGTTTTTCTCTAGTAATAGTTTTCTTCAAGAATTATCCTTATAATTATTCTTTCAAAAGATAATTATATATTAAAATAATTTTATCATTTTAATAAAGAAGTTTTTATTATTAAAATCTTCTTGTAATTGATTCTTGTAGACAGTTACTTGCTCACTGTTAAAATCACTAGTAGTGCTTAACACGTGAAAGAAATAATTTTTTTTAATTATTTAATTGTGGTTATAATAATATTTTATTATTATATTTCATAAGAACAGACATAGTACTGTTGATTAATAGTAATATTATCACCAGTTTCATAGTCAAATCTTACAGAGGAGGAGGCTCTTAATGCCGATTTTGGATTGTTGATGTCTTGACTGGTTCCAAGAGTGAGATATGGAAGACTGGGTGGATGGATTTCCATTGAGATGGAAGCTTGAGGTGGTAAGCATGGGAACTGACTTTCTTCAAGATTGGAAAAGGACCCAACCATCTTTCGGATAGTTTTTTGGTGGGTCTGGTTGATTTGATATTCTTGGAGGAAAGCCATACCATGTCACCAGGATTGAAGACAGGTGGACTTGCTCTACCTTTATCTGCATACCTCTTGAACCGGTTTATGGGAGCTTCAAGTTCTCTCTTGACATCTTGCTGTACTGATTGGATTTTTGTTGATAACTTTCCAGCAGGAGTATCTTGAGTGATGTGAACTGAATCAAAATGTGGATCTCTTCCATAAACAGTGAAAAACGGGGATTGCTTGGTTGAAGAGTCATCAGCATTATTGTAGGCAAATTCAGGCAGAGGGAGCCAGGTGTTCCAATTATCTTGATGATAACTGACATACATCCAAAGATACTGTTCTAGTATCTGATTTACCCTCTCTGTCTGTCCATCAGTTTCTGGATGGTAAGCAGTTGACAAGTCTCTTGAAATCTTGAGCTGCTGACAAAGATTGGTCCAAAAAGAAGAAACAAAGAGTGAACCTCTATCACTGACAATGCTTAACGGAAGGCCATGCTTTGAAACAATATTCTTGATGAATAAATGGGCCAAGTCCAGGAAAGTGATTGAAGACATTGCTGGAATGAAAACGGCCATTTTAGAGAATCTGTCCACTATGACCAGGATTGAATCAAAGGAATTGGACAGCGGCAGTTGAGTGATGAAGTCCATTGAAAGACAAGTCCAAGGACCATTTGGAATTGGAAGAGGTTTGAGGAATCCAAACTTCTTGTGGTGAATATTCTTGTTTCTTGAGCACTGTTGACAGGATGAAACATAATCCTTGATAAATTGAGTCATGCCAGACCAGTGGAAACCCTGCTTGACAAGTTTGAGAGTCTTCTCTTGGCCAGGGTGGCCAGCTAGAGGAGAATCGTGACGCTTTTGAAGGATACTAAGTTGAATTGTGGAGTCATTTGGGACTACCACCCGATCTTTGAAGAGAAGAAGTTGGGAAGAGGAATCAAGAGAATAATCTTGGACAGATTTACCTTTACCCAAATCTTCAAGGATACTTCTGTACTGGGGATCTTGCCATAATTTCTTCTGGATTGAATCAATCAAATTTGAAAAAGATTCCACCTTGACTGCAAAAAGATTTGAGGGTTGAGCTTCATCTTGCTTAATTAGTTTTTGAAAATTCATTGGATTCTTGCTGATGAAGTCCTCCCCCCTCTCCGGGTAAACGACGTCCCGACGTGATAAGGCATCCGGAAGAGTAGCTAGGCGGCCAGGGCGCTAAGTGATTGAGAAATGAAATTCAGAAAGGAATTCAGCTCAACGGGCTTGACGGCGAGTGAGGACTTTGGAGGTCATGAAGTATTGAAGGGAAGAGTGATTGGTAAGAACTTCAAAAGGGGAAGCCAGTGAAAGAAGAAAAGCCCTCCAGCGCTTGAGAGCCCAGACGATACCAAGGAGTTCCTTGTCATGAATTTCGTAATTGAGCTCTGCTGGGATAAGCTTGTGGCTGTCAAATGCAATGGGATGTTTTCCTGAATCAGAGACCTGACTCAGTACAGCACCCAAGGCTTAATCTGATGGGTCGGTCTCTACAATGGTGGGTAGAGAAGGATTGAAGTGGGAAAGGATTGGAGCGGTGGTGAAAGCCTCTTTGAGTTGGTGAAACTGACTAAGAGCTTCCTCATTGAGGGGAAAACAGGAATCTTTCTTGAGGAAACTGGTGAGTGAACTGATCTTCTTTGAATAATTCTTGATGAAACGGCAGTAGAAGTTGGCAAAGCCAAGGAAGGATTGAAGAGCCTTGAGGTTTCTTGGAGGCGGCCAATTGAGAATCTGCTGGACTTTTGCTTGGTCCATCTTGAGGCCTTCAGAAGAAGCTACATAACCAAGATATTCCACGCTTGAAACATGAAAAAGGCATTTGGATGCCTTAGCAAAAAGGTTATTGGCTCTGAGTCTGGAAGGAACAGTGGACACATGAGTGACATGTTCTTCCTCAGATTTGAAAAAAAAATAATGTCATCCAAATAAGCCACAACATAAACATCAAGAAGATCTTGGAAGATATCATTGACAAGATGTTGAAAAGAAGCAGGAGCATTGGTGAGCCCAAATGGCATAACCAAGTACTCATAACTGCCATATTTTGTTCTAAAGCAAGTCAAATGTTCATCACCCTCCTTGATTCTGAGCAGTTTATATGAACCACGCAAATCAATCTTGGAGAAGATAGAAGAACAATTAAAGACATTGAGAAGCTGATTCATAGGAGGAACAGGATACTTGTTCTTCCTAGTAACAGCATTGAGTTTGCGGTAATCAACACACAAACGGAGGCCACCATCTTTCTTTTTGACAAAAAGGACAGGTGCTCCTGTTGAAGAGGAGCTTGGCCGGATGAAACCTTTCTCTACATTCTCTGAAATGTAGGCCCTGAGTGTATCTGACTCTTTTTTGGATAAAGAGTAGATCACCCCAACTGGAGGTAGAGACCCCTCCAGCTCGATATGATGATCACAGGCATGGTGAGGAGGAGGTTTTTCTGCTTTCACCTTGGAGAATACATCCAAATATTGGTGATAGACAGAAGGAAAAACCTTCATCACAGTTTCTACTTCTTCTGGCTCTGCCTCTTCATCCCACAACTCCTCCAGGGAGTCATGATAAGATGAAGGAGGAAGGTCCATATTCCCAAATAAGAGGTGAAGTGAAGATACAGAATTATCTTCTCCAACATCTTGAATCTCTTTGAAGACTTCAGCTCTAGGAGATAGTAATGACTGTGGGGAATGAAGGGAAGGAATATGGACAGAAGGTGGGACTGATGGTGTTCTAGAATCACCAACCAGAGCTGCACATGATTTGGCAGAAGAAGAGTCATTACGCAAAAAATTAGAAGGATCAGAATAGTCCAAATGATCAGGAATGAAGGTGATCAGCCCTTGCCTCCAATCAATAGAAGGATTAAAATGATTAAGAAAGTCAAAGCCCAATATGAGGTCTTCTCCCTTGGGAGTATCAATGACTAAAAAGTCCCATTCAAAGCTTGGGAAGGAAGGGAGCTCAACCATATATCTAGTATGGTGAGTCACAAATAAGTAAGGAGACTCAGAGGAGTCAAGAATGATAAGGGGAATCTTCTCTGGAAGTTCTGACATAGTCAATGAGTACTTATGAACAAACTGCCTTGCAATAAATGAGTGTGTAGCACCAGAATCAATGAGAATACTGTAAAAAACATCAGAAAGAGAAGAAAAGACAAAAAATTTAAGAGAATTTTTGACACCAGTATTCAGAATGCACAATTGTGCTCTGGAAGGAAAACTGTGAAGACCATTGAACAGAACATGGTCTCCACTCAGGCTTTTCCCTGGCTGGGAAATTGGCCTGATGGTTGGGTAAGCTTGTTTTGAGGCCTTTTGACACAGGACTCAAGACTATGCTTCCCACCGCAATAGGTACACAAGCTCTCTTTGATTCTTCTCTCTTTTTCAGAACCCTTCAACTTGAAGTCCTTATTCAACAAGGAAGAATGGGGCTTGTCCCTCTTTTGAGCATGAAAATTCTTCTTCTTGTGACTTGAGCTTGAATATTTTTGATGATGAGAAGAACTTGACTTTGAGGCTTCAGGCTTCTTCTCTTGATGATGATTCTGCTCCTTTTGCCTCTCATGGTACCTGGTATCAAGCTCCAGGGTAACGTCCATTAAGTCTTGAAGAGAATCAATATTTGAAGGATGGGAGGCCAATTGATCCAGAATCCTGGATGGCAATCCCTTCCTGAAATTATGGATGAGAGCTCTTTCTCCCCAATCCCCGATTCTTGAAACCAAACTCCTGAAATCAGCTATGTATAGTGAAACATGGCCACCTTCTTTCATTCTAAAGCCGTCCAACTCTGCTTCAGCTTTTCTAACTTCATTTGGGTCTCCAAATAAAGTGAAGAGTTGGGATTCAAACAATGGCCAAGAATTGAGAAGATAACTTGAGTCTTGATTGGTAAGATTAGAAAGATAAGGCTCAATCCATTCTGCAGCCCTGCCAATAAGAAATGAAGTGGCATAAAGAACCTTCTTCCTGTCTTGAGAGTAGTTTGCCGGATCATTATGAAAGATAAGCTGGCATGACTGAAGAAAGCTTCTGACTTTGAAGGGTTGAGTCCCATCAAAGCATTCTGGTGCCTTCATAGATGGAGTCTTGAAGGCTGGTGGCCTTGATGAATCAGAAGAAGAAGCTGCCTGAAGATTGGCCATGATCTGAGTCATTTGCTGCATGATGGCCAATAAAGATGGTTCAGATTGGTGAGAGACAGGCTGATCAGACTGGGCTAGAGTTGGTCTTCTAGTACCTTGGGATGCCCCCACCGGAGCAGGAACACCTTCAGTACCTTCAGACTCTTCCTCTTCCACAGAATTCTCCTCCTCCTCTTCACCGTCTTCACCTGGACCTTTGAAACTAGTCCTTGACATGCCTGGAAAACCGCCAACTACTCCTGAAAAAAAGTTTGATCTTCTTGGCACTCTTCCTTCCTTCCTGGATGGTGCTGCTCCTTCCATGCAAGGTCCTCTATCTAATTGGGCCCTCAGTTGAGGAACTGCTGGGGTTCCATCAAGAGGAACTCTTGGAGTAGTAGTAAGAACAGCTTGAGTTCAAGCCTGGATCTGGTCTGTCTTGCAGGAGGTGAGCCTTGTAGTGGCATGATTGAATAAGAGTAAAATTTAAATAAAAAGAATCAAAACTTGAACAAAACTTGAGGCAAAACCGAAATAGTCTTGAGGATCAAATCAAATCAAATCTGGAGAAGAAAAAATCAATGAATCAATTAAAGTCTTCAAGTACTTCAATCAATCAAATCGGATGAGTCTTGAAGTCAAAAATCAAAATCAATGAAAATCTTGAAGTCAATAAAATCAATCAATCAAAATCAATTAAATCAAATCTTGCAGTGAAAATCAATCAGTCAAATGAATTCTTGAGTCAAAAATCAATTTATTTCAAAATCCTGATGTGAAAATTCAGCAAATCAATGGAAAAAATCTTCAGGTCAATCAAATATCTTGAAGTCAATATCAATTATGTCAAATCAGTCAATCAAATCAATTATCGAGTGAATTCTTCCTGAATCAAAATTCTTGAAGAGAAAATCAAACTGAATCCTGATATGAAGAACATGTCTGAATAATTTGATGAGTAATGTCAGCCTGTGACTCAAAACCAGAGCACAAGCATGACAGCCAAAATACCATAAACCAATGGTATAGCCAAAATACCACCAAAACATGGAGCTGAGCCAAATTAGCTCAAAAGGTATCAAAAGAAAGAGGAAACTCACCTTTTCCTGAAAATATAAGTCCCATCACCATAGTACAAGAAATAACAAAGTTATTCCTGCTCAAAGTCATTGCTGAGCATAAACCTTAATTTTCACCTCTCATCTAAAATCTAGAAGGAGAGGCTTAACCCCATCAAATGGGTACTCAAAATGAAGCTCTAAGCCAGGGCTATCCAATGGTACCAGCCAACTGAGCTAGCACCAGTATTACTTGAGTTATGGTCAAATTCAGACCAAATAAGGGTGAACAAAACATTCACCTCTGATCTAACTTTTACAGTTTTAGTGTGAGATACCTGAAGTGGGGTATTTTTGGAAAGAGCACAATCAGGGCTATCTGATGGTGCCATCAATTTCCTCATAACTCAACTACAACAGAAGTTATTGGCCAAACAAGCTTAATACAGCTTTTGGCCAGACCACGCCAATGTACAAAAATCCTTGTACATGGGATAGCTTTGCCATATTTGATTGATAACCATACCAAATTGGGTACCATTGTGTAGAGCTCATACAGGGCTATCCAATGAACCAATTTTGAGGTTAATATCTCAAAAGCTGACAGAGTTATGGCTGGTTTAAGGTCAAAATCCCACCTGCTGTCATATACAGCCTTACCATGGGATAATATCCCATAACCATGAATATGAGGTGTCAAATAGACGAAGAAGCATGTTTTTACTTCAATACCTCATATTTCAGTCGATACTGGGGTCCCATACAGTTTCTGTACAGCATTCTACGCGTCATACATGTCAGAATCAGGCTGTGAGGTCCCCAGATGAAAATTTTCACTCTGTATTGGTGAAAACTGCCCAGATGTGGTTTCAAAACCACATCTGAGCCCAATACAAGGTATACAGGCTGTTTGCAAACCACAAGCCTGTCATAGAGAGTGAAAAATCTTCACTTCCTCTAAGTGGAAAGGTCTAGCAGCCTTTCCACCCCAATTTCAGGATAAAAGGAGGGCTTTTCACAGCCAAAATCCTCTCCTCATCCTGCTCTTGAATAACCTACGTAGTAAACTGTCAAAAACAGTTTTACTCTTGGTTAAATAATCAGGTATAATTATAATCTTTAATTATTGTAGACTTTATTATTGTAATCCAACAGATAAAGCCTGCACCCAGGGTTCTCAATAGCGCTCACCACCACTATTTCTTAATAGTAGAACCCTTTTATCTTATTATAACGTTTATAAATCTTTTTCTAAATCATTTTCTGTCGTGTCACATACACAGTTAAAGCTGTAATTAGCCTAGTTATACCTTTATCATAGTATCATCCTGACATTTTGGGGGCCTGGCCGTGTTTTAAATCTCTTATTGGACCTTATAAGTAAGTCTTTTCTCTCTTTATGACTTATTAACCAAGTGTTTTATCTTCTTTTTAGGCGTAATTTCTTTATTTAAATATATATTTTATATATATTTATTGTTTTTTATATATATACTCATATTATAAGAGTATTATTCACGTGGCTAATACCCACTGAATTTAAATATTTTTGGCGTGTTTTCTATATAAAAACACATAAGCCATCAATAAAGTACTGTATTCTTGACTGAATAAGGACACCTCTGACTGAAAAACCATCAGTTGAGGCGTGGAATAAGTGTATTGTTAACTCAATAACACTTATATAAAACCACTTGTACAGAATGCACATGAAAACCACAAGTGTATCTGTGGGATACTGGCACACAAACAGTGTGACAGGGTACCAAAAGCTGTAATTCTGACGTGGAATTGTTGATTCAATTACACTGTCAGTATACAGGGCACATTGTAGCACCATACAAGCCCAGAGGCCAATCTTAGACGTGCAAAACCAGCATTTTTGAGAAGTCTTAACTGACATAAGTCCTCCCTTTTCTGCCTTGATTTCAGTGGAAGAAAATTACATCCCACTTGAGACCCAGTCACAGGCCAACACACCAGTGACACCCTCAGAACCAGAGGGCAGCAAGGGCAAAGGAAAGAGGCACAGTCAAGGTCTCATTACAGCCAAGAATTGGACACCAATAGCCACTCAGAGGAGGAGAAAACCACGAAACTCTGCTTCAATACAAGGTAAACCAACCTTAACCACTTGTACAGGGAAGATTACAATTATTAACCCAGTTGTAACCTCCAAAGGCAAACTGCCCAAGTCAGCAGATAACAAATTTGTACAAGGCACAGTCAAAGGTAAATACCCTAAGAACATAAAGTTTTTGACTGCTTGCAAACACTGATATGTCCCCTGCATACCTCAGAGACCTTGGCTTCCAAAGGAACCAGCCAGAGGATAGAGCAGGAATGTCTAGAACCAGAAGACCTGAAAGAAGACACATTGGACACAGTGGTGGATGGCAAAACAATGAGGGAGATAATATCAACCTTGCCATTCACACTCCAATTCAACAGAAACCTCAAACCAGAGGACTGGAAGGATATGGATCAAGTTCTTCAAATCCACCAACTCCTCAAAGATTTGTTTCAATGGAGCATGGACAACAAGAGGTTCAACCTGGCAACTCACTGGGCAGAACTGGGATCAAGTTTCCAGAAGATCTGTCTCAAAGAGATAGACTTCAAGGACCTTATGGTAATCACCAAGGGTTGGAACCCTACCAGGCAGCACAGACTCCTGGAGGCAAGGGCACAGAGGATAAGGGAGAACCAAGCCACTATCCAAGCTATAGAAGAACAGTTAACCCAGACAGGGCCTACTCAGATTCCTTCAGGTTCACAAGGAGCAAGCCAAATCAGCTCTCCAGTGGCTTCACACCATTCAGAAACCAGCAGATCAGTGGCCAAGAGTCACCATTCTTCACAATTCCAGGAAGTTTCCAGGAGAAGACAAGGCAACAAGGGCAAGAACAAAGCCTCCTTCAACCAGAGGAGGTGTAAGGTGTGGATATGAAACTTTGATTAAAAATCAAGTACTTTTCCTGTCCTCAAAATTTGTATAAGGTAAAATTCAGTTAAAAATAGTATGAAATATTATTTTTAAGAGAAAACACGCCAATTTTATTGTTTATAACTTTATTAGTATAAAACAATAATATTATAAAAATTTATTGTTTTACCAACAATAAAAATTTATCCAAAAAATACTCTACAAGAGATATTTTAAGGCTACAAAAGAAATTTCTTCAAGAGCAATTTCAATTGGAATTAATTGAGCAAAGAACTGCAAGCAATTAATTAAAGAACAAAGTCTTTAAAAAGAATATTAAAGAGAAAACACGCCCAAAAGTGACCAGAGTGAATTTGGAAACAAAGTGACAAAGTTAACAGTGATGAAAGATGCTTTAATTCACTTTTGGGGTGGTTCAGGGGTAAAAATGATTATAAGAGTTACAAACAATGATTATAATGATTTTTTCAAGTGGTTAAAAGGTTCAAAATGATTTAAAAAGGGTGGTTGGAATCTTTTATTGATTGGTTTAACAGTTTTAAACTAATTAATAAAAGGAAAAAGATTCTAACATGAAGAGAAAAGTGGGGCAAAGAAGACATTCTTTTATAGCCATCAATTCTCTTACTCCAAAAGTAAAATTTACTCTTGTCAGTCGTGAAAAACAGTCTGACAACAGAAAAGCCAATTATGGCATCATTGAACCCTGGTTTAGACCAAAAAAGGGCTGGTTTAAGCCATTTTTAGCCATTTTTAGCCATTTTAGACCCTTAAATCAGCCATTACTATAGCAATACCAGGCCTAGAGCCTTCAAAACACGTCAGAATGTGTGTCAGAGTCGTAGAAACCAGTTAAAACTGTTTTTACTCTGATGGTTTTATCTTAAGGGTAGTTTTACCTTCTTGGCAACAGCTAAAACTACCCCAGTTGGTATCAAAACCTCATCATCAATTGAGTCCACAGACCCTGTGACTCAATTCCAGGCCAAAAGTGATGAACTTTTGCGTGAATTTTGACATCCCACGCCTGTCAGCAAGGATTTTGGGGGTCTAGCTCCCCCTTAGAGCTGGAGTTCCTTTTCCCCCCCAAATTTAATCTTTCCAATTTATTTTTCCTTTAATTCCTCATCATGTATTATACTTATAATTTACATATGTAATTCAATTCAATTGTACAGTACAATACAGTAATAATTGATACCTCATATGTAAATCAAAGTTCACTTATGTAATACACGCGCACATTTTGACATTTCAATTGAATTCAATTGAAAATACTTCAATTCCTCATAACTTCTAAACTAAACACAACACCTCAATTTTAACACAAAAATTGATGGTTAACACCACATGTGGTGTGAATTAAATTAAGGTTTTGAGGATTTTCAACTTTTGTATTGAAAATACTAAAAACTTAATTTAAGCTTATTTAGAGTTGAGTTACAAAAATTTCACTCAGAGGTGACCCCACCTGATTTTTTATGAGGAATCCAATGGTGAAATAAAACTTATATGTTTATTTATTGGATAAAAAGTTATAATAAATTTTATTTAACTTTTTTCCAAATTTATTTATTTTTTCACAATTTTGTTAAAATTTCATTTTTACTTAAATTTTTCAAGTATAAATGTAATTTTATATTTACAAAATTTAAAGTAATTTTATTTTTAAATTATAATTAATTTTTTATTTTTAATATAATTTTATATTTATATTTTTTATTTTTATTTTAATAATATAAATAAATTTATTTTATTTATATTAATATGTTATTTTTTATATTTGTGGTCTTTTGGGTATATGAAATTACCTCTAAGGCTCACATTCCCTCCCCCTAAAAAGGAATATTACTTTGTAATATTGGTGTTTCTAGTGTGTCTGAATCTCCTCAGGAGTTTGGTGGCTTCTGGTATATCTTTCTCTTCTAACCATTCATCTTCACAAGTTGGGTCACTGTACCTAACAAGGTATTCCCTTACTTTCTTGGTTCTTAATTTCCTTTCTTTAAGAACTTTGGTTATTTTCTTAGTACCAGATGTCTCAATAGGAGGTATAACTTGGGGAATCTTATTCCTCAAGGGAAATTTCTCAGCATCACTAGATTTGTATGGCTTTATCAAGCTTACTGGAAATGTAGGGTGCTTATTGCTAAGTTCTTCAGATAACTCTACTTCAACAGCATTTTCTCCATGGAGGGCCTTAATCACAAAAGGTCCTGCAAAGGAGTCTTTTAACTTTTTACATCCTTTGATGTTATTGAAGTTAGTGGTGGATACAAGAACTAGGTCCCCCACTTTGAAATCTGGAGTTGCATGAGATTTATCCCATTTGTCTTTAGCATATGCAAAAGAGTCCTCCATGCATCTCACTGCATGCTTTCTAGCTTTGTCTAGCATTCCTTTGAAGCTAGCAGCTGTGGGATGTATTTCAATTAAGTCTTTCCTCAAGGAATCTTGGGGTAACTTGGGGTTCCATCCTTTTTCTAGAATAGCAGGAGTCTGATTGGTACTGGAATGGATTGATGTTTTATATGCTAATTCCAGTGCTGGTAACAGAGTACACCAATCATGGGTAAATCCATCACAATCTTTGAATTCAAGGCCATATGCACAAAATCTTCTCACCATGTCCTCTAAGGTTTGGATCATTCTTTCAGCCAGACCATCAGTTTGTGGGTGGTAGGCTGTAGAGAAAGACAGTTTTGTGCCAAATAATTGGTGAATATTTGTCCATAGAGCTGAAGTGAATTTGGGATCTCTATCACTGATGATATTTGTAAATATCCCAGTCCATGACACTACTCTATTCCATATCAGAAGAGCTGTATCCATGGCTGTATCATCTTTGTGACATGGTAAAAAGATTGGAGTTTTACTGAATCTGTCCACAATTACTAGGCAAGCATTATAGCTCCTGTCACCTCCTGGTGGTAGGCCAGTTACCCAATCCATATGGACAATTTCCCAAGGTCTGTTTGGTTCTTGGATTTTCATCATATTTCCAAGTCTTTTGCCAGTGGATTTATTTGCCTTTTGGCATCTGTCACAGGTTTTGCAATATTCTGCAACATCTTTTTGCCACATTGGCCACCATATGCAGGTCTTTCCTTTCTCTCTTGTTCTGTCCTCAGAAAGATGTCCTGAAAAGGGACTATCATGGCATTCTTTCAGTACAAGATTGATTAATGACCTGTCTACAACTGTCATGACACATGTGTGCTTGGTTCTGTGTTAAATTATACCATCCAGTAGGTGAAATCTCCCTTCATTATAAGATTTTCTCCATACTTAATCCAAGGCATGTATTAGAGAGTTGTCTTTACAGTCTTTGTTAAGTAATTGGCATAAGATGCTACAATTCTTATCTTGAGTGTAACTATTTCTGACTTCTTCAAAGAAGGTGGTGTTCAAGTCTGTAACACTTATTCCTTCTATTGGAATTTGTGGTGAAGCTTCTTCTGGAACATAAGCAGGATTATCAATGTTATTTGGTAATGGCCATCTGCTTAGTCCATCTGCATTCTTATGAATATTCCCATCCTTATGAACAATAGTCATATTGCCTCTGTATTCTTGTATGGCTATTTGCCATCTGAGCATGTGTCTGTTAGGTGTTTTCATGTTCAAAAGTGATTTCACAGCTGTACAATCTGTTATTACTTCAAAAACACATCCCTCTAAGAAATAGTTCAATTTCTCTAAGGCCCAGACAAGGCATAGACATTCCATTTGACTTGCTCCATATCTGGCTTCAGTTGGTTTGATTTGCCTGGATATGAAACATATTGGTCCTTCTACAGGTTTGTCATTTATGATCTGAACTTGGTGAAGTGCAGCACCTAGTCCATCCCCTGATGCATCAATATACAGTTTTAAAGGCAATTTAAAGTCTGGCATCAGTAAGAGTGGAGCAGTGGTCAATGCTTCTCTTAGAGACTCAAAAGCTTTGACTCTGTCAACAGTCATCTCAAATACTGTGTCTTTGTCACACAACTTATAAAGTGGTCTTGCTATGGATGCAAAGTCTTTAATGTGTTGCCTGTAATATCCTGCAAAACCTTAGAATGACTGAATTTCCTTCTTATTCTGAGGCATGGGTTTTAACAATACTGCTGCAACTTTGCTTTCATCAATTCCAAGGGACAAACCAGATACAACATGTCCTAGTGCCTTAAGTTCTTTAAATCCAAAATGACATTTCTTCAAGGAGATTTTCATGTTTACTGATTGGATTTTTGTCAAAACTCTTGATAATCTGTACATGTGCTCCTCCCAAGTCTTTGAACAGATAATAATGTCATCAATGTAAATGATTAACCATCCCTCTGAGAGTTCTTCAGGGAAGATTTCATTCATCATTCTTTGGAAGTGTGAAGGTGCATTTTTGATACCAAAGGGCATCCTTAAGTATTCATACACTCCACAATGAACAATAATTCTCAAGTATTTTCTTGCTCTTGGTGTTACTACATTTTGATGGAATCCTTTAAGGGCATCCATAGTGGTTATATACACTGCTTGAGATATTTGAGTAAGGGCAATTTGGATTTTTGGTATTGGGTATCTGTCTGGAACAGTGTAAGTGTTCAGAGCTCTAAAGTCCCCAACCATTCTGGATTTTCCATTATGCCACGCCACTATGACTGGTGTAGTTATTTCTACTTCCTCATTGTGGCCTACTTTTCTTATTACACCAAGGTCTAGAAGTTCTTTGATATGAATTTCTAGAGCTTCTCTTGATTTTGGACTTGCTGGATAAGCAGGTCTTCTTAAGAGTGGTGGATAAGGTCTCTCAATGTTAAGAATGATGTCAACTTCATGACCAATAATTGCTCCCAGGGGTTCTTTGTCTGTAGCAAATGCTCCTCTGTGGTCATACAAAAGGGAAGAAAGTTCATTTTCTTGCTTATCAGTCAGATGAAGGCTTATTTCAGCCTCATTTAACTGTTCAGACTTGAATTTCTCTAACTCTAAGTTGACTGGTGATACTTTGTTTACTGTAATTTGTCTTTTAAAGGGTAAAAAGGCAAATTTCTGGCGCTTATTGTCTCCAATTGTAAAGTATCTGTCTTTGTTATTATGTAAATCTATCCCATACATGATTAAATAGTCATTTCCCAATATAAAATGGGTACTAGAGCAATTTTCCATAACAACAAATTCAACTGTGATCCTTAAATTCCCATTTTTGTGTGGGAATATGACATTGGTCTCAAAGATTCCTAATGCTTTCATTGGGTTACTTGCACTGTTGAATTTTATACCATCAATTGGTAACAATTGGTCTTCAAAATTTGGTACACAAGTCTTAAGAAAAGATTTTCCAACACAAGAGCAGAAGGCTCCTGGGTCAAGCAAAAGTTTGGTGGGTTTGTTGTCAATCACCACTTCTGTTATACAGGAGTTACCAGCTGTATAACCTTTTCCTCTGTTTGGTTTTGTCTTCATAAGTTGTGCATCTTGAACTTTTGATAAATCAACTTGACCATTGCTCAATTGTGGTAAGTGGGAATAAGATTCCATGATGTCAAAAGTGGCATTGATATTTTCTATATCTTTTGAAGATTCAGAGAATATGGATGACTTATCATCTGAATTGTCTTCAATTATGTCTTCTTTTTCAACATCTGGTTCTTTTTCAATGTCAATTTCATTGATTTTCCCCCTTTTTGGACATGTATTGGCTAAATGGGTGGTGCTTTGGCAAATATGGCATTTTCTGACTGTATCTGCAGATTTATATTTAATATTACTAGAATTTTCTTTGGGGTTTTTGTCCACAGAATCTTTCCAAGGTGCATTAAACCTTGTTTGAAGATTCACACTACTAGAACCAATTTTGGTTCTGGTGGTTACCTCTTCTAGTATATTGATAATATCCTCTGCTGAAGATTGTTCAGTAGTCCTGCTTTTGACAGCATGCTCTAAGTCACCTCCACATTGTCTCAGAATTTTTCTATGGATCATAAATTCTGACATGTCAGGATATAATGCTGTTAATCTGTCCTTTTGTTGGCAAAACCATGGTAAAGCTTTGTCTTTATCAGCATTAAATTTGGCAGATTCAAAGGCTGTTTCAACTTTAAACCTCCAAGCATCATTTGCCCATTTGTTGATGATTTGGGTTTTCCACCAAGTCCAACTCTGGTGTCCATGTGCTTGTCTTATTTTGATGTACCATCTGTGAGCTGATCTGGTAAACAAGGTGTTAAACCTGGCTGTTACCAATCTGTCTGGTAATTCAAAATCTTCTTTGATCATGTCAATACCTCTAATGAATTCCATATGGTCATACTCTCCTTCACCACTGAAGTGAGGCCATTCTTTAAGTTTTGGAACTTCTTTCAAGAGTGCTTGGCCCATTGATGGTTCCAAGTTATGAAAAGAAGTGGATAATTCATTTTTTAATTGTGAATTATCAGGATCCAATACTTGTGGATTTGGAATTCTTGTGCCCTCATTTTGATTTAGAGGTGTAGACATTCTTGGTAAGGTGTTCAGTATTTGTTCAATGTCATTCATTTTACTGTTGCTACACCTTTGGGAATTTCTGTATTCATGTTGGAAGCTTTGTATTAAATTTATTACTTCAATTTTATACATGTCTTCTTTATGTGTAAGTTCTTGCCATAACTCTGTCTGTCTTGTATTATCAGCAGTGACTTGATTCAATTTCATTGATAATTTTGATACTTCTTCTTGTGAAGCATCAAAACACTTTTTCAAGGCAATGGTATATGTCTTTACTTCAGTAAATGAATTTGAAATGTCATCAAGGACTTTCTTGTTATCTGTTTTGATAATATTTATGGCTTGTTTAATTCTTGTTTCAATCATGTCATCAATATTGAGTTTAGAATATTTATCTGTTAATTCTTTAATAATGGCAGATTGTTCATTTATCTTAATGTTAGAAGAATTGTCATTATTAGAATGTTTAATTGTTCTTAAAACTTTTTCAAAACACATAAGTGTTTCATTAATTTGGCACAGACTCAGGTTGTTTGTTTTAATGTTGTTACAAATGGTGTCATTTTTATCAGAAAGATGTTTTTTCACGTCATTTATAGCATTATACAACTCTGGGATGGAATCAAATATGTCAGAAATCATTTCTGGAACCTTAATCTGGCTTCCTCCTTCTTCTGTAATTCCATCATGGTTCTGGCCATCTGAAATACATTTTCCATGGCATCCTGCTGAATCTTTGGGATTCTGTAGCCCTGGCTGTAAGGTTTTGGGGCTGGTGCCTTCCCTTTGCCCTTGTTTGGAGTTTGTGGCTGCTTTTTCACGTTGGAATTGCTGCTGCTGGCCACTGGGGCTGTTTTTGGCACTGGTTTGGCTGGTGGAGGGTTGTTTTTCCTCCATTCTAGTGTCAAAAGCATCATGTTTTTCTTCTCCATCAATGGATGCCATCCATTGAGCAATTTGCAAGTGTTGGGATGGCCCAAGAATTTTCTTACTGTCAGGTAAGAATTCATGCAATTCTTCCACAGGTCTGCAAGGATCTGGTACTCCTTGAATTGGAGTGCATTGTTGTATGCGCTGTGGCTGGCTTTGTATATGTCCACAGAGGCTTGTTGTGGCGGTGTCAGCTCTTTTTGAAGGTAAAATGGTATTATCAGCTTCAGAATGACCCATTTTAGTTGTTTGGAAGTCATCAACTGACCCTTTTCCTTCTGTACCTGGTTGGCCTCTGCCATAATCACGTCTATTACCTTTTTGGGAGCTGCTTGAGGGGTTGTAGCTGGCTCCTGACCTGGTTGAAGGCATAATTATGGTTAAAAAAGGCTTAAAATAGTATTTTTACGTCAAAAACTTACTATTGGCCAAATTCTTAGCCTTCTGAAGAGTATTACTTATGTCCAAGTTAATTAATTCAGAAGATATTGGTTCAGGCTGGTTATTTTGAGTCACAATAACAGTGCTATTATGATCAGAATTAACAGTACTGGCAGGGATAATGCTGGTTACTGTTGAGGCTGTTTCAATGTTTTCTTGTCTTACCACGTTGTCAGACACTAAAATTAATGAAAAAGCCAATTAATTAAGTAAAAAAAAGGTTATTTCAAAAAAAGAAATAAAAATATAAGCCTCACTTATAATATGAAAAAAATTATTTTTTATGGGTTTTTTTGAATTATAAGTATTTTTTATATGTTTTTAAATTTTTCAATATAAGAAAAAAGATTTAAAAAGAGTAAAAAAAATATGTCACAGGTAAAATATCACGGCTGGGCCCCCAAATGTAAGGTGTGGATATGAAACTTTGATTAAAAATCAAGTACTTTTCCTGTCCTCAAAATTTGTATAAGGTAAAATTCAGTTAAAAATAGTATGAAATATTATTTTTAAGAGAAAACACGCCAATTTTATTGTTTATAACTTTATTAGTATAAAACAATAATATTATAAAAATTTATTGTTTTACCAACAATAAAAATTTATCCAAAAAATACTCTACAAGAGATATTTTAAGGCTACAAAAGAAATTTCTTCAAGAGCAATTTCAATTGGAATTAATTGAGCAAAGAACTGCAAGCAATTAATTAAAGAACAAAGTCTTTAAAAAGAATATTAAAGAGAAAACACGCCCAAAAGTGACCAGAGTGAATTTGGAAACAAAGTGACAAAGTTAACAGTGATGAAAGATGCTTTAATTCACTTTTGGGGTGGTTCAGGGGTAAAAATGATTATAAGAGTTACAAACAATGATTATAATGATTTTTTCACGTGGTTAAAAGGTTCAAAATGATTTAAAAAGGGTGGTTGGAATCTTTTATTGATTGGTTTAACAGTTTTAAACTAATTAATAAAAGGAAAAAGATTCTAACATGAAGAGAAAAGTGGGGCAAAGAAGACATTCTTTTATAGCCATCAATTCTCTTACTCCAAAAGTAAAATTTACTCTTGTCAGTCGTGAAAAACAGTCTGACAACAGAAAAGCCAATTATGGCATCATTGAACCCTGGTTTAGACCAAAAAAGGGCTGGTTTAAGCCATTTTTAGCCATTTTTAGCCATTTTAGACCCTTAAATCAGCCATTACTATAGCAATACCAGGCCTAGAGCCTTCAAAACACGTCAGAATGTGTGTCAGAGTCGTAGAAACCAGTTAAAACTGTTTTTACTCTGATGGTTTTATCTTAAGGGTAGTTTTACCTTCTTGGCAACAGCTAAAACTACCCCAGTTGGTATCAAAACCTCATCATCAATTGAGTCCACAGACCCTGTAACTCAATTCCAGGCCAAAAGTGATGAACTTTTGCGTGAATTTTGACATCCCACGCCTGTCAGCAAGGATTTTGGGGGTCTAGCTCCCCCTTAGAGCTGGAGTTCCTTTTCCCCCCCAAATTTAATCTTTCCAATTTATTTTTCCTTTAATTCCTCATCATGTATTATACTTATAATTTACATATGTAATTCAATTCAATTGTACAGTACAATACAGTAATAATTGATACCTCATATGTAAATCAAAGTTCACTTATGTAATACACGCGCACATTTTGACATTTCAATTGAATTCAATTGGTAACACCACATGTGGTGTGAATTAAATTAAGGTTTTGAGGATTTTCAACTTTTGTATTGAAAATACTAAAAACTTAATTTAAGCTTATTTAGAGTTGAGTTACAAAAATTTCACTCAGAGGTGACCCCACCTGATTTTTTATGAGGAATCCAATGGTGAAATAAAATTTATATGTTTATTTATTGGATAAAAAGTTATAATAAATTTTATTTAACTTTTTTCCAAATTTATTTATTTTTTCACAATTTTGTTAAAATTTCATTTTTACTTAAATTTTTCAAGTATAAATGTAATTTTATATTTACAAAATTTAAAGTAATTTTATTTTTAAATTATAATTAATTTTTTATTTTTAATATAATTTTATATTTATATTTTTTATTTTTATTTTAATAATATAAATAAGTTTATTTTATTTATATTAATATGTTATTTTTTATATTTGTGGTCTTTTGGGTATATGAAATTACCTCTAAGGCTCACAGGAGGGAAGAGTCAGACCCCATGATCCAGAAGCTGTTAGATTTGGTGAAAGAAGTACACAAGAACCAGAAGTAGTTGTAAACCACTCTAGAATCAGTATTCCTAGTAATAGAAACATTACCCCCACTCAGACTGAAAATAACATTATCACATCTGAGAGCAACATCAACAGTGGCACACTGTGGTTGCAAATGTCTCAATATGCTGAGCAATCTGCAAAGCAGGCTGCAGAATTTGCAGCTGCCCAAGAGAGGATGAGAAAAACTCAAGCCTCATTGGAGCAGATAGTTAAAAACCTTCAGGAAGGATATGCTCAACTGAGCAAAGCCTCTGAAGAAACCAACAAGAGACTGAATCAAGTCTCTGAAGAACAACACCATAGCAGCAGGGACAGGGAGTGTCTGAACCAAGACATCAACAAATTGTTTGATGCCTACCATAGCTTAAAGCCCCAACCACAAGGCCAAGCTATGGAGAATCCATATCAACCAGATGACATCAAACCAGATGCCATGTTGTTGAATAAGGCAAGATCTCCATCACAATACCAGGATGGAGATGGCATGTCTTATTCAGAGAAGGAAGCCTTGAAGCAGCTTTCTGAGGCCTCAAACTGGCCCAAATTCTCTGGATCAGGAGAATATGATCATATGGAACTCATAGATTATATTGATGGACTCTTCATTGATGTACCCAGCATACCAGATTACTGGATTACTGCTATACTGAATACTGCATTTAAAGGTCATCCAAGTATATGGTACACTGAAATGAAAGAAATCCATGGCAGAAGAAATTGGCCATGGTGGAAGAGTCAAATAATCCAAAAGTACAGTAATGGAACTTGGATATGGCAAAAGACCATGTCATTTGAAAATGACAAATACTCTGTGGACAAAGATCCATATGAGTGGTGTCTTAGACAGTCTAAAAGACTTAAAGCCATTGATCCTCAAATGAAAATTCAAATGAGGAATCATAAACTTCTGACACAACTGCCAGGAGAACTAGAGCATGCAGTAAAGTGCAGATGCAACCAAAATTGCTCTCTAGATGATATAGCCAATACCTTACAAGACATAAGGAAAAGGACTAATATAGGGAAATTCACCCCATATAGGAGCAATAGTTTCAAAGAGAAACAACCTTTCAGGGTAGAGTTTAAAGACAAACCCAGAGAAAGAGTGGCAGAAGTGGCAAAGAAGAAGAATTCTTGTCACAATTGTGGTTCAACAGACCACTATGCCAACAACTGTCCAAAAGCAAAGAAGAAAGTCTATGCTATAGAAAAAGTCCCTGAAGAAGAACCTCCAACAGAGGATTCTGAATCAGATTCTATGGGTGATGCCATTAGAGAACCATCTGATGAGGATCAAGACCCAAGAGAGGAATTTCTAGTGGAATACCAAGAGGAAACCCCACTAGAAATCCAGGATATAAAGTTGGAAGAAGGCATGCCACAAGACACTTCCAACAAGAACTTGTGTAAACATACACAAGATGCACAAACATTCCTGGTTACACCAACCAAAGGAATGGCATATATATATGGAACAGCCACAAAAATGACTGTATGTATTGACAATGCTCAGCACCCACTGAGCATTGACAGTGGAGCACACTGCTCCATAGTGGCCAGAAATTATCTGGATAACCACTTCCCAAACTGGGAAAAAGAACTCTTGCCCACCAGGGCAAAGAACTTTAAGAGTGCATCTGGAAAGATGACCTCTATTGGGACAATTATCAAAGAGATAATTATACCCCACAGAAAAGGTAATATCAGACTCAACCCAGAGTTTGTAGTGCTTGAAGATGCCCACATCCAAGGGTTTTTACTGGGAACAGATTACCAGAGGATGTATGGCATAGATATTTACAATAGTAAAAATAGGCATATTACCATTGGTACTAACAAGGAAAAGAAATTTTCTCTTGATATATACCAGATATCTTCTCAGGACCCACTGGAAGAACTTCTGAAAGAATTCAGAGAGGGACAGTTTAGCACTACCCTCACCAGTAAACAAAAGCTAAGTTTACTGAAGATGCTGAGGAAGAATAGACCAGCATTTGCCATTGGTGAAAAACCATTAGGCAAGATCAAAGGCCATGATATAGAACTATATCTGGATGTAGAAAGGCCTTATCCACCCATGTTAAGGAGACCTCCTTACCCAGCAAGTCTGGAGACCAGGAAAGAGATTGAGAAACATATCAATGAACTCCTGGACATGGATGTCATTAGGAAGATTGGACATAATGAAATAGTGGAAATCACCACTCCTGTCCTGATCACCTGGCATGATGGCAAGTCTAGATTGTGTGGAGATTTCAGAGCCCTGAATAACTACACAAAAGCAGACAGGTACCCTATACCAAGGATACCTCATGCCTTGGATAAGCTAGCCAAAGCCGAATACATAACCAAGATGGATTGTATGAAAGGCTTCCACCAAAATGGAGTTAAACCAAACTCCATGAAGTTGCTCAGAATAATATGCCATATGGGCATATATGAGTACACCAGGATGCCATTTGGCATCAAGAATGCACCATCCCACTTCCAAAGGATGATGGACACCATATTTCAAGAAGAAATAATGGAAGGCTGGATGGTAGTGTATATTGATGATATCATTATATATTCAGAGACATGGGAAGACCATGTACAATACATAGACAGAGTGCTAAGTAAATGTACACCCATCAATCTGAAAATTTCACTTGAAAAGTGTAATTTTGGCCAACAAGAGCTACTAGCTCTAGGACACAAAGTCTCAGGCCTTAGTCTGGCCATTGACCAGAACAAAGTAGCAGCAGTACTGCAAAAGCCAGTACCAAAGAACATCAAAGAGATGCAATCTTTCCTTGGATTTGCTAGCTACTATAGAAACCACATCAAAAACTTTGCTCACATAACTAGTAGTTTATACAAGTTATGCTCAAAGGATGTAGTTTTTGAAATAACCAAGGAAAGGAGGGATGCATATGAGAGGATCAAATATGAACTCACAAATGCACCTGTGCTCATCTTGCCTGACTTTGAACTACCATTCAAGCTATATATAGATGCAGCATGCAGCCAAGGCTTGGGAGCAGCCCTTCACCAAAGACAAATTGTGGATGGTGAACCAAGAGAAGGTGTAATATGTTACATCTCCAGGCAGCTGAAAGATTCAGAAGCCAGGTATGGGGCCACCCAGACAGAATGTCTATGTCTAGTCGGGGCTCTAGAAAAACTCCATTATTATTTGGAGGGTGCAGTCTTTGAAGTCTACACAGACTGCACAGCCTTGAAGTCTTTACTAAACATGAAGACTACTAATAGACGCATGCTGAGATGGCAAATAGCCATCCAGGAGTATAGAGGGAACATGACCATCATATACAAGGAAGGTAAAAGCCATACCAATGCAGATGGCCTTAGCAGATGGCCACTGGACAATGTCAAAAGCAATCCAGCTTATGACCGTGAAGTTGCTGCAAAAATTCCTATCCATTTTATGGAAATAAATAGGAAAAAGAACTTCAGATTCTTTGAATGGGCACCAGGGAGTGGTACCCTTGACAGTGGAAGCACTGATTAAGAAGGGACAGAAACCCCCATACTGGGAATAAGTTCCTCAGAATTGCACAATGAATTTTTCAATGCAGTACTGAAATCCTATGCTAAACACAAACAGTGTAGCATACTACTCCAACTCCTTCAACAAAAATACAGGAGCCCAGAACTGGAAACCCAGCTGGAGGAGCCCTGGTTGAGGGCCTATAAGGACAATAAATTCTTCCTTATATATGGCCTGATTTATCACAGAGAAAAGCACACCAGTGCACTCACAGTGATAGACAGAGACCACATCTCTTTAATCCTGCAGGAATGCCATGACTGCCCCTACATGGGACACATGAGTGAGGACAGGACTAAAGAGAGGGTAGCAAGAACAGCTTGGTGGCCCAAGTGGGAGCAAGAGTTGAGTGAATACATCAAAACTTGTGAAAGATGCCAAAAGGCAAATAGAAAACATGGGAAAAAATATGGGTTGCTTCAACACATAGAAGAACCCAAACACCCATGGGAAACCATCAACATGGACTGGGTCACAGGACTTATCCCAGGAGGCAAAGAGAACTACAATGCCTGCCTAATCATAGTTGATAGGTTCAGCAAGAGCATGAGATGTCTACCATGCCATAAAGAGGACACAGCCATGGACACTGCTCTGTTATTTTGGAATAACATCATATCCACCTGTGGAGTCCCTAAGATCATAATTAGTGACAGGGACCCAAAATTCACATCTGAATTTTGGACCAATTTATATGACATGCTAGGCACCAAGCTTGCTTTTTCCACAGCTTACCATCCACAAACAGATGGCCTAGCTGAGAGGATGATCCAAACAATGGAGGACATCCTCAGGAGGTTCTGTGCCTATGGCATGGAATACAAGGACCATGAGGGATATACCCATGATTGGGTCACCCTCTTACCAGAAGTCCAACTGGCTTATAATACAAGCCAGCACTCTACCACAGGAAAAACACCTGCACTGGTAGAGAAAGGGTGGAATCCCCTGTTACCTGTGGATCACTTGAAGAAAAATCTTCTGACCATCCACCCCACAGCCAAAGACTTCCATGATATGTGGAAGAAAGCCTGTGATACTGCTGCCAAATGCATAGCTGAAGCCAAAGAGTATAATAAGCAAAGGTGGGACAAATAACATATGGAACCTGACTTCAAGGAAGGGGACCAGGTGTTAGTGTCTACACTGAACTTTAACAATCTCAAAGGACCCAAGAAAATGAGAGACTCATTTGTAGGGCCCTTCACTATCATTAAGTTGATAGGGAAGAATGCAGTAGAGGTCAAGCTCACTGAGGAGTTTTCTAGGAAACACCCAGTCTTTCCAGTAAGCCTGGTCAAACCATACTTCCAAAAAGAGGAGGATAAATTCCCCTCCAGGAAGGAGAACACCACTCCACCAGAAACAGTGGAAGTAGAAGACTCTCCTGGACCTGTGAGTAAAATCATCAGGGCCAGAAAAATCAGACTTAATGGGAAGGACCAGAGACAATATCTAGTCAGATTCAAGAACCAGAAAGCTGACAAAGACAAATGGTTGGCAGAGGATGCCATACCAGATGGGAACCTCCATTTAAGGAGATTCAGAGCCTCTAGGAGGACTGAACAGTCTCATCAATGATGAGCCTTTTTTAAAGGGAGGGTATGTCAGCCTGTGACTCAAAACCAGAGCACAAGCATGACAGCCAAAAGACCATAAACCAATGGTATAGCCAAAATACCACCAAAACATGGAGCTGAGCCAAATTAGCTCAAAAGGTATCAAACAAAAGAGGAAACTGACCTCATCCTGAAAATATAAGTCCCATCACCATAGGACAAGAAATAACAAAGTTATTCCTGCTCAAAGTCATTGCTGAGCATAAACCTTAATTTTCACCTCTCATCTAAAATCTAGAAAGAGAGGCTTAACCCCATCAAATGGGTACTCAAAATGAAGCTCTAAGCCAGGGCTATCCAATGGTACCTGCCAAGCTGAGCTAGCACCAGTATTACTTGAGTTATGGTCAAATTCAGACCAAATAAGGGTGAACAAAACATTCACCTCTCATCTAACTTTTACAGTTTTAGTGTGAGATACCTGAAGTGGGGTCTTTTTGGAAGGAGCACAATCAGGGCTATCTGATGGTTCCATCCATTTCCTCATAACTCAACTACAACAGAAGTTATTGGCCAAAAAAGCTTAATACAGCTTTTGGCCAGACCACGCCAATGTACAAAAATACTTGTACATGGGATAACTTTGTCATATTTAATGATAACCCTGTCAAGTTGGGTACCATTGTGTAGAGCCCATACAGAGCTATTCAATGAACCAACTTTGAGCTTGATATCTCAAAAACGGACAGAGTTATGACCATTTTAAGGTCAAAATCCCACCTGCTGTCAGATACAGCCTTACCATGGGATAATATCCCATAACCATGAATATGAGGTGTAAAATAGACAAAGAAGCATGTTTTTAATTCAATACCTCATATGTCAGTCAATACTGGGGTCCCATACAGTTTCTGTACAGCATTCTACGCGTCATACACGTCAGAATCAGGCTGTGAGGTCCCCAGATGAAAATCTTCACCCTGTATTGGTGAAAACTGCCCAGATGTGGTTTCAAAACCACATCTGAGCCCAATACAGGGTATACAGGCTGTTTGCAAACCACAAGCCTGTCATAGAGAGTGAAAAATCTTCACTTCCTCTATGTGGAAAGGTCTAGCAGCCTTTCCACCCCAATTTCAGGATAAAAGGAGGGCTTTTCACAGCCAAAATCCTCTCCTCATCCTGCTCTTGAATAACCTACGTAGTAAACTGTCAAAAACAGTTTTACTCTTGGTTAAATAATCAGGTATAATTATAATCTTTAATTATTGTAGACTTTATTATTGTAATCCAACAGATAAAGCCTGCACCCAGGGTTCTCAATAGCGCTCACCACCACTATTTCTTAATAGTAGAACCCTTTTATCTTATTATAACGTTTATAAATCTTTTTCTAAATCATTTTCTGTCGTGTCACATACACAGTTAAAGCTGTAATTAGCCTAGTTATACCTTTATCATAGTATCATCCTGACACAATTCAATTGAGTTTTACAGTTAAACAACTGTAATAATTGATACCTCATATGTAACTTACAGCTCACCTATTCAATAAATGCACACATTTTGACATTTCAATTGAAAATACTTCAATTCCTCATAACTTCTAAACTACACGCAACACCTCAATTTTGACACAAAAAATTGATTGTTAACACCACATGTGGTGTGAATTAAATTAAGGTTTTGAGGATTTCTAACTTTTGTACAGAAAATACTAAAAACTTAATTTAACCTTATTTACAGTTGAGTTACGGAAATTTTACCCAGACCTGACCCCACCTTATTTTTTATGAGGAATCTAATGGTGAAGTAATTCGCTAAGGCTTATTTATTGGGAAAAAAGTTACAATATATTTTATGTAACTTTTTACCAAAAATATTTTAATTCCATTAATTTTATTAAAAATTCATTTTTACTTAACTTTTGCAAGTAAAAATGCAATTTCACAATTTTTAAATTGACTGTAGGTTTTATTTTAAATTATAATTAAATTGTTATTTTACTATGTAGATTTGGATTTATATTTTTATTTTTATTTTGATAGTATAAATAAATTTATGTCATTTATAGTTATATCTTATTTTGTTATTTGTGCTCTGTTGGGTATATGAAAATACCTCTAAGACTCACATTCACTCCCCCTGAAAAAAGAATATTACTTTGTAATATTGTTATTTTTAGTGTGTGTGAATCTTCTGAGAAATTTAGTAGCTTCAGGTATATCCTCTTCTGCTAACCATTCATCTTCACAAGTTTGGTCACTGTACCTAACAAGGTATTCCCTTACTTTATTGGTTCTCATCTTTCTTTCTTTGAGAAACTTGGTAATCTACTTAATACCAGATGATTCAATAGGTGGTATAACTTGGGCAACTTTATTCCTCAAAGGAAATTTCTCAGCATAACTAGATTAATATGGCTTTATAAAGCTCACTGGAAATGTAGGATGCTTATTACTAAGTTCTTCAGATAATTATACTTCAACAGCATTTTCTCCATGGATGGCCTTCACAATGAAAGGTCCTGCAAAGGAATCTTTGAGCTTTTTACATCCTTTGATGTTATTGAAGTTAATGGTGGATACAAGTACTAAATCTCCCACTTTGAAGTCTGGAGTGGCATGTGAGTTGTCCCATTTGTCCTTAGCATATGCAAAAGAGTCTTCCATTCACCTTACTGCATTCTTTCTAGCCTTTTCTAGCATTCCTTTGAAGCTAGCAGCTGTGGGACATATTTCAACCAATTCTTTCCTTAAGCAATATTGAGGTAATTTGGGATTCCATCCTTATTCTATAATAGCAGGAGTTTTATTGGTAGTGGCATGGATGGATGTCTTATATTCCAATTCCAGTGCTGGTAAAGGAGTACACCAATCATGGGTAAATCCATCACAACATTTGAATTCAGGGCCATATGTACAAAGTCTTTTTACCATATCTTCCAAGTTTTGGATCATCCTTTGAGCTAGACCATCAGTTTTTGGGTGGTAGGGTGTAGGGAAGGATAATTTTGTCCCAAATAGTTGGTGAAAATTTGTCAATAGTGCTGAGCTGAATTTGGGATCTCTGTCACTAATGATGTTTGTAAATATGCCAGTCCATGATATTGCTCTATGCCATATCAGAAGAGCTGTATCCATGGCTGTATCATCCTTGTGACATGGTAGAAATATTGGAGTCTTACTAAATCTGTCAACACTCACTAGGGAAGCATTATAACTTCTGTCACCCCCTGGTGGCAGACCAGTTACCCAATCCATATGGACAATTTGGCAAGGTCTTCTGGGTTCTTGGATATTAATCATATTTCCAAGTCTTTTGACAGTGGAGTTCTTTGCTTTTTGACATCTGTCACAGGTTTTGCAATACTTTGCAACATCATTCTGCCACATTGGCCACCATATGCAGGTCTGTATTTTTTCTCTTTTTCTTTCCTCAGACAGATGTCCTGAGAAAGGGCTGTCATGGCATTCTTTGAGTACAAGATTGATTAAGGACCTGTCCACAACTGTCACGACACCTGTATGCTTAGTTCTGTGGTAAATTATACCATCCAGTAAGTGGAATCTTCCCTCATCATATGACTTTCTCCATATCTCATCTAAGGAAGTTATTAAAAAACTGTCTTTACAGTCATTAGTAAGTAATTGGCATAAAATGCTACAATTTCTATTCTGAGTATAACTGTTTTTTACCTCCTCAAAGAAAGTGGTGATCAGGTCTGTGACACTGATTCCTTCCATGGGGATTTGTGGAGAAGCTTCCTCTGGAACATTAGCAGGATTATCAATATTATTTGGTATTGGCCATCTGCTCAGTCCATCTGCATTTTTAATGAATATTCTTATCTTTATGAAAAATGGTCATATTGCCCCCATACTCTTGTATGACTATTTGCCAACTGACCATATTCCTGTTAGGAGTATTCATGCTTAAAAGTAACTTAACAGTGGTACAATTGGTTATTACTTCAAAAACACATCTTTCCAGAAAGTAATTTAGCTTCCCCAAGGCCCAGACAAGGCATAAGCACTGCATTTGACTGGCTTCATATCTGGCTTCAGTTGGTTTGATTTGCCTGGATATGAATAATATGGGTCCTGCCACAGGTTTATCATTGATAATCTGAACTTGGTGAAGTGCAGCACCAAGACCATCTCCTGATGCATCAGTATAAAGCTTAGAAGGAAGCTTAAAGAGTGGCATCAGTAAGAGTGAAGCAGTGGTCAAGGCTTGTCTCAAGGATTCAAAGCCTTTGACTCTGTCAAAAGTCATTTTAAATACCGTGTCTTTGTCAAATAGTCTATAAAGAGGTCTTGCTATGAATTCAAAATCCTGAATATGTTGCCTGTAATATCCTGCAAACCCCAAAAATGACTGAATTTCTTTCTTTTTCTGAGGCATGGGCTTCAGCAATACTGCTGCAACATTGTTCTTTTCAATTCCAAGGGATAAACCAGATACTACATGTCCCAGTGCTTCAAGTTCTTTAAATCCAAAATGGCATTTCTTTAAAGAAATTTTCATGTTTATAGATTGTATTTTTGTCAAAACTCTGGATAATCTGTACTTATGTTCTTCCCAAGTTTTGGAACAGACAATAATATCATCAATGTAAATGATTAACCATACTTCTGAAAGTTCTTCAGGGAAGATTTCATTCATCATTCTTTGGAAGTGTGAAGGTGCATTTTTGATACCAAAAGGCATCCTCAAATATTCAAATAATCCACAATGAACAATAATTCTCAAGTAGTTTCTTTCCCTTGGTGTCACTACATTCTGGTGAAATCCCTTAAGGGCATCCATAGTGGTTATATACACTGCTTGAGATATCTGGGTAATGAGAATTTGAGTTTTTGGTATTGGGTAACTGTCTGGAACAGCATAAGTGTTCAGAGCTCTAAAGTCTCCAACCATTCTAGATTTTCCATTATGCCATGCCACTATGACTGGTGTAGTTATTTTTACCTCCTCATTATGGCCAACCTTTCTTATTACACCAAGGTCTAGAAGTTCTTCAATATGAATTTCCAGAGCTTCTGTCGATTTAGGACTTGATGTATATGCAGGTCTTCCTAAGAGTGGTGGATAAGGTCTCTCAATATTAAGGATGATTTCAACTTCATGACCAATAATTTCCCCAAAGGTTGTTTGTCTGATGCAAATGCTTCTCTGTGGTCATATAAAAGGGCAGAAAGTTTATTTTCCTTACTATCAGTCAGATGAAGGCTTATCTCAGCTTCGTGTATTGGTTCAGATTTGAATCTTTTCAAATACAAGTTGACTGGTGCTACTTTACTTACTTTAATTTGTCCTTTAGATGGTAAAAAGGCAAATTTTTGATGCTTATTGTCTCCAATAGTAAAGTTACTGTCCTTCTTACGTGAGTCTATTCCATACATGATTAAATAGTCATTTCCTGATATAAAATGGCTACCGGAGAAACTTTCAATAAAAACAAATTCAACAGTGATTTTTAAATTTCCATTAATATGTGGAAATATGACATTGGTGTCAAAGATTCCCAATGCTTTCATTTGATTACTTGCACTATTGAATCTTATGCCTTCAATTGGTCTTCAAAATCTGGTGCACAATTCTTAAGAAAATATTTTCCAACACAAGAACAGAAGGCTCCTGGGTCAATGTCAGCCTGTGACTCAAAACCAGAGCACAAGCATGACAGGCAAAATACCATAAACCAATGGTATAGCCAAGATACCACCAAAACATGGAGCTGAACCAAATCAGCTCAAAAGGTATCAAAAGAAAGAGGAAACTCACCGCTTTCTGAAAATATAAGTCCCATCACCACAGGACAAGAAATAACAAAGTTATTCCTGCTCAAAGTTATTGCTGAGCATAAACCTTAATTTTCACCTCTCATCTAAAATCTAGAAGGAGAGGCTTAACCCCATCAAATGGGTACTCAAAATGAAGCTCTAAGCCAGGGATATGCAATGGTACCAGCCAAACCGAGCTATCACCACTATTACTTGAGTCATGGACAAATTCAGGCCAAATAAGGGTGAACAAAACATTCACCTCTCATCTAGCTTCTACAGTTTTAGTGTGGGATACTTGAAGTGGGGTCTTCTTGGAAAGAGCACAATCAGGGATATCTGATGGTGCCATCCACATCCCCATATCTCAGCTATAACAGAAGTTATGAGGCAAACAAGCTCAATACAGCTTTTTGCCCGAACCACGCCTATGTACAAAAAACCTTGTACATGGGATAACTTTGTCATATTTGATGATAACCATACCAAATTGGGTACCATTGTGTAGAGCTCATACAGGGCTATCCAATGAACCAACTATGAGCATGATATCTCAAACCCTGACAGAGGTATGGCTATTTGAATGTTATAATCCCACAATATGACCAATACAGCTGTATTATGACAGGATAATGTTGTACTCTGATTATGAGGTGTCAAACAGACGCTGAAGTTTATTTATACTTCAATACCTCATAATTAAGTAAAATACAGAGGTCCATACAGGTTCTGTACAGTTTCTGACGCATCAGGAGCACCAGAATACACCTGTAAACTCCATTGGTGGAAATTTTCACCCTGTATAGAGTAAAAATGACTACTTGTGGTTCTAAAACCACATTTCAACCCAATACTAGCCTGTATTGAGTGTATAGAACCACAAACCAGCCCACAGTAGTGAAAACTTTCACTCTGTGGTCGTGTGCAGAGGTAAACCACGTCCCACTACCCCAGAACAAGATAAAAGGAGGCTTTGCCTCACCAGGAAGCAAATCCAGCATCCCGTTCTTGATATTCTTATGTGGTATAACTTCTCAAAAAGGAAGTGATACTCTTAGAATTTAACAGTTAAACTTTAAGCTTAAGTATTGTAGGGTTTGCTATTGTAAACCAACAGGCAAAGACTGCACCCAGGGCTATCAGCAGTACTCACCATCACTAAATTATTTTAGTATAGCCCTTTTGTAAGATGTGACTATGAAACTGATGATAATATTAGTATTGATCAACAGTACTATGTCTGTTCTTATGAAATATAATAATAAAAAATTATTATAACCACAGTTAAATAACTATAAAATTATTTCTTTCATGTGTTATACACTACTAGTGATTATAACAGTGAGCAGTAATTGTCTACAAGAATCAATTACAAGAAGAATTTAATAATAAAGACTTCTTTTATTAAAATAATAAAATTATTTTAATATATAATTATCTTTTACAAGAATAATTATAAAGATAATTCTTGAAGAAAACTATTACTAGAGAAAAAACTTTAAGAATTAAAGATAAATGACTCACTAATACTCCAAAGAACTTATTGATAGATAAAAGTAGAGAAATTCGACGTGGAATTGTGGATTTAAGAGATCAAAAGGATATATAACAGTATTACAACTATATATAGTTGGATTCTATGATTTAACGTCTTTCTGGTTGATTCAGAAATATTAAAAACACTTAAGAATAGCTTGTAACTAATACTTACTTGTTGGTAATAATGATTTAATAAATTGATAAGATAATGATCTGGAAAAAAAACAGCAGGAAGAAGCTTCTTTTAAGTCAACAATAGCTCACAGAGGCGTGCCATGGAGCAAACTAAAAACCCAGTGAGTGAGAAAACAATAAACCTTTCTGGATTAATGATTGCATCATCTGTTGTCACGTAAGATTATCATAATTACTTAATTGATGCTTTTACGTGACTACCAACCCCAATATGGTTAAGAATAAAAGGAGTAACATCTGTAAATCTTCTTTTATTCCAAAATAATCATTGTTATTGACAATTTCATCACAGGTTTTAATTACTGTGAATTTTTGAAGATTCAGTGTTTCACGTAGAATGGTCAAAAATGGACTGTAGGTAAAGCTTTGAATTTTACTAGTAAAACTGTAATTCTTTTTGGTTGTACCATAGATAATAAAGTTCTCCATTGGTCCTGAAGGTTTCAGAAAGATTCATTAAGAATTGTATTTTTAATGAATTTTTGAACTTTTTACCACATTTCTACGTGGAATGGTCAAAAATGGACTGTAAGTAAAACTATTAATTTTACTAGTAAAACTGTAATTCTTTTTGGTTGTACCATAGATAATACAGCTCTCCATTGGTCCTGAACGTTTCAGAAGGATTCATTAAGAATTGTATTTTTAATGAATTTTTGAAGTTTTTACCTCATTTCTACGTAGAATTGCAAATAGCAGTGTTTCACTGGTTGCTATGAGGTAAATCAATGGATACAAGTCCAAAAAGGGTTTTAATTACTCGTTTGGGGTTTATCCATGGAAAGTAATTCAGAATTGACGTTGTTACAGGAGTCTAAGTAGCTCTTTACCTCCTTGGCACGTCAAAATAGCAGGTTATTTGCTATTTTCTTAAGATTACAGTAGGTGTAACTTGGTAACCAAGTTTCCAAAGAGTTTTAGTTTACCAATTGGGCCAAGATGAGCCATGGATCCATGCTCTGGAGCTATCCACGCCTCTGAGGCCTCAGAAGCTGGGTACCCTGGCTCTCTTTGTGGTCTTTTGTCCCCCTTGCTTATTTTTCCCGTAAAAATAGAAATTTACGCTTAAAGTGAGATATCCACTATGGGTGTACCAAAATTCCATGTAAGAATACCATGATATTAAGTGCTCAAAACATGCATAACACTATTCTTAGTAAATATGTAATATGGGATTTCTCACTTTCCCATTATTTTGGCTTAAAATTAAGAAAAACAAAACTTTTCACGGATCTTTTATGTGGTATTAATGATGTGGTATTGAAGTATTTTCCATTTTACCACCTCGAATAGTTAATTTGAGCTTATTCACTCTATGGGGCTACCCTAGGTGAATTTTTGTGTAGAATCCAAATCTGGTCTTAAATCCATGGATTTACTTACTCAATAAAAAGTTATTCATCTTTTCTGAAATTGAAAATGATGAATTTTGGATATATGCATGACTTATGAGTCATGCATAATTCAAAATTTCTTTTTAAGATAATTGTGGCCTATTTGGGTATGTAAAATATACCTCAAGGCTCACATTCCCTCCCACCAAAAAATAAAATTGTACTACAATTTTATTAGTGATAAAAGAATAAGGCCCCAAAGGGGGGTAATGTCCACTGTCCAACCTCTTCACATCACTCAGATCAAGTAATTTAAAGCACATTTATAGACATATTCAGGCTTGTGGCCTTCTTTCATGTCTAAATCTTCTTAATAGTTTATCTGAGTCAGGTATTTCTGATTCTGCCATCCATTCATCTTCATGTACTGGATTTCTATATCTGACAAGATATTCTCTTTGATTTTTACCCCTAAGTCTCCTTTCTTTAATGACTTTCTTTATCTTTTTGTCTTCATTCTGTTCCACAGGTGGTACAGTTAAAGGAGTTGGGTTTCTTAAAGGAAAAAATTCTTTATCAGCCGGTTGATAAGGCTTTATCAGGCTGACTGGAAAGGTGGGGTGTTTATTTTCCAATTCACCACTCAATTCCACTTGAACTGCATTGGTTCCATGTAAAGCAACAATGACAAAAGGTCCTACATAAGAATCTTTAAGTTTCTTTGGGCCTTTGATATTATTAAAATTCAAGGTTGAAACTAAAACTAAGTCCCCTATTTTGAAGTCTGGTACTTTATGACTCTTGTCCCACTTCTGTTTTGCATAATCAAAAGCATCATCCATACTTTGTTTTGCATTATGTTTCACTTTATCAAGCATCATCTTGAAGCTGGAAGCTGTAGGATGAATGTCAATCAAGTCTTTCCTCATTGTGTCTGCTGGGAGTCTTGGATTCCATCCTTTTTCTAACATAGCAGGAGTTTGTCCTGTGGAAGAATGGACTGATGTCTTGTATGCCAATTCTAGTGCAGGTATTAGAGTGCACCAGTCATGGGTAAACCATCTGAGTCTTTGAATTCTAATCCATAAGCACAAAATCTCCTGATCATGTCTTCTAAAGCTTGAATCATCCTCTCTGCTAGCCCATCTGTTTGAGGGTGATATGCTGTAGAGAATGATAACTTAGTCCCAAACAATCTATGAAGATTGGTCCAAAGTGCAGATGTGAACTTGGGATCTCTGTCACTTATGATATTCTTAAATAACCCTGTATGAGATATAACTCTACTCCATAAAAGAAGAGCTGTATCCATAGCAGTGTCATCTTTATGACATGGTAAGAATATGGGAGTCTTGCTATATCTGTCTAAAATGACTAAACAAGCATTATAACTTTTGTCACCACTTGGAGGAAGTGCTGTGACCCAATCCATGTGAACAACTTCCCAAGGGGATTTTGGTTCTTGAATATGGATCATCAATCCAGATTTCTTGCCTGTGCTCCTATTTTCTTTTTGGCATCTATCACAGGTATGGAAATATTCAATGGTTTCTTTTCTCCAAGATAGCCACCATGCACAGTTCTTCACTTTTTCAAGTGTTCTGTCTTCTGACAGGTGTCCAGAGTAGATACTATCATGACATTCATGAAGAATGGTATTGATAAGTAATCTACTACACAGTGTCATCACACAAGAATGTTTTGTTCTATGGTAAATAATCCCATAAAACAAGTGAAATCTTCCTTCAGAATAGGAATTTTTCCAAACTTCATCAAGTGCATTAACTAAAGATGTATCTTTGCAGTCTTTATCTAATAAAGAAGTCAAGATATGGCAATTCTTGTCTTGTTTATAAGATTCTCTGACCTCTTCAAAGAATTCAGTCCCAATATCAGTTATGTTAATTCCTTCAATTGGAATATGTGGTTCAGCTTCCAAAGGTACATAAGCTGGGTTATCAGGAGTGTTGGCTAAAGCCCATCTACTAAGTCCATCAGCATTGTTGTGAATGTTTCCTGCTTTATGAACTATAGTCATGTTTCCTTTATATTCTTGAATGGCTATTTGCCATCTCAACATATGTCTGTTGGGAGTTTTCATGTTAATAAGTGATTTCACGGCATTACAGTCAGTTATCACTTCAAAAACACTGCCATCAAGGTAATAGTGTAGTTTCTCAAGTGCCCATACCAAACATAAGCACTCCATTTGGCTTGCACCATATCTGGCTTCTGTTGGTTTGATTTGTCTTGAGATATAACAAACTGGTCCCTCTGTAGGTTTGTCATCAATAATCTGGACTTGATGTAGGGCTGCCCCTAGTCCATCTCCACATGCATCAATGTACAGCTTAAAAGGAATATTCCAGTCAGGCATGAGGAGTAAAGGTGCTTCTGTAAGGGCTTTCCTTATCTTCTCATAAGCTTTAATTCTCTCCTGTGTCATCTCAAATACAGTCTGTTGATCACAGATTCTATAAAGTGACTTGGCTAGAATTGCAAAGTCTTTCAGGTGTTGCCTATAGTAACTGGCAAATCCAATAAAAGACATCATTTCTTTTTTATTCTGGGGTATTGGTTTAAGTAACACTGCTGCTACTTTGTTTTTGTCAATACCCAAGCTTAAACCAGAAACAATATGTCCTAATGCTTTGAGTTCTTCAAAACCAAGAATGCATTTCTTAAGTGAAATTTTCATGTTCACTTCTGCAACTTTATGAAGTACTCTTGCAAGTCTTTCAAGGTGCAAAGACCATGAATCAGAACATATGATAATATCATCAATATAAATGATAAGCCATCCTTCAGACAATTCTGTAGGAAAGATGGTGTTCATCATCCTTTGATAATGGGATGGAGCATTTTTAATGCCAAATGGCATTCTAAGATACTCAAAAATACCACAGTGAGTAATAATTCTAAGTAATTTCTTAGCTTTAGGCGTCAAAACATTTTGATGGAAGCCTTTCAATGCATCCATTGATGTTATATACTTGGCTTTAGACAATTGAGTCAAGGTTTCTTGAATTCTAGGGATTGGATACCTATCTGGAACTGTGTAGGTATTCAATGCTCTGAAATCTCCAACCATTCTTGACTTATCATTATGCCATGCAATAATAACAGGTGTTGTCACTTCAACTTCCTCATTATGGCCTACGTTCCTTAGCACACCAAGTTGGATCAGCTCTTGGATATGTTTTTCCAAGGCTTCTCTAGCTCTGGGACTGGCTGGATAAGCTTGTCTTCTAAGTACTGGAGGATATGGTCTGTCAATATTAAGAGTAATATCAACTTCATGTCCTCTTATAGTGCCTAATGGTTCATTATCAGAGGCAAATGCGTTTTTATATGTGTATAACACATTAATAAGTTCATTCCTCATCTTTGGTGACAATGATTGATTAATTTTTGCTTCAACAAGTTGGTTAGTCACAAATTCATCTTTGTAAGTATCCTTGACAGAAGATACTACAGATATCTTTTTTGGCATATTGGAGAAAGCAAATTTTTGTCTCTTGTTATCTCCAATTGTGAAATATCTGTCCTTATGGTTATTTATATCAATACCATAAATATTTAAGTAATCATTTCCAAGAATGATGTGCTGAGATGTGCAATTATCCATTACTACAATCTCAGTTTTCATTCTTACACTTCCTGCTGGATGTGGGAATACAATATTAGTATCCAATATGCCCAGGGGGTACATATTGATACTGGCACTACTGAATTGTACACCTTCTATTGGTAATAGATGGTTTTTCCATTCAGGAAGTATAATTTGGAGATAATATTTGCCCACACAAGTGCAAAATGCCGCTGTATCCAAATTTACTTTGGCTTCAATATCACTCATCAGAACTGATGTGATACAGGATGCCACAGCAGTATAACCCTTTCCTCTAGCAGGTTTTGTTTTACACATTCTAGCATCTTGGATATTGAGCAGGTTGCAGCAATCCTCACTGTACTGTGGTAAGTGGGTATGGACTTCTGTGACCTCAAAGAAAGCTGAAATGTTCTCAATGGGATAGTCCTCCACTGGTGTATCTTCAGAGACTGCAGAATCTTGATCAGACTCTTCTTTCTCTTCAGTATACTGAATTTCTTCAATGACTTGAACTTCATTGATCTTTGTCTTCTTAGGACAAGTGTTGGCTAAATGTGAAGTACTTCCACATTTATGACACTTCAAGACAGGTCTTTCTGGTCTTCTTTCTTCTCTAGGAATCTTTGAGACTATTTTGGACTCTATTGGGTTTTTAATCCAAGTCTTACCAATTCTTGTTCTGGTAATGATATCTTCCATAGCATTAATGTAGTCCTCTGTTGAACAAGGTTCCACACATCTGCTTTTGATAGCATGTTCCAGTTCTCCTCCACACTTTCTTAATATTTTCATATTAATCATAGTGTCAGACATATCTGGGTGTAAAGGAGATAATCTGTCTTTTTGTTTGAAGAACCAAGTGGTTTGTCTTTTTCTGAGTTAAAAATGGCACTTTCAAAAGCATTTTCCATTTTAAACCTCCAAGAATTATTGGCCCATTTGGTAATCACTTCAGATTTCCACCAAAACCAGTCATGTTTACCATGATCAATCCTCATTTTGTAATACCATTTCTTTGCAGTCCTGGTAAATAAACAGTGTAATTTTCCCACTATGACTTCATCAGGTATATTGAAGTCTTCTTGCAACATATCAATATTCCTGATGTATTCAATATGGTTGTATTCTCCTTTGCCAGAGAATGTTGGCCATTCTTCTATTTTTGGAATATCCCTTGTAGAGTAGGCATTTTCTCCTAAGAATGGGGTGAGACTTTCTTTAACAGAAAGTTTCTCTTCAGTTAAAGGTGTAGAATGTCTTGGCATATGTGGTTCATGATTCTTATGAATTTGTTCCACACTTGCAATTATTTCATTCTTCAACTTCTGCCTTTCACTGTCACTTTTTGCTAAGTGTATGGCAAATTGATTGGTATTCTCAACTATTTTTAAGACTTGGTCTTGAAAAATCTTAAGTTGATCATTCATTTTAAAAATGGAAAGATCTTCCAGTTATTCATGCTGAACTTGGCACATGTTTTCAATTCTTATGCAAGAATTGGTAATTGAGTCAAGTTTGGCATGTGTCACTTGGTGCAATTCAGTGTATGTTTTGTCATTTTTCTTTAATTCAACTATATCTGATGCAATTTTAGTTAACTTTCTATCAAGTTTACCAATTTCCACATTAATACTAGTCTGTACACCAATTATTTGCGCGGAAAGTTTCTGTTAATCCTTTCCTGCTCCTTGGCTGTGAATTCTATTAGAGTTCTGGCCATATTGAAGACACTGTCCACGGCTGAAGGCTCCAATTTGGGGATCCTGTACCCCTGTGGGTAAGGTCTGTGCCAATTGGCTTTGCCTTTGCCCTTTCCTTGATGGTTCTTGGGACCTTTCTGCTTCTTCTGAGGTCCCTTGGGCTTGTCTTTGGACACTTCTGGAGCTGGTTTGGAGCTGGTAGACGCCACTGGTGCCTCTGTCTCCAAAGCTGGAGTCACTTCCAACTCTTTCTTCTGGTCTATAGATAAAAGACTTTGGTTCTTCAACCAATTCTTTATCTTTTTGACCTTGTCTTTGCAAGACAGGGGGCTCCATCCTCCTAAGAGTTCTATGGTCTTCTCCTGACCCAGAAAGCTCTTGATGTATAAGTAGGAGTTCATGGCCCCCTGCCAAAGGCTTGGGCAGATTTCCCACTCCTCTTCCTTGGCTGCTCTGAACCAGTTTTTGTACTGGAATTGATATATTTCTATTGCTGCCACCTGAAAGTGGTTGAGCCCTGGAAATATTACCATAAATCAGTTCAGGCTCTGAATCCACGTCAAAATCTGTTGGTACAGACCTTGGGGAATGGGGGGCAACTCTGGCATCCTCCAAATGTGTCTTTCTTGTGGAAGATTTGGCACTTCTGGATTTAGTCTTGCCTCTTCCTTGTCCACATCCATCTGGTTGGACTGAATAGTTGCTTCCATTTCTGGTATGCACCATTTTCACGTCAATTTAAAGATAAAAGTGAAAATATAAGATGAAATACACACCTTTTGGTGGTAATTTATTCTTTTCAGAATTAAATAAGGTGCCTCTTTTAGCAATCTGCACCTCAATACTGTCTTCAGATTCTGCTTCTGAAGATTCTGGGCTAGTAATATATCTTTTACTGAGTCTGTTGCCAGCTGCACAGTATTTGATTAAAGACACTAGAAAAATTATAAAAGAGAAAAAATTATTTTTTATACCATTTAAAATATTTTTAAAGATTTTTTATAAGGTTTATATTTTTAATATTAAAAAATTATTCTTTTTTAAAGAAAAAAATTAAAACTCAAGATTTTGAATGAAAATTAATTCAGAGTAACTCAAAGAATAATTTTATAAGTTTTTGGATGTGAAAAAGCCACGTGTAAAAACAGTATAAAATTAAACCAAATTCCTCAATGAAAAAGATTTCCAAAACAATTTCAAAAATTAGAATTATTTTAACTTTAAAATGAAAGAAAAAAATTATTAAATTAATATATTTTAGAGCTTAAAAATATATGAATTAAGGGTACAAGGTTCAAAAAACACGGCCAGGCCCCCAAATGTAAGATGTGACTATGAAACTGATGATAATATTACTATTGATCAACAGTACTATGTCTGTTCTTATAAAATATAATAATAAAAAATTATTATAACCACAATTAAATAATTATAAAATTATTTCTTTCACGTGTTATACACGACTAGTGATTATAACAGTGAGCAGTAATTGTTTACAAGAATCAATTACAAGAAGAGTTTAATAATAAAGACTTTTTTTATTAAAATAATAAAATTATTTTAATATATAATTATCTTTTACAAGAATAATTATAAAGATAATTCTTGAAGAAAACTATTACTAGAGAAAAAACTTTAAGAATTAAAGATAAATGACTCACTAATACTCCAAAGAGCTTATTGATAGATAAAAGTAGAGAAATTTGACGTGGAATTGTGGATTTAAGAGATCAAAAGGATTTATAAAAGTATTACAACAGCATATAGTTGGATTCTATGATTTCACGTCTTTCTGGTTGATTCAGAAAGATTAAAAACACTTAAGAATAGCTTGTAACTAATACTTACTTGTTGGTAATAATGATTTAATAAATTGATAAGATGATGATCTGGAAAAAAAACAGCAAGAAGAAGCTTGTTTTAAGTCAACAACAGCTCACAGAGGCGTGCCATGGAGCAAACTAAAAAACCAGTGAGTGAGAAAACCATAAACCTTTTTGGATTAATGATTGCATCATCTGTTGTCACGTAAGATTATCATAATTACTTAATTGATGCTTTTACGTGACTACCAACCCCAATATGGTTAAGAATAAAAGGAGTAACATCTGTAAATCTTCTTTTATTCCAAAATAATCATTGATTTCTCAAGGTTATTAATGTTATTGACAATTTCATCACAGGTTTTAATTACTGTGAATTTTTGAAGATTCAGTGTTTCACGTAGAATGGTCAAAAATGGACTGTAAGTAAAACCTTTCATTTTACTAGTAAAACTGTGATTATTTTTGGTTGTACCATAGAAAAAGCAGTTCTCCATTGGTCCTGAAAGTTTCAGAAGGATTCATTAAGAATTGTATTTTTAACGAATTTTTGAATTGTTTACCTCATTTCTACGTAGAATTGCAAATATCGGTGTTTCACTGGTTGCTATGAGGTAAATCAATGGATACAAGTCCAAAAAGGGTTTTAATTACTCTTTTGGGGTTTATCCATGGAAAGTCATTAAGAATTGACGTGGTTACAGGAGTCTAAGTAGCTCTTTACCTCCTTGGCATGTCAAAATAGCAGGTTATTTGCTATTTTCTTAAGATTACAGTAGGTGTAACTTGGTAAGCAAGTTCCCAAAGAGTTTTAGTTTACCAATTGGGCCAAGATGAGCCATGGATCCATGCTCTGGAGCTATCCACGCCTCTGAGGCCTCAGAAGCTGGGTACCCTGGCTCTCTTTGATGTCTTTTGTCCCCCTTGCTTATTTTTCACGTAAAAATAGAAATTTAAGCTTCAAGTGAGATATCCACTATGGGTGTATCAAAAGTCCATGTAAGAATACCATGATATAAAGTGCTCAAAACATGCATAACACTATTCTTAGTATATATGTAACATGGGATTTCTCACTTTCCCATTATTTTGGCTTAAAATCAAGAAAAACAAAACTTTTCACGGATCTTTTATGTGGTATTAATGATGTGGTATTGAATTATTTTCCATTTTACCACCCCAAAGAGTTAATTTGAGCTTATTCACTCTATGGGGCTACCCTAGGTGAACTTTTGTGTAGAATCCAAATCTGGTCTTAAATCCATGGATTTACTTACTCAATAAAAAGTTATTCATCTTTTCTGAAATTGAAAATGATGAATTTTGGATATATGCATGACTTATGAGTTATGCATAATTCAAAATTTCTTTTTAAGATAATTGTGGCCTATTTGGGTATGTAAAATATACCTCAAGGCTCACACCTTTTCACTCATATTCTCACTCTAAATATCATCATTATTTTTGTGTCACACTCAGAGTTATAGCTTTCATTATCATTCTGAAGCTATATCATAGAGTCACCCTGACAGTCAAGTAAAGGTTTAGTGGGCTTGTTGTCAATTGCCACTTCTGTTATGAAGGAGTTACCAGCTTTATAACCCTTTCCCCTATTTGGTTTGGTTTTCATAAGTTTTTTATGTTGAAATTTTGACAATTCAAGTTGACTATTGCTTAATTGTGGCAAGTGGGAATAAGATTCCATGATTTCAAAAGTGGCATTGAGACTTTCTATATCTTTAGAATATTCAGAAAATATTGATGACTTATCATTTGAACTTTCTTCAATTATATTATCCTCTTTTTCAAAATCAGGTTTGTTTTCAATGTCAATTTCATTGATTTTCCCCCTCTTTGGATATGTATTGGCTAATTCAGTGGTGCTTTGGAAAAGATGGAACTTTCAGATTATATCTTCAGATTGATACTTAACATTATTATAATTTTCTTTGGTATTTTTGTCCACAGAATCTTTCCAAGGTGTATTAAACCTTGGTTTGACATTCACCCTATTAGAAACAATCCTGGTCCTGGTGGTTACTTCTTCTAATATGTTAATAATATCTTCCGCTGAAGCTTGTTCATTAGTCCTGCTTTTGAAAGCATGCTCTAAGACACCTCCACATTGTCTCAGAATATTTCTGTGGATCATAAATTCTGAAATGTCAGGATATAATGCTGTTAATATGTCTTTTTGTTGGCAAAATGATGGTAAATCTTTGTCTTTATCAGCATTAAATTTGGCAGAATCAAAGGCTGTTTCCACTTTAAACCTCCAACAATCATTGGCCCATTTGTTGATAATTTGGGTTTTCCACCAAGTCCAACTTTGGTGTCCACCTGATTGTCTTAATTTGATATACCATCTGTGAGCTGATCTGGTAAACAAGGTGTTAAATCTTGCTGTTACCAATCTGTCTGGTCATTCAAAATCTTCTTTAATCATGTCAATACCTCTGATGAACTCCATATGGTCATATCCTCCTTCACCACTGAACTGAGTCCATTCTTTAAGTTTTGGTACTTCTTTCAGGAGTGCTTGTCCCATTGATGGTTCCAAGTTATGAAAAGAAGTGGAAAATTCATTTTTTAACTGTGAGTTTCAAGCCTTCAATACTTGTGGATTTGGGATTCTTGTGCCATCATTCTGATTCAAAAGTGTAGACATTGTTGGTAAGGTGAAAGGTTTGACTATGAAACAATAAGTAAAAATTACTAATATTTTACTTACTGTACTCTGAATGTCCCTATAGACAAAGCAAATAAAATAAACATAATTATAATAAGAAAGAATTATTATAATTAAGGTGTAAGAAATTATCATATTATTAAATAAGTATAATAATATAATTTATATCATAAAAGAATAATATAATAAAGATATATATTAATATATAGTAATTAATATATTTTGAAGTCTTTATTATTGTTACCAACAAATAATAAAGGTGTAAAAAACTGTTTTTTATTTATAAAGAAACAATCAATAACAGTAATATTACTAATATTATAGTTCTAAATTAACATAAATACTATTTATATTAATTAAGGAATTATTAAAAGCAATAATAAAGAGAAATCATTATAATAAGAGAAAACAACCTAATTTTGACACTTAGTATAATAATTTTGAATAAATGTATGGCAAATAATATGAATACAACTTATTTAAAATGTATTTACAATTAAAAATAAGAGAAATTACAAATTTTCATGATTTTACATGGATTTGAGATTTTTAAGAGAAATATAGCAAAACAGTAGAACAATTGAATTAATCATTTCAAAATTGATGATTATAATAAATATTACCTTTGGTATTTAATAATATAAAATATTTATATATAAAGAATAAAGATTTTACCTTTTGATTTGATTGTTTTTATGTTTTTATGCGTCTGAGGGGATAATAGAGCAAAAAGAACTCTATTTATAGTAAATACCCCCCTTCTAGAGCCCAGTAGGTTTCTAGTAGACCTTTACTGATGGTATATATTAGAAATGATTAGTAATTTAAGGTTTAGTGATGATTACATGATGATCAAACCATGTTATCTCATTATTACACCATTTTTTAGAGTTATCACTATAACTCTAAATTTGATGACATCATAAGCTTGGAAGAGGCCTAAGCTTTGTGGATTTTATTAGTATTAATTATAATATAGTAGTATTCACCAGCTTTATCACTTATATATCTGTTAAGCTTAAAATAAGATTACAGTGAGTGATCATAAATGATCAACTTTGAGCTTAAACTTTGATCATTGATACCTTTCAAGTTATACATGCTAGAGCAATTCAGAGAGTAGATTCTGATAGCTTGGAATGTCCTCCTCAAACTGCGAAGAGCATTTCATTACTTCATCAAAAATCTATTTTTGATGATTTTTCTTGTAACTCATCTTTTCTGTCAAAATGCAATATTTTAAACTTCAAACCATGATTTCAGGGTGTTATACCTTGAGTATTATAATACAAACTACATCATTCTTCATGTATGAACTAGTAGAATCTGACTGTCCACTTTTTTTTAAGTTTGGACCACCTTCACAACAAAGTGTTCAACAGCTCCAATCATTTTGTAACAACCACTCACCAGGGGTAAGGGTATTAATTCATACACCCAGCCAGATACCTCAAATCAGCAGCTCCATCATTTGCATCAGTATTAAGTTTCAGAAATGCTCCTTTCTGAAACATGCATACAGCTTGGTAATTCAATACAGCCTGTTAACATCTGTACAGGCTGGATTCACCCAATACAGCTTCAATACACCAGCATGAAACTGTATGATCACTCAAATACACCACACCTCTTGTACAGGACCTGTACAGCTGTGCAGGACCTGTATTGGCCAGACTCAATTCAATAATTCAATCCTCTCATGAAAATTCTCTCTCTGGATCAGGGCTGGTGATTTTCACATATACCAGCCCCTCTTTCTCCCCCCTGCGGACTTTTACTGTCAGCCTGTGACTCAAAACCAGAGCACAAGCATGACAGCCAAAATACCATAAGCCAATGGTATAGCCAAGATACCACCAAAACATGGAGCTGAGCCAAATCGGCTCAAAAGGTATCAAAAGAAAGGAGAAACTCACCTCTTTATGAAAACATAAGTCCCATCACCATAGAAAAAGAAATAACAAAGTTATTCCTGCTCAAAGTTATTGCTGAGCATAAACCTTAATTTTCACCTCTCATCTAAAATCTAGAAGGAGAGGCTTAACCCCATCAAATGGGTACTCAAAATGAAGCTCTAAGCCAGGGCTATCCAATGGTACCAGCTAAACTAAGCTAGCACCAATATTACTGGAGTTATTGTCAATTTCAGGCCAAATAAGGGTGAACAAAACATTCACCTCTCATCTAACCTCTACAGTTTTAGTGTGAGATACTTGAAGTGGGGTCTTTTTGGAAAGAGCACAATCAGGGATATCTGATGGTGTCATCCATTTTGCCATAGCTCAACTAGAACAAAAGTTATGAAGCACACAAGCTCAATAAAGCTTTTTGCCTATACCACGCAAATGTACAGAAATCTTGTACATGGAATAGCTCTTCCGTATTTAAAAATACCCATATCAACTGAGGTACCATTGTGTAGAGCCCATACAGGGCTACACACGGAACCAATTTTGAGGTTGATATCTCAAGAATTGACAAAGTTATGGCTGTTTTAAGGTCAGATTCCCACCTCCTGTCATATACAGCCATAATATGAGGTGTCAAATAGACAAGGAAGCTTGTTTTTACTTCAATACCTCATATGTCAGTCAATACTGGGGTCCCATACAGGTTCTGTACAGCATTCTACCCGTCATACATGTCAGAATAAGGCTGTGAGGTTCCCAGATGAAAGGATTTACCCTGTATTGGTGAAAACTGCCCAGATGTGGTTTCAAAACCACATCTGAGCCCAATACAGGTTATACAGGCTGTTTGCAAACCAGAAGCCATTACTAGAGAGTCAAAAATCTTCATTTCCTCTATGTGGAAAGGTCTAGCACCCTTTCCACCCCATTTCAGGATAAAAAGGAGGCTTTTCACAGCCAGAATTGTCTCCTCATCCTGCTCTTGAATACCCTACGTAGTAAACTGTCAAAAAAGGTTTTACTCTTGGGCAATAACCAGGTATACTCTTAATTTAAATTATCTTAGTCTTGATTATTGTAACCCAACAGGTAAAGCTGCATCCAGGGCTTTCAACAGTGCTCACCACCACCATATTCCTTATAGTAAAGCCCACTTATTATTAAATTAAACCATCTTTAACTCTTATAAAATCTTTTAAATCTTTATTTACCATGTCACAGTCATAGTTAAGAGTTGTAAATACTTTTTAATACTCTCATCATAGACTCAGCCTGACATTTTGGGGGCCTGGCCGTGTTTTAAACCTTTTTGGACCTTATAAGTAAGTTTTTTTTCTCTTATTTTCTATTTCTGACAATTGTTTTATATTTTTTAGGCTTATTTTCTTTTAAAATATATATTTTACTTTACTACTCATATTATAAGAGTACTTACCAAGTGGTTAATACAGACTGGAACCTTTATTTTTGGTGTGTTTGCATATAAAACACATAAGCCATCAATAAGTCCTATATTGTAGACTGAATAAGGACACCTCTGAGTGAAAAACCATCAGTTGAGGCGTGGTTAAGTGTATTGTTAACTCAATTACACTTATCCAGAGCCACTTATTCAGATTACACTTGAAAACCACAAGTGTATCTGTGGGATACTGGCACACAAACAGTGTGACAGGGAACCAAAAGCTGTAATTCTGACGTGGAATTATTGAGTCAATGACACTGTCATTATACAGGGCATATTGTAGTAACATACAAGCCCAGAGACCAATCTTAGACGTTCAAAACCAGCATTTTTTGGGAAGTCTTAACTGACATAAGACCTCTTTTTCCTGCCTTGATTCAGTGGAAGAAAATTACATCCCACTTGAGACCCAGTCACAGGCCAACACACCGGTGACACCCTCAGAACCAGAGGGCAGCAAGGGCAAAGGAAAGAGGCACAGTGAAGGTCTCATCACAGCCAAGAAGTGGACTCCAATAGCCACTCAAAGGAGTACAAAATCACGAAACTCTGCATCAATACAAGGTAAACCAACCTTAACCACTTGTACAGGGAAAATTACAGTTATTAACCCAGTTGTAACCTCCAAAGGCAAACTTCCCAAATCAGCAGAAAACAAATTTGTACAAGGCACAGTCAAAGGTAAATACCCTAAGAACCTAAAGATTTTGACTGCTTGCAAACACTGATATGTCCCCTGTATACCTCAGAGACCTTGGCTTCCAAAGGAACCAGCCAGAGGACAGAGAAGGCTTTTCCAGAACCAGAATACCTGGAAGGTGACACCTTGGACACAGTGGTGGATGGCAAAACAATGAGAGAGATAATATCAACCCTGCCATTCACACTCCAATTCAACAGGAACGTCAAACCAGAGGACTGGAAGGATATGGATCAAGTTCTTCAGCTCCACCAACTCCTCAAAGACTTATTTCAATGGAGCATGGACAACAAGACGTTCAACCTGGCAAGTCACTGGGAATAACTTGGAGCAAGTTGCCAGAAGATCTGTCTCAAAGAGATAGACTTCAAGGACCTTATGGTAAGCACCAAGGGTTGGAATCCTACCAGGAAGTTCAGACTCCTGGAGGCAAGGGCACAGAGGATAAGGGAGAATCAAGCCACTATCCAAGCTATAGAAGAACAGTTAACCCAGACAGGGCCTACTCAGATTCCTTCAGGCTCACAAGGAGAAGACCAAATCAGCTCTTCAGTGGCTTCACACCATTCAGAAACCAGCAGATCAGTGGCCAAGAGTCACCATTCTTCACAATTCCAGGAAGTTTCCAGGAGAGGACAAGGAAACAAGGGCAAGAACAAAGCCTCCTTCAACCAGAGGAGGAAGGAGTCAGACCCCATGATCCAGAAGCTGTTAGATTTGGTAAAAGAAGTAAACAAGAGCCAGAAGTAGTTGTAAGCCACTCTAGAATCAGTAGTCATAGTAATAGAAACATTACCCCCACTCAGACTGAAAATAAAATTGTCACATCTGAGAGTAACATCAACAGTGATACACTGTGGTTACAAATGTCCCAATATGCTGAACAATCTGCAAAGCAGTTTGCAGAAAATAAAGCTGGCCAAGAGAGGATGAGACAAACTCAAGACTCCTTGGAACAGATAGTTAAGAATCATCAAGAAGCATATGCTCAACTGAGCAAAGCCTCTGAAGAAACCAACAAAAGACTGAATATAGTCTTTGAAGAACAACACCACAGCACAAGGGACAGGGAGTGTCTGGACCAAGACATTAACAAATTTTTTAATGCCTACCATAGCTTGAAGCCCCAACCACAAGGCCAAGTTATGGATAATCCATATCAACCAGATGACATCAAACCAGATGCCATGTTGATGAATAAGGCAAGATCCCCATCACAATACCAAGATGGAGATGGCATGTCTTATTCAGAGAAGGAAGCCTTGAAAAAGCTTCCTGAGGCCTCAAACTGGGTCAAATTCTCTGGATCAGGAGAATATGATCATATGGAACTCATAGATTATATTGATGGACTCTTCATTGATGTACCAAGCATACCACATTACTGGATCACTGCTAGACTGAATACAGAATTTAAAGGTCATGCTAGTATATGGTACACAGAAATGAAAGAAATCCATGGCAGGTGAAACTGGCCATGGTGGAAGAGTCAAATCATCCAAAAGTTTAGTAATTGAACTTGGATATGGCAGAAGACAATGTCATATGAAAATGACAAATACTCTGTGGAAAAAGATCCATATGAGTGGTGTCTTAGACAGTCTAAAAGACTTAAAGCCATTGATCCTCAGATGAACATCCAAATGAGGAATCACAAACTTCTGACACAACTGCCAGGAGAACTAGAACATGCAGTAAAATGCAGATGCAACCAAAATTGCACTCTAGATGACATTGCCAACACCTTACAAGACATAAGGAAAAGTACTAATATAGGGAAATTCACCCCATATAAGAGCAGTAGTTTCAAGGAGAAACAACCTTTCAGGGTGGAGTTTAAAGACAAACCCAAAGAAAGAGTGGCAGAAGGGGCAAAGAAGAGGAATTCTTGTCACAACTGTGGTTCAACAGACCACTATGCCAACAACTGTCCAAAGGCAAAGAAAAAATTCTATGCCATTGAGAAAGTCCCAGAGGAAGAATCTCCAACAGAGGATTCTGAATCAGACTCTATGGGTGATGTCATCAGAGAACCATCTGATGATGACCAAGACCCAATAAAAGAATTTCTAGTTGAATACCAAGAGGAAACCCCACTGGGAATTCAGGACATACAGTTGAAAGCAGGTATGCCACAGACACTGCCAACAGAAACTTGTGCAAACACACAAAAGATGCACAAACATTCCTGGTTACACCAACCAAAGGAATGGCATACATAAATGGAACAGCCTCAAAGATGACTGTATGTATTGGCAATGCTCAGCATCCATTGATCATTGACAGTGGAGTACACTGCTCCATAGTGGCCAGAGATTATCTGGATAACCACTTCCCAAACTGGGAAAAGCAGCTCTTGCCCACTAAGGCAAAGAACTTTAAAAGTGCATCAGGGAAGATGACTTCCATTGGGACAATTATCAAAGAGATAATTATACCCCACAGGAAGGGTAATATCAGACTCAACCCAGAGCTTGTAGTTCTTGATGATGCCCACATCCAAGGGTTTTTAGTGGGAACAGACTACCAGAATATGTATGTTATAGACATTTACAACAGTAGAAATAGGCACATCACCATTGGCACTAACAAGGAAAAGAAATTTTCATTTGATATATACCAGATATCTTCTCAAGATCCATTGGAAGAGCTACTGAAAGAATTCTGAGAGGGACAGTTTAGCACTACCCTCACCAGTAAACAAAAACTAAGTTTACTGAAGATGATGAGAAAGAACAGACCAGCATTTGCCATTGGTGAGGAACCATTAGGCAAGATCAAAGGCCATGATATAGAACTATATCTGGATGTGGAAAGGCCTTATCCACCCATGCTTAGGGGACCTCCTTATCCAGAAAGCCTGGAAACCAGGAAAGAAATTGAGAAACATATCAATGAACTCTTGGACATGGATGTCATCAGGAAGATTAGACATAATGAAATAGTGGAAATCACCACTCCTGTCTTAATCACCTGGCATGATGGCAAGTCTAGACTGTGTGGAGATTTCAGAGCTCTGAATAACTACACAAAAGCAGACAGGTACCCTATACCCAGGATACCTCAAGCCTTGGATAAACTGGCAAAAGCCAAATACATAACCAAAATGGATTGTATGAAAGGCTTTCACAAAAATGGAGTTAAACCAAACTCCATGAAATTACTCAGAATAATATGCCATATGGGCATATATTAGTATACCAGGATGGAATTTGGCATCAAAAATGCACCAGCAATTTCCAAAGGATGATGGACACAAAATTTCAAGAAGAAATACTGGAAGGCTGGATGGTGGCATATATTGATGATATCATTATATACTCAGAAACATGGGAGGACCATGTGCAATACATAGACAGAGTACTAAGTAAATGCACACCCATAAATCTCAAAATTTCACTTAAAAAGTGCAATTTTGTCCAACACGAGTTACTGACTCTAGGACATAAAGTCTCAGGTCTTAGTCTGGCAATTGACCAGAAGATAATAGCAGCAGTACTGCAAAAGCCAGTACCAAAAAGCATCAAAGAAATGCAATATTCTCTTGGGTTTGTTAGCTACTATAGAAACCACATCAAAACCTTTGCACACATAACTAGTAATCTATACAGGTTACGCACAAAAGATGTAGTTTTTGAAATAACCAAGGAAAGGAGGGATGCATATAAGAGGATCAAACATGAACTCACAGATGCACCTGTGCTCATCTTTCCTGACTTTGGGCTACCATTCAAGTTATACATAGATGCAGCATGTAGCCAAGGTTTAGGAGCAGCCCTTCACCAAAGACAAATTTTGGATGGTGAACCAAGAGAGGGTGTAATATGTTACATCTCTAGGCAACTGAAATATTCAGAAGCCAGGTATGGGGCCACCCAGACTGAATATCTATGTCTAGTTTGGGCTCTAGAGAAACTGCATTATTACTTGGAGGGTGCAGGCTTTGAAGTCTACACAGACTGCACAGCCTTGAAGTCTTTACTAAGCATGAAGACTACAAATAGACACATGCTGACATGGCAAATAGCCATCCAGGAGTATAGAGGGAATATGACCATCATATACAAAGAAGGTAAAAGTCATACCAATGCAGATGGCCTTAGCCAATGGCCACTGGATAATGTCAAAAGCAATCCAGCTTATGACCCTGAAGTTGTAGCCAGAATCCCTATCCATTTCATGGAAGTAGATAGGAGGAAGAACTTCAGATTTTCTGAATGGGCACCAGAAAGTGGTACCCTTGACAGTGGAAACACTGATTCAGAGGGGACAGAAACTCCGATATTGGGAATAAGTTCCTCTGAACTGCACAATGAATTTTTTAGTGCAGTACTGAAGTCTTATGCCAAACACAAACAGTGTGGTATACTGCTATAACTCCTTCAAAAAACGTACAGGAGCCCAGAACTGGAATTCCAGCTGGAAGAACCCTGGTTGAGGGCCTATAAGGATAACAAGTTCTCCCTTATAGATGGCCTTCTCTACCACAGAGAGAAACACACAAGTGCACTCACAGTGGTAGACAAAGACCATATCTCCTTGATCCTGCAGGAATGCCATTACTGCCCCTATATGGGACACATGAGTGAGGACAGGACTAAGGAGAGGGTAGCAAGCACAGCTTGGTGGCCCAAGTGGGAACAAGAGTTGAGAGAATACATCAACACTTGTGGAAGATGCCAAAAGGAAAATAGGAAAAATGGGAAGAAATATGGGTTACTTCAACATATAGAAGAACCCAAACACCCATGGGAAACCATCCACATGGACTGGGTTACAGGACTTGTGCCAGGGGGAAAAGAAAACTACAATGCCTGCTTGATCATAGTTGATATGTTCAGCAAGCGCATGAGGTGTCTACCATGCCACAAGGAGGACACAGCCATGGATACTGCCATGTTATTTTGGAATAACATCATATCTACCTGTGGCGTCCCTAAAATCATTATTAGTGATAGGGACCCAAAACTCACATCTGAATTTTGGACCAACTTTTATGACATGCTTGACACCAAGCTTGCTTTTTCCATAGCTTACCAGCCCCAAACAGATTGCCTAGCTGAGAGGATGATCCAGACTATGGAAGACATCCTTAGAAGGTTCTGTGATTGTGGCATGGAATACAAGGACCATGAAGGATACACCCATGCCTGGGTTACCCTTCTACCAGCTGTCCAGCTGGCTAATAATACAAGTCAGCACTCTACAACAGGAAAAGCACCTGCAGTGGTAGATAAAGGGTGGAATCCCCTGTTGCCTGTGGATCACTTCAGGAAGAATCTTCTAACCATCGACCCCACAGCCAAAAACTTCCATGATATGTGGAAGAGGGCTCCTAACACAGCTGCCAAATGCATAGGTGGGACAAGACACACATGGAACCTGACTTTAAAGAAGGGGACCAGGTGCTAGTGTCTACACTGAACTTTAATAATCTTAAAGGACCCAAGAAGATGAGGGACTCATTTGTAGGGCCTTTCACTATCATTAGGTTGATAGGAAAGAATGCAGTGGAAGTCAAACTTACAGAGGAATTTTCCAAGAAGCACTGAGTCTTCCCAGTAAGCTTGGTCAAACCATACTTCCAAACAGAGGAGGATAAATTCCCCTCCAGGAAAAAGAATCCCACACCACCTGATATAGTGGAATTGGAGGATTCCCCAGGACCTGTGAGTACGATCATCAGGGCCAGGAAGATCAGACTTAATGGAAAGGATCAGAGACAATACTTAGTCAGATTCAAGCACCGAACATCTGATAAAGACAAATGGTTGGCAGAAGATGCCATACCAGATGGGAACCTTCATCTAAGGAGATTCAGGGCCTCTAGGAGGATTGAACAGTCTCATCAATGATGAGCCTTTTTTAGAGGGAGGGTATGTCAGCCTGTGACTCAAAACCAGAGTAAAAGCATGACAGCCAAAATACCATAAACCAATGGTATAGCCAAGATACCACCAAAACATGGAACTGAGACAAATCAGCTCAACAGGAATCCAAAGAAAGAGTAAACTCACCTCTTTTTTGAAAACATAAGTCCCATCACCATAGGCCAAGAAATAACAAAGTTATTCCTGCTCAAAGTTATTGCTGAGCATAAACCTTAATTTTCACCTCTCATCTAAAATCTAGAAGGAGAGCCTTAAACCCATCAAATGGGTAATCAAAATGAAGCTCTAAGCCAGGGCTATCCAATGGTACCAGCCAAACTGAGCTAGCACCAATATCACTGGAGTTATGGTAAATTTCAGGCCAAATAAGGGTGAACAAAACATTCACCTCTAATCTAACTTCTACAGTTTTAGTGTGAGATACTTGAAGTGGGGTCTTTTTGGAAAGAGTAAAATCAGGGCTATCTGATGGTGTCATTAATTTCCCCATATCTCAACTAGAACAAAGGTTATGGGGCAAATAAACTCAATACAGCTTTTTGCCTAAACCATGCAAATGTACAAAAATTCTTGTACATGGGATAGCTTTGCCATGATTAATGATACCCATATCAAATGAGGTACCATTGTGTATAGCACATACAGGGCTACATACCACACCAATTTTGAGGTTGATATCTCAAGAATTGACAAAGTTATGGCTGATTTAAAGTCAGATTCCCACCTGCTGTCATATACAGCCTTACCATGGGATAATATCCTGTAACCATGAATATGAGGAGTCAAATAGAAGAAGAAGCTTGTTTTTACTTCAATACCTCATATGTCAGTCAATACTGGGTCCCATATAGGTTCTGTACAGCATTCTATGTGTCATACACATCAGAATCAGGCTGTGAGGTCCCCAGATGAAAATTTTCACCCTGTGTTGGTGAAAACTGCCCAGATGTGGTTTCAAAACCACCTCCGAGCCCAATACAAGCTATACAGGCTGTTTGCAAACCACAAGCCAGTACTAGAGAGTCAAAAATCTTCATTTCCTCTGCGTGGAAAGGTCTAGCACCCTTTCCACCCCATTTCAGGATAAAAAGGAGGCTTTTCACAGACGGAATTGTCTCCTCATCCTGCTCTTGAATAACCTACATAGTAAATGGTCAAAAACAGTTTTACTCTTGCTTAAGAATCAGGTATAATCATAAATTAAAATATCGTAGTCTTTTATTATTGTAACCCAACAGATAAAGCTGCACCCAGGGCTTTCAACAGTGCTCACCACCACTATATTCCTTATAGTAAAACCCTCTTATTATTAAATTAAACCATCTTTAACTCTTATAAAATCTTTTAAATATTTATTTACCGTGTCACAGTCATAGTTAAGAGCTGTAAATACTTTTCAATACTCTCATCATAGACTCAGCCTGACATTCCCCCAGTTAATTAATTTAGTTTATTTATTATTTAATGAATATTATTATCCTTTTTTTGGGTATTATATTTATTTAATATTAATTTAGTCTTTGCCTTTTCTCTCTTCACCTGTACAGTATAAGCTGGGTGGCCATATCCTCATTAACACTTTTCTTTTCATTCTGACAGGTTGAAACAGTTGACTTGGACTTGTTTGTGGTTGGCTCTTCTATTCTTTACTCTGATTTCTTTTGTTGCTGCTTTTTTATATTCTTTACTTTAGTAATTCATCTCTTTGCACTCTTAAGTGTATTTTCTCTCTTACCATATGCTGAGCCCTCCATAAGTGAGTCCCAGTTTACTGAGTGCCAGGCCCTCTTCACTTAGATGAGCCCCTGTGACATTAAATTGATTAACTCATATTGAGTCTTTCTTTTCATTCATTCATCAATTATTACTCTTTAATGATCTTATGATTTTTTCTCTCATCAATTTTCATTTCATTTATATGAAAATTGATTCTTCTTCTTTCTTAATCATTGCTGACCATTGCATTTCATTCCATTTTACTTCAATCGAATTTCTCTTTGCTTGTCTATTCAGGTCTTATCAGGAGTTATTGATTGGTTATTGATTAGGATTCATTCGGGTTATTGATTCAGTGATTCAGGATTCATTTGGATTGATTGATTTGACTTTTGAATTCCGCAAGATAATTGATTTGATCCTCAAGAATAAATTATTGATTATTGATTGATTTTGATTCCTGAAGATATTTATTGACTGATTGATTCCTAAAGACTTTTTAATTCACCTTGAAGACATTGATTTATTGATTGATTATTGAGTTCTTCAAGATTGTTGATATTGAATTTTATTTATTATTGATTATTGCTTGAATTGATTGATTGTTGATTGAAGTTGATTTCACCTCAATAATTGAATTGATTCCTCAAGACTCATCAAGATCTTTATTGTGATTGATTTGGGCAAGTTTTGATTTCTGTTCTCAATACCATCAAGTTTCTTTCATTATACTTCTGTTCATAATTCCAGTTCAGCATAGTCCCCCAGCAAAGAACACTAGATCACAAAAAATTCGAGATGTTCTCACTCCTACAGCAAGGGCTCCTCTTGACCGCACATCATCAGTTCATCAACTGAGTTAAAAACTGTACAGAGGACCACCAATGGAAGGAGCAGCACCCTCAAGAAGAGGTGGAATGATTTCTACAAGATCAAGATCCTTTTCTGGACTTTTGGGTGGCTACCCTGGCATGTCTGAAGGTGCAAGAGCAAGATTAGGGGAAGTTGAAGATGAAGAGGGGGAAGAGTCTGTGGAAGAGGAAGATTCTGTGGAGATTTAAGTGGCAGATGCCTTGGCAAATGCTCCAGAGGTGCCTCAGGGTTCTAATCTAGCCCTTTCTAGTCAACCTCTTGTCTCTCAAACTGATCCAAGTCTCCTCAAGATGATGGAGCAGATCACTCAATTAATTGGGCAGCTCACTCAAGCAGTTGCTCCCAGGGAAAATTCCAAAGCCCCTGCTTTCAAGACTCCATCCATGAAGGCATGTCATCCTGTGAGTCAAATCCATAGCACAAGCATGTCAGCCAAAATACCATAAACCAATGGTATGTCCAACATACCACCAAAGATGGAGCTGAGCCAAATTAGCTCAAAAGGTATAATAAGAAAGAGAAAACTCACCTCTTTCCAAATATACAAGTCCCATCATCATAGGACAAAGAATAACAAAGTAATTCCTGCTCAAAGTTGTTGCTGAGCATAAACCTTAATTTTCAGCTCTCACCTGAAATACAGAGTAAGAGGCTTAACCCTATCAAATGGGTATGTAAAATGAAGCTCTGAGTCAGGGCTATCCAATGGTACCAGCCAAACTGAGCTATAACCAGTATTACTTGAGTTATGGCCAAATTCAGGCCAAATAAGGGTGAACAAAAACATTCACCTCTCATCTAACTTTTGCAGTTTTAGCGTGAGATACCTAAAGCGGGGGCATTTTGGAAAGAGTAAAATCAGGGCTATCTGATGGTGTCATTAATTTCCCCATATCTCAACTAGAACAAAGGTTATGGGGCAAATAAACTCAATACAGCTTTTTGCCTAAACCATGCAAATGTACAAAAATTCTTGTACATGGGATAGCTTTGCCATGATTAATGATACCCATATCAAATGAGGTACCATTGTGTATAGCACATACAGGGCTACATACCACACCGATTTTGAGGTTGATATCTCAAGAATTGACAAAGTTATGGCTGATTTAAAGTCAGATTCCCACCTGCTGTCATATACAGCTTTACCATGGGATAATGTCCCATAATCATGAATATTAGGTGTCAAACAGAGGAAGGAGCTTGTTTTTACTTCAATACCTCATACTTAAGCCAATACTGGGGCCCCATACAGTTTATGTACAGCATTCTACATGTCATACATGTCAGAATCAGGCTATGAGGTCCCCAGATAAAGATTTTCACCCTGTATTGGTGAAAACTGCCCAGATGTGGTTTCAAAACCACATCTGAGCCCAATACAGGCTATACAGGTCTTCGCAAACCACAAGCCTGTTCCAGAGAGTGAAACAATCTTCACTTCCTCTACATGAAAAGGTCTAGCACCCTTTCCACCCCATTTCAGGATTAAAAGGAGGCTTTTCACTGCCAGAATTGTCTCCTCATCCTGCTCTTGAATACCCTATGTAGTAAACTGTCAAAAACAGTTTTACTCTTGGGTAATAACCAGGTATACTCTTAAATTAAAGTATTGTAGTCTTTATTATTCTAATCCAACAGGTAAAGCTGCACCCAGGGATTTCAACAGCGCTCACCACCACTATTCTATAAGAGTAAAGCCCTTTAATTTTATTATATACCCATATTCTTCATAAACACTCTTATTTTAAATCTTTTTATCACGTGTCACAGTCATAGTTAAAGTTGTAAATAGCCTAATTACTGCTTCATCATAGACTCAACCTGACATTTTGGGGGCCTGGCCATGTTTTTTGACCTTTTTTTGACCTTATAAGTGAGTTTTTACCTTATATTCTTTATTCCTGACACTTTTTTATCTTTTTTAGGCGTAATTCTTTCCTAAAAATATATATTTACTTTATATTTATCCCTATACTCATATTAAAGAGAGTACTTTTCACGTGGCTAATAACCACAAGGCCCTTATTTTTTGCGTTTTTTATATATAAAAACACTTTCTAGCCATTAATACAGTTTTAATTTTTAATTAAATTAAGACACCTCATACTGATAAACCAACAGTTGAGGCATGGTTGGGCAGATTGTTAACTCAATTACCCTCTTACATACCACTTTTTGACAGTTTATACTTTCTAATTACAAGTTATTCTGTAAGATATTGGTATACAAGCAGTATTCCAAATATCAGTAAGCTTTATTTCTGACATGGAATTGTTGATTCAATTACACTGTCATTGTACAAGGGCATATTGTAGTAACATACAAGCCCAGAGGCCAATCTTAGATGTGCAAAACCAGCATTTTTGAGAGGTCTTAACTGACATAAGCCCTCTTTTTCCTGTTTGATTCAGTGGAAGATAACTTCATACCACTTGGAAGCCAGTCACAGGCCAACATACCAGTGACACCATCAGAACCAGAGGGCAGCAAAGACAAAGGAAAGAGGCACGGTGAAGGCTTGATAACAGCAAAGAAGTGGACACCCATTGCCACACAGAAGAGTAGAAAGCCACAAAATTCTGCTTCAATGCAAGGTAAACCAACCTTGATAGCTTGTACAGTGAAAATTACTATAATTAACCCAGTTGTAACCTCTAAAGGTAAATTGCCCAAATCAGCAGACAACAAATTTGTACAAGGCACATTCAAGGGTAAATACCCTAAGAACATACAGTTTTTGACTGCTTGCAAACACTAACATGTCACCTGTATACCTCAGAGATCTTGGCTTCCAAAGGAACCAGACAGAGAACAGGGAAGGCTTGTCCAGAACCAGAAGACCTGAAAGAGGACACCTTGGACACAGTAGTGGATGGCAAAGCAATGAGGGAGATAATATCAACCCTTTCATTCACACTCCAATTCAATAGAGACCTCAAACCAGAGGACTGGAATGACATGGATCAAGTTCTTCAGCTCCACCAACTCCTCAAGGACCTATTCCAATGGAGCATGGACAACAAGAGGTTCAACCTGGCATCTCACTGGGCAGAACTTGGAGCAAGCTGCCAGAAGATCTGTCCAAAAGAGATAGACTTCAAAGACCTTATGATAATCACCAAAGGATGGAATCCTACCAGGAAGTTCAGACTCCTGGAGGCAAGGGCACAGAGGATAAGGGAGAATCAAGCTACTATCCACGCTATAGAAGAACAGTTAACCCAGACAGGGCCTACTCAGATTCCTTGAGGCTCACAAGGAGCAGGCCAAATCAGCTCTCCAGTGGCTTCACACCTTTCAGACACCAACAAATCAATGACCAGGAGTCACCACTCTTCACAATTCCAGGAGGCTTCCAGGAGAAAAAAAGGATACAATGGAAAAAAAGACCTCTTTCAGCCAAAGGAAGAAAGAGTCAGACCCCATGATCCAGAAGGTGTTGGATTTGGTGAAAGAAGTGCACAAGAACCAGAAGTAGTTGTAAACCACTCTAGAATCAGTAGTCCTAGTAATAGAAACATTACCCCCACTCACATTGAACATAATATTGTCACACCTGAGAGGAACATAAACAGTGATGCACTGTGGTTACAAATGTCCCAATATGCTGAGCAAACTCAAAAGGAGTTTGCATTTGAAGCAAGCCATTAGAGGATGAAAAAATTAACAGCCTCCATGGATAAAATAGTTAGAACTCTTCAAGATGGAAATTCTCAATTGAGAAAAGCCTCTGAAGAAACTAGAAAAAGACTGAATCTAGTCTTTGAAGAACAACACCACAGCAAAAGAGACAGGGATTGTCTGGACCAAGACATAAAAAAATTGTTTGATGTCTACCATACCTTGAAGCCCCAACCACAAGGCCAAGTTATGGATAATCCATATCATCTAGATGACATCAAACCAGATTCCATGTTTATGAATAAGGCAAGATCTCCATCACAATACCAGGATGGAGATGGCATGTCTTCTTCAGAGACGGAAGCCTTGAAACAGCTTCCTGAGGCCTCAAGCTGGCCCACATTTTCTGGAACAGGAGAATATGATCATATGGAGCTCATAGATTATATTGATGGACTCTTCATTGATGTACCAAGAATACCAGATTACTGTATTACTGCTAGATTAAATACAGCATTTACAGGTCATGCTAGTGTATGGTACACAGAAATAAAAGAAATCCATGGAAGAAAAAACTGGCCATGGTGGAAGAGTCAAATCATCCAAAAGTACAGTAATGGAACTTGGATATGGCAAAAGACCATGTCATTTGACAATGACAAATACTCTGTGGACAAAGATCCATATGAGTGGTGTCTTAGACAGTCTAAAAGACTTAAAGCCATTGACCCTCAGATGAATATCCAAATGAGGAATCACCAACTTCTGACACAACTGCCAGGAGAACTAAAGCATGCGTTAAAATGCAGATGCAACCAAAATTGCACTCTAGATGACACCGCTAATACCTTACAAGACATAAGGAAAAGAAATAATATAGGGAAATTCACCTCATATAAGAGCAGTGGTTTCAAAGAGAAACAACTTTTCAGGGTAGAGTTGAAAGACAAACCCAAAGAAAGAGTGGCAGAAGTGGGAAAGACAAAAATTCTTGTCACAATTGTGGTTCAACAGACCACTATGCCAACAACTGTCCAAAGGCAAAGAAAAGAGTCTATGCTATTGAGAATGTCCCAGAGGAGGAACCCCAACAGAGGATTCTGAATCAGACTCCATGGGTGATGCCATCAGAGAACCATCTGATGATGACCAAGACCCAAGAGAAAAATTTCTAGTAGAATATCAAGAAGAAACCACACTAGAAATTTAAGACATACAGTTGGAAGAAGGCATGCCACAGGATACTTCCAATAAAAACTTGTGCAAACACACACAATATGCACAAACATTCCTGGTTACACCAACCAAAGGAATGGCATATATACATGGGACAGCCATAAAAATGACTGTTTGTATTGACAATACTCAGCATCCACTGATCATTGATAGTGGAGCACACTGCTCCATAGTGGCCATACACTATCTGGATACCCACTTCCCAAACTGGGAAAAACAGCTCTTGCCCACTAAGGCAAAGAACTTTAAAAGTGCATCCGGGAAGATGACTTCCATTGGGACAATTATAAAAGAGATAATTATACCCCACAGGAAGGGTAACATCAGACTCAATCCAGAGTTTGTAGTGCTTGATGATGCCCACATCCAAGGCTTTTTACTGGGAACAGATTACCAGAGGTTGTATGGCATAGAGATTTCCAACAGTCAAAATAGGCACATCACCATTGGTACTAACAAGGAAAAGAAATTTTCACTTGATATATACCAGATATCTTCTCAAGACCCACTAAAAGAGCTTCTAGAGGAATTCAGAGAGGGACAGTTTAGCACTACCCTCACCAGTAAACAAAAACTGAGTTTACTGAAGATACTGAGAAAGAACAGACCAGCATTTGCCATTGGTGAGGAACCATTAGGCAAGATCAAAGACCATGATATAGAACTGTATCTGGATGTGGAAAGGCTCATCCACCCATGCTTAGGAAACCTCCTTATCCAGAAAGCCTGGAAACCAGGAAAGAAATTGAGAAACATATCAATGAACTCCTGGATATGGATGTCATCAGGAAGATTGGACATAATGAGATAGTGGAAATCACCACCTGAGTCCTAATCACCTGGCATGATGGCAAGTCTAGAGTGTGTGGAGATTTCAGAGCTCTGAATAACTACACAAAAGCAGACAGGTACCCTATAGCCAGGATACCTCATGCCTTGGATAAACTGGCAAAAGCCAAATACATAACCAAAATGGATTGTATGAAAGTCTTCCACAAAAATGGAGTTAAACCAAACTCCATGAGATTACTCAGAATAATATGCCATATGGGCATATATGAGTATACCAGGATGCCATTTGGCATCAAAAATTCACCAGCCCACTTCCAAACGATGATGGACACAATATTTCAAGCATACATATTGGAAGGCTGGATGGGGTATATATTGATGATATCATTATATACTCAGAGACATGGGAAGACCATGTACAATACATAGATAGAGTGCTAATTAAATGTACGCCCATCAATCTGAAGATTTCACTGAAAAAGTGTAATTTTGGCCAACAAGAGTTACTGGCTCTAGGACATGAAGTCTCAGGTCTTAGTCTGGCAATTGACCAGAATAAAGTAGCAGAAGTACTGCAAAAACCAGTACCAAAGATCATCAAAGGGATGCCATCTTTCCTTGGGTTTGCTAGCTACTATAGGAACCACATCAAGAGTTTTGCCCACGTAACTAGTAGTTTATACAAGTTATTTTCAAAAGATGTAGTTTTTTAAATTACCAAGTAAAAAAGGGATGCATATGAGAGGATCAAACATGAACTCACTAATGCACCGGTGCTCATCTTTCCTGACTTTGAGCTACCATTCAAGTTATATATAGATGCAGCATGTAGCCAGGGCTTAGGAGAATCCCTTCACCAAAGACAAATTGTGGATGGTGAACCAAGAGAGGGAGTATTATGTTCCATCTCTAGGCAGCTGAAATATTCAGAGGCCAGGTATGGGGCCACCCAGACTGAATGTCTATGCTTAGTCTGGGCTCTGGAGAAACTCCATTATTATCTGAAGGGTGCAGTCTTTGAAATCTACACAGACTGCACAGCCTTCAAGTCTTTACTGAACATGAAGACTTCAAATAGACACATGCTGAGATGGCAAATAGCCATCCAGGAGTATAGAGGGATCATGAAAATCATATACAAGGAATGTAAAAGCCATGCCAATGCAGATGGCCTCAGCAGATGGCCACTGGATAATGTCAAGAGAAATCCAGCTTATGACCCTGAATTTGCAGCCAAGATCCCTATCCATTTCATGAAAATAGATAGGAGGTGGAACTTCAGATTCTCTGAATGGGCACCAGGAAGTGGTACCCTTGACAGTGGGAACACTGATTCAAAAGGGACAGAAACTCCCATACTGGCGATAAGCTTCTCATAACTGCACAATGAATTTTTCAGTGCAGTACTAAATTCCTATGCCAACACAAACAGTGTGGCATATTACTACAACTCCTTCAAAAAAATACAGGAGTCCAGAACTGGAATCCTAGCTGGAAGAACCCTTTTTGAGGGCCTACAAGGATAACAAGTTGTTACTTGTGGATGGTCTGCTTTACCAAAGAGAGAAGTACACAATTGTACTCACATTTGTAGACAGAGACCACATCTCTCTGATCCTACAGGAATGTCATGACTGCCCCTATATGGGAGACATGAGTGAAGGCTGGACCAGAGAGAGGGTAGCAAGCACAGCTTGGTGGCCAAAGTGGGAACAAGAGTTGAGTGAATACATCAACACTTGTGAAAGTATGGGTTACTTCAACATATAGAGGAACCCAAACACCCATGGGAGACCATCAATATGGATTGGGTCACAGGACATGTCCCAGGAGGCAAAGAAAACTACAATGCCTGCTTAATCATAGTTGATAGGTTCAGCAAGAGCATTAGGTGTCTACCATTCCATAAAGAGGACACAGCCATGGATACTGCTCTGTTATTCTGGAATAACATGATATCCACCTGTGGAGTACCTAAGATAAGCATTAGTGATAGGGATTCAAAATTAACATCTGAATTTTGGACAAACTTATATGACATGCTTGGCACCAAGCTTGCGTTTTCCACAGCTTACCATCCCCAAACAGATGGCCTAGCTGAAAGGATGATCCAGACAATGGAGAATATCCTTAGAAGGTTCTGTGCCCATGTCATGGAACACAAGGACCATGAGGCATACACCCATGACTGGGTTACCCTTCTACCAGCTGTCCAACTGGCTCATAATACAAGTAAGCACTCTACCACAGGAAAAGCACCTGCAGTGGTAGCGAAAGGGCGGAATCCCCTGTTGCCTGTGGATCACTTGAAGAAGAATCTTCTGACCATCCACCCCACAGCCACAGACTTCCATGATATGTGGAAGAGGGCTCGTGACACAGCTGCTAAATGCATAGCTGAGGCAAAGGAATATAATAAGCAGAGGTAGGACAAGACAAAAATGGAAGCTAACTTCAAGGAAGGGGACCAGGTGCTAGTGTCCACACTGAACTTTAATAACCTTAAGGGACCTAAGAAAACGAGAAACATGTTTGTAGGGCCCTTCACTATCATTAAATTGATAGGGAAGCATGCAGTGGAAGTCAAACTTACAGAGGAATTTGTCACAGGGGCTCTTGGACAGAATACAAGAGTGGCCTGGCACTCAGCAATCAGGGAACTCACTTGGAAGACTCCAAAAGGATAAAGAACAAAAATAATAAGAATGAATTCCTCTAAAAGATATGCAGGTACAAGATGAGATGCAAAAGAGGAAAGGGAAGCCAAATGGCCAAAGAGCCAACCAAGTAAGTCCTTAATCACTGTTTCAACCTGCCAAAAATGAATAATGGAATTAGTAAGGATATGACCACCAAATATCCATTGAGAGGCGAAGAAAGAGAAAGAGAAAGGTGCTAAATGACTGACTTAATAATATCAGTATTTGCTTAACTAAAGTGAAAAGAAAATAGAGATAAAATAAAATCAAAATATATTAATTAACTGGGGAAAACCCCCCAGGGTGGAAAGGGTAGCCGGTATATGTGAAAAGTTGGGAGCTTGAGTTCTTCAGGCTGAAAACTGATCTGTAATGATCCTTGAGGCTGTATTGATTGTTTTGGGAATTGATACAGCTGGCTAATATTGAAATTGAATTGGGTTGAATGAATTTCCCATGATTGAAAATGAAATACAGGTCTTGATGGATCCAGACTGTATTGAAATGAATATGGTTGCCAAGATGGATTGAGTGGAGCTTTGACACTTGACAACTTCTTTTGGCACTGCCTCTTGAATACACTTGAGAATGAATTGACAGTATTCCCTTGGAAGGAATACTTGGAGTGAGAATAACCAATGACTGCTTGATGGCGTCATTGGTCTTTGACGCTGAAACACTTGCCCTTGAGCCTTGATGATTCCTCTGAATGATTGGGTGCCTTGATGACGTGATGAGATGTTGGAATGTTGAAATGAACATTTGATATTGCCACCATTGAATTGCTGTTGAAAAATGATGCACAATGATATATAACATCATTTATGGCATATTGGTTGATTGGCAAGAAGATTACGTCCAAAGGTCTTGAGATGGAAAGGCAGAGGGAAAAGGATGGATGTAATGGCTTCAGAGCTTCGAATGGTGTTTCTGGGCCTTTTGGGGTTTTTGGCCATTTTTGGGTTCTGAGCCAAAAACTGGCCCAAAAGGCGGGAAAGTGTCTTTTGGACACTTTGCATCAAAGTGCGCAAAAAATGCGCAAAATGCGCAAAAGTGCGCAAATGCGCAAAGTGCGCAAAAATGCGCAAAATGCGCAAAAGTGCGCAAATATGCGCAAATGCGCAAAGTGCGCAAATGCGCAAAAGTGCGCAAATGCGCAAAAATGCGCAAATGCGCATTATGAGCCCAAATGGCCAAAAACAGCCATTTGGGCCATTTCCCCTGGTTTTGAGGGAAATGACCAGAAATACCCATTTGGGCATAAATTGCCGCTATGGGTGCTGGATTGAGGTGAAGGGCCATGAAGGCCCCAAAACACAAATGGCCATAAATGGTCCATAAGATAATGACGTGGCCATATTGGCCACTGGTGATGGATATGGCCAATTGGCCATAAAAGGACTGTGGCTTGATATGCCATATGGGGATCCAAGGAAGTGAATTGCCATGGTTGTGACAGTACCCCCCACCTTGAAATGGTGAGCTCCTGAGCACCAATACAAGGTGAAGCCTGTTGAGGCTATTGGAAAGATTTTGAGAGAGTGATTCAAGAGGACTGATTAAGATAAAAAATTGAAGACTGATATTAAAAATTGACATTTGACGCGGGACTTGCTTGATCTTCTTTTGACATTGGCTTCATGATTGGAATTGAATTTTAAAATGAATGAAAATTTTTGACGTGATAATTGACGTGATAAAAGAAAATTTAAAATGAAAATAAAATAATAATAAAGAATGAAAATGAAATTAAGAAAAGAAAAGGAAAAAGAAAAGAGAAATGAATTGAATCTTGAGGAGGTTTCAATCTTCATCACAGAGGTTGATAACTGATTTTGAAATTGGCCAAGGACCTGGAAAGATAAATTTGATGCCAGGTGCTCACAAAGTGGCCAAGGTGATGTTTTGACAAGATTGTAGACCCCTCAGGGAAGTGCACACCAGGAGAGGAACTTACTTTTGGTAATTACCACTCCCGCCAGTGCCATAAAAATAAAACAAAACTGTTGAAGGAATGAATTTGAATTTGGAATCTTGGAAATGAATTGAAAAGTGAATGGCCCATTTGTCCCAAGTGAAAATGGCCATAGGATTGGAAATGAAGTTGAAAGCCATGCCAAAGATCTGTGTCCAAAATTGCAAAGTGCTCACAGAGTGGCCAAGGTGATGCTTACAACAAAAACAGAGTAGAATACCCCTAAAGGTGCATACCAGGAGTGGGACTTACTTTTGGTAATTCCTCTCCCCACCAAGCACCATAATGAATCAAGCTTTTGAAGAATTCGGCCCAGGCTTGTCAGGATATAGTGAATGAAAATCTTTGACAAGTTCAGGACAATTCTTGAGGTTTTCGGTTGGTTCCCAAGTGGATCTTTCTGGGTCTTGACTGAAACCTTTCCATTCCACCAGATACCATAATTTTCCTCTCTTGAGCTTTGAGTCCAGTATTTGAGAGACTTCCCATTCCTCTTCTTCTTCAATGGTGATTGGAGGAGGAGGCTCTTGATGCCTGTTTGGGATTGTTGACGTCTTGACTGGTTCCAAAAGGGAAATATGGAAAACTGGGTGGATGGATTTCCATTGAGATGGAAGCTTGAGGTGGTAGGCATGAGTGCTGACTTTCTTCAAGATTGGAAAAGGACCCAGCCATCTTTCAGACAGCTTTTTGGTGGGTCTGGTTGATTTGATGTTCTTGGAAGAGAGCCATACCATGTCACCGGGATTGAAAACAGGTGGACTTGCTCTACTTTTATCTGCATACCTCTTAAACCTGTTTATGGCAACTTCAAGTTCTCTCTTGACATCTTGCTGTACTGATTGGATTTTTGTTGATAACTTTCCAGCCGGAGTGTCTTGAGTGATGTGAACTGAGTCAAAATGAGGATCTCTTCCATAAACAGTGAAAAACGGTGATTGTTTTGTTGAAGAGTGGTCAGAGTTATTGTAGGCAAATTCAGCCAGAGGGAGCCAGGTGTTCCAATCATCTTGATGATAACTGACATACATCCGAAGGTACTGTTCTAGTATCTGATTTACCCTCTCTGTCTGTCCATCAGTTTCTGGATGGTAAGCAGTTGACAAGTCTCTTGAAATCTTGAGCTGCTGACAAAGGTTGGTCCAAAAGGAAGAAACAAAAAGTGAACCTCGATCACTAACAATGCTTGAAGGAAGGCCATGCTTTGAGAAAATATTCTTGATGAATAGATGGGCCAAATCTAATGAAGTGATTGAAGCTATTGTTGGAATAAAAACCGCCATTTTTGAGAATCTGTCCACTATGACTAAAATTGAATCAAAGGAATTGGACAGTGGCAGTTGAGTGATGAAATCCATTGAAAGACAAATCCAAGGACCACTTGGAATTGGAAGAGGCTTGAGGAGTCCAAACTTCTTGTGATGAATATTTTTGTTTCTTGAACACTGTTGACAGGATGAGACATAATCCTTGATAAATTGAGTCATGCCGGGCCAGTGGAAATCCCGCTTGACAAGTTTGAGAGTCTTCTCTTGGCCAGGGTGTCCAGCTAGAGGAGAGTCATGCCGCTTTTGAAGTATATTGAGTTGAATTGTGGGGTCATTTGGGACCACCACCCGATCTTTGAAAAGGAGAAGTTTGGAAGAGGAATCAAGAGAATAATCTTGGACAGATTTACCTTTACCCAAATCTTCAAGGACACTTCTATATTGAGAATCTTGCCATACTGCCTTCTGAATTGAATCAATCAAATTTGAAAATGAATCCACCTTGACTGCAAAAAACTTTGAGGCTTGAATTTCATCTTGCTTGATTATCTTCTGATAGTTCATTGGATTCTTGCTGATGAAATCCTCCCCCCTCTCCGGGTAAACGTTGTCCCGACGTGACAAGGCATCTGGAAGGGTGGCCAAGCGGCCAGGGCGGTAAGTGATTGAGAAATGAAATTCAGATAAAAATTCAGCCCAGCGGGCTTGACGGCGAGTGAGAATCTTGGAAGACATGAAATATTGAAGAGATGAATGATCGGTGAGAACTTCAAAAGGGGAAGAAATAGAAAGAAGGAAAGCTCTCCAGCGCTTGAGAGCCCAGACTATGCCAAGGAGTTCCTTGTCATGAATCTCATAATTGAGCTCAGCTGGGAGAAGCTTGCGGCTATCAAATGCAATGGGATGTTTTCCTGAGTCAGAGACCTGACTCAGTACAGCACCCAAGGCATAATCTGATGCATCGGTCTCTACAATGGTGGGTAGAGAAGGATTGAAATGAGAAAGGATTGGAGCAGTGGTGAATGCCTCTTTGAGTTGATGAAACTGTCTAAGAGCTTCCTCATTGAGGGGAAAACGGGAATCTTTCTTGAGGAAACTTGTGAGTGAACTAATTTTCTTTGAATAATTCTTGATGAAATGGCGGTAAAAATTGGCAAAGCCAAGGAATGATTGAAGAGCCTTGAGGTTTCTTGGAGGTGGCCAATTGAGAATTTGCTGGACTTTTGCTTGGTCCATCTTGAGGCCTTCAGAAGAAACTACATAACCAAGATATTCCACACTAGAAACATGAAATAGGCATTTGGACGCCTTAGCAAAGAGGTTATTGGCTCTGAGTCTGGAAAGAACAGTGGACACATGAGTGACATGTTCTTCCTCAGATTTGGAAAAGAGAATAATGTCATCCAAATAAACCACAACATAAACATCAAGAAGATCATAAAAAATATCATTGACGAGATTTTGAAAAGAAGCAGGAGCATTGGTAAGCCCAAATGGCATAACCAAGTACTCATAACTACCATATTTGGTTCTAAAACAAGTCAAATGTTCATCACCTTCCTTGATTCTGAGCAGGTTATATGCACCACACAAATCAATCTTGGAGAAGATAGAAGAACCATTGAAAACAGTGAGAAGCTGATTCATAGGAGGAACAGGATACTTGTTCTTCCTAGTAACAGCATTGAGCTTGCGGTAATCAACACACAAACGGAGGCCACCATCTTTCTTTTTGACAAAAAGAACAGGTGCTCCTGTAGAAGAGGAGCTTGGCCGGATGAAACCTTTTCTCTACATTCTCTGAAATGTAGGCCCTGAGTGTATCTGACTCTTGGTTTGATAAAGAGTAGATCACCCCAACTGGAGGTAGAGACCCCTCCAGCTCGATATGATGATCACAGGCGCGGTGAGGAGGAAGTTTCTCTGCTTTCACCTTGGAAAATACATCCAAATATTGGTGATAAACAGAAGGAACAACCTTCATCACGGTTTCTATTTCTTCTGGCTCTTCCTCTTCATCCCACAACTCCTCCAGGGAGTCATGATAAGATGAAGGAGGAAGGTCCATATTCCCAAAGAAGAGATGAAGTGAAGATACAGAATTATCTTCTCCAACATCTTGAATCTCTTTGAAGACTTCATCTCTAGATGATAGTAATGACTGATGGGAATTAAGCGAAGGAATATGGACAGAAGACGGAAATGATGGTGTTCTAGAATCACCAACCAGAGCTGCACATGATTTGGCAGAAGAAAAGTCATTACTGAAAGAAATTGAAGGATCATTATAGTCCTTATGATCAGAATTAAAGGTGATCAATCCTTGCCTCCAATCAATAAACGGATTAAAATGATTAAGAAAGTCTAAGCCCAATATGAGGTCTTCTCCCTTGGGAGTATCAATGACTAAAAAGTCCCATTCAAAGCTTGGGAAGGAAGGGAGCTCAACCATATATTTAGTATGGTGAGTCACAAATAAAGAAGGAGACTCAGAGGAGTCAAGAATAATAAGGGGAATCTTCTCCGGGAGTTCTGACATGGTCAACGAATACTTGTGAACAAACTGCTTTGCAATAAATGAGTTGGTAGCACCAGAATCAATGAGAATACTGTAAAACATATCAGAGAGAGAAGAAAAAACAAAAAATTTAAGAGAATTTTTGACACCAGTATTCAGAATGCACAATTGTGCTCTGGATGGAAAACTGTGAAGACCATTGAACACAACATGATCTTCACTCAGGCTTTTCCCTGGCTGGGAAATTTGCCTGACGGTTGGGTAAGCTTGTTTTGAGGCCTTTTGAAACAGGACTCAATACTATGCTTCCCACCACAATAGGTACAAAGACCCTCCTTGATTCTTCTTTCTTTTTCAGAGTTCATGAGCTTGAAATCTTTATTCAACAAAGACGAATGGGGCTTGTCCCTCTTCTGAAAATTCTTCTTCTTCTTATGACTTGAACTTGAAGAATTTTGAGGATGAGAAGAACTTGACTTTGAGGCTTCTGGCTTCTTCTCTTGATGATGACTCTTTTCATTTTGCCTCTCATGGTACCTGGTATCAAGTTCCAGGGTAACGTCCATTAAGTCTTGAAGAGAGTCAATTCTTGAAGGATGGGAGGCCAATTGATCCAAAATCCTGGATGGCAATCCCTTCCTGAAATGATGGATGAGAGCTCTTTCACCCCAATCCCCGATCCTTGAGACTAAGCTTCTGAAATCAGCAATGTATAAAGATACATGCCCACCTTCTTTCATTCTTAAAGAATCCAACTCAGCTTCTGCTTTTCTGACTTCATTCGGGTCACCAAATAGAGTGAAGAGTTGAGATTCAAATAACGGCCAAGAATTGAGAAGGTATTTTGAATCTTGATTGGTGAGATTGGAAAGATAAGGCTCAATCCATTTTGCAGCCCTGCCAATGAGAAATGAAGTGGCATAAAGGACCTTCTTTCTGTCTTGAGCGAAGTTTGCCGGATCATTATGAAATATCAATTGACAAGACTGAATGAGACTTCTAACTTTGAAGGGCTGAGTCCCATCAAAGCATTCTGGTGCCTTCATAGATGGAGTCTTGAAGGCTGGTGGTCTTGATGCTTCAGGAGATGAAGCTGCTTGAAGATTGGCCATAATCTGAGTCATTTGCTGCATGATGGCCAATAAAGATGGTTCAGACTGATGAGAGACAGGCTGATTAGACTGGGCTAGAGTTGGCCCTCCAGTACCTTGGGATGCCTCCACCGGAGCAGGGACACCTTCAGTACCATCAGACTCTTCCTCTTCCACAGAATTCTCCTCCTCCTCTTCACCATCTTCACCTGGACCTTTGAAAATAGTCCTTGAAGTTCCTGGAAATCCGCCAACTACTCCTGAAAATGAACATGATCTTCTTGGCCCTCTTCCTTCCTTCCTGGATGGTGCTGCTCCTTCCATGTGGGGTCCTCTATCTAATTGGGCCCTCAGTTGAGGAACTGCTGGGGTGCCATCTAGAGGAGCTCTTGGAGTTGGAGTGAGAACAGCTTGAGCTCTGGCCTGAGATCTTGTCTGTCTTGCCGGAGGTGAGTGTTGAACAGGCATGATATCAGGAATAAAATTGAATTAAATGAATAAGAATCAAAATTTGCTTGAAGTGAAAAGAGTCAACAATCAAATCTTGAGGAAAATGAATGAATCAAAATGAAAATCTTCAAGTACGTCAATAAATCAAAATCAAATGAAGTCTTGAAGTCAAAATCAAATCAATCAAATCAATCAAAATAAAAAATCGTGCAGAATCAATCAATCAAATGAAAATCTTGAAGAAAAATCAATTTATGTCAAAATTCTTGATGTGAAAAATCAGCAAAATCAATGAAATCTTCAGGTCAATCAATTTTCTTGAGGTCAAAATCAAATATGTCAAATCAATCAATCAATCAAAATCAAGTGAATTATTCTTTAAAAATCAAAATTCTTGAAGAAAAAATCAATTATGAATCTTGATGTGAATAACGTGTCTGAATATCTTGATGAAAAATTTGAAAATGAAAGAAAATCAAGATGACGCCTGAATTATGAATGAGAATGAAAATTTGATGATTTGAAAAGATTTTAAAAAAGAATAACAAAAATAAAAAATGGGTCAGCTTTCAATTTTCAAAATGAAGAATGAATGAAAGAAAATTGAGAGGTGACGATGAATCATTAAGTTCATAAGCGTAAAAGAATCATAATTTCGATGAAATGAGTGAATGAAATTATAAAGAAAGAATGAACAGAATGAAAAAGAAATTATGAGTTAATTAATATAATGTCACAGGGGCTCTTGGACAGAATACAAGAGTGGCCTGGCACTCAGCAATCAGGGAACTCACTTGGAAGACTCCAAAAGGATAAAGAACAAAAATAATAAGAATGAATTCCTCTAAAAGATATGCAGGTACAAGATGAGATGCAAAAGAGGAAAGGGAAGCCAAATGGCCAAAGAGCCAACCAAGTAAGTCCTTAATCACTGTTTCAACCTGCCAAAAATGAATAATGGAATTAGTAAGGATATGACCACCAAATATCCATTGACAGGCGAAGAAAGAGAAAGAGAAAGGTTCTAAATGACTGACTTAATAATATCAGTATTTGCTTAACTAAAGTGAAAAGAAAATAGAGATAAAATAAAATCAAAATATATTAATTAACTGGGGAAAACCCCCCAGGGTGGAAAGGGTAGCCGGTATATGTGAAAAGTTGGGAGCTTGAGTTCTTCAGGCTGAAAACTGATCTGTAATGATCCTTGAGGCTGTATTGATTGTTTTGGGAATTGATACAGCTGGCTAATATTGAAATTGAATTGGGTTGAATGAATTTCCCATTATTGAAAATGAAATACAGGTCTTGATGGATCCAGACTGTATTGAAATGAATATGGTTGCCAAGATGGATTGAGTGGAGCTTTGACACTTGACAACTTCTTTTGGCACTGCCTCTTGAATACACTTGAGAATGAATTGACAGTATTCCCTTGGAAGGAATACTTGGAGTGAGAATAACCAATGACTGCTTGATGGCGTCATTGGTCTTTGACGCTGAAACACTTGCCCTTGAGCCTTGATGATTCCTCTGAATGATTGGGTGCCTTGATGACGTGATGAGATGTTGGAATGTTGAAATGAGCATTTGATATTGCCACCATTGAATTGCTGTTGAAAAATGATGCACAATGATATATAACATCATTTATGGCATATTGGTTGATTGGCAAGAAGATTACGTCCAAAGGTCTTGAGATGGAAAGGCAGAGGGAAAAGGATGGATGTAATGGCTTCAGAGCTTCGAATGGTGTTTCTGGGCCTTTTGGGGTTTTTGGCCATTTTTGGGTTCTGAGCCAAAAACTGGCCCAAAAGGCGGGAAAGTGTCTTTTGGACACTTTGCGTCAAAGTGCGCAAAAAATGCGCAAAATGCGCAAAAGTGCGCAAATGCGCAAAGTGCGCAAAGTGCGCAAAAAGTGCGCAAATGCGCAAAAGTGCGCAAAATGCGCAAAAAGTGCGCAAATGCGCAAAAATGCGCAAATGCGCATTATGAGCCCAAATGGCCAAAAACAGCCATTTGGGCCATTTCCCCTGGTTTTGAGGGAAATGACCAGAAATACCCATTTGGGCATAAATTGCCGCTATGGGTGCTGGATTGAGGTGAAGGGCCATGAAGGCCCCAAAACACAAATGGCCATAAATGGTCCATAAGATAATGACGTGGCCATATTGGCCACTGGTGATGGATATGGCCAATTGGCCATAAAAGGACTGTGGCTTGATATGCCATATGGGGATCCAAGGAAGTGAATTGCCATGGTTGTGACAGAATTTCCCAGGAAGCACCCAGTCTTTCCAGTAAGTTTGGTCAAGCAATACTTCCAAACAGAGGATGACAAATTCCCCTCCAGGAAGAAGAAACCCACACCACCTGATATAGTGGAAGTGGAGGACTCCCCTGGACCTGTGAGTAAAATCATCAAGGCCAGGAAGATCAGACTTAGTTGGAAGGATCAAAGACAATACTTAGTCAGATTCAAGAACCAAACAGCTGATAAAGACAAATGGCTGGCAGAAGATGCCATACCAGATGGGAATCTTAATTTAAGGAGATTCAGAGCCTCTAGGAGGAATGAACAGTCTCATCAGTGATGAGCCTTTTTTAGACGGAGGGTATGTCAGCATGTTACTCAAAGCCAGAGTGCAAGCATGACAGGCAACATACCATAAATCAATGGTATAGCCAAGATACTACCAAAACATGGAACTGAGCCAAATCAGCTCAAAAGGTATAATAAGAAAGAGGAAAAGTGCCTGTTTTCAAATATACAAGTCCCATAATCATGAGTCAAAGAATAACAAGGCAATTCCTGCTCAAAGTTGTGGCTGAGCATAAACCTTAATCTTTTGCTCTCATCTGAAATACAGAGTAAGAGGCTTAACCCCAGCAAATAGGTATGAAAAATGAAGCTCTAAGTCAGGGCTATCCAATGGTACCAGCCAAACTGAGCTAGAACCAGTATTACTTGAGTTATGGCCAAATTCAGGCCAAATAAGGGGGAACAAAAACATTCACCTCTCATCTAACCTGTGCAGTTTTAGCATGAGATACCTAATGTGGGGCCTTTTTGGAAAGAGCACAATCAGGGATATCTTATGGTGTCATCCATTTCCCCATATCTCAACTAGAACAAAAGTTATGCGGCAAATAAGCTCAATACAGCTTTTTGCCTAACCCACACAAATTTACACATATTCTTGTACATGGGATAAGTTTGCCATATTTAATGATACCCATATTAAATGAGGTACCATTGTGTAGAGCACATACAGGGCTACACACTGAACCAATCCTGAGGTTTATATCTTGAGAATTGACAAAGGTATGGCTGATTTCAGGTCAGATTCCCACCTACTGTCATATATAGCTTTACCATGGGATAATGTCCCATAATCATGAATATGAGGTGTAAAATAGAGGAAGGAGCTTGTTTTTGTCTCAATAACTCATATTTCAGCCAATACTGGGGCCCCATACAGCTTATGTACAGCATTCTACGCGTCATACACGTCAGAATCAGGCTGTGAGGTCCCCTGATGAAACCCACACCCTGTATTGGTGAAAACTGCCCAGATGTGGTTTCAAAACCACATCTGAGCCCAATACAGGCTATACAGGTCTTTGCAAACCACAAGCCTGTCCCAAAGAGTGAAAAAATCTTCACTTCCTCTACGTGGAAAGGTCTAGCACCCTTTCCACCCCATTTCAGGATTAAAAGGAGGCTTTTCACTGCCAGAATTTCTTTCCTCATCCTTCTCTTAAATTCCTATGTAGTACAACTGTCAAAAACAGCTATACTCTTGGAAAATAATCAGGTTTAATTAATATCTTAATTATTGTAATCTTTATTATTGTAATCCAACAGGTAAAGCTGCACCCAGGGCTTTCAACAGCGCTCACCACCACTATTCTATAATAGTAAAGCCCTTCAATTTTATTATGAACCCATATTTCTTCATAAACACTCTTATTTTAAATCTTTTTATCACGTGTCACAGCCATGGTTAAAGTTGTAAATAGCTCAATTACTGCTTCATCATAGACTCAACCTGTCACAACCACGAGTTTGACCCTCCTCCTTGATGGTTGCGGCAATCCAACCCGCAGCCAAGTTGGGGCCAATTGGTCACGACATATCATTTATGGCCAATTGGCTGCCTTGGGTGTTCTATGGCTCTTATGCCATAACCCATTCCAATGGCCATTTATGGCCTCAGGCCATATCCTGCCGTCATTGGCCTTCTTGGCCTATTTCCACCTCACCAACCCCCAGGCCTTCCTCTTTGATTTTGGGCATGGGGAGTCCTTTTGTCTTCTAGGGGCCTCCAGGCCCCCTGGCCAATCCCTTTCATTAGTGGGGTTTTGGCCTAAATGGCCTTTTTGGGCCATTTAGACCCCTATGGCTTCTAGGGTCCATAGGACAATTACGCCCCTTTTAGCCTAATTGAATGAGGCCAAAAGGGGGCAGCCCCCAAGGCCAAGTGGGCCCACCTGAGCCAATTTTTGTCACCAATTCCTTGGACCCAAATTTGGCCAAAAACCCCATGGACACAATTTTGGCCATAAATCCCGTAGGACCCTTTTTTGGCCATGGACCAATATCCCAGCCATGGCCTCTGGCAACCACAAGAGGCCACCATATTAGCTCAGGCAGCCTTCCCCTCAGCTTATGGGGAATTTTTTCCATTCCTTCATGCCATCCGTACTTGAGGTTGCAGGCATGGTGCATATATGGTATTATATACCATTATGCACCATTTTTGCTCAGCAGTCCAATCGTGATGTTGTCAGGACCCATTTCCATCTTTCCATATCAAGGTCTCAAAATCCAACACCCATTTCAAAGGAGGATTATTCAACTCATCAGTCTGACAAGTTATGGTGGCAATCAGAAGACGCTTCAAGGATCCCGACCACCTGTATCTGAAGGAGTTGGGTTTGTACATTATTCAGGATTATTCAAAAGGGGCAATTCTCAAGAGGTATTACATCAATTCAATCAGTTTTCAAGGCATCAAGTATTTCAATACTCCTTGGACAACTCAATTCATCTGTACAGGCCTCATTCAATCAACCTGTATGGCCTAGGCCCAATTGGGCCATTTCACATTCCACTGTGTGAGTTCCATCACACAGTTCAAATTTCAAGATGGCCAGTACTGTATTTCCCAATTTGTAAAATACAGTCAATTGATTCACCTTCCAGGATCAATCTTTCAAGTTTTCACATATACCGGCCACCTTTCATCACCTGGGGACTTTTTCCCCAGTTAATTAATATATTGGATTTATTTTACCTTATTAAAGTTAATACTGATAATCTTAAGTCAGTCATTAGCACCCTTTCTCTTTCTCTTCCTCTCCTGTCAGTGGATATTGGTGGTCATATCCTTTACTAATTCCATTACTTTTCTGGCAGGTTGAAACAGTGAATTGAGGATTCACTTGGTTTGCTTCTTGGCCTTTGGCTTCTTATTCTTTTCTTTTATCTTTAGCATACTTGTCTTTTCCATTATTTTTCTTTAAAGAAATTAAATCTTTATTATTCCTTTATCTTTTGGAGCCCTCCAAGTGAGTTCTTGATTCCTGAGTGCCAGGCCCTCTTGCTTCCATAAGAGCCCCTGTGACATTATATTAATTAACTCATACTTTCTTTCATTCTATTCATTCATTCTTCATCATTTTAGTCATTCACTCTTCATCAATTTCATTCATTCATTCTTCAAAATTATGACTCTTTAACGCTTATGAATTTAATGATTCTTTGTCACCTCTCAATTTTCTCTCATTCATTCTTCATTCTGAAAATTGAAAGCTGACCCAATTTTTATTTTTGTTCTCTTTTTCAATCTTAATCTCAATCATCAATCTCATTTTTATCCTTCATTCAGGTGTCTTATCATTTTGATTTTCAAATTGCTCATCAGACTACTCAGACACATTCTTCATATCAGGATTCAGTTTGATTTCTCTTCAAGAATTTTGATTTTCAGGAAGAATTCACTTGATAATTGATTTGATTGACTGATTTGATATAATTGACATTGACTTCAAGAAAATTGACTGACCTGAAGATATCTCATTGATTTTGCTGAATTTCACATCAAGAATTGACATAAATTGATTTTGACTCAAGAATTCATTTGACCAATTGATTTTCTCTGCAAGATTTGATTTTTATTGATTTGATTGGTTGATTTTATTGACTTCAAGATTTTCATTGATATTGATTTTGACTTCAAGACTCATTTGACTTTGATTGATTGACGTACCTGAAGATTTTAATTGATTCATTGATTTCCTCAAGATTTGATTGTTGATTCCGTCCTTCAAGAAAGTTTTGATTCTTTTTTATTTATTCATTTATCTTAACTTTTATTCCTGAAATCATGCCTGTTGAACATTCACCTCCTGCAAGACAAACCGGATCTCAGGCCAGAGCTCAAGCTGCTCTTACTCCAACTCTAAGAGTTCCTCTTGATGGCACCCCAGCAGTTCCTCAACTGAGGACCCCAAATGGAAGGAGAAGCATCATCCAGGAAGGAAGGAAGAGGGCTAAGAAGATCAATTTCATTATCAGGAGTGGTTGGCAGTTTCCCAGGACTTTCAAGAACTGGTCTCAAGGTTCAAGGTGAAGATGATGATGAGGAGGGGGAGAATTTTGTGAAAGAGGAAAATTCTGATGGTACTGAAGGTGCTCCTGCTCCTGTGAGGGCATCCCAAAGTGTTGGAGCACCAACTCTAGCCCAGTCTGATCAGCTTGTCTCTCATCAATCTGAACCATCTTTATTGGCCATTATGCATCAGATGACTCAAATTATGGCCAATCTTCAAGCAGCTTCTTCTTCTGGATCCACAAGACCACCAGCCTTCAAGACTCCATCTATGAAGGCACCAAAATTCTTTGATGGGACTCAGCCCTTCAAGGTCAGAAGCTTCCTTCAGTCATGCCAATTAGTTTTTCATAATGATCCGGCAAGCTTCTCTCAAGACAGAAAGAAGGTTCTTTATGCCACTTCATTTCTCATTGGCAAGGCTGCAAAGTGGATTGAGCCTTATCTTTCCAATCTCACCAATCAAGACTCCAATTACCTTCCCAATTTTTGGCCTTTATTTGAATCTCAACTCTTCACTCTATTTGGTAACCCAAATGAAGTCAGAAAGGCTGAAGCAGAACTGGATTCACTAAGACTGAAGGAAGGTGGCCATGTTTCACTATACATAGCCGATTTCAGAAGTTTGGTTTCAATAATTGGGGATTGGGGTGAAAGGGCTCTCATTCATCATGTCAGGAAGGGATTGCCATCCAGGATATTGGATCAATTGGCCTCCCATCCTTCAAGAATTGATTCTCTCCAAGACGTAATGGACATTACCCTGGAACTTGATTGCAGGTACCATGAAAGGAAAAAGGAGAAGAATCACTATCAAGAGAAGAAACTTGAAGTCCCAAGATCAAGTACTTCCCATCCTCAAAATTGTTCAAGTTCAAGTCACAAGAAGAAGAAGAATTTTCAGAAGAGGGATAAGCCCCATTCTTCTTTGTTGAATTAGGACTTCAAGCTCATGAACTCTGAAAAAGGAAGAAGAATCAAAGAGGGTCTTTGTACCTATTGTGGTGGGAAGCATAGTCTTGAGTCCTGTATCAAAAGGCCTCAAAACAAGCTTACCCAACCGTCAGGCAAATTTCCCAGCCAGGGAAAAGCCTGAGTGAAGAACATGTTGTGTTCAATGGTCTTCACAGTTTTCCATCCAGAGCACAATTGTGCATTCTGAATACTGGTGTCAAAAAGTCTCTTAAATTTTTGGTTTTTTCTTCTCTTTCTGATGTTTTTTACAGTATTCTCATTGATTCTGGTGCTACACACTCATTTCTTGCAAAGCAGTTTGTTCACAAGTACTCATTGACTACGTCAGAGCTTCCAGAGAAGATCCCCCTTATCATTCTTGACTCCTCTGAGTCTCCTTCCTTATTTGTTACTCACCATACTAAACATAAGGTTGAGCTCCCTTCCTTCCCAAGCTTTGAATGGGAATTTTGAGTCATTGATACTCTCAAGGGAGAAGACCTCATATTGGGCTTTGACTTTCTAAATCACTTTAATCCTTCTATTTATTGGAGGCAAGGGCTGATGACCTTTAATACTGATCATGAAGACTATTGTGATCCTCCTAATTCTTTCCGTAATGACTCTTCTACTTCCAAATCATGTGCAGCTCTGGTTGGTGATTCGAGAACACCATCAATTCAATCTTCTGTCCATATTCCTTCCCTTGATTCCCATCAGTCATTACCATTATCTGGAGATGAAGTCTACAAAGAGATTCAAGATGTTGGAGAAGATAATTCTGTATCTTCACTTCAATTCCTCTTTGGGAATATGGACCTTCCTCCTTCATCTTATAATGATTCCCTGGAGGAGTTGTGGGATGAAGAGGAAGAGCCAGAAGAAGTAGAAACCATGATGAAGGTTGTTCCTTCTGTCTATCACTAATACTTGGATGTATTCTCCGAGGTGAAAGCAGAAAAACTTTCTCCTCACCACGCCTGTGATCATCATATCAAGCTGGAGGGCCTCTACATCTAGTTGGGGTGATCTACTATTTATCCAAACAAGAGTCAGATACACTCAGGGCCTACATTTCAGAGAATGTAGGGAAAGGTTTCATCCGGCCAAGCTCCTCTTCAACAGGAGCACCTCTCCTCTTGGTCAAAAAGAAAGATGGTGGCCTCCTTTTGTGTGTTGATTACCGCAAACTCAATGCTGTCACTAGGAAGAACAAGTATCCTTTTCCCCCTATTAATCAGCTTCTCAATTTTTTTAATGGCTCTTCTATCTTCTCCAAGATTGATCTGCGTGGTGCATATAACCTGCTCAGAATCAAGGAGGGTGATGAACACTTGACTTGTTTTAGAACTAAATATGGCAGTTATGAGTACTTAATTATGCCATTTGGGATCACCAATGCTCCTGCTTCTTTTCAAAATCTTGTCAATGATATCTTTCAAGATCTTCTTGATATATATGTTGTGGTTTATTTGGATGACATTATGGTATTTTCCAAATCTGAGGAAGAACATGTCATTAATGTGTCCACTGTTCTTTCCAGACTCAGAGCCAATAACCTTTTTGATAAGGAGTCCAAATGCCTGTCTCATGTTTCAAGTGTGGAATATCTTGGTTATGTATTTTCTTCTGAAGGCCTCAAGATGGACCAAGCAAAAGTCCAGTAGATTCTCAATTGGCCGCCTCCAAGAAACCTCAAGGCTCTTCAATCCTTCCTTGGCTTTGCCAATTTCTACCGCCGTTTCATCAAGAATTATTCAAAGAAGATCAGTTCACTCACCAGTTTCCTCAATAAAGATTAATGTTTTCCCCTCAATGAGGAAGCTCTCAGTCAGTTTCACCACCGCTCCAATCATTCTCTACCCACCATTGTAGAGACCGATGCATCAGATTATGCTTTGGGTGTTGTACTGAGTCAGGTCTCTGACTCAGGAAAACATCCCATTGCATTCAACAGCCGCAAGCCTATCCCAGCAGAGCTCAATTATGAAATTCATGACAAGGAACTCCTTGGAATTGTCTGGGCTCTCAAGTGCTGGAGGGCTTTTCTTCTTTCACTGTCTTCCCCTTTTGAAGTTCTCACCGATCACTCTTCCCTTCAATACTTCATGACCTCCAAAGTACTCACTCGCCGTCAAGCCCTTTGGGCTGAAGTCCTTTCTGAATTTCATTTTTCAATCACTTACCGCCCTGGCCGCCTAGCTACTCTTCCAGATGCCTTATCATGTTGGGATGACGTTTATCCGGAGAGGGGGGAGGACTTCATCAGCAAGAATCAAATGAATTTTCAATAAATAATTAAGCAAGATGAAGTTCAACCCTCAAAGTATTTTGCAGTCAAGATGGAATCTTTTTCAAATTTGATTGATTCAATCCAGAAGAAATTATGGCAAGATCCTCAGTACAGAAGTATCCTTGAAGATTTGGGTAAAGGTAAATCTGTCCTAGATTATTCTCTTGATTCCTCTTCCTAACTTCTTCTCTTCAAAGATCGGGTGGTAGTCCCAAATGACTCCACAATTCAACTTAGTATTCTTCAAAAGCGTCACGATTCTCCTCTAGCGGGCCACCCTGGCCAAGATAAGACTGTCAAACTTGTCAAGCAGGATTTCCACTGGTCAGGTATGACTCAATTTATCAAGGATTATGTTTCATCCTGTCAACAGTGCTCAAGAAACAAGAATATTAATCATAAGAAGTTTGGATTCCTCAAACCTCTTCCAATTCCAAATCGCCCTTGGATTTGCCTGTCAATGGACTTCATCACTCAACTGCCGTGGTCCAATTCCTTTGATTTAATCCTGGTCATAGTGGACAGATTCTCAAAAATGGTGGTTTTTATTCCAACAATGTCTTCAATCACTTTCCTGGATTTGGCCCATTTATTCATCAAGAATATCTTTTCAAAGCATGGCCTTCCGTTAAGCATTGTCAGGGATAGAGGTTCACTCTTTGTTTCTTCTTTTTGGACCAATCTTTGTCAGAAGCTCAAGATTTCAAGAGACTTTTCAACTTCTTATCATCCAGAAACTGATAGACAGACAGAGGGGGTAAATCAGATACTAGAACAGTATCTTTGGATGTATATCAGTTATCATCAAGATGATTGGAACACCTGGCTCCCTCTGGCTGAATTTGCCTACAATAATTCTGATCACTCTTCAACCAAGCAATCCCCATTTTTCACTGTTTATGGAAGAGATCCACAATTTCATTCATCTCACATCACTCAAGATACTCCTGCTGGAAATTTATCAACAAAAATCCAATCAGTACAGCAAGATGTCAAGAGAGAACTTTAAGCTGCCATAAACTGGTTTAAGAGGTATGCAGATAAAGTTAGAGCAAGTCCACCTGTTTTCAATCCTGGTGACATGGTATGGCGTTCTTCCAAGAATATCAAATCAATGAGACTCACCAAAAACTATCGGAAAGATGGTTGGGTCCTTTTCCAATCTTGAAGAAAGTCATTTCTCATGCTTACCACCTCAAGCTTCCATCTCAATGGAAATCCATCCACCCAGTCTTCCATATCTCACTCTTGGAACCAGTCAAGACATCAGCAATCCCAAATCGGAATCAAGATCCTCCTCCTCCAATTATCATTGAAGAAGAAGAGGAATTGGAAGTCTCTCAAATACTGGATTCAAAGCTCAAGAGAGGAAAATTATGGTATCTGGTGGAATGGAAAGGTTTCAGTCAAGACCCAGAAAGATGCACTTGGGAACCAGCCAAAAACCTCAAGAATTGTCCTGAACTTGTCAAAGATTTCCATTCTTTGTATCCTGACAAGCCAGGACCCAATTCTTCAAAAGATTGATCATTTTATGGTGCTTGGTGGGGGGAGGAATTACCAAAAGTAAGTCCCACTCCTGGTATGCACCTTTAGGGGTATTCTACTCTTCTTTGTTGTAAGCATCACCTTGTCCACTCTGTGAGAACTTTGCAATTTGGACACAGATTTGTTGGACTGTCTTTCAACATCAATTCCAAATTATAGCCATTTTTCACTTAAGCAAATGGACCATTCCACTTTTATTTTCCTTTCCAAGTTTCCAATTTAATACATTCCTTTATTAAATTTATATTCTTATTTATGGCACTGGTGGGAGTAGCAACTACTAAAAGTAAGTTCCTCTCCTGGTGTGCACTTCCCTGAGGGGTCTACAATCTTTTCAAAACATCACCTTGGCCACGCTGTGAGCACCTGGCATCAAATTCTTTTATCCAGGTCCCTGGCCACTTTCATATCAACCATCAAAATCCGTGATGAAGATTGGACTCCCCCTCAAAATTCATTTTTTATTCTTTTTATTTTATTTGTTCTTTTCCTTTCTGGAGGGTGTGGATATGAAACTTTGATTAAAAATCAAGTACTTTTCCTATCCTCAAAATTTGTATAAGGTAAAAATCAATTAAAAATAGTATGGAATATTATTTTTAAGAGAAAACACGCCAATTTTATTGTTTATAGCTTTATTAGTATAAAACAATAATATTATAAAAATTTATTGTTTTACCAACAATAAAAATTTATCCAAAAAATACTCTACAAGAGATATTTTAAGGCTACAAAAGAAATTTCTTCAAGAGCAATTTCAATTGGAATTAATTGAGCAAAGAACTGCAAGCAATTAATTAAAGAACAAAGTCTTTAAAAGGATATTAAAGAGAAAACACTCCCAAAAGTGACCGGAGTGAATTTGGAAACAAAGTGACAAAGCTTACAGTGATGAAAGATGCTTTAATTCACTTTTGGGGTGGTTCAGGGGTAAAAATGATTATAAAAGTTACAAACAATGATTATAATGATTTTTTCACGCGGTTAAAAGGATTAAAATGATTTAAAAATGGTGGTTGGAATCTTTTATTGATTTGTTTAACAGTGTTTAAGCTAATTAATAAAAGGAAAAGATTCTAACATGAAGAGAAAAGTGTGGCAAAGAAAACATTCTTTTATAGCCATCAATTCTCTTACTCCAAAAGTAAATTTTACTCTTGTCAGTCGTGAAAAAAAGTCTGACAACAGAAAAGCCAATTATGGCATCATTGAACCCTGGTTTAGACCAAAAAGGGCTGGTTTAAGCCATTTTTAGCCATTTTAGACGCTTAAATCAGCCATTACTATAGCAATACCAGGCCTAGAGCCTTCAAAACACGTCAGAATGTGTGTAAGAGGCATAGAAACCAGTTAAAACTGTTTTTACTATGGTTGTTTCATCTTAAGGGTAGTTTTACCCTCTTGGCAACAGCTAAAACTACCCCAGTTGGTATCAAAACCTCATCATCAACTGAGTCCACAGACCCTGTAACTCAATTCCAGGCCAAAAGTGATGAACCTTTGCGTGAATTTTGACATCCCACGCCTGTCAGAAAGGATTTTGGGGGTCTAGCTCCCCCTTAGAGCTGGAGTTCCTTTTCCCCCCCAAATTTAATCTTTCCAATTTATTTTTCCTTTAATTCCTCATCATGTATTATACTTATAGTTTACATATGTAATTCAATTCAGTTGTACAGTACAATACAGTAATAATTGACACCTCATATGTAAATCAAAGTTCACTTATGTAATACACGCGCACATTTTGACATTTCAATTGAATTCAATTGAAAATACTTCAATTCCTCATAGCTTCTAAACTAAACACAACACCTCAATTTTAACACAAAAATTGATGGTTAACACCACATGTGGTGTGAATTAAATTAAGGTTTTGAGGATTTTCAACTTTTTTATTGAAAATACTAAAAACTTGATTTAAGCTTATTTAGAGTTGAGTTACAAGAATTTCACTCAGAGGTGACCCCACCTGATTTTTTATGAGGAATCCAATGGTGAAATAATTTTTATGTGTTTATTTATTTGATAAAAAGCTATAATAATTTTTATTTAACTCTTTTCTAAATTTATTTATTTTTTCACAATTTTGTTAAAATTTTATTTTTACTTAATTTTTTCAAGTATAAATGTAATTTTATACTTACAGAATTTAATGTATTTTTATTTTTAAATTGTAATTAATTTTTTATTTTTAATATGATTCTATATTTATATTTTGATTTTTATTTTAATAATATAAATAAATTCATTTTATTTATATTAATATGTTATTTTTGTATTTGTGGTCTTTTGGGTATATGAAATTACCTCTAAGGCTCACATTCCCTCCCCCTAAAAAAGAATATTACTTTGTAATATTGGTGTTTCTAGTGTGTCTGAATCTCCTGAGGAGTTCGGTAGATTCTGGTATATCTTTTTCTTCTAACCATTCATCTTCACAAGTTGGGTCTCTGTACCTAACAAGGTATTCCCTTACTTTCTTAGTTCTTAATTTTCTTTCTTTAAGAACTTTGGTAATTTTCTTAGTACCAGATGTCTCAATAGGAGGTATAACTTGGGGAATCTTGTTCCTCAAGGGAAATTTCTCAGAATCACTAGATTTATATGGCTTTATCAAGCTGACTGGAAATGTGGGGTGCTTGTTGCTAAGTTCTTCAGATAACTCTACTTCAACAGCATTTTCTCCATGGAGGGCCTTAATCACAAAAGGTCCTGCAAAGGAGTCTTTCAGCTTTTTACATCCTTTGATGTTATTGAAGTTAGTGGTGGATACAAGAACTAGGTCCCCCACTTTGAAATCTGGAGATGCATGTGATTTATCCCATTTGTCCTTAGCATATGCAAAAGAATCCTCCATGCATCTTACTGCATGCTTTCTAGCTTTGTCTAGCATTCCTTTGAAGCTAGCAGCTGTGGGATGTATTTCAATTAAGTCTTTCCTCAAGGAATCTTGGGGTAACTTGGGGTTCCATCCTTTTTCTAGAATAGCAGGAGTCTGATTGGTACTGGCATGGATTGATGTTTTATATGCTAAATCCAGTGCTGGCAACAGAGTACACCAATCATGGGTAAATCCATCACAATCTTTGAATTCAAGGCCATATGCACAAAATCTTCCCACCATGTCCTGTAAAGTTTGGATCATTCTTTCAGCCAGGCCATCAGTTTGTGGGTGGTAGGCTGTAGAGAAAGACAGTTTAGTGCCAAATAATTGGTGAAGATTTGTCCATAGTGCTGAAGTGAATTTGGGATCTCTATCACTGATGATATTTGTAAATATCCCACTCCATGACACTACTCTATTCCATATCAGAAGAGCTGTATCCATGGCTGTATTATCTTTGTGACATGGTAAAAAGATTGGAGCTTTACTGAATCTGTCCACAATTACTAGGCAAGCATTATAGCTCCTGTCACCTCCTGGTGGTAGGCCAGTTACCCAATCCATATGGACAATTTCCCAAGGTCTGTTTGGTTCTTGTATTTTTATCATATTTCAAAGTCTTTTGCCTGTGGATTTATTTGCCTTTTGGCATCTGTCACAGGCTTTGCAATACTCTGCAACATCTTTCTGCCACATTGGCCACCATATGCAGGTCTTTACTTTTTCTCTTGTTCTGTCTTCAGATAGATGTCCTGAAAAGGGACTATCATGGCATTCTTTCAGTACAAGATTGATTAATGACCTGTCTACAACTGTCATTACACATGTGTGCTTGGTTCTGTGGTAAATTATACCATCCAGTAGGTGAAATCTTCCTTCATCATAAGATTTTCTCCATACTTCATCCAAGGCATGTATTAGAGAGTTGTCTTTACAGTCTTTGTTAAGTAATTGGCATAAGATGCTACAATTATTATCTTGGGTGTAACTACTTCTGACTTCTTCAAAGAAGGTGGTGTTCAAGTCTGTAACACTTATTCCTTCTATTGGAATTTGTGGTGAAGCTTCTTCTGGCACATAAGCAGGATTATCAATATTATTTGGTAATGGCCATCTGCTTAGTCCATCTGCATTATTATGAATATTCCCATCCTTATGAACAATAGTCATATTTCCTCTGTATTCTTGTATGGCTATTTGCCATCTGAGCATGTGTCTGTTGGGTGTTTTCATGTTCAAAAGTGATTTGACAGCTGTGCAATCTGTTATCACTTCAAAAACACATCCCTCTAAAAAGTAGTTCAATTTTTCCAAGGCCCAGACAAGGCATAGACATTCCATTTGACTTGCTCCATATCTGGCTTCAGTTGGTTTGATTTGCCTGGATATGAAACATATGGTCCTTCTACAGGCTTATCATTTATGATCTGAACTTGGTGAAGTGCAGCACCCAGTCCATCCCCTGATGCATCAATATACAGTTTGAAAGGCAATTTAAAGTCTGGCATCAGTAAGAGTGGAGCAGTGGTCAATGCTTCTCTTAGAGACTCAAAAGCTTTGACTCTGTCAACAGTCATCTCAAATACTGTGTCTTTGTCACACAACTTATAAAGTGGTCTTGCTATGGATGCAAAATATTTAATGTGTTGCCTGTAATATCCTGCAAAACCTAAGAATGACTGAATTTCCTTCTTATTCTGAGGCATGGGTTTTAACAATACTGCTGCAACTTTGTTTTTGACAATTCCAAGGGACAAACCAGATACAACATGTCCTAATGCTTTAAGTTCTTTAAATCCAAAATGACATTTTTCAAGGAGATTTTCATGTTTACTGATTGGATTTTTGTCAAAACTCTTGATAATCTGTACATGTGCTCCTCCCAAGTCTTTGAACAGATAATAATGTCATCAATGTAAATGATTAACCATCCCTCTGAGAGTTCTTCAGGGAAGATTTCATTCATCATTCTTTGGAAGTGTGAAGGTGCATTTTTGATACCAAAGGGCATCCTTAAATATTCATACACTCCACAATGAACAATAATTCTCAAGTATTTTCTTGCTCTTGGTGTTACCACATTTTGATGGAATCCTTTAAGGGCATCCATAGTGGTCATATACACTGCTTGAGATATTTGAGTAAGGGCAATTTGGATTTTTGGTATTGGGTATCTGTCTGGGACAGTGTAAGTGTTCAGAGCTCTAAAGTCCCCAACCATTCTGGATTTTCCATTATGCCACGCCACTATAACTGGTGTAGTTATTTCTACTTCCTCATTGTGGCCTACTTTTCTTATTACACCAAGGTCCAGAAGTTCTTTGATATGAATTTCTAGAGCTTCTCTTGATTTTGGACTTGCTGGATAAGCAGGTCTTCTTAAGAGTGGTGGATAAGGTCTCTCAATGTTAAGAATGATGTCAACTTCATGACCACCAATTGCTCCCAGGGGTTCTTTGTCTGTAGCAAATGCTCCTCTGTGGTCATACAAAAGGGAAGAAAGTTCATTTTCTTGTTTATCAGTCAGATGAAGGCTTATTTCAGCCTCATTTAACTGTTCAGACTTGAATTTCTCTAATTCTCAGTTGACTGGTGATACGTTTTTTACTGTAATTTGTCTTTTAAATGGTAAAAAGGCAAATTTCTGGCACTTATTGTCCCCAATTGTAAAGTATCTGTCTTTTTTATTATGTAAATCTATTCCATACATTATTAAATAGTCATTTCCCAATATAAAATGGGTACTAGAGCAATTTTCCATAACAACAAATTCAACTGTGATCTTTAAATTCCCATTTATGTGTGGGAATATGACATTGGTCTCAAAGATTCCTAATGCTTTCATTGGGTTACTTGCACTGTTGAATTTTATACCATCAATTGGTAACAATTGGTCTTCAAAATTTGGTACACAAGTATTAAGAAAAGATTTTCCAACACAAGAGCAGAAGGCTCCTGGGTCAAGTAAAAGTTTGGTGGGCTTGTTGTCAATCACCACTTCTGTTATACAGGAATTACCAGCTGTATAGCCTTTTCCTCTGTTTGGTTTTGTCTTCATAAGTTGTGCATCTTGAACTTTTGATAAATCAACTTGACCATTGCTCAATTGTGGTAAGTGGGAATAAGATTGCATGATGTCAAAAGTGGCATTGATATTTTCTATATCTTTTGAAGATTCAGAAAATATGGATGACTTATCATCTGAATTGTCTTCAATTATGTCTTCTCTTTCAACATCTGGTCCCTTTTCAATGTCAATTTCATTGATTTTCCCCCTTTTTGGACATTTATTGGCTAAATGGGTGGTGCTTTGGCAAATATGGCATTTTCTGACTGTATCTGCAGATTTATATTTAATATTACTAGAATTTTCTTTGGGTTTTTTGTCCACAGAATCTTTCCAAGGTGTATTAAACCTTGTTTTGAGATTCACCCTACTAGAACCAATTTTGGTTCTGGTAGTTACTTCTTCTAGTATATTGATAATATCCTCTTCTGAAGATTGTTCAGTAGTCCTGCTTTTGACAGCATGCTCTAAGTCACCCCCACATTGTCTCAGAATTTTTCTATGGATCATAAATTCTGACATGTCAGGATATAATGCTGTTAATCTGTCCTTCTGTTGGCAAAACCATGGTAAAGCTTTGTCTTTATCAGCATTAAATTTGGCAGATTCAAAGGCTGTTTCAACTTTGAACCTCCAAGCATCATTTGCCCATTTGTTGATGATTTGGGTTTTCCACCAAGTCCAACTCTGGTGTCCATGTGCTTGTCTTATTTTGATGTACCATCTGTGAGCTGATCTGGTAAACAAGGTGTTAAACCTGGCTGTTACCAATCTGTCTGGTAATTCAAAATCCTCCTTGATCATGTCAATACCTCTAATGAATTCCATATGGTCATACTCTCCTTCACCACTGAAGTGAGGCCATTCTTTAAGTTTTGGAACTTCTTTCAAGAGTGCTTGGCCCATTGATGGCTCCAAGTTATGAAAAGAAGTGGATAATTCATTTTTTAATTGTGAATTATCAGGATCCAATACTTGTGGATTTGAAATTCTTGTGCCCTCATTTTGATTTAGAGGTGTAGACATTCTTGGTAAGGTGTTCAGTATTTGTTCAATGTCATTCATTTTACTGTTGCTACACCTTTGGGAATTTCTGTATTCATGTTGGAAGCTTTGTATTAAATTTATTACTTCAATTTTATACATGTCTTCTTTATGTGTAAGTTCTTGCCATAACTCTGTCTGTCTTGTATTATCAGCAGTGACTTGATTCAATTTCATTAATAATTTTGATACTTCTTCTTGTGAAGCATCAAAACACTTTTTCAAGGCAATGGTATATGTCTTTACTTCAATAAATGAATTTGAAATGTCATGAAGGACTTTCTTGTTATCTGTTTTGATAATATTTGTGGCTTGTTTAATTCTTGTTTCAATTATGTCATCAATATTGAATTTAGAATATTTATCTGTTAATTCTTTAATAATGGCAGATTGTTCATTTATTTTATTTTTAGAAGAATTATCATTATTGGAATTTTTAATTGTTCTTAAAACTTTTTCAAAACACATGAGTGTTTCATTAATTTGGCACAGACTCAGGTTGTTTGTTTTAATGTTGTTACAAATGGTTTCATTCTTATCAGAAAGATGTTTTTTCACGTCATTTATAGCATCATACAACTCTGGGATGGAATCAAATATATCAGAAATCATTTCTGGAATCTTAATCTGGCTTCCTCCTTCTTCTGTAATACCATCATGGTTCTGGCCATCTGAAATACATTTTCCATGGCATCCTTCTGAATCTTTGGGATTCTGTAGCCCTGGCTATAAGTTTTTGGGGCTGGTGCCTTCCCTTTGCCCTTGTTTGGAACTTGTGGCTGTTTTTTCACGTTGGAATTGCTGGTGCTGGCCACTGGGGCTGTCTTTGGCACTGGTTTGGGTGGTGGAGGGTTGTTTTTCCTCCATTCCAGTGTCAAAAGAATCATATTTTTCTTCTCCATCAATGGATGCCATCCATTGAGCAATTCGCAAGTGTTGGGATGGCCCAGGAATTTTCTTACTGTCAGGTAACAATTCATGCAATTCTTCCACAGGTCTGCAAGGATCTGGTACTCCTTGAATTGAAGTGCATTGTTGTACGCACTGTGGCTGGCTTTGTATATGTCCACAGAGGCTTGTTGTGGCAGTGTCAGCTCTTTTTGAAGGTAAAATAGTATTATCAGCTTCAGAATGACCCAATTTAGTTGTTTGGAAGTCATCAACTGACCCTTTTCCTTCTGTACCTGGTTGGCCTCTGCCATAATCAAGTCTATTACCTTTTTTGGGAGCTGCTTGAGGGGTTGTAGCTGGCTCCTGACCTGGTTGAAGGCATAATTATGGTTTAAAAAGGCTTAAAATAGTATTTTTACATCAAAAAACTTACTATTGGCCAAATTCTTAGCTTTCTGAAGAGTATTACTTATGTCCAAGTTAATTAATTCAGAAGATATTGGTTCAGGTTGGTTATTTTGAGTCACAATAACAGTACTATTATGATCAGAATTAACAGTACTGGCAGGGATAATGCTGGTTACTGTTGAGGCTGTTTCAATGTTTTCTTGTCTTACCACGTTGTCAGACACTAAAATTGATGAAAAAGCCAATTAATTAATTAGAAAAAAGGGTTATTTCAAAAAAGAAATAAAAATATAAGCCTCACTTATAAAATGAAAAAAGGTTATTTTTTATGGATGTTTTGAATTATAAGTATTTTTTATATGTTTTTAAATTTTTCAATATAAAAAAAATATTTAAAAGCCGTAAAAAAATATGTCACAGGTAAAATATCACGGCTGGGCCCCCAAATGTAAAGTGTGGATATGAAACTTTGATTAAAAATCAAGTACTTTTCCTATCCTCAAAATTTGTATAAGGTAAAAATCAATTAAAAATAGTATGGAATATTATTTTTAAGAGAAAACACGCCAATTTTATTGTTTATAGCTTTATTAGTATAAAACAATAATATTATAAAAATTTATTGTTTTACCAACAATAAAAATTTATCCAAAAAATACTCTACAAGAGATATTTTAAGGCTACAAAAGAAATTTCTTCAAGAGCAATTTCAATTGGAATTAATTGAGCAAAGAACTGCAAGCAATTAATTAAAGAACAAAGTCTTTAAAAGAATATTAAAGAGAAAACACGCCCAAAAGTGACCAGAGTGAATTTGGAAACAAAGTGACAAAGTTTACAGTGATGAAAGATGCTTTAATTCACTTTTGGGGTGGTTCAGGGGTAAAAATGATTATAAAAGTTACAAACAATGATTAAAATGATTTTTTCACATGGTTAAAAGGATTAAAATGATTTCAAAATGGTGGTTGGAATCTTTTATTGATTGGTTTAACAGTGTTTAAACTAATTAATAAAAGGAAAAGATTCTAACATGAAGAGAAAAGTGGGGCAAAGAAGACATTCTTTTATAGCCATCAATTCTCTTACTCCAAAAGTAAATTTTACTCTTGTCAGTCGTGAAAAACAGTCTGACAACAGAAAAGCCAATTATGGCATCATTGAACCCTGGTTTAGACCAAAAAGGGCTGGTTTAAGCCATTTTTAGCCATTTTAGACCCTTAAATCAGCCATTACTATAGCAATACCAGGCCTAGAGCCTTCAAAACACGTAAGAATGTTTTTAAGAGGCGTAGAATCCAGTTAAAACTGTTTTTACTATGGTTGTTTTATCTTAAGGGTAGTTTTACCCTCTGGGCAACAGCTAAAACTACCCCAGTTGGTATCAAAACCTCATCATCAATTGAGTCCACAGACCCTGTAACTCAATTCCAGGCCAAAAGTGATGAACTTTTGCGTGAATTTTGACATCCCACGCCTGTCAGCAAGGATTTTGGGGGTCTAGCTCCCCCTTAGAGCTGGAGTTCCTTTTCCCCCCCAAATTTAATCTTTCCAATTTATTTTTCCTTTAATTCCTCATCATGTATTATACTTATAATTTACATATGTAATTCAATTCAATTGTACAGTACAATACAGTGATAATTGACACCTCATATGTAAATCAAAGTTCACTTATGTAATACACGCGCACATTTTGACATTTCAATTGAATTCAATTGAAAATACTTCAATTCCTCATAGCTTCTAAACCAAACACAACACCTCAATTTTAACACAAAAATTGATGGTTAACACCACATGTGGTGTGAATTAAATTAAGGTTTTTAGGATTTTCAACTTTTGTATTGAAAATACTAAAAACTTAATTTAAGCTTATTTAGAGTTGAGTTACAAGAATTTCACTCAGAGGTGACCCCACCTGATTTTTTATGAGGAATCCAATGGTGAAATAATTTTTATGTGTTTGTTTATTGGATAAAAAGTTATAATAATTTTTATTTAACTTTTTTCTAAATTTATTTATTTTTTCACCATTTTGTTAAAATTTTATTTTTACTTAATTTTTTCAAGTATAAATGTAATTTTATACTTACAGAATTTAATGTATTTTCATTTTTAAATTGTAATTAATTTTTTATTTTTAATATAATTTTATATTTATATTTTGATTTTTATTTTAATAATATAAATAAATTCATTTTATTTATATTAATATGTTATTTTTGTATTTGTGGTCTTTTGGGTATATGAAATTACCTCTAAGGCTCACACTTTCTTTATCTCTATTTCTTCTTTTTCCTTAAATTTCTTTTGATATAATCTGTATGCCAAAATTCTACGTCAAATTCAATCCTTCAACATTTTCAAAGCCAAATGTCAAGAGAAGAAAAAGTCAACCTCAATTCATATGCCAACATTATTATCAGTTCAAAATTTTTTTTGCAAGATTCAAATATCTCTGGACTCCCTCTGTCCAATCCGTCTCAACAGCCTCAACAGGCTTCTACCTTATCTTGGTGCTCAGGAGCTCATCATTCAAGGTAGGGGGTACTGTCACAACCACGAGTTTGACCCTCCTCCTTGATGGTTGCGGCAATCCAACCCGGAGCCAAGTTGGGGCCAATTGGTCACGACATATCATTTATGGCCAATTGGCAGCCTTGGGTGTTCTATGGCTCTTATTCCATAACCCATTCCAATAGCCATATCATGCCATCAGTGGCCTTCTTGGCCTATTTCCACCTCACCAACTGTCAGCCTGTGACTCAAAACCAGAGCACAAGCATGACAGCCAAAATACCATAAACCAATGGTATAGCCAAAATACCACCAAAACATGGAGCTGTGCCAAATTAGCTCAAAAGGTATCAAAAGAAAGAGGAAACTCACCTCTTCCTGAAAATATAAGTCCCATCACCATAGGACAAGAAATAACAAAGTTATTCCTGCTCAAAGTCATTGCTGAGCATAAACCTTAATTTTCACCTCTCATCTAAAATCTAGAAAGAGAGGCTTAACCCCATCAAATGGGTACTCAAAATGAAGCTCTAAGCCAGGGCTATCCAATGGTACCAGCCAAACTGAGCTAGCACCAGTATTACTTGAGTTATGGTCAAATTCAGACCAAATAAGGGTGAACAAAACATTCACCTCTCATCTAACTTTTACAGTTTTAGTGTGAGATACCTGAAGTGGGGTCTTTTTGGAAAGAGCACAATCAGGGCTATCTGATGGTTCCATCCATTTCCTCATAGCTCAACTACAACAGAAGTTATTGGCCAAACAAGCTTAATACAGCTTTTGGCCAGACCACGCCAATGTACAAAAATACTTGTACATGGGATAACTTTGTCATATTTAATGATAACCATGTCAAGTTGGGTACCATTGTGTAGAGCCCATACAGAGCTACTCAATGAACCAGCTGTGAGCTTGATATCTCAAAAACTGACAGAGTTATGACCATTTTAAGGTCAAAATCCCACCTGCTGTCAGATACAGCCTTACCATGGGATAATATCCCATAACCATGAATATGAGGTGTCAAATAGACGAAGAAGCATGTTTTTACTTCAATACCTCATATGTCAGTCAATACTGGGGTCCCATACAGTTTCTGTACAGCATTCTATGCGTCATACACATCAGAATCAGGCTGTGAGGTCCCCAGATGAAACTTTTCACCCTGTATTGGTGAAAACTGCCCAGATGTGGTTTCAAAACCACATCTGAGCCCAATACAGGGTATACAGGCTGTTTGCAAACCACAAGCCTGTCATAGAGAGTGAAAAATCTTCACTTCCTCTACGTGGAAAGGTCTGGCAGCCTTTCCACCCCAATTTCAGGATAAAAGGAGGGCTTTTCACAGCCAAAATCCTCCCCTCATCCTGCTCTTGAATAACCTACGTAGTAAACTGTCAAAAACAGTTTTACTCTTGGTTAAATAATCAGGTATAATTATAATCTTTAATTATTGTAGACTTTATTATTGTAATCCAACAGATAAAGCCTGCACCCAGGGTTCTCAATAGCACTCACCACCACTATTTCTTAATAGTAGAACCGTTTTATCTTATTACAACCTTTAAAAATCTTTTTTTAAATCATTTTATGTCGTGTAACATACACAGTTAAAGTTGTAATTAGCCTAGTTATACCTTTATCATAGTATCATCCTGACACCAACCCCCAGGGCTTTGTCTTTGATTTTGGGCCTGGGGGGTCCTTTTGTCTTCTACAAGCCTCCAGGCCCCCTAGCCATCACCATTGGTCTCTGGCCAACCCCTTCCATTAGTGGGGTTTGGCCTTTTTGGGCCATTTAGACCCCCTACGGCTTCTACGGTCCGTATGGTCCATAGGACAATTAGGCCCCTTTTGGCCTAATCTAATGAGGCCAAAGGGGGCAGCCAAGTGGGCCCACCCGAGCCAATTTTTGTCACCAATTCCTTGGACCCAAATTTGGCCAAAAACCCCATGGACACAATTTTGGCCATAAATCCCGTAGGACCCTTTTTTGGCCATAGACCAATATCCCAGCCATGGCCTCTGGCAACCACAAGAGGCCACCATATTAGCTCAGGCAGCCTTCCCCTCAGCTTATGGGGAATTTTTTCCATTCCTCCATGCCATCCGTAATTGAGGTTGCAGGTGTGGTGCATAAATGGTATTATATACCATTATGCACCATTTTTGCTCAGCAATCCAATGGTGACGTTTTCAGGACCCATTTCCGTCTTTCCATATCAAGGTCTCAAAATCCAACACCCATTTCAAAGGAGGATTATTCAACTCATCAGTCTGACAAGTTATGGTGGCAATCAGAAGACACTTCAAGGGTCCCAACCACCTGTATCTGAAGGAGTTGGGTTGGTACATTATTCAGGATTATTCAAAAGGGGCAATTCTCAAGAGGTATTACATCAATTCAATCAGTTTTCAAGGCATCAAGTATTTCAATACTCCTTGGACAACTCAATTCATCCGTACAGGCCTCATTCAATTAACCTGTATGGCCTAGGCCCAATTGGGCCATTTCACATTCCACTGTGTGAATTCCATCACACAGTTCAAATTTCAAGATGTCCAGAACTGTATTTCCCAATTTAGAAAATACAGTCAATTGATTCACCTTCCAGGATCAATCTTTCAAGTTTTCACATATACCGGCCACCTTTCATCACCTGGGGACTTTTACCCCAGTTAATTGATATTTTGGATTTATTTTTATCTTTATTTTATTTTACCTTATTAAAGTTAATACTGATAATCTTAAGTCAGTCGTTAGCACCCTTTCTCTTTTTCTTCCTCACCTGTCAGTGGATATTGGTGGTCATATCCTTTTCTGGCAGGTTGAAACAGTGAATTGAGGATTCACTTGGTTGGCTTCTTATTCTTTTCTTTTATCTTTGGCATACTTGTCTTTTCCATTCTTCTTCTTTAAAGAAATTAAATCTTTATTATTCCTTTATATTTTGGAGCCCTCCAAGTGAGTTCTTGATTCCTGAGTGCCAGGCCCTCTTGCTTCCATAAGAGCCCGTGTGACACAACCTGACAAGGCACCTGATTCTTTTGATGGTACTCAAGCTCAGAAATTTAGAGGATGTATCCAATCCTGTCAATTAATCTTCCATAATAATCCAGAAAATTTCTTCTCTGACGGGAAGAAAGTATTTACTCAACTTCTTTTGTTACTGGTAGAGCTAGAAAATGGATTGAACCCTACATCTCAAATCTTTCCAATGAAGACCCTTCTTATCTCTTCAATAATTGGCCATTATTTTAATCTCAGTTATTCACTCTGTTTTGTGACCCCAATGAGGTCAGGAGAGCTGAACAATAGCTGGACAATTTGAGGATGAAGGAAAGTGGTCATGTATCCTTGTACATTGCTGATTTCAGAAGCTTAATGTCAAGAATTGGAGATTGGGGGAAAGAGCTTATATCCGTGTTTACAGAAGAGGATTGGCATCAAGATTATTGGATCAGTTGGCTTCTCACCCTGGAACCTTTGATACTCTTCAAGAACTTATGAATGTCACTTTAGAATCAGACACAAGAGATCATGAGAGGAAAAAGGAAAAGGGTGGCAATCAAGAAAAGAAGCCTCCTGTTACTGGATCCAATCAATCTAGGCCTTCTCAAGACTCATCTTCAAAGAGGCCTCACCAGAAGAAGAACAAGAAGGGCAAGCAGTTTCAATCTTCAAAGGACAAGCCTCATGCTTCTCTCCTCAATAAGTACAATAAATTAATTGGTTTTGAAAAGGAGAGGAGGATTGAAGAGGGGTTGTGTACTTATTGTGGTGGAAAGCACCCAATTGATAAATGCTTCAAGAGACCTCAGAACAAGCCTGGGTAATCATCAATAGGCTTCCCTAGCAAGCAGGGAAAAGCCTGAGTGGGGATCATGATGTGTTAAATGGTTCTCACTTATTTCCTTCAAGAGCACAATTGTGCACTCTGAATACTAGTGTCAAGAAATCTTTAAATCTTTTTATTTTCTCTTCTGTCTCTGATATTTTTTATAGTATTATCATTGATTCTGGTGCTACAAAGTCTTTTATTGAAAAGAATTTTTTTCTCAAGTACCCATTGACTCTGTCAGAGCTCCCTGAATAGATTCCTCTTTTAATTCTGGATTCTAATGAATCCCCTGCCTTTTCCATCACCCATTATACCAAGTGGTTAGTTGACTTTCCTTCCTTCCCAAGCTTTTAATGGGACTTCTTTATCATAGATTCATCCAAGGGAGAAGACCTGATATTGGGTTATGATTTCCTTTACCATTTTAATCCCATTATTGATTGGAAAAATGGATTGATCACCTATGATTCTAGTCATAAGGATTCTAGTGGTATTATTCCTTCTACCAGTAATGACTTTGCCACTGCTGTCAACAGTGTTGCTCTGGTTGGTGAACTTAAGACACCTTCCCTTCCTTCTTCTGTCCATATCCCTTCCATCATTCCCTCTCAGTCATTAATTCGATTAAGAGATGAAGTCTTCAAAGAGATAAAAGATAATCTTCACTTCATCCCTTTCAAGGGGATATGGACCTTCCTCCCTTATCCTTTCATGCATCCCTGGAAGAGCAGTGGGATGAGGAAGAAGAGCCAGAACAAATTAAAACTGTGTTGAAGTTAGTCCCTCCTGTTTATCACCAATATTTGGATGTATTCTCCAAGCTTAAAGTAGAGAAACCTTCTCCACACCACGCCTGTGATAATCATATCAAATTTGAGGGACCTCTACCTCCAATTGGTGTTATCTACTCATTATCAAATCAAGAGTCAGAAACACTACGGGCCCATATTTCAGAGAATGTAGAGAAAGGTTTCATAAGGTCAAGCTCCTCTTCAACAGGAGCACCTGTCCTTTTTGTTAATAAAAAGGATGGAGGTCTTTGTTTGTGTGTTGACTACCGCAAACTCAATGCTGTCACTAGGAAGCACAGGTATCCTGCTCCTCCTATGAACCAGCTTCTTACCATATTTAATGGTTTGACTATCTTCTCCAAGATAGATTTGCGTGGTGCATATAATCTCCTGATAATGAAAGAGGAGGATGAGCACTTAATTGCCTTTAGAACCAAATATGGTAGTTATGAGTATTTGGTTATGCCATTTGGCCTTACCAATGATCCAGCTTCTTTCCAGAATCTTGTTAATTATATATTTGCAGATTTCTTGGATGTGTTTGTTTTAGTTTATTTAGATGATATTATTGTCTTTTCCAGTTCTGAGGAGGAACATGTCAAACATGTGGCCTCTGTCCTCCAAAGACTGAGGGACAATAATTTGTTTTCCAAAGCCTCCAAGTGTGTATTCCATGCCTCAAGTGTGGAATACTTGGGCTATGTTGTTTCAAGTGATGGCCTCAAGATGGATTCTTCAAAAGTTCAGCAAATCCTCAATTGTCCTCAGCCCAAAAACATCAAGCCTCTTCAATCTTTTCCTGGCGTTGCCAATTTTTATTGTCATTTCATCAAAAATTATTCTAAAAAAATCACTTCTCTCACTTCCTTTCTCAAAAAGGATTCTCCCTTTATTTTCAATGAGGAAGATTTTATCCAGTTTCAATTACTCAAAGAAGCTTTGACTACTTCTCCTATCTTATCTCATTTCAATCCTTCTCTACCTACTATTGTAGAGACTGATGCTTCTGATTATGCCTTGGGTGCTGTACTGAGCCAGGTTAATGACTCAGGAAAGCATCTCATTGCATTTGATAGTCGCAAGCTTTTCCCAGCTGAGCTGAACAATGAAATTAATGACAAGGAACTCCTTGGCATAGTTTGGGCTCTCAAGCACTGGAGAGCATTTCTTCTCTCTCTTTCCAATTATTTTGAGGTCTTGAAAGACCACTCTTCCTTGCAGTATTTTATGTCTTCCAAAGTTCTTACTTGTCTTCAGGCCCGTTGGGCTGAGTTTCTTTCTGAATTTCATTTCACTATCACTTATTGCCCAGGCAGACTGGCCACTTTACCAGATGCCTTGTCACATCAGGACAACGTGTACCCAGAGAGGGGGGTGGACTTCATCAGCAAGAATCCTCAGAATGTTCATCAAGTAATCAAGCAAGATGGAATTCAAGAGTCAAGATTCTTCTCAATCAAAGTGGAAATATTCTCAGATTTAGTTGAAAAAATTCAAAAAGAAGTATAGCAAGACAAAGACTATAAAGAAATACTCAAGCAACTAGCAAGAGTTGAATCAGTTCCAGATTATTCTCTTGAACCTCAAGCCAAGTTGTTATTATTCACAGATAGAGTGGTAATCCCAAGCAATGAAGATCTTCAACTCAATATTCTTCAAAAGCATCATGACACACCATTGGCTGGCCATCCTGGCCAGGAGAAGACCCTCAAGATCATCAAGAGGGATTTTTATTGGGCTGGCATGAATCAATTCATCAAGGACTATGTGTCCTCATGTCAGAAATGTTCAAGAAACAAGAACATTCATCACAAGAAGTTTGGACTACTCAAGCCTCTTCAAATTCCATCTGGTCCTTGGAATTCCTTATCAATGGACTTTATCACTCAATTGCCCTTGTGTGAGCCTTGAGGTATATTTTACATACCCAAATATGCCACAATTATGTTAAAAAGAAATTTTGAATTATACATAACTCATAAATCATGCATATATTCGAAATTCATCATTTTTGATTTCAGAAAAGATGACTAACTTTTTATTGAGTAAGTAAATCCATGGATTTAAGGCCAGATTTGGATTCTACACAAAAATTCACCTAGGGTAGCTCCATAGAGTGAATAAGCTCCAATTAGCTCTTTGAGGGGGTAAAATGGAAAATACTTCAATACCACATCATCAATACCACATAAAAGATCTGTGAAAATTTTTGTTTTTCTTAAATTCATGCCAAAATAATGGGAAAGTGAAAAATCCCATGTAGCATATACACTAATAATAGTGTTATGCATCTTTTGAGCACTTAATATCATGGTATTCTTACATGGACGTTTGGTACACCCATAGTGGATATCTCACTTGAAGCTTAAATTACTATTTTGACGTAAAAAATAGGCAAGGGGGACAAAAGACATCAAAGAGAGCCAGGGTACCCAACTTCTGAGGACCCAGAGGCGTGGATAGCTCCAAAGCTTGGTTCCATGGCTGAGCTTGACCCAATTGGTAAACTAAACCTCTTTGGGAACTTGGTTACCATGTCACAACTACTGTAAATCTTAAGAAAATAGCAAATAACCTGCTATTTTGACGTGCCAAGGAGGTAAAGAGCTACTTAGACTCCTTTAATCACGTCAATTCTTAATGACTTTCCATGGATAAACCCCAAAAGAGTAATAAAAACCCTGTTTGGACTTGTATCCATTGATTTACCTCATAGTAACCAGTGAAACACTGATATTTGCAATTCTATGTAGAAATGAGGTAAAAATTTCAAAAATTCATTAAAAATACAATTCTTAATGAATCCTTCTTGAACTTTCAGGACTAATGGAGAACTGTATTATCTATGGTACAACCAAAAGGAATTACAGTTTTACTAGTAAAATTAAATGGTTTACCTACAGTCCATTTTTGACCATTCTACATGAAACACTGAATCTTCAAGAATTCACAGTAATTAAAACCTGTGATGAAATTGGCAATAACACTGATAACTTTGAGAAATCAATGATTCTTTTGGAATAAAAGAATATTTACAGATGTTACTCATTTTATTCTTAACCATATTGGGGTTGGTAGTCACGTAAAAGCGTCAATTAAGTAATTATGATAATCTTACGTGACAACAGATGATGCAATCATTAATCCAAAAAGGTTTATTGTCTTCTAACTCACTGGTTTTTCAGTTCTCTCCATGGCACGCCTCTGTGAGCTGTTTTTGACTTAAGAGAAGCCTCTTCTTGCTGTTTTTTCCGTATCATCATCATCTTATTAATCATTTATATCAGTATTACCAACAAGTAAGTATTAGTTAAAACTTTTCTTAAGTGTTTTATCCTTTCAGAATCAATCAGAAACACTTGAAATCATACAAATCAACTATATATTGTTGTAATACATTTATAAATTCATTTTGATCCTCTAAATCCACAATTCTACGTCAAATCTCTCTATCTTATCTTTCAATAAGCTCTTTGGAATATTAGTGAGTGATTTATCTTTAATTCTTAAAGTTTTTCTCTAAAATTGGTTTTCTTCAAGAATTATCATTATAATTATTCTTGCAAAAGATAATTTTATATTAAAATAATTTTATTATTTTAATAAAAGAGGTTTTTCTCATTAAATTCTTCTTGTAATTGATTCTTGTAGACAATTACTTACTCACTGTTAAAATCACTAGTAGTGCTTAACACGTGAAAGAAATAATTCTTTAATTATTTAATTGTGGTTATAATAATATTTTATTATTATATTTCATAAGAACAGACATAGTACTGTTGATTAATAGTAATATTATCATCAGTTTCATAGTCACATCTTACATTTGGGGGCCTGGCCGTGTTTTTTGAACCTTGTACCCTTAACTAATATATTTTTAAGTTCTAAAATATATTAATTTAATATTTTTTTTCTTCAATTTAAAGAAAAAATTATTTTTATTTTTGAAAATTGTCTTAAAATCTTATTTCATTGAGGAATTTGGTTAAATTTTGTACTGTTTGTACATGTGGCTTTTTCAGATCCAAAAACTCATAAAATTTTTCTTTGAGTTACTCTGACTTAATTTTTTATTCAAATTCTTAAATTTTAATACCTTTTTCTTTGAAAAGAATATTTTTTTAATATCAAAAAATAATAAAACTTATAAAAAATCTTTTAAAAATATCTCAAATCATAAAAACAATTTCTTTTATCATATTTTCTCTTTAAGTGTCTTTAATCAAATACTGTGCAGCTGGCAACAGACTCAGTAAAAGATACATCAATAGTCCTGAATCTTCAGAAGCAGAATCTGAAGAAAGTATTGAGGTGCAAATTTCTAAAATAGGCACCTTATTTAACTCGGAAAAGGCTAAATTACCACCAAAAGGTGTGTATTTTATCTTATATTTTCACTTTTATCTTTCAATTGACGTGAAAATGGTGCATACCAGAAATGGAAGCAACTATTCAGTCCAACCAGATGGATGTGGACAAGGAAGAGGCAAGACCAAATCCAGAAGTGCCAAATCTTCCACAAGAAAGACACATCTGGAGGATTCCAGAGTTGCCCCCCATTCCCCAAGGTCTGTACCAACAGATTTTGACCTGAATTCTGAGCCTGAACTAATTCATGATATTCTTTCCAGGGCTGAACCATTTTCAAGTGGCAGCAATAGAAATATATCAATGCCAGTACAAGAATTGGTTCAGAGCAGCCAAAGAAGAGGAGTGGGAAATATGCCCAAGTCTTTGGCAGGGGGGCATGAACTCTTACTTACACATCAAGAGCTTTCTGGGTCAGGAGAAGACCATAGAACTCTTAGGAGGATGGAGCCCCCTGTCTTGCAAATACAAGGTCAAAAAGATAAAGAATTTGTTGAAGAACCAAAGTCTTTTATCCATAGACCAGAAGAAAGAGTTGGAGATGACTCCAGCTTTGGAGACAGAGGCACCAGTGGCATCTACCAGCTCCAAACAAGCTCCAGAAGTGTCCAAGGACAAGCCCAAGGGACCTCAGAAGAAGCAGAAAGGTCTCAAGAACCATCAAGGCAAAGGAAAAGGCAAAGCCAATTGGCACAGACCTTACCCACAAGGGTACAGGATCCCCAAATTAGAGCCTTCAGCCGTGGACAGTGTCTTCAATATGGCCAGGACTCTGATGGAATTCACAGCCAAGGAGAAGGAAAGGATGAACAGAAACTTTCCACGCAAACAATTGGTGTACAGACTAGTATTAATGTAGAAATTGGTAAACTTGATAGAAAGTTAACTAAAATTGCATCAGATATAGTTGAATTAAAGAAAAATGACAAGACATAAATTGAATTGCACCAAGTGACACATGCCAGACTTGACTCAATTACCAATTCTTGCAAAAGAATTGAAAACATGTGCCAAGCTCAGCATGATGAGATGGAAGAACTTTCAATTTTTAAGGTGAATAATCAACTTACAATTTTACAAGACCAAGTCTTAAAAATAGTTGAGAATACCAACCAATTTGCTATACACTTAGCAAAGAGTGACAGTGAGAGGCAGAAGTTGAAGAATGAAATAATTGCAAGTGTGGAACAAATTCATAAGAATCATGAACCACATATCCCAAGACATTCTACATCTTTAACTGAAGAAAAACTTTCTGTTAAAGAAAGTCTCACCCCATTCTTGGGAGAAAATGCCTACTCTGCAAGAGATATTCCCAAAATAGAAGAATGGCCAACATTCTCTGGTGAAGGAGAATATAACCATATTGAATTCATCAGGACTATTGATATGTTGCAAGAAGACTTCAATATACCTGATGAAATCATAGTGGGAAAATTACACTGTCTGTTTACCAGAACTGCAAAGAAATGTTATTACAAAATGAGGATTGATCATGGTAAACATGATTAGTCTTGGTGGAAATCTGAAATGATCACCAAATGGTCCAATAATTCTTGAAGGTTTAAAATAAAAAATGCCTTTTAAAGTTCCATTTTTAACTCAGAGAAAGATATACCACTTACTTGGTTCTTCAAACAAAAAGACAGATTATCTGCCTTACAACCAGATATGTCTGACACTATGATTAATATGAAAATATTAAGAAAGTGTGGAGGAGAATTGGAACATGCTATCAAAAGCAGATGTGTAGAACGCTGTTCAACAGAAGACTACATTAATGCTATGGAAGATATCATTGCAAGAACAAGAATTGGTAAAACTTGGTCTAAAATCCCAACAGAATCCAAGATTACCTCTAAGATCCCCAGAGAGGATAAGAGACCAGAAAAACCTGTCTTAAAGTGTCATAAATGTGGAAGCACTTCACATTTAGCCAACACTTGCACAAAAAAGACAAAAATAAATGAAGTTCAAGTCATTGAAGAAGTTCAGTGTACTGAAGAGAAGGAGGAATCTGATCAAGATTCTGAAATCTCTGAAGATACACCAGTGAAGGACTACCCCATTGAAAATCTCACAGCTTTCTTTGAAGTTACTGAAGTTCAAACCCACTTACCACAGTATAGTGAAGATTGCTACAACCTTATTAATGTTCAAGATGCCAGAATGTGTAAAACCAAACCTGCTAAAGGAAAAGGTTATACTTCTGGGGCATCTTTTATCACATCAATTCTGATGAATAATGTTGAAGCCAAAGTCAATTTGGATACAGGAGCATTTTGCACTTGTGTAGGCAAAGATTATATCCAAACTATACCTCCTGAATGGAATAACCATCTATTACCAATAGAAGGTGTACAATTTAGTAGTGCCAGTACCAATATGTACCCCTTGGGTATATTGGACACTATTCTTGAATTTCCCCATCCAACAGGAAGTATAAGAATGAAAGCTGAGGTTGTAGTAATGGACAACTGCACATCTCAACATATCATTCTTGGAAATGATTAATTAAGTATTTATGGTATTGATAGCAATAACCATAAAGACAGATATTTCACAATTGGAGAGAACAACAGAAAAAAATTTGCTTTCTCCAATATGCCAAAGCAAATATCAGTAGTATCTTCTGAGAGAGATACTTATAAGGAAGAATTTGTGTCCACACAACTTGTTGAAGCACAAATTAATCCATCATTGTCACCAAAAATGAAGAATGAACTTATTGACGTGTTATACACATACAATACTGCATTTGCCTCTGATAATGAACCATTAGCTGCTATAAGAGAACATGAAATTGATATTACTCTTAATATTGATAGACCATATCCCCCAGTACTTAGAAGACCAGCTTATCCAGCCAGTCCCAGAGCTAGAGAAGCCTTGGAGAAACATATCCAAGAGTTAATTCAACTTGGTGTACTAAGGAAAGTAGGCCATAATGAGGAGGTTGAGGTGACAACACCTGTTATCATTCCTTGGAATAATAATAAGTCCAGAATGGTTGGAGATTTTAGAGCTTTGAATACCTACACAGCTCCAGATAGGTATCCAATCCCTAGAATCCAAGAAACCTTGACTCAATTATCCAAAGCCAAGTATATAACATCAATGGATGCATTGAAAGGCTTCCATCAAAAGTTTTTGATGCCTAAATCTAAGAAATTACTTAGAATCATCACTCACTGTGGTATTTTTGAGTATCATAGAATGCCATTTGGCATTAAAAATGCTCCATCTCATTATCAAAGAATGATGAATACCATCTTCCCCACAGAATTGTCTGAAGGATGGCTTATCATTTATATTGATGATATTATCATATATTCTGACTCATGGTCTTTGCACCTTGAAAGACTTGCAAGAGTACTTCACAAAGTTGCAGAAGTGAATATGAAAACTTCACTTAAGAAATGCAACTTTGGTTTTGAAAAACTTAAAGCATTAGGACATGTTGTTTCTGGTTTAAGCTTGGGTATTGACAAAAATAAAGTGGCAGCAGTACTGCTCAAGCCAATACCACAGAATAAAAAAGAAATTATGTCTTTCCTTGGATTTGCTAGTTACTATAGGCAACATTTCAAAGACTTTGCAATTCTAGCCAAATCACTCTATAGAATCTGTGATCAACAGACTGTATTTGAGATGACACAGGAAAGAATTAAAGCTTATGAGAAGATAAAGAGAGCCCTTACAGAAGCACCTTTACTCCTCATGCCTGACTGGAATATTCCTTTTAAGTTGTACATTGATGCATGTGGAGATGGATTGGGGGCAGCCCTACATCAAGTCCAAATTATTGATGACAAACCTACAGAAGGACCAGTTTGTTATATCTCAAGGCAAATAAAACCAACAGAAGCCAGATATGGTGCAAGCCAAATGGAGTGCTTATGTTTGGTATGGGCACTTGAGAAATTACACTATTACCTTGATGGCAGTGTTTTTGAAGTGATACCTGACTGTAATGCAGTAAAATCACTTCTTAACATGAAAACTCCCAACAGAAATATGTTGAGATGGCAAATAGCTATTTAAGAATATAGAGGAAACATGACTATAGTTCATAAAGCAGTAAAAATTCACAAGAATGCTGATGGACTTACTAGATGGGCGTTAGCCAACACTCCTGATAATCCAGCTTATGTACCTTTGGAAGCTGAACCACAGATTCCAATTTAATGAACTAACATAACTGATATTGGGACTGAATTCTTTGAGGAGGTCAGAGAATCTTATAAACAAGACAAGAATTGCCATATCTTGACTTCTTTATTAGATAAAGACTGCAAAGATACATCTGTAGTTAATGCACTTGATGAAGTTTGGAAAAATTCCTATTCTGAAGGAAGATTTCACTTGTTTGATGGAATCATTTACCACAGAACAAAACATTCTTGTGTTATGACATTGTGCAATAGATTACTTATCAATACCATTCTTCATGAATTTCATGATATTATCTACTCTGGACACCTGTCAGAAGACAGAACACTTGAAAATGTGAAGAACTGTTCATGGTGGCCATTTTGGCGAAGAGAAACCATTGAATATTGCCATACCTGTGACAGATGCCAAAAAGCAAACAGGAGTACAGGCAAGAAATTTGGATTAATGATCCATATTCAAGAACCAAAATCCCCATGGGAAGTTGTTCACATGGATTGGGTCACAGCACTTCCTCCAAGTGGTGACAGAAGTTATAATGTTTGTTTAGTCATTGTAGACAGATATAGCAAAACTCCCATATTCTTACCATGTCATAAAGATGACACTGCTATGGATACAGCTCTTCTTTTATGGAGTAGAGTTATTTGTCATACAGGATTATTTAAGAATATCATAAGTGACAGATATCCCAAGTTCACATCTGCACTTTGGACCAATCTTCATAGATTGTTTGGGACTAAGGTATCATTCTCTACAGCATATCACCCTCAAATAGATGGGCTAGCAGAGAGGATGATTCAAACTTTAGAAGACATGATCAGGAAATTCTGTGCTTATGGATTAGAATTCAAAGACTCCGATGGCTTTACCCATGACTGGTGCACTCTGATACCTGCATTAGAATTGGCATACAAGACATCAGTCCATTCTTCCACAGGACAAACTCCTGCTATGTTAGAAAAAGGATGGAATCCAAGACTCCCAGCAGACACACTGAGGAAAGACTTGATTGACATTCATCCTACAGCTTTCAGCTTCAAGATAATGCTTGATAAAGTAAAACACCACGCAAAACAAATTATGGATGATGCTTTTGATTATGCAAAGCAGAAGTGGGACAAGAGTCATAAAGTGCCAGACTTCAAAGTAGGGGACTTAGTTTTAGTTTCAACCTTGAATTTTAATAATATCAAAGGCCCAAAGAAGCTTAAAGATACTTATGTAGGACCTTTTGTTATTGTTGCTTTACATGGAACCAATGCAGTTCAAGTGGAATTGAGTGGTGAATTGGAAAATAAACACCCCACATTTCCAGTCAGCTTGATAAAGCCTTATCAACCAGCTGACAAAGAATAGTTTCCTTTAAGAAACCCAACTCCTTTAACTGTACTACCTGTGGAACAGAATGAAGACAAAAAGATAAAGAAAGTCATTAAAGAAAGGAGACTTAGGGGTAAAAATCAAAGAGAATATCTTGTCAGATATAGAAATGCAGTGCATGAAGATGAATGGATGGCAGAATCAGAAATACCTGACTCAGATAAACTCTTAAGAAGATTTAGACATGAAAGAAGGCCACAAGCCTGAATATGTCTATAAATGTGCTTTAAATTACTTGATCTGAGTAATGTAAAGAGGTTGGACAGTGGACATTAACCCCCTTTGGGGCCTTATTCTTTCATCCCTAATAAAATTGTAGTACAATTTCATTTTTTGGTGGGGAGAAATGTGAGCCTTGAGGTATATTTTACATACCCAAATAGGCCACAATTATCTTAATAAGAAATTTTTAATTATACATAACTCCTAAATCATGCATATATTCAAAATTCATCATTTTTGATTTCAGAAAAGATGAATAACTTTTTATTGAGTAAGTAAATCCATGGATTTAAGGCCAGATTTGGATTCTACACAAAATGTCACTTAGGCTAGCTCCATAGAGTGAATAAGCTCAAATTAACGTTTGAGGTGGTAAAATGGAAAATACTTCAATACCACATCATCAATACCACATAAAAGATCCGTGAAAATTTTTGTTTTTCTTAAATTCACACCAAAATAATGGGAAAGTGAGAAATCCCATGTTACATATACACTAAGAATAGTGTTATGCATCTTTTGAGCACTTAATATCATGGTATTCCTACATGGACTTTTTGGTACACCCATAGTGGATATCTCACTTGAAGCTTAAATTACTATTTTGATGTAAAAAATAGGCAAGGGGGACTAAAGACATCAAAGAGAGCCAGGGTACCCAACTTCTGAGGACCCAGAGGCGTGGATAGCTCCAAAGCTTGGTTCCATGGCTGAGCTTGACCCAATTGGTAAACTAAACCTCTTTGGGAACTTGGTTACCATGTGACAACTACTGTAAATCTTAAGAAAATAGCAAATAACCTGCTATTTTGACGTGCCAAAGAGGTAAAGAGCTACGTAGACTCCTGTAACCACGTCAATTCTTAATTACTTTCCATGGATAAACCCCAAAAGAGTAATTAAAACCCTTTTTGGACTTGTATCCATTGATTTACCTCATAGCAACCAGTGAAACACTGCTATTTGCAATTCTACGTAGAAATGAGGTAAAAACTTCAAAAAATCATTAAAAATAGAATTCTTAATGAATCCTTCTGAAACATTAAGGGCCAATGGAGAACTGTATTACCTATGGTAAAACCAAAAGGAATTACAGTTTTACTAGTAAAACTCAAAGTTTTACTTACAGTCCATTTTTGACCATTCTATGTGAAACACTGAATCTTCAAAAATTCACAGTAATTAAAACCTGTGATGAAATTGGCAATAACATTGATAACTTTGAGAAATCAATGATTCTTTTGGAATAAAAGAATATTTACAGATGTTACTCCTTTTATTCTTAACCATATTGGGGTTGGTAGTCACGTAAAAGCGTCAATTAAGTAATTATGATAATCTTACGTGACAACAGATGATGCAATCATTAATCCAAAAAGGTTTATTGTTTTCTCACTCACTGGTTTTTCAGTTCGCTCCATGGCACGCCTCTGTGAGCTGTTGTTGACTTAAAAGAAGCCTCTTCTTGCTGTTTTTTCCGTATCATCATCATCTTATTAATCATTTATATCAGTATTACCAACAAGTAAGTATTAGTTAAAACTTTTCTTAAGTGTTTTATTCTTTCAGAATCAATCAGAAAGACGTGAAATCATAGAAATCAACTATATATTGTTGTAATACATTTATAAATTCATTTTGATCCTCTAAATCCACAATTCTACGTCAAATCTCTCTATCTTATCTTTCAATAAGCTCTTTGGAATATTAGTGAATGATTTATCTTTAATTCTTAAATCTTTTCTCTAGAATTAGTTTTCTTCAAGAATTATCATTATAATTATTCTTGCAAAAGATAATTATATATTAAAATAATTTTATTATTTTAATAAAAGAAGTTTTTATCATTAAATTCTTCTTGTAATTGATTCTTGTAGACAATTACTTACTCACTGTTAAAATCACTAGTAGTTCTTAACATGTGAAAGAAATAATTCTTTAATTATTTAATTGTGGTTATAATAATATTTTATTATTATATTTCATAAGAACAGACATAGTACTGTTGATTAATAGTAATATTATCATCAGTTTCATAGTCACATCTTACACCTTGTCAAACAGCTTTGACTCAATTCTAGTAGTTGTGGACAGGTTTTCAAAAATGGCAATCTTCATTCCAGCTTATGGAACAATCACTGCTCTGGACTTGGCTTAAATCTTCATTAGTCATGTATTTTCCAAGCATGGCCTTCCAGTCAGTATTTTCAGTGATAGAGGATCTTTATTTGTTTCATCATTTTGGACTCAATTATGTCAGCAGCTCAAGATATCAAGAGATATTTCAACTGCTTTTTATCCTGAAAAAATGGATAGACAGAGAGGGTAAATCAGATTTTAGAATAGTATCTTCAGATTTATGTCAGCTATCATCAAGATGACTGGTACACCTGGCTCCCTCTGGCTGAATTTGCCTATAATATTGCAGAACATTCATCAAAAAATCAATCACCTTTTCTCACCATTTATGGAAGAAATCCCAGCTTTGACTCAATCCATATTTCTCAAGATTCACCTGCTGGAAAGTTATTGACAAAACTTCAATTAGTACAGCAAGTTTTCAAAGAAGAATTAGAGTCAGCAATAAGGAGATTCAAGAAGTATGCAGATAGAAATAGAGCAACTCCACCCTATTTCCAACCTGGGGACAAAGCATGGCTAGCTTCCAAGAACATCAAGACAACACAACCCACCAAGAAATTATCAGAAAGATGGTTGGGACCTTTTGAAGTTCTGAAGAAGATTGGCAGCCATACATATCATCTCAAGTTGCCTCAGCAATGGAAGTCAGTTCACCCTGTATTCCATGTGTCCTTATTAGAACCAGTGAAGCATTCAACTATCCCAAATCAACATCAATTGCCACCACCACCAGTCTTAGTCAAGGAGCAAGAAGAATGGGAAGTGGCTCAGTTCTGGACTCAAAACTCAAGAGAGGTAATTTATGGTATCTTGTAGAGTGGAAAGGAATCAGTGAAGATCCAGAAAGAACCACTTGGGAACCAGCTTCCAACCTTACCAACTCACCAGACCTTTTCAAAGATTTCCATTCATTGTATCCAGACAAGCCTGGCCCAAATACCTCAAGAATTTGATTTTATAGTGCTTGGTGGGGAGAAGAAGTTATGAAAGTAAGTTCCTCTCCTGGAATGCACCTTTAAGGGGGTATTCTACCCATATGTTGTTGCAAGAATTACCTTGGCCACCTTGTGAGCCCTTGTCAATTGTTTGGACAGGTTCAGGAAGCATGCAGCATCAATACCCTCCATTTGGACCTTATCAAGATATGGCCAAATGTTTCTTTCTTTCTTTTTCTTTTCATTTTATTCATCATTATGTCAATTTATGCCAATCATCATTATTCAAGACTTTCATTACTTCAAGTCATTTATGGCAGTTTATTTCATATTTATGGTGCTTGGTGGGGAGTGGGAGTTATGAATGTAATTTCCATCTCCTGGTATGCATCCCTGAGGGTTCTACTTCTTGTAAAACATTACCTTGGCCACTCTGTGAGCATCAAATGCTTGGCTTTCATTTTCCAGACAATTCTTGCCCAAAAATCAAGCAGCTCACTACAAGAAGGACAAACCATCAGAAATTTCTTTTATCTCTTTTTCTCTACTCTCTTTTTCTCTCATTTTCTTTCTTTTCTTTACTTGTATAATTTTCTTTTCTTTTTATTTCCTTAAAGGCAGCAGCATCCCCTCCCAAATCATGTATTGAGAGGTTCCATTATTTTTTCATTTTTTAGTATTTAGAAGAGTGGGGATAGAAGTCAAACCAAACCCAAACAAAGATAAGGAAACTAGTTATATCTACCTAAGTCATCAAAGGTTCTCTGAAAATCATCTATCAATTCATCTTCATACCAGGCAAATTTTGCAGCCATCTCTCCTGAAGCAGTACCCAGAATAGTCCTGTCATTTGCATACATAATCACCTCCCTGCTATTTCTATCAACACTCCTGAATAATCTGGCCACAGCTTCTTGCTTTTCACTTTCCACATTGGGATCTTCTCTGGTAGCTCAAATAGGCAAGCAATCTCCTCTCTGAAAAGCTTTAGCAGCAGGAAACAGCAAAGGAGATAAACCATCCCTTCTTCTACTGGAACTGGCCACAGGTTGGAGCTGTTGGGAGGTGGGTATGGGTGAGTTCCTGGGTTGCTGGCTTGGTGATGTTCTTACTTCTGGATTCAAGGCAGGCCTGGCATGAGAAGTACTTGGTGAAGAAGGTGGAATGGAAGCAAGCACTGGTTGGAAGGTTCTGGGAGTACTGGGAATCACTTGGCTTTGGAATCTGATGGGAAGAGGCTGGGAAGAGGAATTTTTGGATGAATGGCCAACTTAATGAGGAACAACTACAACTTCTTAACCATCCAATTCATCACTACCTTCAGCATCTGGATCAGTTGGGGAATCAGCAATCCTTCTTATTCTTTTCACTACCCCTTCAGTGTTGATCCTGGAGATTGGGACTGCTGAACTGGAATATATTGGCTTACCACCAACTGGAATTGGCTACCCAACACTAGTCCGCCTGGAACCGGTCACTAAATCAAAATATCAGTACCAATTCAACCAATATATGCAAATCACTTGCATTGAGAAAATCCTGAAGTTCCATCAGGATTAGGTGCCTCAGAGACTGTGATCTTTTAAGTCAACAAAAGCTCACAGAGGCGTGCCGTGGAGCAAACTGAAAAACCAGTGAGAGAGGAAACAATAAACCTTTTTGGATTAATGATTTCATCATCTGTTGTCACGTAAGATTATCATAATTACTCAATTGATGCTTTTACGTGACTACCAACCCCAATATGGTTAAGAATAAAAGGAGTAAAATCTGTAGATCTTCTTTTATTCCAAAATAATCATTGATTTCTCAAATTTATCAATGTTATTTCCAATTTCATCACAGGTTTTAATTACTGTGAATTTTTGAAGATTCAGTGTTTCACGTAGAATGGTCAAAAATGGACTGTAGGTAAAACTTTGAATTTTACCAGTAAAACTGTTATTCTTTTTTGTTGTACCATAGATTATACAGTTCTCCATTAGTCCTGAGATTTTCAGAAATATTTATTAAGAATTGTATTTTTAATGAATTTTTGAAGTTTTTACCTCATTTCTATGTAGAATTGCAAATATCAGTGTTTCACTGGTTGCTATGAGGTAAATCAATGGATACAAGTCCAAAAAGGGTATTAATTACTCTTTTGGGGCTTATACATGGAAATTAATTAAGAATTGACGTGGTTACAGGAGTCTAAGTAGCTCTTTACCTCCTTGGCACATCAAAATAGCAGGTTATTTGCTATTTTCTTAAGATTTACAGTAGTTGTGACATGGTAACCAAGTTCCCAAAAGGTTTTGGTTTACCAATTAGTCTAAGATCAGCCATGTATCCAAGCTTTAGAGCTGTCCACTCCTCTGAGGACTCAGAAGCTGGGTACCCTGGCTCTCTTTGATGTCTTTTGTCCCCCTTGCCTATTTTTTACGTCAAAATAGTAATTTAAGCTTTGAGTGAGAAATCCACTATGGGTGTACCAAAAGTCCATGTAAGAATACCATGATATTAAACTCTAAAAACATGCATAACATCATTCTTAGTGTATATGTAACATGGGATTTCTCACTTTCCCATTATTTTGGCGTGAAATTAAGAAAAACAAAAATTTTCATGGATCTTTTATGTGGTATTGAAGTATTTTCCATTTTACCACCTCAAAAAGTTAATTGGAGCTTATTCACTATATGAAGCTACCCTGAGTGAATTTTGGTGTAGAATCCAAATCCGGCCCTAGATCCATGGATTTACTTACTCAATGAAAAGTTATTCATCTTTTCTGAAATCAAAAATGATGAATTTTGAATATATGCATGATTTATGAGTTATGTATAATTCAAAATTTCTTTTTAAGACAATTGTGGCCTATTTGGGTATGTAAAATATACCTTAAGTCTCACATTTCCTCCCACCAAAAAATAAAATTGTACTACAATTTTATTAGTGATAAAAGAATAAGGCCCCAAAGGGGGTTAATGTCCACTATCCAACCTATTTACATTACTCAGATCAAGTAATTTAAAGCACATTTATAGACATATTCAGGCTTGTGGCCTTCTTTCATGTCTAAATCTTCTTAAGAGTTTATCTGAGTCAGGTATTTCTGATTCTGCCATCCATTCATCTTCATGTACTGCATTTCTATATCTGACAAGATATTCTCTTTGATTTTTACCCCTAAGTCTCCTTTCTTTAATGACTTTCTTTATCTTTTTGTCTTCATTCTGTTCCACAGGTGGTACAGTTGAAGGAGTTGGGTTCCTTAAAGGAAACAATTCTTTATCAGCTGGTTGATAAGGCTTTATCAAGCTGACTGGAAAGGTGGGGTGTTTATTTTCCAATTCACCACTCAATTCCACTTGAACTGAATTGGTTCCATGTAAAGCAACAATAACAAAAGGTCCTACATAAGAATCTTTAAGTTTCTTTGGGCCTTTGATATTATTAAAATTCAAGGTTAAAACTAAAACTAAGTCCCCTACTTTGAAGTCTGGAACTTTATGAGTCTTGTCCCACTTATGTTTTGCATAATTAAAAGCATCATCCATACTTTGTTTTGCATGAAGTCTTACTTTATCAAGCATTATTTTGAAGCTGGAAGCTGTAGGATGAATGTCAATCAAGTCTTTCCTCAGTGTGTCTGCGGGGAGTCTTGGATTCCATCCTTTCTCTAACACAGCAGGAGTTTGTCCTGTAAAAGAATGGACTGATGTCTTGTATGCCAATTCTAATGCAGGTATCAGAGTGCACCAGTCATGGGTAAAGCCATCTGAGTCTTTTAATTCTAATCCATAAGCACAGAATCTCCTGATCATGTCTTCTAAAGTCTGAATCATCCTCTCTGCTAGCCCATCTGTTTGAGGGTGATATGCTGTAGAGAATGATAACTTAGTCCCAAACAATCTATGAAGATTGGTCCAAAGTGCAGATGTGAATTTGTGATCTCTGTGACTTATGATATTCTTAAATAATCCTGTATGAGAAATAACTCTACTCCATAAAAGAAGAGCTGTATCCATAGCAATGTCATCTTTATGACATGGTAAGAATATGGGAGTTTTGCTATATCTGTCTACAATGACTAAACAAGTATTATAACTTCTGTCACCACTTGGAGGAAGTGCTGTGACCCAATCCATGTGAACAACTTCCCATGGGGATTTTGGTTCTTGAATATGGATCATAAGTCCAAATTTCTTGCCTGTACTCCTGTTTGCTTTTTGGCATCTGTCACAGGTATGGCAATATTCAATGGTTTCTTTTCTCCAAGATGGCCACCATGCACAGTTCTTCACTTTTTCAAGTGTTCTGTCTTCTGACAGGTGTCCAGAGTAGATACTATCATGACATTCATGAAGAATGGTATTGATAAGTAATCTACTGCACAATGTCATAACACAAGAATGTTTTGTTATGTGGTAATGATCCCATCAAACAAGTGAAATCTCCCTTCAGAATAAGAATTTTTCCAAACTTCATCATGTGCATTAACTAAAGATGTATCCTTGCAGTCTTTATCTAATAAGGAAGTCAAGATATGGCAATTCTTGTCTTGTTTATAAGATTCTCTGACCTCCTCAAACAATTCAGTCCCAATATCAGTTATGTTAATTCCTTCAATTGGAATCTGTGGTTCAGCTTCCAAAGGTACTGTGAGCCTTAGAGGTAATTTCATATACCCAAAAGACCACAAATACAAAAATAACATATTAATATAAATAAAATAAATTTATTTATATTATTAAGATAAAAATCAAAATATAAATATAAAATTATATTAAAAATAAAAAATTAATTACAATTTAAAAATAAAAATACATTCACCGGGGCGAATCTCGTGTCAATCGTCGGCGATTGACTTCACGTCAAGCAAACGTCAAGCAGGATAAAAGTCGAGCTCACGTCAAGCGAAAATCAAGCGAACGTCGAGCACACGTCACACTCTGGTCTTACACCAAATCCTGTGACATCCAATAATATTGGTTCCCCTGTGCCTTCAACTCAGATTCCTCACCGCCTGATCATCCCACAACCGTCCGATGATTGGTAAAAATTACACCAGACCCGCCTGTTTGCACACACACACATCAAAGATGTCCTTCAGCCAGTCTTGATGTAGGCGGGGGGTTTGACTTCACCAGGTCATCCATGAAGTGTGCGTGTGCATGCGTGGGGGCGGGTGGGTTTGCGTGTGCATTGGCGTGTGCGGGAGCATGTGCGTGGGCGTGTGCATTGGCGCGTGCCGGTGGGTGTGCGTGTGCATTGGCGCATGCGGGTGTGGGTACGCAAAAGCCGATTCCGCTTCCAACATGATGATGGCGCAGTTAGAAATTTTGGATGCTGTGAAAGGTGAGTGTGTGGGTCATTTGATCATTGGACTTGGCTTATTCACACTGTACCCAATGTCAAAATAGTAACTTCTTTGTGGAAATGTGAAATAATGGGCTTTGCTTGTCACAATGGAATGTCTCTGTCACTAAATTTTGAGGCAATTATTTCACTAGCAAAATTGCTGATGAATCTGAGAGATTTGCATTTTGTAGACTAAATATCATGAAATAACGGCTTTATCATTACAAGCAGTCCACATGACAGAGCTTTGTTATCATACAATCCACAGTTACCTTCTATTTCTTCTTCAGATATAATCAAGTGTCCATCATCAAAACCAACAGCTTTATAAATATTCAGATGCGGCCAATCTGGTAGGAAATTCACATCAATCTTCAAAGGTTTTAAAATCAGAAAGTTATTGTTCAGTATGCTAGATGGCTCAGAGACTTTGAAAATGCTATCAATAATACCAAATTGTCGTGAGTTGCCCCTCAGAAAACATATCACACTGTTGCTGATATTTTTGGATTCAGTTGAAAATATATTGTTCCCAATATTAATGTTTGAAACTGGAAAATACCAAGGTGAGACAATCCTTGAAGTGGGAGGACTTGTGGATTGCACGGTAGTGTCTAAGCTGATCCAATCAACTATTTCCCTTGTTGCATGAAAAGTCTGTAAGTACTCAACCAGGCAATCATAATTTTGTTGGTCATGGCGGGATGGCTTGTTATATTTATGGTGATTGAACACGGCAGGTGGCTGTGATTCGAAAAGCTGTTTTATTTCACATGGCACAGATGGGGATTTCAGGAGAACGGAAAGGTTGGAACATCGACAGATATGTTGAAGTAAGGTTTTATCTATATCATCTATTCAGAGTTGCAAAAAGTTAGTCTTATTCAGTTCAGGTGTTTAATCAATGTGAATATATTGATCTTATTAATTGACTTACATATCTTGTTATTTGTTGGCATCTTTGCAAATACTCCAATCAAGCGCTCATAACCCCATGTGGCTGAGGCTTGTGCTGGGCCCCAACGTTGGAAGAGTTCGGGAATATGATCAGCAAAATGATGATTTGGTTTACTTTTCTGTTTTGGGAACAGGTGTTGATTGGAAAGGCGGAATTTTTTCCAATGTTCAGCAAATGCAGTCGCATCATCTATTGAAACAGTCCAGCTTGTGGCAATGTTGATAGCACTAATCAAATGGAATGTATTCTTGGCTAGTTCATTTGCAAGTTCTTCTGACTGACCCATTTTTCTTTGAGTGTTGGCAGATTGGTGTGCATCTAATGACATCTGTTGACTGAGCATTAGAAATGGAATATAGACCTTATATAAGAGAGCCCATTCAGCGGCTTTTAAGCTACCATGAGAGGGGGAACCCATTTTGCGGGGAACTCTTGTCCATGATGAGGGAATTATGGTCTCAGATATGATTTGTCGGAGATGCTCAAGAGCCTCACCCTTGATCTGGTGATCACTCAGTGCAGTGATATCCAATTCAGAGGGTATTTCAGAAGTGGGGATGTAATCGGCATCAAATGAAGGAATCTCCGCAGAACCACTAGATGGATGTTCTGTGTTAGGGGTGGGCATTGGGAAGTAGTTTTTTCGGGTGGAAGTAGTGGGGAGTGGCTCATTTATTATTTTTGCTGCGTCTCTTCTCAGGGAGCGGGCCTCTCTCAATGTGATTTTATCAAGAGAGCTGTTGGAGTTCATGGAATCTGAGTCTGAACTGTTGGTGTCATTGGATTTCCTGCGGGACCTGAAGTAAATTTTTCATTTCGCCTCTGGAATGCACAATTTGAAAGTTGCATGATCCTTCAAAATTCCAAGTATTAAATTATGCATTATGTCAAGATTAACCATTCTGGTTGCATCCCAATACGGAAGGTCTTCCAAAATTGAATATCGCACTCCATACTCAGAGAAAATTGCTTGTCTTTGTTGTGGGGTTGCCCGAAGCCATTTGGCAATGGTTGATTTATGACTTTGGTATGAGCGCGTGTAGTGAAATTGAGGACCAATTTCTTCAATTTGAGCTTTGTGAATGGTGCAAAAATTACAAAAGTGGTTTCCTGAATGGGAAATAAATCCAGTAAGCTTGCGCATGGCAACCACATCCGCAATGGCTGTGAGGATGGCAACATGGATAAAGGATCCTGATGGACCTGTTGAGGTGGGTGCAAAATGGTAACCTTGCCATAGCTCTTTGAGCTCGTTGATGAGTGGCATTAATAGATAATTCAATTGAAGCGCAGTTGGCTCCTTCGGACCAGGGATGATTCCTGCAACATAGACATTCTCGGGCTTCAATCTTTCACTTGGGGGGAGATTAAGACAAATAAGCATGATAGGTCCAATGCTAGCCAACCGGGTTGACTTTCCATGTGCATTAAACCAGTCCACATATATGGAGAAGGCCAATGCACCAGGAATGGACATGAATGGGGGGTCATGGATATTTCTAGTGCCAGTGAAGCGTCTCCAGACCAATCCATCCCAGACGTCACGTTTTGGGGAATCTTCGGGAGTTTGGGATTGTTGATGTTGATGCAGAATGTCCATAATTCCAGCCCGCTGGAGGAATCTGGCAAGCCAATTTTTGAATGGTTGATAAATGAAATGTTTTGTTGGTATAAATTTTTGCTTCATGTTGGTTGTGTTTTGGGTGTGGGGTTCAGATGAATAGATGAATTTGCCTAATGATTGTGTGCAAGGGGGATCATGATCATTTGGGTCATTATGGCGTTGACAGTGGGGTTGGTCAGTTGTGACTGATTCAGTAAGGCCATTAAGAGAGAAACATTGAGGACAACATATATAGTTTTGAATCACTGGCTCCAATTGGAGATGTTCAAATATGGTACTCAGATCTTGAGGTATATGGAATGCAGGAGCGGGGGGACCAGCTGAGCTTGAGATACTGGACTTGATCAGCAGGTTCAGGGCAGGGTTGAGTATGCGTGAAGCCCTGCGGGGTAAATTATACCTTAATGATAGAATGGCAGATATTATCATTCCTAGGTCTTGTGGGGGAAGGGTTTGACTGCCACTATATGGTTTCTGTGCAGTTGAATTGAGACCCGCTGGAGTTGGGAAAGTGCTTTGGGTCAAACGTGAATAATCAGCTGGGAAGATTTGATCCAATAGAATTTGTGGGCACCCAGATCCTGATGCAGAAGTAGGGATGTTTGGAAGAGATTTGGGTGCAATGGTTGATTTGAGCTTTTTAATGTGCTGTTTATATTGGAAAGGTGTGAAGGCAACTCCTTGCCTATCACCCTCAGGGGAAGAATGTGTTTGAGTTGAGCAGTGTTGACACATGCATATACGCATTGAGGAATATGGCCGGGTTGTCATTGTTGCAGGAATTGGGAGTACGGTTGGTTTGTGTATAAATATCTATGGTTGATGTGAAAGTGTTTAGGAGTGTTATTAATTGGAAATAAAATTCAGTGATTATTTATGAAGGGGGAGATGATTTGAGCCAGCTGAGGATTTTATCCCATTTGTAATGGAGCATGAGCTGCAGTGGATAAAGTTTAACATGTCTCATCTGGATGGCGGAATTGGTTAGGCGTTTAATTGGGTAAAATGCCATGCTGCTCAATGCTCATACATATTCTAGTTTATTTACACATTGTGATAGTGCGGGTTTGACCATTGAGGGGGTTCCATTAGTGAAGTGTTACCATTGAATTGAGGGGATTAACATTTAATCCATGTACGCTGGCACGCCATCGTACATGGTTTAAACCTTATTACAGACATAACTATATAACTCTATTACATAAGGGGTTGGAGTGCAGCTAAAGTCTTGGTATTTGGTTTGAGTATGGCGGGCTTTGAATCAGTTGGAATGTGATTTGGATTGTCTTGCCTTTCGTGAAAAGGTGATGTCTCTTTTGTGGGTAAATCCTTCATGAATATACCCCTTTACAGATGTACAATGTTGGGGAATTTCAATGCATATATTGGCAGTTTGGATAATTCACAAAATGTGACAATGGGGAGGCGGAAATGTTACCAAATATGATTACCTATGGATGATGGGTCCCCTTTCAGATCAAGGAAATATCACATTATATGCTGGTAGGCCGTGCAGGGTGGTTTCCGACAAAAGCGGAGGAGCTCAAGAGGAGGCAGGGAGGATTCTCCTCAAAAGAGTCTTATCCGACTTCCACACAACACTTAGTTCCAACTATTCATAGAATTTCTCTATTCTAAATTTGAAAAGATTTCATCTCATATCACTCTATTTTATCATAATACTGAGGTGTTTTATCTAGTTAAAAATATTACTGTACTTTTTCGGCCCTTATGTCATCTTTCAAGTCACATAAATCCCGTTCAGGTTCTGTTCATGACTCAAATAGTGAATCTAGCATAGAATATGTTCAAACACAGTCACCATTGAGTCCCAACATTCCTCTCACAACCCCTATCGCATCCTCAATGAATGTATCAGGTCTTAACATTGATGTGGGCAATCCAAAGGCTCCAACTTCAAGCACTTGGTCGATCCCAAATATTTCCGTCACTCCAATTCCCCCGAATCCCACTAATACACAAATTCATGTGTCTCAGGGGCCAGAAGGCACACCTCAAATCTCCTCACACGCTAATCCCCAATCAAAATTTCCACGTGAGTTCCTCCTTAATCCCGGTTGGAGTCCAGTCGCATCCCAGGATCCCTTTGGCCAAAGTAAACAGCCAACCCTCAATATTCCATCAGGATCGCAGGTTCATGTGGGTGATGAAAGGCGCGTGGATGGGGGGCGACGAAAAAGACCTTTGGAAAATGTAACTTGGAGCGGTCTGTTGGAGGGAAATCCAGTATTGACGCTTCATCAAAGTAAGTCATTTGAATTTTGGAGTAGAAACTTATTCATGATTTGATATGTTTGTTTCATGGGTTAGACATGGCACCTAAAGGCAAGTCAGTCCGATCTCAGGAGCCAATTGAAGATCGTGAGGATGACCAGTCTTCATTAATGTTTTGATGTGTTAACTGATGATTTGCATAGCAGGGGATGAACTTTATGCGTCTTCACCTCTGGTCCATAAAGAGAAAGTCAGTGGAAGTCATCATCCATATGCCTCCAAACCAAGAACGGGTCATGCCAGTACATCAAGAGAAACAATGGTGGATGATGAGGATGAGAACATGTCTCCGACTCAAAGTGAAAGAAATGATGAACCAAGGAGGGACAATTTCACAGCGCATGAGCAAGGCACTCAATCAAATAGTGAGTTCACCCATCCTCAGCTGGGCCTCGCCCAGAGTATGCTTGAACAATCCGAGGTCAGACAGAAAAGGAACCAGGCCCGCAAAGCTCACAATGTGGCAAAACGTGCAAGCCAGAAGGAGCAACAAAAATGGCTGAAGGCAGAACTTCCAGAGAATGTCCATGGAATGAGATCAGCAGTACACGCACATTGCCTGTTCCTACTCAAAGTTAGGGATAAGGATTTTTCCTCACTACCAACACCACCCAGCACAGAAGAGCGTGAAATTGCAATTCAAGTGGCTGGTCATCTCGGTTATGTCCCCGAGGATGTGTTCAATGAGCCATCAACACAGGTTCAGTCTCAGGGTTTCCAAAGCTACTGCGAAAATGAGCTGCACAAGCTAGGACTAAAGCGATTCACTTGGGACTGGGAGAGCTCATGGCAACATCCGTTCAACGAGCTGATGTCTATGGTGTTTTACCGTACATTCCGTCTCGCACTTGTCAGCACTGAGTATCATCACTACTGTTGGAACAAGGATCATAACAACTATGGGGTCGTGGCGGCTTTAATGGAGCGATATTTCACTTATTTGAAAAGAGAATGGAAGTCTATTCAAAAGGATGCCGAGTATTTGGTAAAAAAGAAAGAGAATCAAAAGCTCGCAAAGATTTGTCAAAGAGTTAGTTACTGTATCTCTTCTTCATTGTGGACCAAGTCTGATGATGATCTACTTGATTATGTGCAGACCTGTGAGCGCCGTCGTGAATGGTGTGATACGGCTAAATTTCCCATCCTAGCATCACAATTCAATGACCCTCGAGTATGCTCAGATACTGAGGAGGTACTGGAAAATGGCCGTCAAGTTTACCGCAAAGTGGGATTACGCTGGCGCTCCCAGTTATTTAATGATTTGGTATTGAAAATGGATAGAGACATAGAGTTTTGTAATCGGATTAAAAAAAAGGGTAAAAAAACTATTGATAGATTGCCAGAATTACAATCGACAGATGATGGTGATATTCCGGAAGGCCTATCATTTCAGGTATTTGATCAAGATTGGCTCAAAGGCTGTAGTAAGATGCAGACTAGCGCCCTCAAGATACTTGACATGCCAGTTATTAGGCCTAATGGTGATGCTCTGCAATAACTTAGTAATTTGTCACGGTATAGCACTGTGACAAATTAAAATTTTGTGAATTATTTGTGCAGGTGTAATAAAATCTGATTATTATCTCTTAAGGATGCAACAACTTGCTAAATATGTTAGAATATAGACAATATGAATTGAAATGTATCACCGTCTCCCTTGCAATAATACTCTATTGCTCATTTTCATTGAGGAAATATTGAAGAAGTTCGATCCAGCTCATGGTGTTCATAATTGTGGACCTGTGCCAGAGTCAACAGGAGTTATCAACTTTGTCAATCACAAATTATATAATATCAGTAAGGCTCACGCAGTTAATGATTTTTTCTTTTCTTGGACCTATTGGTAATTGGAATATGGCATTCCCATAAGGAATGATTTCAGAATAGTAATACAATCAAGTGAAAGATGAGCTTGAAAGGTACCTTCCGCATGTTGACCTCAACTGAATGAGGAGTGATATAGTGGATGACCTGTACAGGTCGTTGTTGGCCAATACGATGTAGACGATCAACAGCCTGAGCCTCAATGGCTGGGTTCCAATTGGGCTCCTGGAAATGTGGATGTCAGGGTCCGAAAATCAGGGGAGAATTTTGGGGGGCCCCTCACCATTAAATAGACTACATTAGCACAAGTTATATTGAGGCCAGTTCCAGCCGCGGCAATGGATGCAATGAGTACTTCACATTCAGGATTATTGAAGAAATTCTCAAGCGCCTTGTCCTGCGCTCGTGGTGTAATTGTTCCATCAATTCGTGCTGAAAGGATAGAGTGATGGGCAAGAGCAATACCAATTCTACAATATAAAAAAGTCAGATGGAGTCAATTGGTAATGGATGCATATTAGAATTAACGCACAAATCTAGAAATTGGGTCCATTGGGTATAAACCACCGATTTCGTTGGACCACACCTTGTTTGTTTGTTCTTCATTAAGCTTTGTAGGAGGTGTGCAATTTTACTACTCATCATGCATGTTTCCACATCCACAATAGTTCGTGTGATTCTTGGGGAGTTATCCTGAGTGCTCCTGCCCTCGGGGTCTTCCAGCTCCGCCTCCGCAATTGTGTTAAGCATGATGTGATGGTTACAACATATTCGCAGCTTATTAATATTTCTGAAAAACTCTCCTGGTCCTTTGCTTTTGGATGATAGGAATTCTTCATATAATGTGGAATATTCTTGCTGCATGGTCGGGTTGAGTGGGAGCAGCTCATAATGATGGCTAATAGTGGGGAGAGATTCGAGATGTGTGGTTTTGGTGCGGCGCAAACTTAAATGCCGCAATGCCAAATGCAAAATATCATTGCAACCTTTTGAAAGACTACTCAGGATGAATGGTGACCAGTTATCTTGATCGGCGCTCTGGGGTTGAGTGATGAAGGATATTATGCCCAAAAGGTCATAAATGGTGTTGTGAATAGGTGTGCCCGTTAAACATATTCGACGGGATGAAAGGAGGCTATTAATGGCACGGTGAGTGGCAGTGTATTGAGAGCGAATATAGCTATAAGAGGGGGCAAGGGTTATTGGATATAAAAGGTAATTTGAATCATTTAAGCTCAGCCACTCACTGTGCTTCATCCAAGATTATACGATGCCAATTGATTTGAAAAATGAATGATGTAGAGGGATTGGTTTGCTTAAATTCTTGGGTGATAGTATTGTAAGAAGTGATGATGATATCATATTTTAAGATGTCGGCTTGGGATAATGAGTGACGAGTGGGACCATGGTAGATTTTGGCATGCAGTGCTCCAGCCTGAGCATGCTTGGATATTTCTGATTGCCAGTTGGTAATTAAGCGAGGGGGGCAGATGATCATGGTGGGCGTGGAGCGATGGGGGTTTGCAATCATCCGCTCCTTGGAGGTACCAGTTAGAGCAATGGCCTGAATGGTTTTACCTAATCCCATATCATCCGCAAGCAGTCCTCCAAGAGGGGTATTGGTCGAAAGGGATTCAAATGAGCTAACGACCTTGTTTGTAATGATGTGCCTGGCATTAAAAGTGGATCCTGGGGGTGAGGTTGCCCAAAGGTTACGGGCTGATTGGCCATTGGGGATTTCTCGATCCCAGAGAAAAGCTAGTCCGGTCTTTTGATGAGGGAGGAGGGGGGTTTGAATAATGGAATGGGGCGGGGTCATCATGGGGAGGTCTGATCCACTGGGTAATTGTATCAGTTTTTGCTTGGAAATCAATGATGAAACAGCAGGATATGAAGCAGGAGTCGAGTTTGAAGCGGGAAATGTCGGAGTAAAGAGTTGACATTGACAATGAGTAGTACAGTCATATTCTTTGGGCATTTTAAGCTTGAAATCTTGTGTTCGAAAGCTTTCCATTATGAATAGAACGTTTGGATACCATGTGAAGAACATCAATGCTAGATTGGGTTTCTGAGATGAGGAGGGATCATTGGCATCAGTCATAAATACTCCCTCAACGAATAATATTTGAGTAGGATTGGATTGGCAATTTTCAATCCATGCCCCACCAGGACCACAGTGCATGAACGTTTTGGGTGCCCCAAGGAATGGTATCAACGTTTGGGAAAGGGTTCCCGGGAGAGAGCCAATAGCATGCTGGTGATTGGGGAGATATACGAATATGTTGTGTTGATTGTGCCATAGGATAATCCAAGAACCTAAGTGGGAATTCTCAGGCTTTAAGGTTATATCACTATTTATTTGAATACAAATATTAATCATCCCAATGCAAAGTGGTTGTGAAGGGGTTGACATGATGGCTATTTTGAATTATTTGGGGACAGTTGGGAATTATATGATCGGGAAGGGTTAGCTAAAGGGAATGAAGAGGAATAAGCGCAGGTGGGGAACTTATATGAGTGGCAGCAACAGGCCAAAAGGGGGATGGCCTGTGGTTACGTGCATGGTCTTGATGGAGGTGGGCCTCTTGGGCTCATAATTTTCATATCCAATTTGGGGCATATATCAAGGCAAGGTGGCCAAAATGTGGGTGCACCATTTGACTGCTGGATCTGCAGCGAGTTACAAAACCTTTGGTGGAACAAGGCTGACATTAGCACATCCGAAATTGGGTGGGTTGTAGCAGCTTATTGTGGAGGGCATATTAGAGGCATGTAGTCATGTTCGCTGGTGTGACAGCGAACAATGAGCGTATCCTCCCCAGGTTAATTGTTTACAGGGACCTACTGGGCAATGTTGGCAGCTTCAAAGGGCAATCTCACTGTGGGGATGTTTGTGTGTGGGCGGGTGAGATATGTTCGGTGGCATGCCACCGAACATGACTTTGGTTTGGCCTGAAGTTTTTTGCTGACTGATGCATACTGGGCTTTCAGGGGGGAATGTCTGGGATGATCAAAGGGGGCGCCAGCCGTGAGCCGTGATCCACATATACATTCACCCCTATGGCGTTTGAGGCGAGTACTAATCCACCGAGATTGGCATTGGCCTCTTTTTGCCTATTATGGGCTGGCGTGAAGTGATACACGCGACCTCCCGCAATGCCCCCGCGTGTGCTACTCGCGGGCACAACGCCTGACTCAGCTTGCGTCTTGTCGGAGTCTTCGCAATGATGTACGGAGGCATGCCGCCGTACAATTACTATTGGTACTCAGACTGTGGCATCCGGGCAGTAGTAGGATAGGAAGTCATGATTATTAAATTCATAAATCACTTTGCAAAATTAAATTACAATCTATCTAGTACAAAGCTAATCTAAAATGGGTCAATCCTGGTTGTGAGTTTAGCTGACCTGGGTACCGTCAAGGTGACCTCATCACTTGAACCAAGCCCGCGATTCGCCACCCAGGCATCACCAAAGTCTAATACTAAGCATCGTGCAAAATCAAATCTAAGAGGTACAGTGGGGTTAAAAGACTCTGATGAGAAGAAACTTTTATTCAGTAAATTACATATATACTTATTAGTACGTAGCCACACTGGCTCCACTAGATTTTTACCCTCTGAAAGTTTTGCGGAAATGTCAATTCGTGCTAAAGCCCCTTTAACTGAGCTTGTTCTCCAGTCATCTGAGCATACCATCAAACCACAAACCCCCGCCGCACAGAATGCCGCTAATATACCATAGCAAATTCGATTTATTCCAAGATTCTTGTGACACGCCAAAAGATCTTTGATGGCCTCATTTTTTTTGAGTTTGTGAGTTTGCCTTTGATGCCATTAACTTCGACCTTTGTATGTGCACGTACCATGTTGTACGCAATCATCAAATGGATAACTGTATCCATTAGATCCTCCAGGCTCTTGTGCGGCTTTGTGGATATCTCATTGTCAGCCCCGCCACCTTCAATGCTGAGTTGGGTTGCACGTTGCTTCGATTTACTCAAGCAGGAGGCAAGGTATTCAACTGCTCCCCGTTCGAGTCCAAGAGGATCGGTCGAATTTGATGTTGGTGCAACATATGGTTTGGGTGCAATCACATCGTATGAGACTAAACTAATGGATTCAAACATAACATTTGCCCAAAAATGTTTAACTGGATTAGCGGGGTAAAGAAGGCTCTGAACCATTTTGAAGAAGGAGTGTTCAGATTTTGGGAGATTATCTGGAGGTTTACCTGATTCCTTCATCAATTTGAGATTCCAAATGTTGTGATCAAAAAACGCTTCTATTTCGGTTGGCTTAAAAAAATCTAACCCTGTATATTGCAATTTATATCACCAGTCAACAGCCAATAATCAAGTATCATGCACAAAGATAAAAAAAAACTCACCTGCCATCTCAAGGTCCTGCAGCCAAGCCGACATTTTAAGATCTCGGTTACTGATCACCTTAATACCAACGGGCAGGAATGTATGAGCATCCTTTGTTGGTAAATTGTCCCATCTATTTTTGTAAATCCTATTGATATTATCAAGCCCCCTTTTCCATGATTGTTGAGTAATATTGGAATGATAATTCAAAACGCCTGCAAACTCTTCCATGTGGGATAAAAATATTCCTTGAAAATTCGCAGCGGATGACACTTCGGGCTCAGCGTCGGGAATTATATCAGTCATATCTCGTCCCATTGTATCATGTTTAATTGTTTCCCTTTCTTGAAAGGCTTGAATATTCCGAGGAGAGGCGGGAGGGGTTGCATCATGCATTGTTTCATTGGGTATCGGGGGACTTTCAGTATGTGGAGCTTCATCATGGATTGTTTCATTGAGTATTGGGGGGGGTTCAGTATGCGGAGGTTCATTATCAATATGGTCCCCTTCAACATTGATAATTTCATCACCTTGATCGCGAGAATCGTTTGCGGCTTCAAAGGTACGGCGTTTTTTGTTTGTTTTTTTGGTCGCATGTATATTTGGTCTTTTTCCTAATCCTTTGCCTGGAAATCCAATTACGACTCGAGATCCTTCAGGTAGAGATTCTCCCACCTCCACACCTGCCCATATATTGTAAGCAGCTATTTTTATCAATTTTGTTTTGAATTAGTAATGGACTTACGGTTCAAATCCATTTTGAGCAGGCTCATGGCTTCAGCAATCTTTTGACGCACATAATCAGGAATTTTACTATCATTTTGGATTTTTTCGAGCCTTGGGATTGTTTGAGCAATGTTGGAGACAAATTGTTCCTTGGATATAATTTCCACCTCCCCACTGAAAATTACATCATCTTGCCCATCATCTTCTGTCGGTGCACAAGGTTCAACAGTCTTTTCCTTCTCATAACTTTTAAAATTTGGTTTCTGAGAGCTTGGAGGCTGCCCTGAAATAAAGGCTATGACACAATATCAGGTTTTGAGAGATTTGAAATATTAAAGATGGATGCATACTCACATGCCGGAAGAACTGGTGGATCTTGATTATCTTCATGTGACTGGCTCTCTACTTCAATGCCTAATTCACGACTACTGGCGATATCAGAGATTTCACTTCCACTCTCTGGGGCTGAAGTTGGTCGTTCATTGAATTCTGTTGAATTTCCCGGGGTTCGGGCCATAGCGGAGGTAGTTTATTAAGCAAATAGATGGTGACGAGTTGATTGCTAACTTGTTTGAAAATTTTTTGATAAAAGATCCAAATTCAAGAAAAAAGGTGCAAATGCGATTTGTCGGGAAATTGAAGGAGGCGATGTTTTGCAAATTATTTCATATCATGCAAATGAAATCACTTCCCTGTGAGACATTGAATAAAGTTGACTAGTGAGAAACCTACTAAAGTCAACTTTTGAACTATTCAATGCTCATGAGGTAAGGACTAAGCAAAGTGTTCATTTGATTGATATGAAATAAAATGGTTTTGTCGGCGAAACAGGAGACACAATTCTTGTCTTAAATAGTCCACTTATTAGGTTTCAATTTGTGAGTCTCATGATTTAAACCCTAGCCACAACATGGTGAATATACTGACCAATATCCCCTTAGGTCCTGTTGGCAGAGAAGGCCACTCAGCATATTTCGGCAATTGCGTTCATCGTGTACGCCAACAAGCCACCGTACTGTACACTATGGATGTAATACGGAAGCGTGAGGAGGGTAAGCGTTGTCGGAGGCATGTCGGGAGGGCACTACATGAGCGTAAGGATGGTAAGCAGTGTCGGGAGGGAGGGTAACTGTTGTCGGAGGCATGTCGGGAGGGCACTACATGAGCGTAAGGATGGTAAGCAGTGTCGGGAGAATGTCGGGAGGGAGGGTAACTGTTGTCGGAGGCATGTCGGGAGGGCACTACATGAGCGTAAGGATGGTAAGCTGTGTCGGAGGCATGTCGGGAGGGCACTACACAAGCGTCAGGGTCATCAGTGGTGTCGGAGGCATGTCGGGAGGGCACTACATGAGCGTAAGGATGGTAAGCGTTGTCGGAGGCATGTCGGGAGGGTACTACACAAGCGTGAGGATGGTAGGGGCAGGGGTGTGAAAGCGTAAGGAGTGGTGAGGACGGAGAGGGGCGGGCAGTGTCGGAGTCTCATCCGGATGGAGGGCGGTGCGGGTGCGTAAGCATGCTAAGCGTCGGGGAGGCGGAAGCCAATGAGGTGAAATTACACGAACGTTGCGCATAGTGTTGAAATGGGTTTGGGCTTTGAGTGACATTCTCATGTGACACATGTGACGATTGACGTTGTCTTGACGCTGACGTGACGTGACCCACTAAATCCAGTGACTATAAAGTGACACTAACGCGACTGAAGCAAGATTTTATACTGACCGCGGTGCGACGTGAAGTCAATTGCCGACGATTGACGCGAGATTCGCCCTGGTGATTAAATTTTGTAAGTATAAAATTACATTTATACTTGAAAAAATTAAGTAAAAATGAAATTTTAACAAAATTGTGAAAAAATAAATAAATTTGGAAAAAAGTTAAATAAAAATTATTATAACTTTTTATCCAATAAATAAACATATAAAAATTATTTCACCATTGGATTCCTCATAAAAAATCAGGTGGGGTCACCTCTGAGTGAAATTTTTGTAACTCAACTCTAAATAAGCTTAAATTAAGTTTTTAGTATTTTCAATACAAAAGTTGAAAATCCTCAAAACCTCAATTTAATTCACACCACATGTGGTGTTAACCATCAATTTTTGTGTTAAAATTGAGGTGTTGTGTTTAGTTTAGAAGTTATGAGGAATTAAAGTATTTTCAATTGAATTCAATTGAAATGTCAAAATGTGCGCGTGTATTACATAAGTGAACTTTGATTTACATATGAGGTGTCAATTATTACTGTATTGTACTGTACAATTGAATTGAATTACATGTGTAAATTATAAGTATAATACATGATGAGGAATTAAAGGAAAAATAAATTGGAAAGATTAAATTTGGGGGGGGAAAAGGAACTCCAGCTCTAAGGGGGAGCTAGACCCCCAAAATCCTTGCTGACAGGCGTGGGATGTCAAAATTCACGCAAAAGTTCATCACTTTTGGCCTGGAATTGAGTTACAGGGTCTGTGGACTCAATTGATGATGAGGTTTTGATACCAACTGGGGTAGTTTTAGCTGTTGCCAAGAGGGTAAAACTACCCTTAAGATAAAACAATCATAATAAAAACAGTTTTAACTGGTTTCTACGCCTCTGACACACATTCTGACGTGTTTTGAAGGCTCTAGGCCTGGTATTGCTATAGTAATGGCTGATTTAAGGGTCTAAAATGGCTAAAAATGGCTAAAAATGGCTTAAACCAGCCCTTTTTGGTCTAAACCAGGGTTCAATGATGCCATAATTGGCTTTTCTGTTGTCAGACTGTTTTTCACGACTGACAAGAGTAAATTTTACTTTTTGAGTAAGAGAATTGATGGCTATAAAAGAATGTCTTCTTTGCCCCACTTTTCTCTTCATGTTAGAATCTTTTCCTTTTATTAATTAGTTTAAAACTGTTAAACCAATCAATCAAAGATTCCAACCACCAATTTTAAATCATTTTAATCCTTTTAACCACTTGAAAAAATCATTATAATCATTGTTTGTAACTCTTATAATCATTTTTACCCCTGAACCACCCCAAAAGTGAATTAAAGCGTCTTTCATCACTGTTAACTTTGTCACTTTGTTTCCAAATTCACTCTGGTCACTTTTGGGCGTGTTTTCTCTTTAATATTCTTTTTAAAGACTTTGTTCTTTAATTAATTGCTTGCAGTTCTTTGCTCAATTAATTCCAATTGAAATTGCTCTTGAAGAAATTTCTTTTGTAGCCTTAAAATATCTCTTGTAGAGTATTTTTTGGATAAATCTTTATTGTTGGTAAAACAATAAATTTTTATATTATTGTTTTATACTAATAAAGTTATAAACAATAGAATTGGCGTGTTTTCTCCTAAAAATAATATTTCATACTATTTTTAACTGAATTTTACCTTATACAAATTTTGAGGACAGGAAAAGTACTTGATTTTTAATCAAAGTTTCATATCCACACCTTACATTTGGGGGCCCAGCCGTGATATTTTACCTGTGACATATTTTTTTTTACTCTTTTTAAATCTTTTTTCTTATATTGAAAAATTTAAAAACATATAAAAAATACTTATAATCCAAAAAAATCCTTAAAAAATAATTTTTTTCATATTATAAGTGAGGCTTATATTTTTATTTCTTTTTTGAAATAACCTTTTTTTTACTTAATTAATTGGCTTTTTCATTAATTTTAGTGTCTGACAATGTGGTAAGACAAGAAAACATTGAAACAGCCTCAACAGTAACCAGCATTATCCCTGCCAGTACTGTTAATTCTGATCATAATAGTACTGTTATTGTGACTCAAAATAACCAACCTGAACCAATATCTTCTGAATTAATTAACTTGGACATAAGTAATACACTTCAGAAAGCTAAAAATTTGGCCAATAGTAAGTTTTTGACGTAAAAATACTATTTTAAACCTTTTTTAACCATAATTATGCCTTCAACCAGGTCAGGAGCCAGCTACAACCCCTCAAGCAGCTCCCAAAAAGGTAATAGACGTGATTATGGCAGAGGCCAACCAGGTACAGAAGGAAAAGGGTCAGTTGATGACTTCCAAACAACTAAAATGGGTCATTCTGAAGCTGATAATACCATTTTACCTTCAAAAAGAGCTGACACCGCCACAACAAGCCTCTGTGGACATATACAAAGCCAGCCACAGTGCATACAACAATGCACTCCAATTCAAGGAGTACCAGATCCTTGCAGACCTGTGGAAGAATTGCATGAATTCTTACCTGACAGTAAGAAAATTCTTGGGCCATCCCAACACTTGCAAATTGCTCAATGGATGGCATCCATTGATGGAGAAGAAAAACATGATGCTTTTGACACTAGAATGGAGGAAAAACAACCCTCCACCAGCCAAACCAGTGCCAAAAACAGCCCCAGTGGCCAGCAGCAGCAATTCCAACGTGAAAAAGCAGCCACAAACTCCAAACAAGGGCAAAGGGAAGGCACCAGCCCCAAAACCTTACAGCCAGGGCTACAGAATCCCAAAGATTCAGCAGGATGCCATGGAAAATGTATTTCAGATGGCCAGAACCATGATGGAATTACAGAAGAAGGAGGAAGCCAGATTAAGGTTCCAGAAATGATTTCTGACATATTTGATTCCATCCCAGAGTTGTATAATGCTATAAATGACGTGAAAAAACATCTTTCTGATAAAAATGACACCATTTGTAACAACATTAAAACAAACAACCTGAGTCTGTGCCAAATTAATGAAACACTTATGTGTTTTGAAAAAGTTTTTAGAACAATTAAAAATTCCAATAATGATAATTCTTCTAACAATAAAATAAATGAACAATCTGCCATTATTAAAGAATTAACAGATAAATATTCTAAATTCAATATTGATGACATAATTGAAACAAGAATTAAACAAGCCATAAATATTATCAAGACAGATAACAAGAAAGTCCTTGATGACATTTCAAATTCATTTACTGAAGTAAAGACATATACCATTGCCTTGAAAAAGTGTTTTGATGCTTCACAAGAAGAAGTATCAAAATTATCAATGAAATTGAATCAAGTCACTGCTGATAATACAAGACAGACAGAGTTATGGCAAGAACTTACACATAAAGAAGACATGTATAAAATTGAAGTAATAAATTTAATACAAAGCTTCCAACATGAATACAGAAATTCCCAAAGGTGTAGCAACAGTAAAATGAATGACATTGAACAATTACTGAACACCTTACCAAGAATGTCTACACCTCTAAATCAAAATGAGGGCACTAGAATTTCAAATCCACAAGTATTGGATCCTGATAATTCACAATTAAAAAATGAATTATCCACTTCTTTTCATAACTTGGAACCATCAATGGGCCAAGCACTCTTGAAAGAAGTTCCAAAACTTAAAGAATCGCCTCACTTCAGTGGTGAAGGAGAGTATGACCATATGGAATTCATTAGAGGTATTGACATGATCAAAGAGGATTTTGAATTACCAGACAGATTGGTAACAGCCAGGTTTAACACCTTGTTTACCAGATCAGCTCACAGATGGTACATCAAAATAAGACAAGCACATGGACACCAGAGTTGGACTTGGTGGAAAACCCAAATCATCAACAAATGGGCAAATGATGCTTGGAGGTTTAAAGTTGAAACAGCCTTTGAATCTGCCAAATTTAATGCTGATAAAGACAAAGCTTTACCATGGTTTTGCCAACAAAAGGACAGATTAACAGCATTATATCCTGACATGTCAGAATTTATGATCCATAGAAAAATTCTGAGACAATGTGGAGGTGACTTAGAGCATGCTGTCAAGAGCAGGACTACTGAACAATCTTCAGCAGAGGATATTATCAATATATTAGAAGAAGTAACCACCAGAACAAAAATTGGTTCTAGTAGGGTGAATCTTGAATCAAGGTTTAATACACCTTGGAAAGATTCTGTGGACAAAAACCCCAAAGAAAATTCTAACAATGTTGGGTATAAATCTGCAGATACAGTCAAAAAGTGCCATATTTGCCAAAGCACCACCCATTTAGCTAATACATGTCCAAAAAGGGGAAAAATCAATGAAATTAATATTGGAAAGGGACCTGATGTTGAAAAAGATGACATAATTGAAGACAATTCAGATGATAAATCATCCATATTTTCTGAATCTTCAAAAGATATAGAAAATATCAATGCCACTTTTGACATCATGGAATCTTATTCCCACTTGCCACAATTGAGCAATAGTCAACTTGATTTATCAAAAGCTCAAGGGGCACAACTTATGAAAACCAAATCCCAATAGAAGGAATAAGTGTTACAGACTTGAACACCACCTTCTTTGAAGAGGTCAGAAATAGTTACATTCAAGATAACAATTGTAGCATCTTATACCAATTAGTGAACAAAGACTGTAAAGACAACTCTCTAATACATGCCTTGGATGAAGTATGGAAAGGATCATATGATAAAGGAAGGTTTCACCTACTTGATAGTATAAAATTCAACAGTACAAGTAACCCAATAAAAGCATTAGGAATCTTTGGGAATCACAGCTGAATTGGTTGTTATGGAAAATTGCTCTAGTACCCATTTTTATTGGGAAATAACAATTTAATGATGCATGGGATAGATTTACATAATAACAAAAACAGATACTTTCCTATTGAAACATCTGGTACTAATAAAATTACCAAAGTTCTTGAAGAAAGGAAATCAATAACCAAGAAAGCAAGGGAATACCTTGTTAGATTCAGTGACCCAACTTGTGAAGATGAATGATTAGAAGAAAAAGATATACCAGAAGCTACCAAACTCCTCAGAAGATTCAGACACACTAGAAACACCAATATTACAAAGCAATATTCTTTTTTAGGGGGAGGGAATGTGAGCCTTAGAGGTAATTTCATATACCCAAAAGACCACAAATACAAAAATAACATATTAGTATAAATAAAATAAATTTATTTATATTATTAAGATAAAAATCAAAATATAAATATAAAATTATATTAAAAATAAAAAATTAATTACAATTTAAAAATAAAAATACATTAAATTTTGTAAGTATAAAATTACATTTATACTTGAAAAAATTAAGTAAAAATGAAATTTTAACAAAATTGTGAAAAAATAAATAAATTTGGAAAAAAGTTAAATAAAAATTATTATAACTTTTTATCCAATAAATAAACATATAAAAATTATTTCACCATTGGATTCCTCATAAAAAATCAGGTGGGGTCACCTCTGAGTGAAATTTTTGTAACTCAACTCTAAATAAGCTTAAATTAAGTTTTGAGTATTTTCAATACAAAAGTTGAAAATCCTCAAAACCTTAATTTAATTCACACCACATGTGGTGTTAACCATCAATTTTTGTGTTAAAATTGAGGTGTTGTGTTTAGTTTAGAAGTTATGAGGAATTAAAGTATTTTCAATTGAATTCAATTGAAATGTCAAAATGTGCGCGTGTATTACATAAGTGAACTTTGATTTACATATGAGGTGTCAATTATTACTGTATTGTACTGTACAATTGAATTGAATTACATGTGTAAATTATAAGTATAATACATGATGAGGAATTAAAGGAAAAATAAATTGGAAAGATTAAATTTGGGGGGGAAAAGGAACTCCAGCTCTAAGGGGGAGCTAGACCCCCAAAATCCTTGCTGACAGGCGTGGGATGTCAAAATTCACGCAAAAGTTCATCACTTTTGGCCTGGAATTGAGTTACAGGGTCTGTGGACTCAATTGATGATGAGGTTTTGATACCAACTGGGGTAGTTTTAGCTGTTGCCAAGAGGGTAAAACTACCCTTAAGATAAAACAATCATAATAAAAACAGTTTTAACTGGTTTCTACGCCTCTGACACACATTCTGACGTGTTTTGAAGGCTCTAGGCCTGGTATTGCTATAGTAATGGCTGATTTAAGGGTCTAAAATGGCTAAAAATGGCTAAAAATGGCTTAAACCAGCCCTTTTTGGTCTAAACCAGGGTTCAATGATGCCATAATTGGCTTTTCTGTTGTCAGACTGTTTTTCACGACTGACAAGAGTAAATTTTACTTTTGGAGTAAGAGAATTGATGGCTATAAAAGAATGTCTTCTTTGCCCCACTTTTCTCTTCATGTTAGAATCTTTTCCTTTTATTAATTAGTTTAAAACTGTTAAACCAATCAATCAAAGATTCCAACCACCACTTTTAAATCATTTTAATCCTTTTAACCACGTGAAAAAATCATTATAATCATTGTTTGTAACTCTTATAATCATTTTTACCCCTGAACCACCCCAAAAGTGAATTAAAGCATCTTTCATCACTGTTAACTTTGTCACTTTGTTTCCAAATTCACTCTGGTCACTTTTGGGCGTGTTTTCTCTTTAATATTCTTTTTAAAGACTTTGTTCTTTAATTAATTGCTTGCAGTTCTTTGCTCAATTAATTCCAATTGAAATTGCTCTTGAAGAAATTTCTTTTGTAGCCTTAAAATATCTCTTGTAGAGTATTTTTTGGATAAATCTTTATTGTTGGTAAAACAATAAATTTTTATATTATTGTTTTATACTAATAAAGTTATAAACAATAAAATTGGCGTGTTTTCTCTTAAAAATAATATTTCATACTATTTTTAACTGAATTTTACCTTATACAAATTTTGAGGACAGGAAAAGTACTTGATTTTTAATCAAAGTTTCATATCCACACCTTACAGGTACATAAGCTGGGTTATCAGGAGTGTTGGCTAAAGCCCATCTACTAAGTCCATCAGCATTCTTGTGAATTTTCCCTGCTTTATGAACTATAGTCATGTTTCCTCTATATTCTTGAATAGCTATTTGCCATCTCAACATATGTCTGTTGGGAGTTTTCATGTTAAGAAGTGATTTTGCTGCATTACAGTCAGTTATCACTTCAAAAACACTGCCATCAAGGTAATAGTGTAATTTCTCAAGTGCCCATACCAAACATAAGCACTCCATTTGGCTTGCACCATATCTTGCTTCTGTTGGCTTGATTTGCCTTGAGATATAACAAACTGGTCCTTCTGTAGGTTTGTCATCAATAATTTGTACTTGATGTAGGGCTTCCCCTAATCCATCTCCACATGCATCAATGTACAACTTAAAAGGAATATTCCAGTCAGGCATGAGGAGTAAAGGTGCTTCTGTAAGGGCTTTCTTTATCTTCTCATAAGCTTTAATTCTCTCTTGTGTCATCTCAAATACAGTCTGTTGATCACAGATTCTATAGAGTGATTTGGCTAGAATTGCAAAGTCTTTTAAATGTTGCCTATAGTAACTAGAAAATCCAAGAAAAGACATCATTCCTTTTTTATTCTGGGGTATTGGCTTAAGTAGTACTGCTGCCACTTTATTTTTGTCAATACCCAAGCTTAAACCGGAAACAACATGTCCTAATGCTTTAAGTTCTTCAAAACCAAAGTTGCATTTCTTAAGTGAAATTTTCATATTCACTTCAACAACTTTGTGAAGTACTTTTGCAAGTCTTTCAAGGTGCAAAGACCATGAGTCAGAACATATGATAATATCATCAATATAAATGATAAGACATCCTTCAGACAATTCTGTGGGGAAGATGGTATTCATCATTCTTTGATAATGAGATGGAGCCTTTTTAATGCCAAATGGCATTCTAAGATACCCAAAAATACCACAGTGAGTGATAATCCTAAGTAATTTCTTAGCTTTAGGCATCAAAACATTTTGATGGAAGCCTTTCAATGCATCCATTGATGTTATATACTTGGCTTTAGATAATTAAGTCAAGGTTTCTTGGATTCTAGGGATTGGATACCTATCTGGAACTGTGTAGGTATTCAAAGCTCTAAAAGCTCCAACCATTCTTGACTTATCATTGTGCCCAGAAATGATAACAGGTGTTGTCACTGCAACCTCCTCATTATGGCCTACTTTCCTTGTACACCAAGTTGAATTAACTCTTGGATATGTTTCTCCAAGGCTTCTCTAGCTCTGGGACTGGCTGGATAAGCTGATCTTCTAAGTACTGGGGGATATGATCTGTCAATATTAAGAGTAATATCAACTTCATGTCCTCTTATAGCACCTAATGGTTCATTATCAGAGGCAAATGCAGTATTGTATGTGTATAACACGTCAATAAGTTCATACCTCATTTTTGGTGACAATGATGGATTAATTTCTGCTTCATCAAGTTGTGTGGACACAAATTCTTCCTTATAAGTATCTTTCTCAGAAGATACTACTGATATTTGCTTGGGCATATTGGAGAATGCAAATTTTTTTCTCCTGTTCTCTCCAATTGTAAAATATCTGTCTTTATGGTTATTGATATCAATACCATAAATACTTAAGTAATCATTTCCAAGAATGATATGTTGAGATGTGCAGTTGTCCATTACTACAACCTCAGCTTTCATTCCTATACTTCCTGTTGGATGGGGAAATACAATAATAGTGTCTAATATACCCAAAGGGTACATATTCGTACTGGCACTACTAAATTGTACACCTTCTATTGGTAATAGATAGTTTTTCCATTCAGGAAGTATAGTTTGGAGATAATCTTTGCCTACACAAGTGCAAAATTCTCCTGTATCCAAATTGACTTTGGCTGCAACATTATTCATCAGAATTGATGTGATACAAGATGCTCCGGCAGTATAACCTTTTCCTTTAGCAGTTTCGGTTTTACACATTCTGGCATAATGAACATTAATAAGGTTGTAGCAATCTTCACTATACTGTGTCAAGTGGGTATGGACTTCAGTGACTTCAAAGAAAGCTGTGATGTTTTCAATGGGATAGTCCTCCACTGGTGTATCTTCAGAGATTGCAGAATCTTGATCAGATTCTTCCTTCTCTTCAGTACACTGAACTTCTTCAATGACTTGAACTTCATTGATTTTTGTCTTTTTTGTGCAAGTGTTGGCTAAATGTGAAGTGCTACCCCATTTATGACACTTTAAGACAGGTTTTTCTGGTCTCTTATCCTCTCTGGGAATCTTAGAGGTCATCTTGGATTCTGTTGGGATTTTAGACCAAGTTTTACCAATTCTTGTTCTGTCAATGATATCTTCCATAGCATTAATGTAGTCTTCTGTTGAACAGGGTTCCACACATCTGCTTTTGATAGCATGTTCCAATTCCCCTCCACACTTTCTTAATATTTTAATATTAATCATAGTGTCAGAAATATCTGGTTTTAAAGCAGATAATCTGTCTTTTTGTTTGAAGAACCAAGTAAGTGGTTTATCTTTCTCTGAGTTAAAAATGGCACTTTCAAAGGCATTTTCTATTTTAAGCCTCCAAGAATTGTTTGCCCATTTGGTAATCATTTCAGATTTCCACCAAGACCAATCATGTTTACCATGATCAATCCTCATTTTATAATACCATTTCTTTGCAGTTCTGGTAAACAGACAATGTAATTTTCCCACTATTATTTCATCAGTTATATTAAAGTCTTCTTGCAACATATCAATAGTCCTGATGAATTCAATATGGTTGTATTCTCCTTCACCAGAGAATGTTGGCCATTCTTCTATTTTGGGAATATCTCTTGCAGAGTAGGCATTTTCTCCCAAAAATGGGGTTAGACTGTCTTTAACAGAAAGTTTTTCTTCAGTTAAAGGTGTAGAATGTCTTGGCATATGTGGTTCATGATTCTTATGAATTTGTTCCACACTTGCAATTATTTCATTCTTCAGCTTCTGCCTTTCACTGTCACTTTTTGCTAAGTGTATAACAAATTGATTGGTATCCTCAAATATCTTCAAGACATGGTCTTGCAGAGTCTTAAGTTGATCATTCATTTTAAAAATTGAAAGATCTTCCATCTCATCATGCTGAACTTGGCACATGTTTTCAATTCTATTGCAAGAATTGGTAATTGAGTCAAGTCTGGCATTTGTTACTTGGTGCAATTCAATGTATTTCTTGTCATTTTTCTTTAATTCAATTATATCTGATGCAATTTTAGTTAACTTTCCATCAAGTTTACCAATTTCTACTTTAATACTAGTCTGTACACCAATTATTTCCGTGGAAAGTTTCTGTTCATCATTTCCTGCTCTTTGGCTGTGAATTCCATCAGAGTCCTGGCCATATTGAAGACACTGTCCACGGCTGAAGGCTCTAATTTGGGGATCCTGTACCCTTGTGGGTAAGGTCTGTGCCAATTGGCTTTGCCTTGATGGTTCTTGGGACCTTTCTGCTTTTTCTGAGGTCCCTTGGGCTTGTCCTTGGACACATCTGGAGCTGGTTTGGAGCTGGTAGACACCACTGGTACCTCTGTCTCCAAAGCTGGAGTCATCTCCAACTCTTTCTTCTGGTCTATGGATAAAAGACTTTGGTTCTTCAACCAATTCTTTATCTTTTTGACCTTGTCTTTGCAAGACAGGGGGCTCAATCCTCCTAAGAGTTCTATGGTCTTCTCCTGACCCAGAAAGCTCTTGATGTGTAAGTAGGAGTTCATGGCCCCCTGCCAAAGGCTTGGGCAGATTTCCCACTCTTCCTCTTTGGCTGCTCTGAACCAATTCTTGTACTGGCATTGATATATTTCTATTGCTGCCACTTGAAAATGGTTTAGCCCTGGAAATAATATCATGAATTAGTTCAGGCTCAGAATTCATGTGAAAATCTTTTGGTACAGACCTTGGGGAATGGGGGGCAACTCTGGCATCCTCCAGATATGTCTTTCTTGTGGAAGATTTGGAACTTCTGGATTTGGTCTTGCCTCTTCCTTGTCCACATCCACCTGGTTGGACTGAATAGTTGCTTCCATTTCTGGTATGCACCATTTTCACGTCAATTTAAAGATAAAAGCTGAAAATATAAGATAAAATACACACCTTTTGGTAGTAATTTAGCCTTTTCTGAGTTAAATAAGGTGCCTCTTTTAGCAATCTGCACGTCAATACTGTCTTCAGATTCTGCTTCTGAAGATTCTGGACTAGTTATATATCTTTTACTGAGTCTGTTGCCAGCTTCACAGTATTTGATCAAAGACACTTAAAGAGAAAATATGATAAAAGAAATTATTATTAATTAAGGGAACAAGGTTCAAAAAACATGGCCAGGCCCCCAAATGTAAGATGTGACTATGAAACTGATGATAATATTACTATTAATCAACAGTACTATGTCTGTTCTTATGAAATATAATAATAAAATATTATTATAACCACAATTAAATAATTAGAGAATTATTTCTTTCATGTTTTAAGCACTACTAGTGATTTTAACAGTGAGCAAGTAATTGTCTACAAGAATCAATTACAAGAAGAATTTAATAATAAAAACTTCTTTCATTAAAATAATAAATTATTTTAATATATAATTATCTTTTTCAAAAATAATTATAAAGCTAATCCTTGAAGAAAACTATTACTAGAGAAAAACTTTAAGAATTAAAGATAAATGACTCACTAATACTGCAAAGAACTTATTGATAGATAAAAGTAGAGAAATTTGACGTAGAATTGTGGATTTAAGAGATCAAAATTATTTATAGCAGGATTACAACAATATATAGTTGGATTCTATGATTTCACGTCTTTCTGATTGATTCTGAAAGATTTAAAACACTTAGGAATAGTTTAACTAATACTTACTTGTTGATAACAATGATATAAAATGATAATAAGATGATGATGATGATATGGAAAAAACAGCAAGAGGCTTCTTTTAAGTCAACAACAGCTCACAGAGGCGTGCCATGGAGCAAACTGAAAGACCAGTGAGTGAGGAAACAAGAAACCTTTTTGGATTAATGATTGCATCATCTGTTGTCACGTAAGATTATCATAATTACTTAACTGATGCTTTTACATGACTACCAACCCCAATATGGTTAAGAATAAAAGGAGTAACGTCTGTAAATCTTCTTTTATTCCAAAAGAATCATTGATTTCTCAAAGTTATCAATGTTATTGCCAATTTCATCACAGGTTTTAATTACTGTGAATTTTTGAAGATTCAGTGTTTCACGTAGAATGGTCAAAAATGGACTGTACGTAAAACTGTAATTCTTTTTGGTTTTACCATAGATAATAAAGTTCTCCATTGGTCCTGAAAGCTTCAGAAGGATTCATCAAGAATTGTATTTTTAATGAATTTTTGAAGTTTTTACCTCATTTCTACGTAGAATTGCAAATATCAGTGTTTCACTGGTTGCTATGAGGTAAATCAATGGATACAAGTCCAAAAAGCCTTTGAATTACTCTTTTGGGGTTTATCAATGGAAAGTCATTAAGAATTGACGTGGTTGCAGGAGTCTAAGTAGCTCTTTACCTCCTTGGCACGTCAAAATAGCAGGTTATTTGCTATTTTCTTAAGATTTACAGTAGTTGTGACATGGTAACCAAGTTCCCAAAAGGTTTTGGTTTACCAATTAGTCTAAGATCAGCCATGTATCCAAGCTTTAGAGCTGTCCACGCCTCTGAGGCCTCAGAAGTTGGGTACCCTGGCTCTCTTTGATGTCTTTTGTCCCCCTTGCCTATTTTTTACGTCAAAATAGTAATTTAAGCTTCAAGTGAGATATCCACTATGGGTGTACCAAAAGTCCATGTAAGAATACCATGATATTAAGTGCTCAAAACATGCATAACACTATTCTTAGTGTATATGTAACATGGGATTTCTCACTTTCCCATTATTTTGGTGTGAATTTAAGAAAAACAAAAATTTTCACGGATCTTTCATGTGGTATTGAAGTATTTTCCATTTTACCACCTCAAAAAGTTAATTTGAGCTTATTCACTCTATGGAGCTACCCTAGGTGAATTTTATTGTAGAATCCAAATCTGGCCTTAAATCCATGGATTTACTTACTCAATAAAAAGTTATTCATCTTTTCTGAAATCAAAAATGATGAATTTTGAATATATGCATGATTTATGAGTTATGTATAATTCAAAATTTCTTTTTAAGATAATTGTGGCCTATTTGGGTATGTAAAATATACCTCAAGGCTCACATGTCTAGCCTGTATTGGGCTCAGATGTGGTTTTGAAACCACATCTGGGCAGTTTTCACCAATACAGGGTAAAAATTTCCATCTGGGGACCACATGGCTTGATTCTGACGTGTATGATGTGTAGAATGCTGTACAGAACCTGTATGAGACCCCAGTATTGGATGAACTATGAGGTATTGAAGTAAAAAAAAGTTTCTTTGTCTGTTTGACACTTCATAATCAGGGTTATGGGATATTATCCCATGGTAAGGCTGTATTGGCCAAACTGTGCAATTTTGACCTTAAAACAGCCATAAATGTGTCAGTTTTTGAGATATCACCTCAAATTTGGTTCAGTGTGTAGCCCTGTATGTGTTCTACACAATGGTCTCTCATTTGACCTGGTTATCATTAAATATGGCAAAGTTATCCCATGTACAAGACTTTTGTACATATGCATGTTTTAGGCAAAAAGCTGTATTGGGCTTGTTTGCCTTATAGCTTTTGTTCTAGATGAGATATGGGCAAATTAATGGCACCATCAGATAGCCCTTATTGTGCTCCTTCCAAAAAGACCCCACTTTAGGTATCTCACATGAAAACTCTAGAAGCTAGATGAGAGGTAAATGTTTTATTCACCCTTAATTGGCGTGAATTTGACCATAACTTCTGTAATACTGGTGCTAGCTCAGTTTTGTTGGTACCATTGGATATCCCAGGCTTAGAGGTTCATTTTTCATACCCATTTGATGGGGTTAGTCCTCTTACTTTGTATTTCAGATGAGAGGTGAAAATTAAGGGTTATGCTCAGCAACAACTTTGAGCAGGAATAACTTTGTTATTCTTTGTCCTATGGTGATGGGACTTGTATATTTGGAAAGGGGTGAGTTTCATCTTCCCTTTGATACATTTTGAGATGATTTGGCTCAGATACATGTTTTGGTGGTATTCTGGCTATACCACTGATATATGATATTTGGCTGTCATGCTTGTGCTCTAGCTTTAAGGCACAGGCTGACACACAATAAATAGCAAAACACCACTATAACATTAAATGAAGTAAGCATCTTAAGCAAATACATTTTCTTTGTGCTTTCAATAAACATATTACTTTTGATTTTTTTCAAGTCATGGTGGGGGCCCACACCTTGACTAGTTTTTGTATTTCTTTATAATTGTTAGCTTTGGGGGAATCACTGCCCAATTTTTGCAAATTGGGAATATACAATCAGTGTATAACAAAAAAATCAATAGATAACAAATAACCACTAAATAGTTATCCATTTATAAATAAACAAATCAAAAAGAGATTTTGATTTATTTATTATAAGACATCAAGAAATAAAGACTCACCGAATAATCAGAATTTGGCTAATAAAGAAATAAGGAATTAAAAAATTCAATAAATAAATCTTAAATTGATAGGTAATATTAGATCCAAAGTAAAAAATCACAATAAATAAAGAATAAAAATTTGAAATTATACAAACATATAATACATAATAAATTGATGAGACAATTAATTAAAAATAGATAAATAATGCATCAAGAATGAAAAGATAATAAATTATTAATCAATGAATTACAAATGATAAATAAATAATAGAATTAATAAATTGATTAGTAATAAAAAAGACTTTGAGAAACAAATGACTCATGAATCATAAATAATAATTAAAAAGGCAAAACCAAAAACACAAAATTAACCAATAAAGATTAAAAATAAACAAATAATAAAAAAACTGAAAAGTAAGTAATAAACAATTGATAAAAGCTAAAAACTACAATGTTATTAAGTTTAACCAGTTATAATTAGTTATAATTACTTTTCATCAGTTTAAATTGATGATTTTTGATTTTTTTCTATTATTTGATTGAACTGTATGCGTTTCTATGAAATATAATCTTAATTAGGATTGATTGATTTTTAGCAAATTCTTAATGAATTTCCATTTTTAATTAAGTTTGGCCAATTTTTATTAACTAATTTTAACAGATCTTAGTAAATTTTATCCCATTTAAATGATTTTTCATTTTTGTTTTGTAATTGAAATTATTTTGAATGAATTATACTAATAAATGCATAAATAATAAGTAAATAAATTCATAAAATTGGTTATACTAAAATTCATGATTTAATTATAGTTTTTAGCTTAAATAAATATTCTAAAATTGAAAATAACCAATACAAATATAAATGAATAATAAAATGAGATAACAAAAAATTAACCCATAAATAATAAAAAATAAAAAATAAAAAATAAAAACCCAATAAAAGGAAGGAGCTAATAAATAAATGAATAAACAATAACTAAACACTAAATAAATGAAATATAAATAATACACTAATAATGAATGATTATTAAATTATTCAATTCTAATAGTGATTCATCAATAAGATATATTCAAATTCAGCCATCATTTTTAATTAATAAGTGCAATGAATAAGTAATTACAGAAATATGAATAAACTATCCACCCTTCCATAATAATAAATAAAGAAATAAAAAAAATCAAAATAAAAAACCATAATAAACATAATGGAAATAATTCAAATGAATCATCATTGTATTATGAAAATATTTCTTCTTATAATTGAGTATTTATTGTATTTATGTTGTTTGATTAATGATTGCTTTTGATTATAGATTGAATTAAGTTCTTTCTTACTTGATATTTGAGTAATTCTTTTGGTGATATGACTTTTTATTTAATTTGAATTCTATATTATTTTGAAAATTTATGACATATCTATTTCATCTTTCTTTCAATTTTCTGTTTCTTTTGCTTATATTTTTGTTTTGAATTCATTTAATTATACTTTATTTTCAATCTTGAGAATCAAAAACAAGAAGCCCATATTTTTGGGAAACTTATTGGGTTGAATGATTGTAAAAATGCCATAAATCAAATGAATTTCATGAAAAATTCCATCAATGGAATTAATGGTATCAACAATTGCATAAGTAACATGAATGGCATCAACAATGACATAAATGACATTAGTGGAATCAAAAATTCAGAAATAAAATTAATGGAATTGGAAATTTAATTCATGGAATGAAGGGAATTAACAATACCATAAATTGCATGCACAGCTCCATTTATGGAATAAGAATTCCATTCATTTCATCAACAAGGGGCCCATAGCATTTCCTATGTGTATTTAATAATGTATGGCAAAAATACTTCAAGGCTGATGTGTTTTTACCAAAGGCCCAAATTCATTTAGAATCAATGTATGGGAAGAATTTACTTTAATTATATATAAATGGAAGTGTTCATGTAATTATTTCTTCCATGATTTCCAAAAACTGAATTTGAAATTTGCTTTTGAATATTCAAAAGTTCGAAAATTCAATTTCAAATATTCAAAGGTAGCTTGAATTTGCTTCTTAATAATCAATATTGAATATTTGATGACCCTTAAAATTTGGCGAATTTCCAAAAAGCTATTTATTGATCATAAATCCAAATAACAAAAACAAAATTAATGAAGACATAAATTATAAAAAATCATTACAAAATTAAAAATAACCAATACAAATATAAATAAATAATAAAATGAGATAACAAGAAATTACCCCATAAATAATAAAAAAGAAAAAACCCAACAACAAATAAGTAATAAAAAAGAAGGAATTAATAAATAAATAAATGAATAATAACTAAAAACTAAATAAATCAAATATAAATAATAAAAAGTCAATGAATAATTATTAAATTATTGAATTGTGATAGTGATTCATCAATAAGCTATATTCAAATTTATCCATAATTTATAATTTATAAGTGCAATCAATAAGTCATCATAAAAATATGAATAAATCATTAATAATAAATAATAAACATAAAATAATAAGAGATAACAAACCATCAACCTTTTCATAATAAAAAATCAAAAAACAAATAAGAAAAAAACCATAATAAACATCATAAAAATAAAAAAGATGAATCATTATTAAATTATGAAAATATAAAAATGATTAATCAATTAATTATATGCAAATCATGCATAATTAATAATTGCTAACCTCAATCAATAAGTCAATATAGAAATATAAATAAATGATAGATCATAGATAAATAATAAAAAGAAATAACAAACTATTGACTCATAAAAAAAAATGGAAAATAAAAAATAAATGAAATTAATAAATAAATTACTAAATCAAAGAATAATAAGTAATTCATTCCTTATTAATATCATCCCAAATTAATTGATTAATGATTCATGAATTATTAATATTCATTTTAATGAATAATTTATAATTAACAAATTATATAAATAAGTCATCATAGCAATATATTAATTACTCATGAGAAATATCATCAAAAATTCAGTGACAATAATTCAGATTAGAAGAATAAGAACTAACAAAAATATCAATCCTTCGCAGCTTTAATATTGATTAATAAGACAGTTGTTGCCATAATCAATATATGACTTCTATTCAAAGTTGATTAGTGTTTATCGTAATAATTGCGAAATGATATACAATAGTAATGTAGCAATTCTCCATAAAAGTAAATAATAATTAACCAAAATATTTATATTTAACAATATATAAAAATAATTAATCAATTCAGGAGTACTATTGAAGTAAGAAGTAATAATAATGATTTATAAATTATTCATGACAATAATAACAAATACTTAGAAGAAGAAGTCTACTATAATATAACTGATTGCATATCAAAAGCTGAAATACTAATTCTTGATATTATAATTTCCAAAATTATTAAGCAAATAAAAACCCCAAAAATCTCTAAATAACAATAATTCAGTTCAATTTTTTTTGCCCATATTTATTCCATTGTGGAATTTTATGAACCTCCAATTTTTTCATAATTTATTTTGCTGAATTTCTCTGGATTGGCCTTTTTTTCAAAAATTGATTAAAAAACTTCCCACTTATGAATTTCCTTATTTTTTTGAAAAATGAAGGATTCAATCTTGGGAATCAAAAAAATAGGCCCATATTTTTGGGAAACTCCTTGGGTGGTAAAATTGTAACAGTGCCATAAATGACATAAATGGCATCAACAGTGCCACAAATGAAATGAAATGCAACAACAGTGCCATAAATGACATGAAATTCATAAACTGTGCCATAAATGACATAAATGAAATTAATGGAATCAAAAGTGCATAAATTAGATAAATGGCATTAGTGGCATTGAAAAAGCCATTTATTGCATAAATGGAATTAAGTATACCATAAATTGTATTCACAGTGCCATTTATGGCATCAAAAAGGGGGCCATGGCATTTCTTATGTGTATTTACTAATTTATTCCAAAAACACTCCAGGGATTATGTGTTTTTACCAAAGTCCTAAGTTAATTTAGAAAAAACCTACTTAAATTATATATAAATGAAAGTATTCATGATTCCCAAAAAACTGAATCCAAAATTTGCTTTTGAACATTCAAAAATTTGAAAATTTGATTTCAAATACTTGAAGGTAGCTCAAATTTGATTGTGAATATTTGGTCAGGCTGAAAATTCAATATTGAATATTTGATGACCCTTAGAATTCGACAAATTTTCAAAAAGCTATGCATTGGTTGCTTGCATATAAAAAGGGTCCCAGCTCCGCTGGATTGCCTGTAAAACATAAATGGGGAATATCCCGTAGTTCTATTGATTGTCTTGGTTCTTGATTCCTATCTGTTAATCTATTCAAAACTTGTTGCAACATTCCATGCAGCATATTGACCTCTGAGGTTGAACTAACCATGGATAAATCTGCTGAATTTGACGTGATAGGTGATTGAGGAGGTTGGTAACTATTTGTCATAAAATGTTTTTAGATTTCTATCTTTTCCTTTTTATTCTTTCTGAATTTTCCTTTAATAAACTTCGCTCTAGATTTCAATCTTTAATTATTTCTGAATTTTTACCTTTTATTTACAATTTTTATTTATTTTTCTTTTTATGCCGATATCCTGATTTTGGAGAAGTGGTCCTATGATCGCGTTGACCGATCCTTGTGATCTTATTTAGGTTGACGGGACGATTCTGAGTATTTTCCAAAGCTGTGTATGGGGAAAGTCTTTTTTGAGAACCTTTCCTCAACGCGGTATCATGTGTGAGATATCTTTTATGTTGCCTCTATGACAGTCAGCACAACAACTAACAGAACATTGAGTGGCACTTTCTCAGACTTACACACTACACAGACAACTCATACATCATTCGAAATTTCAAATCGCCTTCAGGGGCCTCAGGTAGTATTCTTTCTTACGCTGGTATAAAACAAGAACTAGTCGCCGGCTCCAGCGCCTTGCCCCCCCAACTTTGCTTCACAGGGCTCTAACAAGCGCACTTCTCTTTACGCACTTGTCATTCATTTCCAACCATTTTCTGAGTCTGTTATCAAGATTCCACCTTCTTTGATCCAAGGTCACCTAGCTCTCTTCAGTTTCTGCAGCAAAACAGAATCAATAATCTTTCAATGGCTTATTTTCAGCTCAACCTCTCGGGAACAATCATTTCATTCCTTTGCATATTACCTCTGGTTTCCGAAGGCTTTTGCCTTGGGACACATCAGCTGTCTCATCGTTTGCAAGCGCGACAAGCAATTCTAAGGCCAGATGCTTTACGAAACTTTGAGGTTAGGGAGGTACGTTATGAAAAAACTATTTCCTAATCTACTCTTTTCAACTGTGCCCCATTCATTTCTGGCCGCATACTCAAATTGAGAGACTTTCCTCATTCAATTGCCGCGGTATGCGCCGAGCTGAACCACTAGCTTCAGGGTGACTTATTTTGTGGTTCTGGAATTACCCATTACTTAGTCAGGGTGGTTCCCGTGGAATTTTCCCGGCCTCCTGACCATCCCGTGTCCCGTACCTAACCAACCCACCTGAAATGGTTGGTCTTTTTTACAGTCCCGGATGATACGCTCCGGGAACAACCGGGTCCGGGCGGGACCATCGGGATTTTTTTTTGTTTCAATATAAATTGACAGTCAGTTCTTTCCTTCTCTCATCATCTTTCTCCCCATCGGCTTTGCCAATTTCTTTTTTCCTCACTACGTTATCTTTGCCCCAATAGAAATTGATTGGAAACGGACTGTTTCCTTCTTTCATTGGCTTGGCTGCTTTTTGTTTTTTCTTAAATCTCTGTATTCTTTTTGGTTTTATTTTTAAACCCCACTGTTTCCTTCTCTCATCAGCTTTCTCCCCATTGCCTTCGCCAATTTCATTTTTCCTCACTCTTACCTAAATCATGTCTTCAGCACTGCCATCTTGTCCTTCAACACCTATTGATCTGGACAATACACTGCCCAACAACCACTCCCAAAAGCGATCTTGGGTGTGGCTGTACTTTTCCGACGTTGACGAAGAATATGTGGAATGTCATGTGATGAATAAGGCTGGAAATCCATGTTCAAAGAAGATTAAACGCGATCGCACTGGTAGTACTAAAGGTATGAGCCATCATCTCACTGTGAAACATTGATTGGCCAACCCAAAGTCCAGTGCAATATCCCAAAGCACCAATTGCACTCTTGATCGATTTGTCCAGGCTTCAAAGACTAAACAGGTGAGTATTTATTTTTGGTTTTCAGGCACTTTACTGATACTCATCCTGTTATGTTTCCAGCAATTATGCTTAGAGTCGCTCAAAACTTCCCTTGTGTACTTCATCTCTGATTGTGACCTCCCATTGTCTATTACCGAATCAACCTCCTTCTGTGAACTACTTCAACTATGCAATCCCAGGATCTTAGAAATATTAGTTGGACGAGCTGCCGTCACCTGCCACTTATCCAGTGTCTATTTTTTTCACCAATCACACATTCGCAACATCCTTGAATGCAACGACCAATCGATTTCTTTCACAACTGATTGTTGGACCAGTCCCAATGTGACTGCCTTCATGGCAGTCACAGGACATTATTTGGACCCTGATTTCAATCTTAAATCAATCCTGCTTGGTCTAACCAAGATAGAAGGTAAGCTGGTCCTCTTCCTAACCAATAAGGTAGCTTGCTGACAACCTCTACCAACAAAGGCGATCATTCTGGAATCTCGCTTGCCAATCACTTTCTCCAAGTAATTAACCGTTACAAAATTTCCACCAAAATGATCTGCATCACTACCGATAATGCCTCAGTAAATACTCGCATGGCTCAAGAAATCAGTCGGAGTGTACCAACTTTCCATGCTGACACCCATTCAATAGGGTGTATGGCACATATTATCCACCTGGCTGCTCGCGATGGTCTCAGTGCTCTCACAAATACAAATACCACTGCAACACCAATTGGCCATCGAATGGACTTATCAAATCTCCTGGACACACCTGATGGCACCCATTTGCAATATGACTCAATCATCTCGCGAATTGCTAAGCTGGGATCTTATTTGCGACAAAGCTCACAACGCCGTGAAAAGTTTATTACAACGGTCAATCTAGTCTATGATGGCTCAAAGCCAACAAAAGCATCAACCCTCTTGACACATGTCTGCACAAGATGGAATTCAACTTACGAAATGCTGCAGCGAGCCTTAAATCTCAAGGATGCTTTTAATCAGTTTTGTAGCCCTGACAATATGGCACCATTCTGACTCACACCACTTGAATGGGAAAAGGTAGTGGTAATAGTCAACTTTCTTCTTCCATTATATGAAGCAACCCTTATCATCTGTAAAGAGAAATACCCAACGATAAATCAGGCTTTGCCTCTATATATTTTGCTAATCAAAAGAATTCAACAAGTAAGTCAGTTATGCCAGATAATTATTTATTTGTATATTTACTGAAAAGCCTGTACTTTAGGCATCTCAACAATATGATGTAGCTCCCATTGAACCTGCAACCAAAGCGATGACTGACAAACTTTCAAAATACCTCAAAATTTTACTGTGCAAGAAACCGGTCATATGTGCAACATTCCTTGATCCATGCTTCAAATTTAAGTTCTTCAATACTTATGATTCCACTTTGACTCACTTTGGTACCTCTCCAGCACATTTGAGAACTATCTTTGAAGAAGACGCAAGGCTTCATTTTGAAGAAGCCAATCCAGCTGACAATAATGCTGAGATACCCAGCACAACCACTACGAATTGCCAGGCTTTATATGATGAGATGTATCCAACATCTTCAATAGAGGCCAGCACCTTGGAAAGCGAGATAGAACGATTTTTTTCAGAGCCTCCTGAGTGCAAGGAGACCGATATCCTACTCTTTTGGAAGAGTAGGAAATCAATGTTCCCAACCCTTTATGTAATGGCCCGCAAATACTTATCAATACCAGCCACCAGCTCCCCCTCAGAGCGTGTTTTCTCAGGAGGGCGCAAAATCCTTAGCTATCAGCGGGCAACTTTGTCAAGTATGCATGTGGAGCAATTGGCTTGTGTAAAGAACTGGGCACGGGTCTTTGGCCCCATTTATTATTCTCATTCTTAGGTGGTTTACTTTTGATTACTTAGTATTTTTATGATGAAATAAATAAAATTATACATGCAAAATTAAGCCGGTCCCCTGTCGGGGTTAGCCATTTAGCCCATTCCCCATTCCATTCGGGAATAAGGCTTTTTTGGATAACAAATCATGGGCCTGTCTTTCAGATTAAAGGGAATTCCCTTCGGGAATCTCCCTAAATTGCGGGAACGGGGAGCACCCTGATTACTTAGCCAGCTGTGGTTCCCACAAGCAAACCTTGCAGCATAATCCTATTGGAACACGTAAGTCGGCTATAAAGCCACCATCCCTTGATTCCCGCCAAGATCCCCAACAGCGCATCACCCCATCAAGCTGTTACTAACTGTCGATCACAGACTTTTTCATCCTCTTATGGACGTCCAGCAAATGTCAGTTATTCCCCTCCACTAGACTGCGGTCCGGCTGGGAGCTGGGCTTCTGTCATTTTCAATCTCACCGTCAGTAAGTAGTCAGAATAGTGCTCCAAACTCACTCATATAACTAAGTCAACCTGGTTTGTGCTACTTAATTAATAGCCTCCATCGGCAGACAGTATGATAGGCTTGGAGTTGAGTTCTTCTCTTCTATTTGTTTGCAAGCTTTGCACCCCCTCTCCCACGAGATTGTGCTTCCTCCTCTGCAACTTCATACCTTGCTTACTCAAGAAATGTTTGGACCCTTTAGAGGCTTTACTTGAACGATATCGAAGGTATGGATATTTCCCTATCTGGTTATGTTTTGTTTGCCACTGACCACCTACCCGTGATTTTTCAGTCTGGCGCACTTCAACAGGTTAGTCATTTTTGTTTCTCATTAAAAGGTCAGTTTGTGATAAGCTTTTTGAATTGGGCGCAAACCCGTCTCACTCGTTTAGCCGAGCCAATGAAAAGAGGTGTGATTTGGACTGTGTAAGGCTTTCCCTGAGTTGGTGTAAGACCTATGCATGACCCAAGAACTTATTGATACATGAATTTATCGGGATCCAAGCACTCGGGATATGACAAAGTACATGCCACTTTTAGCCCAATCAACAGGCACCTTATCATTAGATATTGGCAATATTGTAAACGCGTCTCTCAATTTGGACGGCAACTTTGAGGCTACCTTGTCCGCGGACTTTTATCCTCCCACGCCACAGTTTCCGGCTGGTCAGACTGCAGATCAAATCGTTAAATTAGGTCATGGAACTGGAAATAGCATGTCGAGTTCTGTTGTTTTCCCCAAGGTTTGCTTTTTTTGAGGACAGACCAAACGGATACAGGAAAGTTTACTCCCCCAAAAAAACTTCTTCATCCCTCTTTTAGAATCTTGCAACTGCATTTGTCGAAATTTTCGCAAGTGGTTCGGCCCAAGAGGAGGTCAGTTTACTTGATTCTCTCCTTTTTTCGAACGTGCCCCTTTTTGGCAGACTCCTGATCAACTATCTTGATTTTTACTGTAGTTTTGGGTAAGCAATAGAGCTTATGAAAATCTTTACAAACACATCTTCTTATTGTACATTGGCCGTGATTCCAGTATACAAACATTCCGGATGAATATGGCCAGAAAGTGGACCCAAATGGTACCAGCTTCTCGAGAAAAGGACCCTTTCGGGAAGTGCAACTTTGGATAGGTACGTAAATAACTGCCAAACAACAAAGTCGTTGTTGCAGGATTAAACCTATTACGCATTGTGACTTCAGATAAACGTCTGGCCGGAGTAGCCTATCCATTCCCTGTCATCTACACCGGTGGCATCTTACTATCCTGGTGGAGGTGCGTCTCAAATTGGTCTCACGCGTTTTGTCTCAATGAATGAGGCAAGAATGCCACGAGTTAATGAATGCGCGACCATTTTTTCAGACCGATAGCCGCCATTGGAGCTTATGATGCCCCTTCTTACTTTATCGATATCACGCCTTTTATTCCATACTTGTCTGATGGGTCCCCTCACAAGTTCACCTTGCTTGTAGAAGGACAAGGTGAAAAAAAATCTATCAACCCAGAATGGTTTTTCAGTTGCTCGGCCTTTGTCACACTAGATCCCAGTCACCAGCAGACAACTGGCGAGATTCTGGAGCACATTACGGACTCAAATACATTCGTCAAAAATAACACGTCTCCCAATGCAAAGAATCAACCGAAGTCGGTGGACGCTGGATTCACCGTCACCAGCTACAGAAAGTTGAAAATTTCCAGTACCATAGTGACCGGGACTGGCGGGAAAAAAAATGTGACATTTGAGCAAGACTTACATTACACCAACGAGCAATCTGTGAAGATTGGCGGGGCTTCACAAGTGTGTTTTCACTCACATTCCTACATCCTCTTTGAGGCCTCACTCCCCACTAAATTCCTGCCCACCTTCTTTTCATGAGTTAGACTGTTAGACAAACAAGCTCTGGAACTTCCTCATCGACGCATGGGAACGAAAAAATACTTTTAGACTCGTTCAGCTTTCCACTTACTCTTACGACCGACTTCATTACCCAGCCGAAAAACCAAGGAGCCACTCTCCAAGGCGATCTGGCTCATGGCTACAACCGTTTTCTGGCGTTTCCGCTGCATCAAAGCTTAGTTCACACCGAAATCAACACAACCCAGCATTCAAACGGAAAACTAGAGTTCAATGCTACTGGTACAGTAATGAGTGGCGTAGCCAGGACATCACAGAAATTTGACTATCAGGATAGCCGCGGGAACACTTTTGGTAGAGATGTGGAGATTTTCAATAACACCAACATAATCAGGGATGTACGTAGCGGGACGCTCTCCAAACTTGTTCCTCAGGAGGTAGTAAAACCAAGCCACACAGTGGTCTACACAATGGAAGATAATCTCAAGGATTATAAAGATCAAGACATTGGCCGCAATAGCCACTTGTGAGTCATCAACCTTGAGAGAAAACATTCATCATTATGAAACTGATAATTAGTGATTTATTCCATTTAAAAGGTTTGACATCAAAAGGTTGGGAGTAGGTAATTGATGGCAACCGTTGATTAGGGGATTTCACTCCTTGAATGTTTGGAAACTCCACCATGTGTCTGATATGCAATTTGTTTCAGCTGTAGCTTCTGTTGAACACACACCATAAATAGGGAAGCCAGTTTATCTGAGCTGGAGTCAACAGATAGAGGAATGAGACAGGCACGACCAACCTAAACAAAATCTAATGAAGCACAATGATGTGCGATTAAATTGTCATTATAAAAAATCTACCTGTTGCTTCCTGAACCCGAATTTCCTGTTATTTTTTTTAGGAAAAGAACTCTCATATTTGCAGTATAGTCCTCTCTTTGATAGTTTTTTTTATGTTTCCCCCAAAGGATTTGGGTGCTCACTCTGAAATCTCAAAAACGTTAATTCAAACATGGTTAAAGAGAAACTTTTCAAGACAAATACAAAAAGAGAGTATGTGTAGTAACAGGTCATTCCCTTGTGTTCTGGCCCCTTCTTTGATACTGAGATGCATGGAAATTTTGAGCTGGGAGATTTATAAACAAATGCATAATATGAAATAGGAGTCCTCTTGGAAAAATCAAACCTGTAAATGATGGGGCTGAAATATATATGTGTGCAACTGTAGATCACTTGTACCACAGCTCCCGTTATTATGCATTGATCAGGTTTGTTGTCATTAGGTTGTCCAATACTGCTATGGAATCAACATCACTCTCTTTTTATTTATATATATATTGGAATATTTTGAGATCTTCTCCAGAGAATGATGTTTTAGTTTTGCCAGTGCCTTAGTAAGAAAATCAGAAACTATGTCCTACATTGATACATGTGACATCTCCATTTAATTAGTCACAGCCAGATGTCTCAAGTACTGGAAACCAAACTCTGTTTAGTAAATAGTGGGTATATCTTCTATCATTCTCATATTAGATCCAGTATTGGAATTTTTGAGTTCACTTAACTCTATCTTGACATGAAAAGATATAAGGATATTATACTTCCAGTGAATTTCCTGGGAAAAATTATCAATTGAGACAAGTTTTTCCTCTTGTTGATTAAGAGACTATTTGTTGTGGTTATTGATCCATGAGGTTCAAGTCTTTACAAATATTAGGACAAATATTGAGTGTAACTAAATTTTGCATGAGGTTGCTGTCATGTGAGCTCTTCTCAGTGAAAAGGTCCTGGCACTCAGGGGATTGGACTCACTTGCAGAAGGCTCAGAAGAAATAATAATGAAACTTAAGCAGTGTAAGCAATAAGTAAGATTACCAAAAAGGAATAAATAATAAATGCAGAAATAATTAATAAACAATGAGAAAGCCAACCACAAACAAGTTCAAGTCCACTGTTTCAACATTTTAGAGAGAAGTGAAGGGATAATAATGATTTGACCACCAAATTTCACTGAACAGGTGAAGGAAGGCTGAGGCTAATTTAATGGTTAAAAAGAAGAGATTCTAAGAGTAGATTTAAATTTTATCAATTTGAGATTGAATAATATTAATCAACTGGGAAAAGGTGCTCAGAGGAAGGAAGAGAGGGTGGTATATGTGAGAATCCACCATTCCTGTTTCAATGAGTGTGTCACAATGCTGTCTGCCAGACCTCAGCAAAGGGAACTCTTGCCAAAAAGGCTATTAAACTGGTTGAAAGACCGATTAATACTGGCAAGTTGTAGATCACATTCCACCATGTGACAGATAAAAAGGAGGCTTTTCACAGCCAGTAATGCTTTCCTCATCCTGCTCTTACATTCCTATGTAGTACAACTTTCAAAAACAGTTATACTCTTGGAATATAACCAGGTATAATTATAATATTGATTATTGTAGTCTTTATTATTGTCATCCAACAGGTAAAGCTGCAACCAGGGCTTTCAACAGCGCTCACCACCACTATTTCATAATAGTAAAGCCCTTAATATTCAACTTGAAAGCCCTTATTCTTTATTATCAAGCCTTTTTATTTAGATTTTACCGTGTCACAGTCATAGTTAAAAGTTGTAAATAGTCTTATTACCCTTTTATCATAGACTCAGCCTGACACGAAAACACCTAACAGATATATGATCAGATGGCAAATATCCATACAAGAATACAGAGGCAATATTACTATTGTTCATAAAGATGGCAATATTCATAATAATGCAGATGCCCATTACCAAATAATATTGATAATCCTGCTTATGTGCCAGAAGAAGCTTCCCCACAGATCCCAATGGAAGGAATAAGTTTTACAGACTTTAACACCAACTTCTTGGAAGAAGGAAGAAACAGTTACACTCAGGATAACAATTTTAGCATCTTATGCCAACTACTTAACAAAGACTGTAAAGACAACTCTCCAACACATGCCTTGGATGAAGTATGGAAGAAATCTTATGATGAAGGAAGATTTCACCTACTGGATGGTATAATTTACCACAGGACCAAGCACACATGTGTCATGACAGTTGTGGACAGGTCATTAATCAATCTTGTACTGAAAGAATGCCATGACAGCCCCTTTTCAGGACATCTGTCTGAAGACAGAACAAGAGAAAAGGTCAAGACCTGCATATGGTGGCCAATGTTGCAGAGTATTGCAAAACCTGTGACAGATGCCAAAAGGCAAATAAATCCATTGGCAAGAGACTTGGAAATAGGATTAAAATCCAAGAACCCAGCAGACCTTGGGAAATTTTCTTTATGGATTGGGTATAAAGATTGTGATGCATTTACCCATGATTGGTGTACTCTGTTCCCAGAAATAGAATTAGCATATAAAACATCAATCCATGCCAGTACCAATCAAACTCCTGGTATCCTAGAAAAGGGATGGAACCACAAATTACCTCAAGATTCCTTGAGGAAAGATTTAATTGAAATACATCCCACAGCTGCTAGCTTCAAGGGAATGCTAGACAAAGCTAGAAAGCATGCAGTAAGGTGCATGGAAGACTCCTTTGCATATGCTAAGGACAAATGGGATAAATTACATGCAACTCCAGATTTCAAAGTGGGGGATTTAGTTCTTGTATCCACAACTAACTTCAATAACATCAAAGGTTGTAAAAAGCTGAAATACTCCTTTTAAGGAACTTTTGTTATTAAGGCCCTCCATGTAGAAAATGCTGTTGAAGTTGAGTTATCTGAAGAGCTTAGCAATAAGCATCCTACATTTCCAGTGAGCTTGATAAAGCCATATAAATCTAGTGATGCTGAAAAATTTCCCTTGAGGAATAAACTTACCCAAGTTATACCTCCTATTGAGTCATCTGGTAGTAAGAAAATTACCAAAGTTCTCAAAGAAAGAAAGTTGAGAACCAACAAAGTAAGGGAATACCTTGTTAGGTACATTGACCCAACTTGTGAGGATGAATGGTTGCCAGAAAAAGACATACCTGAAGGTACAAAACTTCTCAGAAGGTTCAGACACAATAGAAATAACAATATTACAAAGTAATATTCTTTTTTTAGGGGGAGGGAATGTGAGCCTTAGAGGTATTTTCATATACCCAAAAGACCACAAATGATAAATTAAGATACAAATATAAATAAAATAAATTCATTTATATTATAAAATAAATTCATTTATATTATAAAATAAATTCATTTATATTATAAAATAAAATCATTTATATTATAAAAATAAAAATTGAAATATAAATTCAAATTTATATTTTAAAATCAAAATTTAATTATAATTCAAAAATAAAATTACAATAAACTTTAAAATTATGAAAATACATTTTTAGTTGTAAAAATTAAGTAAAAAAACCTAACAAGATTTAGAAACAAAATGAGAAAGAAGCACTATTGAAAAGATAGGGAAAGTTTTACAACAATCAGAAGGTACACTATTTATGCCTTAGGATACTAAAATGTTACAAGTAGGAAACAATTATCTTTAATACAAGTTAACTCCTAGGTGATAACAATGGAGAATAATATATCTTAAGAAGCAGATATGGAAAGTCTATATACATGATTGAAAAAAGCAAAACTAGTCTAAAAGGAGAAAAATGATGTAGTTTAGAGTAAAACAGACAAATTTCAATAGTCATTTCCTTTTTCCCATAAGAGTGGTGTAAGATTCATTTTTAATGAGAACTAAAAGTGCAATCACATTACATAATATATTAAACATGAAACAGAAACGAAATTACCCTAAATGCTAATTCTATGAAGAACATAAAAAAAATTTCAAGAATTAAAAATAGATTATTGAAGTTTTTTTTTCAACTGGATTCTATTGTGAAAATATATCCTTCAAAACATATGACATAAACTGTATCAAAATTTATCCATGATCCTTTCTCTCAAGGAAATTGATGAAAAAAATTTCATTGAATGGTTCAAATTTATTTACAAAGTCTATTTGGAAGCCATTTCAATTATTATCCTGTTTGTTGATCTTTTAAAAATTATGAAAGAAAGATTACATTGCAAAACAAAAAATCTATGCCTTAAATCTATAAATAGAAATTATTCCTTTATGATTCATACCATTCTTTTTTAGACCTTATCATTATTTTGCTCAATTAAAATTGAAAAAAGTTTTTCATTATTAATAATTAATAATTATTATTATAACTGAATACTTGAGCTACTTTATTGAAAAATGAAGCTTTGATTCCAATAACAATTAAAATCCTATGGAACACATGAAAGTGATATAGGTTTCAAATAATTTACATTTCCTAACAACTTAAGTTGTATTTGGCTTAATTCTTTTTGATTTTCTTTAATAAGTTTATATATTTGATATGATCTTAGATATCTCTTTCTACACTTTATATGAGGCATAAAATGAATCTGAGTGCCTCACACAATAATGATAGTCAAACTCCAAAATATCACTCTAAAATATTTCTATTCAAATCTATAACTAGTCCTGGTATAATTTTCATGAAGCCAAATATTTCATAACAACATTTAATAATATCATATGGTATTTCAATAGCCAATGAAATTAAATTGTGGAGATATCAGTGTAAGTTCATTAAAATAAATTAATTCAGAAAAATTTAATAAGTAACCTCAAGACTATACTTTTAATCTTATTAATTCACTTATACTGATATAGTAAGTTGTATGGTTACAAAAATTAAATTCTCTTATGAGGTTTACCTTGTCTTCTTATCTTCTAACAGGACATCTTTCAATTTTTCCCCTTCATTTCCTCTCAAAACTTTTTTATTCCCCTTAGAGCTTTGCCCTTTTCCTCATTTCTAACCCTAGGGACATTCAAAACATAATTGTATCCCATTTCAAATTAAATTTATACTTTTAATAAAGATTTTTAATATGACATAATTTTCCTAAGTTTAATTATAGTCTTGATTCTAGAAAACAGGTTTAATGTACCTCTTCTTCTTTTCTCATGGCTTCATAAAAAATTCTTATTCAAATTGTCTTGGGAAAATGCTTGAGAGATTTAAAGTGAATTTCATGTTTTTTGAATGGATCATTCCTTATCTTTAGTAGATTTGAAAGATTCTAAATCAATCTAGTTTTCCCCAAATAAAACTCGTATTCTCACAAATTGAAGATGCATTTTTTGTGAAGGTACTCACTTCTGAATGCATCATATTTTTTCAATTGGATTAAAATACAAAATTTATGAACAAGTTGTCTTCTATTGTCTTCCTGATTTTTGAGAGTTTTCTTCCATGAAGACATAAAATTTTTATATTATCAAACCTTTTCATAACCTTTTCAGCCCACAATAGTATATTATAGCATAGTTGATAATTGGTGAGTTTAGAAAATCAAGGACAAAAAATTACTTGCTTTGTTGTCTTTCCATTTCCATATGAACTTTTTATTTGTGATTCATTGGTTTCTCATCAAAGCTTTAACCAATGCTCTTTGTATCTTAAGAAATTTCCTTTCTGTTTGACTATTCAATGTAATAGAGATCTTATCCTTAACTTGGTACATGGCTGTTCTGCTTGTGTTTGGATACTGAGATTCTTCCTTATTGAAGGGCTGCTGTTATCTTCATCTCATACTTTTTGATACTTTCAACTTAAGGTCCTTTATTTAGTGAGGCATAAATAATTTTCATATCAAGACTTCAGAAACTGAGAGTTTATTCACTTAAAAAGACCTTGAAATGAATTTTTTGAGTCAATTTGAATTTCAAGGAATCTTCAATTTTTTTTCTCCCAATGTTTTTTCAAAAAGTTAATTGTCAAATTAATCCAGATTTAAATAAAATTTGATTTCTAATTTCCAACTTTTCCTCAAAAATAATATTTTCCTTCTTTCTGCTCAAAATCGATATAATATTTCGATGAGCCAAAGTAGCATCATATTGCAATTCTAGGACTACTTGTCTTTTCTAACGAGAAAGAAACTTATTCCACTGAGTGGTAAAAATACTCTCCTAACTTAAGAAGTATCAAAGAAAACGAATTATTTTATCGTTTGCAGCATAATTTTGGGCTTTTCAAGCTGAATGTAATATTCATTCATTTGACTTTGATGATTTCGAAAACCATAAGTCAGCTAAATGAATATCTCTCAAAGGTTAGAGAACCAATGATTTGTTAATCTATCAAAAACGAAATGTTTTGAATCATTCTTAACCTGGATTCATTCGCCGAAGCGTGCTATGAAAGCTGAAGCAGGCAGTTAATGAATAAAAAAACTTAATAACTCAGATGTCTTGTTTGATCAAACTCATTTCACTCCTCAAATTCCGATATGCTGAATACTTGGTGGAGTTGAAAGCTTCTTAATTCAACAAACTCGTTTTGGGCTAAGCTTTGAAAGATTCATTCAGCCATTTGCAAGGCTCGTATTATTCTGATTATCAACTTCTTGCTAAATATGCTGAATCAAATGCCTTGAGAGGTACTTTGAGTTCGTCTTCATGTTCTTACTTGAGGTGGTCCAATGTTCAATCTTCATTGATAATCTTGTCCTTCATCAGCAAATCAATTCAATTTCAAAATTCAAGTCATCAGCAGAGCCACCATAATCCTAATTCAGAGTGTCTGGTTTCATCCTTGAGTGGCTTGGTTAAAGTTGTTACTTGAGGCAGACCGACGTTCGTTCATTCTTCATTTTCCTTTATCAGCAAGTCAATTCAAATTCAATACTCAAGTCATCAGCAGAGCGAGTGAGGCCAATTCAGTATCTGGTTTCATCCTTGAGTTGCTTGGTTGAAGCTGTTACTTGAGGCGGACCGATATTCATTCTTCCCTAATATCTCTTATTGTCTTTCATCAGCAAATCAATTCAAATTCAAAACTCAATTCATCAGTAGAGCCACAGTAATCCTAATTCGGAGTTTCATCATTGAGTTGCTCGGTTGAAGTTGTTGCTTGAGGCAGACCGACATTTGTTCTTCATTAACATTTCATCTTGTGCTTCATTAGGGAATCAATTTAAATTCAATACTCAAGTCATCAGAGGAGCCACCATAAGGTCAATTTCGAGGGCCTGGCTTCATCATCGATTCACTTGGCTTCGGATCTCACATGGCACCTCATGCTCACATCTTAAAAAATTGTGCCAATGAACGCCATACATACCTTATATCCTCCATCCTTTCAATTTGCTTGCCCTATGATTCAATGATAGAACTCACAACCTTGATATGGTCTGACAGATAGCCTTACCTCTATGTGAAGCATGGCTTTGTCTTTTACTATAAAACAAATAAACAATTGAAATCATCGACATATCAGTAAATTGTTAGCTTTTAAGTCATAGTAACATGGAACATACCTTAAATTCTTCATCGTTCGACTTTGTCGATTGGCTTCCTGGTAAACTTAAGGCTCAAAGCATAAGCTTTTACATGAACCAGGGTCTCACTCTTCAAATCTTATTGCTGAAATCTTCTGCGCTTCTCCCTTCTTGCAACTCCGCACCGAGGTTGAGGCTCTCACTTTGGGGTTATAGCCATCTTGATCCAATATGATGGAAAAGGCTTCTCAACCTTCTCACTGATTCAGTCTTGACGGCAGCACGTCTGGGGCAATGGGCAAACTTCTCGCTCTCATCTCACTTCACCTCCCAGGATAAACACTAATCCAAGTGCTCAGTTTCGCCATTCCCTATAAAATAAACGCGAACGAGTTTTCAATCAATCAACAAGTTATCATTTCTTTTCGATGTATGAAATAATTAGCATACCTTAAATTCCCGGTTATTTTTTCAACCAGCTTCTTGACCTTGAGACAATAGAAGAGCATAGAATCTAAGCCAAATATTTAAGGCATGGTTCCAAAGTGAACTGTGAGCTAAATGAAATATAGGGAGCAGTATAGGTTGTTTCTTCATTGTGGAAAACCCACCTTCGAAACTGAAGGATTTGGCTCAGAAGCCTCTCGTTATCTTCCAAGTCATTTCGTTTCATGATAATCTCGACGCTGTTAAGTGAATTCACTAAATTAGCGCAGTATGATAAATTATATAAGCCCAGTATGACTGACATGGTTGACAAAACTGGCTAGACGGAAGGGAAATCATATTGATAAATAAATAAACATAGAAGCCATTTTGTTATCATCTTTACGAATATCAAAAGCAATAGCAATACTACTTTGGATGATAAGATAATCGGATGATCGACGTCCAAGCAGAAAATGAGCTTGACGAGCAAAGGACAAATAAACTAAAGCGTTAATAAGCTATTTTTCATTCGCAATAAGGTCTCATGATATCATAAAGCAGACGGATTATGAGATTAAATATTCACATTTTAATAAAGATCTCCTTGATATGATATGAGAGAATGCGTATGAAGATAAAGACCATATATGTAGAGATATATATGAACTGTGTATAGACTAAGAAGGGATTTGTTTTTTTTTAAATCCGAGTGCGAGGAAGTAAAGGACTTTCTAGAGGAAGGAAAAATGTGGTTGGTTTTTTGATGGGGAGGATGGAGCGCCCATGGATCGAGGGCGCCTTTTATGCCTTCAGAAGAGCATGGGTACTGGTCTAACGGAGAGAAAAACGTCCTCAGCAAGATGTTCACCCATCCGATCAGCTGATTCTATAGAACAATTTTCATCTAGTGTTGTTTGGCTGTGGGTCGAAATGATTGAAAGACTAGTTCATTACTATTGGACCCCTTTTTCTTTCTAGTTTGTGTAACTTTTTACATACTAATTCTCCATATCTCTTGAGCTTTGGCAGAGGATCTAAACAAAAAGCTACACAAGTGAAACTTCACCAAACGATTCTCTGTGTAGGCTTTGAGATGAGTTAGAAGAGATATTCAATTTCTTAAGCAATAGCTCACTCAGCTCAAGTGGTTATTTTACCCTAAGAATTCCCTTAAAGAATATTGAATAAGATTTTTCGTTGAAATTTAACTTCGCTAATTTGATTATTCAAATTTTTGGAAACTCGATGTTTAGTCTTTATCAAGTTTAAATACGTTAAAATAATCATTTTTCTGTTCAAGAAAATAAAATTTTTATTTCAAAAACAAATTTAAAGCTAAGTTCAACATTTATTTTATTTTCAAAAAAACTAATTTACCTACATCTTTATGTTTATTTATATATGATTGAAATTTAAAGTAAAATTCATTCATAAATAATGTCAACAATTTGTAAAATAATGGTATTTTTCAAAAAGTGTATATAAAGAAATAAAAGTAAATATATGGTTTGTTTGTTTTTCTTTTGAAATTCAATCAAGTTATACATAAATTAATCAACTTAAAGCCTTGATTTGATATATATATATATATATATATATATATATATATATATATATATATATGTATATTATTATTTAGAATATATTTGAAGTAATTTGAAACCTTAGTATACTAATAGCAATTTCAATATAATTCTTAAAATTATTTTTATTGATGAATTTTAATTGAATTGCTTTATATAATATATCACCAAAAAGTGATTGAAAATGTATGTTCTAGTTTCTAATTATAAGCTAAATCCAATTAGTTTACTTTGAATAGAAAAATAATAATTTGTCCTTCTATAATCATTTAATTATTTGATAGCGTTTTAAAATCAACTTATCAAAGAAAACCTTGTTTTTTTTACTCAAATTACAACAGAAATCAGTTAATCAGAGCTCTGAAATTAAATATAAATATTTATTCAAGAAAAAACATGACTAATGAAGATTTATTTTCAAAATAATATACTGAAAACATTGGTCAAAATTTCTGATTTGAGAAGGAAAAAGTTTTTAATTTTATTGTTTTTTTATATTTTTTTGTTGATACTAACAACCAAAAAAAGGGAAAAAAATAGTTATACAATCTAACTATTTTGTAATAAATTTTATTTTCTGGAATAAAAAAAATAAGATTTTCTTTTTGAGAAAAAACCGCAAGGATAATTATTAGCATTACTATTATTCAGTTAGAAATCCCTTTGATTAAATGAATTGAAGGAGGTTCTACAAGTAACGAAACAATTCATTCTTGCTGGGTTTTTCTAATTCTTAATTGAGTTAAAGATGGATTAATTTATAAGTAGTGAACAGATAGACTAAAATTATAAAAAGAAAGGATAATAAATATATGTACATAATGATGTGATACTTTTTGCTTAAAATTAAGTTTCCCTTAACTGTGCAGGACATGGACTCAATATAAGCTAAATTATTTCTTAGAAGCTTCCTCTAAAGTTTTTTGGAAATGAAGTTTTTGGGTTTTTGATTTTATCAAACCCTCTCTGGAAAATTAATAAAAGCATGCAGGGACTTTTTTATATTTCAAAAGTATTAATTCAAGATGTAGAAGCCATATCATGTTTAATTGAAATTTAATTAATAACCAAGAGAAGCTCATTCTTGATTTTTTGAATAAAAGAATTTTTTTTTATTTTTATGAATATTTTAAAGGTGAATTCAATTAATCATAGTATTCATTGACTGATTTTTTTATCACTTTCCTTCCCTTTTTACTGAATTTGGTTCATTTTCGCAATAATTTGTGAAATTGTCCTATTATTTCACTATACTTCTTATGATTTCAATAGAGATGAAACCAAAAAAATCAATTGGTTCTAAAGTTTTTAATTAAGCTTTGATAGAGTGAAATTTTTTACTCATTCATTTACACCTAATGTTTTTGAAGAAAAATTCAAAAATATTTTTTTCAATAACCTTGGAAAATGAAGAAGGTCTAGATTTTTTGAAGTGTTCTTTCAATTTACAAATAAAATTGAAATAATGAAAGTCAAACTATGAAATATAATTAAACAAATGATTAACAAAATAAACCTCTGTGTTTTTAAGATTTGATTTTTGATTCTCTTTCTTATACAAAATATTCTATTCCTGATAGACTCAAGAAAAAACATTTACACATCTCATAACATTACCCGTGATTTTATTCACAGCTTCAATATATTTCCATTTACTATTGGAAGTAATCAAGTATATATTCCACTGTATTCTATAAAATTTTCTTTCAGTAACTCAGAGATGAAAAGAAATATGTGCAACAAAGTGAAGCTATGGAATCAATCCGCAATTTTAAAAAATACCTTCCAAAAAAGTAAAAAATAACTAACTGGAGAGCATTCTTCCATTGTTTTTTTATATCCTAACTCCTGTTTAAAAAAAGCTCTAAGCTATCAAATACCTGTTTGCAGAAAGGAAAACTGCATAAATAGCTGAAAAATTGTAAAAAATTGAATCTTAAATATTTGGGGACGATTTATATGGATTCAAATGCTTGGCTACATTGAGAAAGTTGAATTTTAGCAAATATTCCTTGATAAACATATAATAATTATCTTTTAGTTCAATTTTATGCAGATTTTCTATTTGAAAGTTGTGAGTCAATATAATTTGGAGGATTATGTTGAAAATTCTTACAAGTACTGTAAAAATACTCCAAGATTGAAGATTATTTATTCCGATTTGAAAATGTTTAATGAATTTTTTTAACACTTTTGAATGGTGATTTTTTTTGAAAAAGAAGTCTAATAAATTACCTCATTTGTCTGTAACAAATATCCCAATGGAAAAGATGTATATAGAAAAAGAATCCAAAATATGGTGGCTTGGAAATATTTTCATAAATTTAATATTTTGTGCTATTAATGATTATTTTAATTTGTTGCTAGCTTACTTGCAAAGTCCTTCCTAAATTTGGCCTTATTAAATATATAAATTTAACTCAATTCATTTTGAAAAATAAATACTAAAATGATAAATTTAATGTTTTTATATTTCCCCATGAAATGATTTTTTGAATATGCAGTACCTTATATCAAAAATTTGAATTAAACAAAAGAAAGTTTTCAAATAACATCAAATTTTTGTCAAATATTCAAAGTAATCTATCAAGCTCAAACATTCTCACAAATTAGTTTATTGATGAAATAATATTAAGTGGTAATTTTGAACAAATATATTTCCCTTTTTTCAGAAAAGATTTTCTATGAAGAGAAAAATATGTTAATATTTATATAGAAAAACCCTTTAATAGAAACTTTTCATAGAACTTTTTCCATTAAAGACAAAGATCAAATGCTCAACTGAGGAGAAAAGTATAAATAGATTGCAGCTTAAATAAATCGATACAGCTTAATTGAAGGAAAAATGAGCATTATCATGTGTATTGTCACAACCACGTATTTTGACCCTCCTCCTTGATGGCGGCGGCAATCCAACCTGGAGCCAAGTTGGGGCCAATTGGCCATGTCATATCATTTATGGCCAATTGACCCCTTTTGGGTGTTCCATGGCTCTTACGCCATAACCCATTCCATTGGCCACTTATGGCCTCAGGCCATATCCTGCGTCATTGGCCCTCTTGGCCAATTTCCACCTCACCAACCCCCAGGCCTCCATCACTGTTTTTGGGCCTGGGGGGTCCCTTTGTCTTCCAGGGGCTTCCAGGCCCCATGGCCACCCCTTTCATTATGGGGGTTTTGGCCTAAATGGCCTTTTTGGGCCATTTAGGCCCCCCACGGGTTCTACGGGCCGTGGGCCGTAATACGCGGTCCACGGTCCGTAGGCGGATTAGGCCCCTTTTGGCCTAATCCAATGAGGCAAAAAGGGGACAAAGGGGGCAGCCACCTAGCCCCCAAGGCCAGGTGGGTCCCAAACCACAATTGGGCCCACCTGAGCCATTTTTGGCCACCAATCCCTTGGACCCAAATTGGACCAAAAACACCTTGGATCCATTTTTGGCCATAAATCCCGTAGGACCCATTTTTGGCCCTGGACCACCATGGACCAACTTCACCGTCATGGCCTCTGGCAACCACCAGAGTCCACCAAATCATCTCAACAAGCATTTCCCTCAACTTAAGGGAGGATTGCTTCATTCCTCCATGCACCCCGTACTCAAGGTTGCAGGAGTGGTGCATATATGGTGTTATATACCATTATGCACCATTTTTGCTCAGCAATTCAATGGTGACGTTTTCAGGACCCAAATCAACCTTCTTAACTCAAGGTACCAAGATCCAATGCCCATTTAGAAGGAGAACCTTTGGACTCATCAGTTTGGTAATCCATGGCGGCAAATCAGAAGACCATTCAAGGACTCCAATCACCTGGCTCAGCAGGAGTTGGGTTGGAATTTTCATTCAGGGTTATTCTAAGGGCAATTCCCAAAAGGTATTACATCTTTTCGATCAGTTGTCAAGGCATCAAGTATTTCAATACTTCTTGGACAACTCAATTGGTTCATACAGGCGGTAATCAATCAACCTGTACGTACTTGGCCCAATTGGGCCAGTTCACATTCTACTGTGGGAATTAAATCACACAGTTTCAAATTCAAGATGGCCAGAACTGTATTGGCCCGATTCGGACAATACAGCCGGTGATCCAACTCCAGGATCAATCTTTCAGCTTTTCACATATACTGGCCACCTTTCAGCACCTGGGGACTTTTTCCCCAGTTAATTAATATAGTGGATTTATTTTTATCCTTATTTTCTTTTACCTTATTAAAGTTAATACTGATAATCTTAAGTCAGTCATTCAGCACCCTTTTCTTTTATTTCCTCGCCTGTCCAGTGGATATTGGTGGTCATATCCTTATACTAATTCCATTTCCTTTTCTGGCAGGTTGAAACAGTGAATTGAGGATTCACTTGGTTGGCTTCTTGGCTTTTGGCTTCTTTATTATCTTTGGCCATTGGCTTCACCTTTTTCTTATCTCATCTTTTGGCATACTTGTTTTCTCCCTTATTCTTTCTTAAAGAAACTCATTATTATTATTCTTTTATCTTTGGAGCCCTCCAAGTGAGTTCTTGATTCCTGAGTGCCAGGCCCTCTTCTTCCAAGAGCCCCTGTGACATTATATTAATTAACTCATAATTCTTCTTCATTCATTCATTCTTTTATTCTTATATTTTAAATTCATTCATTCATTTCATCAAAATTATGATTCTTTAACGTTTTATGATCTTATGATTCTTCGTCACCTCTCAATTTTCTCTCATTCATTCTTCATTCTGAAAATTGAAAGCTGACCCATTTTTTATTTTTTGTTATCTTTTCAATCTCATTCTCAATCTTAATCAATCTATTTTTATCCATAATTCAGGCATTTTTTATCTTTGGTTCTCAAGTTATTCATCAGGTTATTCAGACACGTTCTTCATATCAGGATTCACTTTGATTTATTCCTCAAGAATTTTTGATTTTTGGAAGAATTCACTTGAAAATTGATTTGATTGAATAATTTGACATAATTGAAATTGACCTCAAGATAATTGATTTACCTGAAGATTTTATTGATTTTGCTGATTATTCACATCAAGATTTTTGACATAAATTGATTTTGACTCAAGAATTCATTTTGATTGATTGATTGTTTCTGCAAGATTTTGATTGTTTGATTGATTGATTTATTGACTTCAAGATTCTCATTGATATTGATTTTTACTTCAAGACTCATTTGATTTGATTGATTGACGTATTTGAAGAATTTTGATTCATTGATTATTCAATTTCCTCAAGATTTGATTGTTGATTTTGTACTTCAAGAAAATTTTGATTTTATTTCATTTATTTGGTTGATTATTCCTGAAATCATGCCAGTTCAACATTCACCTTCAGCAAGACAGACTAGATCTCAGGCCAGAGCTCAAGCTGTTCTGACTCCAACTCCAAGGGCTCCTCTTGACGGTACCCCAGCAGTTTCTCAACTGAGGGCCAGATTGGACAGAGGACCCATTATGGAAGGAGAAGCACCATCCAGGAAGGAAGTAAGAGGGCCAAGAAGATCAATGTCTTTATCAGGAGTGGTTGGCGGATTCCCAGGATTTTCAAGAACCAGTCCCAAGGTTCAAGGTGAAGATGGTGAAGAGGAAGAGTCTAATGGCACTGAGGCTGCTCCTGCTCCTGTGGGAGCATCTGAGGGCACCAGAGGACAAACTCTAGCCCAGTCTGATCAGCCTGCCTCTCATCAGTCTGAACCGTCTTTATTGGCCATTATGCAGTAAATGACTCAGATTATGGCCAATCTTCAAGCAGCTTCTTCTTCTGAATTATCAAGACCACCAGCCTTCAAGACTCCTTCTATGAAGGCTAAAGAATGCTTTGATGGGACTCATCCCTTGAGAGTCAGAAGCTTTATTCAATCTTGTCAACTCATCTTTCACAATGATCCGGCAAACTTCTCTCAAGACAGAAAGAAGGTTCTTTATGCCACTTCATTCTTAGTTGGCAGGGCTGCAAAATGGATTGAGCCTTATCTTTCCAACCTCAATAATCAAGACTCAAATTATCTCCTCAATTCCTGGCCATTATTTGAATCCCAATTGTTCACTTTATTTGGAGACCCAAATGAAGTTAGAAAAGCAGAAGCTGAATTGGATGGCCTTAGGATGAAAGAAGGTGGGCAAGTTGCTTTGTATATTGCCGATTTCAGGAGTTTGATTTCAAGAATTGGGGATTGGGGTGAAAGGGCTCTTATTCATCATTTCAGGAAGGGCTTGGCCTCCAGGATTCTGGATCAATTGGCCTCCCATCCTTCAAACATTGATTCTCTTCAAGACTTAATGGACGTCAGCCTGGAACTTGATACCAGGTACCATGAGAGGCAGAAGGAAAAGAATCATCATCAAGAGAAGAAGCCTGAAGCCTCAAAGTCTCACTCTTCTCATCATCAAGTTTCTTCAAGTTCAAGACCAAAGAAGAAATTTCATTCTCAAAAGCGGGACAAGCCCCATTCTTCATTGTTGAATAAGGACTTCAAGTTGAAAGGTTCTGAAAAGGAAAGAAGAATCAAGGAGGGTTTGTGTACCTATTGTGGTGGGAAGCATAGTCTTGAGTCCTGTGTCAAAAGGCCTCAAAACAAGCTTACCCAACCGTCAGGCAGTTTTCCCAGCCAGGGAAAAGCCTGAGTGAAGATCATGTTGTGTTCAATGGTCTTCACAGTTTTCCTTCCAGAGCACAATTGTGCATTCTGAATACTGGTGTCAAGAATTCTCTCAAATTCTTTGTTTTCTCTTCTCTTTCTGATGTTTTTTACAGTATTCTCATTGATTCTGGTGCTACACACTCATTCATTGCAAAGCAGTTTGTTCACAAGTACTCATTGACTACGTCAGAACTTCCAGAGAAGATTCCTCTTATCATTTTGGACTCCTCTGAGTCCCCTTCCTTATTTGTGACTCACCATACTAAATATATGGTTGAGCTCCCTTCCTTCCCAAGCTTTGAATGGGATTTTTTAGTCATTGATACTCCCAAGGGAGAAGACCTCATATTGGGCTTTGACTTTCTCAATCATTTTAATCCTTCTATTGATTGGAGGCAAGGGCTGATCACCTTTAATACTGATCAAAAGGACTATTCTGATCCTTCCAATTCCTTCCGTAATGACTCTTCTTCTGCCAAATCATGTGCAGCTCTGGTTGGTGATTCTAGAACACCATCAGTTCCATCTTCTGTCCATATTCCTTCCCTTAATTCCCATCTGTCATTACCATCATCTGGAGATGAAGTCTTCAAAGAGATTCAAGATGTTGGGGAAGATAATTCTGTATCTTCACTTCATCTCTTCTTTGGGAATATGGACCTTCCTCCTTCATCTTATCATGACTCCCTGGAGGAGTTGTGGGATGAAGAGGAAGAGCCAGAAGAAGTAGAAACCGTGATGAAGGTTGTTCCCTCTGGTTATCACCAATACTTGGATGTATTCTCCAAGGTGAAGGCAGAGAAACTTCCTCCTCACCGTGCCTGTGATCATCATATCGAACTGGAGGGGTCTCTACCTCCAGTTGGGGTGATCTACTCTTTATCCAAACAAGAGTCAGATACACTCAGGGCCTACATTTCAGAGAATGTAGAGAAAGGTTTCATCCGGCCAAGCTCCTCTTCTACAGGAGCACCTGTCCTCTTTGTTAAAAAGAAAGATGGTGACCTCCGTTTGTGTGTTGATTACCGCAAACTCAATGCTGTCACCAGGAAGAACAAATATCCTGTTCCTCCTATGAACCAGCTTCTTAATGTCTTTAATGGTTCTTCTATCTTCTCCAAGATTGATTTGCGTGGTGCATATAACCTGCTCAGAATCAAGGAGGGTGATGAACATTTGACATGCTTCAGAACTAAATATGGCAGTTTTGAGTACTTGGTTATGCCATTTGGGCTCACCAATGCTCCTGCCTCTTTTCAGAATCTTGTCAATGATATATTCCAAGATCTTCTTGATGTTTTTGTTGTGGTTTATTTGGATGACATTATGGTCTTTTCCAAATCTGAGGAAGAACATGTCACCCATGTTTCCACTGTTCTTTCCAGACTCAGAGCCAATAACCTTTTTGCCAAGGCTTCTAAATGCCTTTTTCATGTTTCTAGTGTAGAATATCTTGGTTATGTTGTTTCTTCTGAAGGCCTCAAGATGGATCAAGCAAAAGTCCAGCAGATCCTTAATTGGCCTCCTCCAAGAAACCTCAAGGCTCTTCAATCCTTCCTTGGCTTTGCCAACTTCTACCGCCGTTTCATCAAGAATTATTCAAAGAAAATCAGTTCACTCACCAGTTTCCTCAAGAAAGATTCCTGTTTCCCCCTCAATGAGGAAGCTCTTAGCCAGTTTCATCAACTCAAAGAGGCCTTCACTACCGCTCCAATCCTTCTCTACCCACCATTGTAGAGACCGATGCATCCGATTATGCTTTGGGTGCTGTACTGAGTCAGGTCTCTGACTCAGGAAAACATCCCATTGCATTTGACAGCCGCAAGCTTATTCCAGCGGAACTCAACTATGAAATTCATGACAAGGAACTCCTTGGTATAGTCTGGGCTCTCAAGCGCTGGAGGGCTTTTCTTCTTTCTCTGTCCTCTCCTTTTGAAGTTCTCACCGATCACAGTTCCCTTCAATACTTCATGTCCTTGAAAGTACTCACTCGCCGTCAAGCCCGCTGGGCTGAATTCTTATCTGAATTTCATTTTTCAATCACTTACCGCCCTGGCCTCCTAGCAACTCTTCCAGATGCCTTATCACGTCGGGACGACGTCTATCCGGAGAGGGGGGAGGATTTCATCAGCAAGAATCCAATGAATTTTCAACAACTCATTAAGCAAGATGAAGTTCAACCCTCAAAGTTCTTTGCAGTCAAGGTGGAGTCATTTTCAAATTTGATTGATTCAATTCAGAAGAAATTATGGCAAGATCCTCAGTACAGAAGTATCCTTGAAGATTTGGGTAAAGGTAAATCTGTCCAAGATTATTCTCTTGATTCCTCCTCCCAACTTCTTCTCTTCAAAGATCGGGTGGTAGTCCCAAATGACTCCACAATTCAACTCAGCATTCTTCAAAAGCGTCACGATTCTCCTTTAGCTGGACACCCTGGCCAAGAGAAGACTCTCAAACTTGTCAAGCAGGATTTCCACTGGTCCGGCATGACTCAATTCATTAAGGATTATGTATCATCCTGTCAACAGTGTTCAAGAAACAAGAATATCCACCATAAGAAGTTTGGACTCCTCAAACCTCTTCCAATTCCAAATGGTCCTTGGATTTGTCTCTCAATGGATTTCATCACTCAACTGCCCCTGTCCAATTCTTTTGACTCAATCCTTGTCATAGTGGACAGATTCTCAAAAATGGCGGTTTTTATTCCAACAATGTCTTCAATAACTTCTTTGGATTTGGCCCATTTATTCATCAAGAATATCTTCTCAAAGCATGGCCTTCCATCAAGCATTGTCAGTGATAGAGGTTCACTCTTCGTTTCTTCCTTCTGGACCAATCTTTGTCAGCAGCTCAAGATTTCAAGAGACTTGTCAACTGCTTATCACCCAGAAACTGATGGACAGACAGAGAGGGTAAATCAGATACTAGAACAGTATCTTCGGATGTATGTCAGTTATCATCAAGATGATTGGAACACCTGGCTCCCTCTGGCTGAATTTGCCTACAATAATTCTGATCACTCTTCAACCAAGCAATCACCGTTTTTCACTGTTTATGGAAGAGATCCACAATTTGATTCAGTTCACATCACTCAAGATACTCCTGCTGGAAAGTTATCAACAAAAATCCAATCAGTACAGCAAGATGTCAAGAGAGAACTTGAAATCGCCATAAACCGGTTTAAGAGGTATGCAGATAAAAGTAGAGCAAGTCCACCTGTTTTCAATCCTGGTGACATGGTATGGCTTTCTTCCAAGAATATCAAATCAACTAGACCCACCAAGAAACTGTCTGAAAGATGGTTGGGTCCCTTTCCAATCTTGAAGAAAGTCAGTACTCATGCTTCCATCTCAATGGAAATCCATCCACCCAGTTTTCCATATCTCACTCTCGGAACCAGTCAAGACATCAACAATCCCAAATCGGCATCAAGAGCCTCCTCCGCCAATCATTATTGAGGAAGAAGAGGAATGGGAAGTCTCACAAGTACTGGATTCAAAGCTCAAGAGAAGAAAATTATGGTATCTGGTGGAATGGAAAGGTTTCAGTCAAGATTCAGAAGGATCCACATGGGAACCAGCTGAAAACCTCAAGAATTGTCCTGAACTTGTCAAAGATTTTCATTCGTTATATCCTGACAAGCCAGGACCCAATTCTTCAATGGCTTGAATTTTTATGGTGCTTGGTGGGGAGAGGAATTACCAAAAGTAAGTCCCACTCCTGGTATGCACCTTTAGGGGTATTCTACTCTTCTTTGTTGTAAGCATCACCTTGGCCACTCTGTGAGCACTTTTCAATTTGGACACAGACTTCTTGGCCCGGCTTTCAACATCCGAATTCCAAATTTATGGCAATTTACACTTGGGCAAATGGACCATTCCTTTTTTATTCTCCTTCCCAAGACTTTATTCTTTCAACACATTCATTTATCAAGATCTTTCTTATTGATGGCACTGGCGGGAGTGGCAGTTACTAAAAGTAAGTTCCTCTCCTGGTGTGCACTTCCCTGAGGGGTCTACAATCTGTCAAAACATCACCTTGGCCACTCTGTGAGCACCTGGCATCAAATTCTTTTATCCAGGTCCTTGGTCACTTTCAAAATCAATTGTCGTAATCCGTGATGAAGATTGGATTCCTCCTCAAATTTCATTTTCTTTATTTTTTCTGTTTCTCTCTTTATATCTGTTTCCTTTTCTCTTTTACTCTTTATATTATTTTAAAATTTCTTTTCTTATAACTTTTTAACGCCAAAATCTTTATGTCAAATCATGTCTTCAACTTTGTCAAAGCCAAATGTCAAGAGAAGATCAAGTCAACCTCAATTCATATGCCAACAAGCTTATCAGTTCAATTCTTCTTTTCAAGATTCAATACCTCTGGAATCCTTACGTCAAATACGTCTCATTAGCCTCAACAGGCCTCTACCTTACCTTGGTGCTCAGGAGCTCACCATTCAACGTAGGGGGGTACTGTCACAACCACGTATTTTGACCCTCCTCCTTGATGGCGGCGGCAATCCAACCTGGAGCCAAGTTGGGGCCAATTGGCCATGTCATATCATTTATGGCCAATTGACCCCTTTCGGGTGTTCCATGGCTCTTACGCCATAACCCATTCCATTGGCCACTTATGGCCTCCATCACCCTTTATGGCCTCAGGCCATATCCTGCGTCATTGGCCCTCTTGGCCAATTTCCACCTCACCAACCCCCAGGCCTCCATCACTGTTTTTAGGCCTGGGGGGTCCCTTTGTCTTCCAGGGGCTTCCAGGCCCCATGGCCACCTTCATTGGTTTCCTGGCCACCCCTTTCATTATGGGGGTTTTGGCCTAAATGGCCTTTTTGGGCCATTTAGGCCCCCCACGGCTTCTACGGTCCATGGGCCGTAATACGCGGTCCGTAGGCCACGTACCACGGTCCGTAGGCGGATTAGGCCCCTTTTGGCCTAATCCAATGAGGCCAAAGGGGGCAGCCACCTAGCCCCCAAGGCCAGGTGGGTCCCAAACCACAATTGGGCCCACCTGAGCCATTTTTGGCCACCAATCCCTTGGACCCAAATTGGACCAAAAACACCTTGGATCCATTTTTGGCCATAAATCCCGTAGGACCCATTTTTGGCCCTGGACCACCATGGACCAGCTTCACCGTCATGGCCTCTGGCAACCACCAGAGGCCACCAAATCATCTCAACAAGCATTTCCCTCAACTTAAGGGAGGATTGCTTCATTCCTCCATGCACCCCGTACTCAAGGTTGCAGGAGTGGTGCATATATGGTGTTATATACCATTATGCACCATTTTTGCTCAGCAATTCAATGGTGACGTTTTCAGGACCCAAATCAACCTTCTTAACTCAAGGTACCAAGATCCAACACCCATTTCGAAGGAGAACCTTTGGACTCATCAGTTTGGTAATCCATGGTGGCAAATCAGAAGACCATTCAAGGACTCCAATCACCTGGCTCAGCAGGAGTTGGGTTGGCATTTTCATTCAGGGTTATTCTAAGGGAAATTCCAAAAAGGTATTACATCTTTTCAATCAGTTGTCAAGGCATCAAGTATTTCAATACTTCTTGGACAACTCAATTGGTTCATACAGGCGGTAATCAATCAACCTGTACGTACTTGGCCCAATTGGGCCAGTTCACATTCTACTGTGGGAATTCAATCACACAGTTTCAAATTCAAGATGGCCAGAACTGTATTGGCCCGATTCGGACAATACAGCCGGTGATCCAACTCCAGGATCAATCTTTCAGCTTTTCACATATACTGGCCACCTTTCAGCACCTGGGGACTTTTTCCCCAGTTAATTAATATAGTGGATTTATTTTTATCCTTATTCTCTTTTACCTTATTAAAGTTAATACTGATAATCTTAAGTCAGTCATTCAGCACCCTTTTCTTTTATTTCCTCGCCTGTCCAGTGGATATTGGTGGTCATATCCTTATACTAATTCCATTTCCTTTTCTGGCAGGTTGAAACAGTGAATTGAGGATTCACTTGGTTGGCTTCTTGGCTTTTGGCTTCTTTATTATCTTTGGCCATTGGCTTCACCTTTTTCTTATCTCATCTTTTGGCATACTTGTTTTCTCCCTTATTCTTTCTTAAAGAAACTCATTCTTATTATTCTTTTATCTTTGGAGCCCTCCAAGTGAGTTCTTGATTCCTGAGTGCCAGGCCCTCTTCTTCCAAGAGCCCCTGTGACAGTGTATGCTGTAGAAAATATCTAGTACATCATTTAGTAAGGAGAAATTCAAACCTCTTAAAAAATAAGATATAATTTTAATTAAGTTCTCAACTCACCATTTTGTGCATGAATGTTTCTGTAACTTCAATTTTTTTCTTATGAAAAATGTCTTGAGAAAAAGGAAAATAAATAAATTGAATTTATCATTACATAAAAATATGTGGAACTCTTCCTTTAAGGGAAAATTAAACCTTGGAATATCAGGATAGGCTCCACAACTGTAGTGATTTTTTTATAATTATTTCAGCCTTTTTAAAATTTGATAATGCCATTGATTGAATTTTTCAATGGAATTAATCCAAAAATTCTTGTTTCATGAAGAAAGGATTCTCAATAATCTTCACTACATCTATCTATAAAAGATGTGATTCAAGCAAGAAGTAAGTGTAATTATATACTTTTTTTCATTTATGTATAATTGAGCTTGTTTGTAATTTTTCTGATTCTGATTTTCTATGACTTTCATCAGGTGATCAAAAAAGGAGTTAGAGAACTTCTCTTGAATTTTAAGAGATTTCATTATATTACCCCTGCCAAAGAACATCAACTGAGCATTTTGAGTACTGGAATATCAGTTAAGAAAAGAAATGCTCTTAATACTCCAAGTTTCTTCATATTTTAATATTCTCAAAGATCTTAAAAAACATTAATATTCAATGATTTCTACCTATAAGAAATATTATTCCCTTGAATTAACAAGAAGGATCACATATGTATTCTTCAACCAATGGTATACTCCCAGACCCAAGTCTTAGGTTGAGAATTAATATACACCTTTACATGTGATATGGGAATGGTGGGATAAATAAACTAATTATGCTCTTTATTAAATCTATACCTTATCTTTTTTACCAAATAAAATGAGTTTTTATTTACAGGTAGTTTGTTTAAATTTCTGGAAGAATATGATTGATAAAAAATAAATTATTTTCCTTTTGTTTTTTATTTATAATAATATTCTACTGGCCCCTTTTGTGGAAGTTCTGAAATAAATAATTTTTCAATATCACTTTAATGAAATAAAGTATCCAGTTTGTGAGAATTGAGGCATGTTTTACATACCCAAAGAGGCCACAAATAAGTCTTAAATAATTTTTGAATTATGAAAAAAAATATTCATTGTATACTCAAAATTAATTTTTCTCATATAGAAAATATGAATAAACTTTTTCTGAGGAAGTGAATCCATGGATTTAAGGGCAGATTTGGATTTTGAAAATGAAGACACCAAGGGGAGCACCATACAGTGAATGTGGTTAAACTCACTGTATGAGGTGGAAATATGGAAAATACTTAAACACCTCTTAAGAAATAAGACATAAACAAGCTGTGACAGCTTTTGTTTTTTACATTTTTATGCCAAAATGGTAAGGCTCTTATGAGTCCCATATTACATATATTCTGAAATGAGTATTATTAATATTTATGGCACTTAGAAATACTTTATTGTTAAATAAAGGTTTCATAACATAGTATTTAATATTAGTCTTTAACCTTTAATTGCTACTTTGAATGTATAAATAGCTAAGGGGCACAAAATACATCAAAGACAGGCAAGGTACCTAACATCTGAGGCTCCTGAGGCATAGATGATAATGAAGCTTAGATTAATGGCCTATATTTACCAATTCTTCAATTAAAAACTTTTAGGAACCTTTTTACTAATGTTTCACAGGGGCTCTTCTAAGTGAAGAGGTCCTGGCACTCAGTAAACTGGGACTCACTGCAGAGGGCTCAAAGGATAAGATAGGGCAAAACACTTAAGAGTGTAATGAGAGAAATATTGCTAAGAAATACTAATATAAGCAAAGCAGCAACAAAAATAAGAATATTAAATAGAAGAGCCAACCACAAACAAGTCCAACTCCACTGTTTCAACCTGTCAGAAGGAGAGAGGAGGTTTAATAAGAATATGGCCACCACACCTCATACTGAACAGGTGAGAGAAAAATGCAAAGAATAACTTAATACCAATAATGATAATACCCAAAAATAAGAGTAAGAATAATTATAAAATAATAAATCAACTAAATTAATTAACTGGAGAAAAGTCCCCAGAGGAGAGAAAGAGGGGCCAATATATGTGAGAATCACCAGCCCTGATCCAGAAAGAGAGTTTTCATGAGAGGGATTGATGATTGAATTGGATCTTCCCAATACAGGTCCTGTACAATATGTACAGGATCTGTACAGGAGGAGTGGTAGTGTTGAGTGATAATACAGTTTCAGGATGGTGTATCCAAGCTGTATTGGGTAATTTCAACCTGTACAAGTATTGACAGGCTGTATTTATTCACCAGACTGTATGCATGTTTCAGCAAGGAAGATTGCTGATACACACAGTGGATTTCTGATTTGAGGTGTTGGAGTGGGTGTAAGATTGAATACCCTTACCCCTGACTAGCTGTTGGGATGGTATCCCTCTCTTGAAACTGGTGGGCTCCTGAACAACATAATACACTGCCACTGTTGAGTGGCATCACAAAATCCCCACATTTTTTTATAAAAATTTTCTTTTGATTTTTCTTTTCCTCTTGACCATTATCCTGAAAATCCTTCCCTCTCTTCATTGTCTTTGATTATCTGTCTTCTCCCCTTCTTTTAATCTCAATTAAGTTCTTTGATCTTTGAATCATACTCTTCTTCTGAATTTCAATCAATATCTCCCTTAAAGAAATGACCTTTAGGCTGTATCCCAAAACTAAGGTCATAGAGTTCTTCACCTTGAAAAATGATTCATGATGGTGATATGGACATATATACCCATTATTGACCGAGAAATTTTTCCTCTTAGCTCCACTTCACCTTTATTGACCTCTGGCATCATCCAAGGAGGGGACTTGTCCCCATTTTCCTAAAAATTTGGCCTTATTTTGGACCCTCTTGAGTGTTTTGGGTCCCGGCCAATCCCATGGCCATTATTGATGGATTGCTGATGAGGGGCCTTTATGACCCTTTTCTGTCTTTTGGGATCCTTTGGTATTTGGTGTGTCCTACAGTCCATTGGGGTTACTAGAGCTATAAGGTGTGGATATGAAACTTTGATTAAAAATCAAGTGCTTTTCCTGTCCTCAAAATTTGTATAAGGTAAAATATGATTGCAAAATAGTATGAGATAGTATTTTTAAGAGAAAAAATTCCAATTTTACTGTTTCTAACCTTATAAGTATAAAATAATACTATTATGAAAATTTATTGTTTTACCAACAATAAAAATTTATCCCAAAATACTCTACAAGAGATATTCAAGGCTAAAAAAGGGATTTCTTCAAGAACAATTTCAATTGGAATCAATTGAGCAAAGAATTGCGAGAAATGAATTAAAAAAAAGTCTTTAAAGAGAAATTTAAAGAGAAAACACACCCAATAGTGACCAGAGTGAATTTCAAAACCAAGTGACAAAGCTAACAGTGATGAAAGATGCTTTAATTCATTTATGGGGTGTTCCAAGGGGAAAAAATGACTATAATAGTTACGAAAAATAATTGTAGTGGCTTTAAACATGGTTAAGAGGTTTGAAAATCATTTGAAAAGGGTGGTTGGAATCTTTTATTGATTGGTTTAACAGTGTTTAAACTAATTATAAAAGGAAAAGATTCTAACATGAAGAGAAAGGTGGGGCAAAGAAGACATTCTTTCATAGCCATCAATTTTCTTAGGAAAAAAAAGGAAAATTTACTCTTGTCAGTCGTGGAAAACTCTCTGACAACAGAAAAACCAATTATGGCACCATTGAACCTGGGTTTAGACCAAAAAAGGGCTGATTTTAGCCATTTTTGGCTATTTTAGACCCTTAAATCAGCCATTACTATAGTAATAACTGGTCTAGAGCCTTTGAAACACATCAGAATGTGTGTAAGAGAAGGATAAACTAGTTGAAACTGTTTTTACTAATATTGTTTTAACTTAAGGGTAGTTTTACCCTCTTGGAAACAGTTAAAACTGCCCTGGTTGGTATCAAAAGCTCATCATCAATTGAGTCACGGACCCTGTGACTCAATTCCAAGCCAAAAGTGATGAATGTTTTCATGGATTTTGACATCCCACACCTGTCAGCAAGAATTTTGGGGGTCTGGCTCCCCCTTGGAGCTAGAGTACCTTTTCCCCCCAGAATTCATCTTTCCAGTTTATTTTTTCTTTCATTCCTCATCTTGTAATACACTTGGAATTTACATATACAATTCAATTGAATTTTACAGGACATGACTGTAATAATTGATACCTAATATGTAAATTACAGTCCACTTATGTAATACATGCACACATTTTGACATTTCAATTGAAAATACTTCAATTACTCATAACTTCTAAAATACACACAACACCTGAATTTTAACACAAAAATTAATTTTCAACACCACATGTGGTGTGAATTGAATTAAGGTTTTGGAGATTTTCAGCTTTTGTTCAGAAAATACTAAAAACTTGATTTAAGCTTATTTAGAGTAGAGTTACAGAAACTTTACCCAGGGGTGACCCCACCTTATTTTTTATGAGGAATCTAATGTTGAAGTAATTTTCTTAAGTTTATTTATTGGATAAAAAGTTATAATATATTTTATGTAACTTTATGCCAAGAATATTTTAATTTCATTAATTTTAATAAAAATTCATTTTTACTTGATTTTTTCCAAGTAAAAATGCATTTTCATAATTTTAAATTTTAATGTAATTTTCTTTTAAGTTATAATACAATTTTCACTTTTGTATATAAATTTAAATTTATATTTTAATTTTGATTTTGATAGGATAAATAAATTCATTTTATTTATATATGTATCTTAGTTTGTTATTTGTGGTCTTTTGGGTATATGAAAATACCTCTAAGGCTCACATTCCCTCCCCCTAAAAAGAGAATATTACTTTGTAATATTGTTATTTCTAGGGTGTCTGAACCTTCTCAGAAGTTTAGTAGCTTCAGTTATGTCCTTTTCTGCTAACCATTCATCTTCACTAGTTGGGTGACTGTACCTAACAAGGTATTCTGTTAATTTATTGGCTTTCAACTTTCTTTCTTTGAGAACTTTGGTAATCTTCTTAATACCAGATGATTCAATAGGAGGTATAACTTGGGGAACTTTATTCCTAAAAGAAAATTTTTCAGCATCACTAGATTTATATGGCTTCATCAAGCTCACTGGAAATGTAGGATTCTTCTTGCTAAGTTCTTCAGATAATTCTACTTCAATAACATTTTCTCCATTGAGTGCCTTAATAACAAAAGGTCCTGAAAAGGAGTCTTTCAGCTTTTTACATCCTTTGATGTTATTGAAGTTAGTGGTGGATCCAAGTACTAAATCCCCCACTTTGAAATATGGAATGGCATGTGACTTGTCCCATTTGTCCTTAGCATATGCAAAAGAGTCTTCCATGCACCTTACTGCATGCTTTCTAGCTTTGTCTAGCACTCTTTTAACTCTAGAAGCTGTAAAATTTATTTCAACCAATTGTTTCCTCAAGGAATCTTCAGGTAATTTGGGATTCCATCCTTTTTCTAGAATAGCATTCGTTTAATTGATACTGGCATGAATGGATGTCTTACCTGCCAATTCCAGTTCTGGTTAAAGATTACACCAATCATGGGTAAATTCATCACAATCTTTAAATTCAAGGCCATATGCACAATATCTTCTTACCATGTCTTCCAAGGTTTGCATCATCCTTTCAGCCAGACCATCAGTTTGTGGGTGGTAGGGTGTAGAGAAGGATAATTTTTTCCCAAATAGTTGGTGATGATTTGTCCATAGTGCTGAGGTGAACTTGGGATCTCTGTCACTAATGATGTTTGTGAATATGCCAGTCCATGATATTACTCTATTCCATATCAGAAGAGCTGTCTCCATGGCTGTATCATCCTTGTGACATGGTAGAAAGATTGGAGTTTTACTAAATCTGTCACAAATCACTAGGGAAGCATTATAGTTTCTGTCACCCCCTGATGGCAGGCCAGTTACCAAATCCATGTGGACAATTTCCCAACATCTGCTGGGTGTCACAACCATGGCAATTCACCTCCTTGGATCCCCATATGGAATATCAAGCCACAGTTATCTTATGGCCAAGTGGCCATACCCATCACCAGTGGCCAATATGGCCACGTCATCATCTTATGGACCATTTATGGCCATTTGTGTTTTGGGGCCTTCATGGCCCTTCACCTCAATCCAGAACCCATAGCGGCAATTTATGCCCAAATGGGTATTTCTGGTCATTTCCCTCAAAACCAGGGGAAATGGACCAAATGTCTGTTTCTGGCCATTTGGGCTCATAATGCGCATTTGTGCACTTTGACGCAAAGTGTCCAAAAGACACTTTCCCGCCTTTTGGGCCAGTTTTTGGCTCAGAACCCAAAAGTGGCCAAAAACCCCAAAGGGCCCAGAAGAAACTTTCCAAGCTCTGAAGCCATCACATCCATCCTTTTCCCCTCTGCCTTTCCATCTCAAGACCTTTGGACGTAATCTTTTTGCCAATTAACCAATATGCCATAAATGATGTTATATATCATCGTGCATCATTTTTCAACAGAAATTCAATGGTGGAAATATCAAATGGTCATTTCAACATTCCAACATCTCATCACATCATCAAGGCACCCAATCATTCAGAGGAATCATCAAGGCTCAAGAGCAAGTGTTTCAGCATCAAAGACCAATGAGGCCATCAAGCAGTCATTGGTTATTCTCACTCCAAGTATTCCTTCCAAGGGAATACTGTAAATTAATTCTCAAAGTGTATTCAAGAGGCAGTGCCAAAAGAAGTTGTCAAGTGTCAAAGCTCCACTCAATCCATCTTGGCAACCATATTCATTTCAATACAGTCTGGATCCATCAAGAACTGTATTTCATTTTCAAGCATGGGAAATTCATTCAACCCAATTCAATTTCAATATCAGCCAGCTCTATCAATTCCCGAAACAATCAATACAGCCTCAAGGATCAATACAGATCAGCTTTCAGCCTGAAGAACTCAAGCTCCCAGCTTTTCACATATACCGGCTACCCTTTCCACCCTGGGGGGTTTTCCCCAGTTAATTAATATACTTTGATTTATTTTTATCTTTATTTTCTTTTCATTCTAGTTAAGCAAATACTGATATTATTAAGTCAGTCATTTAGTACCTTTCTCTTCCTCTTTCTTTGCCTGTCAATGGATATTTGGTGGTCATATCCTTACTAATTCCATTATTCATTTTTGGAAGGTTGAAACAGTGATTAAGGACTTACTTGGTTGGCTCTTTGGCCATTTGGCTTCCCTTTCCTCTTTTTATCTCATCTTGTACCTGCATATCTTTTAGAGGAATTCATTCTTATTATTTTTAATCTTTATTCTTTTGGAGTCTTCCAAGTGAGGTCCCTGATTGCTGAGTGTCAGGCCACTCTTGTATTTCTGTCCAATAGCCCCTGTGACACTGGGTTCTTGGATCTTGATCATATTTCCAAGTCCTTTGCCAGTGGATTTTTTTTGACATCTGGTACAGGTTTTGCAATACTCTGGACCATCCTTCTGCCACATTGGCCACCATATGCAGGTTTTTATTTTTTCTCTTGTTCTGTCCTCAAACAGATGTCCTGAGAAAGGGCTGTAATGGCATTCTTTAAATACAAGATTGATTAAGGACCTGTCCACAACTATCATGACACATGTATGCTTAGTTCTGTGGTAAATTATACCATCCAGTTTGTGGAATCTTCCTCCATCATATGATTCTTTCCATATCTCATCTAAGGCATGTATCATAGAATTGTCTTTAAAGTTCTTAGTAAGTAATTGTCATAAAATGCTACAATTTGTATCCTGAGTATAACTGTTTCTTACCTCCTCAAAGAAAGTGGTGTTCAGGTCTGTAACACTGATTCCTTCTATTGGTCTTTGTGGCGAAGATTCTTCTGGCACATAAGAAATATTATCAATATTATTTTGCAGTGGCCATCTGCTCAGTCCATCTGCATTTTTATGAATATTCCCATCTTTGTGAACAATAGTCATATTACCCCTATATTCTGGTATGGCTATTTGCCATCTGAGCATGTGTCTGTTAGGTGTCTTGATGCTTAAAAGTGATTTAACAGCAGTACAATCTGTTATTACTTCAAAAACACATTGTTCTAGAAAGTAATTTAGCTTCTAAAAGGCCCATACAAGGCATACACACTCCACTTAACTATTCAGGCTTAAATCTTTCCAGCTCTAAGTTGACTGGTGCTACTTTACTTACTTTAATTTATATAAAATATATTATAACTTTCTATCCAGTAAATAAACATAAAGAAATTATCACACCATTGGATTGCTCATAAAAAATAAAGTGGGGTCAATTCTGGATGAAATTTCTGTAACTCAACTCTAAATAAGCTTAAATTAAGTTTTTAGTATTTTTTGTACAAAAGTATGAAAATCCTCAAAATCTTAATTTGATTCACACCACATGTGGTGTTAACCATCAATTTTTGTGTTAGAATTGAGGTGTTGTGTTTAGTTTAGAAGTTATGAGGAATTGAAGTATTTTCAATTGAAATGTCAAAATGTGCGCATGTATTACATAAGTGAGCTTTAATTTACATATGAGGTATCAATCATTAAAGATGTGTAATTAAAAAAACTCAATTGAATTACATATGTAAATTATAATTGTATTACATGATGAGGAATTAAAGCAAAAATAAATTGGAAATATTAATTCTGGGGGGAAAGACACTCTGGCTCTAAGGGGGAGCTAGACCCCCAAGTTCCTTGCTGACTGGTGGGGGTTGGCAATATCCACACAAACGTTCACTACTTTTGGCCTGGAATTGAGTCACAGGGTCTGTGACTCAATTGATGATGAGGTTTTGATACCAACCAGGGTAGTTTTAACTGCTGCCAAGAGGGTAAAACTACCCTTAGGTTAAAACAATGTTATTAAAAACAGTTTCAACTGGTTTCTACGCCTCTTACACACATTCTGACATGTTTTGAAGGCTCTAGGCCAGGTATTGCTATAGTAGTGGCTGATCTAAGAGTCTAAAATGGCTTAAACCAATGCTTTTTTGGTCTAAACCACGGTTCAATGATGCCATAATTGTCTTTTCTTTTTTCAGACTGTTTTTCACGACTGACAAGAGTAAATTTTACTTTTGGAGTAAGAAAATTGATGGCTATAAAAGAATGTCTTCTTTGCCCCACTTTTCTCTTCATGTTAGAAGATTTTCCTTTTATAATTAGTTTAAACACTGTTAAGCCAATCAATAAAATATTCCAACCACCCTTTTTGAAACATTTTTAACCTTTTACCAAAGTGAAGAAATTATTATAATCATTGTTTGTAACTCTTATAATTGTTTTTACCCCCAAATCACCCAAAAAGTGAATTAAAGCATCTTTCATCACTTTTAACTTTGTCACTTTGTTTCCAAATTCACTCTGGTCACTTTTGGGCCTGTTTTCTCTTTAAGTATCTTTTTAAAGGCTTTTCTCTTTAATTAATTGCTTGCAGTCCTTTGCTCAATTAATTACAATTGAAATTGCTCTTGAAGAAATTTCTTTTGTAGCCTTAAATATCTCTTGTAGAGTATTTTTGGATAAATCTTTATTGTTGGTAAAACAATAAATTTTTATTATATTATTTTTTTATACTTACAGAGTTAAAAAAAATAAAATTGGCATGTTTTCTTTTTAAAAATACTATTTCTTACTGTTTTTCAATAATTTTACCTTATAAAAATTTTGAGGACAGGAAAAGTACTTGATATTTATCAAAGTTTCATATCCACACCTTACAATACACTCAGCTTCATTCCTTAGGTACCAACTTTGGAGATTATATGGAGAATCATTTTATGTGTAGATGTTGATGGGGAATCCAATGGTAAAGCTTATTTTTCATGTTGTTTCATTGGCTTCTGAGATTAAAGAGATTTTGTACTTTTTTTAAGATATTATTACTCATACTACAATAATTATTGACTTTTCAGATATGCCATAAAAGTGACATATGTGTATTTTACCATGAGGAATCTAATGAGATACTTTATTTCATATGCTTATTCATTAAATTCTCAGTTAATCCAGATTTTGTACTTATTTATGGTATTTTACTAATTTTTGAGATATTATCGTAAGTATAATTATTACAGAACTCTTGCTGTCACCTTTTTGGATATGAGGTCATATCTCAAAGGCTCACATTTCCTACCACCAAAAAATATTGTACCACAATCTGATATAGTTGATTAGGGTATCATTCACTGTCCTACCTCTTCAATAGACTTTGTTAGTCTTGAAGCTCAATAATGCTTTATTTTTCTATTCTTTAGGTTTTCTTGCATGTCTGAGCCTTCTTAGAAGTTTATCAGAATTTATTATATCCTTCTCAAGTAGCCATTTATCTTCTTGAGTTGTATTTCTATACCTTACAAGGTATTCTCTTTCTTTTTTATTTATTGTACATCTTTCCTTAAGGAAATTCACAATTTTCTTTTCATCTCCTTCTTCCAAAGGGGGTATTTCAAGTGGCGGTTTATTTCTTAGTGGAAATAATTCCTTGTCACTTGAGCCATAAGGTTTTATAAGACTTACACGGAAAGCTGGGTGTTTATTGATTAGTTCACCTGTGAGTTCTAATTGCACAGAATTAGGTCCATGTAGTGCTTTTATCATGAATGGTCCTGCAAAGGAATCTTTCAATTTCTTTAGTCCTCTTATATTATTGAAATTAAGAGTTGACACTAGGACCAAGTCTCCTATTTTGAAGTCAGGTGGCTTATGACCTTTATCCCATCTTTCTTTTGCATATTTGAAATAATCTTGCATAAATCTGTTTTCATGGTGTCTTGCTTTGTCAAGAATTATTTTGAAACTGCTTGCTTTTGGATGTATATCCATCAAGTCCTTTCTGAGGGTATAATAAGGAAGTCTTGGATTTCAACCTTTTTCTAGCATTACTGGTGTTTTTCCAATAGAAGAGTAGAAGAATAGATTTATGTTTTATATACCAGTTCAAGAGCTGGTATTAATGTACACCAATCATGGGTAAAACCATCAGAATCTTTAAATTCTAGTCCATAAGCACAGAATCCTCTGATCATGTCCTCCAAGGTTTGTATCATTATTTCTGCTAAACCATCAGTTTAGTGAGCCTTAGAGGTAATTTCATATACCCAAAAGACCACAAATAAAAAAAATAACATATTAATATAAATAAAATAAGTTTATTTATATTATTAAAAGAAAATATAAATAAAAATATAAAATTATATTAAAAATAAAAAATTAATTTCAATTTAAAAATAAAAATACATTAGATTTTGTAAGTATAAAATTACATTTATAATTGAAAAAATTAAGTAAAAATGAAATTTTAACAAAATTGTGAAAAAATAAAAGAATTTGGAAAAAAGTTAAATAAAAATTATTATAATTTTTATCCAATAAATAAACATATAAAAATTATTTCACCATTGGATTCCTCATAAAAAATCAGGTGGGGTCACCTCTGAGTGAAATTCTAGTAACTCAACTCTAAATAACCGTAAATTAAGTTTTTAGTATTTTCAATACAAAAGTTGAAAATCCTCAAAACTTTAATTCAATTCACACAGCATGTGGTGTTAACCATCAATTTTTGTGTTAAAATTGAGGTGTTGTGTTTAGTTTAGAAGTTATGAGGAATTGAAGTATTTTCAATTGAATTCAATCAAAATGTCAAAATGTGTGCGTTTATTACATAAGTGAACTTTGATTTACATATGAGGTGTCAATTACTACTGTATTGTACTGTACAATTGAATTGAATTAGATATGTAAATTATAAGTATAATACATGATGAGGAATTAAAGGAAAAATAAATTGGAAAGATTAAATTTGGGGGGGAAAAGGAACTTCAGCTCTAAGGGGGAGCTAGACCCTCAAAATCCTTGCTGACAGGCATGGGATGTCAAAATTCACGCAAAAGTTCATCACTTTTGGCCTGGAATTGAGTTACAGGGTCTGTGGACTCAATTGATGATGAGGTTTTGATACCAACTGGGGTAGTTTTAGCTGTTGCCAAGAGGGTAAAACTACCCTTAAGATAAAACAATCATAGTAAAAACAGTTTTAACTGGTTTCTATGCCTCTGACACACATTCTGACGTGTTTTGAAGGCTCTAGGCCTGGTATTGCTATAGTAATGGCTGATTTAAGGGTCTAAAATGGCTCAAAATGGCTTAAACCAGGGTTCAATGATGCCATAATTGGCTTTTCTGTTGTCAGACTGTTTTTGTGAGCCTTAGAGGTAATTTCATATACCCAAAAGACCACAAATATAAAAAATAACATATTAATATAAATAAAATAAATTTATTTATATTATTAAAATAAAAAAAAATCAAAATATAAATATAAAATTATATTAAAAATAAAAAAAGTAATTAAAATTTAAAAGTAAAAAATACATCAAATTTTGTAAGTATAAAATTACATTTATACTTGAAAAAATTAAGTAAAAATAAAATTTTAACAAAATTGTGAAAAAATGAATAAATTTGGAAAAAAGTTAAATAAAGATTAATATAACTTTTTATTCAATAAATAAACACATAAAAATCATTTCACCATTGGATTCCTCATAAAAAATCAGGTGGGGTCACCTCTGAGTGAAATTCTTGTAACTCAACTCTAAATAAGCTTAAATTAAGTTTTTAGTATTTTCAATGCAAAAGTTGAAAATCCTCAAAAACTTAATTTAATTCACACCACATGTGGTGTTAACCATCAATTTTTGTGTTAAAATTGAGGTGTTGTGTTTAGTTTAGAAGTTATGAGGAATTGAAGTATTTTCAATTGAATTCAATTGAAATGTCAAAATGTGCGCGTGTATTACATAAGTGAACTTTGATTTACATATGAGGTGTCAATTATTACTGTATTGTACTGTACAATTGAATTGAATTACATATGTAAATTATAAGTATAATACATGATGAGGAATTAAAGGAAAAATAAATTGGAAAGATTAAATTTGGGGGGGAAAAGGAACTCCAGCTCTAAGGGGGAGCTAGACCCCCAAAATCCTTGCTGGCAGGCATGTGGTGTCAAAATTCATGCAAAAGTTCATCAATTTTGGCCTGGAATTGAGTTACAGGGTCTGTGGACTCAATTGATGATGAGGTTTTGATACCAACTGGGGTAGTTTTAGCTGTTGCCAAGAGGGTAAAACTACCCTTAAGATAAAACAATCATAGTAAAAACAGTTTTAACTGGTTTCTACGCCTCTGACACACATTCTGACATGTTTTGAAGGCTCTAGGCCTGGTATTGCTATAGTAATGGCTGATTTAAGGGTCAAAAATGGCTAAAAATGGCTTAAACCAGCCCTTTTTGGTCTAAACCAGGGTTCAATGATGCCATAATTGGCTTTTCTGTTGTCAGACTGTTTTTCACGACTGACAAGAGTAAATTTTACTTTTGGAGTAAGAGAATTGATGGCTATAAAAGAATGTCTTCTTTGCCCCACTTTTCTCTTCATGTTAGAATCTTTTCCTTTTATTAATTAGCTTAAACACTGTTAAACCAATCAATCAAAGATTCCAACCACCATTTTTAAATCATTTTAATCCTTTTAACCACGTGAAAAAATCATTATAATCATTGTTTGTAACTCTTATAATTATTTTTACCCCTGAACCACCCCAAAAGTGAATTAAAGCATCTTTCATCACTGTAAACTTTGTCACTTTGTTTCCAAATTCACTCTGGTCACTTTTGGGCGTGTTTTCTCTTTAATATTCTTTTTAAAGACTTTGTTCTTTAATTAATTGCTTGCAGTTCTTCGCTCAATTAATTCCAATTGAAATTGCTCTTGAAGAAATTTCTTTTGTAGCCTTAAAATATCTCTTGTAGAGTATTTTTTGGATAAATTTTTATTGTTGGTAAAACAATTAATCTTTATAATATTATTATTTTATACTAATAAATTTATAAACAATAAAATTGGCGTGTTTTCTCTTAAAAATAATATTTCATACCATTTTTAACTGAATTTTACCTTATACAAATTTTGAGGACAGGAAAAGTACTTGATTTTTAATTAAAGTTTCATATCCACACCTTACATTTGGGGGCCCAGCCGTGATCTTTTACCTGTGACATATTTTTTTTACTCTTTTTAAATCTTTTTTCTTATATTGAAAAATTTAAAAACATATAAAAAATACTTATAATCCAAAAAATCCATAAAAAATAATTTTTTTCATATTATAAGTGAGGCTTATATTTTTTATTTCTTTTTTGAAATAACCTTTTTTTAATTAATTAATTGGCTTTTTCATTAATTTTAGTGTCTGACAACGTGGTAAGACAAGAAAACATTGAAACAGCCTCAACAGTAACCAGCATTATCCCTGCCAGTACTGTTAATTCTGATCATAATAGTACTGTTCTTGTGACTCAAAATAACCAACCTGAACCAATATCTTCTGAATTGATTAACTTGGATATAAGTAATACCCTTCAGAAAGCTAAGAATTTGGCCAATAGTAAGTTTTTTTGACGTAAAAATACTATTTTAAGCCTTTTTTAACCATAATCATGCCTTCAACCAGGTCAGGAGCCAGCTACAACCCCTCAAGCAGCTCCCAAAAAGGTAATAGACGTGATTATGGCAGAGGCCAACCAGGTACAGCAGGAAAAGGGTCAGTTGATGACTTCCAAACAACTAAATTAGGTCATTCTGAAGCTGATAATACTATTTTACCTTCAAAAAGAGCTGACACCGCCACAACAAGCCTCTGTGGACATATACAAAGCCAGCCACAGTGCGTACAACAATGCACTTCAATTCAAGGAGTACCAGATCCTTGCAGGCCTGTGGAATAATTGCATGAATTTTTACCTGACAGTAAGAGAATTCCTGGGCCATCCCAACACTTGCAAATTGCTCAATGGATGGCATCCATTGATGGAAAAGAAAAACATGATGCTTTTGACACTAGAATGGAGGAAAAACAACCCTCCACCACCCAAACCAGTGCCAAAAACAGCCCCAGTGGCCAGCACCAGCAATTCCAACGTGAAAAAAACAGCCACAAGTTCCAAACAAGGGCAAAGAGAAGGCACCAGCCCCAAAACCTTACAGCCAGGGCTACAGAATCCCAAAGATTCAGCAGGATGCCATGGAAAATGTATTTCAGATGGCCAGAACCATGATGGAATTACAGAAGAAGGAGGAAGCCGGATTAAGATTCCAGAAATGATTTCTGATATATTTGATTCCATCCAAGAGCTGTATGATGCTATAAATGATGTGAAAAAACATCTTTCTGATAAAAATGAAACCATTTGTAACAACATTAAAACAAACAACCTGAGTCTGTGCCAAATTAATGAAACACTTATGTGTTTTGAAAAAGCTTTAAGAACAATTAAAAATTCCAATAATGATAATTCTTCTAACAATAAAATAAATGGACAATCTGCCATTATTAAAGAATTAACAGATAAATATTCTAAATTCCATATTCATGACATAATTGAAACAAGAATCAAACAAGCCCTAAATATTATCAAAACAGACAACAAGAAAGTCCTTGATGACATTTCAAATTCATTTACTGAAGTAAAGACATATACCATTGCCTTGGAAAAGTGTTTTGATGCTTCAAAAGAAGAAGTATCAAAATTATCAATGAAATTGAATCAAGTCTCTGCTGATAATACAAGACAGACAGAGTTATGGCAAGAACTTACACATAAGGAAGACATGTATAAAATTGAAGTAATAAATTGAATACAAAGCTTCCAACATGAATACAGAAGTTCCCAAAAGTGTAGCAACAGTAAAATGAATGACATTGAACAAATACTGAACACCTTACCAAGAATGTCTACACCTCTAAATCAAAATGAGAGCACAAGAATTCCAAATCCACAAGTATTGGATCCTGATAATTCACAATTAAAAAATGAATTATTCACTTCTTTTCATAACTTGGAGCCATCAATGGGCCAAGCACTCTTGAAAGAAGTTCCAAAACTTGAAGAATGGCCTCACTTCAGTGGTGAATAAGAGTATGACCATATGGAGCTCATTAGAGGTATTGAAATGATCAAAGAGGATTTTGAATTACCAGACAGATTGGTAACAGCCAGGTTTGACACCTTGTTTACCAGATCAGCTCACAGATGGTACATCAAAATAAGACAAGCACATGGACACCAGAGTTGGACTTGGTGGAAAACCCAAATCATCAACAAATGGGCAAATGATGCTTGGAGGTTTAAAGTTGAAACAGCCTTTGAATCTGCCAAATTTAATGCTGATAAAGACAAAGCTTTACAATGGTTTTGCCAACAAAAGGACAGATTAACAGCATTATATCCTGACATGTCAGAATTTATGATCCATAGAAAAATTCTGAGACAATGTGGAGGTGACTTAGAGCATGCTGTCAAAAGCAGGACTACTGAACAATCTTCAGCAGAGGATATTATCAATATACTAGAAGAAGTAACCACCAGAACCAAAATTGGTTCTAGTAGGGTGAATCTCAAAACAAGGTTTAATACACCTTGGAAAGATTCTGTGGACAAAAACCCCAAAGAAAATTCTAGTAATATTAAGTATAAATCTGCAGAAACAGTCAGAAAGTGCCATATTTGCCAAAGCACCACCCATTTAGCCAATACATGTCCAAAAAGGGGGAAAATCAAAGAAATTGACATTGAAAAGGAACCAGATGTTGAAAAAGAAGACATAACTGAAGACAATTCAGATGATAAGTCATCCATATTTTCTGAATCTTCAAAAGATATAGAAAATATCAATGCCACTTTTGACATCATGGAATCTTATTCCCACTTGCCACAATTGAGCAATGGCAAACTTGACTTATCAAAAGTTCAAGATGCACAGCTTATGAAGACAAAACCAAATAGAGGGAAAGGTCATACAGCTAGTAACTCCTGTATAACAGAAGTGGTAATTGACAACAAGCCCACCAAACTTTTGCTTGACCCAGGAGCCTTCTGCTCTTGTGTTGGAAAATCTTTTCTTAAAACTTGTGTACCAAATTTTGAAGATCAATTGTTACCAATTGATGGTATAAAATTCAACAGTGCAAGTAATCCAATGAAAGCATTAGGAATCTTTGAGACCAATGTCATATTCCCACATATAAATGGGAATTGAAGAATCACACTTGAATTTTGTAAGGTGTGGATATGAAACTTTGATTAAAAATCAAGTACTTTTCCTGTCCTCAAAATTTGTATAAGGTAAAAATCAATTAAAAATAGTATGAAATATTATTTTTAAGAGAAAACACGCCAATTTTATTGTTTATAACTTTATTAGTATAAAACAATAATATTATAAAAATTTATTGTTTTACCAACAATAAAAATTTATCCAAAAAATACTCTACAAGAGATATTTTAAGGCTACAAAAGAAATTTCTTCAAGAGCAATTTCAATTGGAATTAATTGAGCAAAGAACTGCAGGCAATTAATTAAAGAACAAAGTCTTTAAAAAGAGTATTAAAGAGAAAACACGCCCAAAAGTGACCAGAGTGAATTTGGAAACAAAGTGACAAAGTTTACAGTGATGAAAGATGCTTTAATTCACTTTTGGGGTGGTTCAGGGGTAAAAATGATTATAAGAGTTACAAACAATGATTATAATGATTTTTTCACGTGGTTAAAAGGATTAAAATGATTTAAAAGTGGTGGTTGGAATCTTTGATTGATTGGTTTAACAGTTTTAAACTAATTAATAAAAGGAAAAGATTCTAACATGAAGAGAAAAGTGGGGCAAAGAAGACATTCTTTGATAGCCATCAATTCTCTTACTCCAAAAGTAAAATTTACTCTTGTCAGTCGTGAAAAACAGTCTGACAACAGAAAAGCCAATTATGGCATCATTGAACCCTGGTTTAGACCAAAAAGGGCTGGTTTAAGCCAATTTTAGCCATTTTCACCCATTTTAGACCCTTAAATCAGCCATTACTATAGCAATACCAGGCCTAGAGCCTTCAAAACACGTCAGAATGTGTGTCAGAGGCGTAGAAACCAGTTAAAACTGTTTTTACTATGATGGTTTTATCTTAAGGGTAGTTTTACCCTCTTGGCAACAGCTAAAACTACCCCAGTTGGTATCAAAACCTCATCATCAATTGAGTCCACAGACCCTGTAACTCAATTCCAGGCCAAAAGTGATGAACTTTTGCGTGAATTTTGACATCCCATGCCTGTCAGCAAGGATTTTGGGGGTCTAGCTCCCCCTTAGAGCTGGAGTTCCTTTTCCCCCCCAAATTTAATCTTTCCAATTTATTTTTCCTTTAATTCCTCATCATGTATTATACTTATAATTTACATATGTAATTCAATTCAATTGTACAGTACAATACAGTAATAATTGACACCTCATATGTAAATCAAAGTTCACTTATGTAATACACGCGCACATTTTGACATTTCAATTGAATTCAATTGAAAATACTTCAATTCCTCATAACTTCTAAACTAAACACAACACCTCAATTTTAACACAAAAATTGATGGTTAACACCACATGTGGTGTGAATTAAATTAAGGTTTTGAGGATTTTCAACTTTTGTATTGAAAATACTAAAAACTTAATTTAAGCTTATTTAGAGTTGAGTTACAAGAATTTCACTCAGAGGTGACCCCACCTGATTTTTTATGAGGAATCCAATGGTGAAATAAATTTTATATGTTTATTTATTGGATAAAAAGTTATAATAAATTTTATTTAACTTTTTTCCAAATTTATTTATTTTCTCACAATTTTGTTAAAGTTTCATTTTTACTTAATTTTTTCAAGTATAAATGTAATTTTATATTTACAAAATTTAATGTATTTTTTTTTATTTTTAAATTATAATTAATTTTTTTTATTTTTAATATAATTTCATATTTATATTTTTATTTTTATTTTAATAATATAAATAAATTTATTTTATTTATATTAATATGTTATTTTTTATATTTGTGGTCTTTTGGGTATATGAAATTACCTCTAAGGCTCACAAATTTGTTATGGAAAATTGCTCTAGTACCCATTTTATATTGAGAAATGACTATTTAATCATGTATGGGATAGATTTGCATAATAACAAAGACAGATACTTTACTATTGGAGACAATAAGCGCCAAAGATTTGCCTTTTTACCATTTAAAAGAAAAATTACAGTAAACAAAGTATTACCAGTCAACTTAGAGTTAGAGAAATTCAAGTCTGAACAGTTAAATGAGGCTGAAATAAGCCTTCATCTGACTGATAAACAAGAAAATGAACTTTCTTCCCTTTTGTATGACCACAGAGGAGCATTTGCTACAGACAAAGAACCTCTAGGAGCAATTATTGGTCATGAAGTTGACATCATTCTTAAAATTGAAAGACCTTATCCACCACTCTTAAGAAGACCTGCTTATCCAGCAAGTCCAAAATCAAGAGAAGCTCTAGAAATTCATATCAAAGAACTTCTGGACCTTGGTGTAATAAGAAAAGTAGGCCACAATGAAGAAGTAGAAATAACTACACCAGTCATAGTGGCGTGGCATAATGGAAAATCCAGAATGGTTGGGGACTTTAGGGCTCTGAACACTTACACTGTTCCAGACAGATACCCAATACCAAAAATCCAAATTGCCCTTACTCAAATATCTCAAGCAGTGTATATAACCACTATGGATGCCCTTAAAAGATTCCATCAAAATGTGGTGACACCAAGAGCAAGAAAATACTTGAGAATTATAGTTCATTGTGGAATGTATGAATACTTGAGGATGCCCTTTGGTATTAAAAATGCACCTTCACACTTCCAAAGAATGATGAATGAAATTTTCCCTGAAGAACTCTCAGAGGGATGGTTAATCATTTACATTGATGACATTATTGTCTGTTCCAAGACTTGGGAAGAGCACATGTACAGATTGTCCAGAGTTTTGACAAAAATTCAATCAGTCAACATGAAAATCTCCTTGAAGAAATGCCATTTTGGATTTAAAGAACTCAAAGCACTAGGACATGTTGTATCTGGTTTGTCCCTTGGAATTGACAAAAACGGAGTTGCAGCAGTATTGCTAAAACCCATGCCTCAGAACAAGAAGGAAATTCAGTCATTCTTAGGTTTTGCAGGATATCACAGGCAACACATTAAAGATTTTGCATCCATAGCAAGAACACTTTATAAATTGTGTGACAAAGATACAGTATTTGAAATTACTGTTGACAGAGTCAAAGCTTTTGAGTCTCTAAGAGAAGCATTGACCACTGCTCCACTCTTACTGATGCCAGACTTTAAATTGCCTTTCAAACTGTATATTGATGCATCAGGGGATGGACTAGGTGCTGCACTTCACCAAGTTCAGATCATAAATGATAAACCTGTAGAAGGACCCATATGTTTCATATCCAGGAAAATCAAACCAACTGAAGCCAGATATGGAGCAAGTCAGATGGAATGTCTATGCCTTGTCTGGGCCTTGGAGAAATTGAAATACTTCTTAGAGGGATGTGTTTTTGAGGTGATAACAGATTGTACAGCTGTCAAATCACTTTTGAACATGAAAACACCCAACAGACATATGCCCAGATGGCAAATAGCCATACAAGAATACAGAGGCAATATGACTATTGCTCATAAGGATGGGAATATTCATAAGAATGCAGATGGACTAAGCAGATGGCCATTACCAAATAATATTGATAATCCTGCTTATGTGCCAGAAGAAGCTTCACCACAAATTCCAATAGAAGGAATAAGTGTTACAGACTTGAACACCACCTTCTTTGAAGAAGTCAGAAGTAGTTACACTCAAGATAAGAATTTTAGCATCTTATGCAAATTACTTAAAAAAGACTGTAAAGACAACTCTCTAATACATGCCTTGGATGAAGTATGGAGAAAATCTTATGATGAAGGAAGATTTCACCTACTGGATGGTATAATTTACCACAGAACCAAGCACACATGTGTGATGACAGTTGTAGACAGGTCATTAATCAATCTTGTACTGAAAGAATGCCATGATAGTCCCTTTTCAGGACATCTTTCTGAAGACAGAACAAGAGAGAAAGTAAAGACCTGTATATGGTGGCCAATATGGCAGAAAGATGTTGCAGAGTATTGCAAAACCTGTGACAGATGCAAAAAGGCAAATAAATCCACTGGCAAGAGACTTGGAAATATGATAAAAATCCAAGAACCAAACAGACCTTGGGAAATTGTCCATATGAATTGGGTAACTGGCCTACCACCAGGAGGTGATAGAAGCTATAATGCTTGCCTAGCAATTGTGGACAGATTCAGTAAAACTCCAATCTTTTTACCATGTCACAAGGATGATACAGCCATGGATACAGCTCTTCTGATATGAAATAGAGTAGTGTCATGGACTGGGATATTTACAAATATCATCAGTGATAGAGATCCCAAATTCACTTCAGCACTATGGACAAATCTTCACCAATTATTTGGCACTAAACTGTCTTTCTCTACAGCCTACCACCCACAAACTGATGGCCTGGCTGAAAGGATGATCCAAACCATAGAAGACATGGTGAGAAGATTTTGTGCATATGGCCTTGAATTCAAAGATTGTGATGGATTTACCCATGATTGGTGTACTCTTTTTCCAGAACTAGAATTAGCATATAAAACATCAATCCATGCCAGTACCAATCAGACTCCTGCTATTCTAGAAAAAGGATGGAACCCCAAGTTACCCCCAGATCCCTTGAGGAAAGACTTCATTGAAATACATCCCACAGCTGCTAGCTTCAAAGGAATGCTAGACAAAGCTAGAAAGCATGCAGTAAGGTGCATGGAAGACTCTTTTGCATATGCTAAAGACAAATGGGATAAATCACATGCAACTCCAGATTTCAAAGTGGGGGACCTAGTTCTTGTATCCACCACTAACTTCAATAACATCAAAGGATGTGAAAGGTTGAAAGACTCTTTTGCAGGACCTTTTGTTATTAAGGCCCTCCATGGAGAAAATGCTGTTGAAGTAGAGTTATCTGAAGAACTTAGCAATAAGCATCCTACATTTCCAGTGAGCTTGATAAAGTCATATAAATCTAGTGATGCTGAGAAATTTCCCTTGAGGAATAAGATTCCCCAAGTTATACCTCCTATTGAGACATCTGGTACTAAGAAAATTACCAAAGTTCTTAAAGAAAGAAAATTAAGAACCAAAAAGGTGAGGGAATACCTTGTTAGGTACAGTGACCCAACTTGTGAAGATGAATGGTTAGAGGAAAAAGATATACCATAATCTACCAAACTTCTCAGGAGATTCAGACACACTAGAAACACCAATATTACAAAGTAATATTCTTTTTTAGGGGGAGGGAATGTGAGCCTTAGAGGTAATTTCATATACCCAAAAGACCACAAATACAAAAAATAACATATTAATATAAATAAAATGAGTTTATTTATATTATTAAAATATAAATATAAATATAAATATAAAATTATATTAAAAATAAAAAATTAATTACAATTTAAAAATAAAAATACATTAAATTTTGTAAGTATAAAATTACATTTATACTTGAAAAAATTAAGTAAAAATGAAATTTTAATAAAATTGTGAAAAAATAAATAAATTTGGAAAAAAGTTAAATAAAAATTATTATAAATTCTTATCCAATAAATAAACATATAAAAATTATTTCACCATTGGATTCCTCATAAAAAATCAGGTGGGGTCACCTCTGAGTGAAATTCTTGTAACTCAACTCTAAATAAGCTCAAATTAAGTTTTTGGTATTTTCAATACAAAAGTTGAAAATCCTCAAAACTTTAATTCAATTCACACCACGTGTGGTGTTAACAATCAATTTTTGTGTTAAAATTGAGGTGTTGTGTTTAGTTTAGAAGTTATGAGGAATTGAAGTATTTTCAATTGAATTCAATTGAAATGTCAAAATGTGCGCGTGTATTACATAAGTGAACTTTGATTTACATATGAGGTGTCAATTACTACTGTATTTTACTCTACAATTCAATTAAATTACATATGTAAATCATAAGTATAATACATGATGAGGAATTAGAGGAAAAATAAATTGGAAAGATTAAATTTGGGGGGGAAAAGGAACTTCAGCTCTAAGGGGGAGCTAGACCCCCAAAATCCTTGCTGACAGGCGTGGGATGTCAAAATTCACGCAAAATTTCATCACTTTTGGCCTGGAATTGAGTTACAGGGTCTGTGGACTCAATTGATGATGAGGTTTTGATACCAACTGGGGTAGTTTTAGCTGTTGCCAAGAGGGTAAAACTACCCTTAAGATAAAACAATCATATTAAAAACAGTTTTAACTGGTTTCTACGCCTCTGACACACATTATGACGTGTGTTGAAGGCTCTAGGCCTGGTATTGCTATAGTAATGGCTGATTTAAGGGTCTAAAATGGCTAAAAATGGCTTAAACCAGCCCTTTTTGGTCTAAACCAGGGTTCAATGATGCCATAATTGTCTTTTCTGTTGTCAGACTGTTTTTCACGACTGACAAGAGTGAATTTTACTTTTGGAGTAAGAGAATTGATGGCTATAAAAGAATGTCTTCTTTGCCCCACTTTTCTCTTCATGTTAGAATCTTTTCCTTTTATTAATTAGCTTAAACACTGTTAAACCAATCAATCAAAGATTCCAACCACCATTTTTAAATCATTTTAATCCTTTTAACCACGTGAAAAAATCATTATAATCATTGTTTGTAACTCTTATAATCATTTTTACCCCTGCACCACCCCAAAAGTGAATTAAAGCATCTTTCATCACTGTAAACTTTGTCACTTTGTTTCCAAATTCACTCTGGTCACTTTTGGGTGTGTTTTCTCTTTAATATTCTTTTTAAAGAGCTTGTTCTTTAATTAATTGCTTGCAGTTCTTTGCTCAATTAATTCCAATTGAAATTGCTCTTGAAGAAATTTCTTTTGTAGCCTTAAAATATCTCTTGTAGAGTATTTTTTGGATAAATTTTTATTGTTGGTAAAAGAATAAATCTTTATAATATTATTGTTTTATACTAATAAAGTTATAAAAAATAAAATTGGCGTGTTTTCTCTTAAAAATAATATTCTTTACTATTTTTAATTGATTTTTTACCCTATACAAATTTTGAGGACAGGAAAAGTACTTGATTTTTAATCAAAGTTTCATATTCACACCTTAAAAGTTTGTGTATGGTCAGCTGTTGAGAATTACAATTTTGTCCATAATGCTGAAGTGAACTTTGGGTCTCTGTCACTTATGATATTTTGGAATAGGCCTGCGTGGCTAATGACTTTATTCCATATCATTATGGCTGTGTCCATAGCTGTGTCATCTTTGTTACATGGTAGGAACATAGGAGTTTTGCTATACCTGTTAACTAACACTAGGCATGCATTATAACTTCTGTCTCCTCCTGGAGGTAGTTCTGTTACCCAATCCATATGAACTATTGCCCAAGGGGATTTTGGTTCTTGTATTTGGATCATCATTCCAAATTTCCTTCCTGTGGCTCTGTTGGCTTTTTGAAATCTGTCACAGGTTTGGAAGTATTCTTCAACATCTTTCTTCTAATTTGGTCACCAAGAGCAGGTTTTTACTCTTTCTAGTGTTCTATCTTCCGAGAGATGTCCAGCTGAAACACTATCATGATACTCATGTAAAATAGTGTTTATGAGAGTTCTATCTGTTAAGGCCATAACACATGTGTGTTTTTTTCTATGATAGAGGATTCCATCAAGGAGGTGTAATCTTCCTTCATCATATGGCTTTTTCCATATTTCATCTAATTTTGATGAAAGTGATGGGTCTTTACAGTCTTTCATCAGGAGTTGGTTTAAGATATGGCAATTCTTATCTATCTTATAGCTTTCTTTAACTTGGTTAAAGAATTCTGTGCCAATGTCTGTGACACATATCCCTTCTATATGGTGCTCCTCCTGTGATGCCCATTCTGGATTTTCAGGAGCATTTTCTCCAGCCCATTTTCTAGGACCATCTGCATTTTCATGAATATTACCAGATTTATGAACAATAGTCATATTTCCTCCATATTCTTGGATAGCAATTTTCCATCTCAGCATATGTATATTTGGATTTTTCATATTTAATAGAGATTTGACAGCATTACAGTCTGTAATCACATCAAATAATTTCCCATCCCAGTAATAGTTTAATTTTTCTAAATCCCACACTAAGAAGAGGCATTCCATTTGGCTTGCTCCATATCTTGCTTCTGTTGGCTTTATTTGTGTTGAAATGAAACAAACTGGTCCTTCCACTGGTTTATCATTGATTATTTGTGTCTGGTGTAGTGCAGCACCTATTCCTTCTCCACAAGCATCAATGTAAAGCTTAAAGGGTAGTTTCCAATCTGGCATTAGTAGAAATGGGGCATTTTTTAAGGAATTTTTCAATTCTTCATATGCTTTGACTCTTTCTTTGATCATTTAATAGACTTTTTGTTAGCCACATAGTTTATACAAGGATTTGGCAATTTTTGAAAAGTCCTTTATATGCTGTCTATAGTAACCAGAAAATACTAGAAATTATTGAATCTCTTTTTTGGTTTGAGGCATTGGCTTAAGTAGTACTGCTGCTACTTCATTCTTGTCTATGCCTATATTAAGTCCTGATACAACATGTCCTAGTGCTTTTAGTTCACTATATGAAAAATGACACTTTTTCAAGAAAAGTTTCATATTCACCTGCACTATTTTTATAGTACCCTTTCTATTCTTGTGAGGTGATATTCCCAAGTTTCTGAGCAAACTATGATATCATCAATATATATCATTAACCATACTTCTTATAATTCTTCAGGAAATATGGTATTCATCATCCTTTGATAATGGGAAGGTGCATTCTTTATACCAAATGGCATTCTTAGGTATTCAAAAATTCCGCAGTTGACTATTATTCTTAGTAGTATCTTGGCATTGTTGGTTAAGACGTTTTGATGAAAAACCTTTAGAGCATCCATGGCTGAAATGAACTTAGCTTGTGACAATTGTGTCAATGTCTCATGGATTCTGGGTATTGGATATCTGTCAGGGATGGTATAGGTCTTCAGGGCTCTGAAGTTCCCTACCATTGTTGATTTTCCACTATGCCAAGTTATAATGACAGGTCTAGTGACTTCTACCTGTTCATTATGTCCTACTTTCCTTAATACTCCAAGGTCCATTAATTCTTTAATGTGTACCTCCAAGGCTTTTCTAGCCCTTGGGATAGCTGGGTAAGCAGGTCTCCTTAGTAAGGGTGGGTAAAGCTTTTCTACATTAAGAATTATATCTACCTCATTCCCAATTATGGCACCTAGTGGCTCTTTGTCAGTTGCAAAGGCCTATTTATACTTAAATAAGAGGTCAATCAATTTTTCTTTCATTTTTTCTGGAAAATCTTGATTGAATTCTGCCTCTTTAGGTTGTTCAGATATAAAAAGTTTCCTTTCTGGGCTTTTTCCTTCATTCTTAATAACTGTAATTTTTCTTTTGTTATTTAAGAATCCAAACATTTGTCTCTTGTTGTCACCTATGGTAAAATATCTGTCTTTTTGGTTAGAGATGTCTATACCATAGATTGACAACTAGTCATTTTGAGGCATGAAGTTATTAATAGTACAGTTGTCCATTACCACAAACTCTACTCTGATTCTGAAAAATTGTGAAGGATGAGGAAACATGAGTGTTAAGTCAATTATTCCAAGGGGCTTCATGCTCTCACTTGCACTACTAAATTTGACACCTTGTATTGGTATAGGTTTCTCTTGCCAATCTGGAACAATTGTTTTTGAATAGCTTTTACCAACACAGGTGCAATATGCTCCTGTATCCAAGTTTACTTTTGCCTCTTTCTTATCAACCATGACAATACTTATATATGATTCTCCAGCTGTATATCCCATTCCTTTTTCAGGTCTGCTTCTATACAGCTTGGCATGTTGTACATTTGTCAGATTTCTGTCAGATGTTCCAACTTGTGGTAATTTTGAGTTAACATCTAGTACTTCATAGATTATATCAATATTATTAATTTGTGCATTAATGATATTAATTTCATCACTTTCAGAAGTTTCTGACTCTTCTGTTTTATTTTTGGAATCAGATTCTTCTTCTTTTTCATTGTGATCTTCTGTTTCCACAATTTCATTGATTTTTGCTTTTTTAAGGCAATTATTGGACAAGTGTCCAATACCTCCACATTTATGCCATTTTCTTTGCTCATTATTGTTGGATGTATTGGGCTTGAAAGCTTCTTTTGTTTATCTTTTTGGATAAATGGCTTATTTGGACTTTTAATGTCCAATTTTTTCCAAGTTCTTCCAGTTTTTGTTCTTGTCACTATGTCTTCTAGTGCATTGATATACTCTTCTGTGAAGCATGGCTCTATACACCTGCTTCTCAGGGAAGGTTTCAACTTTCCTCCACATTTTTTAAGTATTTTCATGTGTACCATTTTTTGTGACATTTCTGGGTACAGTGCGTTTAATCTTTTAACTTGTGTTAAGAACCAAGTCAAATTTTTATCTTTGTCTGGGTCAAAGAAGGAGTTTTCAAATGAATTTTCTATTTTGTACCTCCAGGAATCATTAGCCCACTTGGTGATTATTTCTTGTTTTCACCAAGACCAGGTATTTTTTACATTTGTTTTTCTTATTCCATAATACCATCTTTTTGCAGATTTCTCAAACATTGAGTGTAATCTTGCAGTGATCAATTCATCTGGTATGGAAAAATATTCTTGTAACATGTCAATTGTTTTAATAAATGACATATGGTCATATTCACCTTCTCCTGTGAATGTTGGCCATTCTTTTAATTGAGGTGCTTCCTTCATTAAGACTTGGTCATTGTCCTGGTGACTCAAGTATGTTATGAATGGATTTGTTAACTCCTCTTTTGGCTTAACAGGGCTTCTTATGTGAGAAAATGGAGTTGATAGCTTTGGCATATTTGAGTTAGCCTCATTAATTTTATCCATTTTTTCAGTGATAAGGCTTATTTCAGTTTGAATATCATCTTTCAGATGCATTCTTGCTTCATCAATTTTTTCCACATGTTCTAAAAGTAATTTCTGGTGTGATGAAGTGTTTTCTTCAAATATTTCTACAGAAATACTTAATTTGTTTAATTTTTCTGTAAGATTAACAATACTCATGTCATAATTGATTGTCAGAGTTTTATCTTTGATATCTTTTATGTATTTATACAATTCTTGTTGTCCTTGTATTAATTTTTGAGTATTCTCAATTAAAACTTTTGGTTTGTTGTTTTCAACCAGAAATTTGATGTTATAAATTTCTTTTTTATTTTGTACAACAGTTTTTGTCAAAGATGATAAGCTATTATTTATTTCTTGTAAAGATAATAAGTTAATTTTAATGTCTTTAAGAGGTAAAATACTGTCTTTAAGCTCTGTTAAAGTATTTACAACATCAGGAGATAAGGTTATTTCTTTGGGAAATGGGGTTGTCTCATTCTTTTCTCCTCTTTGTCTATGAATTCCATCAAAGTTCTGGCCATGTTGAAGACATTGTCCATGGCATCTTTTTGATTTTTTGGAATCCTGTAGCTTGGGAAATATGGTTTCGTCCAATTCTTTTTCTTGTTCTTCTTCCCTTCTTGGGGAGGTTGGTTGCCTTGAGGCTTGCTGGTAGAATCTACTGGGGCTTCTTTCCTTGCTTGCATCCCTCCTTTTGGAGTGGTACTCCTTGATCTTTTTGATTTGAGGCTTGGATAAAAGTGGATTCCATCCATTGGAGTATACCACTATCTCCTCCTCTGTGAGGAAATATTTGGGATTTGCCAGGAGTTCATCTCTCCTTGGTGTATTTGAGGCAACATTTCCCAGTCCTTGTCTTTGTACAATTTTTAGTACTGCTTGTACTAGCTCATGTAAATGTCTATCTGAGCCCTCTGAATGTGATTTGTACCTGTTTGAGTTACTCATACTTAGTTCTAACTCTGGTTCAGATATCATTGGCATTTCTGGGACTTGCCTTTGGGATAAGGCACTTTCTTGTGTGGATTCTGTTCCACTGGGGATATTGCCCTTTCTTTTCCTTTTTGAGGAATAAATTCTACCTCTGAGTCCAGCTCCATCTCATTGGATGGAGTATTGGGAGCCTCTTCTGGTAGTCATGATTTAAGAAATAAGAAGTAAGAGGATTTCAGCACAAAAATTCTTTTTATGGAAATTTATAAATGAGGTACTCACCTTGAGAGTCCTGCATAGTGGGTCCTGGAAAGTCTAATTTCTTAGCTTTCTTTTTCTTAATGACAATTGGTGTTGGAGAACTTGGACAAGTTTCTTCCACCAATCTTTCAACAGTGGCTTGGTTTCTTTTTGTTGGATTGTCTTCAAACACTAAAAAAGAAAAATAAATATAAGTCTTTTTTATATAAGAAGTGTTATTTTTTGGTAAGATATGGCAATTTTCTACATAAAAATTGCTTTTATATCTTTGAAAAAATGAAATGAATAACGATAACTTTCTTTTATTTGTTTTTAATATTTTATGATTATTTTTTATGTTTTTATTTTTCAAGAATAAAATAAAAATGAATATCATTCTTTCATGAATTAATTTATAATATAAGATTATTTTTAATTTATAAAATTTCTTTTTTAATCACTAGAGTCACTAAAAGAAAGTTCTTGCAAGTCTACGGATGTTAAAACCCATGTGTAAGACAGTACAGTTGCTTTCTAAATGCCTCAATAGCTTTTAAAATAAATAAATATAAATTATTATATAACTTTATGATTATAATTATGGTTTATTATTGGATAAACCCAATTAGAATCTTCTTTAAAGGTCTTTTAAAGTAAATATCACGGCCAGGCCCCCAAATTTAACATTTGACTATGAAACAAAAAGTAAAAATTATTAATATTTTCCTTATTTTACTATGAATGTCCTTATAAATAAAATAACCAAGTTAAAAAATAAGTATAATAATAAAGAATTATTATAATTATGGCGTAAAAATAATCATATCATTAAATAAATATAATAATATAATTGATATTATAAAAAATGATATAATAAATAAATATATTAATATAAGATAATTAATATATTTAAAAGCACTTTATTATTGTTACCAACAAATGATAAAGGCGTAAAAAATTGTTTTTTATGAATGAAAAAACAATTAATAACAATAATATTACTAATATTAAGTTTATTTATTAATATAAATACTATTTATATTAATATAAGAATTATTAAAAATAATAATAAAGAGGAACTATTATAAAAGAGAAAGTAAAGTACTTTTATTACTTAATATAATAATTTTGAAAGATTTTACGCCAAAATCATTTAAATACAAGTTATAAAAACTGTATTTACAATGAAAATAGAGAAATTATAAATATTCTTTAATTTTTATGTAGAAATTGAGTTTAAAGAGATTTTGAGCAAAAACAATTAAATAATTGAAGTAATCATTTCAAGATTGATGATTATAATAAAGATTATCTTTGGTCTTTGAAAATATAAAAGCTTTCTATATAAAGAATAAATAATTTACCTTTTGATTTAATTATTTTAGTGTTTTTTATGCGTCTGAGGGGAAAATAGAATAAAAAGAGCTCTATTTATAGTATATACCTGTCTTCTAGAGTCCAGAAGGCTTATAGTAGACATGTACTGATGCTTTCTACTAGAGGTGATTAATAGTTTAAGGTTTAGTGATGATTACATCATAATCAAACCATCTTATCTCATTATTAGGCCATTATTTAGAGTTATCACTATAACTCTAAGTGTGATGACATCATAGGCTTGGAAGAAGCCTTAACTGTGTAGATTTTATCATTATTAATAATAATCTAATAGTATCCATCAGGTTTATCACTTATATGACCGTTAAAATTAAAATAAGATTACAGTGAGTGATCATAAATGATCAAATTTAAGCTTAAACTTTGATCATTAATAACCTTCAAGTTATACACACTACAGCTATTCTGAGAGTGGATTCTGATAGCTTGGAATGTCCATATTAAACTTCCAAGAGCATTTAATTACATCATCAAAATTCTATTTATGATTATTTTCCTTGTAACTCATCTTTTTTGTTGAAATTCAATATTTTAAACTTCAAACCATGATTTCAAGGGGTTATACCTTGAATATTATAATGAAAATCACATCATTCTTCATGATTATAACCTAGTACAATCTTACTGTCTACTGATTTTTAAGTTGGGACCACTTTCACAACAAAGTGGTCAACAGATCTATTGATTTTATTCAATAATCCATTACAAGTTTTAACCTTGTTTAGAACTTGTGAGATAAAGTTTATATCTGTATTTCTACAGTAATTAAGTGCTGACTTTATTTTTGATTTATCTATATATCTTGTATATTTCAAGAGATATTTGCTAAAAACCATGAATATATGCATTCACCAAAAAAGTGCATATATTCAGCTTAATTCCTTAAGTATTAGCTTTAAAGATTAGCTTTATAATTGTTTTATGTGTAGACGTTTATGGATAATCCAATGGTACAATTTATTTCACATGTTGTTTCATTGGTTTCTGAGATAAATGAGGTTTTGTACCTTTTTTAAGATATTATTACTTATATGTCACAGCCAAGGAGGCAGGGGCATTACCAATCATCTTCAACAATCATTACTTCATTGATACCCTTCAAAACCCAATCAGCAAGGGGATTTCATTCAACATTCTCAAAATACAGTTTTCAGACCTCAATAAAGTTTCATACAGGCAAGACTTAAATACAGGATTCATCAAATACAGGCCCAAATACCTGTATTGACTGTATAACCTGTATTGGATTCACCAATAAAGGATTCAATCCCACATCCAACTTCTTCCGGCATACAGGCAAGTATCTCAACACTCAAACCCCAAGGCTGGTATTTCTCACATATACCAGCCCCTCTTCATCTGCCTGGGGGTTTTCCCCCAGTTAATTAAAATATTGGATTTATTATTTAATATTATTTTATTTCTTATTAAGAAATATTATTTTATTATTTATTAAGTTAGTCTTTGCCTTCCCTCACCTGTTCAGTAGAGTCCTGGTGGTCATATCCTTTATTAATCCTTTTCTCTTTTCTGAACAGGTTGAAACAGTGGTACAGGATTATTTGTGGTTGGCTCTTTATTATTGCTTTTGTTTTTCTCTCATATCTTTGAATTTTTATTATTTTATGACTAGGAATTTATCCTCTTATTTCATTACTCTTATCATTCGAGTATCTCTTCTGAGCCCTCCATAAGTAAGTCTGTTCACTGAGTGCCAGGACCTCTTCATTTAGAAGAGCCCCTGTGAAATTATACTACAGTAATTATTGACTTTTCAGATATGCCACACAAATGATATATGTGTATTTTACCATGGGTAATCTAATGGTGTAATCCATTTCAAATCTTTCTTAATTAGATTCTGAGTTAATTCAGATTCTGTACTTCTTTATGGTATCTTACTAATTTTTGAGATAATTATGATAAGTATAATTATTACAGAAATTTTGCTGTGACCTTTTTGGATATGAGGTCATATCTCAAGGGCTCACAACAACTGAAAAGATTAAATTTTACCTTTGGAGTAAGAAAATTGGTGGCTATAAAAGAATTTCTTCTTTGCCCCACTTTTCTCTTCATGTTGGAATCTTTTCCTTTTATAATTAGTTTAAACACTTTCAAACCAATCAATAAAATCATCCAACCACCTTTTTTAAATCATTTTGAACCTTTTAACCAGTGAAAAAATTATTATAATCATTGTTTGAAACTCTCATAATCATTTTTACCCCTTGAACCACCCCATAAGTGAATTAGAGCATCTTTCATCACTGTTAGCTTTGTCACTTTGTTTCCAAATTCACTTTGGTCACTTTTGGGTATGTTTTATCTTCAAATGTATTTTAAAATACTTTGTTCTTTAATTAATTGCTTGCATCTCTTTACTCAATGAATTCTGATTGAAATTTCTCTTGAAGAAATTTCTTTTGTGGCCTCAAATATCTCTTGTAGAGTATTTTTGGATAAATTTTATTGTTGGTAAAACAATAAATCTGTATAATATTATTTCTTTATACTTATGAAGTTAAAAGAAATAAAATTGGAATGTTTTCTCTTAAAAATACTATCTTAATACTATTTTGAATTATATTTTACATTATACAAATTATGAGGACAGGAAAAGTACTTGATTTTCAATCAAAGTCTCATATCCACACCTTACAAGTTGCTAAAATAGTTGGTAGAGAAGGATTGAAATGGGATAGGATAGGAGCAGTGGTGAAAGCTTGTTTGAGTATTTGTAACTGACTAAGAGCTTCCTCATTTAAGATAAAGGGAGAATCTTTTTTAAGTAGGGAAGTGAGAGAAGAGATTTTTTTGGAATAATTTTTAATGAAGTGATGATAAAAATTGGCAAATCCAAGGAAAGATTGAAGTGCCTTGATTTTCTCTGGCTGAGTGCAATTGAGGATTTGCTGAGCTTTGGAAGAATTCATATTGAGGACTGCACCTGAAACAATATAGCCCAAGTATTCCACACTTGAGGCATGGAATACACACTTTGAGGCTTTAGGAAACAGGTTATTGTCTCTCAGTCTTTTGAGGACAGAGGCCACATGTTTGACATATTCCTCCTCAGAGCCAGAGAGAACCATAATATAATCTAACTAGAATACAACAAAAACATCCAAGAAATCTGAAAAAATATCATACAAAAGATTTTGGAATGAAGCAGGAGCATTGGTCAAGCCAAATGGCATAACTACCATATTGAGTTCTAAAGGGAGTTAAGTGCTCATCCCCCTCTTTGATTCTCAGGACATTCTAAGCACCATAAAAATCTATCTGGAGAAGATAGTGGAACCATTGAAGATGGCAAGAAGCTGATTAATTGGAGGAACAGGATACCTATTCTTCCTAGTGACAGAATTAAGTTTGGGGTAGGCAACACACAAACAAAGGCCACCATCTTTTTTCTTGACAAAAAGCACAGGTGCTCCTGTTGAAGAGGTGCTTGGCCTGATGAAACCTTTCTCTATACTCTCTGAAGGTTAGGCCTGCAATGTTTCTGAATCAACATTTGATAAAGAGTAGATAACACAAACTATTGGTATAAGACCCTCCAATTCAATATGATGATCACAGGAATGGTGGTGTGGAGGAAGCTTCCCTGCTTTCACCTTAGAGAATACGTCCAAATATGGGTGATAAGCAGGAGGGACAACCTTCAGCGCAGTTTCAATCTCTTCTGGTGCTTCCTCCTCATCCCACTTCTCCTCCAGGGAGGCACAAAAAGATAAAGGAGGAAGATACATATCCCCTTGAAAGAGATGAAGTGAAGATATAGAAACATCTTCCCCAACCTCTTTTATCTCTTTGAAGACTTCATCTCTTGATTAGAGTAATGACCAAGAGGGAATGATAAAATGGATATGGACAGAAGGAGGAAGGGAAGGTGTCTTAAGCTCACCAAAAAGAGCAACACTGGTGACAGAAGTGGCAAAATAATTACTAGTAAAAGAAATAATACCACTAGAATTCTTATGACTATAATCATAGGTGATCAATCCATTTTTCCAATCACTAATGGGATTAAGATGGTAAAAGAAGTCATAGCCCAATATCAGGTCTTCTCCCTTGGGTGAATCTATGATATATAAATACCATTCAAAGCTTGGGAAAGAAGGAACATAAGCAACCCACTTGGTATAATGGGTGATGAACAAGCAAGTGGATTCATCGGAATCCAAAATGAAAAGAGAAATCCTTTTAGGGAGCTCTGATTTGGTCAATGAGTACTTGAGAACAAAATTATTTTCAATAAAAGAGTTTTTAGCACCAGAATCAATGAGAATACTATAGAAAATATTAGAGATGAAAGAAAAAAGAAGAAACTTTAAAGATTTCTTGACACTAGTATTCAGAGTGCACCATTTTCCTCTTGAAGGAAATAAGTGAGAACCATTGAACACATCATTATCCCCCATCAGCCTTTTCCCTGCTTTCTAGGGAGGCATCTTGATTACCATTGCCTGTTTTCATGCCTCTTGAAGCATTTTTCAATTGGGTGCTTTCCACCACAATAAGTGCATAAGCCTTCTTTACTCCTCCTCTCCTTTGCAGACCAATTAATTTGCTGTCCTTAGCAAGGAGAGAAGCATAAGGCTTGTCTTTCAACACTTCAAAGTTCTTCTCCTTCTTGTTCCTCCTGTGATAAAGCTTTTTTGAAGATTAACCTTGGGGAGGCTTGGAGGAATTGGCTCCACTTATTGGAGGCTTCTTCTCTTGATGAATACCCTTTTTGTTCTGCCTCTAATGGTACCTGGTATCTAATTCCAAAGTGATTTCCATGAGTTCTTGAAGGCTATCAAAATTTTCATGGTGAGAAGCCAATTGGTCCAACAATATTGATTCTAAGCCTCTTCTATAGACATGAATATAGGCCCTTTCAACTTAGTCTCCAATTCTTGACATTAAGCCTCTGAAATCTGACCACTTTCTTTCATCCTGAGGTTGTCCAGCTCTTTTTCAGCCTTCCTGACTTCATTGGGATCAGCAAACATAGTGCATAACTTGGTTTTAAATAGCTTTCAGTTACTGAGGAGATAAGATGGGTTTTCATTGGAGATATTTGAGAGGTAAGGTTCAACCCATTTGCCAGCTCTACCATTGAGAAATGACGTTGAGTACAGAACCTTCTTCATGTCAGGGAAGAATTTTGCTGGGTCATTATGGAAAATTGATTGACAATATTGAATAAATACTCTCAATTTATAAGCTTTAGTACCATAAAAGCTATCAGTTGCCTTCATTTATGGAGTCTTGAATGCTGGGGCTTTTGAATTGTCCCTTGGGGCAACTGCTTGAGTGAGTTGTCCCATAAATTGAGTCATCTGCTCCATCATATTGAGAAAGTTTGGTTCAGCTTGAGAGACAAGCGGTTGATTAGAAGGGGTAAGATTTGGAGCTTCAGAAGCCTTAGGGGCACCTGCCAAGAAAGCTGCTACTTCAGTTTCTTAAGACTCCCCCTCTTCATCTTCAGCTTCACCCAATCTACTTCTAGGCCCTTGAGAAATTATTTGATAGCCACCCATCAAGCCTGAGAATGATCTTGATCTTCTTGACTTGACACCTCTTCTTCTGGAAGGTGCTTCTCCTTCCATTGATGGTCCTTTGTCCAATCTTTCACTCAGTTGATGAACTAATGGTTTGCAGTCAAGAGGAGCCCTTGCTGTAGGAGTTAGAACAGCTTGATGTCTTTGAGAGCTTGTATTCTTGGATGAAGGGCTATTCTGAACTGGCATTATTGAAGAAAGAAAATGAATTTAATAAAACTTGAGAATAAAACAAGGCTCTACCAAATCAATCAAATGAGAATCTTGATTAACTTGAGAAATCAATCAAAAGTCTTGATGTTAAATGAATATGAATAAATCTTGAAGAATGAAGATGACAAAGTCAAATTCTTATGGATAATCAATGTCAGTCAACAAGTCAAATCAAGTCAATAAATAACTCAAATCAAGTCAATCAAGTCAATTCAAAATCAAATAAATTATGTCCTGAGTAATTAAGTCAATATCCTCAAAAATCAATTTAATGTCTTGAGGAATGAACTTCAAATAAATAAATCAAATCAAATTTTGAGGATGAAACAGCTATCTTTATGAATAAAATCAGGCCAATCAATCAAATCAAATCAGAATCTTGATTTAAAATGGATTTCTTGAATCAAATCAATCAATCAATAATTCTTGAGAGCTCCAAAATCAATAAATTATCACCCCAATTCAATGAAAACTCCTGAAATTCTGGATCAACTAACCAAAAAATTCCAATCAATTAAGCTCTGATAGAAGAACCTGAATTCAGACAGAAAATAAAAATGAACATTGATTTAGAATTAAGAATAAAGTGAAATGGTCAGCAGAATTGAAGAAATGATAAAGAGAATCAATTTTCATTTCAATGGGATGAAAATTGATGAGAGATAATGAAATCATAAAAATCATGCAAATGATAAGATCATAAAATCACAATGGAAGAATGAGAGAAATTAATATGAATGAATGAAAGAAAAGAAACAATCATGATTTAATTGAAATAATGTGGCAGGGGCTCTTTTGAATGAAGAGGGATTGGCACTTAGTGAACAGACTTCCTTATGGAGGGCTCAAGGGGAGTACTCAAAGGATAAGAGCAATAAGATAAAAGGTATAATTCCTACTGGTAAGATAATGATCATTAAAGGACATTAAATAAAAACAAAAGCAATAACAAATAGCCAACCACAAATAATACAGAATCACTGTTGCAACCTTTTCAGAAAAGAGAAGAGGATTAATAAGGATATGACCACCAGGACTCCACTGCACAGGTGAGGGAAGGCTAAGACTAACACAAGAATTAATAGAATAATTCCTCTTGAGTGAGAAATAAAATAATATTAATGGTAAATCACGTATTTTAATTAACTGGGTGAAAGGGGACTGGTATATGTGAAAAAATGCCAGCCCAGAGCTTGAGTGTTAAGAACCCATGAATGTATGTTGGAAGAATCTGTATTTGAGATGTAAAGCTGTATTGGTGTATCCAATACAGGTATTTGAATCTGTTGAAATTCAGACACCGTGTACGTGCGGTGTCTCAATATTCTTATAGAAAAAGTTAAAGCATGTATGCACATAACCACGCTGCACGCATATGACGTGCCAAAGTTGTCTAGTTGTACCTTAAAAGTTGCTTGAGGTCCAGAACCAAATTTTTTTCCCTCACCTCTCATCAATTGGAGGTGACGGAATTGGAACTGACCGGCAAGCGAGCTTTGCTACACCTGGCCCTTTCTTAATAGGTTAAAAGCCTTGCCTCTACAAAGCTTCAGAAATAGGCTGCCCTTTAAGATGTCAGGTTCCACCCGTTCAAAGAAAGCCCTCAATAACGATGCAGAATCAAAACCTCTCTCCAACGAGGAGGTTTATTCTTTACTAAACTCTCTAAGGTTGGAAGTATCATCCCTGAAGTCAGCAAGAAACTGTGAGGCAGCCGAAATGCATTTGCTGCGACTGGCACTCTCTTCTCCCCCTTCCATTAACAGTCGCATATGGTCTCGCCTGCATATGACCGATTTATGCAGGAGCCGTATAGGGCTGCCAACAGGTCCAGTCATCTGCAACAGGACGGCTCAAATTTTTCCAAATGGGTTGCCGGCCTCAACAGAGTGCTTTTTGTTGCCTTCAACTTGCAGCTCTCCGTTGATGACCTCCCATTGCTACTTGAAAATGGCTCTCCTCAATAAAACAGAGCTATATCCCATTTCATCAATGCTACGCTCCCTCTGCATTGGCATTATACTGGCCCACACAACGGCAAAAGAGTTCTTAGATGCCATTAAAGCAAGGTGCTATCCAGGCAACCATTTTCAGAAGCTGCAAGTGGTCAGGGACCCTCTTGACTTGCTTGTAGAGAGCGGTGCCATCCAACACAAACCAAATAGCACCATCATCTTGGAACTCCACAAAGCGTTTGCAATCTTCAAGAAGTTAGGTGTTGATGCTGATGAGCTAGAGGGCCTATTAACCCAGGCTGCGTGCCATGCCCCAGCCTCCCTTGACCGAGTGGCTTTCAATCAGTTGGTGACGTCCGCAATACTGGCAAAAGGAGAAGAGCAACCATTGTCAACATTCATTGGCCAAGTCATTCTGAACACATCTCAAAGGGACAACAAACACCCTCAGCATGCCTCACCATTTGTTTACCATATATCTGAGCCAAAAGAACATCCAGCACTTTCCCCCTGTCCTGGTCCTCCATACTTTGAGAGGCCTATAGCATTGACGAGTGATGTGCGTTGTCCTCCTGAACACCTGGCTGACAAGTTTGGGGTTTCATGTTTTCACTGTGGGTGTACCGGTCACTGGCAAGCTGACCATCCTCACACCAAAGGTGTTGCAAATCCAAATCTGTGCTTGGCCTCTCCTGGCCCTTCCTGGGCGCATCGTCCAAGCACTCAGGATTGTTGGTTGCAGCCTCTTTCCAGCGCCCAATATCAACGGGAGCGTTTGTCGCAGGTGGAATTTGTGGAGCATGATGCTGTTGATCATTTATTGATTGATACCGGTGCGTCTATTCACCTCTCTGGCTCTACGCGTTTTTTGGCTAGTCTAAGTGATGTCACCCCTTTCCGTATTTTCTTTGCCGATTTGAATCCATCGGTTACAATCTCCCAGACGACTACCCTTAAAATACCTGTCAAGCATGGTTTCATGATAGTTCAAGATGTTCCATTCTCAAAAAAAATATTGGGTACCATCCTGTCCGTCGGGTGGGTGTTATACCTTTTTTTAATGCTTTATCATTATCATTTCTTGTCTGCAACGTACTTGTAACCACAACCTTCTTGAATGACTGCTGGTGGATAGCTGTTGTACCGGGGGAAGAGACCATTGTGTCGGTGGCTGGGACCTCTTTCCCTTGTATGTTTGAAATGAATCCGGTTTCTTTATCTCAATCAACCAACTTGGGCTTGGGAGAATGGCATGAGTGACTTGGTCATGCCTGTGATAAGGTGGTAATCTCTTTTTTGAAACCACATGTGCCAACCTTCGACGTTAAGAGTTTTCAAACATTTTATTGCCCTGTCTGTGCTAAATTGAAAGGTACTCACCTACTCACAAAGTCTTGCACAGATATCCCAAAAGAAAAACCACTCAACATCATGGGGCCTTTTGAGGAGGATGCGCAGGGTTGCTGATACCTTCTAACAATACAGGATTACGTGTCGACATATAGTATTGTCTACCCCCTTAAGTCACGGTCGGATGTTCCGACTGCAATCCTAGATGCCATCAAACAACTGCAAGTAAGGAGAGGACTCACCCCAAAGGTGCTGAGTACCAATAATACCCAGTAGTTCACATGAGAGGCCTTCACTAACTCCCTCACAAAGCTGGGTGTTACCTTCTGCCCCTTGCTTCCCTATTCCCCATAAGAGAATGGTGAGGCAGAACGTCTCAACAGGACCCTGGGTGATATGGCTACGGCAATGGTAGTGTCAGCCTGTGACTCAAAACCAGAGCACAAGCATGACAGCCAAGATACCACCAAAACATGGAGCTGAGCCAAATCAGCTCAAAAAGTAGCAAAAGAAAGAGGAAACTCACCTCTTTCTGAAAATATAAGTCCCATCACCATAGGACAAAGAATAACAAAGTTATTCCTGAGCATAAGCCTTACTTTTCACCTCTCATCTAAAATCCAGAAAGAGAGGCTTAACCCCATCAAATGGGTATTAAAAATGAAGCTCTAAGCCAGGGTTATCCAATGGTACCAGCCAAACTGAGCTAGCACCAATATTACCGGAGTTATGGTCAAATTCAGGCCAAATAAGGGTGAACAAAACATTGACCTCTCATCTAACTTCTACAGTTTTAGTGTGAGATACTTGAAGTGGGGTCTTTTTAGAAAAAGCACAATCAGGGCTATCTGATGGTGTCATCCATTCCCCCATAGCCCAACTAGAACAAAAGCTATGGGGCAAATAAGCTCAATACAGCTTTTTGCCTATACCCTGCAAATGTACAAAACACTTGTACATGGGATCAATTTGCCATATTGGATGATACCCATATCAAATGAGGTATCAATGTGTAGAGCACATACAGGGCTACACACTGAACCAATTTTGAGGTTGATATCTCAAGAATTGACAAAGCTATGGCTATTTTAAGGTCAGATTCCCACTTGCTGTCATATACAGCCTTACCATGGGATAATATCCCATAACCATGAATATGAGGTGTCAAATAGACAAAGAAGCTTGTTTTTACTTAAATACGTCATATGTCAGTCAATAATGGGGTCCCATACAGCTTCTGTACAGCATTCTACACATCATACACATCAGAATCAGGCTGTGAGGTCCCCAGATGAAAGTTTTCACCCTGTATTGGTGAAAACTGCCCAGATGTGGTTTCAAAACCACATCTGAGCACAATACAGGCTATACAGGCTGTTTGCAAACCACAAGCCAGTACTAGAGGGTGAAAAACTCTTCCTTTCCTCTACATGGAAAGGTCTAGTACCCTTTCCACCCCATTTCAGGATAAAAAGGAGGCTTTTCACAGCCAGAATTGTTTCCTCATCCTGCTCTTGAATAACCTACATAGTAAACTTTCAAAAACAGTTCTACTCTTGGTTGATAATCAGGTATAATTATAAATGTTAATTATTGTAGTCTTTTATTATTGTAACCCAACAGATAAAGCTGCACCCAGGGCTTTCAACAGCGCTCACCACCACTAGATTATATAGAGTAAAGCCCTTTTAATCTTAAATCAAATCATCTTCAACTCTTATAAATCTTTTTTAACCATTTTTACCATGTAACAAACATAGTTAAAGCTGTAACTAGTCTGTTTACACATTTATCATAGTTTCATCTTGACATTTTGGGGTCCTGGCCATGCTTTAAACTTTTGTTGGACCTCATAAGTAAGTTTTCTCTCTTTTTCTTTATTTCTGACAGTTTTTTTATCTTTTTAGGCGTATTTTCTTTTAAAAATATATTTTTTATATATATTTTTACTTTAATACTCATATTATAAGAGTACTTACCACGTGGTTAATACCCACAAAAAGCTTTATTTTTGGCTTGTTTACATATAAAAACACATAAAACATAAATAAGTCCTGTATTCTTGATTGAATAAGGACACCTCTGACTGAAAAACCATCAGTTGAGGTGTGTTTAAGGGTATTGTTAACTCAATTACACTTATACAGAGCCACTTGTGCAGATTACACTTGAAAATTACAGGTGTGTCTGTGGGATACTGGCACACAAACAGTGTGACAGGGTACCATAAGCTGTAATTCTGACATGAAATTTTTGATTTTATTACACTGTCATTATACAAGGGCACATTTTAGTAACATACAAGCCCAGAGGCCATTCTTAGACGTGCAAAACCAGCCTTTTAAGAAGTCTTAACTGGCATAAGCCCTCTTTTTCCTGTTTGATTCAGTGGAAGAAAACTATATCCCACTTGAAACCCAGGCACAGGCCAACATACCAGTGACACCCTCAGAACCAGAGGGCAGCAAGGGTAAAGGAAAGAGGCAAAGTGAAGGTCTCATCACAGCCAAGAAGTGGACTCCAATAGCCACTCAGAGGAGTAGAAAACCACAAAACTCTGCATTAATACAAGGTAAACCAACCCTAACCACTTGTACAGGAAAAATTACAATTATTAACCCAGTTGTAACCTCCAAGGGCAAACTGCCCAAATCAGCAGATATCAAATTTGTACAAGGCACAGTTAAAGGTAAATACCCTAAGAACATAAAGTTTTTGACTGCTTGCAAACACTGATATGTCCCCTGTATACCTCAGAGACCTTGGCTTCCAAAGGAACCAGCCAGAGAACAGAGAAGGCTTGTCTAGAACCATAAGACCTGAAAGAGGACACCTTGGACGCAGTAGTGGATGGCAAAACAATGAGGGAGATAATATCAACCTTCCCATTCACACTCCAATTCAACAGGAACCTCAAACCAGAGGACTGGAAGGATATGGATCAAGTTTTTCAGCTCCACCAACTCCTCAAAGATTTATTTCAATGGAGCATGGACAACAAAAAGTTCAACCTGGCGAGTCACTGCGCAGAACTTGGAGAAAGTTTCCAGAAGATCTGTCTCAAAGAGATAGACTTCAAAGACCTTATGATAATCACCAAGGGTTGGAATCCTACCAGGCAGTTCAGACTCCTGGAGGCAAGGGCACAGAGGATAAGGGAGAATCAAGCCACTATCCAAGCTATAGAAGAACAGTTAACCCAGACAGGGCCTACTCAGATTCCTTCAGGCTCACAAGGAGCAGGCCAAATCAGCTCTCCAGTGGCTTCACACCATTCAGAAACCAGAAGATCAGTGGCCAAGAGGCACCATTCTTCACAATTCCAGGAAGTTTCCAGGAGAAGAAAAGGAAACAAGGGCAAGAACAAAACCTCCTTCAACCAGAGGAGGAAAGAGTCAGACCCTATGATTCAGAAGCTGTTAAATTTGGTAAAAGAAGTACACAAGAACCAGAAGTAAATGTAAACCACTCTAGAATCAGTAGTCCTAGTAATAGAAACATTACCCCCACTCAGACTGAACATAAAATTGTCACATCTGAGAGTAACATCAACAGTGATACACTGTGGTTACAAATGTCCCAATATGCTGAACAATCTGCAAAGCAGTTTTCAGAAATTGAAGCTGGCCAAGAGAGGATGAGAAAAACACAAGCCTCCTTGGAAAAGATAGTTAAGAATCTTCAAGAAGGATATGCTCAATTGAGCAAAGCCTCTGAAGAAACCAACAAAAGACTGAATCTAGTCTTTGAATAAAAACACCACGGCAAAAGGGACAGGGATTGCGTGGACCAAGACATGAACAAACTGTTCCATGTCTACCATAACTTGAAGCCCCATCCACAAGGCCAAGTTATGGATAGTCCATATCAACCAGATGAAATCAAACCAGATTCCATGTTGATGAATAAGGAAAGATCTCCATCACAATACCAGGATGGAGATGGCATGTCTTATTCAGAGAAGGAAGCCTTGAAACAGCTTCCTGAGGCCTCAAGCTGGCCCAAATTTGATGGATCAGGAGAATATGATAATATGGAACTCATAGAATATATTGATGGACTCTTCATTGATTTACCAAGCATACCAGACAATTGGATTACTGCTAGATTGAATACTGCATTTAAAGGTCATGCTAGTATATGGTACACAGAAATGAAAGAAATCCATGGCAGGAGAAACTGGCCATGGTGGAAGAGTCAAATCATCCAAAAGTACAGTAATGGAACTTGGATATGGCAGAAGACAATGTCATTTGAAAATGACAAATACTCAGTGGATAAAGATCCATATGAGTGGTGTCTTAGACAGTCTAAAAGATTTAAAGCCATTGATCCTCAGATGATCATCCAAATGAGGAATCACAACCTTCTGACACAACTGCCAGGAGAACTAGAGCATGCAGTAAAATGCAGATGCAACCAAAATTGCACTCTAGATGATATTTCCAACACCTTACAAGACATAAGGAAAAGGACTAATATAGGGAAATTCCCCCATACAAGAGCAATGGTTTCAAAGAGAAACAACCTTTCAGGGTAGAGCTTAAAGACAAACCCAAAGAAAGAGTGGCAGAAGTGGCAAAGAAGAGAAATTGTTGTCACAATTGTGGTTCAACAGACCACTATGCCAACAAATGTCCAAAAGCAAAGAAAAAAGTCTATGCCATTGAGAAAGTCCCAGAGGGAGAACCTCTCACAGGGGATTCTGAATCAGACTCCATGGGTGATGCCACCAGAGAACAATCTGATGATGATCAAGACCCAAGAGAAGAATTTCTGGTGGAATACCAAGAGGAAACCCCACTAGAAATTCAGGACATACAGTTGGAAGCAGGCATGCCACAGGACACTGCTAACAAGAGCTTGTGCAAACATACACAAGATGCACAAACATTCCTGGTTGCACCAACCAAAGCAATGGCATATATACATGGGACAGCCACAAAAATGAGTGTTTGTATTGACAATGCTCAGCATCCACTGATCATTGATAGTGGAGCACACTGCTCCATAGTGGCCAGAAACTATCTGGATACCCACTTCCCAATCTGGGAAAAACAGGTCTTGCCCACTAAGGCAAAGAACTTTAAAAGTGCATCAGGGAAGATGACTTTCATTGGGACAATTAACAAAGAGATAGTTCTACCCCACAGGAAGGGTAATATCAGATTCAATCCAGAGTTTGTAGTGCTTGATGATGCCCACATCCAAGGGTTTTTACTGGGAACAGATTACCAGAGGATGTATGGCATAGACATTTACAACAGTAAAAATAGGAACATCACCATTGGTACTAACAAGGAAAAGAAATTTCACTTGACATATACCAGATATCTTCTCAAGGTCCACTAGAAGAACTTCTGAAGGAATTCAGAGAGGGACAGTTTCGCACTACCCTCACCAGTAAATGTGAGCCTTGAGGTATATTTTACATACCCAAATAGGCCACAATTATCTTAAAAAGAAATTTTGAATTATACATAACTCATAAATCATGCATATATTCAAAATTCATCATTTTTGATTTCAGAAAAGATGAATAACTTTTTATTGAGTAAGTAAATCCATGGATTTAAGGCCAGATTTGGATTCTACACAAAAATTCACCTAGGGTAGCTCCATAGAGTGAATAAGCTCAAATTAACTCTTTGAGGTGGTAATATGGAAAATACTTCAACGCCACATCATTAATACCACATAAAAGATCCGTGAAAATTTTTGTTTTTCTTGATTTTACGCCAAAATAATGGGAAAGTGAGAAATCCCATGTTACATATACACTAAGAATAGTGTTATACATGTTTTGAGCACTTAATATTATGGTATTCTTACATGCACTTTTGGTACACCCATAGTGGATATCTCACTTTAAGCTTAAATTTCTATTTTGACGTAAAAAATAAGTAAGGGGGACAAAAGACATCAAAGAGAGGCAGGGTACCCAACTTCTGAAGCCCCAGAGGCGTGGATAGCTCCAACGCTTGGTTCCATGGCCTATCTTGACCCAATTGGTAAACTAAACCTCTTTGGGAACTTGGTTACCAAGTTACAACTACTGTAAAGCACCAGAAAATAGCAAATGACCTGCTATTTTGACGTGCCAAGGAGGTAAAGAGCTACTTACACTCCTGTAACCATGTTAATTACTAATGACTTTCCATGGATAAACCCCAAAAGAGTAATTAAAACCCTTTTGGGACTTGTATCCATTGATTTACCTCATAGCAACTAGTCAAACACTGATATTTGCAATTCTACGTAGAAATGAGGTAAAAACTTCAAAAAATTCATTAAAAATACAATTCTTAATTAATCTTTCTGAAACTTTCAGGACCAATTGAGAAATGTATTCTCTATTGTAAGACCAAAAAGAATTACAGTTTTACTAGTAAAATTCAAAGTTTTACTTACAGTCCATTTTTGGTTATTCTACGTGAAACACTGAATCTTCAAAAATTCACAGTAAATACAACCTGTGATGAAATTGTCAATAACATTGATAACTTTGGGAAATCAATGATTACTTTGCAATAAAAGAAGATTTACAAATGTTACTCCTTTTATTCTTAACCATATTGGGGTTGGTAGTCACGTAAAAGCATCAATTAAGCAATTATGACAATTTTACGTGACAATAGATGATGTAAGTACTAATCCAAAAGGGTTTAATGCTTTCTCACTCACTGGCTTTTCAGTTTGCTCCATGGCACGCCTCTGTGAACTGTTGTTGACTTAAAAGACACCTTCTCTTGCTGTTTTTTCCGTATCATCATCTTATTATCATTTTATATCATTGTTATCAACAAGTAAGTATTAGTTAAACTATTCTTAAGTGTTGTAAATCTTTCAGAATCAATCAGAAAGACGTGAAATCATAGAATCCAACTATATATTGTTGTAATCCTGCTATAAATCCTTTTGATCTCTTAAATCCACAATTCTACGTCAAATTTCTCTACTTTTATCTATCAATAAGTTCTTTGGAGTATTAGCGAGTCATTTATCTTTAATTCTTAAAGTTTTTCTCTAGTAATAGTTTTCTTCAAGGATTAGCTTTATAATTATTCTGGCAAACGATAATTATATATTAAAATAATTTATTATTTTAATAAAAGAAGTTTTTATTATTAAATTCTTCTTGTAATTGATTCTTGTAGACAATTACTTGTTCACTGTTAAAATCACTAGTAGTGCTTAACACGTGAAAGAAATAATTCTTTAATTATTTAATTGTGGTTATAATAATATTTTATTATTATATTTCATAAGAACAGACATAGTAATGTTGATTAATAGTAATATTATCATCAGTTTCATAGTCACATCTTACATTTGGGGGCCTGGCCGTGTTTTTTGAACCTTGTACCCTTAATTAATATATTTTTAAGTTCTAAAATATATTAATTTAATATTTTTTTCTTTAATTTGAAAAAAAAAATTATTTTTATTTTTGAAATTGTCTTAAAATCTTATTTCATTGAGGAATTTGGTTTAATTTTGTACTGTTTTTACACGTGGCTTTTTCACATCCAAAAACTTATAAAATTATTCTTTGAGTTACTCTGACTTAATTTTTTATTCAAATTCTTGAATTTTAATACTTTTTTCTTTGAAAAGAATATTTTTTTTAATATCAAAAAATAATAAAACTTATAAAAAATCTCTTAAAATATCTTAAATCATAAAAAATAATTTCTTTTATCATATTTTCTCTTCAAGTGTCTTTAATCAAATACTGTGCAGCTGGAAACAGACTCAGTAAAAGATACATCACTTGTCCTGAATCTTCAGAAGCAGAATCTGAAGAAAGTATTGAGGTGCAAATTGCTAAATGAGGCACCTTATTTAACTCAGAAAAGAATAAATTACCACCAAAAGGTGTGTTTTTATCTTTAAATTTACTCTTTATCCTTAAATTGACGTAAAAATGGTGCATACCAGAAATGGAAGCAACTATTCAGTCCAACCAGATGGATGTGGACAAGGAAGAGGCAAGACCAAATCCAGAAGTGCCAAATCTTCCACAAGAAAGACACATCTGGAGGATGCCAGAGTTGCCCCCCATTCCCCAAGGTCTGTACCAACAGATTTTGACGTGAATTCTGATCCTGAACTAATTCATGATATTATTTCCAGGGCTGAACCATTTTCAAGTGGCAGAAATAGAAATATATCAATGCCAGTACAAAAATTGGTTCAGAGCAGCCAAGGAAGAGGAGTGGGAAATATGCCCAAGCCTTTGGCAGGGGGCCATGAACTCCTACTTACACATCAAGAGCTTTCTGGGTCAGGAGAAGACCATAGGACTCTTAGGAGGATGGAGCCCCCTGTCTTGCAAAGACAAGGTCAAAAAGATAAAGAATTGGTTGAAGAACCAAAGTCTTTTATCCATAGACCAGAAGAAAGAGTTGGAAATGACTCCAGCTTTGGAGACAGAGGCACCAGTGGCGTCTACCAGCTCCAAACCAGCTCCAGAAGTGTCCAAGGACAAGCCCAAGGGACCTCAGAAGAAGCAGCAAGGTCCCAAGAACCATCAAGGCAAAGCCAATTGGCACAGACCTTACCCACAAGGGTACAGGATCCCCAAATTAGAGCCTTCAGCCGTGGACAGTGTCTTCAATATGGCCAGGACTCTGATGGAATTCACAGCCAAGGAGCAGGAAAGGATGAACAGAAACTTTCCACGCAAATAATTGGTGTACAGACTAGTATTAATGTAGAAATTGGTAAACTTGATGGAAAGTTAACTAAAATTGCATCAGATATAGTTAATTTAAAGAAAAATCACAAGAAATACTTTGAATTGCACCAAGTGACAAATGCCAGACTTGACTCAATTACCAATTCTTGAAAAAGAATTGTAAACATGTGCCAAGTTCAGCATGATGAGATGGAGGAACTTTCCATTTTTAAGGTGAATAATCAACTTACAATTTTACAAGACCAAGTCTTAAAAATAGGTGAGAATACCAATCAATTTGCTATACACTTAGCAAAAAAATGACAGTGAAAGGCAGAAGTTGAAGAATGAAATAATTGCAAGTGTGGAGCAAATTCATAAGAATCATGAACCACATATGCCAAGACATTATACACCTTTAACTGAAGAAAAACTTTCTGTTAAAGAAATTCTCACCCCATTTTTGGGAGAAAATGCCTACTCTGCAAGAGATATTCCCAAAATAGAAGAATGGCCAACATTCTCTGGTGCAGGAGAATACAACCATATTGAATTCATCAGGAATATTGATATTTTGCAAGAAGACTTTAATATACCTGATGAAATCATAGTGGTAAAATTACACTGTCTGTTTACCAGAACTGCAAAGAAATGGTATTACAAAATGAGGATTGATAATGGTAAACATGATTGGTCTTGGTGGAAATCTGAAGTGATTACCAAATGGGCCAACAATTCTTGGAGGTTTAAAATAGAAAATGCCTTTTAAAGTGCCACTTTTAACTCAGAGAAAGATAAACCACTTACTTGGTTCTTCAAACAAAAAGACATATTATCTGCTTTACAACCAGATATGTCTGACACTATGATTAATATGAAAATATTAAGAAAGTGTGGAGGAGAATTGGAACATGCTATCAAAAGCAGATGTGTGGAACCCTGTTCAAAAGAAGACTACATTAATGTTATGGAAGATATCATTACCAGAACAAGAATTGGTAAAACTTGGTCTTAAATCCCAACAGAATCCAAGATGACCTCTAAGATTCCCAGAGAGGATAAGAGACCAGAAAAACCTGTCTTGAAGTGTCATAAATGTGGAAGCACTTCACATTTAGCCAACACTTGCACAAAAAGGACAAAAATCAATGAATTTCAAGTCATTGAAAAAGTTCAGTGTACTGAAGAGAAGGAATAATCTGATCAAGATTCTGCAATCTCTGAGGATACACCAGTGGAGGACTATCCCATTGAAAACATCACAGCTTTCTTTGAAGTCACTGAAGTCCATACCCACTTGCCACAGTATAGTGAAGATTGCTACCACCTTATTATTGTTCAGGATGCCAGAATGTGTAAAACCAAACCTGCTAAAGGAAAAGGTTATACTGCTGGAGCATCTTGTATCACATCAATTCTGATGAATAATTTTGCAGACAAAGTCAATTTGGATACAGGAGAATTTTGCACTTGGGTAGGCAAAGATTATCTCCAAGCTATACTTCCTGAATGGAAAAACCATCTATTACCAATAGAAGGTGTAGAATTTAGTAGTTCCAGTACCAATATGTACCCTTTGGGTATATTAGACACTATTCTTGTATTTCCCCATCCAACAGGAAGTATAAGAATGAAAGCTGAGATTGTAGTAATGGACAACTGTACATCTCAACATATCATTCTTGGAAATGACTACTTAAGTATTTATGGTATTGATATCAATAACCATAAAGACAGATATTTCACAATTGGAGAGAACAGGAGAAAAAAATTTCCTTTCTCCAATATGCCAAAGCAAATATCAGTAGTATCTTCTGAGAGAGATACTTATGAGGAAGAATTTGTGTCCACACAGCTTGTTGAAGCACAAATTAATCCATAATTGTCACCAAAAATGAAGAATGAACTTATTGACGTGTTATACACTTACAATACTGCATTTGCCTCTGATAATGAACCATTAGGTGCTATAAGAGGACATGAAGTTGATATTACTCTTAATATTGACAGACCATATGCCCCAGTACTTAGAAGACCAGCTTATCCAGCCAGTCCCAGAGCTAGAGATGCCTTGGAGAAACATATCCAAGAGCTAATTAAACTTGGTGTACTAAGGAAAGTAGGCCATAATGAGGAATTTGAAGTGACAACACCTGTTATCATTGCTTGGCATAATGATAGGTCAATAATGGTTGGAGATTTTGGAGCTTTGAATACCTACACAGTTCCAGATAGGTATCCAATCCCTAGAATCCAAGAAACCTTGACTCAATTGTCTAAAGCCAAGTATATAGCATCAATGGATGCATTGAAAGGCTTCCATCAAAATTTTTTGACGCCTAAAGCTAAGAAATTACTTAGAATTATCACTCACTGTGGTATTTCTGAGTATCTTAGAATGCCATTTGGCATTAAAAATGCTCCATCTCATTATCAAAGAATAATGAATACCATCTTCCCCACAGAATTTTCTGAAGGATGGCTTATCATTTATATTGATGATATTATCATATGTTCTGACTCATGGTCTTTGCACCTTGAAAGCCTTGCAAAAGTCCTTCACAACGTTGCAGAAGTGAATATGAAAATTTCACTTAAGAAATGCAGCTTTGGTTTTGAAGAACTTAAAGCATTAGGACATGTTGTTTCTGGTTTAAGCTTGGGTATTGACAAAAATAAAGTGGCAGCAGTACTACTTAAGCCAATACCGCAGAATAAAAAATAAATGATGTCTTTTCTTGGATTTGCTAGTTACTATAGGCAAAATTTAAAAGACTTTGCAATTCTAGCCAAATCACTCTATAGAATCTGTGATCAACAGACTGTATTTGAGATGACACAGGAAAGAATTAAAGCTTATGAGAAGATAAAGAGAGCCCTTACAGAAGCACCTTTACTCCTCATTCCTGACTGGAATATTCCTTTTAAGTTGTACATTGATGCATAACTGATATTGGGACTGAATTCTTTGAGGAGGTCAGAGAATCTTATAAACAAGAAAAGAATTGCCATATCTTGACTTCTTTATTAGGTAAAGACTGCAAGGATACATCTTTAGTTAATGCACTTGATGAAGTTTGGAAAAATTCCTATTCTGAAGGAAGATTTCACTTGTTTGATGGGATCATTTGCCACAGAACAAAACATTCTTGTGTTATGACATTGTGCAGTAGATTACTTATCAATACCATTCTTCATGAATGTCATGATAGTATCTACTCTGGACACCTTCCAGAAGACATAACACTTGAAAAAGTGAAGAACTGTGCATGGTGTCCATCTTGGAGGAAAGAAACCATTGAATATTGCCATACCTGTGATAGATGCCAAAAAGCAAACAAGAGCACAGGCAAGAAATGTGGATTAATGATCCATATTCAAGAAGAAAAATTCCCTTGGGAAGTTGTTCACATGGTTTGGGTCACAGCACTTCCTCCAAGTGGTGACAGAAGGTATAATGCTTGTTTAGTCATTGTAGACAGATATAGCAAAACTCCCATATTCTTACCATGTCATAAAGATGACACTGCTATGGATACAGCTCTTCCTTTATGGAGTAGAGTTATTTCTCATACAGGATTATTTAAGAATATCATAAGTGACAGAGATCCCGAATTCACATCTGCACTTTGGACCAATCTTCATAGAGTGTTTGGGACTAAGTTATCATTCTCTACAACATATCACCCTCAAACAGATGGGCTAGCAGAGAGGATGATTCAGACTTTAGAAGACATGATCAGGAGATTCTGTGCTTATGGATTAGAACTCAAAGACTCAGATGGCTTTACCCATGACTGGTGCACTCTGATACCTGCATTAGAATTGGCATATAAGACATCAGTCCATTCTTCTACAGGACAAACTCCTGCTGTGTTAGAGAAAGGATGGAATCCAAGACTCCCAGCAGACACACTGAGGAAAGACTTGATTGAAATTCATCCTAAGGCTTCCAGCTTCAGAATAATGCTTGATAAAGTAAGACTTCATGCAAGACAAAGTATGGATGATGCTTTTAATTATGCAAAACAGAAGTGGGACAAGAGTCATTAAGTACCAGACTTCAAAGTAGGGGACTTGGTTTTAGTTTCAACCTTGAATTTTAATAATATCAAAGGCCCAAAGAAACTTGAAGATTCTTATGTAGGACCTTTTGTTATTTTTGCTTTACATGGAACCAATGCAGTTCAAGTGGAATTGAGTGGTGAATTGGAAAATAAACACCCCACCTTTCCAGTCGGCTTGATAAAGCCTTATCAACCAGCTGACAAAGAATTGTTTCCTTTAAGAAACCCAGCTCCTTTAACTGTACAACCTGTGGAACAGAATGAAGACAAAAAGATAAAGAAAGTCATTGAAGAAAGGAGACTTAGGGGTAAACTCCAAAGAGAATATCTTGTCAGATATAGAAATGCAGTACATGAGGATGAATGGATGGCAGAATCAGAAATACCTGACTCAGATAAACTCTTAAGAAGATTTAGACATGAAAGAAGGCCACAAGCTTGAATATGTCTATAAATGTGCTTTAAATTACTTGATCTGAGTAATGTAAAGAGGTTGGACAGTGGACATTAACCCCCTTTGGGGCCTTATTCTTTTATCACTAATAGAATTGTAGTACAATTGTATTTTTTGGTGGAAGGGAATGTGAGCCTTGAGGTATATTTTACATACCCAAATAGGCCACAATTATATTAAAAAGAAATTTTGAATTATACGTAACTCATAAATCATGCATATATTCAAAATTCATCATTTTTGATTTCAGAAAAGATGAATAACTTTTTATTTAGTAAGTAAATCCATGGATTTAAGGCCAGATTTGAATTCTACACAAAAATTCACCTAGGGTAGCTCCATAGAGTGAATAAGCTCAAATTAACTCTTTGAGGTGGTAATATGGAAAATACTTCAACACCACATGATTAATACCACATAAAAGATCCATGAAATTTTTTGTTTTTCTTGATTTTACGCCAAAATAATGGGAAGATGAGAAATCCCATGTTACATATACACTAAGAATAGTGTTATACATGTTTTGAGCACTTAATATTATGGTATTCTTACATGCACTTTTTGTACACCCATAGTGGATATCTCACTAAGCTTAAATTTCTATTTTGACGTGAAAAATAAGTAAGGGGGACAAAAGACATCAAAGAGAGGCAGGGTACCCAACTTCTGAAACCCCAGAGGCCTGGATAGCTCCAAAGATTGGTTCCATGGCTTATCTTGACCCAATTGGTAAGCTAAACCTCTTTGGGAACTTGGTTACCAAGTTACAACTACTGTAAAACACCAGAAAATAGCAAATAACCTGCTATTTTGACGTGCCAAGGAGGTAAAGAGCTACTTACACTCCTGTAAGCATGTTAATTACTCATGAATTTCCATGGATAAACCCCAAAAGAGTAATTAAAACCATTTTGGACTTGTATCCATTGATTTACCTCATAGCAACCAGTCAAACACTGATATTTGCAATTCTACTCAGAAATGAGGTAAAACCTTCAAAAATTCATTAAAAATACAATTCTTAATGAATCTTTCTGAAACTTTCAGGAACAATTGAGAACTGTATTTGCTATGGTACAACCAAAAAGAATTACAGTTTTACTAGTAAAATTCAAAGTTTTACTTACAGTCCATTTTTGGTTATTCTACGTGAAACACTGAATCTTCAAAAATTCACAGTAAATACAACCTGTGGTGAAATTGTCAATAACATTGATAACTTTGGGAAATCAATGATTACTTTGGAATAAAAGAAGATTTACAAATGTTACTCATTTGATTCTTAACCATATTGGGGTTGGTAGTCATGTAAAAGCATCAATTAAGCAATTATGACAATTTTACGTGACAACAGATGATGTAAGTACTAATCCAAAAGGGTTTAATGCTTTCTCACTCACTGGTCCTTCAGTTTGCTCCATGGCACGCCTCTGTGAGCTGTTGTTGACTTAAAAGAGGCCTTCTCTTGCTGTTTTTTCCGTATCATCATCTTATTATCACTTTATATCATTGTTACCAACAAGTAAGTATTAGTTAAACTATTCTTAAGTGTTTTCAATCTTTCAGAATCAATCAGAAAGACGTGAAATCATAGAATCCAACTATATGCTGTTGTAATCCTGCTATAAATCCTTTTTATCTCTTAAATCCACAATTCTATGTCAAATTTCTCTACTTTTATCTATCAATAAGTTCTTTGGAGTATTAGTGAGTCATTTATCTTTAATTCTTAAAGTTTTTCTCTAGTAATAGTTTTCTCCAAGGATTAGATTTATAATTATTATGGCAAAAGATAATTATATATTAAAATAATTTATTATTTTAATAAAAGAAGTTTTTATTATTAAATTCTTCTTGTAATTGATTCTTGTAGACAATTACTTGCTCACTGTTAAAATCACTATTAGTGTTTAACACGTGAAAGAAATAATCCTTTAATTATTCAATTGTAGTTATAATAATATTTTATTATTATATTTCATAAGAACAGACATAGTACTGTTGATTAATAGTAATATTATCATCAGTTTCATAGTCACATCTTACAGTAAACAAAAACTAAGTTTACTGAAGATGCTGAGAAAGAACAGACCAGCATTTTCCATTGGTGAAGAACCATTAGGCAAGATCAAAGGCCATGAAAGAGAACTATATCTGGTTGTGGAAAGGCCTTATCCACCCATGCTTAGGAGACCTCCTTATCCAGCAAGCCTGGAAACAGGAAATAAATTTAGAAACATATCAATGAGCTCCTGGATATGGATGTCATCAGGAAGATTGGACATAATGAAATAATGGAAATCACCACACCTGTCCTAATCACCTGGCATGATGGCAAGTCTAGACTGTGTGGAGATTTTAGAGCTCTAAATAACTACACTAAAGCAGACAGGTACCCTATACCCAGGATACCCCATGCCTTGGATAAACTGGCAAAAGCCAAATACATAACTAAAATGGATTGAATGAAAGTCTTCCACCAAAAGGGAATTAAACCAAACTCCATGAAATTACTCAGGATAATATGCCATATGGGCACATATGAGTATACCAGGATGCCATTTGGCATCAAAAATGCACCAGCCCATTCCCAAAGGATGATGGACACCATATTTCAAGAAGAAATACTGGAAGGCTGGATGGTGGTATATATTGATCATATCATTATATACTCAGAGACATGGGAAGACCATGTGCAATACATAGACAGAGTACTAAGTAAATGCACACCCATAAATCTGAGAATTTTACTGAACAGTGCAATTTTGGCCAACAAGAGTTACTGGCTCTAGGACATAAAGTCTCAGGTCTTAGTCTGGCAATTGAGCAGAATAAAGTAGCAGTAGTACTGCAAAAGCCAGTACCAAAAAGCATCAAAGAGATGCAAACTTTTCTTGGGTTTGCTAGCTACTATAGAAACCACACCAAAAACTTTGCACACATAACTAGTAGTTTATAAAAGTTATGTTCAAAAGATGTAGTTTTCGAAATAACCAAGGAAAGGAGGGATGCATATGAGAGGATCAAATATGAACTCACAAATGCACCTGTGCTCATCTTACCTGACTTTGAACTACCATTCAAGTTATATATAGATGCAGCATGCAGTCAAGGCCTAGGAGCAGCCCTTCACCAAAGACAAATTGTGGATGGTGAACCAAGAGAAGGAGTAACTTCCTACATCTCAAGGCAGCTGAAATATTCAGAAGCCAGGTATGGGGCCACCCAGACTGAATGTCTATGCCTAGTCTGGGCTCTAGAAAAACTCCATTATTATCTGGAGGGTGCAGTCTTTGAAGTCTACACAGACTGCAAAGCCTTGAAGTCTTTACTGAACATGAAGACTACAAATAGACACATGCTGAGATGGCAAATAGCCATCCATAAGTATAGAGGGAACATGACCATCATATACAAGGAAGGTAAAAGCCATACCAATGAAGATGGCCTTAGCAGATGGCCACTGGACAATGTCAAAAGCAATCCAGCTTATGAACCTGAAGTTGCAGCCAAAATCCCTATCCATTTCATGGAAGTAGATAGGAGGAAGAACTTCAGATTTTCTGAATGGGCACCAGAAAGTGGTATCCTTGACAGTGGAAACACTTATTCAGAGGGTACAGGAACTCCCATATTGGGAATAAGTTCCTCTGAACTGCACAATGAATTTTTTAGTGCAGTACTGAAGTCTTATTCCAAACACAAACAGTGTGGCATACTACTACAACTCCTTCAACAAAAGTACAGGACTCCGGAACTGTAATCGCAGCTGGAAGAAACCTGGTTGAGGGCCTATAAGGGTAACAAGTTCTTCCTTATAGATGGCCTGATCTACCACAGAGAGAAACACACAAGTGCACTCACAGTGGTAGACAGAGACCACATCTCCTTGATACTGCAGGAATGCCATGACTGCCCCTATATGGGACACATGAGTGAAGACAGGACCAAGGAGAGGGTAGCAAGCACAGCTTGGTGGCCCAAGTGGGAACAAGAGCTGGGAGAATACATCACCACTTGTGAAAGATGCCAAAAGGCAAACAGGAAACATGGGAAGAAGTATGGGTTACTTCAACATATAGAAGCACCCAAACACCCATGGGAAACCATCAACATGGACTGGGTTACAGGACTTGTCCCAGAAAGCAAAGAAAACTACAATGCCTGCTTGATCATAGTTGATAGGTTCAGCGAGAGAATGAGGTGTCTACCATGCCACAAAGAGGACACAGCCATGGATACTTCCCTGTTATTTTGGAATAACATCATATCTACCTGTGGAGTACCTAAAATCATCATTAGTGATAGGGACCCAAGATTCACATCTGAATTCTGGACCAACATGTATGACATGCTTGGCACCAAGCTTGCTTTTTCCACAGCTTACCATCCCCAAACAGATGGCCTAGCTGAGAGGATGATCCAGACTATGGAAGACATCCTTAGAACGTTCTGTACCTATGGCATGGAATACAAGACCATGAAGGATACACCCATGACTGGGTTACCCTTCTACCAGCTGTCCAACTGGCTTATAATACAAGTCAGCACTCTACCACAGGAAAAACAACTGCAGTGGTAGAGAAAGGGTGGAATCCCCTGTTACCTGTGGATCACTTAAAGAAGAATCTTCTGACCATCCACCCCACAGCCAAAGACTTCCATGATATGTGGAAGAGGGCTTGTGACACAGCTTCCAAATGCATAGCTGAGGCAAAAGAATGGATAAGCAGAGGTGGGACAAGACACACATGGAACCTGACTTTAAGGAAGGGGACCAGGCACTAGTGTATACGCTGAACTTTAATAATCTTAAAGGACCCACAAGTATGAGGAACTCATTTGTAGGGCCTTTTACTATAATTAGGTTGATAGGAAAGAATGCAGTGGAAGTCAAACTTACAGAGGCATTTTCCAGGAAGCACCCAGTCTTCCCAGTAAGTTTGGTCAAACCATACTTCCAAACAGAGGAGGATAAATTCCCCTCCAGGAAGAAGAAGCCCACACCACCTGATATAGTGGAAGTGGAGGGCTCCCCAGGGTCTGTGAGTAAGATAATCAGGGCCAGGAAGATCAGACTTAAAGGAAAGGATCAAAGACAATACTTAGTCAGATTCAAGCACCAAGCAGCTGATAAAGACAAATGGTTGGAAGAAGATGCATACCAGATGGGAACCTTCATCTAAGGAGATTCAGGGCCTCTAGGAGGACTTAACAGTCTCATAAATGATGAGGCTTTTTGAGAGGGAGGGTATGTCAGCCTGTGACTCAAAACCAGAGCACAAGCATGACAGCCAAAATACCATAAACCAATGGTATAGCCAAGATACCACCAAAACATGGAGCTGAGCCAAATCAGCTCAAAAGGTATCAAAAGAAAGAGGAAACTCACCTCTTTCTGAAAACATAATTCGCATCACCATAGGACAAGAAATAACAAAGTTATTCCTGCTCAAAGTTATTGCTGAGCATAAACCTTAATTTTCACCTCTCATCTAAAATCTAGAAGGAGAGACTTAACCCTATCAAATGGGTACTAAAAATGAAGCTCCAAGCCAGGGCTATCCAATGGTACCAGCCAAACTGAGCTAGCACCAATATTACTGGAGTTATGGTCAATTTTAGGCCAAATAAGGGTGAACAAAACATTCACCTCTCATCTAACTTCTACAGTTTTAGTGTGAGATACTTGAAGTGGGGTCTTATTGGAAAAAGCAAAATCAGGGCTATCTGATGGTGTCATTCATTCCCCCATAACTCGACTAGAACAAAAGTTATGGGGCAAATAAGCTCAATGGAGCCTTTTGCCTATACCACGCAAATGTACAAAAATCCTGTACATGGGATAACTTTGCCATGATTAATAATAACCATATCAAATGAGGTACCGTTGTGTAGAGCACATACAGGGCTACACACTGAGCCAATTTTGAGGTTGATATCTCAAGAATTGACAAAGTTATGGCCATTTTAAGGTCAGATTCCCACTTGCTGTCATATACAGCCTTACCATGGGATAATATCCCATAACCATGAATATGAGGTGTCAAATAGACAAAGAAGCTTTTTTTTACTTCAATACCTCATATTTCAGTCAATGCTGGGGTCCCATACAGTTTCTGTACAGCATTCTATGCGTCATACATGTCAGAATCAGGCTGTGAGGTCCCCAGATGAAAATATTTACCCTGTATTGGTGAAAACTGCCCAGATGTGGTTTCAAAACCACATCTTAGCCCAATACAGGCTATACAGGTTGTTTGAAAGCCACAAGCCAGTACTAGAGGGTGAAAAAATCTTCACTTCCTCTATGTGGAAAGGTCTAGTACCCTTTCCAACCCATTTCAGGATAAACAGGAGGCTTTTCACAGCCAGAATTGTTTCCTCATCCTGCTCTTGAATAACCTACGTAGTAAACTGTCCAAAACAGATTTACTCTTGGTTAATAATCAGGTATAATTATAAATCTTAATCATTGTAGTCTTTTATTATTGTAACCCAACAGGTAAAGCTGCACCCAGGGCTTTCAACAGCGCTCACCACCACTATATTATATATAGTAAAGCCCTTTTAATCTTAAATACAATCATCTTCAACTCTTATAAATCTTTTTTAACCATTTTTACCATGTAACAAAAATAGTTAAAGCTGTAACTAGTCTTTTTACACCTTTATCATAGTTTCATCCTGACAGGTAGTTCAAAGCCAGATGCCGTCACACTTCTGCAGGCTTTATACACAACCGTATACCTAAATCCCGGTGTCCCAAATCTTCACTTCACCAGGAGCTGTTTGGGTGGGTGCCATCCATCACCACACTGTATCCCCATGGCACTGATGTTATTGTACACATACCGTTGGTTCATCAGCGGGGCAATCAATTGCAAGCTGTTGAAGCCGCTGATGCCAGGCATCTGGCTGCTCTGGGACCAAAACACCAACAAAATGCTACAGTTGGTGGGCGTCATTTTCCCCCAGTTCCAACCATGCAGACAGGCGGCTACGCCTGTTAAAGGCTGCCTCACACACATCATGAACGCAATGGTACTTGGCGAAGTACCAACAGAGCAGTACTTTGATGAGGAAAATTGTGCAGTTAGTTCCCTCCCTCTAGTTGAAGATGTGAAGATCCCTAGTCACCTGGGTCAGGCATTGAATGGGCCACACAACAACCAGTGGCAAACAGCCTGTATGACAGAGCTGAACCAGATGGCGGCAAGGGATGTGTGGGACATTGTGGTAAAAGAGCCAGGCATGAAAACAATTGGGCATTGGTGGGTCTTTGACCTGAAGATCAACGCCGACGGCAGCATAGAGAGGTTCAAGGCCCGGCTTGTGGCCCATGGGGACAAACAGCACCCTGGAATTGACTCTGCAGAAACACATGCTCCAACAGCCTCATTGATGTCACTATGTCTTATTCTGGCGACTGCAGTATTGAATGGCTGCCAAGTAGCTTCCTTTTATGTGAGTGGCACATACCTCTACAGTCCGGTCGACGAATGCGTCCTTGTTGAGCCACCCACCTTAATCCTACCGGAACTCTGCGGTAAGGTCCTCTCCCTGAAGAAAGCGCTTTACGGCATGCGACAGGCAGGCAGGTGCTGGTGGAAGATCTTATTGGGTTTCATTGCAACAGAGGTTGATCAATCACTGTACATTTTTTGCAGCAAGACAGAAATTATTGCTATCTGGATACCCATTGACAATGGTGTTGTCACCTCAAACTCATTGGTTGCCATTTCTGACTTCAATGCGGTGCTCGTCTCACAACTTGTTATCAAGTTTTCCGGCCAATTGGACCCAATAGTGGGCCTTGAGTGTGTCTTTAGCAAAGGTGAAGTAGCTATCACACAGCGGCGTTCGATGCACAGCATCCTGGAAGCTTACCCGTGAAAAATAGTGGCACGTGAATTACCGCTACAGTCTTGCCAGTGGGGGTGCCCACATCAGATGCGACTCCTTTCCAGTCAGTCAACGGCTTGCTAGCTTACCTAGTGAGCAGGTTGAGACTTGACTTGGCATTGTCAGTCAACTACCTCGCACGCCACTTCATGGGTCCAACCCCGGCACATTGGGACCTGTTAGACCACGTGGTAGGTTACTTGCACAGAACCCGCGGCCATGGCATACGATTGTGCCTGGGTAACACCTCCTTGAACTTATGGAGCAATGCAGGATGGGGTGGGGATCTCAAACGTTCTCAAACAGGGAAACGCACCTATACTCTGGGGCTCAAAGTGGCACTCTCAACATGCGCCGCTGAGTACATGGCACTGTCCCACTCAACCCAACACCTGGTGCAGGCAATCAGCCAACTGTGGCAGCTGGTTGGCGAATTTGACAAAATGATTTTCTGCAACAACCAGGCGGTAGTCCAAGTTTTGCTTGACAACAAATCGCATAAGCGGATGAGGTACCTGGACCGGGCTTTCTTCTTTGTCAATGACACGATTTGCAAGCACAGCATCAAGATAACATGGCTCAAGACAGACGACATGCTGGCTGACGCCCTCACCAAGAGGCTCTTGGGGCCAACATTCCTTCTAGCACTCCCTTTCCTGGAGTGAATGGGGGATGATTCAACTTTTTGGGGTGGGTGTTAAAATTCAAACACCGCATATGTGCAGTGTCTCAATATGCTTATAGAAAAAGTTAAATCATGTATATACATAACCAGGCTGCACGCGTATGACGCACCGCAGTTGTCTAGTTGTACATTAAAAGCCACTCAAGGTTCAGAACCAAATTCCTTTTCCTCACCTCTCATCTATTGGAGGTAATGGAATTGGAACTGACTGGCAAGCAAGCTTTGCTACACCTGGCCCTCTCTTAATAGGTAATGCATGTCCTGACCTCATCAATTGGAGGTGACGGAATTGGAACTGACCGGCAAGCAAGCTTTGCTATACCTGGCCCTCTCTTAATAGAATCAATACTGGTGTTTTCACCTGTATTGAGGACAGGCCTGTATTTGGTGAATCCTTTATTTGGGTGTTGCCTGTATTGAGCTGCATTGAGGTTTGAAACTGTATTTGGTGGATCTTCCTTGAAACCCCCTTTTTGATTAGGTGTTGGAAGATCTTCAATTGGTAATGATTGGTAATCCCCTGCGTGTCTCCATGGCTGTGACAGACTTATTGTATTAAGTAAATAATATAAGTAAGCTTTCCTCTCAATTTCTATATGTTTTTTTACCTAGTATTAGTGTTTGTATATAGAATTTCTCTATAAAAATTATCTCTGCACAGTGTGTGTGATAACATCTCTTATGAAGAATATTCTTATTATTTATGAGCAGTTAACTATTCTTTTTTTCCACATAAAATTGTCCCATTAAGGGCTTTACACCTCTTATTATTATAATTTTCAGTGACTATAATAATAAAGTAGTTATAATTTATTGTAATTATTAAGAATTTGATTCTTATTGGATTATTCAAAAATAACTAATTGTCATTTATTTATTGTTATTTTTAATAATTATATTAATTTGTGGTTATAATAATTAACTTTATTTCATTTTCTACTGAGGACAGTCATAGTACTCTTGGTTTTTATTGATATTAGAAAGAGTTTCATGGACAAACCTTACATTATGACTTCAATATAAAGTCATCCCAAAATTATCATTTCAAATGGACTTGAAGTATCTTTGGAACTGAGCTTGTTTATGAGTATACTAAGTTATAGTTTGCCTTATTTTACTTTTGGTGGACAATGTTATATTCAAGGATTTCATTTTATACCCTGAAAATATTTTTGACTAAATCCTATACAAGCTTGAGTGAATATTAAAGGATGAAGGAAGCAATGTTAATTAAGATCAGAAGCAACTACTCATTGAAGGAAACAGCTGATATTCCTATACCTTCTGATACTAGTGTAGCGGGAAAATTGACAGAAGATAGAACCACTGTCACATTGATCAAGGGGTGTGGAATGACACGAAAGCATATCAAAAAGGAACTTGTTAAGAAAAGGTGATTATGCGAAAAATGGCCAAAAGGATGGGGAGGAGAGTTGGAAAGCGACAGAGACGAGCAGAGAGCGCGTAAGGGGAATCGAGGAAACTAGTCGAGGTGGGTTTGGGCTGTTTCGCTAGAGGCGGAGTAAGAAGTTGCTGTCAGGTTTGAAAGTTCTTCCTGGAGTTGGAATTATGGCACTTGCCATCGAGTGTCCTTATTCCAACATGAGCATGCGCAAGCGTAGATCTTGTCCTGGTTTCAGTCATCCGTTTGTCGCAGCGTTGCGGAAAGTTATGGGCTCGAGCATGCGTGGCTACTCGAAATTCTGTCTCAAGAACTCTCCTTTCCCACTCTTTCGTCTGTCAAGCATCATCCAAGAAGAATGGAGAAGTTCCTTAGATCAAAACATGGAAACATAACCACAGCCTTCGAGTCATGTCCAACGCTGTTTGAGCTCCATACGGCACTTGCAACACCGAATTTTACCAAGAAAAACTCCGTAGGGAAGCCTCTTGTCCACAAGCTACGGCGCTAAAAAACAGCGGCTCGTAAAGACACTTATCAAACATGTATTAAATCAAGCCAAAGGATCTTTCTCAGAGACCTTGATCCAGCCATAACAGCGCAAGCTTTATATGCGCGAAATAGCTTTGGAAGCCCCGACGCCAGGGCTCGTTTAAACCCTGACTGTTCAGCCAACTTCTTGAGTGTTGCCTCGGTACGCTCCTTAGCTCAGAGCAAGTAGGCAGTTTCTCTAGCACATCTGGTACTGCAGTACGTCAGCACGACAACGAACAGAAAATTGAGTGGCGCTTTTTCAGAAGCAAGTGGGGTACACACTACACAGACAACTCCTACATCATTCAAATCGCCTTCAGGGCCCTCACCAAAGAACTTAATGATAGATTCACCCTGTTCTGGGAACGCGAAGATAGTATTCTTTCTTACGCCGGTATAAAACAAGAACTAGTCACCGGCTCCAGCGCCTTGCCCCCCCAACTTTGCTTCACAGGGCTCTAACAAGCGCACTTCTCTTTACGCACTTGTCATTCATTTCCAACCATTTTCAGAGTCTGTTATCAAGATTCCACTTTCTTTGCTTCAAGGTCACCTAGCTCTCTTCAGTTTCTGTAGCAAAACAGAATCAATAATCTTTCAATGGCTTATTTTCAGCTCAACCTCTCGGGAACAATCATTTCATTCCTTTGCATATTACCTCTGGTTTCCGAAGGCTTTTGCCTTGGGACACATCAGCTGTCTCATCGTTTGCAAGCGCGCCAAGCAATTCCAAGGCCAGATGCTTTACGAAACTTTGAGGTTAGGGAGGTACGTTATGAAAAAACTATTGCCTAATCTACTCTTTTCAACTGTGCCCCATTCATTTCTGGCCGCATACTCAAATTGAGAGACTTTCCTCATTCAATGGCCGCGGTATGCGCCGAGCTGAACCACTAGCTTCAGGGTGACTTATTTTGTGACTCTGGAATTACCCATTACTTAGCCAGCTGTGGTTCCCACAAGCAAACCTTGCAGCATAATCCTGTTGGAACACGTAAGTCGGCTATAAAGTCACCATCCCTTGATTCTCGCCAAGATCCCCAACAGCGCATCACCCCATCAAGCTGTTACTAACTGTCGATCACAGACTTTTTCATCCTCTTATGGACGTCCAGCAAATGTCAGTTATTCCCCTCCACTAGACTGCGGTCCGGCTGGGAGCTGGGCTTCTGTCATTTTCAATCTCACCGTCAGTAAGTAGTCAGAATAGTGCTCCAAACTCACTCATATAACTAAGTCAACCTGGTTTGTGCTACTTAATTAATAGCCTCCATCGGCAGACAGTATGATAGGCTTGGAGTTGAGTTCTTCTCTTCTATTTGTTTGCAAGCTTTGCACCCCCTCTCCCACGAGATTGTGCTTCCTCCTCTGCAACTTCATACCTTCCTTACTCAAGAAATGTTTGGACCCTTTAGAGGCTTTACTTGAACGATATCGAAGGTATGGATATTTCCCTATCTGGTTATGTTTTGTTTGCCACTGACCACCTACCCGTGATTTTTCAGTCTGGCGCACTTCAACAGGTTAGTCATTTTTGTTTCTCATTAAAAGGTCAGTTTGTGATAAGCTTTTTGAATTGGGCGCAAACCCGTCTCACTCGTTTAGCCGAGCCAATGAAAAGAGGTGTGATTTGGACTGTGTAAGGCTTTCCCTGAGTTGGTGTAAGACCTATGCATGACCCAAGAACTTATTGATACATGAATTTATCGGGATCCAAGCACTCGGGATATGACAAAGTACATGCCACTTTTAGCCCAATCAACAGGCACCTTATCATTAGATATTGGCAATATTGTAAACGCGTCTCTCAATTTGGACGGCAACTTTGAGGCTACCTTGTCCGCGGACTTTTATCCTCCCACGCCACAGTTTCCGGCTGGTCAGACTGCAGATCAAATCGTTAAATTAGGTCATGGAACTGGAAATAGCATGTCAAGCTCTGTTGTTTTCCCCAAGGTTTGCTTTTTTTGAGGACAGACCAAACGGATACAGGAAAGTTTACTCCCCCAAAAAAACTTCTTCATCCCTCTTTTAGAATCTTGCAACTGCATTTGTCGAAATTTTTGCAAGTGGTTCGGCCCAAGAGGAGGTCAGCTTACTTGATTCTCTCCTTTTTTCGAACGTGCCCCTTTTTGACAGACTCCTGATCAACTATCTTGATTTTTACTGTAGTTTTGGGTAAGCAATGAAGCTTATGAAAATCTTTACAAACACATCTTCTTATTATACGTTGCCCGTGATTCCAGTATACAAACATTCCGGATGAATATGGCCAGAAAGTGGACCCAAATGGTACCAGCTTCTCGAGAAAAGGACCCTTTCGGGAAGTGCAACTTTGGATAGGTACGTAAATAACTGCCAAACAACAAAGTCATTGTTTCAGGATTAAACCTATTACGCATTGTGACTTCAGATAAACGTCTGGCCGGAGTAGCCTATCCATTCCCTGTCATCTACACCGGTGGCATCTTACTATCCTGGTGGAGGTGCGTCTCAAATTGGTCTCACGCGTTTTGTCTCAATGAATGAGGCAAGAATCCCACGAGTTAATGAATGCGTGACCATTTTTTCAGACCGATAGCCGCCATTGGAGCTTATGATGCCCCTTCTTACTTTATCGATATCACGCCTTTTATTCCATACTTGTCTGATGGGTCCCCTCACAAGTTCACCTTGCTTGTAGAAGGACAAGGTGAAAAAAAATCTATCAACCCAGAATGGATTTTCAGTAGCTCGGCCTTTGTCACACTAGATCCCAGTCACCAGCAGACAACTGGCCAGATTGTGGAGCACATCACGGACTCAAATACATTCGTCAAAGATAACACGTCTCCCAATTCAAAGAATCAACCGAAGTCGGCGGACGCTGGATTCACCGTCACCAGTTACAGAAAGTTGAAAATTTCCAGTACCATAGTGACCGGGACTGGCGGGAAAAAAACTGTGACATTTGAGCAAGACTTACATTACACCAACGAGCAATCTGTGAAGATTGGCGGGGCTTCACAAGTGTGTTTTCACTCACATTCCTACATCCTCTTTGAGGCCTAACTCCCCACTAAATTCCTGCCCACCTTCTTTTCATGAGTTAGACTGTTAGACAAACAAGCTCTGGAACTTCCTCATCGACGCATGGGAACGAAAAAATACTTTTAGACTCGTTCAGCTTTCCACTTACTCTTACGACCGACCTGATTACCCAGCCGCAAAACCAAGGAGCCACTCTCCAAGGCGATCTGGCTCATGGCTACAACCGTTTTCTGGCGTTTCCGCTGCATCAAAGCTTATTTCACACCGACATCAACACAACCCAGCATTCAAACGGAAAACTAGAGTTCAATGCTACTGGTAGAGTAGTCAGTGGCGTAGCCAGGACATCACAGAAATTTGACTATCAGGATAGCCGCGGGAACACTTTTGGCAGAGATGTGGAGATTTTCAACAACACTAACATAATCAAGGATGTACGTAGCGGGACACTCTCCAAACTTGTTCCTCAGGAGGTAGTAAAACCAAGCCACACAGTGGTCTATACAATGGAAGATAATCTCAAGGATTATAAAGATCAAGCCATTGGCCGCAATATCCACTTGTGAGTCACCAACCTTGAGAGAAAACATTCATCATTATGAAACTGATAATTAGTGATTTATTCCATTTCAAAGGTTTGACATCAAAAAGCTGGGAGTAGGTAATTGATGGAAACCGTTGATTAGGGGATTTCACTCCTTAAATGTTTGCAAATTTCACAATGTGTCTGATATGCAATTTGTTTCAGCTGTACTTTCTGTTGGACACACACATCATAAATAGGGAAGCCAGTTTGTCTGAGCCGGAGTCAACAGATAGAGGAGTGAGACAGGCACGACAAACCTCACCAAAATCCAATAAAGCACAATCATGTGCGATTAAATTGCCATTATAAAAATTCTTACCGCTGCTTCCTGAACCTGAATTTCTTGTTTTTCTTTTAGGAAAAGCACTCTCAACTTCTCAGTATAGTCCTCTCTTTGAAAGTTTTTTTTTGTTTCCCCTAAGGGATTCGGGTGCTCACTATGAATTCTCAAAAACTTTAATTCAAAGATGGTTAAAGAGAAACTTCGCGAGGCAAACACAAAAAGAGAGTATGTGTGGTAACAGGTCATTCTCTTGGGTTATGGTCCTTTCTTCGATCCTGAGATGCATGGAAATTATTGAGCTGGGAGATTTATAAATAAATTCCTAATATGAAATAGGAGTGATTTTGGAAAAATCAAACCTGTAAATGATGGATCTGAAATATATATATGCTCAACTGTAGATCACTTGTACCACAGCTCACGTTATTATGCGTTGATCAGGTTTGATGTCATTAGGTTGTCCAATACCGCTATGGAATCAACATCACTCTCTGTTGATTTTTATATATATTGAAATATTTTAAGATCTTCTCCAGAGAATGATGTTTTAGTTTTTCCAGTGCCTTAGTAAGAAAATCAGAAACTATCTCCTACATTGGTACATGTGACATCTCCATTTAATTAGTCACAGCCAGATGTCTTAAGTACTGGAAACCAAAATCTTTTTAGTAAATAGTGGGTATATCTTCTATCATTCTTATATTGGATCCAGTATTGGAATTTTTGAGTTCACTTAACTCTATCTTGATGTGAAAAGATATAAGGATATTATACTTCCAGTGAATTTCCTGGGAAAAATTATCAATTAAGACAAATTTTCCTCTTTTGTTGAATGAGAGACAATTTTTTGTGGTTTTTAGTCCATGAGGTTCAAGTCTTTACAAATATTATGAGAAATATTGAGTTTAACTACATTTCCCATGAGGTTTCTGTCACATGAGCTCTTCTAAGTGAAAACGGCCTGGAACTCAGGGGATTAGACTCACTTACAAATGGCTCAGAAGAAATAAGAATGACACTTAAGCAGTGTAAGCAATAAGTAAGGTTATTAACAAGGAAGAAATAATAAATGCAGAAATAACTAATAAAAAATGAGAAAGCCAACCACAAATAAGTCTAAGTACACTGTTTAAACCTTTTAGAGAGAAGAGAAGGGTTAATAATAATATGACCACCAAGTTTCACTGAATAGGTGAAGGAAGGCTGAGACTAACTTATTGACTAAAAAGAAGATATTCCAAGATTAAGATTGAGATATTATTAATATGAGATTAAATAATATTAATGAACTGGGAAAAAGTACTCCGATGGAGGAAAAGAGGGTGGTATATGTGAAAATTCACTAGCCCTGTTCCAATGAGTGAAATTATTCTGAAGAAAGATTTATTTAAGCAGTACAGTCCCTCTATGAATGCATGGGGTATGTACAGTAGTTGTGGTGAGGCTGGGTGATTATACAGTTTCAGATTGGTGTAGCCAAAATTATTTTTTTCTAACCCAGCCTGTACAATTAATTAGCATCTGTATGGGTGAATCCAAACTGTATGAGCTTTTCAAAATAGAATGCTCATAAACAGAAAGGATTTGGTAGCTTGGTGAGTTTGAGTGGGGATAAGGTGGAAGAATTTTTACCCCTACTAGTGGCTATGATATTATCTACTTTTTGAAACTTAGTAAGATATATTCTTTAAAAAAGGTATTTATGGCCTTTTTGGACCATTTGATGGGAGGTCATATCCTTGAAAACCTTGTATACATTGTACATAAGTCAATTTATGGCCATGGTGGTGATTTGTCTCCTTTGGCCATTTTGGCCAATCTTTTCAAATTTTTGGTGTTTTTTGGCCATTTTGGGCCAAAATCTGACTTTACTGTCCCTGGACTGTATGCCATTTCCTATAGGATTAATAGAGGCCTCTTTTCCAAATTATTCTCAGAGCCAAGGGTACCAAGTAATAGGAAAACTCCCATATCCCTAGGATCCATTGGGGGATCCCAGGGGGAGGTTTGAAGGGTCTTCTTATATGAGCTGGGAAAGACCCTAACCTACTTATGGTCTCAGGACCAAGCTCTAAGACCTTGAGAAGGCCAGAAAGAGTGTCCTAGCCCATAATTTCAATGACTTGAAATAACATTTTGACTGATCTTCTGACTGGAATTCTTGACTTTCCCCCTTCTAGGATGAGCCCCAAGCTTACTGCTCTTAACAAATATTCCTGGTCTGTTCTACTAGCATTTTCTCTTTTTGGCTTTTGCATATACAGCCAATTTGGCTCACCTTTGTCAATGGCATATTCAGTCATTTTAGCTAAAAGCCAAACTTATAATGGCTTCAAGGAAGTAAAGTTATTGGATACAGCTTTCATCAAATTCTGGAAGAAAAAATATTTCTTTGGAAAATGGAATCCCAAATCTTTAAAGTTCAACCATTGTTATTCTGGGAAGAAGCTAAGCAATTGCCAAGGAATTTCACTTTTGAATTTCAGAAGATCTTCATGGAGTTAAAAGGAAGAGAATTTTGGGATGGAGTCTTCAGTCAATGAGGCTCCAAACCATTATGGAAATTCAGGGTATTTTAATTTCAAGTACTACCTTATACCTGTATTGGCTTTTTCTGAAAATTTGAACTGGTCACTGGAACCATTCAAAGAGTTATGGAAGGATGAACCAATTTTGGGGGGTCCATACCTATTGAAGGAATGAAAAAATACTCCTGTTCTTATGTTGCCATTTCAAGGCACAACAGGAAATAGTGATTAATTAGATAGAGAATAATTTGAGGTGGTCAATCGTCCATATGAAAAGACTCAAGAGTTTTCCCCTGCTCAACCACCTGTCAAAAATGCCATAGTCAAGTGGTTAACAGTACTCCAAAACCTTCCAATCTAAGGCCATCTCCAGTTTAGCCTTCTGTAAAAAGAGCTTCCTCAATTTCATCTTCCACTATAGAGCCAACCATGCGTTTATCAATTCCTAACCCCACTGTCATTCAACCTGTTACAAGTAGCACCTGTAACACCAGAACTGAAAGCCACAATTAACTTATGCAGCCTCTGAGTTATGCCAAAGTAGAGATATTTTCTTGTCAGGAGTAAAAGAGAATATTCAAATTTTGGTAATTATGAATATTACAAACCATGACTTTTAGGTGGGTTGATAGAAATACTATGTCACAATTCTGTTTTCCTGATCTCAAAAAAGGGAACTCTTTAGTAAAAGGCTATTAAACTGGTTGAAAGATTGATTAATACTGGAAAGTTTTAGATCATATTCTACCGTGTGACAGTACCCTTGGGTTTAGAGAAATGAATCCCAAAGTGCATGTAACTGCTGATCTTACATATGTCATCCTCATGGAGCTACATTGGTCATAAAAGGATATTCTAAGGAACCTCCAAGGGGCAAAGCCCTTGTACACCAATGGGACAGAAAACCCAGAAAATTTGGTTGTTTTATTGAGCCCTCCCCTTGTATCTTTATTTTCACAATGATTTCTGCCATAACATGAAAAAGGGAAATCTTGCAAAAAAGGCAGATTTATACTGGCAAGTTGTAGCTCACATTCCACCATGTGACATAATAGAGAGAAATTTGTGTATTGAAATAATAAGATTATTTCTGGGACATATTCAGAAGAGATTTTTTCAATTTTATCTGGTATTAAAATGATTTGGTGAATAAATTACAAAGTTAGTTGATGATATGGAAAGTATTGAAAACATGGTTGAAGCTAATGTATTTAGTTTTTCTCTTATTTCTGCTGCCCATTGATAAAAGAAAGAATTCAACCTCCTAATACATTCTGAAGGAGGGTAGAATTTCTGCTTTGAATAAATGAAATCAAAAATAAAAGTATACAAGTAAAAAAGCTGACCATATTTTCAATTGAGGGTGACAGTGTTGGAAGGCCTCTTAAATCTTTCCAAATGATTGAAAAGCTCTCAAAAAGTGGCAAAGGTTGTGCCTATATAAGCTTTTGGTAGAATAACCTCTGAAAGGGGTATGCTAGGTGTGGAACTTACTTTCAGAAAATTCAATCCCAATGAGGAATTATAACATCAAACTCTTAAGGTATTTGGGAAAGTAATTTCAGGATAGCATGAATTAAATTCATTTAAGCTCTCTGATATTTTTTAAGGCTGTCATCTGGCTACCAAGTGTTTTTTTTCTGAATCTTCACTGAATCATTTACACTCTACAAGATATCATAATTGACTTCTATTTTGGATTTAGTCTTCCAATTCCCACTCTTCACGCTCTTTCACTATTGCTAGTGGTGCCGGCAATTGACAAAGATTTGAGATATCTCATTACTTTACAGGTTCCAAGTCTGAATTTAATTATTGGGGAAAGCTGAGGTGATATGAATGTCTTCCAGATTTCTTAGCAACTTCAAATGGTCCCAGAAATATTTCCAAGATATTTTTAAGTTTTTATTGTTGTCTTGATATTCTTTGAGGCTAGCCACAGTTTTTCCCCAGGCTAGAAATCAGGTGAAATTGACCTATTTTTATCTTAAAACTTCTTAAAACTTGTCCATTATGACTCTCATTATTCTTTGAAAGCCTTCAGTACTGAGTTAGGTTTTGATGATAACTCTCTATCAGAAGTTTATTGATTAATTTTAATTGAATTAAAACTGATATTTCTTCCTTAAATGGTGAAAAAGGAATATTCTTCTGTTGATTAGTTTTCTGAACCATTGTAGAAAAAACCAGACAGAGGGAGTTAGGTGCTCCAGTAGTCTTGATGGAAGTGGAAATTCATCTGAAAATACTCTTATAAAGTCTGATTTACCCTCTCTGTCTGCCTCAAGGTTTGAGGATGGAAAGAAATTTAAATCTCCCACCAGGGAAAAGATTGTGTCAATTTCTGTAAAGAGAATCAGATTCAACTTTGTGTAGCCACATAGAGAATCACTTTGTAATCACTTTCCTTTCTGAGTTAAATCACTAACAAATTCACTTTTCCATAAGATACACATCACTAAGAAATCATTGGCTTTCAAGGTGGTATGGACTATTCTATAGAGTTATTTTGAAGATAAGCATCAATATATACAGAATATAAAATATGGAACATTATAAGGATATGAATATCATGTGAGATTGCCCTGTATTAACTATTCAATATTCCTCACCATAAGAATATATATATTGAGGCAAAAATGTCATGGAGCTATTGCTTGATAAGCTGATATGTATTCGCAAATGGATAGAATTATTCTAAGAGAGAATTTGTCTCAAACTAGCTTTAACTTCATTTGATTAAGATTATTCTCAGCCACAGTTAATATGAAAAATAAACAAATTAGTTAGCCTTATTATTATTCTTGGATTTAGGTGGTGGAGAAAACGTTCAGACTCTTATTTCAATATAGTATGAGGGTCTAAAATATTAGTTCATTGAACATCTGTGAGGTAGATGGAATTTATTCAAAAATAATGTCTCTTTTATTTGAAAATATATTATGGAAGTTTGTTCTTGTGATAGATTTCCTTAGGGCTTTATTACGAGCCTTTGGGAAGGCCAAAGCAATGCTCAGGTATAAGGAGCCCATGTCTAAAAATTCTTCTAAGGAGGTGAATAGCTGCATATTCCTTGAAAAATATTCGAGTGTTTATGAAGTTCCATATGCACACATGATCCAGTTGGAGCTTCAATCATGGATTTCCACATATTTCATGTCTGGTGAATTCCATTGAACTTTTTTTTATAAAAGGGCTTCTGGGTGGAGTGAATTTATCAAACTTAATTCTTGTTTTTAAGAATATATTTGGTCAAATTATCATTTATGTGCAGATAAGACATCTTGGAAAAGGATGGAGACTCTTTCTGAATGTATGTGAGCCTTAGAGGTATTTCCATATACCCAAAAGACCACAAACAATAAAACAAGATAAAACTATAAATAAAATAAATTTATTTATATTATAAACATAAAAATTAAATCAGAAATATAAATTTATACAAAAAAATGAAAATTTAGTCATAATTTCAAAATAAAATGAGATTGAAATTTAAAATTGTGAAAACACATTTTTACTTGAAAAAATTAAGTAAAATTGCATTTTTAGCAAGATTACTGAAATTAAAATATTTTTGAAAAAAGGTTAAATAGGAATTTTCATAACTTTTTATCCAGAAAAGAAACATATGAAAGCTATTTCACCATTGGAATCCTCATAAACAATAAGATGGGGTCACCTCGTGGTAAATTTCTGTAACTCAACTCAAAATAAGCTTAAATTAAGTTTGTAGTATTGTATGGACCAAAGTTGGGAGTCCTCAAGAGCTTAACCTAATTCACATCAATTGTGGTGTTAAACATCAATTTTTGTGTGAAAATTGAGGTGTTGTGTGTAGTTTAGAAGTTATGAGGAATTAAAGTATTTTTAATTGAAATATCAAAATGTGTGTGTGTATTACATAAGTGAAATTTAATTTACATATGAAGTATCAATTATTACAGTGGTGTAGTGTGAAAGCTCAATGGAATTACATATATGAATCATAATTATAATACATGATTAGGAATTAAATAAAACATAAATTGCAGGGATTGATTCTTGGGGGAAAGGGATCTTGGCTCTAAGGGGGAGCCAGACCCCAAATTTCCTTGCGGACAGGAGTGAGATGTCATAATCCACACAAAATTTATTAATTTTATAATTACTTTATCAATTTTTTAATTAATTTATTAATTTTCTAATTAATTTTATAATTAATTTGAGGGTGTTGGTAAACACATGTAAGCTTTTAGTAAAAACACGTAAGTGACCTTATTTTTCGAAAAAAATTCCTCAGGCTCAGTTTTGAGGATTTTTTTAATTTTTTTTGCCATATTTTTCCCGACTTGGCATGTCAATAAGCACAAATTTTTTCAAATTTTTTTTTTTGCCAAATTTCACCGATTTGGCCAATATGCCAAAATGGCATATTTTTTTCAAAAATTCATTTAAAATATTCCCACTTATGCATTTCCTTCATTTATTTTAAAAAATGAAGGGTTCAATGTGAAGAATAAAGAACCAGAATCCCATAATTTTGGACATTTTTTTGGGTGGGACAAGTGAAGGTGCAAAAAGGGTTTTTTTTTCAAATGTTTTTTCCCGTCATTGTAATATGCCTATTTTTAAAAAGTGAATTTAATAACTTACCACTGATGAAATTCCTTCATTTTTTTTTCAAATTAAAGGGGTCAATCTGGAAAAGAAAGAACCAGAAGCTCATGAAGTGGGAAAAAAGTTTTGGTGGGACAACAAGTGAAGGCGCAATGAGTGTTTTTTTTTCAACTGTTTTTTTTCTTGTGTGTAATATGACTATTTTCAAGTACAAAAGCTCCACATGTTTGATAAAAAAGGAGACTGAGGTGGGATTTAAGCAATAAATATGACTGAGGAGGGGGATAATTGGCATAAATTGTATATACAAAAATCATTCAATCATAATCAACCTCCAAAATAGTGGGTTTTTTCTGAGAGGGGGAGGAAGATTGGACAAATACAACATTCTGTGTTTCTTAAATTTATCAGCCCACCCCAGGGCTTGTGTTTGGGCATGAATCTCCCAGTTCACAGTAATGGGGGGGACTGGATAAACTTTAGGAATGATGATGTCCAAAGGAAAAAAATGAGCACAACTATTCAAGAAGCAGATGAAAATGGGGGGATTATCATTTGGAGGACAGAAATAAAGGAAAAAAGAAAAAGATTGGGCTGTGGAATAAAAGAACACTGGTCTTTTATACTTATTTGCAATTGGATCCCCCATGTCAGGCATGGACATCAACTTGCTTTTTGGAGCCTGGCCAACATCTTCATACCATTCAATTCTTTCCAAATAATTGGATACTGGGGGAATTAAGGTGTTCATGGCTTCATAAAGGTCTTGATTTTGGTGAATTCCTTCAGCCAAGTCACCTCTGACATCAGCCCATTGATCTTGAATCTTGTAAATGAAGTGGGATACTGTTCTGTAGCCACAATTTCCATCACCCTGGACATTGATGGCCTTGAAGGTGTATTTCAATATGAACTTGGGCAAGTCTTCTGAGCCAGTTATCTGATAAAATAAGTTAAAAAATGAATAAATATCAAAATAAACAACATAAAATTCCATTAAAAAGAATCAGAAACTCACAAACAGCTTGGAGCATTCATCACTTGTGTGATAATTTCTTTGAAAATGCTCACAGGTCAAGTCAATTGCATCATAGATATTCAAGCTGGTGGCAGGCTTTTGTGATTTTCTTTGTGAGGCTTTTCTTCCAATTGCCAATCTTCTGGGCCTTCTAAGGGTTACTTCTGATTTATTCAATTCAGTTGCTGAGGGTAGTGAATCTGATGAACTGATGGATTTAGATAATGAGTCCTCAGAATCTTCAGAATCTTCAGATGAGTCCACTTCCATAATTGGAGAGGGGAAATTTGACTGGGATCTTGACGTTGTTGTACTGGTCACTTTTGAGGGGGGGTCTTCCTCTTCTATTGGATTGACTTTTGATAATTTCAAATCTTGAAGGTTCTCTTTTGTTTTGATTTTGTTTTTATTCTTGGCTCCTTGGGGTCTTCCACGGATATTCTTGCATTCTAGAGGGTCTTCATAATATTGATCATCCTCTTGACTCTTGAAAATTTGATCAAATGGGACTTTTCCAGTCAACACATCTTGAAAATGTTGAAGTATTGGAGTGATTTCTGCCATAGGTCTTTGAAACAGGTCTTCCCCAATGTCTTCAAATATTTTCTTGCCTTCATTCTTTCTTTCTTTTTCAACACTTTGATCATCACCTTGAAAACCAGCCAGAGAAGAATATGACAAATAAAATCAGTTAATAAGAAAAATAATAATAAGAAGAAATTAAAAAACCCTCACAGGCAAATTCAAATGCCATTGAGGATGGAAGTCTGTTAATTCTAGCCTTTGGCGCTTGGCAAATGCCTTTTGGGTCTTATGCTTGCAAGGAATGCCTTTATAATTTCTGTATTTTTTGGTGCATTTTTCATTTGGAGGAAATTTTGTTTTGAAATTTTCAAAGGCAATCTGAAGAGCATAATGAGACACCTTGCCATTGAGGGCACAGATGTGTGGAGGAAGGTTCTTGACATGGACAATCATTTCTTTGGAGATTCTGTTGATTATTTCAATAAATTGTTTTCTGAATGCCATGTGGAGAGCCCTGACTACCTCCAGGATAGTACCAGTGGACTTTTGGAGCCAAAGTTTAACCATGGCATGGGCACCTTCAACTCTGGAGGTGGAGCCCACACCCAGGTGGTAATGGTGGTTGGTCCAGGCTGGCACATAATACTCCTTTAGAGGAAGCCATGTCTTTTCCAAATATTGCAAGACCTCAGGATTTTTGAGTTGCTTTCAAAGCTTCTTCCAGTTGTCTTTGAAAGACTTTTCAGTGGATGAATACATAAGCTGAGAAATCAATCCCAAAGTCATTAATAAAGACAATAATAAGAAAAAAAGTCAAATAAAGTGAAATAAAGTGAGAAATATATTACTTGATTCCAAAGGCCCATAAAATTTTCAAAATCAGTTCCATGACCAATTTTCTTCATGCAATGAGCAGATACATCCTTGTTGATGTGCCAAATGCATATCATGACTTTGGAGTCTGGGAAGAGCTTCTTAATAGAGTTTTTCAAGGCTAGATCCCTGTCAATAACAATGACTGGAGGGGGAACAAGATTGGTGTTGTTGAGGACCGTTTCTATGTATTGATTTAATTCCCAAGTATATGAAGGTTCATTTTCATTCTTCATTAAACAGAAAGCCCCTGAAAAGGTCTTATTGCTTGAGCTGAATCCAACAATATGAAAAAGGGGCATTTTGTACTTATTGGTTTTATAAGTACAATCCATAAGAATGACATGAGGAAAGCCATGAAGAAGTTTTATGGCCAGGGGGTGAGTAAAAAACAAGGAGGTAATGTGTCCCTCAGAATCCCTTGCAGAGGACCAAACAAAATTTTTTTCTTTGAGAGTGTCAATAAAAGCATCAATGGGCCTTCTGCCTTGCAGTTTGTCTTCCTTGATTTTCTTGACTTGGTTGTGAATGTCTTGAAGAATTACAGGCCTGTCAGACTCCCTCTGGCTGCATAGTTGGTCCTGAATTTGCCTTGGCATGAGCAGTGATTCATACATTTGAGCAATTTGGGATGTTTCTTGCTCATTGAATTTCCTGAAAGCAGGATGTGCCATGATATTTTTAGTGGCATCATGGCTATGTGCAGGATTTTTGACTTTAAGAGTCCAAGTGGTACTCTTGGCATATTTCCTGACATAAAGTCTAAAAGGACAGTCAAGCTTTCTTGAGGTGACTGTTTTGGAGGGACTTTTGTTGGGATTTGGGGTGCCAGACCTGTCACAGCATATTTCAATTTGGTTGTGGGTCATATTGGACCTCAAGGTGGACACAGCATACCCCTGAGCCCTGGCAAAATTATGCACATGTTGCCAAAGAAGCTCAGAGGTGTGAAATTCACCTTCAGTGGGGGGTTGAAGCATTTTTTAATGAAAAATATGTATAAAAGTGAAAAAAAGGGGGAATTGGGGGATTTGGAATGGGGTAAGAACCTTTTGAAATGTAAAAAAGAGGTGGAAAAAGGTGTGAAAAATGAACAGAAGTGGTTAAGAGTGAAAGAAAGTGGCTTGAATGTGGGATGGTAAAAAATTGAAAATTGAGAGGCTAGAAAACAGGTTGTCATGGTGGAAAATGCAGTCTTTGAGGGAAAAAAGAAAAAAAAGTGTGAAAAGCTTTGCAAAATGGCTTTGGTAATGCTGTTTTTCCAAAAAGAAAATGGTTTGGGGTGTGGATAATGTGGATTATTGGGCTGTTTGGGCTTGTTTTTTTTGGGGGGGGGGGCTGGGCAAAAAAATCTGAAACAATTTGGAGTTAGAGAGGTTTTTTGGGGAAAAAACCTCTTTTGGGCATGTTTTGGCCCAATTCAGGGCCAATTGTGTTTCATTTTTAATTAAAAATGGGCCCAGGGCAGCCCTTACATGTTTTTACCAATTTATGGCCAAAACATGTAAGTTTTGAGTAAAAACATGTAAGCTCTTATGTGTTTTTACCAATTTGCTTACGTGTTTTTACCAACACCCTTAATTCAATAATTTTATAATTACTTTATTAGTTTTACAATTAATTTATAAGTTTAATAATTAATTTATTAATTTTATAATGAATTTATTAGCTTTATAATTAATTTAATAATTTTATGATTAATTTAATAATTTTATAACTAATTTATTAATTTTATAATTAATTTATCAGTTTTATAATTAATTTAATAATTTTATGATTAATTTATTAATTTTATAATTAATTTATTAATTTTATAATCAATTTATTAATTTTATAATTAATTTATTAATTTTAGAATTAATTTATTAATTTTATAATTAATTTATTAATTTTATAATTAATTTATTAATTTTATAATTAATTTATTAATTTTATAATTGATTTATTAATTTTATAATTAATTTATTAATTTTATAATTAATTTATTAATTTTATAATTAATTTATTAATTTTATAATTAATTTATTAATTTTATAATTAATTTATTAATTTTATAATTAATTTATTAATTTTATAATTAATTTATTAATTTTATAATTAATTTATTAATTTTATAATTAATTTATTAATTTTATAATTAATTTATTAATTTTATAATTAATTTATTAATTTTATAATTAATTTATTAATTTTATAATTAATTTATTAATTTTATAATTAATTTATTAATTTTATAATTAATTTATTAATTTTATAATTAATTTATTAATTTTATAATTAATTTATTAATTTTATAATTAATTTATTAATTTTATAATTAATTTATTAATTTTATAATTAATTTATTAATTTTATAATTAATTTATTAATTTTATAATTAATTTATTAATTTTATAATTAATTTATTAATTTTATAATTAATTTATTAATTTTATAATTAATTTATTAATTTTATAATTAATTTATTAATTTTATAATTAATTTATTAATTTTATAATTAATTTATTAATTTTATAATTAATTTATTAATTTTATAATTAATTTATTAATTTTATAATTAATTTATTAATTTTATAATTAATTTATTAATTTTATAATTAATTTATTAATTTTATAATTAATTTATTAATTTTATAATTAATTTATTAATTTTATAATTAATTTATTAATTTTATAATTCATTTATTAATTTTATAATTCATTTATTAATTTTATAATTAATTTATTAATTTTATAATTAATTTATTAATTTTATAATTAATTTATTAATTTTATAATTAATTTATCAATTTTATAATTAATTTATTAATTTTATAATTAATTTATTAATTTTATAATTAATTTATTAATTTTATAATTAATTTATTAATTTTATAATTAATGACTTAATTTTATAATTAATTTCTTAATTTTATAATTAATTAGTTAATTTTATAGTTAATTTCTTAATTTTATAATTAATTTATTAATTTTATAATTAATTTATTAATTTTATAATTAATTTATTAATTTTATAATTAATTTATTAATTTTATAATTAATTTATTAATTTTATAATTAATTTATTAATTTTATAATTAATTTATTAATTTTATAATTAATTTATTAATTTTATAATTAATTTATTAATTTTATAATTAATTTATTAATTTTATAATTAATTTATTAATTTTATAATTAATTTATTAATTTTATAATTAATTTATTAATTTTATAATTAATTTATTAATTTTATAATTAATTTATTAATTTTATAATTAATTTATTAATTTTATAATTAATTTATTAATTTTATAATTAATTTATTAATTTTATAATTAATTTATTAATTTTATAATTAATTTATTAATTTTATAATTAATTTATTAATTTTATAATTAATTTATTAATTTTATAATTAATTTATTAATTTTATAATTAATTTATTAATTTTATAATTAATTTATTAATTTTATAATTAATTTATTAATTTTATAATTAATTTATTAATTTTATAATTAATTTATTAATTTTATAATTAATTTATTAATTTTATAATTAATTTATTAATTTTATAATTAATTTATTAATTTTATAATTAATTTATTAATTTTATAATTAATTTATTAATTTTATAATTAATTTATTAATTTTATAATTAATTTATTAATTTTATAATTAATTTATTAATTTTATAATTAATTTATTAATTTTATAATTAATTTATTAATTTTATAATTAATTTATTAATTTTATAATTAATTTATCAATTTTATAATTAATTTATTAATTTTATAATTAATTTATTAATTTTATAATTAATTTATTAATTTTATAATTAATTTATTAATTTTATAATTAATTTATTAATTTTATAATTAATTTATTAATTTTATAATTAATTTATTAATTTTATAATTAATTTATTAATTTTATAATTAATTTATTAATTTTATAATTAATTTATTAATTTTATAATTAATTTATTAATTTTATAATTAATTTATTAATTTTATAATTAATTTATTAATTTTATAATTAATTTATTAATTTTATAATTAATTTATTAATTTTATAATTAATTTATTAATTTTATAATTAATTTATTAATTTTATAATTAATTTATTAATTTTATAATCAATTTATTAATTTTATAATTAATTTATTAATTTTATAATTAATTTATTAATTTTATAATTAATTTATTAATTTTATAATTAATTTATTAATTTTATAATTAATTTATTAATTTTATAATTAATTTATTAATTTTATAATTAATTTATTAATTTTATAATTAATTTATTAATTTTATAATTAATTTATTAATTTTATAATTAATTTATTAATTTTATAATTAATTTATTAATTTTATAATTAATTTATTAATTTTATAATTAATTTATTAATTTTATAATTCATTTATTAATTTTATAATTCATTTATTAATTTTATAATTCATTTATTAATTTTATAATTAATTTATTAATTTTATAATTAATTTATTAATTTTATAATTAATTTATTAATTTTATAATTAATTTATTAATTTTATAATTAATTTATTAATTTTATAATTAATTTATTAATTTTATAATTAATGACTTAATTTTATAATTAATTTCTTAATTTTATAATTAATTAGTTAATTTTATAGTTAATTTCTTAATTTTATAATTAATTTATTAATTTTATAATTGATTTATTAATTTTATAATTAATTTATTAATTTTATAATTATTTTATTAATTTTATAATTAATTTATTAATTTTATAATTAATTTATTAATTTTATAATTAATTTATTAATTTTATAATTATTTTATTAATTTTATAATTAATTTATTAATTTTATAATTAATTTATTAATTTTATAATTAATTTATTAATTTTATAATTAATTTATTAATTTTATAATTAATTTATTAATTTTATAATTAATTTATTAATTTTATAATTAATTTATTAATTTTATAATTAATTTATTAATTTTATAATTAATTTATTAATTTTATAATTAATTTATTAATTTTATAATTAATTTATTAATTTTATAATTAATTTATTAATTTTATAATTAATTTATTAATTTTATAATTAATTTATTAATTTTATAATTAATTTATTAATTTTATAATTAATTTATTAATTTTATAATTAATTTATTAATTTTATAATTAATTTATTAATTTTATAATTAATTTATTAATTTTATAATTAATTTATTAATTTTATAATTAATTTATTAATTTTATAATTCATTTATTAATTTTATAATTCATTTATTAATTTTATAATTAATTTATTAATTTTATAATTAATTTATTAATTTTATAATTAATTTATTAATTTTATAATTAATTTATTAATTTTATAATTAATTTATTAATTTTATAATTAATTTATTAATTTTATAATTAATGACTTAATTTTATAATTAATTTCTTAATTTTATAATTAATTAGTTAATTTTATAGTTAATTTCTTAATTTTATAATTAATTTATTAATTTTATAATTGATTTATTAATTTTATAATTAATTTATTAATTTTATAATTAATTTATTAATTTTATAATTAATTTATTAATTTTATAATTAATTTATTAATTTTATAATTAATTTATTAATTTTATAATTAATTTATTAATTTTATAATTAATTTATTAATTTTATAATTAATTTATTAATTTTATAATTAACTTATTAATTTTATAATTAATTTATTAATTTTATAATTAATTTATTAATTTTATAATTAATTTATTAATTTTATAATTAATTTATTAATTTTATAATTAATTTATTAATTTTATAATTAATTTATTAATTTTATAATTAATTTATTAATTTTATAATCAATTTATTAATTTTATAATTAATTTATCAATTTTATAATTAATTTATTAATTTTATAATTAATTTATCAATTTTATAATTAATTTATTAATTTTATAATTAATTTTTTAATTTTATAATTAATTTATTAATTTTATAATTAATTTATTAATTTTATAATTAATTTATTAATTTTATAATTAATTTATTAATTTTATAATTAATTTATTAATTTTATAATTAATTTATTAATTTTATAATTAATTTATTAATTTTAAAATAATTTATTAATTTTATAATTAATTTATTAATTTTATAATTAATTTGTTAATTTTATAATTAATTTATTAATTTTATAATTAATTTATTAATTTTAAAATAATTTATTAATTCTATAATTAATTTATTAATTTTATAATTAATTTATTAATTTTATAATTAATTTATTAATTTTATAATTAATTTATTAATTTCTAATTAGTTTATTAATTTTATAATCAATTTATTAATTTTATAATTAATTTATTAATTTTATAATTGATTTATTAATTTTATAATTAATTCATTAATTTGATAATTAATTTATTAATTTTATAATTGATTTATTAATTTTATGATTAATTTATTAATTTTATAATTAATTTATTAATTTGATAATTAATTTATTAATTTTATAATTAATTTATTAATTTTATGATTAATTTATTAATTTTATAATTAATTTATTAATTTCATAATTAATTTATCAATTTTATAATTAATTTATTAATTTTATAATTAATTTATTAATTTTATAATTAAGATATTAATTTTATAATTAATTTATTAATTTTATAATTAATTTATTAATTTTATAATTAATTTATTAATTTTATAATTAATTTATTAATTTTAGAATTAATTTATTAATTTTAGAATTAATTTATTAATTTTATAATTAATTTATTAATTTTAGACTTAATTTATTAATTTTATAATTAATTTATTAATTTTATAATTAATTTATTAATTTTATAATTAATTTATTACTTTTATAATTAATTGATTAATTTTATAATTAATTTATGAATTTTATAATTAATTTATTAATTTTATTATTAATTTATTAATTTTATAATTAATTTATTAATTTTTTAATCAATTTATTAATTTTTTAATTAATTTATTAATTTTATAATCCATTAATTACTTTTATTATGAACTTATTAATTTGATAATTCATTTGTTAATTTTATAATTAATTTATTCATTTTATGATTAATTACTTAATTTTATAATTAATTTATTAATTTCATGATCGATTTGTTAATTTTGTGATTAATATATTAATTTTATAATTAATTTATTACTTTTATAATTAATATATCAGTTTTATAATTAATTGATTAATTTTATAATTAATTTATTGATTTCATAATCAATGGAAGATTTGTCTATGAAACTGTTGACAATATTACTATCAATCAACAGTGTTATGAGTGTTCTTATGAAACATAATAATAAAATCTATATAACCACAATTAATCACCCTTAATTTATTAATTGATTCTTCATTTCTTTTACTTGTTATACAGTACTAGTGATTTCAACAGTAAGCATTAATTTTCTACAAGAATCAATTACAATCAGTATTTATAAATAAAACCACTTTATTAAAATAATAAAATTATTTTGATATATAATTTTCTTTTGCAAGAATAATTATAAGTATAATTATTGAAAAAAACTATTATTAGAGAAAAATGTTTGAGAATTAATAATAAATTACTCACCAATACTCCAATTAACCTTAGAAAGGGACTGGTAGAGAGATTTAACATCTAGTTGTGGATTTAAAGGATCCAAATTTATTTATAGCAATATTACAACAATATATGGTTGATTTCTATTATTTCACGTCTTTCTTATTCATTCTGAAAGAATTCAAACACCAAAGAAAAGATTATAACTAATACTTACTTGTTGGCAATAAAGATATAATTGGTTAATAAGGTAATTTGGAAAAAGCAGCAAGAGGAGGCCTTTTTTAAGTCTAAGACAGCTCACGGAGGCATTCCATGGAGCAAACTGAAAGACCAGTGAGTCAGAAAGCAACAATCCTTTTTGGATTAATTATTGAATGATTTGTTGTCATGTAAGATTATTATAATTACTTAATTGATACTTTTACATTGACTACCAACACAAATATGGCTAACAATCAAAGGAGTAAAAACTGTTAATATTCTTTTATTTTGAAATAAATATTAATTTCTCAAAGCTATAAATTTCATTGGAAATTTCCACACAGGTTGTATTTTCTGTTAATTTTTGAAGATTCAGTATTGCACATGGAATTATCAAAAATGGACTGTAAGTAAAGCTTTTCCTTTTACTTATGAAACTGTAATTCTTTTTTGTTTCTTTGTGGATTATAAATTTATTCATTGGCCCTGACAGTTTCAGAAATATTAATTAAGAATTGTATTTTTAGTGAATTTTTGAAGGTTTTACCTCATTTCTATGTAGAATTGCAAATAGCACTATATTGCTGGTTGCTGTGAGGTAAGTAAATAGATACTGGTCCAAAAAGGTTCTTAATTACTCCTTTAGGTTTTATCCATTGAAAATAATCAATAATTGACATGGTTCAAGTTTTCTAAGTTGCTCTTTACCTCCTTGGCATGTCAAAATAGCAGCTTATTTGCAATTTTCTTATGATTTAATGAGATTTTAACTTGGTAACCAAGTTCCCAAAAGGTTTTAGTATACTAATTGGGCCAATATCAGCCATGGATCCAAGATTTACAGCTATCCACGCCTCAGAGGCCTCAGAAGTTGGGTACCCTGGCTCTCTTTCATGCCTTTTGTACACCTTAGCTATTTTCATGTCAACAATCAAAATTCAGGCTTAAAGACTGATACCCACTGTGGGTGTTCCAAAAGTGTATGTAAGAATACCATAGTCTTAAGTGCCACAGAAATGCATAAAACTATTCTTAATGTATGTGTAACATGGGATTTCTCAAGTTACCATTATTTTGGCATGGGATTGACAGAAACAAAATTGTTCACGATTCTTTTATGTGGTATTGATGATGTGGTGTTGAACTATTTTCCATATTGCCACCTCTTAGAGTTAATTTAAGCTTATTCACTCTATGAAGTTACCCTAGGTGAAGTTTTGTTTAGAATCCAAATCTTGCCTTAAATTCATGGATTCGCTCCCTCACAGAAAAGTTATTCATCTTTTCTGCAATAAAAAATGATTAATTTTGAATATATGAATTACTCATGGGTTTTGCATAGTTAAAAATTTATCTCCAAAGATAGTTGTGTCCTATTTGGGTATGTAAAATATACCTCAAGGCTCACATTAAAAGTGCATATAACCAGGTTCACCCAGTAAGTATTGGTTTTGAGGATATGGAATAAATACTTCATATATGTAGTCCACTGATGGGAAATTAAATTGTGTAATATATTTCACTAGTTCATTCATTGGTTTCTCAGATAATCAAGAGTTTATGGATTTTTATGGCATTGTTACTTATTTCAAGATTTTAATTCTAATTATTATGGTCAAAATAAGCTTTAGAAAGTTGTTTTGTGACCTTTTTGGATATGTGGTCATATTTCAAAGTCTCATATTAGCTACCACCACAACAATTAACACAATCTGATATAGGTAATTAGGGTATCATCCACTGTCCTACCTCTTCAATATATGTTTTTTAGTCTGGAAGCTCAACAATGCTTAATTTCATTGCTCTTTGAGTCTTATTTCATTTCTGAAACTCATTGATACTTTCTCAGCATTAGTTACATATCTTTCAAGTAGCCATTCATCTTCTTGCATTGAATTTCACAACCCAGGATAATACTGCTTGGACCATTCCATGAAATATCAATGCCATATCTATTTCATGGCAATTTTGCCAAATTGGTCAATTTCACGTCTATTCCCCTTTAATTTCATTTCATCATCTGGGACCCTCCTGGCCCTTTGCCATCATCATGATATTCATGGCCTCTCTCAGCCTTTGAGCATTATCCAGTCAATAGGAAAAATACTTCTCAAAAGACTGTATTATGCTTTTTAAGATTTGAATATATTTTTGCACAATTTGCACATTTAGCCATTTTATGCCATATTTCCTTGGAATATGGGGAATATTCCCAAATGGCCATATCAGGCCATTTGGGGCTTAAATTCAAGATTATTTTATTTTGGGCATTTTTGGCATTCTTTGCACACTTTGGAAAATACAGTTTTAAAGCCTTTAAGGCTTGTTTTTGCCAAATTACCTCTGAAAGTCCTGAAGCCACCAAAACTCCATTTCCTCCCTTTATCCTCCTGGCATTTATTCAAAAGACCTTTGGCTGCTTTTCCTCTTCAATAACCAGAAGTTTTATAAATGGTGTTATACACCATTATGCATTCTTTTTCACCAGCAATCCAATGGAGCTAATATCAGAAGGGTATTCCAAAATTCCATCAAGCCATTGAGGCATCTTGCCATCCAGAGGATTCCTCAAGACTCAAGTGGAAGTGTTATTCTCAAATACCAATGACACAATCAAGCAGTCATTGGATATTTTCATTCACAGTATTCCTCCAAGGGAATACTGTGTAACAACCACTCACCAGGGGTAAGGGTATTCATTAATACACCCACTCAAACACCTCAAATCAAAAGATCCACTATTTGAATCAGCATTCAGTTTCAGCAATCTTCCTTTCTGAAACATGCATACACCTTGGTCCTTCAATACAGCCTGTCAACATTTGTACAGGTTGGATTCACCCAATACAGTTTGGATACACCATACTGAAGCTGTATGATCACTCAACCCCACCACACCTCTTATACAGGTTCTGTGCAGCTATACAAGACCTGTATTGGACAGACTCAATTAAATCATTGAATCCTCTCATGAAAATTCTCTCTCTGGATCAGGGCTTGTGATTCTCACATATACCAGCCCCTCTTTCTCCACCTGGGGATTTTTACCCATTTAATTAATTTAGTTTATTTATTATCTTATTAATATTATTATCCTTATTTTGGGTATTATATTTATCTAATATTAAGTTAGTCTTTTGCATTTCTTTCTTTGCCTGTACAGTATGAGTTGGGTGGCCATATCCTTATTAACTCTTCTCTTTTCATTCTGACAGTTTGAAACAGTGGACTTGGACTTGTTTGTGGTTGGCTCTTCTATTTCTTACTCTTATTCTTTTGTTCCTGCTTTTCTTATATTTCTTTTATTAGTAATTCATCTCTTAACACTCTTAAGTGTGTTTTGTCTTACCATATCTTTGAGCTATCCATAAGTGAGTCCCAGTTTATTGAGTGCCAGGCCCCTCTCACTTAGAAGAGCCCCTGTGACATTAAATTAATTAACTCATATTTTATTCTTTCTTTTCATTAATTTACATCCATTCCTCTCATTCCTGAATTATGACCTCTTTATGATTTTATGATTTTTCTCTCTTCAATTTTCATCTCATTCATTTCATTCATATGAAAATTGATTCTTTCTTTTCTTAATCATTTCTGACCATCTGATTTCATTCTCAATCTTATCTCAATCAAATTCCTTTTTTTTGTTTTGTTATCGAGGTCTTATAAGGATTATTGATTGGTTGATTGATTGCGATTCATTTGGGTTATTGATTCAGCAATTCAGGATTTTATTTGGATTGGATTGATTGACTTCTGAATTCTCAAGATATCTGATTATCCTCAAGAATTTATTTTGATTATTGATTGATTTGACTCATTGAGACATTGAACTTATTCCTGAAGATATTTAATTGACTGATTGATTATTCAAGACCTTGATTTTCATATTGAAGACACTGATTGATTAATTATTGATTTACTCAAGATTATTGATATTTGATTTGAATTGATTGTCGATATTGATTGAATTGAATTGATTATTGATTGTATTTGTTTTCACCTCAAGATTTGAATTGATTCCTCAAGACTCATCAAGAATTTTATTGTGTTTGATTTGACCAAGTTTTGATTACTGTTCTCAATACCATCAAGTTATTATTATATTTTGTTCATAATGCCAGTTCAGAATAGCCCTCTATCCAAGAACACTAGATCTCAAAGAATTCCAGCTGTTCTCAATCCTACAGCAAGGGCTCCTCTTGACCGCACCCCATCATTTCATCAACTGAGTGCAAACTTATGCAGAGGACCACCAATGGAAGGAGCAGCACCCTCAAGAAGAGGGGGAGTGAAATCTAGAAGTTCAAGATCTTTCTCTGGACTTTTGGGTGGCTACCCTGGCATGTCTGCAGGTGCGAGAGCAAGACTAGGGCAAGTTGAAGATGAAGAGGGGGAAGAGTCTGTGGAATAGGAAGATTCTGGGGAGACTGGAGTAGCAGATGCTCCAGAGGTGCCTCAAGGTCCTAATCTATCCCTTTCTAGTCAACCTCTTGTCTCTCAGACTGAACCAAGTATCCTCAAGGTTTTGGACCAAATGACTCAATTCATGGGGCAACTCACTCAAGCAGTTACCCCCAGGGACAATTCCAAAGCCCCTGCTTTCAAGACTCCATCCATGAAGGCACCTGATTCTTTTGATGGTACTCAAGCTCATAAATTGAGAGGATTTATCCAATCCTCTTGATTAATCTTCCATAATGATCCAGCCAATTTCTTCTCTGACAGGAAGAAAGTTCTTTACTCAACTTCTTTTCTCACTGGTAGAGCTGGAAAATGGATCGAACCCTATCTCTCAAATATTTCCAATGAAGACTCTTCCTACCTCCTCAATAATTTGCAATTATTTGAATCTCAAATATTCACTCTGTTTGGTGACCCCAATGAAGTCAGGAAAGCTGAACAAGAGTTGGACAATTTGAGGATGAAGGAAAGTGGTCATGTATCCTTGTACATTGCTGATTTCAGAAGCTTAATGTCAAGAATTGGAGATTGGGGGGAGAGAGCTTATATCCATGTTTACAGAAGAGGATTGGCATCAAGATTATTAGACCAATTGGATTCTCAACCTGGAACCTTTGACACTCTTCAAGAACTCATGGATATCACTGGAGAATTAGACACAAGATATAATGGGAGGCAAAAGGAAAAGGGTGGTGATCAAAAGAAGAAGCCTCCTGCTACTGGATCCAATTTCTCAAGGCCTCAGAACTCATTTCCAAAGAGGACTCACCAAAAGAAGAACAAGAAGGGCAAGCAATTTCAAGATTCAAAGGACAAACCTCATGCTCCTCTCCTCAATAAGAACAATAAGTTAATTGGTTCTGAAAAGGAGAGGAGGATTAAAGAAGGGTTGTGAACTTATTGTGGTGGAAAGCACCCAATTGAAAAATGCTTCAAGAGACCTCAGAACAAGCCTGGGTCATCAAGACACTTCCCTAGCAAGCAGGGAAAAGCCTGAGTGGGAATCATAATGTGTTCAATGGTTCTCACTTATTTCCTTCAAGAGCACAATTGTGCACTCTGAATACTAGTGTCAAGAAATCTTTAAAATTTGTTATTTTCTCTTCTGTCTCTGATATTTTTTATAGTATTCTCATTGATTCTGGTGCTAAAAACTCTTTTATTGCAAATAATTTTGTTCTCAAGTACTCATTGACTATGTCAGAGCTCCCTGAGAAGATTACTCTTTTCATTCTGGATTCTAATTAATCCCCTGCCTTTTTCATCAACCATTATACCAAGTGGATAGTTGACTTGCCTTCCTGCCCAAGCTTTGAATGGGACTTTTTTATCATAGATTCACCAAAGGGAGAAGACCCAATATTGGGCTATGATTTCCTTTACCATTTTAATCCCATTATGTATTGGAAAAATTGATTGATAACCTATGTTTCTAGTCATTAGGATTCTAGTGGTATTACTTCTTCCACTAGTAATTACTTTTCCACTGCTGTCAACAGTGTTGCTCTGGTTGGTGAACTTAAGACAACTTCCCTTCCTTCTTCTTTCCATATCCCTTCCATCATGCCCTCTCAGTCATTACTTCCATTAAGAGATGAAGTATTCAAAGAGATAAAAGATGTTGGAGAAGATGTTGCTATATCTTCACTTCATCTCTTCAAGGGGATATGGACCTTCCTCCCTGGAGGAGCAGTGGGATGAGGAGGAAGAGCCAGAAGAAATTGAAACTGTGTTGAAGGTAGTCCCTCCTGTGTATCACCAATATTCGGATGTATTCTCAAAGGTGAAAGCAGAGAAACTTCCTCTGCACGGCGCCTGTGCTCATCATATCAAATTGGAGGGTCTTCTACCTCCAATTGGTGTTATCTACTCATTATCAAATCAAGAGTCAAAAACACTGCAGGCCTACATTTCAGATAATGTAGAGAAAGGTTTCATAAGACCAAGCTCCTCTTCAACAGGAGCACCTGTCCTTTTTGTCAAGAAAAAGGATGGAGGTCTTTGTTTGTGTGTTGACTACTGCAAACCCAATGCTGTCACTAGGAAGAACAGGTATCCTGTTCCTCCAATGAACCAGCTCCTTACCATATTCAACGGTTTGGCTATCTTCTCCAAGATAGATCTGCGTGGTGCCTATAACCTTCTGAGAATCAAAGAGGGGGATGGGCACTTAACTTCCTTTAGAACCCAGTATGGTAGTTATGAGTATTTGGTCATGCCATTTGGTTTGACCAATGCTCCAGCTTCTTTCCAGAATCTTGTGAATGACATATTTGCAGATTTCTTGGATGTGTTTGTTGTGGTTGATCTAGATGATACTATGGTGTTTTCCAGTTCTGAGGAATAACATGTCAAACATGGGACCTCTTTCCTCCAAAGACTGAGAGAAAATAAATTATTTGTTAAAGCCTCCAGGTGTTTATTCCATGCCTCAAGTGTGGAATACTTGGGCTATGTTGTTTCAAGTGATGGCCTCAAGATGGATTCTTCAAAAGTTCAGCAAATCCCCAATTGGCCTCAGCCCAATAACATCAAAGCTCTTCAATCCTTTCTTGGCTTTGCCAATTTTTATTGTTGTTTCATAAAAAATTACTCTAAAATAATCACTTCTCTCACTTCCCTTCTCAAAATAGACTGTCCTTTTATCTTCAATGAGGATGCTCTCATCCAGTTTGAAATACTCAAAGAAGCATTCACAACTGCTCCTATTGTTTTGATTTCAATCCTTCTCTACCTACCATTGTAGAGACTGAGGCTTCTGATTATGCCTTGGGTGCTGTACTGAGTCAGGTGAATGACTCAGCAAAGCATCCCATTTCATTTTATAGTTGCAAGCTCCTCCCAGCTGAGCTCAACTATGAAATCCATGACAAGGAACTCCTTGGCATAGTTTGGGCTCTCAGGTGCTGGAGAGCTTTCCTTCTTTCTCTTTTCAATTCCTTTGAGGTCTTGAAAGACCACTTTTCTCTTCAGTATTTCATGTCTTCCAAAGTTCTTACTTGTTGTCAGGCCCGTTGGGCTGAATTTCTGTCTGAGTTTCATTTCACTATTACTTACCGCCCAGGCAGACTGCCCACTTTACCAGATGCCTTGTCATGTAGGGACAATGTGTACCCAGAGAGGGGGGTGGACTTCATCAGCAAGAATCCTCAAAATTTTTATCAAATAATCAAGCAAGATGAAATTCAAAAGTCAAGATTCTTCTCAATCAAGGTTGAAATATTTTCATATTTAGTTGAGAAGATTCAAAAAGAAGTATGGAAAGAAAAACACTATAAAGAAATACTCAAGAAACTAGCAAGAGGTGAATCACTTCCAGATGATTCTCTTGGAGCCTCAAGCCAAGTTATTATTATTCAAAGATAGAGTGGTAATTCCAAGCAATGAAGAAATCCAACTCAATATTCTTCAAAAGCATCATGACTCACCATTGGCTGGCCAACCTGGCCAGGAGAGAACCCTCAAGCTCATCAAGAGGGATTCTTATTGGGCTCGCATGAATCAATTCATCAAGGAATATGTGTCCTCATGTCAGCAATGTTCAAGAAACAAGAACATTAATCATAAGAAGTTTGGATTACTCAAGCCTCTTTCAATTCCATCTGGTCCTTGGAATTCATCATCAATGGAATTTATCACTAAATTGCCCCTGTCAAACAATTTCATTCAATTCTAGTAATTGTGGACAGATTCTCAAAAATGGCAATCTTCATTCCAACTTATGGAACAATCACTGCCCTGCACTTAGCTAAAATCATTATTAGTAATGTATTTTCCAAACATGGCCTTCCAGTCAGTATTGTTAGTGATAGAGGTTCCTTATTTGTTTAATCATTTTGGACTCAATTGTGTCAGCAGCTCAAGAGATCAAGAGATCTTTCAACTGCCTTTCACCCTGAAACAGATAGACAGACATAGAGGTTAAATCAGATTCTAGAACAGTATCTTCAGATGTATGTCAGTTACCATCAAGATGACTGGTACACCTGGCTCCCTCTGGCTGAATTTTCCTAAAATAATGCAGAACATTCATCAACAAAGCAATAAACCTTTTTCACCATTTATGGAAGAAATCCCAGCCTTGAATCAATTCATATTTCTCAAGACTCACCTGCTGGAAAGCTATCAAAAAAACTTCAATCAGTACAGCAAGTTTTTAAAGAAGAATTAGAGTCGGCAATAAGGAGATTCAAGAGGTATGCAGATAGAAATAGAGAAATCGCACCTGATTTCCAACCTTGGGACAAAGTATAGCTTGCTTCCAAGAACATCAAGACAACAAGACCCACCAAGAAATTATCAGAAAGATGGCTGGGACCCTTTGAAGTTATGAAGAAGATTGGCAGCCATGCATATTGCCTCAAGTTGCCTCAGCAATTGAAGTCAGTTCACACTGTCTTCCATGTGTTATTATTAGAACCAGTGAAGCAATCAACTATTCCAAATCAACATCAATTGCCACCACCACCAGTCCTAGTGGAGGAGCAAGAAGAATGGGAAGTGGCTCAGGTTCTGGACTCTAAACTCAAGAGAGGTAAATTATGGTATCTTGTAGAGTGGAAAGTATTCAGTGAAGACCCAGAAACAACAGCTTGGGAACCAGCTTCCAACCTTACCAGATCACCAGACCTTGTAAAGGATTTCCACTCATTGTATCCTGGCAAGCCTGGTCAAAATACCTTAAGAGTTTGATTTATGGTGCTTGGTGGGGAGGAGAAGTTATGAAAGTAAGTTTCTCTCCTGGCATGCACCTTGAAGGGTGTATTCTACCCAAATTTTGTTGTAAGCATCACCTTGGCCACTTTGTGTGCACTTGTCAATTCTTTGGACAGATTCAGGAAGCATGCAATATCAATACCCTCTGATTTGGACCTTATCAAGATATGGCCAAACATTTCTTTCTTTCTTTTTTCTTTTCTTTTCTCTTTTATCATTATTTCAATTTATGCCAATCATCATGATTCAAGACATTCATTACTTCAAGTCATTTATGGCAAATGTTCCATTTTATGGTGCTTGGTGGGGAGTGGGAGTTATGAAAGTAGGTTCCATCTCCTGGTATGAATCCCTGAGGGTTCTACTTCTTGTAAAACATTACCTTGGCCACTCTGTGAGCATAAAATTCTTGGTTTTCATCTTTCAGACAATTCTTGGCCAAAATCAACCAGCTCACCACAAGAAGGACAAACCATCAGGATTCTCTTTATTTCTTTTTCTTTACTCTCTTTTTCTCTCAATGTTTTTCTTTTTCTTTACTTTTATAATTTTGTTTTCTCTTATTTTTTTAAAGCAGCAGCATCCCCTCCCAAAACATGTATTGGGAGGCTCCATCTATTTTTTCATTTTTAGTAGTCATAAGAGTGGGGATAGAATTCAAACAAAACACAAACAAGGACAAGGAAACCAGTTATCTCTACCTAAATCATAAAAGGTTCTCTTATAGTCATCTATCAACTCATCTTCATACCAGGCAAATTTGGCCACCATCTCTTCAGAAGCAGTACCCATAGTAGTTCTATCATTTGCATACATAATCACCTCCGTACTATTTTTATCAACCCTCCTGAATAACCTGGCCACAGCTTCTTAGTTTTCACTCGCCGCATTTGGATCTTCTCTGGTAATTTGGATAGGCCAACAATGTCTTCTTTGAAAGACTTGAGCGGTAGGAAACGGCAAAGGAGACAATCCATCTCTTCTTCCACTGGAACTGGCCATAGGTTGGAGTTGTTGAGGGGTGGTTATGCATGAGCTCCTGGGTTTCTGGATGGGTGACAGTCTTACTTCTTGATTCAAGGCTGGCCTGGCATGGGAAGGACTTGGTGAAGCAGGAGGAAGGGAAATAGGAATTGAAGCAAGAACTGGTTGGAAAGTTCTGGGAGTACTGGGAATAACTTGACTTTGGAATCTGTTTGAAAGAGGCTGAGAAGAGGAAGTGCTGGATTTATGGCCAACTGAATGAGGAACAACTTCAACTTCTTCACCATCCAACTCATCATTACCTTCAGCATCTGGATCAGTTGGGGAATCAGCAATCCTTCTTATTCTTTTCACTACCCCTTCAGTATTGATCCTGGAGATTAGGACTTCTGAGCTTGAATATATTGGCCTACCGCCAACCAGAATTGGCCCTCCAACATGAGTCACCTTGCCACATCCCTCTGCCTAGAACTAGTCACTACATCAAGAATATCAGTACCAATTTCAATCAAGATATTCAAGTTACTCAAAATGGGAATACCCTGAAGTTCCATCAGGAGTAGGTTCCTCAGAAACTGGGACCTCTTTCCCAAAGGTTCCCTCCTTCCTACTCCACAAATACCTCCTGACATTAGAAGCTAGCACCCTGGTACTACAACATTGCTTCTTTCCAATGGAACAGTAATGGCACTTTGAAGATCGGGGATTGTAGTTTTGAAAACAATCTTTACCCTTGGCCAAACATTCAGCACAAGCAGGATCAAGCACTTCAACTTCCTTGTAACCGTCACATGTTTGGGAGGGATCAAAATGTCCAGAAGAAGCCTTGGAGGGTGAAGACAATCAACTGAAGATTCCAGAACCACAAAGGATAGATGGTGGCTGCGCAGAAGGAGAAGATTTAGTGAGTTCAGTCAGTTTGGAACTCATAACTCAAGAATATGCAGAAGACTCAATATGTCAGAATCAGTCCACTCCAAGTCAAATACAAATGACCTCAAGGAAATGGGGCCATAACTCAATTATGCCCCCCCTCAAAGCCTCCAAGGCCCCTTTGGGGCTGAATTCATCACCCAGGGCCTCCCCTTCAGCTTTGGGGAGGCCAGGATCTTGAAGTTCCTGGACCCTCTCAATGGGTCCAGGCCATATAGGTGAACAATTGGGCCATGGGCCAATCTATGGTCCCATGGCACCCCTGGGTCCCCAGCAAAATTGGCCCCAGGGGGCCTCCTATAGCCCCCACAGACCGCGGTGTATGGACTGTAGGACACCAAAACCAAAAAGGGGCCAAAAATGTCCATAGAACCAAGACCTAAAAAAGGCCCAAAAGGCCATAAATTCAATAATTATTAAGAATCAAGTTAGCAAGGGCCAAGGCCCAAAATACTATGGTAAGGCCATATTGAGGCATTTCAAGGCTATTGGGTACAAGACCCCCTTGATGATTCTTTTCAGGACAGTTTCAGTCAGGCAAAGAAGGGTCCAACATCAGGTTGGCCCTTGGCAAATGAGTATACCTTTGTATACTCATTTTGCATCATTTTTTGAGCAGAAGAGCTCAGTGGCCATCATTTTGGGATGCAACCCAAGGCCATGCCCCAAAAAGAAGGACTTATTGAATCAGAAGAAGAAAAAAGGCATATTTCAAAGTGGAAGACTTACTCAAGTTAAAAGAAGGGGGAAATAAAATCAATTTGGAAGGGAAGAATTGAAAGGGGATTTTCAGGATAATGGTCAAGATGAAGTTAAAATAAAAAAGAAATTTTTTCAAAAAAATGTGGGGATATTGAGATGCCACTCAACAGTGGCAGGGTATTATGGTGTTCAGGAGCCCACCAGTTTCAAGAGGGGGATACTGTAACAACCACTCACCACAGGGAAGGCTATTCTTTAATACACCCACTCAAAAACCTCAAATCAGCAGATCCACTACTTGCATCAGCAATCTTCCTTGCTGAAACATGCATACAGCTTGGTCCTTCAATACAGCCTGTTGGCATTTGTACAGGTTGGATTCATTCACCCAATACAGTTTGGATACACCATCCTGAAACTGTATAATCACTCAACTCCACCACACCTCTTATACAGGTTCTGTACAGCTATACAGGACCTGTATTGGCCAGACTCAATTCAATCATCCAATCCTCTCATGAAAATTCTCTCTCTGGATAAGGGCTGGTGATTCTCACATATACCAGCCCCTCTTTCTCCCCCTGGGGATTTGTCCCCAGTTAATTAATTTAGTTTATGTATTATTTCTAAATATTATTATCCTTATTTTGGGTATAATATTTATTTAATATTAAGTTAGTCTTTTGCATTTCTTTCTTTGCCTGTACAGTATGAGCTGGGTGGCCATATCCTTATTAACCCTTCTCTTTTCATTCTGACAGGTTGAAACAGTGGACTTGGACTTGTCTGTTGTTGTCTCTTCCATTTCTTACTCTTATTCTTTTGTTGCTGCTTTTCTTATATTTCCTTCATTATTAATTCATCTCTTAACACTCTTAAGTGTGTTTTGTCTTACCATATCTTTGAGCCATCCATAAGTGAGTCCAAGTTTACTGAGTTTCAGGCCCTCTTCACTTAGAAGAGCCCCTGTGACATACTGGCAGTTCATTTTCAAGGAATATGCAAGAGGCAATTCCAAATCAATTCTCAAGTGTCAATTCTCCATCAATCCACCTTGCCAACCACATTCATTCAAATACAATCTTGTTTCAAACAGACCTTTATTTTGGCAATACACACTGAGAAGATCATTTAACTCAGTTCATTTGCTGATTTGGCAAGGTCTACACTTCATCCAGAAATCAATACAGCTTCAAGGATTCAATAAAAACCAGATTTCATCCGGAAGGAGTCAAGCTCTCAACTTATCTTATATAAAATACTCACTTTCAACCCTGGGGGGTTTTTCCACCAGTTAATTAATATACTTTGATTTATTTCTATCTTTATTTTCTTTCATCTTCATGGTGAATACTGATATTCTTAATTCAGTCATTTGCAGCTTTCTTTCTTTGCCTGTAAGTAGATATTTGGTGTTAATATCCTTACTAATTATATTTTCTTTCTGGCATGTTGAAAAAGTGATTAAGGACTTATTTTGTTGGCTCTTTGGCCATTGGACTTTCTTTTCTCTTATTGAATCTCTCTTGTACTTGTATATCTTCTTAGAGAAAGTTTTTTCTTTTATTTTTTTCTTTATCCTTTGACAAATTTCAAGTGATTTCCTTGATTACTGAGTTTCAGGACACTCTTTCTTTCCGCAAGAGGACCTGTGACATTGGGTTTCTGTACCTCACAAGGTATTTCATTTCTTTCTTGTTTCTTGTCCTCCTTCCTTCAAGGACTTCCACCATTTTCTTTTCTTCTCCTTCTTGCAGAGGAATTTCAATTGTTAGTTTATTTATTAGGGAAATAATTTCTTATCAATTGAACTGTAAGTTTTAATCAGATTGATTGGAAAATATGGGTTTTTGTTGAATAATTCACCTGTTAACTCTAGTTGCACAGCATTAGGTAAATGCAGTGATCTTATCATAAAAGGTCCTGAAAAGGAGTATTTTAGTTTCCTTGGTCCTTTAATATTGTTCAAGTGCAAATTTGATACTAATACTAAGTCCCCTATTTTGAAATCAGGTGGTTTGTGACTCTTGTCTTATCTTTATTTTGCATATTTTCAAGAATTTTTCATACATCTATTTGCATGATGTCTTCCTTTGCAAAGAATTATCACAAATCTGCTTCCTGTTGAATTTATATCAACAAAGTCTTTTTAATATTTTCATAAGGTAGTCTTGGGTTCCAACCTTTTTCCACAATTTCAGGTGTTTTACCAGTGGAATAATGAATTTATGTTTTATTTGCCAGTTCAAGAGCTGGAATAATAGTACACCAATCATGGGTAAAACCATCAGAGTATTTGAGATCTAAGCCATAATCACAGAATCTTCTGATCATGTCTTCTAGAGTTTGTATCATTCTCTCCACTAGTCCATCAGTTTGAGGGTTATATGCTGTTGAGAATGACACCTTTGTTCCAAACAAGCTATGGATATTTGTCCATGATTCTGAAGTGAATTTGGGATCTCTATCACTCATGATATTTTGGAACAAGCCTGTATGGCTAATAGCTCTATTCCATATCATTATGGCTGTGCCTATAGCTGTGTCATCTTTGTGACAGGGTAAGAGAATTTGAGTCTGGCTGTACCTATTAACAAAGCCTAGGCATGCATTGAAGTTTCTGTCTCTTCCTGGGGGTAGAGCTGTTACCTGATCAATATCAGCTATTTCCCATGGGTATTTTGGCTCTTAGATTTGGATAATCATAAGAAATTTATTACCTGTGGATGACTTTTCTTTTTGGAACCTGACACAATTTTGGCAGTATTATGAAACATCATTTCTGCAATTTGGCAACCAAGAGCAGGTTTTGAACCTTTCCAATTTCCTGTCTTATGATAGATTTTCAGAAACAACACCATCATGGTATTCATGTATTTTGGTTTTTATTTCAATTTGATTAGTCAGGGTCAGAACACATGTGTGTTTGGTCCTATGATAAATAATTCCATCAAGAAGGTGTAATCTTCCTTAATCATATTCTTTTTTCATAATTGATCTAGTTTGGAAGATAATTATGGTTCTTTGAAATATTTTATTAAGCCTTGGCGTAAGATATGAAAATTATTTTCCATCTTATAGTAATCTTTTATTTGGTTAAACTATTCTGTGCCAATTTATGTAACACATATTCTTCCTATATGACTTTATTCCTGAGGTAAACATGCTGGGCCTTCATGTGTATTTGCCAAAGCCCATCTGCTAGGATCAACAGCTTTCTTATGAATATTCCCAGATTTTGGACTATGGTAATTTTTCCTCTATATTCTTGGATGACAATCTGCAATCTCAGCATATTTGTATTTGGTGTCTTCATGTTTAATGAAGATTTCACAGCATTACAGTCTGTAATCACACCAAAGACTGTTCCATACAAGTTATAGTGTAGCTTTTCTGATTCCATTTGCCTTGCTCCATATTTTGCTTCTGTTGGCTTAATTTGTCTATAAATGAAGAAAATTGGTCCTTCAACAGGCTTATCATTGATTATTTATGTCTTGTGTAGTGCAGCACCTAGTCCTTGTCGACAAGCATCTATGTATTGCTTAAAAGGTAGCTTCTAATCTGCCATTAAGCGTAAAGGGGCATTTTTAATTTCTTTTTAAGTTTTTAATGTGCCTTGAATCTTTCCTCAGTCATTTCATAGAATTTCTGCTTATCACAGAGTTTATAAAGGGATGTTGCAACTTCAGAAAAGCCTTTGATATGTTTCCTGTAATATCCAGGAAATCCTAGGAGTGATCCAATTTCTTTCTTAGTTTGTGACAGTGGGTTAGGTTTTACTTCTGCTAATTTTATTTAGCTATTCATTAATTTAATCCACACACTATATCTTCTAGTGCTTTTGAACAAGGGCAAATGTTGCGTCAATCATTGGCCATTGCCTTCACATCAACAACACGTCAAGCAGGAGAAAATTCAAGCACAGGTCAAAAAAAAATCAAGCAAATGTTGAGAACACGTCACACTCTGTTCTTACACCAAATCCTGTGACATCCACCAATATTGGTTCCCCTGTGCCTTCAACTGAGATTCATCACCACCTAATTGTCCCACAACCATCCAGAGATTGGTAAACATCACAAAATACCCACCTTTTTGCACACTCACACATTAAAGAGGTCACTCAGCCATTCTTAATGTAGAGGCTGGATGTGTGACTTCCCCAGGTCATCCATCAAAAAACTTGGCATGAGCAGGATTGACAAGCTGTGTGTGACATCGGTGGAGCCAGCCGCACATTTATGTAGGTGCAGGTGTGTAAGTGTGACACACATGCAAAGGAAAAAGAATGTGTCAGCCTAATGTTGTGTAGCTCTGCATGTCAGCCTGTGACTCAAAACCAGAGCACAAGCATGACAGCCAAAATACCATAAATCAATGGTATAGCCAAGATACCACCAAAACATGGAGTTGAGCCAAATTAGCTCAAAAGGTATCAAAAGAAAGAGGAAGCTCACCTCTTTCTGAAAATGAAATTCCCATCACCATAGGACGAAGAATAGCAAAGTTATTCCTGCTCAAAGTTGTTGCTGAGCATAAACCTTAATTTTCACCTCTCATCTGAAATTCAGAAGAAGAGGCTTAACCCCATCAAATGGGTATTCAAAATGAATCTTTAATTCAGGGTTATCCAATGGTACCAGCCAAACTGAGCTAGCACCAGTATTACTGAAGGTATGGCCAAATTCAGGCTAAATAAGCATGCACAAAACATTCACCTCTCATCTAACTTCTACAGTTTTAGTGTGAGATACCTAAAGTGGGGTCTTTTTGGAAAGCAAAAACTCAGAGCTATCTGATGGTGTCATCCATTTCCTCATATCTCAGCTATAACAAAGGTTATGGGGAAAACAAGCCCAATACAGCTTTTGCCTAAAACACGCCTATGTACAGTGCCCTGACAGAAGTACAGAAACACATGCATACAGGTAACTGCATACAGGATGTGCGCGCTTGCTGGTTTCTGATTCATTGAAATCTGTTCCTCCCCCTTTTTTTCAACTTCTTCATATTTTTTCTTTTTTTTCTTCCATCTATGTTTGGAAAAATGATTCATATTTGTCCATCTTGTCAAGATGTCAAAACAAATCGCCTTGATGAGAAGACAACTCCACCAAAACAACTCAAGATACCTTCTCACAAGGCCTTTCCAAATATTTTTCAATGACTTTATAAAGCTTGGTTCATGTCATTGCTGACAATCACCATATAAATTGGTCTGTCTTTTTACATTAAGAATTTTTGTCTGCACAATTTATAAAATTTAAATAATTTATTTTTGATTGCACAATTCCATTCTATTTAGACATTGAACTAAGGGCCCAGGTTTTAGGAATGCAAAAGGCTGGCCTCAGCTTTTGGGCCATTCCAGCCCATTCAAACCTACCTCTATCAACAGTTTACAAAAACATCCAATGATTCAACCCTTGAGGCACTTGCAAAACAGCTTCAAAAACCAGACGCCCTACCATGATGAACAAGCCTGATTGTCGGGAGTTATCAAGAATAATCGCTTGCAACCATTGCCTCACTGTTGCTCAAGTTACTAATATTCTTACGACTCAAGTCTCGACAAGAACCATCCAACAAGGGATACACCAACTTGGCAAGCAGTCCAGAATCATTCCTAAAAATCCCTACCTCAGGCTGCAAGACTTCCAACAATGATTGGAATTTGCTCATGAAAACCAACACTGGAGGATCACTGATTGGGCTCAAGTTATTTGTACTGATGAGTCATTGTTTGAGCTTGGCAAGAAATCTTATTGGGTGCATGTTTGGAGGACAGCTAGCAAAAAATTCAACCTTGAGAACTTGGCAGTGAATCACCAATCAGGCCGGCAATCCGTAATGGTATGGGAGGCTTTTTGTGGAGTCACAAAAGGCTTCCTTGTGATTCTCCAAGGCCGACAAACTGCCACAAACCTGGTTTCAAAGGTTTACCAACCAGCTCTTTGGCCATTCATCAAACACATGGAATGGGACCTATGTGTCATTGGATGGCAGTGACTAACCCTGATGGAAGATGGGGCACCAATTCACACTGCTTGAGTCAGCCAAGAGTGGCGCGAACATAATGTCCTTGTCAAACTTCAGAGGCCACTGCACTCTCCCAATATGAATCCAATCAAAAACCTTTGGAAGAAGATCAAATTGCAAGTTTCCACCTTTTTCCAGCCCCAAACAATGGACAAACTTCAGGAAGCTATCACTGCTGCCTGGAATGACATCCCAAGTCAGCACCACAATCAGCCTTTCAAGACCATGCCAAAACAAATGAAAGAAATAATTGATTGACACAGCGGCCCCATCCACTACTGAGGGTTTTATTCTCAAGGTAAGCTCATTTTTTTCTCTTACTTAACAGGAACTAATTTTTTTTTTGCAAAAAATAATTATTTTTTATTTCCCAATTGCTTGTAGCATCTTTATGCCCCCCAAAAAAGACGTATTGTAGTGAAAAAAGAATTGATTTTTTTCTTTTTTTATTGTTATGTGTCGTAGTTTTAAAATAGGAGACAATGATATTTGTCTACTCACTTTTCCAGGGCCATTGGGTGCCTTCAATGCTTTGTGCATGCAAGTAAGCCAAAAAAAAGACCATGCGTGTACAATACAGTTGAACTGTATCGTACAGGCATGGTTTTATGTAATACAGTGTTTCCCTACATTTGTCAGGGCACTGTACAAAAAATCTTGCACATGGGATAACTTTGCCATATTTAATGATAGCCATATCAAATGAGGTACCATTGTGTATAGCACATACGGGGCTACACACAGAACCAATTTTGAGGTTAACATCTCAAGAACTGAAAAAGGTATGGCTGTTTCAAGGTCAAAATCCCTCATTTTGGCCAATACAGCCTTACCATGGGATAACATCTGATAACCGTGATTATGAGGTGTCAAACAGACAAAGAAGAATGTTTATACTTTAATACCTTATAAGTCAGTCAATACTGGGGTCCCATACAGTTTCTGTACAGCATTCCAGGCGTCATACACGTCAGAATCAGGTTGTGTGGTCCCCAGATAAACGTTTTCACCCTGTATTGGTGAAAACTGCCCAGAGGTGGTTTCAAAACCACATCTGAGCCCAATACAGGCTATACAGGCCATTTGTAAACCACAAGCCTGTCCCAGAGAGTGAAAAATCTTCACTTCCTCATGTGGAAAGATCTAGTAGCCTTTCCGCCACATTTCAGGATAAAAAGGGGGCTTTTCACAGCCAGAAAAGCTTTCCTAATCCTGCTCTTGAATTCCTACATAGTACAACTGTCAAAAACAGTTATACTCTTGGAAAACAATCAGGTATAATTATAATTTTAAGTATTGTAGTCTTTATTATTGTCATCCAACAGGTAAAGCTGCACGCAGGGCTTTCAACAGCACTCACCACCACTATTTTATACTACTAGGACCCTTTAAATATTATTATAAACCCTTATTCTCTTTAAAAACTCTCATTTTAAATCTTTTATCACATGTCACAGTCACAGTTAAAGTTGTAAATAGCCTAATTACTGCTTTATCATAGACTTAACCTGACACTGCATCAGCAGGAGAGACTTGTCCAACCCGCTGCACACTACCACAGGCACAAGGGTGTGACATGCGCACACAAAGGCAAAAGCATGTGAGGGCCTAATGTCAAGAAGCTCTGAAAATTTACGCTTGGCACCTGCAGAAGGTGCATGAGTGTGACACATGAACACAAAGGCAAAAGCATGTAAAGGCCTAATTTCAAGCAGCATCAACCATTTGTGGGTGACACGTGTGAAACCACCCACTCCAGGTGCCAGTGCCAGTTCATGTGCAGGTGAAGAATTGTGACACATTCAGGAGAAGACAAAAGCATATGCAGGCGTAATTTCTTGAAAACTACATGCACACAGCACCAACTAGGGGTAATATGGGTATTTCAGGAGAATGGAAAGGTTGGAACATCAACAGATATGTTGAAGTAAGGTTTTATCTATATAATCTATTCAGAGTTACAAGAATTCAACAGTCTTTTCTTTCTCATAGCTTTAAAAATTTGGTTTTTGAGAGCTCAGAGGCTGAGCTGAAATAAAGTCTATGAAAAAACTATAAGGATTTGAGAGATTACAAATATTCAAGATAAATCTATTCTCAAATTCTGGAAGAACTGGTGGATCTTGATTATTTTCATGTGACAGGCTCTCTACTTCAAAGCCTAATTCAGTACTACTGACCATATCAGAGATTTCACTTCCACTCTCTGGGGCTGAATTTAATAGTTCATTAAATTCAGTTGAATTTCCCAGGGTTGGGGGCATAGCAGAGAGGGTTTATTGAGTAAATGGATGGTGACAAGTTGATTTATAGCTTGATTGAAAATGGTAGAATAAAAAGAAAATAATTGACCAAAAAAAAGGTGGGAGTTCTGAAAGTGGTGGAAGTAAAATAAGCTTAAGATATTAATGATTGAATCTTTTTTAGGTGATATCAATATTGGAGAATTTTGGAAAGCTTGAAAAAAGTTAAATATAAAGTTAAATCAGTTAAAGAGTTAGTGAATTTTACAGATAAAAAAATTTTAGAACCACAAACTGACCAAAGGAGACCTGCCAATAAATAGCCTTGGAACCTTCCATCAATATAAATTGAACTTGTTTTGCATTTGCAAAATATGATGTGTCAGGAAATTCAAGGAGTTGATGTGTTTCAAATTATTCCATACCATTCAAATGAAATATCTTCCCTGTGAGAAATTGAATAAAGTTGACTAGTGAGAAACCTACTAAAGTCAACTTCTGAACTATTCAATGGTCATGAGGTAAGGACTAAGCAAAGTGTTCCATTTGAATGATATGAAATAAAATGGTTTTGTCGGGAAAACACAGGACACAATTGTGGTCTTAAATAGTCCAATGATTAAGTTTTGATTTGTGAGTCTCATGATTTGAACCCTCACCACAACATTGTGAATATCCCAAACAATTTCCCCCAAGAAGATGTTGGCAGAGAAGGCCACTCAGCATATTTCTGTGATTGGGTTCATAATGTACTTCAAAGAGCCACCATAACCTACAGATCTGATTTGTGACCATAAGCATGGTAACCTGCAGAGAAGATGAGGTGGGGGTGTGGAAGTGTAGGGAGAGGTGTCAGTGCCGGACGCATATCTTGAGGGTGGTGCCGGAGCATAAGCATGGTAAGTGGTGGGGGTGTGGAAGTGTAAGGATGGGTGAGAGAAGACATGAGGTTGCAGAGTCAGAGGGAAGTCATGAGCGGGCGGTGGGGGTACCAAAGTGTAAGGATGGGTGAGGGCGGACATGAATTTTCAGTGTCAGAGGGAATTCATGAGGGCGTGGCGGGGGTGCCAAAGCATAAGGATGGGTGATGGTGGACATGGGGTGGCAGCATTGCAGGTAAATCATGAGGATGGTAAGTGGCAGCGTTGCAGAAGCATAAGGATAAGTGATGGTGGACATGGGGTGGCAGCATTGCAGGTAAATCATGAGGATGGTAAGTGGCAGCGTTGCAGAAGCATAAGGATGGGTGATGGTGGACATGGGGTGGCAGCATTGCAGGTAAATCATGAGGATGGTAAGTGGCAGCGTTGCAGAAGCATAAGGATGGGTGAGGATAGCTATTAGGTGGCAGCTCCTGAGGTAAATCATGAGGGCGCAGGGGGAGTGTGAGGATGATAAGGGGCAGGGGTGCGGAAGTGTAAGGATGGGTGAGGGTGGATATTGGGGGGAAATAATGAGGGCACAGCGGGTTGTGGAAGCATAAGGACAGGTGAGGGCAGATATAGAGTGGAAGTTTAAGGATGGGTAAGGGCAGACATGTGGTGGCAGCATTGGAGGGAAATCATGAGGGTGTGGTGGGAGCATGAGCATTGTAAGCATAAGGATTGGTGATTTTGGAGGGGTGGTGGCAGGAGTGGAAGCATATCTTGGCTGCTATCAGAGATGATTAGTAGGTTGTACAGAAGCCAATTCATGAATGAGAGTAGGCATGGTAAAGGTGTTAGGTGATCAGAAGGCAGGGAAGAAGTCATCTCATGCACAAATATGAGAAGGCCAAACTTCTGCCTTTCCCCATGAGGTGTGATTAACAAAACCTTGCAAATGGTATTGATATGGGTTTTTTCTTTGAGTGACATACTCATGTGACACATTTTACAATTGACATTGTCTTGATGCAGATGTGACGTGACCCACTAAATCCAGTGACTATAATGTGACACTAACACAAATGAAGCAAGATTTTATACTGACCACTGTGCAATGTGAAGTCAATTTCCTGCAAGTGATGCAACAATTTCCCTGGTTTCTCATCACCTGATCCTCCCCCGACCAGCCAAAGGTTGGTAAAAGTAACACAAGACCCACCTCTTTCCACATGCACATATCAGAGAGGTCCTTCAACCAGTCTATATGTAGATGAGGGGTGTGTGACTTCCCCAGCTATGCTATGAATTATCTTGGCATGAGCAGGTGACATGGGTGGATCCCACCACACAATGCAGCGGCTGCATAAGTGTGATACACTCACAAAGGTCAAAAGCATGTGATGCCTTCATGATTAGCAGCATTGGCAATTAGCAGGTGTGGGTGCCTAAGTGTGACACATGCACATGGTTTCCAAAGCATTTGCAGGCTTAATTTCAAGCAGCATGTCAATTTGTGGGTGACACATGTGAAGCCCGCCAAACCCTGCAGCGGGTGCATAAGTGTGACACGCACATAGCAAAGAAAGCATGTGAGGGCCTAATTCATGTCAAGTGTAATTGGAAATTTGCAGATAATATGTGTAGTGCCCCCTGCATAAGTGCGACACACACAAAGGCCAAAGCATATGCAGGCCTAATGTCAAGTGGCATGGCAATTTGCCAGTGACACATGTGAATCCTGCGGTGGGTGTGGGTGTGGGTGTGTAAGTGTGACACAAGCACACAATGGGGAAAGAATGTGAGGGCCTAATTGATATCAAGTGGCATCCACAAGTTGCAGGTGACATGTGTGGTGCCCCCCACAATGCACCAGGTGCATAACTGTGACACATGCACCCAAAGGCAAAAGCATTTGTGGGTGACATGTGTGAATCCCCAAAAGCATGTGAGGTCCTAATCAATGTCAAGTAGTATTAACAATTTGTGGGTGACAGGTGTGTCTCCCTCCACACAATGCGGCTGTTGCATAAGTGTGACACACAAAAAGGCCAAAGAATGTGCAGGACCAATGTCAAGCGGCATGAAAAGTTGCCGGTGACATGTGTGAAGCACACTTCACCCTGCGGTAGGCACGTAAGGTTTACACATGCACATGAATGGCAAAATCATGTGAGGACCTAATTAATGTGAAGAGAAATTGACCATTCATAGGTGACATGTGTGGCACCTGCTGCACGATGCAGCGGAGGCAGGTGCAGGCATGTAAGTTTAACACATACACACAATGGCTAAAGAATGTGAGAGCCTCATTAATGTTAAGCAGAATCAACAATTTGCAGGTGACGCATGTGGCACCTGCTCAACAATGTGGCAGGTGCGTAAGTGTGACACATGCACCCAAAGGCAAATGCATTTGTGGGTGACATGTGTGAATCCTGCCACACCCTGTGGCAGCTGTGTAAGTGTTACACATTCACACAAAGGAAGAAACATGTGAGGACCTAATTAATCTCAAGAAGAAATGAAATTGGCAGGTGACACATGTGGCACCCACTGCACAATGTGGGGGGTGCATAGGTGTGATACATGCATACAAGCTCCAAAGCAGGGGCAGGCCTAATATCCAGCGGCATGGAAATTTGCATGTCAGATGTGTGAAGACCGATACACCCTGCAGTGGGTGCGTAAGTGTGACACATGCACATGCAGGTAAAAGCATGTGTATCCATAAATACACTGGGAATGAGTGGGTGACATGGGCAGAGACAGCCCCATAATGCTGTGGGTGTGGGTGTGTAAGTGTGACACATGCAAACAGAGGCAAAGGAATGTGCATGCCTAAGTTAATGTAGCTATGAATATGCTTGGCACAAGCAGGATTGAAAATTTGCAAGTGACATAGGTGGAGACAGTCCCACAATGCTGTGGGTGCAGCATTGTAAGGGTGACACACACATACAAAGGCAAAAGCATGTTTAGGCCTAAGTTTGTGTAGTAATGAATTTGCCCATCATGAGCATGAGATGATGAGGTGTATTTGCGTAATTTTAAGTATGGTAAATTGCAGAGATGATGAAGTGGATGTGCAGGACCATAAGGATGGTAAACTGTAGAGATGATGAGGCGGATGTGTGGAAGTGTAAGGATGGTAAATTGTGGAAATGATGAGCCAGGGGTGCAGGAGTGTAAACATGATAAATTTCAGAGATCATGATGAGGGGGAAGTTCCAAAGAAAAACTTTGTGTGAGTGTAATTATGGTAAATTTCAGACATAATTAGCAGTTGGTGTGCAATCCAATTCATGCATGAGAGTAATAGCTGTATAGGGAAGAGGTGTGATGAGAAGTAAATCACTGGAAATTGACATGAAATTTGCCCTGGTGAATGTATCCACTGATTGAATGTGATAAACAAACATGGGATTAATGTGTGACTCATATTGAAACCAAAAAGAACCAAATCTGGATGGCATGTTTTGGTGGACACAATTAAACACAAGAATGGCCGAAAAAATGAAGAGAACATATTTGATAAAGAGAAATTCATTTAATTTTATCATTCAAATACTATGCTTCCACCATACCCCATTTTCAAGTGGTGGTGCATTTCATGTATGGTGGCATGCCACTTTACATCATTCTAAGTCGTGTTATCTCCCATGTACTATGGAATGACACCATACACCTTGTCAGTGGTTTGATCATTCATATACTGTGGCATGCCACCATACACCTTGTGAACAGGCCAATGTTCAAGTTGTAAGCATAAAGTCATATGGATAGCCAATTTACCTTGACTAGTGCAAAACTGACTAAAGTCAAGTTTTTTCCATTCAGTTTCCATGATGACCACTTTCAGCTCCGGACTTCCACCCTGCAGATAGGGAGAATTGAACCAAGGGCTTATCTCAAAGTTCAAAACAGATAACTGTACCTTGACCACTAAGCTAGTTTTCTTTTTTTGTCAGTCTGTGACTCAAAACCAGAGCACAAGCATGACAGCCAAAATACCATAATCCAATGGTACCAGCCAAACTGAGCTAGCACCAGTATTACTGAAGTTATGGTCAAATTCAGGCCAAATGAGGGTGAACAAAACATTCACCTCTCATCTAACTTATACAGTTTTAATGTGAAATACTTGAAGTGGTTCTTTTTGGAAAGAGCACAATCAGGGCTATCTGATGGTGCCATCCACTTCTTCATATCTCAACTATAACAGAAGTTATGAGGCAAACAAGCTCAATACAGCTTTTTGCCCAAACCACGCCTATGTACAAAAAACCTTGTACATGGGATAACTTTGCCATATTTAATGATAGCCATACCAAATTGGGTATCATTGTGTAGAGCGCATACAGGGCTATCCAATGAACCAACTTTGAGCATGATATCTCAAAAACGGACAGAGTTATGGCCATTTGAAAGTTATAATCCCACAATATGGCCAATACAGCTGTATTATGACAGGATACAGTTGTACTCTGATTATGAGGTGTCAAACAGATGCCAAAGCTTATTTATACTTAAATAACTCATATTTAAGTCAAATACAGAGGTCCATACAGGTTCTGTACAGTTTCTGACACGTCAGAAGCACCAGAACACACCTGTAAACTCCATTGGTGAAAATTTTCACCCTGTATAGGGTAAAAATGACTACTTGTGGTTCTAAAACCACATTTCAATCCAATACTAGCCTGTATTGAGTGTATAGAACCACAAACCAGCCCACAGTAGTGAAAATTTTCACTCTGTGGTCGTGTGCAGAGGTAAACCACCTCCCACTTCCCCAGAACAAGATAAAAGGAGGCTTTGCCTCACCAGGAAGCAAATTCAGAATCCTGTTCTTGATATTCTTACGTGGTATAACTTCTCAAAAAGGAAGTGGTACTCTTAGAGTTTAACAGGTATACTTTAAGTTTAAGTATTGTAGGGTTTGCTATTGTAAACCAACAGGCAAACACTGCACCCAGGGCTATCAGCAGTACTCACCATCACTATATTATTTTAGTATAGCCCTTTTACTCCTATTCTCACTCTAATATCATCATTATTTTCGTATCACACTCAGATTTATAGCTTTTTATTATCATTCTGAAGCTATATCATAGAGTCACCCTGACATTTTTACAAGAATGGACATTATCAATATAAAATTTACTCTCACATGCAACAGTACAACATTCTGAAAACTTTAAGGAAACACCAACTACAATGAATAATTCCTGTAAAGGCTTGGTCTGTTTTTCTTGGCCCACTCATACAGATAAGGGACTCAATGTCCTGGAAACAGATGCAGAAAATGTTAGAATTCTAATTAGTAAAGTGTAGAGTAGTAAGGGTAAACAATTTCAGTTGCGACTCAAATATAGAGAAATTTCTAAAAGAAATTGCACCGGGTATACACTGGAGTCAATAAATGTTTTCCCATATGGTATATCAGTTATGTTTTATAACAGATAGCAGTTAGCTGCTGCGCCAGACTTTTTTTGTGCATACACAGCACACACCACACAGTGCCCTCCCTAATTGACCAAAAAACTCAGAAGATTCCTTTGAAAAATCAAGGGAGCCCTCTGAAAAATGATTGTTGTGAATGCTGCAGGATCTTTTCAATTAGCTAATGGCAAAAGAATGTTAGTCTGTAGCCAAAGTTCAGGCCATAATTATAATACAGGAAGCACTAAGGGCACTATACTACTAATCTCCAATTGAAACCAAAAAAAGTCTTAACAGCATAATGTCAATTAGCTGCTGAATTTTGTTGAAATTACTCTTAAAATCTATAAAGGTAAGCCATAAACAATTGACAGGTTTCAAATCAGTCCAAGACTCCAAATTGAGGCTTGACAAAGACAAGGAAGGTTGAGATCATGAGCTAGGCTCAAATAAAACAATTGAATCAATCACGTTCTCATATTCAATATGCCCTAGTAGTAGCTCAATTACAAAGCCAATTAGTATATTTTTGGATTAAATTACGGATTTTTTTATTGAAAATCAGGCAAACAGGAGAGGTAATAAAGATCAAATTCTTATGCACTTTCAAAATACCACAAGGACAAATGGCAATAAAAAACTTTTTTACCTTTGTTGACCCTTAAGCTTGTCCATGTCAGAGGAGTTGTGATTGACCAACCCCCTGCCTACTTCTACTACACCACCTAAAGTTTCATTTGTCATGGCCACGTGAGCTGAAAGAGAACCACTGGGTTGATCATTTTTTTGGTTTTGCAATTCAAGGTCTGGATTCAGATGAGCTTGAGGAACAACTATATTCACTTCTTGCGTCACAGCAAACGTTCCATAAAATTGGAAAACACCAGCTGGAAGCACTCTTCCACCAATGGATTTACAACTGATTGCTCTATATGCCCCTTTGTTGATCACCACTGAGCCCTTGGGTACCAAGCCATGTGCAACCCAAAACTTGCGACTTGTGAGCAGGGTGTGTTGCCAAATCAAGACAGTATATAGTTGCTTGGTGTCACATGCTAGTGGAGAAGGATTGGGCTGTGATGGTCCCAGAAATGCAGCTGATGGATGAGTTGATGAAGCAGTGGATGAGCGTAGAGTGCCAATGTCAGTAATTATTGAGGTAATAGCCTGTGGTTTCGTGGCATTGCAGATGACTCTTGAGACACCAAAAAAGGTAGCCAGCTTGGCTAAAATGAGCTTAGTTGCCATTGCACCTGTTCCTAAAGAAGAACCAAGCGTAGCGGTTGAGACTATAGACCAGGTTGGAATAAAAAAATGTTTTTTTGGACATTGAGGCCAATTCATGTGATAAGACTATTTTCTAACCAATTTTTCTAACACCTTCAATATCATAAGCCACTTTGACTATCTGAGCATTGGGGTTTGAGCAAGGGCTCTCAGTATATAAGCCATCAAAATCAGGAATTAAGAAGAGAAATTCAGCATGGCACATGGCAGCTGTGATGGTGGAGAGGGTATAATTATCTCCAAATTTGATTTTGGAAACTAATAAAGTACCATTTTCATTGATGATTGGAATGACACCATGATTAAGCAGAATGGTAATAGTGGAGGAAGCATTTAGATATCTAGATCTCTTGTCAAACAATAAAAAGACAGGAAGAAATTCTGATGAATACACCTAAAAGTCAAAGGTTGATAGCTTGATTAATAGCTCACATTGGCAAAGTCACCAAAAGTCAGCAAGATCTGAGAAATTGGTTGATTGAGATGACCAAAGAGACTATCCCACGGTGCAATTAGATGACCCTGACCAATTGCAGCTAAATCCTGAGGTGAAATGTATAAAACATGTTTCAGTAAGTGGTCTGATGAAAGCAAAGGAAAAGACCCAGCAGAAAACTAGAATAAAGGATGTACTTGTTTATTATCTTCCTTTGGCTTCTTTCCCCAGCATTCATTTGAACTATCCTCTAATAAGGATATCCTCCTGCTTCCCATGCCAATAGCACCTGATGAGACCAAGACAGCCTTACGACAGATCTCTTGCAATTCAACACATGTTTCTACTCAAGGGGTCAAGAGTCCAAGCTTGGGTTGAAGTGTCTGTTCAGACACAATTGAGGAAGTGCCTTGGATATCAAAGCCAAAAAACCAAAATGTGTAAAGATATCACCCATTTGTTCAAGATGAAAATTTATCAGTTGCTTGTTTTGAAATCACAACAAAGTCAGATCTTTCAGTGTACCTACATTTATGACAACTGTGGAAGTCAGACTGGGTGAGCTGGGAGCAGATTGGTTCATAATTGAAGATTCTTGAGCTTGCAGAGTAAAAGCAATGAGATTGTAAGAGAAACAAGGGAAATATCACAAGTCTTCCCTCAGGGCTTCAGCCCAAGTCATTGAATTCAAATGGAAATGGAATCACCATAAGCTCACCCAACCAGTTTCAAGCAGGACACTAAGCTGGAATTATAGAATTAATTGGAAGAAACAATGAGTTTTTATTACCTGAGAAAATTTTTTGATGAGACTTATTCATCACAGGAACCAAGAAAATAACTTTGAAAGTCATTTGGCTCTTCAAAGCCATCTCTTATTAGATTTCTCAAAATTATCATTGATCAATAATCTCATAATCTGCACAACATATCCTTGAAAATCTCACAAATTTCACAAAAAACTAAACTCAAATATTGAGAAGACATGAATTCACACCAGATTTATTTTTTACATTGAAGTTATGGCCACAGTCATTTGAAAGACAGTCAAGGTAAAATGTATTGACTTGGTTTTTCATTCCAACTCTAAAACTCAAATTAACAATCTCTTTAATGATATTTAGGAAGTCATTGATAACAATCATATTGTTATTTATGCCAAAAGTTATTGTCCATACAGTATCAAAGCTAAATATCTGATAGCTTTCATTCCAAATAAACTAAACAATGGCCATCACCATAATCTCACTTGTTTCATGCAGATGAAACTTGTCCAGAGGTGGGCTGCAGGGCGCTGTGTGGCCTGTTCTGTGAATGCACAATAAAATCCCACGCAGCAGCTAACTGCTATCTGTTATACCATGTGGGAAAACAGTTATTGACTCCAATGTATAGAAACCTTCTTTAATCATGCTTCAGGCTTCAGCATTTAGAAGTTTTCAGTGTGATTTTCAGATTTGAAATTAATCATTGGGTTTTTATATTGGCTGACTTATTGTGCACATCCATACAGCAGCAAATCTAAAGCATCATGGCCAATGATCAACCAGACATTAGTCATTGGAAGGTTTGGATATGAAACTTTGGTAAAATATCAAGTACATTTCCTGTCCTCAAAATTTGTAAAAGGTAAAATTATTTAAAAATAGTAAGAAATATTGTTTTTAAAGAGAAAACACGCCAGTTTTATTGCTTTTAGCTTTTTTAAGTATAAAACAATAATATTATAAGGATTTATTGTTTTACCAACAATAAAAATTTATCCAAAAATACTCTACAGGAGATATTTAAGGCTAAGAAACATATTTCTTCAAGAGCAATTTCAATTGAAATTAATTGAGCAAAGAATTGCAAGCAATTAATTAAATAACAGAGTCTTTAAGAAAGATACTTAAAGAGAAAACATGCCCAAAAGTTACCAGAGCAAATTTGGAAACAAAAGGACAAAGTTTACAGTGATTACAGATGCTTTAATTCACTTTTGGGGTGGTTCAGAGGTAAAAATGATTATAAGAGTTATAAACAGTGATTATAATGATTTTTCACGTGGCTAAAAGGTTTAAAATGATTTAAAAAGGTTGGTTGGAATCTTTTATTGATTGGTTTAACAGTGTTTAAACTAATTATAAAAGGAAAATATTCTAACATGAAGAGAAAAGTGGGGCAAAGAAGACATTCTTTTATAGCCATCAATTTTCTTACTCCAAAAGTAAACTTTCCTCTTGTCAGTCTTGGAAAACAGTATGAGAACAGAAAAGACAATTATGGCATCATTAAACCCTGGTTTAGACCAAAAAGGGCTGGTTTAAGCCATTTTTAGCCATTTTAGACCCTTAGACCAGCGATTACTATAGCAATACCTGGCTTAGAGTCTTCAAAACATATCAGAATGTGTGTAAAAGACGTAGAAAACAGTTAAAACTGTTTCTACTAATATTGTTTTATCTTAACGGTAGTTTTACCCTCTTGGCAACAGTTAAAACTACCCTGGTTGGTATCAAAACCTCATCATCAATTGAGTCACAGACCCTGTGACTCAATTCCAGGCCAAAATTGATGAAATTTTGCGTGGATTTTGACATCCCACACCTGTCAGAAAAGATTTTGGGGGTCTGGCTCCCCCTTAGAGCTAGAGTTCCTTTTCCCCCCCAATTTATTTTTTTGCTTTGATTCCTCATCATGTATTATACTTATAATTTACATATGTAATTCAACTGAATTGTACAGTACAATACAGTAATAATTGATACCTCATATTGAAATCAAAGCTCACTTATGTAATACACGCGCACATTTTGACATCTCAATTGAATTCAATTGAAAATACTTCAATTCCTCATAACTTCTAAAATATACACAACACCTCAATTTTAACATAAAATTAGGTTATTAACACTATATGTGGTGTGAATTAAATTAAGGTTTCGAGGATTTTCAATTTTTGTACAGAAAATACTAAAAACTTAATTTAAGCTTATTTAGAGTTGAGTTACAGAAATTTCACTAAGAGGTGACCTCACCTAATTTTTTATGAGGAATCCAATGGTGAAATAATTTTTGTATGTTTATTCATTGGATAAAAAGTTATGATAAATTTTATTTGACTTCTTTCCAAATTTATTTTATTTTTGATAATTTTGTTAAAAATTCATTTTAACTTAATTTTTTCAAGTATAAATGTATTTTTACAATTTTTAAATTTAATGTAATTTTAATTTAAAATTGTAATTGAATTTTTGATCTTATATATAGATTTATATTTATATTTTACTTTTTATTTTAATAATATAAATAAATTTATTTTATTTATATTTATATGTTAATTTCTTATTGGTTGTCTTTTGGGTATATGAAAATACCTCTAAGGCTCACATTCCCTCTGCCTAAAAAAAGAATATTACTTTGTAATATTTCTATTCCTAGTGTGTCTGAATCTTCTGAGAAGTTTGGTAGCTTCAGGTATGTCCTTTCCTTCTAACCATTCATCTTCACAAGTTGGGACACTGTACCTAACAAGGTATTCCCTTACTCTTTTGGTTCTTAATTTCCTTTCTTTAAGGACTTTGGTAATTTTCTTCATACCAGATGTTTCAATAGGAGTTATGACTTGAGGAGCTTTATTCCTCAAGGGAAATTTTTCAGCATCCCTAGATTTATATGGGCTTATCAAGCTTACTGGAAATGTAGGATGCTTATTACTGAGTTCTTCAGATAATTCTACTTCAATAACATTTTCTCCATGGAGGGCCTTAATGACAAAAGGTCCTGCAAAGGAGTATTTGAGCTTTTTACATCCTTTGATGTTATTGAAGTTGGTGGTGGATACTAGTACTAAATCCCCCATCTTGAAATCTGGAGTGGCATGTGGTTTGTCCCATTTATCTTTAACATATGCAAATGAGTCTTCCTTGCATCTTACTCCATGCTTTCTAGCTCTGTCTAGCATTCCTTTGAAGCTGGAAGCTGTAGGATGTATTTCACTTAATTCTTTTCTCAAAGAATCTTGCGTTAATTCAGGATTCCATCCTTTTTCTAGAATAGCAGTGTGGTATTCCATACCTTTTTACCAGTTTCAAGAAATATTTTGGAAATTTAAAAGTTGGAAAATCAAGATCCAAATGACTAATTCAGGAAGTCACCACTCAAAGGACATGCTTAAAATCACAAAAATCCCAGGAATAACATCAATAGTAGGGAGGAATGGAAGATTTGGTAGTCAGAGTTGAAATATTCAATATACTTCTATAATTAAATGAATAATATAGGAGTCAAATCTTATGGAGTTACACAATAAAACTTTCAGATAAGGCTTACATGATCAACAATAGGCTTAATACATACAGAAACTCAAAATTACATGGGAAAAGTAACATTGTAACATTATATCCACTCTAAATCTATCAAGAAGACTATATTACCAACAACTACAGTAACCAAATACAGTTCATGTGACACAAGGATCATATGACAGTATCCAATCCAATTCAATACAGGAAAATCTACTAAAAGCTTAAAAATTACACAACAATACAGGAGCCCAATTAAGACTTATGCAGTCCACATGCATAAGATCTGGAAATCACACAGCCACAGGATTATTAAAATTCAACTTAATACAAATTCAACTAGCTGCATGCAAGGAAAATACACTAAACTGTAAAGGACACAGCAATTACAGTAATCAAGAATCAAAACTCAAGAGGATATCCCCACATTACACACCATAATCACCTGGAACTAAATAAATCTTACAAACAAATTATAAATGGGCTTATTCACATGACACCATCTTCATCCTTTACTCACCAGCATTAATTCCTCAAGGCTGTGCAAGCTGACTAAAGCAGTGCAAAAGAGGAGTCATCTGATACTGTTATCAAAATTCCCACCAAACAAAAACATCTCAATCTTAATTTTGGCCAAACAAATGGTGAAAATATCTCAGTCATATGACACCATTCTCAATTTTACACACTAGCATTAATCTCTCAAGGCTGTGCAAGATTACTCATACAGTGTAGCAGATAGGTCATCTGACTTTTGTTACAAAAATCTACACCAGCAAAATTATCTCAAGGGCAAGAGTAAAACCTTACATGGAGAGCCCATGGGTACTTCTCACAACATAAAAGGAGGCCTCTCTCTCTCATTTTCTCCTCTTCTCCCCATGAATCCAATTAGTTATATACCAAGAAGGAGAATAAATATTCATCCCTTACTAGTAGGTTAATCTAGAAATTATTATTATTAAATTACACTAAATAGTGGTTTATAAATAGCTGTAGCTAACAGTAGGTCTGCCTATATTATAAATTCATCTATTAGTGAAATACTCATATTCAACAAAATATTTATATTATACTCTTCTCACTAGAAGAAAATCTATATCACTATTATTATTATCACACAACATATTCTACATATTATCAAAATTACTTACCAACAACAACTATTTAAACTATCAAACAATATTATTATATATTATCACTATTACTAAATTTTCTCATATTGAGCTATTATCCATTAAAACAAAATACCTTCAACAAAGAAAACAACTTAAAATCACCACTCAGTACTATTATATCTATTATTTAATTTACTCAATTATTACTTTAGTATCCTAAGATCACTTACAAATTTATCTTTTGAAATTATTTTATCTAAATTAGTATTATTATTTTATCATTAGGCTGATTATTGAATAGGTCTGATAGAGACTGCTAAAATGTCTTCTCTAGTTGTAAAGCCACAATCTTAAATATTGATTTGTGAGCTCTGTAGGGAGATTGTTTAGTATATTCAGAGGGGCAGCTAAAACACCATTAGCACCCTTGGTTACAGGATTATTTCAGCAATTCAAAACTGTTTACCTGTGATTTCCCCCTCAAGGACTGCCTTATCCAATCCCACACTAAAAGGAGTTCCACATCTGGTGTCCCAACAGTGGCCTTACAACTTCAACATTCAATAATTAATCAATAATCAAGAAAGAAGATAATAAAATCAACATAACTCACAAAAAACTCATTTTCATTTTCAAGAATTGACCATAAACACTCTCATAAAATCCGGAATCTGGAAACAAATCCCATTCCAAATCATCATCACCATCACAATCCTCAAATCAATCATACCATTTTTATTCTCCAGTAAAAGAAGGAACACCAGAAAATCAAACACTCAAGGATATTGATTTACTCATTGCAACACCAAGAACAGAACAGAAAGAAAAGCAATAATTAAGGAGATTTTTCTTCAAGTTAATTCAAGAAGCAAAGAAAAACAAGAGAATTACAAAAGAATTTAAAGGATCAGTTTATCAAGTAGAAATGAATCAACAATCAACATCTGACTTACCACCATTACCTGATGATACTGTAGAAGGGCAGTATGCAGAAGAAAGTGAGGAGGAAGATCAAACAGTACAGATCCAAAGTCTTATGAAGCAAATGCAAGATTTATTTTCAACACAAAGTAAAAAGAAAGGAAAAAGAAGGGAACAAACATCTTACACACCTGGAGCCAGTCCAAGTGAAAAAACATTACCAAGGCATGTTAGGCCTGAAGATTCACTAATATCACCTACAGCTGGCCCTAGAGCAACATCCACACCCAAAACAGAACAAAGATCACAGAGTATCCCCAAGAAACTATTTTTAACTACACCAAACCATCCAAGTTCATTACAAAAGGAAACTCCTAAGGTAACATCTCCTATTGTTAAGATAAGAGCTAAAGATTATAATCTTGTTTTTGATGGTAATGGAATAGAAAAATTCATAAAAAGAGTGGAAGCAGAAGCTGAAATTGAAGGAGCTAGTGGAGAAGATATAGCAAGACAAGTTATTTTTATGTCAGCATCTGAAGAAGTTAAGGAGAAAATTGAAGCAATGCAAGGTTATGAAGAGAAGAACTGGAAAAAACTCAAAGAAGAACTTACTACAGAATGGGGAAGAGTAGAGCCGGACAGAAGATATAGACCAGAATCTTTGGAAAAGCTTTTCAATAATACCCAAAGAGCAGGAGGAATTAGAAATTTAGCTGAATACAAGAGATTTATTGGAGAATATGAAAAGATCACAAATTATCTTTATAAATATGGATACATTAAAGGGGAAGTTGAGCATAATGAAGAGCTCTATGCCAGTCTTTCAACAGAAATAAGGACCTCCATAATTAAGGAAATTAGAAGAGATAAGGTCATGATCCAAGCAAGGGATGGTGGATATATTGTACCAGAAATGAAAGTATTAAAGAGCTATATAGAGCAAGAGCTGGAAACTGTGATCATATCAAGGGACAGAACTGAAGACACAACCTCCCATTATGTATTAAATCAGCTACATATAGGTAAGACACAAGCAAAGAAAGTACAATTTGAAGATGACACCATGGAAAATGCCTTAAATCAACTGAAGGAGCTTAATAATAAAATTAAAGAACAACAAAGACCCAGGATTCAGGATCAAGAAGAAAATAAAGAAATAAAGGACTTCATCAAGCAAATTAAGGCAATAACAGAAGCAGTACTACCTCAAAGTAAAACAGGTCAGGTACTAAAGCAGGAAAATCAATCAAGGTACCCAAAGGATAGCTTACCACCTTCTTCACAAAGGCATATTCCTTATATGCAAGCACAAAACATACCAAGACCTTATGTCAAATGTTATTACTGTTTGCAGGAAGGACATTCAGTGAATAGATGCAACTACCTTTTTGAAGATCAAAATAAGAAATGGGTCAGCAGACAAGGAGGTGGATTCTTGTTTCCCAATTGGCAAAGAGTACCAACAGATGGAAAAATATCACCAAAGAAGTTAGTGGAAGAATTTGCAAAACAACAAGATTTTATCAAAAAAAGAAAATAAAATGAAGCCAAAGAATCAATACACCAACCAAAAGAAGTAAACCTAATACAAGTAAAGAAAAATGACATTTCAACAGCTATAGCCAAAATTGAAGATTGGGGAAGCTGGCAGCCACCAACTATATCATCAGCAAATGATCCATTTCTCAACAACTATGGATTGAGAAACACCAAAAAAAGATCCTCAAGAAATGAGCAGCCAAGTCAAGAACCAAAAAAATCATCACCAAAAACAATGGAAACACCACTAAAAAGGAAGCCAAACATACCTGGAGCCTATATTGAAGATGAACATGGTACAGTGGAAAAAACAATTATTCCCACTAAATTTAAAAAACCTCAAGAGATCAAAGGTGGAGAAGAAGTTAACCCAGAAGTTAAAGAAAAGCAGGATTCTGGAAAGAAGCAGGAATTGACTCAAAATACCATTAAAAACAAGGATATCAAGCAAGAAAACACAGAATTTCAAGAGGTTATGAGTCAAATTATCAAAAAGGTTTTGGATCAGAAAATAAATCTCACCTTAGAACAAGTTCTTATCATGTCACCCAAAGTTATCAACCAGCTTAAAAATTTGACAACAGAAGAAAGAAACTCAATCAACTCACTTGACACAAAAGAAATTCAAACCAAACTCATAAACCACCATTTAGGAGATTATGAACAGCCCAAACTACATTATGCCTGTCCATTGGGATTTATGCAAGTGTACCTAGGTGAAGAAGGACATGAAATAATGGCATTAGTAGATACAGGATCAGAATTGAACATAATACCAGAAGATTCAGCAATAAAAGCAGGACTCACCACAAGATGTCTCAACATGGATTTAAGGGGGATTGGTGGTCACTGTACTTCAATAGTAGGATTAGCAGAATTTACCCCAATCACTCTAGTTACTGGGGAAGAAAGAAATATACACCTTTTTGTAGCAAGGGGAGCAGCACACACAGTATTGGGAAGGCCCTTCCTTGCAGACAACAACATCAGATTAGACTTTTCTCAACAAAAAGGGGAAATATTCAGCTATATAGAGCCAGATGGAAGAAGGCTTTGCTTACCTATTTGTTCACCACCGAAAGTAGGATGGAGAGAAAACCCACCAGCAGGCATGGAGGCCTATGCATCTGCAACAGTGGAGGGATATAATGGTCTAAATACAGAAGATAAGGAAAGTTCTGGCAATATAGGAATTGATATCAAAGTTTTCAAAAATAAAGAGTCACCTCAAGAAATTCCAACTTTGGCTAACAGACATGTAGAGAATAAGACTTCACCTAAACACCTAACAGGAATTTTGGACTTAGAGAAACAAAATACCAGGAAAAATGAAAGTTCAACCAAGACTATCCATCAAGACTCCATAATAACAGAAGAACAGGGGGTCATAAAAACAGAATCCAAAACAATTAGTCAAGGGGAATTCATTCTGCAAGAAATACCTGGAATCACTCACAGAGACCCTGATTTTAATCTGGTTACTAAGAAGAAATCCCTCAAAAGCATATTATCACCCAAGAAATTAGTCAAATCAATATCCAAACTAATCAGGAAGGAAAAGGAGACTATTAGATATAAACCAAAACAAAGCTCAAAACCTGAAGAAATTAATCCAAGAGAACAGCCCTCAACACTAATCAAGGGTATTACAAAGGAAGAAACAGTCAATAATATGAAGTACTTACCATCATTGGACCTAGAATATCTAAATAAAAATTCAGTACAAAATAGAGAAAGCACAAAAGTCAATGAAAAGACATTTCACCCTCCTGTAGCAGATATTGAGGGAAATCTGGGATATACTGAGCTTACCAAGCTTTCAAAAGAAGAAGTACTTGAACAGAAAACTGAGAATACTAGCTTCAACCAACAAGAGGAAAAGTTAATCAATCTGAAGGAATCACCCATGTCAACCACAAAGGAACATAAAGTAATAGAAACTAAAACTCAAAATAACAATTTTGACATATTTTGTCAAAGTCAAAATAAAAAGGAAATGGACATTCATAAAGAATTTACTTACCCAATAAACACAGAAGATTGTGTGGAAAACAAATCAGAGTCAAATGAAATATATAGGTCAAATTCTATAAATCATTCAACCAATTCCAAAGAGGAAGACTCAACTACCCCACACTATCACTCTGATAAATATAATGCAAATTTGAATCTGGAAGCAAATTACTTTTCTTTGGACAAAGCCAAGGAAATCCAAATTAATCAAAATAAAGAAATAAATGAATACATCAGTAATAAACAGGTAAAAAAAGATCAAGAAGCTTTATCAAAACAACAAAATATGGAAGAACTTGCAACATATGGAATTCTGCTCACAGAAGACCAATTTCCCTGGGAAGGGTATACCAATTGGCAGCCTTTGAGGAATGATAGTTGCAACCTGGAACTATACAAAATATTTGAAAAAGACCATCAATCCTCAGCCCAGCATGTCAATTGGCTAAAAGAACTAAAGAAAGAACCAAAGGGAACAGAATACTGGGAAAGAACCCTGCCTAATAACCACGTAAACTTAACAGAAAAGATAAGTGAAACTACTTAGGATAGATATTCAATAAACCCAAGGCTCAAAGGTCCTTCCAACATTAGTATTCAGGCAAAAGAACATGATCATAAAGTAACTCACCACTATGGACACTTACCACATCCAGAAAATATTTTTGGAAGAGAAAATAAAAATATCAAAAGCAACTTGGTCAAAAGGATAAGTAAAAAATCTTATAAGAATGAAAGAAGAAGGGCAAAACCATATGATAGGATTGCCCCAAATCAAAAATTATCCTCCAGCTTACCACTACACTTGGCACACAGACATTTGACTTTAAATCAAAAAGAAAACCTCTTGGAATATAAAAAAGAAGAAAATAATTATTTTAGCACACAAGTAGGTCAAAATGGGTCCTTTAATCATATAAATAAAGAAAAACTTACATGTATAGAAGTGAACAAGGCCAAGCAAGTGTCTAGCTTTGGGACTGTCAAATCCCAATAGATAAAGCTATAAAAGCCTCTTAAAATATATATATGATGTTTATATCCTTTTATTTTTTATTTTTTTTATTTTTTTTTATTTTTCTTTTGTTTTATTATTATTTCATTTTATTTCTTATTTTATCTTATTGATATTTTATTTTATTATTATTTTTGTTTTTATGGTTATTTAAGCTTTATTATAATTTATTTTTATTGTTTTATTGTTATTTTTTATTTTTTATTTTTATTTTTATTTTTATTTAAGCTTTATTATGATTTATTTTTTATTGTTTTATTGTTATTTTTTATTGTTTATTTTTATTTTATTTTTTTTTCTCTCTTCTTATCTTACAGCTAACAGGGTCTAAAAAAGAAAAAAAAAATAAAAAAAATAAAATAAAGGAAACAATGGAAGAGAATCAAGAAAGAAAAAAAAGAAAAAAAAGAAAAAAAAAGAAAAAAAAAGAAAAAAGAAAAAAAAGCAAAAACAATTGATTGCAATGGAAAGAGAAGGGTACAGCACTGTACATCACACAAACAAAAAAAAAATATTGCTTTTTTTTTCATTATTTTTTTATTTTTATTTTTTTAAAAAGCAAAAATAAATAACAGTAAAAAATTATAAAAAAAAAAAGAAACAATTGATTGCGATGAAAACAGAAGAGTACTGGACTATACAGTACAGTACAATGTAGAAGCTACAAAAACACAAAAAAAAAAAAAAAAAAAATATCAATATGAATAAAAAAATAGTAGAAGTTACATTAATCAGTCAAGAAAAGCAACACCTGCGGCTAGAAAACAGATCACCAAATACTTCAAATTTGAAGTATTTACACTGGCTCACTTCAAAAAAAAAAAAAAAATTATCACTTAATTTAAAAACATATTTTTAATTTATTTATTTATTTTCATATATCATTGAGAAAATTATTTAAATTAAGAATTATTATTTTTTAATTCATTAATTACCAAAGAAAAAAAAAATATAAAATATAAAATAAAAAAAAAATAAAAAATAAAAATAAAAATAAATAAATAATAATATTATGATTACACTTGGATTTCATGTATTTTTTCATATTATCTATATTAATCATTATTATTCTCTTAATTTATTTTATCTTATTTTATATTATTATTATCATTTTTTATACTCTCAATTATTTTATTATCATTTTAAGAAAAAAATAAATAAAAAAATAAAAATCATCATTATTATAAAAGGTGGAAAGTAGGTCACAATTATTAAATGGAGAGGGGGTACCCACCCAGTTAATAATCATCAATGGGTGTAGTTTAGAGTTGTCATGAAGAGGATGACATGGGGAAGGAGGATATTAGCCCTCAAGACTAATAAATACAATAAAAAATAGGTCAAAACAAATTCAATTAAGCAAATATTTCAAATCAACAAATTTCAACTCAAGAAGAGGTCCTAGATAAGACCTTAAGCTGTCTGGATCATTATTTCATCATTCATCAAGACAATTCAACAAATTTCAGCTCAAGCAAAGGTCCTTGATATGACCTTAAACTGTCTAAATTTCCTATCTTTTTTATGTATCATCAACAACTTAACTCAATAAATGGTCCTTGATATGACCTTAAACTGTCTAAATATCTCAACTTTCCTTATTTTGTCCATCATCAAACAAAATTACATCAGGAAAAGGTCCTTGATAAGACCTCAAACTGTCTAAATCATCTTTTTTATCAAACAAACTTCAAGAATTCAAGCTGTGGTCCTGGATAAGACCTTAAACTGTACCAATTTTTTATCATTATTATTCATTTATATTATTTAATGGCAACACTGGTGGAAACAATTTATTATAAGGAGTTATTAATAGCAGGAAGGATTTTTGATCAAATGGAGAGGGAAATTACCCTAAGTCAGTATTAATGATAAAGGACAACATTAATATGAATAAAAAAACAAACAAGAAGAAACAACAGGGTACAAATCAAATATGAAGAAATGGAGATTCAAAATCAATATAACAAGCCATCAATGGAATTATCAACTGAATTTTTGAAATAAAAATTTAAAGAAAGAAGATTCTCACTTATGAACCCAGGATATTGTACTTGAAACTGGAATGCTGGGGACAGCATTAAATGGAGAGGGGGATGTGGTGTTCCATACCTTTTTACCAGTTTCAAGAAATTTTTTGGAAATTTAAAAGTTGGAAAATCAAGATCCCAATGACTAATTCAGGAAGTCACCACTCAAAGGACATGCTTAAAATCACAAAAAAACCAGGAATAACATCAATATTAGGGAGGAATGGAAGATTTGGTAGTCAGAATTGAAATATTCAATATACTTCTATAATTAAATGAATAATATAGGAGTCAAATCTTATGGAGTTACACAATAAAGCTTACATATAAGGCTTACATGATCAACAATAAGCTTAATACATACAGAAACTCAAAATTACATGGGAAAAGTAACATTGTAACATTATATCCACTCTAAATCTATCAAGAAGACTATATTACCAACAATTACAGTAACCAAATACAGTTCATGTGACACAAGGATCATATGACAGTATCCAATCCAATTCAATACAGGAAAATCTACTAAAAGCTTAAAAATTACACAAAAATACAGGAGCCCAATTAAGACTTATGCAGTCCACATGCATAAGATCTGGAAATTACACAGCCACAGGATTATTAAAATTCAACTTAATAGAAATTCAACTAGCTGCATGCAAGGAAAATACACTAAACTGTAAAGGACACAGAAATTACAGTAATCAAGAATTAAAACTCAAGAGGATATCCCCACATTACACACCATAATCACCTGGAACTAAATAAATCTTACAAACAAATTATAAATGGGCTTATTCACATGACACCATCTTCATCCTTTACTCACCAGCATTAATTCCTCAAGGCTGTGCAAGCTGACTAAAGCAGTGCAAAAGAGGAGTCATCTGATACTGTTATCAAAATTCCCACCAAACAAAAACATCTCAATCTTAATTTTGGCCAAACAAATGGTGAAAATATCTCAGTCATATGACACCATTCTCAATTTTACACACTAGCATTAATCTCTCAAGGCTGTGCAAGATTACTAATACAGTGTAGCAGATAGGTCATCTGACTTTTGTTACAAAAATCTACACCAGCAAAATTATCTCAAGGGCAAGAATAAAACTTTACATGGAGAGCCCATGGGTACTTCTCACAACATAAAAGGAGGCCTCTCTCTCTCATTTTCTCCTCTTCTCCCCATGAATCCAATTAGTTATATACCAAGAAGGAGAATAACTATTCATCCCTTACTAGTAGGTTAATCTAGAAATTATTATTATTAAATTACACTAAATAGTGGTTTATAAATAGCTGTAGCTAACAGTAGGTCTGCCTATATTATAAATTCATCTATTAGTGAAATACTCATATTCAACAAAATATTTATATTATACTCTTCTCACTAGAAGAAAATCTATATCACTATTATTATTATCACACAACATATTCTACATATTATCAAAATTACTTACCAACAACAACTATTTAAACTATCAAACAATATTATTATATATTATCACTATTACTAAATTTTCTCATATTGAGCTATTATCCATTAAAACAAAATACCTTCAACAAAGAAAACAACTTAAAATCACCACTCAGTACTATTATATCTATTATTTACTTTACTCAATTATTACTTTAGTATCCTAAGATCGCCTACAAATTTATCTTTTGAAATTATTTTATCTAAATTAGTATTATTATTTTATCATTAGGCGGATTATTGAATAGGTCTGATAGAAACTGCTAAAAAGTCTTCTCTAGTTGTAAAGCCACAATCTTAAATATTGATTTGTGAGCTCTGTAGGGAGATTGCTTAGTATATTCAGGGGGCAGCTAAAGCACCATTAGCACCCTTGGTTACAGGATTATTTCAGCAATTCAAAACTGTTTACCTGTGATTGCCCCTCAAGGACTGCCTTATCCAATCCCACACTAAAAGGAGTTCCACAGCAGGAGTTTGATTGGTACTGGCATGAATTGATGTCTTATATGCTAATTCTAGTGCTGGTAAAACAGTACACCAATCATGAGTGCATCCATCACAATCTTTGAATTCAAGGCCATATGCACAAAATCTTCTCACCTTTCCTCTAAGGTTTGAATCATTTGTTCAGCCAGACCATCAGTTTGTGGGTGGTAGGCTGTGGAGAAAGATAACTTTGTCCCAAACAATTGGTGAATATTTGTCCATAGTGCTGAAGTGAATTTGCGATCTCTGTCACTAATGATATTTGTAAATATGCCAGTCCATGACACTACTCTATTCCATATCCGAAGAGGTGTATCCATGGCTGTATCATCATTGTGGCATGGTAAAAAGATTTAAGTTTTACTGAATCTTTCTACAATTACTAGGCAAGCATTATAGCTTCTGTCACCCCCTGGTGGTAGGCCAGTCACCCAATTCATATGGAAAATTTCCCAAGGTCTTCTGGGTTCTTGTATTTTAATCATATTTCCAAGTCTTTTGCCAGTGGATTCATTTGCCTTTTGACATCTATCACAGGTCTTGCAATACTCTGAAACATCTTTCTGCCACATTGGCCACCATATACAGGTTCTCACTTTCTCTCTTGTTCTGTCTTCAGACAGATTTCCTGAAAAGGGGCTGTCATGGCATTCTTTCAGTACAGCATTGATTGATGACCTGTCCACAACTGTTATGACACATGTGTGCTTGGTCCTGTGGTATATTATACCATCCAGAAGGTGAAATCTTCCCTCATCATAAGATTTCTTCCATACTTCATCCAAGGCATGTATTAGAGAGTTGTCTTTACAGTCTTTGTTAAGTAATTGGCATAAGATTCTGCAATTCTTTTCTTGAGTGTAACTGATTCTTACTTCTTCAAAGAAGGTGGTGTTCAAGTCTGTAACACTTATTCCTTCTATTTGAATTTGTGGGGAAGCTTCTTCTGGTACATAAGCAGGATCATCAATAGCATTTGGTAATGGCCATCTTCTTAGTCCATCTACATTTTTATTAATATTCCCATCTTTATGAACAAAAGTCATATGCCCCCTATACTCTTGTATAGCTATTAGCCATCTGAGCATATTTCTGTTGGGTGTTTTCATGTTTAAAAGTGATTTAACAGCGGTACAATTTGTTATTACTTCAGAAACACATCCTTCTAGAAAGTAATTGAGTTTTTCTAAATCCCAAACAAGGCATAAAGACTCCATCTGATTTGCTCCATATCTGGCGTCAGTTGGTTTGATTTGCCTGGATATGAAACATATGGGTCCTTCAACAGGTTTATCATTTAGAATTTGAACTTGATGAAGTTCAGCACCAAGCCCATCCCCTGATTCAGCAATGTAAAGTTTAAAATGCAACATAAAGTCTGGCATCAGTAAGAGTGGGGCAGAGTTCAAGGCTTTTCTTAAAGATTCAAAGGCTTTTACTTTGTCAACAGTCATTTCAAATACTTTGTCTTTGTCACATAATTCATAAAGAGGTCTTGCTATGGATGCAAAATCTTTAATGTGTTACCTGTAATATCCTGCAAAACCTAAAAATGATTGAATTTCTTTTTTGTTTTGAGGCATAGGTTTTAGTAAGACTGCTGCAACCTTATTTTTGTCAATACTAAGGGATAGACCAGATACCAAATGTCCTAGTGCTTCAAGCTCCTTAAATCCAAAATGGCATTTCTTTAAGGAAATTTTCATGTTAACAGATTGGATTTTTGTTGAAACTCTGGATAATCTGTATATATTTTCTTCCCAAGTCTTGGAACAGACAATAATATCATCAATCTAAATGATAAACCATCCTTCTGAAAGCTCTTCAGGGAAAATTTCATTCATCATTCTTTGGAAGTGTGAAGGTGCATTTTTGATTCCAAAAGGCATCCTCAAATATTCATACACTCTACAATGAACAATGATTCTCAAGTATTTCCTTGCTCTTGGTGTCACTACATTTTGATGAAATCCTTTAAGGGCATCCATAGTGCTCATATACACTGCTTGAGATATTTGGGTGAGGGCCATTTGTATTTTTGGTATTGGGTACCTGTCTGAAACAGTGTAAGTGTTCCAAGCACTTAAGTCCCCAACCATTTTAGATTTCCCATTATGCCACTCCACTATGACTGGTGTAGCTATTTCTACTTCTTCATTGTGGCCCACCTTTCTTATTACACCAAGGTCTAGCAGTTCTTTGATATGAATTTCTAGAGCTTCTCTTGATTTTGGACTTGCTGGATATGCAGGTCTTTTCAATAGTGGTGCATAAGGTCTCTCAATATTAAGAATAATGTCAACTTCATGACAAATAATTTCCCCTAGAGGTTCTTTATCTGAAGCAAATGCTCCTTTGTGGTCATATAAAAGAGCAATAAGTTCATTTTCTTGTTTGTCACTCAAATGATGGCTTATTTCAGCTTCATTTAACTGTTCAGACTTGAATTTCTCTAACCCTAATTTGACTGGTGATACTTTGTTCACTGTAATTTGTCTTTTAAATGGTAAAAAGGAAAATCTTTGGCGCTTATTTTCTCCAGTAGTAAAGTATCTGTCTTTGTTGTTATGTAAATCTATGCCATACATGATCAAATAGTCATTTCTCAATATGAAATGGGTACTAGAGAAATTTTCCATAACAACAAATTCAACAGTGATCCTTAAATTTCCATTCATATGGAGAAATATGACACTGGTTTCAAATATTCCCAATGTTTTCATTGGGTTACTTGCACTATTGAATTTTATGCCATCAATTGGCAACAGTTGATCCTCAAAATTTGGTACACAAGTCTTAAGAAAAGATTTTCCCACACAAGAGCAGAATGCTCCTGGGTCAAGCAGTAGTTTAGTGGTTTTGTTGTCAATTACCACTTCTGTTATACAGGAGTTACCAGCTGTATAAACCTTTCCTCTGTTTGGTTTGGTTTTCATAAGTTGTGCATCTTGAAATTTTGATAAATCAAGTTGATAATTGCTTAATTGTGGCAAGTGAGAATAAGATTCCATGATGTCAAAATTGGCATTGATATTTTCTATATCTTTTGAAGATTCATAAAATATTGATGACTTATCATCTGAATTGTCTTCAATTATGTCATCTTTTTCAACATCAGGTTCCTTGTCAATATCAATTTCATTGATTTTTCCCCTTTTTGGACATGTATTAGATAGTTGTGTAGTGCTTTGGCAAATATGGCATTCTCTGATTGTATCTGCAGATTTATATTTCAAATTATTAGAATTTTCTTTGGGGTTTTGTCCACAAGATCCTTCCAAGGTGTATTAAACCTTGTTTTGAGATTCACCTGACTAGAATCAATTTTAGTTCTGGTGGTTACTTCCTCTAATATATTGATAATATCTTCTGCTGAGGATTGTTCAGTAGTCCTGCTTTTGACAGCATGCTCTAAGTCACCTCCACATTGTCTCAGAATCTTTCTATGGATCATAAATTCTGACATGTCTGGATATAATGATTTTAATCTGTCTTTTTGTTGGCAAAACCATGGTAAAGCTTTGTCTTTATCAGCATTAAATTTGGCAGATTCAAAAGTCTGTTTCAGCTTTAAACCTCCAAGCATCATTTGCCCATTTGTTAATGATTTGGGTTTTCCACCAAGTCCAACTCTGGTGTCCATGTGCTTGTCTTATTTTGATGTACCATTTGTGAGCTGATTTGGTAAACAAGGTGTAAAACCTGGCTGTTACCAATCTGTCTGGTAATTCAAAATACTCCTTAATCATGTCAATACCTCTGATGAATTCCATATGGTCATATTCTCCTTCACCACTGAAGTGAGGCCATTCTTTAAGTTTTGGAGCTTCTTTTAAGAGTGCTTGGCCCATTCATGGTTCCAAGTTATGAAAAGAAGTAGAAAATTCTTTTTTTAACTGTGAATTTTCAATATCCAATACTTCTGGATTAGTAATTCTTGCACCCTCATTTTGGTTCAGAGGTGTAGACATTCTTGGTGTGGTGTTTAGCAGTGGTTCAATATCCTTCATTTTACTGTTGTTACACCTTTGTGAATCTCTTAATTCATGTTGCAAGCTTTGTATAGAGTCTATGAAATTTGTTTTATAATCATCCTCTTTATATGTAAGCTCATTCCATAATTCTGTTTGTTTATTATTATCAGATATAACTTCATTTAGCTTTATTGTTAATTTTGATATTTCCTCTCTTGAGGTATCAAAATGCTTTTTCAAGGCAACCATATTTCTCTTTCCTTCAGCAAATGATTTTGAAATATCATAAAGAGCTTTCTTATTATCCTCTTTGATAGTACTTATGGCTTGTTTTATTCTTGTTTCAATCATGTCATCAATATTGAACTTAGAATATTTGTCTGTTAATTCTTTGAAATGGAATATTGTTCCTTTATGTTAATGCCAAAAGAATTATCATTATTGGAATTTTTGATTGTTCTTAAAACTCTTTCAAAGCATTTAAGTGTATCATTTATTTGGCTCAGACTCAAGTTATTTGTTTTAAGATTGTCACAAATTGATGTATTTTTATCAGAAAGATGACTTTTTACGTCAGTAATAGCTTTATACAATTCTGGAATAAAATCAAAAATATCAGCAATCATTTCTGATATTTTAATCTGGCCTCCTCCTGCTTTTGTAATTCCATCATGAATCTGGCCATATGAAACACATTTTCCATGGCATCCTGTTAGATTTTTGGAATCCTGTATCCTTGGCTGTAAGGTTTTGGAGCTGGTGCCTTCCCTTTGCTGTTGTTTGGAGTATGTGGCTGCTTCTTCACGTTGGAATTGCTGCTTCTGGCTACAGGGGCTGTTTGTGGCACTTGCTTTGGAGGTGGAGGGTTGTTTCTCCTCCATTCTGCTGTTAAGAGAATCATGTTTTTCTTCTCCATCAATGGATGCCATCCATTGAGCAATTTGGAAGTATTGGGATGGCCCAGGAATTTTCTCACAGTCAGGTAAGAATTCATGCAATTCTTCCACAGGTCTGAAAGGATCTGGTACTCCTTGAACTGAGGTGCATTTTTGTATGCACTGTGGCTGGCTTTGTATATGTCCACTGAGGCTTGTTGTGGCGGTGTCAGCTGTTTTTGAAGGTAAAATGGTATTATCAGCTTCAGAATGACCCATTTTAGTTGTTTGGAAGTCATCAACTGACCCTTTTCCTTCTGTGCCTGATTGGCCTCTGCCATAATCATGTCTATTACCTTTCTGGGAGCTGCTTGAGGGGTTGCAGCTGGCTCCTGATCTGGTTGAAGGCATATCTATGGTCAAAAACGCTTAAAGTAGTAATTTTACGTCAAAAAACTTACTATTTGCCAAATCTTTGGCTTTCTGAAGAGTATTACCTATTTCCAAGTTGATTAATTCAGAAGAGATTGTCTCAGGTTGATTATTCTGAGTCACAATAATAGTACTATTATGATCAGAATTAACAGTACTGGCAGGAATAATGCTGGTTACTGTTGAGGCTGTTTCAATGTTTTCTTGTTTTACCACGTTGTCAGACACTAAAATTGATGAAAAAAAAACAATTAATTAAGTAAAAAAAATATATTTCAAAAAAAGGAAATAAAATCGTAAGCCTCACTTATAATATGAAAAAATTATTTTTTATGATTTTTTTGATTATAAGTATTTTTTATATGTTTTTGAATTTTTCAATATAAGAAAAAAAGATTTAAAAATAGTAAAAAAATATTTCACAGGTAAAATATCACGGCTGGGCCCCCAAATGTAAGGTATGGATATGAAACTTTGATAAAATGTCAAGTACTTTTCCTGTCCTCAAAATTTGTATAAGGTAAAATTATTTAAAAATGGTAAGAAATATCATTTTTGAAGAGAAAAAACGCCAATTTTATTGTTTTTAACTTTATAAGTATAAAACAATAATATCATAAATATTTATTGTTTTACCAACAATAAAAATTTATCAAAAAATACTCTACAAGAGACATTTAAGGCTACAAAAGAAATTTCTTCAAGAGCAATTTCAATTGGAATTGATTGAGAAAAGAGCTGCAAGCAATTAATTAAAGAACAGAGTCATTAAAAAATATATTTAAAGATAATACACGCCCAAAAGTGACCAGAGTGAATTTGGAAACAAAGTGACAAAGTTTACAGTGATGAAAGATGCTTTAATTCCCTTTTGGGGTGGTTCAGAGGTAAAAATGATTATAAAAGTTACAAAAAGTGATTACAATGATTTTTTAACGTGGTTAAAAGGTTTAAAACTCTTTGAAAAGGGTGGTTTGAATCTTTTATTGATTGGTTTAACAGTGTTTAAACTAATTATAAAAGGAAAAGATTCTAACATGAAGAGAAAAGTGGGGAAAAGAACACATTCTTTTATAGCCATCAATTTTCTTACTCCAAAAGTGAAATTAACTCTTGTCAGTCGTGAAAAACAGTCTTACAACAGAAAAGACAATTATGGCATCATTTAACCCTGGTTTAGACCAAAAAGGGCTGGTTTAAGCCATTTTTAGCCATTTTAGACCTTTAAACCAGCCATTACTATAGCAATACCTGGTTGAGAGCTTTCAAAACATGCTAGAATGTGTGTAGGAGACGTAAAATCCAGTTAAAACTGTTTTTACTAATATTGTTTTATCTTAAGGGTAGTTTTACCCTCTTGGCAACAGTTAAAACTACCCTGGTTGGTATCAAAACCTCATCATCAATTGAGTCACAGACCCTGTGACTCAATTCCAGGCCAAAATTGATAAACTTTTGCGTGGACTTTGACATCCTACACCTTTCAGCAAGGAATTTGGGGGTCTGGCTCCCCCTTAGAGCTAGAGTTCCTTTTCCCCCCCAATTTTAATCTTTCCAATTTTTTTTTGCTTTGATTCCTCATCATGTATTATACTTATAATTTACATATGTAATTCAATTGAATTGTACAGTACAATACAGTAATAATTGATACCTCATATTTAAATCAAAGTTAACTTATGTAATACATGCGCAAAGTTTGACATTTCAATTGAATTCAATTGAAAATACTTCAATTCCTCATAACTTCTAAAATATACACAATACCTCAATTTTAACATAAAATTAGGTGATTAACACTATATGTGGTGTGAATTAAATTAAGGTTTTGAGGATTTTCAATTTTTGTACAGAAAATACTAAAAACTTAATTTAAGCTTATTTAGAGTTGAGTTACAGAAATTTTACTAAGAGGTGACCTCAACTAATTTTTTATGCGGAATCCAATGGTGAAATAATTTTTGTATGTTTATTTATTTGATGAGAATTTATGATAGATTTTATTTGACTTCTTTCCAAATTTATTTTATTTTTGATAATTTTGTTAAAAATTCATTTTAACTTGATTTTTTCAAGTATAAATGTATTTTTACAATTTTTAAATTTAATGTAATTTCAATTGTAAATTGAAATTAAATTTTTTGATTTTATATATGAATTTATATTTATATTTTAATTTTTATTTTAATAATATAAGTAAATTTATTTCATTTACATTTATATGTTAATTTTTTATTTGCGGTCTTTTGGGTATATGAAAATACCTCTAAGGCTCACAGTCATCCTCAGATATCACTCTTTACTGCCAATCTCAAGCCTAATGGCTCTTGGAAACTTCAAAGTCCAGCTATTCATTCTTCTAAGCAAGATTTTCACAATAAATGAAATCAAGATTGACATCTTCCATTGCTTGGCCCTGCTCTGCAAATGTTAACTGTTTTCCCATGAAGTATATCAATTAGGTTTGCCATATAGCAGATAGCAGTTAATTTTGTGGTGGGCTATTTTTTGGGCACCTAAAAGGTGTTCAATATTTCCTCCCTGTGTAGAATCTACAATATGAAGCAAAGAAAATAGAAAATTTCTTCACCTTTAATTCTAACACCCAATCATTATCCTCTCAAATTCTTGCTCCAGCCACTGAAGTACAAAAGATGAATGACCTCTCATCTCATTCAGTTTTACCCTCACTTAATTACCTATCAGGACATCTTTTAGCTAGCCGCTTTCTTCCCTTCAATATTACTGAGCAATTTAATCAATCCAATTCAATTCAAGATCCTCCCTCAAAGCTGATCCCAAAGATTATAGACAAGACTCCATGCATGGTTGGATTAGAGGAGATAGAGAGCAAAGTTAGGTTGGTTTTGGTTTGCACCGTATCTGAAAACAAGGTAAATATGCTCTTTCTCAGTGGTCCCAGGGGCTCTGACAAACAAAAGGTCAGTATTTGCTGGAAATTCAACAAATAAAATCACCTGACTGGCTTTGAAGATGATTCTAGGCACTTCTTGTTTATTGTATTTTCTTTCACACCCTTGTCTATATGAATCAAATGGCTTCATCACCATCAAGCTTAATGGATTTGTTCACACCAATGATAAATTGGACTTGATACTCAAGACTTGGGACTGACCAGGATTAGGGTGGGCCAATGGACCCATGCAAAGACAGACATCTTGAAGGTAAAGATGTGTTAAAGTCTATTTAAGATCTTGCCCAAATTGGGCACATTTCTCAACCAAATGCCATCTTCTCAGAAAACCTTTGGTCTGGCCAATTTCTGGGAACAATGGATCCCTTTCTAGCTGTGGCTCCATCCAAGCTGATGTCACAGAGGTGGTCCCTACTTGGAATTGATTGGAAAACATGATTGTAATTTTTTCTCACCTTTGTTGGTATGATTTCTTTGAGGTAATTATCATTTGGAACAATGACCCACTGCAGAGACTTACCAGAGAGGTAAGTCACAATGAGTCTTTCCTTGCTCATATCTTGTGAATTCAGAGGTTTATCTCCTCAAAGCAATTTTACATAAAAAGAATACTATAAATCAATTTCCAGTTATTGATGCAACATTCACCCTGGTTATTGCCAGCTGGGGGAAAATATTAGGAGATTGTTTGGGAGAGAATCATTGCTTGAGCATAGGATAGTAAATTGAGAACATGACAGGGTACTGCAGTAGTGTAAGCAAAGTAAGCTTCAGAGAAGATGAGGTGGTGGTGCCAAAGCTTAAGGACGGTAGATGGCAGAAATGTGGAAACCAATGTGTGCATGAGCATAAGGATGGTCATTGGGCAATTGATCAGTCATTGAGGCAGAAGGAAAACATAGTGTGAGAATAAGGATGATAAATTGAGAACATTAGAGGGAACGTTGGGAGTGTAAGCATTTTAAGCTGCTGAGGGGACTAGGCAGGGGTCCACAAGCATAAGGATGCGTGATAAGGGAAGAAAAATACCTATAGGGCACTGCAGGAGTGTAAGCATTGTAAGTGGCAGGGGTGGGGAAGGGTAAGGATGGGTGATGGTAGAGATGGGGTGGCAGGGGAAGAAGTATATAAATAGGGCACTGCGGGAGCATAAGCAAGGTAAGTGGGGGAAGAAGGAAATCTTTGCCTAAGCATATAAATTTGCAGCTGGCATAGATGATGAGGGGGGGTGTGGAAGCCAATTCATTTGTGAGAGTAGGCATGGTAAAGGTGAGAGATGATCAGCCGGTGGTGCAGAAGTCATCTCATGCTCAACTTCTTCCTTGTGCCATGAGGTGGAATTACTTGAATATTGTGAATGGTGTTGATGTGGGTTTTTGGTTTGAGTGAAAAACTCATGTGACATATTTGACATTTGATGTTTTCTTGAGGCAGACGTGACAAAACCCACTAAATCCAGTGACTAGAATGTGACACTAATGCGGCTGAAGTGAGATGTTATACTGACAGTGTTGAGATGTTAATTCAATTGCTGGCAATTGACATGACATTTTCCCTGGTGAAAAGGATGGGAAATTGAGAACATCAGGGCAGTGTGGGAGCAGAAGGATGGTAAGCTGTGGAGAAGATGAGGCAGGGGCCAAGGCATAAGGATGGTAAAGGCCATAAAAGTGGTATCCAATGTGTGCATGAGTGTAATAATTGTCAATTGGCCAAATTATCAGGCTCTAGGGCAGAGCCCAAACTTAGTGCAAGCATAAGAATAATCAATTGTGAACATTATTTAACACTGGAGGATCATAAGGATTGTAAGGGGAGGAGAGAATTAGGTGGGTGTGTGGACACATAAGGATGGGGTGGCAGAGTAGGAGTCAGAGCTGTAAGGCGCTGCAGGAGTGGAGCATTTTTGGCAGGGGCGCAGAAGGGCATTGAGGGGTGAAATAAGAAATGTGGTGGTGGGGTCAGAGGGATATATTTAGGGCTCTGCAGGAGGGGGTAGCAAAGCATAATGATGAGGTGGTGGGAGCAAAGTCCTATATTGAGGGTGCCGCGGGAGCGTAAGCATGGTGAATGGCAGAGAGAATGAGGCAGGCATGTGGAAGCGTAAGGATGGTTGAGGGAGGACATGGGGTGGTGGGGTCAGATGCATACATATAGGGCACTGCAGGAGCATGAGCATGGTAAGGGGCGGAGAGGATTATGCGGGGGTGTGGAAGCATAAGGGTGGGTGATCATAGATCTGCAGTTTGCAGAGTGGAATAATCTCTTGCACAAAACATAAGAATCATTGGCCACTGGTGGAGATGATTAGCAAGTGTTGCGGAAGCCAATTCGTGCATGAGAGTAGGCATGGAGAAGGGGTGAGATTATCAGGCAGTGGGGAGGAAGTAATCCAAAGGACAACTATGAGGATTCCAAACTGCTGCCTTGCACCATGAGATGTAATTAACCAAACATTGCAAATGGTGTGGATATGGGTTTTTTCAGTGAGTGACATACTCATGTGACACATTTGACAATTGACATTGTCTTGATGCAGACTTGACGTGACCCACTAAATCCAGTGATTATAATGTGACACTAACACAACTGAAGCAAGATTTTATACTGACAGCAGTGTGACGTGGAGTCAATAGCCAGAAATTGAGGTGACATTTTCCCTGGTGTTTGCTCACTGTATCAAAAATGACATTTCTTCAATGATATTTTCTTATTTACTTAGACCATCTTCTGTGATAATCTTGCAAGTCTTGTTAGGTTATTATCCCAAGTTTCTGAGCAAATCATAATATCATCAATATAGATAATTGTCCCTCCCTCTGATAATTTTTAGGGAATATAGTGTTCATCATTCTCTGGTAATGGGAAGGGGCATTATTTATACCAAATGGAATTCTTAATTACTCATATATTCCACAGTGGACTATTATCCTAAGTAGTTTTGTTGCATTATCTGTTAATAAATTTTGGTGAAAGCCTTAATGGAATCCATGGCTTTAGTGAATTTAGCCTTTGAAAGTCATGTTGGTGTCTCATGGATTAGAGGTATTGGATATCTTTCACAGATAGTATAGGTATTCAAAGCTCTAAGATCCCCTACCATCCTTGATTTACCATTTTGCAAGGCTATAGTGACTTCTTTAGTTACTTCTAATTTCCCCTTATGGCCTACTTTCTTTAAAACCCCTATTTCCATTGATTCTTCAATGTGTACCTTTAAGGCTTCTCTAGCTCTTGGGCGGGATGGATAAGTTGGTCTTGTTAGCAGGAACGGATAAGCTTTATCTAAATTTAAAATAATATCAACCTCATGTCCAATGATGGCACCTAGTGGTACTTTTTCCGTTTCAAAGGCACTTTTATATTTATATAGGAGTTCAATTGGTTTTTCTTCCATTTTCTTTAATTCATTATTTAATTCTGCCTCTTTTAGCTGTTCACTTATAAATGAGTGTTTCTCTTGGTTTGTTTCCTTATTATTTATAACAGTAATGTGTTTCTTGTTAATGGAGAATCCAATTTTTTTTGTTATCTCCTGTGGTAAAATATTGATCTTTTTGATTAGAGGTATCTATGCCATAAATTGATAACTAATCATTTCTGAGTATAAAATGGTTAGCTGTAAAATTTTCTATTATTATAAATTCTACTTCCATAGTTATGCATATTCTGAGGGGTTTCATGCTGTCACTTGCACTACTAAGCTTGATGGATTGTATTGGGTTAATTTTCTTTTCCCAATATGGTACAAGTGCTTGTATATAACTTTTCCCAATGCATGTGTAGTATATTCTAGTGTCCACATTTAATCTCTCATCTTGATTGTTTAGCATAATAATGCTTATACTTTATTTTCCAGCAGTATAACACATTCCTTTTTCAGGTTTGGTTCTATGCAATTTGGAATCTTCTATATTTGTAAGGCATGTGTCAGATGTTCTAGTTTGTGGTGAATTAGAATTTTCATCTAGAAGTTTGTACATTAAATCAATATTTTCATTTGGGCATTGATTATAGTGATTTCATCCCTTTCAGAGATCTCTGATTCTTCAGTGTCTTTTTCAAGATAAGATGCTTCTTCTTTGTGATTGTGGTCTTATGCTTCCACAATTTTATTGATCTTTGCCTTTTCAAGACAATTATTGGCTAAGTTCCCAATACTACCACATTTATGGCATTTTCAGTGTTCATTGGTATTTTTTGATTTGAAGGGTTCTTTTGGTTTGTCCTTCTTGATAAATGGTTTCCTTGGGTGTTTTATTTCCAATTATTTCTATTTTCTTCCAATTTTGGTTCTTGTTACAATGTCTTCTAGTACATTAATATATTCTTCTGTGGAACCTGGTTCTATTCATATGCTCCTAAGGGCAGGTTCCAATTCTCCTTCACACTTTCTAGGCACTTTCATATGCACCATCTTTTGTAAAATATTTGGATATAATGCATTTAATATTTCAACTTTTTTTAAGTACCAAATTGGAGTTTTATCTTTCTCTGTGTCAAAGAATGAGTTTTAAACACATTTTCTATCTTATACCCCCAGCCATCATTGGCCCATTTTGTGATTATTTCATTTTTCCACCAACAGGTATTTTTTCTATTTGTTTTCCTTATGCCATAATACCATTATTGTGCATATTTTTCAAATAATTAATTGTGTATTGCAGTAATCAATTAATCTTGTAAGACATAATCATCTTGTAACATGTAAGTTGTCTTCATGAATGAAATATGGTAATTTTTACCTTTTCCTGTGAATGTTGCCCATTCTTTAAGTTGAGGTTGCTGTTTTATTATTACTCAATTGCTGTCTTGATGGCCTAAGTCTTTCATGAAGTAATTTTCTATTTCCTCCTTTGGTTTAACAGGACTTCTTATTTGGGAAATTAAGGTGGATAACTTTGGCATATTTAAGTTAGTTCTTGCTTCATCGCTCTTTTTTACATGTTCCAGAAGTAAATTCTGATGTTATGAAGTGTTTTCTTGGAATTTTGCAACAGAAATGGATAATTTTTTTAATGTTTCAGTCAAATTATCAATACTCTGGTCATAATTGATCTTTAAAGTCTTTCATTCTATATCTTTTATGTATTTATACAATTATTGTTTTCCTTGTACTAATTTCTGACTGTTTTCCATTAAAATTTTGAGTTTATGATTTTGAACCATATATTTCATATTGCCTATTTCTTTTTTGTTTTGTAAAACAATTTGGCTTGAAGATAATATATTACTTTTCATTTATTTTAATGATAATAGAATTTTTCAATTTTCTTTAGAGGTAATATCCTATTTTTAATTTCTGTTAACATATTTACAAAATAAGTAGACAAAGGTACTTCTTTGGGGAATGTGGCTGTCTCAATCTTTGCTCCTCTTTGTCCTTGAATTCAATCCAGGCTGTGTCCTTGTTGAAGACATTGTCCATCAAATCCTTTTGGATCCTTGGGATCCTGTATCTTTGGGAATATGGTTTCCTCCAGTTCCTTTTACTGGGGAGGTTAACTGGCTTGTGTCTTTCTGGTAGGAGATACTGAGGCTTCTTCCCAGCTTGCCTCTCTATCTTTGCTTTTCCAATGCTTTATCTTTTTTATTTTAGGCTTGTATGATAGTGGATTCTATCCATTGGAGTATTTCACTATTTCCCCCTCTTTGAGGAACGTTTCAAGAATGTACCAGGAGATCATCACTCCTTGGTATATTTTTGGCAACATTTCCCAATCTTTTTCCTTGTACACCATGTAATACCTCTTGTGCAGGCTCATGTATATGTCTATTTGAGCCCCTTGAATGTGATTTGTCTCTTTTGGAATTACTCATACTTAGTTCCAATTCTGGTTAAGAGATTATGGGCATTTCTGGGACTTTCCTTTGGGATATTGCACTTCTTTGTTTGGATTCTGTTCCACTGGGGATTTTTCCTGTTCTTTTCCCTTTTGGGGGATCATTTCTACCTCTGATTCCACCTTTATCTGATTGGATCAAGTATTGAGAACATCTTCTAATACTCATTTGAGAGAAATAAGAGATAAAAAGATATTAGAAAAAATATATATCTTTTTATGGCAATTTAACAGAGTTGCTCACCTTTAGGGTTCTGAAAAAACTAATTTCTTAGCTTTTATTTTCTGATTGAAAAGTGGTGTTGGGAAGCTTTGAAACGTTTCTTTCACCAATATTTCAACACTGGTCTGATTGTCCTCTGTTTGATTTTCTGAAAAAACAAAAAAAGGCAAATAAATAAAAGTCTTTCTATGAAAGTGTTCTTTTTGGAAATATATTGCAATTTCCATTTAAAAAACGGCTTTTATATGTTTTATATAAGAGAAATTAGTACAAGAAATGCAAAAATGAAAAACATGATTTTATTATTTTATGTATTCTTACTTTCAAAAAATAAAATAAAAATCATCATGATTCTTAAAATTAAATTATATTGTAAATCCAGTTTCAATTTATAGTAATATTTTTCAATCACTAGAGGCACTCAAAGAAAGTTCTTGCAAGTCTAAGAATGTGAGACAATACAATTTCTTTCCAAAGGCCTCAATACCTTTTAAAATCATTTAATATAGAATTATTGTATAATTTTATGAATAATGATATAATTTATTATTGGCTAAGCCCAATTTGAATCTTCTCAAACATCTTGTAAGTAAATACTGCAGCCAGGGCCCCAAATGTAAGGTTTGAATATGAAACAATAAGTAAAAATTACTAATATTTTACTTATTTCACTCTGTGTGAGCCTTGAGGTATATTTTACATACCCAAATAGGCCACAACCATCTTAAAAATAAATTCTGAGGTATGCATAACCCATAAGTCATGTATATATTCAAAATTCATCATTTTTGATTTCAGAAAAGATGAATAACTTTTTATTAAGTAAGTAAATCCATGGATTTAAGGACAGATTTGGACTCTACACAAAATTTCACCTAGGGTAGCTCCATAGAGTGAATAAGCTCAAATTAACTCTTTGAGGTGGTAATATGGAAAATACTTCAATACCACATCATCAATACCACATAAAGGATCTCTGAAAATTTTTGTTTTTCTTAATTTCATGCCAAAATAATGGGAATGTGAGAAATACCATGTTACATATACACTAGGAATAGTGTTATGCATGTTTTGGGCACTTAATATCATGGTATTCCTACATGGACCTTTGGTACACCCATAGTGGATATCTCACTTGAAGCTTAAATTTCTATTTTGACGTGAAAAATAGGCAAGGGGGACAAAAGACATCAAAGAGACCAGGGTACCCAACTTCTGAGGCCGCAGAGGAATGGGAAGCTCCAAAGCTTGGATCCATAGCTGATCTTGGCCCAATTAGTAAACTAAAACACTTTGGGAACCTGGTTACCATGTCACAACTACAGTAAATCATAAGAAAATAGCAAATAACCTGCTATTTTGACGTGCCAAGGAGGTAAAGAGGTACTTAGACTCCTGTAACCAGGCCAATTCTTGATGCCTTTCCATGTATAGACCCTAAAAGAGTAATTAGAATCCTTTTCGGACCTTTATCCATTGATTTACCTCATAGCAACCAGCTAAACACTGATATTTGCAATTCTACGTAGAAATGAGGTAAAAACTTCAAAAATTCATTAAAAATACAATTCTTAATTAATCTCTCTGAAGCTTTAAGGACCAATAGAGAACTTTATCATCTATAGTAAAACCAAAAAGAATTATAGTTTTACTCACAGTCCATTTTTGACTATTCTACGGGAAACACTGAATCTTCAAAAATCACAGTAATTACAACCTGTGATTAAATTTCCAATAACATTGATAACTTTGAGAAATGAATTATTGCTTTAGAATAAAAGAAGATTTACAGGTGTTACTCCTTTTATTCTTAACCATATTGGGGTTGGTAGTCATGTAAAAGCATCATTTAAGTAATTATGATAATCCTACATTACAACAGATGATGCAATCAATAAACCAAAAAGGTTTATTGTTTTCTCACTCACTGGTTTTTCAGTTTTCTCCATGGCATGCCTGTGTGAGCTGTTGTTGACTTAAACAAGGCTTACTCCTGCTGTTTTTTCCGTATCATCATCTTATTATCCATTTATATCATTGTTACCAACAAGTAAGTATTAGTTACACTATTCTTAAGTGTTTCATTTTTTCAGAATCAATCAGAGATATGTGAAATCATAGAATCCAACTATATATTGTTGTAATATTGCTATAAAATCATTTTGATCCCTTAAACCCACAGTTCTATGTCAAATTTCTCTACTTATATCTTTCAATAAGTTCTTTGGAGTATTAGTGGGTCATTTATCTTAATTCTTAGAGTTTTTCTCTAGTATTAGTTTTCTTAAAGGATTATCTTTATAATTATTCTTGCAAAAGACAATTATATCTTAAAATAATTTTATTATTTTAATAAAAGAGGTTTTTATTATTAAATTCTTCTTTTAATTGATTCTTGTAGAAAATTACTGCTCACTGTTATAATAACTAGTAGTGTATAACACGTGAAAGAAATAATTCGTCAATTATTCAATTGTGGTTATCATAATTCTTTATTGTTATATTTCATAAGAACAGTCATAGTACTGTTGATTAAAAGTAATATTCTCAACAGTTTCATAGACACATCTTACATTTAGGGGCCTTGCCTTGATTTTAACCATAGACTTGGCTTTAATCATATTCTTGACTTCATTTTTTGTTCTAAAAACTTCCATACCGACCTACATCTTACATTTGGGGGCCTGTCCGTGTTTTTTGAACCTTGTACCCTTGATTGATATATTTTTAAGCTCTAAAATATATCAATTCAATAATTTTTTTCTTAAAATTTGAAGTTAAAATCATTTTTATTTTTGAAATTGTCTTAAAATCTTTTTCATTGAGGAATTTAGTTTAATTCTATACTATTTTTCCACGTGGCTTTTTCACATCCAAAAACTTATAAGATTATTCTTTGAGTTACTCTGAATTAATTTTGATTCAAATCTTAAATTTTAATTTATTTAATATTAAAAAAATATAAAGCTTATAAAAAATCTTTAAAAATATTTTAAAAAGTATAAAAAAGAATTTTTCTCTTTTATAAGTTTTTCTAGTGTCTTTAATCAAATTCTGTGCAGCTGGCAACAGACTCAGTAAAAGATGTATCACTAGTCCAGAATCTGAAGACAGTATTGAGGTTCAAATTGCTAAAAGAGGCACCTTATTCAACTCATAAAAGAATAAATTACCACCAAAAGGTGTGTGTTTCATCTTATATTTTCACTTTTTATCTTTAAATTGACGTGAAAATGGTGCATACCAGAAATGGAAGAAACTATTCAGTCCAACCATATTGATGTGGACAAGGACGAGGCAAGACCAAATCTAGAAGTGCCAAGTCTTCCCCAAGAAAGACACATTTGGAGGATGCTAAAGTTGCCCCCCATTCCCCAAGGTCTGTACCCACAGATTTTGACATAAATTCTAATTCTGAACTGATTCATGGCAATATTTCCAGGGCTGAACAATTTTCAAGTGGCAGAAATAGAAATATATCAATGCCAGTACAAAAATTGGTTCAGAGCAACCAAAGAAGAAGAGTGGGAAATATGCCCAAGCCTTTGGCAGGGGGCCATGAACTCTTACTTACAAATCAAGAGCTTTCTGGGTCAGGAGAAGACCATAGAGCTCTTAAGAGGTTGGAGACCATTTTCTTGCAAAGACAAGGTCAAAAAGATAAAGAATTGGCTGAAGAACCAAAGTCTTTTATCCATAGACCAGAAGAAGGAACTGGAAATGACTCCAGATTTGGAGACAGAGGCCCTAGTGGTGTCTACAAGCTCCAGAAGTGACCAAGGACAAGCCCAAAGGACCTCAGAAGAAGCAGAGAGGTCCCAAGAACCATCAAGGCAAGGGCAAAGGCAAAGCCAATTGGCGCAGACCTTACCCACAAGGGTACAGGATCCCCAAATTGGAGCATTCAGCCGTGGAAAGTGTATTCAACATGGCCAGAACTCTGATGGAATTCACAGCCAAGGAGCAGGAAAGGATGAACAGAACCTTTCCATGCAAATAATACAACAAATACATTTTTTAAAAAGTAGTATTGATGTAGAACTTGGTAAATTTCATGCAAAGATAAAGAAAATTACATCAGATATCCATGAATTGAAATGAAATGACAAAAAGCATACAGAATGGTATCAATTTACAAATGTCACACTTGATTCCATTAACAATGCTTGTGAAAGAATTGAGAGTAAATGTCAAAATGATGAAATGGAAGATCTTTCCATTTTGAACATTAATGATCAGCTTAAAATTCTGACAGATCATATCTTAGAAATAACTGAGAATAACAATCAATTTGCTACACATTTAGCAAAAGGTGACAGTGAAAGGCAGAAGTTAAAGAATGAAATCATTGCAAATGTTGAACAAATTCATAAGAATTATGAACCACATATGCCAAGACATTCTACACCTTTGACTGAAGAAAAACCTTCTGTTAAAGGAAGTTTGACCCCACTTTCAGGAGAAAATGTTATTTCTGCAAAAGATATTCTCAAATTAGAAGAATGGCCAACATTCTCTGGTGAAGGTGAATACAACCATATTGAGCTCATCAGAACTATTGATATGTTGCAAGAAGACTTTAATATACCTGATGAAATCATAGTGGGAAAATTACATTGTCTGTTTACCAGAACTGCAAATAAATGGTATTACAAGATGAGAATGGATCATGGAAAACATGATTGGTCTTGGTGAAAATCAGAAGTGATTACCAAATGGGCCAATAATTATTGGAGGTTTAAAATGGAAAACGCTTTTGAAAGTGCCATTTTCAACTCAGAGAAAGATAAACCACTTACTTGGTTCTTCAAGCAAAAAGAAAGATTATCTGCTTTACACCCAGATATGTCTGACACTATGATTAATATGAAAATATTAAGAAAGTGTGGAGGAGAACTGGAACATGCTATCAAGAGCAGATGGGTAGAACCCTGTTCAACACAGTACTACATTAATGCAATGGAAGATATCATTACCAGAACAAGAATTGGTAAAACTTGGACTAAAATCCCTATGGAATCCAAGATGATCTCAAAGATTCCCAGAGAGAACAGAAGACCAGAAAGACCTGTATTGAAGTGTCATAAATGTGGAAGCACTTCAAATTTAGCCAACACTTGCACCAAAAAGACAAAAATCAATGAAGTTCAAATCATTGAAGAAATTCAGTTTACTGAAGAGAAGGAAGAATATGATCAAGATTTTGCAGTCTCTGAGGATACACCAGTGGAGGACTATCCCATTGAAAACATTACATCTTTCTTTCAGGTCACAGAAGTCCATACCCACTTGCCACAGTACAGTGAGGATTGCTACAACCTGATCAATATCCAAGATGCCAGAATGTGTAAGACCAAAACTGCTAGAGGTAAAGGTTATACTGCTGGAGAATCCTGTATCACATCAGTTTTGATGAATGATATTGAAGCCAAAGTAAATTTGGATACAGGGGCATTTTGCACTTGTGTAGGCAAAGATTATCTCCAAGCTATACTTCCTGGGTGGAAAAGCCATCTATTTCCAATAGAAGGTGTGCAATTTAGTAGTGCCAGTAACAATATGTACCCTTTTGGCATATTGGAAATTAATTTTGTGTTCCCACACCCTGCAGGAAGCATAAGGATGAAGACAGAGATAGTGGTAATGGATAATTGCACATCTCAGCACATTATTCTTGGAAATGATTACTTGAATATTTATGGTATTGAAATCAATAACCATAAAGACAGATATTTCTGAATTGGGGATAACAAAAGGAAAAAATTTGCTTTTTCCAATATGCCAAAACAAATATCTGTGGTATCTTCTGTTAAGGATACTTATAGAGATGAATTTGTGTCTAATCAACCTGTTGAAGCACAAATTAATCCTTCATTGTCACCAAAGATGAGGAATGAACTTATTGATGTGTTATATACATACAATAATTTATTTGCCTCTGATAATGAACCATTAGGTGCTATAAAAGGACATGTAGTTGATATTACTCTTAATATTGACAGACCATATCTTCCAGTAGTTAGAAGACCAGCTTATCCAGCCAGTCCCAGAGCTTTATAGAAGCCTTGGAGAAACATATCCAAGAGTTAATCCAACTTGGTGTACTAAGGAAACTAGGCCATAATGAGGAAGTTGAATTGATAACACCTGTTATTATTGCTTGGCATAATGATAAGTCAAGAATGGCTGGAGATTTCAGAGAATTGAATACCTACACAGTTCCAGATAGGTATCCAATCCCTAGAATTCAAGAAACCTTGACTCAATTGTCTAAAGCCAAGTATATAACATCAATGGATGCATTGAAATGCTTTCATCAAAATGTTTTGACACCTAAAGCTAAGAAATTATTTAGAATTATCACTCACTGTGGTATTTATGAGTATCTTAGAATGCCATTTGGCATTAAAAATGCTCCATCCCATTATCGAAGAATGATGAATACCATTTTCCCCACAGAATTATCTGAAGGATGGCTTATCATTTATATTGATGATATTAAAATATGTTCTGATTCATGGGCTGTGCACCTTGAAAGACTCTCCAGAGTACTTCACATAGTTGCAGAGGTGAATATGAAGATTTCACTCAAGAAATGCAATTTCGGTTTTGAAGAACTCAAAGCATTAGGACATGTTGTTTCTGGTTTAAGCTTGGGTATTGACAAAAACAAAGTGGCAGCAGTGTTACTTAAGCCAATACCCCAGAAAAAAAAAGAAATTATGTCTTTTCTTTGATTTGCCAGTTATTATAGGCAGCACTTGAAAGACTTTGCAATTCTAGCCAAGTGACTCTATAGAATCTGTGATCAACAGACTGTATTTGAGATGACACAGGAGAGGATTAAAGCTTATGAGAAGATAAAGAAAGCTTTTACAGAAGAACCTTTACTCCTCATGCCTGACTGAAATACTTCTTTTAAATTGTACATTGATGCATGTGGAGATAGATTAGGGGCAGCCCTACATCAAGTCCAAATAATTTATGACAAACCTACAGAAGGACCAGTTGCTTACATCTCAAGGAAAATCAAACCAACAGAAGCCAGATATGGTGCAAGCCAAATGAAGTGCTTATGTTTGGTATGGGCACTTGAGAAATTACACTATTATCTTGATGGCAGTGTTTTTGAAGTGATAACTGACTGTAATACCATGAAATCACTTCTCAACATGATACCTCCCAACAGACATATGCTTAGATGGCAAATAGCCATTAAAGAATATAGAGGCAACATGACTAGGGTTCATAAAGCAGGAAACATTCACAAGAAAGCTGATGGACGTAGCAGGTGGACACTAGTCAACACTCCTGATAGCCCAGCTTATGTACCTTTGGAAGCTGAACCTCAAATTCTAATTGAAGGAATTAACATAACTGATATTGGGACTGAATTCTTTGAAGAAGTCAGAGAATCTTATAGAAAAGACAAGAATTTCAATATCTTGACTTCTTTATTAAATAAAGACCGCAAAGATACATCTTTAGTCAATGCCCTAGATGAGGTTTGGAAAAACTCCTATTTTGAAGGAAGATTTCACTTGTTTGATGGGATTATTTACCACAGAACCAAACATTCTTGTGTACTGACATTGTGTAGCAGATTTCTTATCAATACCATTCTTCATAAATTCCATGATATCATATACTCTGGACACCTATCAGAAGACAGAACATCTGAAAAAGTGAAGAACTGCGCATGGTGACCATCTTGGAGAAAAGAAACTATTGAATACTGCCATACCTGTGATGGATGTCAAAAGGCAAACAGGAGTAAAGGCAAGAAATTTGTACTTATGATCCATATTCAAGAACCAAAATCCCCTTGGGAAGCTGTTCACATGGATTGGGTCACAGCACTTCCTCCAAGTGGTGACAAAAGTTATAATGTGTGTTTAGTAATTGTAGACAAACATGAAAAGACTCCCATATTCTTACCATGTCATAAAGATGACACAGCTATGGATACAGCTCTCCTTCTATGGAGTAGAGTTATTTCTCATACAGGATTATTTAAGAATATCATAAGTGACAGAGATCCCAAGTTCACATCTGCACTTTGGACCCATCTTCATAGATTGTTTGGGGCTAAGTTATCATTCTCTACAGCATATCACCCTCAAACAGATGGGCTAGCAGATAGAATGATTCAAACTTTAGAAGACATTATCAGGAGATTCTGAGCTTATGAATTAGAATTCAAAGACTCAGATGTCTTTACCCATGACTGGTGCACTCTGATACCTGCATCAGAATTGGCATATAAGACATCAGTCCATTCTTCCACAGGACAAACTCCTTTTATGTTAGAAAAAGGATGGAATCCAAGACTCCCAGAAGACACACTGAGGAAAGACTTGATTGACATTCATCCTACAGCTTCCAGCTTCAATATAATGCTTGATAAAGTGAAACATCATTCAATAAAAAGTATGGATGACACTTTTGATTATGCAAAACAGAAGTGGGACAAGAGTCATAAAGTACCAGACTTCAAAGTAGTGTACTTAGTTCTAGTTTCAACCTTTAATTTTATTAATATCAAATGCCCAAAGAAACTTAAAGATTCTTATTTAGGACCTTTTGTTATTGTTGCCTTCCATGGAACCAATGCAGTTCAAGTCGAATTTAGTGGTGAATTGGAAAATAAACACCCCTCTTTTTCAGTCAGCTTGATAAAACCTTATCAACAAGCTGATAGAGAATTGTTTCTTTTAAGGAACCCAGCTCCTTTAACTGTACAACCAGTGAAACAGCATGAAGACAAAAAGATAGAGAAAGTCATTAAAGAAAGGGGACTCAAGGGGAAAAATCAAAGAGAATATCTTGTCAGATATAGAAATCCAGTACATGAAGATGAATGGCTGGCAGAATCAGAAATACCTGACTCAGATAAACTCTTGAGAAGATTTAGACATGAAAGAAGGCCACAAGCCTGAATATTTCTATAATTGTGCTTTAAATTACTTGATCTGAGTAATGTAAAGAGGTTGGACAGTGGACATTAACCCCCTTTTGGGGCCTTTTTCTTTATTATACCATTGATAAAATTGTAGTACAATTTTATTCTTTGGTGGGAGGGAATGTGAGCCATGAGGTATATTTTACATACCCAAATAGGCCACAACTATCTCAAAAATAAATTTTGAATTATGCATAACCCATAAGTCATGCATATATTCAAAATTCATTATTTTTGATTCCAGAAAAGATGAAAAGCCTTTTATTGAGTAAGTAAATCCATGGATCTAAGGCCAGATTTGGATTCTACATAAAGATTCACCTAGGGTAGCTCCATAGAGTGAATAAGCTCAAATTAACTCTTTGAGGTGGTAATATGGAAAATACTTCAATGCCACATCATCAATACCACATAAAAGATCTGTGAAAATTTTTGTTTTTCTTACTTTCACACCAAAATAATGGGAATGTGAGAAATACCATGTTACATATACACTAAGAATAGTATTATGCATGTTTTGAGCACTTAATATCATGGTAGTATTAGATGGACCTTTGGTACACCCATAGTGGATATCTCACTTTAAGCTTAAATTTCTATTTTGACGTGAAAAATAGGCAAGGGGGACAAAAGACATCAAAGAGAGCCAGGGTACCCAACTTCTGAGGCCTCAGAGGCATGGGCAGCTCCAAAGCTTGGATCCATGGCCGACCTTGGCCCAATTAGTAAACTAAAACACTTTGGAACTTGGTTACCATTTTACAACTACAGTAAATCATAAGAAAAGAGCAAATAACCTGCTATTTTGACGTGCCAAGGAGGTAAAGAGCTACTTATACTCCTTTAACCATGTCAATTCTTGATGAATCTCCATGGATAGACCCTAAAAGAGTAATTAAAACCCTTTTGGGACCTGTATCCATTGATGTACCTCATAGCAACCAGCTAAACACTGATATTTGCAATTCTACATAGAAATGAGGTAAAAACTTCAAAAATTCATTAAAAATACAATTCTTAATGAATCTCTCTGGAACTTTCAGGACCAATAGATAATTTTAATATCTATGGTACAACCAAAAGGAATTATAGTTTTACTTACAGTCTATTTTTGACTATTCTATGTGAAACAATGAATCTTCAAGAATTCACAGTAATTACAACCTGTAATGAAATTGCCAATAACATTGATACCTTTGAGAAATAAATTATTTGTTTAGAATAAAAGAAGATTTACAGGTGTTACTCCTTTTATTCTTAACCATATTGGGGTTGGTAGTCATGTAAAAGCATCAATTAAGTAATTATGATAATCCTACATGACAACAGATGATGCAATCAATAAACCAAAAAGGTTTATTGTTTTCTCACTCACTTGTTTTTCAGTTTGCTCCATGGCATGCCTGTGTGAGCTGTTGTTGACTTAAACAAGGCCTACTCCTGCTGTTTTTTCCATATCGTCATCTTATTATCCATTTATATCATTGTTACCAACAAGTAAGTATTAGTTCCACTATTCTTAAGTGTTTTATTTTTTCAGAATCAATGAGAGATATGTGAAATCATAGAATCCAACTATATATTGTTGTAATATTGCTATAAAATCATTTTGATCCCTTGAACCCACAGTTCTATGTCAAATTTCTCTACTTATATCTTTCAATAAGTTCTTTGGTGTAAGGTTTGACTATGAAACAATAAGTAAAAATTACTAATTTATTACTTATCGTACTCTGAATGTCCTTATAAAATGAATAAATAAGATTAAAATAATAATAATAATAAAGAAATATTATTATTATGGCGTAAAATTATTATATTATTAAATAAATATAATAATATAGTTAATATTATATAAAAATATAATATTATAAATAATATATTAATTTAAAATAATTAATATATTATAAAGCTCTTTATTATTGTTACCAACAAATAATAAAGGCGTAAAAGATTGTTTTTTATAAATAAAAAACAATTAATAACAATAATATTACTAATATTAAAGTTATGAATTAATATAAATACTATTTATATTAAATAAGAATTATTATGAGTAATAATAAGAGAGAAATCATTATAATAAGATGAAATAACCTACTTTTAACACTTAAGATAATAATTTTGAGTTATTTTACGCCAAAAGAATATAATACAACCTTTTCAAATTGTATTTACAATAAAAATAAAGAGAATTTACTAAATTTCTTGATTTTACGTGGAAATGAGCTTTTTAGAGAGATTTATAGCAAAAACATTTAAAGAATTGATTTAATCACGTAAAAATGGTGATTAATAACCAGATGGTCTTTGGTCTTTAAGAATATAAGAGTTTTATATTTAAAGAATAAAGAAATTACCTTTTATTTAATTGATTTAATGTTTTTGATGCGTCTGAGGGGTAAATAGAGTAAAAAGAGCTCTATTTATAGTAAATACCTCCCTCCTAGAGTCCAACAGGCTTCTAGTAGACGTGTACTGATCATATCCACTGGAATTGATCAATATTTTAAGGTTTGAGGGTGATTACATCATGATCAAACCATATTACATCATTATTACACCATTATTTAGAGTTATCACTATAACTCTAAATGTGATGACATCAGAGGCTTGGCAGAACCCCAAATTTCGTGGATTTTATTAGTTTTAATCATAAACTAATAGTATTCACCAATTTTATCACTCTTAAGACTGTTAAACTTAATTTAAGGTTACAGTATGTGATCATAACAGCTCAATTTAAGCTCAAACTTTGATCCTCAATAACTTTTAAGGTTTTCACGCTACAGCAATTCAGAGAGTGAATTCTGATAGCCTGACATAACCTTATTATGCTACCAAGAGCTTTTGATTACATCATCAAAACCCTAATTTTGATGATTTTTCTTGTAACTCATCTTTTCTGTCGAAATTCAATATTTTAAACTTCAAACCTTGATTTCAGGGGGTTATACCCTGAATTTAATAATAAACATTACATCATTCTTCACGAATGAACTAGTAGAATCCAACTGTATACTTTTTTTTAAGTTTGGACTACTTTCACAACAAAGTGGTCAACAGCTCTGTTGATTTTTATCAATATTTCCTCATAAGTCTTAACCTTGTTTATAATTTGCAAAATAAAGTTCATATCTGTGTTCTTACAGTAATTACGTGGTAACTTTATTTTTGGTTCATCATTCTAGCATGTATAGTTTAGAAGATATTAGCTATGATCACTGAATATATGCGTTGACCAAAAAAGTGCATATATTCAGGATAATTCCTTAAGTATTGATTTTGGGAATTAGCTTATTAATTGTTTTATATGTGGATTTTTGTGGGGAATCCACCGGTACAATTTATTTCACATGTTGCTTCATTAGTTTCTGAGATAAATAAGTTTTTATGGTTTTTATAAGGTATTATGCCTTATAATTCCTTAAATATTGACTTTACAGATATGCCATAAAAATGGTATATGTGTATTTTTCCATGGGGAATCCAATGGTATAATTTTTTTTACATGTTGATTCATTGGTTTTTAAGTTAAACCAATTTTAGTACCAATTTATGGTATTTTTTGTATATTTGAGTAATTATTTTTAGTGTATAATTATTCTAATTAATTTTAATATAATTATATTAAAGGTATAATTATTCTGAGTCTTTTTTGTGACCTTATTGGGTATGTGGTCATATCTCAAAGGCTCACATTCCCTACCACCAAAAAAGATTGTACCACAATCTGATATATGTGATTAGGGTATCATCCACTGTCCTACCTCTTCAATAGACTTTTGTTAGTCTTGAAGCTCAATAATGCTTAACTTTTTATTTTTCAGGTTTTCTTTCATGTCTGAACCTTCTTAGTAATTTATCAGCATTTGTTATATCTTTGTCAAGTAGCCATTCATCTTCTTGAGTTGAATTTCTATACCTTACAAGGTATTCCCTTTCTTTTTTGTTTCTTGTCCTTCTTTCTTTAAGGACTTTTACTATTCTCTTTTCCTCTCCTTCCTCCAAGGGGGGAATTTCAAGTGGGGGTTTATTTCTTAGTGGAAATAATTCCTTGTCACTTGAACTGTAAGGTTTTATCAGACTTACAGGGAAAGTTGGGTGTTTGTTCATTAGTTCACCTGTGAGTTCTAATTGCACAGCATTGGGTCCATGAAGTGCTTTTATCATAAATGGTCCTGCAAAGGAATCTTTCAATTTCTTTGGGCCTTTTATGTTATTGAAATTTAGGGTTGATACTAAAACCAAGTCCCCTATTTTGAAGTCAGGTGGCTTATGACTTTTATCCCATCTTTCTTTTGCATATTTAAAAGAATCTTGCATGCATCTGTTTGCATGGTGTCTTGCTTTGTCAAGCATTATCTTGAAACTGCTTGCTGTTGGATGTATATCCACTAAGTCCTTTTTGAGGGTATCATAAGGAAGTCTTGGATTCCAACCTTTCTCTAGCATTGCTGGTGTTTTGCCAGTAGAAGAATGGATTGATGTCTTATATGCCAGTTCAAGTGCTGGTATTAGTGTACACCAATCATGGGTAAAACCATCAGAATCTTTGAATTCTAGCCCATAAGCACAGAATCTTCTGATCATATCCTCTAGGGTTTGTATCATTCTTTCTGCTAGACCATCAGTTTGAGGATGATAAGCTGTTGAGAATGATAACTTTGTCCCAAACAAGTTATGGAGGTTTGTCTATAATGCTGAAGTGAACTTTGCGTCTCTGTCACTTATAATATTTTGGAATAAGCCTGTGTGGCTAATGACTTTATTCCATATCATTATGGCTGTATCCATAGCTGTGTCATCTTTATGACATGGTAAGAACATGGGAGTTTTACTGTACCTGTCAACTAACACTAGACATGCATTATAACTCCTGTCTCCTCCTGGAGGTAAGGCTGTTACCCAATCCATATGAACTATTTCCCATGGGGATTTTGGTTCTTGGATTTGGATCATCATTCCAAATTTCTTTCCTGTGGCTCTGTTGGCTTTTTGACATCTGTCACAGGTTTGGCAGTACTCTGCAACATCTTTCTTCCAATTTGGCCACCAAGAGCAGGTTTTCACCCTCTCTAGTGTCCTATCTTCTGAGAGATGTCCAGATGCAACACTATCATGACACTCATGTAAAATAGTTTTTATTAGTGTTCTATCTGTTAAGGCCATAACACATGTGTGTTTTGTTCTATGGTAAAGGATTCCATCAAGGAGGTGAAATCTTCCTTCATCATATGCCTTTTTCCATATTTCATCTAGTTTTGATGAAAGTGATGGATCTTTGCAGTCTTTCATTAGAAGTTGGCTTAAGATATGGCAATTTTTGTCTGTCTTATAGCTTTCTTCAACTTGGTTAAAGAATTCTGTGCCAATGTCTGTAACACATATTCCTTCTATATGGTGCTCTTCTTGTGGTACCCATGCTGGATTGTCAGGGGTATTTGCTAGAGCCCATCTGCTAAGACCATCTGCATTTTTATGAATATTTCCAGATTTATGAACAATAGTCATATTTCCTCTATATTCTTGGATAGCAATTTGCCATCTCAGCATATGTCTATTTGGAGTCTTCATATTTAATATTACAGTCTGTGATTACATCAAATACTGTGCCATCCAAATAATAGTGCAGTTTTTCTAAAGCCCATACTAGGCATAAGCATTCCATTTGGCTTGCTCCATACCTTGCTTCTGTTGGCTTTATCTGCCTTGAAATGAAACAAATTGGTCCTTCCACTGGTTTATCATTGATAATTTGTGTTTGGTGAAGTGCAGCACCTAGTCCTTCTCCACAAGCATCAATGTACAGTTTGAAAGGTAGTTTCCAATCTGGCATTAGAAGAAATGGGGCATTTGTTAAAGAATTTTTCAATTCTTCATATGCCTTGACTCTTTCTTCTGTCATCTCATAGACTGTTTGTTGGTCACATAGCTTATACAAGGATTTAGCAATCTTTGCAAAGTCTTTTATATGCTGTCTATAGTAACCAGCAAATCCTAGAAATGATTGCATTTCTTTTTTAGTTTGAGGCATTGGTTTAAGTAGTACTGCTGCTACTTTATTTTTGTCTATGCCTAGACTAAGTCCAGATACTACATGTCCTAGGGCTTTTAATTCACTATATGCAAAATGACACTTTTTCAATGAAATTTTCATATTTACTTGGACTATTTTCTGTAGTACCCTTTCTAGTCTTGTCAGGTGATTTTCCCAAGTTTCTGAGCAAACTATGATATCATCAATGTAGATTATTAACCATCCTTCTGATAATTCTTCAGGAAATATGGTATTCATCATTCTTTGATAATGGGAAGGTGCATTTTTTATCCCAAATGGCATTCTTAAGTATTCAAAAATTCCACAATGGACTATTATTCTTAGTAGTTTCTTGGCATTGTCTGTTAAGACATTTTGATGAAAACCCTTAAGAGCATCCATAGCTGTGATGAACTTAGCTTGTGACAATTGGGTCAATGTCTCATGGATTCTGGGTATTGGATATCTGTCTGGAATGGTATAGGTATTCAGGGCTCTGAAGTCTCCTACCATCCTTGATTTTCCATTATGCCAAGTTATAATGACAGGTGTAGTAACTTCTACTTGCTCATTATGTCCAACCTTTCTTAATACTCCAAGGTCCATTAATTCTTTAATGTGCACCTCTAAGGCTTCTCTAGCTCTTGGGCTGGCTGGATAAGCAGGTCTTCTTAATAAAGGTGGGTAAGGTTTTTCTACATTAAGAATTATATCCACTTCATGTCCAATTATGGCACCTAGTGGCTCTTTGTCAGTTGCAAAGGCATTTTTATACTTAAATAAGAGGTCAATCAATTTTTCTTTCATTTTTTCTGTTAATTCTTGATTGAATTCTGCCTCTTTGAGTTGTTCAGATATAAAAAGTTCTTTTTCTGGAATTTTTTCTTCATTCTTAATAACTGTGATTTGTTTTTTGTTATTTAAGAATCCAAACTTTTGTCTTTTATTATCTCCTATGGTAAAATATCTATCCTTTTGGTTGGAGATATCTATACCATAGATTGATAAGTAGTCATTTCCAAGTATGAAATGATTACTAGTACCGTTGTCCATTACTACAAACTCTACTTTGATTCTGACACATTGTGATGGATGAGGAAAAATTAGTTTTAAATCAATTATTCCAAGGGGCTTCATGCTCTCACTTGCACTACTAAATTTGACACCTTGTATTGGCATAAGTTTTTCTTGCCAGTCTGGGACAATGGTTTTTAAATAACTTTTGCCAACACAGGTGCAATATGCTCCTGTATCCAAGTTAACCTTTCCTTCTTGGTTATCAACCATAACAATACTAATACTTGATTTTCCAGCTGTATATCCCATTCCTCTTGCAGGTTTGGTTCTATACATTTTGGCATCTTGTATGTTTGTCAGATTTGTGTCAGATGTTCCAACTTGTGGCAAGTTTGAGTTAACATCCAGTACTTCATAAATTATATCAATATTATTAATTTGTGCATTAATTATATTGATTTCATCACTTTCAGAGCTTTCTGATTCTTCTGTCTCTTTTTCAGAGTCAGATTCTTCTTCTTTGTCATTGTGGCTTTCTGTTTCCACAATTTCATTAATCTTTGCTTTTTTAAGGCAATTATTGGCTAAGTGTCCAATACCTCCACATTTATGGCATTTTCTTTGCTCATTATTGTTGGATGTATTGGGTTTAAAGGATTCTTTTGATTTATCTTTCTTGATAAATGGTTTATTTGGGCTTTTAATGTCCAATCTTGTCCAAGTCCTGCCAATTTTTGTTCTTGTCACTATATCTTCTAGTGCATTTATATACTCTTCTGTGGAGCATGGTTCTATACACCTGCTTCTTAGGGCATGTTCTAGTTCCCCTCCACATTTTTTAAGTATTTTCATGTGCACCATCTTCTGTGACATTTCTGGGTACAGTGCATTAAGCCTTTCAACTTGTTTTAAGAACCAAGTTAAAGGTTTATCTTTCTCTGGGTCAAAGAAAGAGTTTTCAAATGCATTTTCTATCTTATACCTCCAGGCATCATTTGCCCACTTGGTGATTATTTCTTGTTTCCACCAAGACCAGGTATTTTTGCCATTTGTTTTCTTTATGCCATAATACCATCTTTTTGCAGATTTCTCAAATAATGAATGTAATCTTGCAGTGATTAATTCATCTGGTATGGCATAGTCTTCTTGTAACATGTCAATTGTTTTAATAAATGACATGTGGTCATATTCACCTTCTCCTGTGAATGTTGGCCATTCCTTCAATTGAGGTGCTTCTTTCATTAAGACTTGGTTGTTGTCTTGATGACTCAAGTCTGTTATGAAAGGATTTGACAATTCCTCTTTTGTTTTAATAGGGCTTCTTATATGGGAAAATGGTGTTGATAACTTTGGCATATTTAAGTTAGCCTCATTAATCTTATCCATTTTTTCTGTAATAAGCCTTATTTCACTTTGAATATCATCTTTCAGATGCATTCTTGCTTCATCACTTTTTTCCACATGGTCCAAAAGTAATTTTTGGTGTGATGAAGTTTTTTCTTCAAATCTTTCTACAGAAATACTTAATTTATTTAATTTTTCTGTAAGATTGTCAATACTCACATCATAATTGATTGTCAAAGTCTTGTCTTTGATATCTTTTATGTATTTATACAATTCTTGTTGTCCTTGTATTAATTTTTGAGTATTTTCAATTAAATTCTTTGGTTTATTATTTTCAACAGTAAACTTAATGTTGTCAATTTCTTTTTTGTTTTGCACAACAATTTTTGTTAAAGAAGATAAATTGTTATTTATTTCTTGTAGTGATAATAAACTGTTTTTAATTTCTTTTAGAGGTAATATACTATTTTTAATTTCTGTTAAAGTATTTACAACATCTTTGGACAAGGTTATTTCTTTGGGAAATGAGGTTGTCTCATTCTTTGCTCTTCCTTGTCCTTGAATTCCATCAAGGTTCTGGCCATGTTGAAGACATTGTCCATGGCATCCTTTTGGATTCTTGGGATTCTGTAGCTTGGGGAATATGGTTTCCTCCAATGCTTTTTCTTGTTCTTCTTCCCTTCTTGGGGAAGTGGGTTGACTTGAGGCTTGCTGGTAGAAGCTACTGGGGCTTCTTCCTTGGTTGCCTCCCTCTTTTTGGCATGATAATCCTTGATTTTTTTGATTTGAGGTTTGGATGACAGTGGATTCCATCCATTGGAGTATTTCACTATCTCCTCCTCTTTGAGGAACTTTTTCAGGATGTGCCAGGAGTTCATCACTCCTTGGTGTATTTGAGGCAGCATTTCCCAGTCTTTGTCCTTGTATACTGTGTAATACTGCTTGTACTGGCTCATGTAGATGTCTATCTGAGCCCTCTGAATGTGATTTGTACCTGTTTGAGTTACTCATACTTAGTTCCAATTCAGGCTCAGATATCATGGGCATTTCTGGGACTTGCCTTTGGGATAAGGCACTTCCTTGTGTGGATTCTGTTCCACTGGGGATATTGCCCTTTCTTTTCCCTTTTGAGGGATCAATTCTACTTCTGAGTCCAGCTCCATCTGATTGGATGGAGTATTGGGAACCTCTTCTGGTAGTCATAATTAAAGAATAAGAAAAAATAAAAGTATTTTAGAATAAAATTCTTTTATGGCAATTTAAAAAGAGGTGCTCACCTTCAGAGTCTTGAATGGTGGGCCCTGGAAAGTCTAATTTCTTAGCTTTCTTTCTTTTGGTGATAACTGGTGTAGGAGAACTTTGGCAAGTTTCTTCCACCAATCTCTCAACAGTAGTTTGGTTGTCTTCTGTTGGGTTATCTTCAAACACTAAAAAAGACAAATAAATATAAGTCTTTTTATAATAAGTGTTATTTTTGGCAAGATATGGCAATTTTCCACGTAGAAATTGCTTTTATATCTTTGAAAAATTGAAATAAATAAAGAAATGAATAAAAATGAATAAAAATAACTTTTTTTATTGGTTTTTAATATTTTTTAATATTTTTTATGTATATTTTTATTTTTAAAGAATAAAATAAAAACTGAATATGATTCTTATAAAATTAAATTATAATAAAAATTATTTTTAATTTATAAATTATCTTTTTTAATCACTAGAGTCACTCAAAGAAAGTTCTTGCAAGTCTAAGGATGTGAAAAACCACGTGTAAGACAGTACAATTGCTTTCCAAATGCCTCAATAGCTTTTAAAATCAATAAAATATAAAATTATTATATAATTTTATGATTATAAATATAATTTATTATGGATAAACCCAAATAGAATCTTTTTAAAGGTCTTTTAAGTAAATATCACGGCCAGGCCCCCAAATGTAAGGTTTGACTATGAAACAATAAGTAAAAATTACTAATTTATTACTTATTGTACTCTGAATGTCCTTATCAAATGAATAAATAAGATTAAAATAATAATAATAATAAAGAAATATTATTATTATGGCGTAAAATTATTATATTATTAAATAAATATAATAATATAGTTAATATTATATAAAAATATAATATTATAAATAATATATTAATATAAAATAATTAATATATTATAAAGCTCTTTATTATTGTTACCAACAAATAATAAAGGCGTAAAAAATTGTTTTTTATAAATAAAAAACAATTGATAACAATAATATTACTAATATTAAAGTTATGAATTAATATAAATACTATTTATATTAAATAAGAATTATTATGAGTAATAATAAGAGAGAAATTATTATAATAAGATGAAATAACCTACTTTTAACACTTAAGATAATAATTTTGAGTTATTTTACGCCAAAAGAATATAATACAACCTTTTCAAATTGTATTTACAATAAAAATAAAGAGAATTTACTAAATTTCTTGATTTTACGTGGAAATGAGCTTTTTAGAGAGATTTATAGCAAAAACAATTAAAGAATTGATTTAATCACGTAAAAATGGTGATTAATAACAAGATGGTCTTTGGTCTTTAAGAATATAAGAGTTTTATATTTAAAGAATAAAGAAATTACCTTTTATTTAATTGATTTAATGTTTTTGATGCGTCTGAGGGGTAAATAGAGTAAAAAGAGCTCTATTTATAGTAAATACCTCCCTCCTAGAGTCCAACAGGCTTCTAGTAGACGTGTACTGATCATATCCACTGGAATTGATCAATATTTTAAGGTTTGAGGGTGATTACATCATGATCAAACCATATTACATCATTATTACACCATTATTTAGAGTTATCACTATAACTCTAAATGTGATGACATCAGAGGCTTGGCAGAACCCCAAATTTCGTGGATTTTATTAGTTTTAATCATAAACTAATAGTATTCACCAATTTTATCACTCTTAAGACTGTTAAACTTAATTTAAGGTTACAGTATGTGATCATAACAGCTCAATTTAAGCTCAAACTTTGATCCTCAATAACTTTTAAGGTTTTCACGCTACAGCAATTCAGAGAGTGAATTCTGATAGCCTGACATAACCTTATTATGCTACCAAGAGCTTTTCATTACATCATCAAAACTCTAATTCTGATGATTTTTCTTGTAACTCATCTTTTCTGTCGAAATTCAATATTTTAAACTTCAAACCTTGATTTCAGGGGGTTATACCCTGAATTTAATAATAAAAATTACATCATTCTTCACGAATGAACTAGTAGAATCTAACTGTATACTTTTTTTTAAGTTTGGACTACTTTCACAACAAAGTGGTCAACAGCTCTGTTGATTTTTATCAATATTTCCTCATAAGTCTTAACCTTGTTTATAATTTGCAAAATAAAGTTCATATCTGTGTTCTTACAGTAATTACGTGGTAACTTTATTTTTGGTTCATCATTCTAGCATGTATAGTTTAGAAGATATTAGCTATGATCACTGAATATATGCGTTGACCAAAAAAGTGCATATATTCAGGATAATTCCTTAAGTATTGATTTTGGGAATTAGCTTATTAATTGTTTTATATGTGGATTTTTGTGGGGAATCCACTGGTACAATTTATTTCACATGTTGTTTCATTAGTTTCTGAGATAAATAAGTTTTTATGGTTTTTATAAGGTATTATGCCTTATAATTCCTTAAATATTGACTTTACAGATATGCCATAAAAATGGTATATGTGTATTTTTCCATGGGGAATCCAATGGTATAATTTGTTTTACATGTTGATTCATTGGTTTTTAAGTTAAACCAATTTTAGTACCAATTTATGGTATTTTTTGTATATTTGAGTAATTATTTTTAGTGTATAATTATTCTAATTAATTTTAATATAATTATATTAAAGGTATAATTATTCTGAGTCTTTTTTGTGACCTTATTGGGTATGTGGTCATATCTCAAAGGCTCACATTTGGAGTATTAGGCGGTCATTTATCTTAATTCTTAGAGTTTTTCTCTAGTATTACTTTTCTTCAAGGATTATCTTTATAATTATTCTTGCAAAAGATAATTATATCTTAAAAATAAATTTATTATTTTAATAAAAGAAGTTTTTATTATTAAATTCTTCTTGTAATTGACTCTTGTAGACAATTACTGCTCACTGTTAAAATCACAAGTAGTATATAACATGTGAAAGAAATAATTCTTTGATTATTCAATTGTGGTTATAATAATTCTTTATTATTATATTTCATAAGAGCAGTCATAGTACTGTTGATTAATAGTAATATTATCAATAGTTTCATAGACACATCTTACACTCTGAATGTCCTAATTTAAATGTAAATAATATTGGAAATAATTATAATAATAAGAAATTATTATAATCAAGGGTTAAAAACATTTATATTATTAAAATAAATGAAATAAGTAAAATTATATTATAAAAATAATATAATAAGATAAATATATTGATATTGAATAATGGATATATTTATTGAAATTTATTATTGTTACCAAAAAATGATAAAATCAAAAAAAGATAGTTATCTAATAATAATAAAAATTCATAAAAAAAATATTACTAATATTAACATTATATATTAAGATAAAGACTATTTGTATTAATAAAAGAATTATCAAAAATAAATTTAAAGAGAAAAAAATTATGATAGAAGAAAATAACCTAATTTTAACACTTGATATGATAATTTTGGATAGTTGAATGCCTGAAAATATTAATTCAACTTATTTGAATTGTATTTACAATAAAAAATAGAATAAATCACCAATATCACTACTTTTACATGGAATTAGAGATTTTCAAAAGAAATTAACAAATGAAAATAAAAATCTGATTTTATCATATATGAAATGGTTATGACTATAATATAAAGCTTTCTTATTTATCAATATAAGGGCTTTATCTTAAAGAATAAAGGAATTTACCTTTTATTGAATGTTTTTATTGTATTTGTAGCATCTGAGGGAGAACTAGGGGAAGAAGATGTCCTTTTATGATAAAGATCCTTTGTTCTAGTAGCCAGAAACCTTCTAATAGAAGTTTAATAATGGTATCCACTGGAATTGATCAGTAGCTTAAGCTTTGGTGATTATTGCATCATTATTAAGCCTTTTTATCTCAATGCTACACCATTTCTTAGAGTTATCACTGTAACTCTAATTTGATGACATCAAAGGCTTGGAAAAGAATATATTTTTATGGATTATAGTAGTTTGAATCATAAAGTACCATTATACACCAGCTTTATCTCTTATTCAACTGTTAAACTTGAAATGAGATTAGAGTTAATTATCTCAAATGATCATTTTTGAGCCTTAATTTTAATCCTTGATACCTTTTACCTTTTTCATGCTACTGCAATTTGGAGGTTTAATTCTAATAAATTGCCATTTCCTTACCAAGCTGTCAAGATTATTCCAGGAAATAATGAAAACTCTATTTCTGATGGTTTTTCTTATGACTCCACCTTTCTTTCAAAATGTATTATTTTGTAATTAAAACATGATTTCATGGGATTTCACCTTAAATATCATGATACCAATTACATCATTATTAACCTATGAACTAATAGAAGCTGAAGATATACTTTTTTCAACTTGAGACCACTTTCAATTTGAAGGGGTCAACAGCTATTGCTATTTTGCCCTATATCCCCTTTTATGCTTTAACCTTGTTTATACCTTTCCACATGAATTTTATATCTTTATCTTTATAGCTATTTTGTGGTAATTCCTTTTGATCAAATCTTTATAATGTGTGATGAAAGAGCTCTGAGCTGAAAACCATGAATATATGCACTGATCCTAAAAGTGCATATACCCAGGTTATCTCAGTAAGTATTTCTTTTACAGATATGGCATAAAAATTTCATATATGTAGTTTTTGATTCAGAATACAATGTTCTAATTTATTTCACTATCATACCCATTTGTTGATGAGATAATCAAGAAGCGTTTCCTTTTTATGGCATTTTTACTCATTTTGAGATTATGATTTCAATTCTTATTGTTATAATAAGTTTTATAAATATTTTTTGTGACATTTTTGGAGATTTGATCATATCCCAATGGCTCACATTGGGTGAAGAATGAATTCTGAAAGTTCTTCCCAAGGAACAATTGAGGTAATATATATATAATTATGCATTTCTTGAATATTTGATTGTTATTGAAGCTATCAATAATAATTATTCAACACAAATTTTCATACAAATCTGGATGAAAAGATGGAAACTGACAGTTCTTAAAAAAGGAAAAACCAAGAAATATACACTTTTATATGTATTATGAAAAATTTCAAAAAAATGACTATATTGTTTTTAAGTATATTATCTTAAAAGTATACATTATATATTCATAACTCTTCAAAATCATGAAGAGAGGAAAACCATTTTTTTTCTGAACTTTAAAGTATCTTGTATTTTATTTTTAATTTTTTTCTATATTTTTTTAAGTGAGAAAAAACACAAAATAAATCCCCTTCAGGGCTTCTGATGGTTCAATAAGAGTCCAAAAAAGCAATGTAACAACTATACAAACTCCAAAAATCATAAAATAAGGTCAAAACAGTGAAAACAACACAAAGATTTCTTTAAAACAGGTAAAAAAACCAGTGCAGGTGCCAAACCCTTCAGGCTGACTCTATAATGTAGCTTTAAAATGATAATTACAGCTATCACTGTGAGTTTGACTCAATGATAATAGTGATGAATACATGATAAGAGGCTCAAAAGGGCTATACTGATGAGCTTTGGTGATGGTGAGTACTATCAATAGCCCTGATTGCAGTGTTTATCTGTTGGTTTACAATAATTGATATTCTAATTATACCTGTTAAATTTTAAGGGTACCAATAATTAAGAAGTTATACCACATAGGAATACTAAGGAGAAGATGAACCTTGCCTTGGTGAAGAAAATATGCCCTTTATCTTATTGAAGTGTGCTGAAAGGTTGTTTACCTCTCCACACAACCACATATTGAAGTATTTCACTAATTTGGGCTGGCTTGTGGTCCCATTCACTAGATAAAGACTCTTGAGAGGTGGAAATGTGGTTTTAGAATCACAAGCTGCCATTTTTGCCCAATACAGGGTGAAGTCTTTCACCAATAGAGCCTACAGGTGTGGTAAAACTGTTATGATGCATCAGAAACTCTATATTACACATCTGTAGGACTCCTATTTGTCTGATTATGAGTAATAAAAGGATAGAAATAATTCAATTCAATTGATTAGCTGGTAATCAAGCTACATGGACAGTTTTCTTGAATTAAGATATTATACTTGCTAGTTTGGCATTGTAATATTAAAAACTCAATACCTATGTCAATTGTAATGATTGAGAGCTCAAACGTATCTCATTATTTAGCCCTTGATAAGCTCTACACAATTTTTACTCATCTGGTATGCGTAAAATTAAGTATGTAAAAGCTATACAGGACTCAAATTCCATCACTGGAATTTAGATTTTTGATAAAACCGGTATCAAGTTGTTTTACTTCATAAATTTCTTTCTGGATGTGATCCAAGGATTTAGAAATTACCAATGAAAATCTCAGGTTCTGGCACTTATAAAAACACCACACTTTTGGTATGTCACAGTAAAACTGGGGAATCTATATAAGAGGGGAATATTTTTTCACCCTTATTGTAAGGTTTGTCTATGAAACTCTTGATAATAGTAGCAATATCAAGAGTACTATGACTGTCCTCAGTAGAAAAATATAATATAATGAGATATTATAACCACAAATTTAAATATAATTATTGAAAGTAATTATATAAAGTAATAAATTTAATTATTATTATAAAAATATAATAATAAAAAAAAATATAATAACTATAATAAATTATAATTATTCTATTATTGTTATAGTCACTGACAATTATAACAATAAGAAGTGTAAAGCTCTTAATGAGACAATTACACGTGGAAAATATAAATATTTAACCACTTATAAATAATATAAATATTATTTATAAAAAGAATTAAACACACACTGTGCAGAAATAATTCTTTATAGAATAAAATTCTATATAAAAAAAACTATTACTAGATAAAAAAATATATAGAACTTTAGAGAAAACTTACTTATAAGATTTATTTAATACAACAAGTCAAATACAACAGTTATTATATTAAATAAAGATTTATAAGTTAAAAACACGCCAAAAAATCAATAAATGTAAAGATAAAACAACTTTTTATACTATAAATTATGATTAAAGAGTTTTTGAGAGGAATTTGTGGATTTTAAAAGATATTTAAGATGATAATTTTATATAATAAAATTTATTATAGATGATTACAACAATAATTTGAATTCTATGACTTCAATTCTTTAATTTAATAAATAAAGAATAAAAATAACTTAAGAATTACTTTTAATAATAAGATTTTATATTTAATAAAACTTTACCTGTTTAAATTTCTAATATGATTGGATTGATTCTGAATGATGGACAAAAACAGTGATGAAAAGACTCTTTTTATGTCTACAGAGCAGCTCTCATGATTCATAATGGATGTAGAGGGCGTGCTCAGGTCAAAACTGAAAAACCATGCTTAAAAATTAAGTTCTTAACTTAAGGCAACTTATTTTTACTTCCAATTTAAAGTTACCAGTGTTATTCTTAACTCCAAGTAACTTTAATCCTCATTTAGTTTAATTATTTTAAGTTTTAATATAAAATAAGTTTATTTATATTAAAGTTCACCACATGAACAACATAAGATCAGAGTTTCAAGCAGAAATATCTTAAACTCAATTTTTAATTAATTTTTAAAGAAATCATAATTTTCTTTAAGCTTAATTAAAAAAAGTAATTTTCCAGGCTAATTACCCAGGAAACTTATTAATAAAAGATACTTAAAATTTAATTTATATATTGATAATTATAAATTCTAAGCTGTGTGAAATTTTTAAGCAAATCCATTAAGATTTGGATTTTTAATGAATTTTTGAAGTTATTACTATTTTTCCACATAAAATAGCAATACACACAAAACCTTAAGTTTTGATAAGGTTTTGATGATTGAAACCTTAAAGTTTTAAGCTTATTTAAGCTTTTTAAGCTTGATTAAGCTTTGACAGTTCTTAAAACCTTGATTCCAAGCCTGCTTATTGGGATTTACCCTCTTGGCAGCTTGAAATTCCTATCCAATTTAGGATAAAATCAGTTTAAACCTTAAGGTTGGATCAAAGTCTAATCTTAAAGTTTAAATAAGGTTGAAAATCCTCCAATACAGGTGGACAACCTTAATTGAATCATTGCAGATCCAAAAAGTTGGGTACCCCAGCTCTATTTGGTCTTTTTCCTTTGTCCCACCTTCTTGCGTGGATTTTGCCCTCTTATTTATTTAAAGCCATACTATGGCCTTAAACCCTTTTAAATTGAGCTCACGCAGGATTTACATTCTGTATGGCAAATCCTTAGCCAATTCAGTAAATATACACCACACCTCAATTTTAACTAAAATTTTGGTAAAGTTGCATAAACCTTATGTAACTTTAAATTTAAGCTTAATTAAGCTTAAATTTAACAATTTTAAAAAAATGTTAAAAAAGTTACATTAGTACTGTGAGATTCTTAAATCTTCTAATAACACAAGAAATAAGTGTTTTTGGGTATAACACCCTATGGGTGTACCCTAGGTTATTTTTGGTGTAGAATCCAAAAATGACATAATAATTATAACTTTGTTTATCCAAAAAAAAGTTATACTTATTTTTTATTATTTTTTATTTTAAATTCAACTAAAAAGTCTGTTTAAGACAAATTTAATTGTTTATAAAATCATTTGTGGCCTTGTGGGTATGTTAAACATACCTCACAGGCTCACATTCCCTACCACCAAAAAAAATTGTACCACAATTTTCTTTTGTAGTATACCCCCAAGTTATTTGGGGGGGTATAATCCACTGTCCAACCTCTCTACTTATACTGTTCAAGTATGTAAAGCACACAATTCAAACTTTTTATTGAGGAATTTGTCTTCTCTCATGTCTGAATCTTCTGAGAAACTTTTGGGAATCAGGTATTCTACTTTCTTCAACCCACTCATCTTCATGTGATGGATTTTTGTACCTGACTAAGTATTCTCTTTCATTTTTACCCCTAAGTCTTCTTTCTTTTAAGACTTTCAGTACTTTCTTTTCCCACTTGGTTCAAGTGGGGGTACTTCTAAGGGTGTTTCATTTCTCAAAGGAAATAATTCCTTATCACTTGATGTGTAATGCTTTACAAGACTGACAGGGAAAGTTGGGTGTTTGTTTCCTAACTCTCCTGACAGTTCTACTTGTACTGCATTTGTCCCATGGAGGGCTTTAATAATAAATGGTCCTGCAAAGGAATCTTTCAATTTCTTTGGACCTTTAATATTATTAAAGTTCAAGGTTGAAACTAGTATTAAGTCCCCTACTTTGAATTCTGGTGTCTTATGACTCTTATCCCATTTCTGCTTAGCATATTCAAAGGCATCATTCATGCTTTGATTTGAATGATGTCTCACTTTATCAAGCAGCAGCTTAAAGCTTGAAGCAGTTGGATGAATGTCAACCAAATCTTTTTTCAAAGTATCAACTGGAAGTTTGGGGTTCCATCCTTTTTCCAACATTGCAGGAGTCTTGCCTGTTGAAGCATGGATGGAGGTCTTGTAGGCTAATTCCAATGCTGGTATAAGAGTACACCAATCATGGGTAAAGCCATCAGAATCTTTAAACTCCAGGCCATAAGCACAAAATCTTCTGATCATGTCCTCAAGGGTTTGAATCATTCTTTCTGCCAGTCCATCTGTTTGTGGATGGTAGGCTGTTGAAAATGATAATTTTGTACCCAAAAGCTTATGTAGATTAGTCCATAAGGCTGATGTGAATTTTGGGTCTCTATCACTAATGATATTTTTAAAGAGACCAGTATGGGATATGACTCTGTTCCAAATCAAAAGAGCTGTATCCATAGCTGTGTCATCTTTATGACATGGTAAAAAGATTGGTGTTTTGCTATATCTGTCCACAATAACAAGACATGCATTGTAACTTTTATCACCTCCATGTGGTAAAGCAGTTACCCAATCCATGTGAACCACTTCCCATGGGGTACTTGGTTCTTTAATATGGATCATTAAACCAAATCTTTTACCAGTAGCTTTATTGGCTTTCTGGCATCTATCACAACTATGACAGTACTCAATGACATCTTTTCTCCAAGATGGCCACCAGGCACATGTCTTAATTCTTTCCATTGTTCTGTCTTCAGACAGATGTCCAGAATAAATGTTATCATGGCATTCTAGTAGTATTGTGTTAATCAACATTCTACTACATAGGACCATGACACATGTGTGTTTAGATCTATGATATAGTATACCATCAAACAAATGAAATCTTCCATTATCATAAGATGTTTTCCAAATATCATCCAGAGAATTAGCCAAGGCTACATCTTTACAATCTTTGTCAAGTAGAGCAGTAAGAATATGACAATTCTTATCTTGCTTGTAGCTTTCTCTAACCTCTTCAAAGAATTCTGTTCCAACATCTGTGATATTAATTCCTTCAATTGGAATTTGAGGTTCTGCACTTGTAGGAACATAGGCAGCATTATCAGGTGTATTGGGTAATGCCCATCTACTTAAGCCATCAGCATTCTTATGAATATTTCCAGCTTTATGTACTATGGTCATATTGCCTCTATACTCCTGTATAGCAATCTGCCATCTTAACATGTGTCTGTTTGGAGTCTTCATGTTAAGAAGTGATTTTACTGCATTACAATCAGTAATTACTTCAAACACACTACCATCAAGATAATAATGAAGTTTTTCCAGAGCCCAAACAAGGCAAAGGCACTCCATTTGGCTAGCTCCATATCTTGCCTCAGTAGGTTTAATTTGTCTTGAAATAAAACAAACTGGACCTTCATAAGGTTTGTCATTGACAATTTGAACTTGATGAAGAGCAGCTCCTAAACCATCACCACATGCATCAATATACAGCTTGAAAGGAAGTTTCCAGTCTGGCATCAATAATAATGGTGCATTGGTCAAGGCATACTTGATTTTATCATATGCTTGAATTCTCTCTTGTGTCATTTCAAAAACAGTTTGTTGATCACAAATTCTGTATAATGATCTGGCATGGATTGCAAAATCTTTAAGGTGTTGCCTGTAATAACTGGCAAATCCTAAGAAAGACATCATCTCTTTTTTGTTCTGGGGCATTTGTTTCAGTAAAACTGCAGCCACTTTGTTTTTGTCAACACCAAGGCTTAGTCCTGATACTACATGTCCCAGAGCTTTCAACTCATGAAACCCAAAATTACATTTTTTAAGAGAAATTTTCATGTTCACTTGTAGAATTTTCTCAAGTACTAATGAAAGTCTCTCTAAATGTGATTGCCAGGTTTCTGAACAAATGATAATGTCATCAATATAAATGATTAACCATCCCTCTGATAATTCATGTGGGAATATGGTATTCATCATTCTTTGATAATGAGAGGGTGCATTTTTAATACAAAAAGGCATCCTCAAATATTCATAAATACCACAATGAGCTATTATTCTCAATAATTTCCTAGCATGAGGTGTTAAAACATTCTGATGGAAGCCTTTAAGAGCATCCATGGAAGTAATAAACTTTGCTTTGGATAATTGAGTCAAAGTCTCATGGATTCTAGGGATTGGATACCTGTCTGGAATAGTATAGGTATTCAATGCCCTAAAATCCCCAACCATCCTTGACTTATCATTATGCCAAGTAATGATTACTGGAGTTGTGACTTCCACTTCCTCATTGTGTCCAACTTTTCTAAGAACTCCCAGTTTCATTAGTTCATGAATATGACTTTCTAATGCTTCTCTCGCCCTAGGGCTAGCTGGGTAAGCTGGTCTTCTTAATAGTGGGGGATAAGGTCTCTCCACATTAAGCATAATATCCACTTCATGGCCTTTTATAGCCCCAAGTGGTTTATTATCAGAAGGAAAGGCTTCTTTAAATTGAAATAAAATTTCAATAAGCTCTTCCTTCATTTCTAGTGTTAATTCAGGGTTAATTTGTGCTTCACTTAATTGATCTGCCACAAATCTTTCTTTATTAACATTTTTTACTTGTTGAATGACAGTAATTTCTTTTCTTTCTGGAGAAAAAGCAAATTTTTGCCTTTTATTTTCCCCTATAGTGAAATATCTGTCCTTATGATTATTAATATCAATACCATAGATATTGAGATAATCATTTCCAAGTATAAAGTGTTGTGAAGTACAATTATTCATAACAACAAATTCAGCTTTCAATCTCATACTTCCTGCAGGGTGAGGAAATATCATTGTAGCTTCAAATATACCCAAAGGATGCATATTCTGGCTAGCACTGCTGAATTTTACACCTTCAATTGGCATCAACTTGTCTTGCCAATTGGTATAAATTTTGTCAAGATAATCTTTCCCAACACAAGTGCAAAAAGCACCTGAGTCAAGATGTATCTTGGCTTCTGTGTTATTTATCACAATATTAGTGATACAAGATGACCCAGCTGTATACCCTTTACCTCTGGCAGGTTTGGTTTTTTGCATTCTGGCATCTTGCACATGTATGAGATCCATACATTCATTACTGTACTGTGGCAAGTGAGTATGTACCTCAGAGACCTCAAAAGAAACATTGATATTTTCTATAGTAAGTTCTTCTGATGTTTCTTCTTCTTCTGAAGGTTCAGAATCACTTTCATGTAAAGCTACATCAGTTTCTTTTGTGTCTTCCACTTTTTCAACATTTATCTCATTGACTCTTGTCTTTTTTGGACAAGTGTTTGCTAAATGAGATGTGCTTCCACATTTATGACATTTTAAAGGAGGTCTGTCATGTGGTTTATTTGGTTTTGAAATTGGTTTCCCACTAGTCTTGTTGTCTATTGGGGGTTTATACCAATTTCTTCCAATTTTTGTTCTAGTAGTGATATCCTCCATAGCATTGATATAATCTTCTGTAGAGCAAGGCTCAATACATCTGCTTCTTATAGCATGCTCAAGGTCACCACCACACTTTCTTAATATCCTTTTATGTACCATTGGTTCAGACATATCAGGATGAAGGGCAGTTAATCTGTCCTTCTGTTTAGGAAACCAAGTCATGGGCCTGTCCCTCTCAATATTAAAAATGGCTTCCTCAAAAGAATTTTCCATTCTAAATCTCCAGGAATCATTTGCCCATTTGGAAATAACTTGTTCTTTCCACCAAGGCCAGGAATGTTTACCATGGTCTTGTCTCATTTTATAATACCATTTCTTAGCTGATTTGGTAAATAATGAGTGTAATCTGGCACTTATGTATTCATCTGGTATGTTAAAGTCTTCTTTGAACATATCAATTGTTTTCATAAATTCCATATGATTATATTCTCCTTCACCACTGAAGGTTGGCCATTCCTCTAATCTTGGAATGTCTTTGAAATTGCAAGCAGTTTCCACATCATTACTTGAAATTTTATGATGTAAATCATTATTCAAGTTAAGAACATTTCTGTCAAGAAATGGTGTGGATTGCCTTGGCAATTCATTTTTTAGTGATATATTATTAATACTTGATTGAATATCTTCTTTGAATTCAAGTCTTGCTTTATCACTTTTTTCTAATTGTTCTTGAAAAAGAGCTGCATTGTGACCAGTTGAATTTTCCAAGTTTTGAACTTGTATTTTCAGTTCTCTTAACTGTCCAGTTATAAAAGAAATTGAATTCTCATCTGGTTGATTGAGCAAGGTAACTTTATGCTCAAGTCTTTCACAAATTTGCGTCAAAGACAAAATATTTGCCTTATTAAAATTTTCAAGGCCAATAATGGTCTTTTGTTGGTCTTTAACTTGTACTATCTCATTGCCCAGCTTTTGTTGGACATGATCAAATGCTTTAAATTTTGCCATAATTTCTTTATTACAAGATTCAAAGTAAGTTACAAGCTTTACAAGGTCTATTTCTTTGGAAAGGATTGGTTCAATCTTTCCTCCTCCTTGTTTTTGAATTCCATCAAAGTTCTTGCCATATTGAACACATTGTCCATGGCTGTCTTTTCCTTCTTTGGAATCCTGTAATTCTGAGGGTAAGGCTTGTTCCACTTGGGCTTTGCCTTTCCCTTTGCCTTTTGCTTGCCCTTCTGGTTGGTCTTTGGGGCTTGCTTGGGCTTGTTTGGCACTTGTTGAGGCGGATTTTTGCTGGTGGATGCTTGAGGAGCTTCCACTTGGCTGTTGTCCTTGCCTTGGGCCAACTTCTTCTTCTGGTCTTCTGATAACATGCTTTGGTTTTTCAACCAAGCCTTTATCTGTTGGACTTGCCCTTTGACAGACATTGGTGTCCAACCCAATAGAAGATCTTCTGTCTTTTCTGGCCCCATGAACTTCTTCACTTGAAGATAAGAGTTCATGGTGCCTATCCAAAGACTTGGAAGGAGTTCCCACTCTTGTTGTTTTGACGCCAGGAACCAGTTTTTCCATTGGGATTGATAAATTTCCACAGTTGCCTGTTGGAAATGGTTCAGGTCTAACGGCAATAGCAGTTATGTCAGCTTCTGGACTCTCAAGAAGAGGTTCAAAGGTGCTGGCTAACCTTTGGGAACTGGTGGAAGTTCTGGCATCCTCCATTTGTGCCTCTCCTCTGGGAGGACATTCTTGCCTTTTGGATTTATGGCTGGAATGTCCTGGTCCAGATCCATTTGATTGGATGGAGTAGTTGCTTCCACTTCTAGTAGGAGTCATTTCACGTCAATTTGAATAAAAATTAGAGTAAAAAATGGATTGAATTCACCTGCAGGACCTTTAAAGGGCTCCTTGGTTATTAAACCCCTTGGTGCTGGGCTGGTTTGAATTTCAATACTTGACTCTGAGGCTTCAGAGTCTGAAGAATTTTCTCTGATGGAAGACACTATAGAAAAAAAAAATATAAGTTATTTTATAAAGCAATAAAAATAACTTATAAACTCAACTTATTAAATAAAGTTGTTTTTATGTAATTTATGGCAAATTACGTCAAAAAATAAAGAAAAAATGTCTAAGATAAAAGAAAAAAAATATTTTTAGTAAAGATTTTTTATTTGATGTATTATTTTCTTTAAACAAATAATAATTATGCAATTAACAAGTTATTAATCAAAATTATATTTATTATTCACTTTATACTAGAATAACTCAAAGAATAAATTTCAAGTCTGTGATGTGAAAAAGCCACTAGTTAGACAAAAGAAATTTATTCCAAGTCACTCAATAGTATATTGTTTCAAACAATATTCTTAAGAAAAAATAACTTTATTAATATTATAAAGATTATTTATAAGGGATAAGTCCCAAAGAAGCCAATATTAAGACAAATATGGCAATTTTACGTCAAAAAAAGTAAAATAAGGTCTAGAATATGATTTATGTCCCAAAAATTGGTTTAAAATCACGGCCAGGCCCCCAAAGGTAAGGTTTGTCTATGAAACTCTTGATAATAGTAGCAATATCAAGAGTACTATGACTGTCCTCAGTAGAAAAATATAATATAATGAGATATTATAACCACAAATTTAAATATAATTATTGAAAGTAATTATATAAAGTAATAAATTTAATTATTATTATAAAAATATAATAATAAAAAAAAATATAATAACTATAATAAATTATAATTATTCTATTATTGTTATAGTCACTGACAATTATAACAATAAGAAGTGTAAAGCTCTTAATGAGACAATTACGCGTGGAAAATATAAATATTTAACCACTTATAAATAATATAAATATTATTTATAAAAAGAATTAAACACACACTGTGCAGAAATAATTCTTTATAGAATAAAATTCTATATAAAAAAAACTATTACTAGATAAAAAAATATATAGAACTTTAGAGAAAACTTACTTATAAGATTTATTTAATACAACAAGTCAAATACAACAGTTATTATATTAAATAAAGATTTATAAGTTAAAAACACGCCAAAAAATCAATAAATGTAAAGATAAAACAACTTTTTATACTTTAAATTATGATTAAAGAGTTTTTGAGAGGAATTTGTGGATTTTAAAAGATATTTAAGATGATAATTTTATATAATAAAATTTATTATAGATGATTACAACAATAATCTGAATTCTATGACTTCAATTCTTTAATTTAATAAATAAAGAATAAAAATAACTTAAGAATTACTTTTAATAATAAGATTTTATATTTAATAAAACTTTACCTGTTTAAATTTCTAATATGATTGGATTGATTCTGAATGATGGACAAAAACAGTGATGAAAAGACTCTTTTTATGTCTGCAGAGCAGCTCTCATGATTCATAATGGATGTAGAGGGCGTGCTCAGGTCAAAACTGAAAAACCATGCTTAAAAATTAAGTTCTTAACTTAAGGCAACTTATTTTTACTTCCAATTTAAAGTTACCAGTGTTATTCTTAACTCCAAGTAACTTTACTCCTCATTTAGTTTAATTATTTTAAGTTTTAATATAAAATAAGTTTATTTATATTAAAGTTTATCACATGAACAACATAAAATCAGAGTTTCAAGCAGAAATATCTTAAACTCAATTTTTAATTAATTTTTAAAGAAATCATAATTTTCTTTAAGCTTAATTAAAAAAAGTAATTTTCCAGGCTAATTACCCAGGAAACTTATTAATAAAAGATACTTAAAATTTAATTTATATATTGATAATATTAAATTCTAAGCTGTGTGAAATTTTTAAGCAAATCCATTAAGATTTGGATTTTTAATGAATTTTTGAAGTTATTACTATTTTTCCACATAAAATAGCAATACACACAAAACCTTAAGTTTTGATAAGGTTTTGATGATTGAAACCTTGAAGTTTTAAGCTTATTTAAGCTTTTTAAGCTTGATTAAGCTTTGACAGTTCTTAAAACCTTGATTCCAAGCCTGCTTATTGGGATTTACCCTCTTGGCAGCTTGAAATTCCTATCCAATTTAGGATAAAATCAGTTTAAACCTTAAGGTTGGATCAAAGTCTAATCTTAAAGTTTAAATAAGGTTGAAAATCCTCCAATACAGGTGGACAACCTTAATTGAATCATTGCAGATCCAAAAAGTTGGGTACCCCAGCTCTATTTGGTCTTTTTCCTTTGTCCCACCTTCTTGCGTGGATTTTGCCCTCTTATTTATTTAAAGCCATACTATGGCCTTAAACCCTTTTAAATTGAGCTCACGCAGGATTTACATTCTGTATGGCAAATCCTTAGCCAATTCAGTAAATATACACCACACCTCAATTTTAACTAAAATTTTGGTAAAGTTGCATAAACCTTATGTAACTTTAAATTTAAGCTTAATTAAGCTTAAATTTAACAATTTTAAAAAAATGTTAAAAAAGTTACATTATTACTGTGAGATTCTTAAATCTTCTAATAACACAAGAAATAAGTGTTTTTGGGTATAACACCCTATGGGTGTACCCTAGGTTATTTTTGGTGTAGAATCCAAAAATGACATAATAATTATAACTTTGTTTATCCAAAAAAAAGTTATACTTATTTTTTATTATTTTTTATTTTAAATTCAACTAAAAAGTCTGTTTAAGACAAATTTAATTGTTTATAAAATCATTTGTGGCCTTATGGGTATTTTAAACATACCTCACAGGCTCACACTTATTTGTCTCATATTTGGCCATAACACCTGCAGCTTTGATGCTAGCTCCATTTGGATAGTTCCATTGGATTTCCCTGACTGATTAATTCAATTTGGATATCCATTTGATGTGGTTCTTCCTCTTTCTTTAGATTTTGATGAGAGGTTAAAATTAAGGTTTATGCTCAGCTCTTTTTTTGAGCTGAAATAACTTTGTCATTACTTTTCCTACGTTTATTGTAGCTTTATATTTGGAAAGAGGTGACTTTCCCCATTCTTTCTAATGCTTTTATGAGATATTTTAGCTCAGGTCACTTTCAGTGGGCATTTTTCTCCACCATTTTTTATGGTATTTTGATTTCATGCTTGTGCTATGGCTTTGAGTCACAGGCTGACAATGTCAAACCTGTGGCCTCTGTTCTCCAAAGACTGAGGTACAATAATTGTTTTCTAAAGCCTAAAAATGTGTATACCATGCCTCAAGTGTGGAATATCTTGTCTATTTTGTTTCAAGAGATGGACTCAAGATAGACTATTAAAACATTCAGCAAATCATCAATTGGACACAGCCCAGAAAAGTTAAAGTACTTCAATCTTTCTTGGCTTTGCCAATTACTATCATTTTTTCATTAAATATTATTTCAAAAAATCACTTCTCTTACTTTTCTTCTCAAAAAAATATCCCTTTTACCTTCAATGAGAAAGCTCTTAGTCAGTTTTAATCAGTCAAAGATGCTTTCACAGGTGCTTCTATCCTTTCCCACTGCTATCCTTCTCTACCCATTATTTTGGAGACTGAGGCTTCTGATTATGCCTTGGGTGCTGTACTGACTTCTCATTAGTCTTTGTTTTAAAATCATTTCAGAAGTCATTTATTGACTTAATTGAATGTATTAAGTTTCAGTTGTGGCCTTATGGGTATCTCATACATACCTCATAGGCTCACAGATACATTTGATTTACCAATCAATCTCCCAACCAATTTCTAATTAAATGGTATTTGTGCCTGATTTCAAAAAAAGAACCCTTTTATGGGAGCCAAAACATTATAAAGAAAATTTGTTAAAAATTGTAATCATTCCAGTTTTTTCTCACATTAATACCCTCCTTTCAAGAAAAGATTGTAAATTATGAAATTAGTCAATTTAGTCAAGTTGGGTAGCTTTGGCACATACAAAGATTGAAAATTTCAAGGGTATTTCTGTGTGACTCAAAGATTAATTAAGTTAACTCTTTTTGGAAAAAAATATATTACATGAATGTATGGTAATTATTCCAAAAATTGGCAATTTTTATTTGAATTTGACTGTTTTTAGGAAATTAAAATAAAGCCTTACATGGATTTACCAATCCTTTTACATAATAACTATAAATTCAAAATGAAGGTGAAACAATGAACATGAAAGTAATTCTTCTTTTATCATAAATGATTAAGTTTCTGAAACTTATTGAATTGAAGTTTGAATGATAATGGAAGTTTTTTACCAAAAAAATACCTTGCAAAAACTTATTCTGTAGCTATTTTTGGAAAAATATTTGTTGATAATATTAAAAGACCGTATATTTCAGGATTTCTCCATTTTCTACATATCTTCCTTTAGAGTATTTTTGCCAACTTATCAATCCATTTTAAATAAATACATGAGTTTAAAAGAGTTTATTTCTCTATCCCTGTCTGTTAATACTAAGAGAACCAATTCAATTACTGTCACAATGTACTTTATGGAGTCAGAAGAAGGCCACTCTTGTACTCTTTTATTTTACTTCATAGTTACAGCCTTTATCTTTTATATTGTTCTTGAATTTTCACATATATCTAATCTTTATGGGATTGAATTTATTTCTATGAATTTTAACTTATTTCTGGATTGATTTAAAAACTTTCATCTAATAATTAGGAAACATTATTATAGAACTCTGATTCTTGGATGGTTTAAGCTACAGTGTCTAACTTCAATAATAAAAATGCTTTATAATATTGTAATCATAAATCCATAAATAATTTAAAGAATACTTTAAATCCACCAAAGTAGCCTCCAGTTCCTCCTGATAATTAATTTCTCAAAAAACTTTCCACATTGTAATAAATATACAAATTCAAGATAAAAAGGGGTGGATAGAATCAAGTTGTAAATAATCAGTCTTCCCAATGAATGTTCCTCCAAGCTGAGAGATGAAAAGGGAATCTCAAAACAAGGACACTTTATAAAAAGTGAGTTATACTCATACCATAAAAATAGTTTATCTTTCAATTGACCACTATTATCCTGAATAGTGGATGTAGCAATGGGAATTAAAATACAAAATAATATGTTATGGTACCCTTGATATTATTAATTTTCCCTGAACATCTTTTCACAACATGACTTTTATTTATGATTTTTTACCATACCTCAATGGCATTACGGTTTTTTTCATCCATTGAAATTACACAACATGACACATACAAATGTATCACAAGGAATTTTTTCTCGTGTTTTAAGAAAAAAAAACCCTTCCGGGATATCTTTTTTAACAAATAAGTACTCATGTGGCTAAAATTGGTAGTAGGTTGTAGTTTTTAATTTTTGAAGTGCAAGCCATTTCACACTTTCCTGACATATGCAGCATGAGCGGGTGACTTCAAAAAAGGCGGAAGCCTTCCAGATCCTCTGGTTAGATGCAAGGTTTTGTTGAATGGGGCTTCTGAATTACCGTTGTTTTCATTGTCTTGCGAAACAACAACTCCCTTTGGAGAATAAATGAATTGCTCCAAAGGCTTTACTTGTTGATTACCCCCAGGTCTTGCCAAAATCAATTGAGGATGTGTTGCGTTAAGGTTGTTTGCCAATAAGCCTGATTGGAAATCCTTGAGAATGTTAGTCTCATTGGCTATTAAGTAATCCCGATTGAATGTATAACCCTTTTCGTCACTATAGACAAATAATTGTCCCGTCTGACCAACACCATTCTTCACTTTTCCATTGCCATCGAAGCTAAGTAACCCAATTGCGCTCTGGTTTGTCTGAATACTTGTAGCGAACCCGTTGTACGTAGCAGGTTTTAAAGCCCTGTTATAACTGTGAGAAATACTTCCCTGTAGCCCCTTGTTACTACGTTTTAGAGAAAGTCCAAGGGAAAAACTAAACTGATCAGAGTACGTTTCTGTAGAGTCTGTCTGCGAGATGCTAGAGCCCGAGGCTTGTTGCATTGTGTCCTGAAAAAAAGATGGGCAAAGGAATGTCATTGAATTGGTTTCCCAGATCCCTGTTCGGAAAGAAAAAATTGAGTCACCTGGGAGGCTCTGAAAGATGTCAAAATTTGTTTATTCTGATACCTTAAGTCTTGCGTAAACGAAACTTGACGCGGTGCTCCACTTCCTGGAATTATAGAGCTTGTAATTGACAACTTTCTGTTTGCTTCAACGTTCAAGTAGACTTCAGAGCTGCAAAGTTGCCCAGAAGACTGAATCGTAGACAAAGTACTATAATTAAGCAATTTTCCAGTCGTGCGCTTACCAGAAGGGTCACGCTTTATTGCAATATTTCCACTCAAAAGCCACTCTGAGTTAATAGAGCGATTTTTGCCCTGTCCTTCAACAGTCAAAGTGAAGTTATGGGTGCTTGAGTCCGTTAGCAACGGTAGAAAGGGCGTAATGTCAATAGTGTACGTCGGCTGATCAAAGCTTCCATAAGACGCCAAAGGTCTTAAATAAATCCCAAAGCCGAGAGTTGAAATAAAAAACGTTAGTGTAATGTGCTTGAAGTAACCCATTCAACATCTCTAGAAGATCGTACCTCCACCACGACAGCAAGATTCCACCTGTATATATCACTGGGAATGGGTAGGCAGCTCCAGCCAATTGATTATCACTAAGCAACCCAGATTAGAGAGCAAGAAAAATTGATTGAATGCTGACCCCAAGGAAGAGAATTAGGCGCAAGATAAACTCACATCCAAAGCTGAACTTCTCTAAAAGGTCCCTTTTGAGGGTTATCGCGTGTTTCCGTACTATTGCCATTAATCACTTGAAGTGCTTGATCCAGAATGTTAGAATACTTTTTTACAAAGAATCAATGGCCCAAATCAGTGTTTCATGAGCGTTTAAGCGACATCACAGGCTAAACTACCACACACCCAGAACTGGATTTTTAAATCCATGTCATATGGGTACATTACATACCGGTTAGTTATCAAAAGCTTTGGTTGATAGAAGGCAGTGAGAGCAAGCACAGGCATAGTAGATGCTCACGCACCTCTTCTTGTGCAGCTCCGCTGGCATAAATTTCTACAGACGCGGAGATGGCGTTCTGCGAGAAGCAACTTTTCAGTAAAATGAACTTTGTAATGGCCAAACAGGGCGCTAAATTTAAGATCGACCTGCGCTCTTACATCGGGAATTTGGACAGCTGTTGTTGCTGCATTTGGAACTGAAAAGACAGAGGAATTAGGATGAGAAAGAGGTATGATACTATCGGCTGATTCAGGGGCTGGAAATCCCGCAGTAGGTACATAATAAGTTGCCGAGAGTTGTACGTTGTAGGCAGCGTTGATCCCCAGTGATGCATCGAGGATGTTGTTTAGTTCCATGACAAGCTCAGTGTTAGATAAAGCTAACAAAGGCATGTACTTGGTAATATCTTTTTCACTTCATTGACAAAAGAAAGTCCAGTTAGCATCTATTTGGGACATATTGTATAGTAGGCCGGATTCAAAAGTTCAGAAGGCAAAATTTGTGTTACATTGTCCAGATAATACCTTGCGCCGTTGGTTCTGCGGTTGATGTTCTCATAACTACAGGCCAATGGATTTTGTGATGGCTGTTGAGTTCTGAGTCGAAAGAATTATTTCTCATAAAATAAATTTTACGCACTTTCAACCCCATTTAAAAAGATGGACTACCGGAATTTTTTAGGATGAGCGATGAAGACTCGACATCAGCTCAGCATTCCGCTCATGAAGCTTAACAAAGAGATAGTAACTAACCCCTAAGCGATCATATTGATTTCCCTTGGAGGCTTTGTAATGATAAAGGCAAAAGGATGCCAGATGAGGCACCAGCTTTTTCAAAAAAAAAAATTGGCAAAAAAACTCACTAACGGTTAGTGATAGAATTACTGCTGCCCAGCTGCCTAAGGGACCACATTCAATTGGAGGGGAATAAGCGACTCTTGTCGGCTTTCCATAAGTATTTGCAAATGTCTAGATATGATTAGAAAGAAGCTATAATTTAGTAAAATGGTCCTTAGCGGCTCAAATTCGAGCTTTGAAGTTCATGCGTGTGTACCTCATTCAGAAGACTTTTCTGACAAAACTTGTCACCTTCAGGGACAACTGATGGCTAGATGCTTCCAAGAGTGGTTTTCATTTGGAGAGTTGAGCGTTATAGGATAAAGCAAGTTAGGAACAGTAATTGAATAAAAAAGTTGTAAGTTGTCCTCAATAGGAAAGGAGGTGACTAGGAGGAGTAATCATACTTGTTTCATTTGGAAATTTCTTAGTAGTTTATTAGCAGTTTGATTTCCAGGAGAGCCTTCGAATTGACGTTTGTTGGGCTTTGGACTTGAATCACGAGTAAACAAGTGAAGTCTCCTTGGCCAAAAAAGGGCGACCTTTCCAAGAGACAATCTTGAAAACAAAGCGTTGCAACATAGGACTTTCAAAATCAGATACGCCCAGATGAAAGCATTACCAGGAGATCTTTTCATTTTCGAATAAGAAATGGACTACCAGAGACCGAGATTATACAAGAACCAAAGGAAAAGGTGGGTTCCGAGGAGGAACTAGACAGAAAACCAACCAGTGATCTCGTGATGGTATTGGAGTGAAAAACTACAAAGCTGCTTTAAAGGAACTCAACCTCGTCCTCTGAATCTGCTAAAAAGCCAAGTTAATAGACAATGAATCGCTGTAGCCTTGAGCAATACACTAAACTCTGGTATGTATCTGGTCTTAACACCTCGGAGGAACATTTGAGCCAAAGAATTAAGGACGCCAGCGCGATTTCATGATGCACGATGACAACAACTCGAATGAGGATTTTTTGCGAAAAATCTCTACAAATACTCTTGGTTGTTTAGTGCATGATCATACCCAAGAGCCATTGAGATGATAGACATCGCACTCGACGCTGAGGCTAAGCTTGCTTTCTGGTCTAGAAATCCAGGATTCCAATTCTGCTAACAAAGGTTTGTTTTCCTCGATCAAGTGCGTATCTTGAGTACTTGTCAAACGGTAAGCCCACTGCTGACATCGCACAGAATTTAAAGGAATATCGAATAGCCATTAATAAGAAATCTCTGGTGGTGGTTAGTCATTCGAGGAAGCTCAGTCTTGTCTCCCAAAACTCCCCAGAGAGTTAGATGAAAGCTGCATTTCTGAATAGAATTTTTGGCTGATGAAGGTTTTTGGGGGGTAGCCAGATTACTTAATGCGTCAGCTTACTGAGGAGAAATATATTGGGGGATGTAGAAACCTAAGAAATTGTTTCTGGTCAAATGTAGATTTTGTTTGAAATTTTGGGTTTTGATCAAAAGTTGGCTCAAAGAATAGACTCTTTCAACAGAGAAACTTTATTAGCATCACATTATAATCTTTATATAATGATCTTGGTGAAATTCAAGTCCATATTGAGGTATCATATATGTGGAGACTCTTTACTTTATTTAATCCAACATTTTTGCCTATCTTTTGCAACAATCAACCAAAGTACTGGATAGAAGGCAAGACTTTTTTTGGTGTTTCGATATGCATGTTGGATCAAAAGGAGATTGAATCTGATCACACATTTCAACATTTTCAGAACTCTTTTAGAATGCTTTGGAACCAAAGTAGCAACCGCTACCTACCAAGAAAACAGCCGTCAATTCTTAGAAAACACTTAAAGAGTAGTTAACACTCATTACTTATTAGAAAAACCTCATAAAAGTGGTGTTCCAATTACCACAGCCAACATATTTTGGGAATAGTAATTGTAACTGTTGTCAACATAAAAAGAGTCAATGGGATAACTCTTGTCAACCCATCGACTCACAATCTTTCTTATCTTACACCATCAGGTGTGCTGTCATTTGTCGTTGTCTCTCCAAATATATCATAAGGTACTAATACCTTATTAAGCAGGTGTGCTGTCATTTGTTGTTCTCTCTCCAAATATATCATAAGGTACTAATACCTTATTAAGCAATTGATTTTATAGGTTATGGGCCCAGACGCAATAATTGGTTCCGCTTCACAAAAGAATGGAATACCCATTCTTTGTGAAAACAATTACTCTGAATGGGATGCCTCCATCAGGGCATTTTTTTATACATAGGCTTCCTAGAGTATGTTGAAGGTGACTCCAATCCACCATCAGAATCAATGTAGGACCTTTTTCTGGAATATAAGGAAATGAAACAAAAGGCTGCTGGCATTATTTGTCAATCACTCAACACCAACAACCGTGCAAAGTTTCTTACCAAGGAAAATGAAAAGAATCCCCTAGAATTATACACCAAAATATCTTCATACTATCAATCTAGTCAAAGGAAAAATCAGGCTAGAATCTTTTGTGATTTACTATTTGTCACCTGCAAGGATAATGAATTACAAAACTTCATCAGCAATATTTGACTTCAACTCATGAATCTCAACACCATTGGAATTCGTGTAGGAAAGCCACCAAGTATAATTGATATATCAGATGAATTATTAGCCAAAATAATCACTAGCAAACTTTCAGGAGGATATGATAACCTGAAGAGAATCATATATGAGACACGACCCTTAGAGACAATCAAAGTTGTCTCCAAAATTGATGACTATATTAGAGCCAGCTATACAACTACAAAAGAGTGTAATGCAAATCAACTAATCAAATCTGAATCTGCATACAAAGCACAGAAATTTCCTTACTGTAGCAATGTGATTCACAATCCCTTAACCAAACATTCAATTGAAGAATGTAGACAGCTCAAAAACAAAAACAAAAGAAAAACAACACTACAAGAAAAAGAAAGAAAACTCAGCAAACACAAACCAAGAGTCAATGTTTGAAGAAAGCTACTCTTCCTCTGAAGAGAATCCTGTAGTTAGGTATGCTAAAGCTTTTGTAACAAAATGTAGTTCTCAAAGTTTGAAACCTTATCTTGATACTGCCACCTCAAACCATATGGTAGGAGGTAAGGGAGCTTTTTTAACATACACTAGGAAAGAAATGTCTGTTGAAAAGACCAATGGCTTGCAAATACCAATACTGGGACATGGTAATTTTCAATTTCTTTTGAACAACAAGAAAGTAACATTACACTGTCTCCATGTACCAGACTTAGCAGAGACCCTTATCAGAATGGGAAAACTCTGGGAGTTGGGCTTTAAAATTCACAGAACAAAAAAACACCTGGTTTCCATTAAAAGGGGCAACAGCACCCTGATGAACAGGAAATTGTCCAACAATCTATTCATCCTCAACATGGAGCTCTGCTTTCTGAAATCAGCTGTTGCTTCAATAGATAAATCACCTTAATTGCTACACAAAGGAGCGGGACATCCTGGGAATGATATCCTTCAAAGGATGCATCCTAACATAAGAAATATAGGCTTTTGTGAATCCTGTGCACTAAGCAAGTCAAAATAATTACCATACAAGGGTACTTTAACCCAGGAAGAAGCCCCTGGACACAAAATTCATTCCAGTCTTTCAGGAAGGATCTCACCACCCAGAATAGGTGGAGGGAACTACTACCTTAAATTAATGGATGATGACAGTCTATTCAAATCTATCTACATTCTAAAACACAAGTCAGAAGCTGCAGCGGCAATTAATGACTATGTACATGAGGTTGAAAAAAACATGGTTATTGTGTCAGTGTCACAGGGGCTCTTGTGGGAATCACGAGTGGCCTGGCACTCAGGAATCAAGAACTCACTTGGAGGGCTCCAAAAGAAAAAAGAAATAAAAAGAAATATATTTCTTTAAACAAGGATAAAAGTAAAGACAGTTATGCCAAAGATAAAAGAGAAAGGGGAAGCCAATGGCCAAGATGCTAAAGAAAGCCAAAAGCAAAGAAGCCAACCAAATGAATCCTCAATTCACTGCTTTAACCTGTCAGAAAGAACAATGGAATTAGTAAAGGATATGACCACCAATATCCACTGACAGGCAAAGAAGAAAAGGTTCAAATTACTGACTTAAGATTATCAGTATTTATTACAATAAAAGAAAAGAAAATAAGGATAAAAATAAATCCAATATATTAATTAACTGGGGAAAAAGTCCCCAGGTGATGAAAGGTTGCCAGTATATGTGAAAAGCTGAAAGGCTGATCCTGGAAGGTGAGTCACCCAGCTGTATTGTCTGAATTGAGCCAATACAACTCTTGCCATCTTGAGAATTGAACTGTGTGACTGAATTCCCACAGTGGAATATGAATTGGCCCAGATGGGCCAAGGCCATACAGGATGCTTGATTACTACCTGTATGGACCAATTGAGTTTTCCAAGGAATTCTGAGTAATTTATGCTTTGACAATGATTGAAACAATTGATAAACTCTGATAGTTTCCCTTAGAATAGTCCTGATGAGAATTGACAAACCAACTCCTGCAGGACCAGGTGGTTGGGGTCCTCAAATGATCTTCTGGTAGCTGCCAGGGAATTGCTGGACTGAATAGCTGAAAGATCCTCCTTCAAAATTGGGGATGGATTGGGACTTTATTTGGAATCACGTAATTTGGTCCTGAAAATGTCACCATTGGATTGCTGAGCAAAAATGGTGCATAATGGTATATTATACCATATATATGCACCACTTCTGGATCCTTGAGTGCAGAGTGCATTGAGGAAGAAAAAATCTTCCCCTGAACTTGAGGGTAATCCTTGCTTGGAACTGAGCTGGTGGCCTCTGGTGGTTTCCAGAGGCCATGGGCTGAATTGTGGTTCTTGGCCAATTTTGGGTCCTAAGGGGTTTTGGGGCCAAACCTGGCCTTGGGGGCTGATGAGCTGCCCCCTTGGCCCCTTTTGGCCTCATTGGAATTGGGCCAAAAGGGTCCCAATGGTCCCACAGACCGCAGACTGTGGGCCATAGAGGCCATAGGGGGCCTAAATGGCCCAAAAAGGTCATTTAGGTCAAAACCCCCATAATATAAGGGGTTGGCCCAAGGGCCCTGGTGGTGGCTAGAGGGGCCATAGGCCCCTGAAAGACTGAAAAGACCCCCAGGCCCAAAAACAAGGGTAATGGCCTGGGGGTTGGTGAGGTGGAGAATTGGTCAATAATGCCAATTAAGGCAGGATATGGCCAAGAGGCCATAGAGCACCAAGAGGGTACAATTGGCCATAAACATAATATATGGCCAATTGACCATAAAGTGGGTTCAGGCTAGAATTGGAACAACACCCATTGGGGGTGATTGTTCATGGTTGTGACATTACCCCCCTACATTGAATGGTGAGCTCCTGAGCACCAAGATAAGGTACAAGCCTGTTGAGGCTGTTGAGACAGATTGGGCCTAGGGATTCCAGAGGTATTGAATCTTGAAAAGAATTTTCAGACTGGTAAAGAGGTTGGCATATGAGATGATGTTGACTTGGTCTTCTCTTGACATTTGGCTTTGGGAATTTTGAAAAATTGAATTGGCATAAAGATTTGGGCATTAAGAATTATAAGAAGGAAATTTTTGAGGAAAATATGAAGAACAAAAGATAACAAAGAAGCTTAAAAATAATAAAAGAGAATCTTGAGGGGGATTCCAATCTTCACCACAGATATTGAAAGTTGATTTGAAATGTCCAAGGACCTGGAAAACAAGATTTGATGCCAGGTGCTCACAGAGTGGCCAAGGTGATGTTTTGAAAGATTGTAGACCCCTCAGGTAATTGCACACAAGGAGAGGAACTTACTTTTGATACTTACCACCCCCGCCAGTGCCATAAATTAAGAAATATTGATGAGAGAATGTATTGAAAAGTAATTACTTGGAAAAAAAGGATTAAGAAGAAGAATGGTCCATTTCCCCAAGTGGAAATGGCCATAGATTGGAATTTGATGATGAAATCCAGGCAAAAAATATGTGTCAAAAATTGCAAAGTCCTCACAGAGTGGCCAAGGTGATGCTTACAACAGAAAAGAGTAGAATACCTCTAAAGGTGCATACCAGGAGTGGGACTTACATTTGGTAATTCCTCTCCCCACCAAGCACCATAAAAATTAATCTCTTGAAGAATTGGGGCCTGGCTTGTCAGGATATCAAGAATGGAAATCCTTGACAAGTTCAGGGCAATTCTTGAGGTTTTGGGCTGGTTCCCAAGTGGATCTTTCTGGGTCTTGACTGAAACCTTTCCATTCCACCAGGTACCATAATCTTCTTCTCTTGAACTTTGATTGCAGTATTTGAGAGACTTCCCATTCCTCTTCTTCTTCCATGATGATTGGAGGAGGAGGCTCTTGATCCCAGTTTGGGATTGTTGATGTCTTGACTGGTTTAAGGAGGGGAATATGGAATACTGGATGGATGGATTTCCATTGAGATGGAATCTTGAGGTGATAAGCATGAGTACTTATTCTCTTCAAGATTGGAAAAGAACCCAACCATCTTTCAGACAGTTTTTTGGTGGGTCTAGTTGATTTGATGTTCTTGGAAGAAAGCCATACCATGTCACCAGGATTGAGAGCAGGCGGATTTGCTCTACTTTTATCTGCACACCTCTTGAACCTGTTTATGGCAACTTCAAGTGCTCTCTGGACATCTTGCTGTACTTATTGGATTTTTGTTGATAAATTTCCAGCAGGAGTGTCTTGAGTAATGTGAGCTGAGCCAAATTGTGGATCTCTTCCATAAACAGTAAAAAATGGTGATTGTTTTGTTGAAGAGTGATCAGAGTTATTGTAGAAAGATTCAGCCAGAGGGAGCCAGGTGTTCCAATCATCTTGATGCTAACTGACATAAATCTAAAGGTACTGTTTTAGTATCTGATTTACCCTGTCTGTCTGTCCATCAGTTTCTGGATGGTAAGCAGTTGACAGATATCTTGAAATCTTGAGCCGCTGACAAAGATTGGTCCAAAAGGAAGAAACAAAAAGTGAACCTCTATCACTGAAAATGCTTGAAGGAAGGCCATGATTTGAGAAGATATTCTTGATGAATAAATGGGCCAAATCCAGCAAAGTGATTGAAGACATTGTGGGAGTAAAAAACACCATTTTTTAGAACGTTTCCACTATTACCAGAATTGAATCAAAAGAATCGGACAGTGGAAGTTGAGTGATAAAGTCCATTGAAAGACAAATCCAAGGACCATTTGGAATTGGTAGAGGTTTGGGGAGTCCAAACTTCTTGTGATGAATATTCTTGTTTCTTGAATACTGTTGACAGGATGAGACATAATCCTTGATGAATTGATTCATGCTGGACCAGTTAAAATCACGCTTGACAAGTTTGAGAGGCTTCTCTTGGCCAGGGTATTCAGCTAGAGGTGAATCATGGCGCCTTTTGAGGATTCTGAGCTGAATTGTGGGGTCATTTGGGACTACCACCCAATCTTTGAATAAGAGAAGTTGGGAAGAGGAATTAAGAGAATAATTTTGGACAGATTTACCTTTACCCAATTCTTGAAGAATACTTCTGTACTGAGAATCTTGCCATAGAGCCTTCTGAATTGAATCAATGAAATTTGAAAAAGATTCCACCTTGACTGCAAAATATCTTGAAGGTTGGACTTCATCCTGCTTGATGAGGTATTGAGATTTCTTTGGATTCTTGCTGATGAAATCCTCCTCCCTCTCTGGATAAATGTCGTCCCAACATAATAAAGCACCTGGAAGAGTAGCTAGGCAGCCAGGGCGGTAAGTGATTGAGAAGTGAAATTAAGAGAGTAATTCAGCCCAGTGGGCTTGACGGCGAGTAAGGACTTTTGAGGACATGAAGTATTTGAGTGAATAATGATTGGTTAGAACTTCAAAAGACAAAGAAAGCTAAAGAAGGAAAGCCCTCTAGCGCTTGAGAGCCCAGACTATTCCAAGGAGTTCCTTGTCATGAATCTCATAGTTGAGCTCTTCTGGAATATGCTTGTGGCTGTCTAATGTAATGGAATGTTTTCCTGGGTCAGAGACCTGACTCAGTACAGCATCCAAGGCATAATTGGATGCATTGGTCTCTACAATGGTAGGTAAAGAAGGATTGGAGCAGTGGTGGAAGCCTCTTTGAGTTTGTGAAACTGACTAAGAGCTTCCTCATTGAGGGGAAACATTAATCTTTCTTGAGGAAACTGGTGAGTGAATTGATTTTCTTTGGATAATTCTTGATGAAAAGGCAGTAAAAGTTTGCAAAGCCAAGGAATGATTGAAGAGCCTTGAGGTTTCTTGGAGATGGTCAATTAAAAATCTTCTAGACTTTTGCTTGGTCCATATTGAGGCCTTCAGAAGAAACAACATAACCTAGATACTCAACACTAGTAACATGAAATAGGAACTTAGAAGCCTTAGCAAAGACGTTATTGGTCTGAGTCTGAAAAGAACAGTGGACACATGAATGCTATTTTCTTCCTCAGATTTGGAAAAGACCATAATTTCATACAAATAAGCCACAACATAAACATCAAGAAGATCTTGGAAAATATCATTGACAAGATTTTGAAAGGAGGAAGGAGCATTGGTTAGGCCAAATGGCATAACCAAGTACTCATAACTGCCATATTTAGTTCTAAAAGCTGTCAAATGTTCATCACCCTCCTTGATTCTGAGCAGGTTATATGCCCCATGCAAATCTATCTTGGAGAAGATAGAAGAACCATTAAATAAATTAAGAAGCTGGTTCATAGGAGGAACAGGATACTTGTTCTTCCTAGTAACAGCATTGAGTTTTAACAAAGAGGACAGGTGCTCCTGTTGAAGAGGAGCTTGGCCGTATGAAACCTTTCTCTAGATTCTCTGAAATGTAGGCCCTGAGTGTATCTGACTCCTGGTTTGATGAAGAGTAGATCACTCCAACTGGGGGTAGAGACCCCTCCAGCTCAATATGATGATCACAGGCATGGTGAGGAGGAAGTTTCTCTGCTTTCATCTCAGAGAAAAAATACAAGTACTGGTGATAGACACAGGTAAAAACCTTCATGACAGTTTCTACCTCTTCTGGCTCTTCCTCTTCATCCCACAACTCCTCTGGGGAGGAAGCTCCATATTCCAAAGAAGAGATAAAGTGAAGATACAGAATTATCTTTTCCAAGATCTTGAATCTCTTTATATACTTCATCTCTAGAGGATAGTAATGACAGATGGGAATTAAGGGAAGGAATATGGACAGAATATGGAAATAATGGTGCTCTAGAATCACCAACTAGAGCTGCACATGATTTGGCAGAATAAAAGTCATTACTTAAGGATTTTTCAGGATCATAATAGTCCTTATGATCAGAATCAAAGGTGATCAGCCCTTGCCTCCAATCAATAGCTGGATTGAAATGATTGAGAAAGTCAAATCCCAATATGAGGTCTTCTCCCTTGGGAGTATCAATGACTAAAAAGTCCCATTCAAAGCTTGGGAATGAAGGAAGCTCAACCATATATTTAGTATGGTGAGTCACAAATAAGGAAGGGGACTCAGAGGAGTCCAAAATGATGAGAGGAATCTCCTCTAGGATTTCTTGCATAGTCAAAGAATATTTGTGAACAAACTGCTTTGCAATAAATGAGTTGATAGCACCAGAATCAATGAGAATACTGTAAAAAACATCAGAAAGAGAAGAAAAAACAAAGAATTTAAGAGAATTTTTGACACCAGTATTCAGAACGCACAATTGTGCTCTGGATTGAAAACAGTGAAGGCCATTGAACACAACATTATCTTCACTCATGCTTTTCCCTGGCTGGGAAAATTGCCTGATGGTTGGGAAAGCTTGTTTTGAGGCCTTTTGAAACAGGACTCAAGACTATGCTTCCTACCAAAATAGGTACATAGACCCTCCTTGATTCTTCTCTCTTTTTCAGAATTCATTAACTTGGAGTCTTTATTCAACAAAGAAGAATGGGGCTTGTCCCTCTTCTGAAAATTCTTCTTCTTCTTTTGACTTGAGCTTGAAGAATTTTGAGGATGAGAAGAATTTGACTTTGAGGATTCAGGCTTCTTCTCTTGATTATGACTCTTCTCTTTTTGCCTCTAATGGTACCTGGTATCAAGCACCAGGGTAACATCTATTAAGTCTTGAAGAGAGTCAATTCCTGAAGGATGGGAGGCCAACTGATCCAAAATCCTGGATGGCAATCCCTTCCTGAAATGATGGATGAGAGCCCTTTCACCCCAATCCCCAATTCTTGAGACCACCTTCTAAAATCAGCAATGTATAATGATACATGTCCACCTTCTTTAATTCTTAAAGAAGCCTATTCTTGCTCAGCTTTTCTGACTTCATTTGGGTCCCAAAATAAGGTGAAGAGTTGAGATTCAAATAAGTTCCATGAATTGAGAAGGTAATCTGGATCTTGATTGATGATATTGGAAAGATAAGGCTCAATCCATTTTGCAGCCCTGCCAATGATAAATGAAGTGGAATAAGGAACCTTCTTTATGTCTTGAGATAAGCTTGCCGTATCATTATAAAAGATTAATTTGCAAGACTGAATGAAGCTTCTGACTTTGAAGGGCCGAGTCGCATCAAAGCATTCTGGTGCCTTCATAGATGGAGTCTTGAAGGCTGGTGGTCTTTATGACTCAGAGAATCAATCTGCTTGAAAATTGGCCATAATTTGAGTCATCTGCTGCATAATGGCCAATAAGGATGGTTCAGTTTTTGAATTTTATTACTTTCATTGTTGAGTGAAGCTTCTGGCCTGAGTACCTTTGAAAATTCAATTAGTAAACTGGTTACTTCTTGTGGTAAGACTGATTTAATATCATCCCCATTATTTTTAATATTAGTTTTTCTGGATTCTTTGTTTGAATTTGCTTCTCCATAATCATTTCCATTTGTAGGTTGATTACCAATAATATATTCCAAGCTTTTACTTAATTCTTCAGATTCTTTAGGTTTTGAGATTGAGTTAATACTTTCTTCTTGAATTATATGGTTTTCTTGAGGTTTTAGATCTTGATTTGTGGTAATTTTGTACTTGAGGGGAATTTCTCTTAAGGAATTTAATGCTGCTGTATAAATATTGGAGTTAAAATCCCTTTCTTCTGCTGTGAAATTTATTACTGTTGCAACTGGTTTGATACTTAACTTTCAAATTTTTTTTAAATATTACTTTTGAAAGGGAGTTTAATTTGTTTATAGGTGAGAGCAGCTTGGTGAGTGGTTTTCTTATAATGTCTTCATGATTATTGAAATTATCACTGTTTATGGCTTGAGATCTTTGGTTACAAGTATTTTCTTTTCTCTTATTGAGGTTAAAATTCCTGTAAGGTTTCTTTCTTTGGGCTTTGAATTGATATTTTCTGTATTAACTGAAGCTAATTCCACTTTTATTTCCCTTTTATTTTCAGAGTCTTTTATTTCTTCTTCCTTAAATACTTGGTGAGGATGTTCTTATGAGATTTCCTGATTGTTAGAGCTTGGTTTTTTTCTACTGTTAACTCTTTCCACTAAGCTAATTTTGTAGCTGCACACACTTCCATTTCTTCTGGTAGGTTTTCTCTCCATCCTACTTTCTGTGGTTAACAAATTGGTAAGCAAAGTCTTCTTCCATCTGGCTCTATATAGCTGAATATTCCCCTTTTTTATAGAGAAAAATCCAATCTTATGTTGTTATCTGCAAGGAAGGGTCTTCCCAATACTGTGTGAACTTCTCACCTTGCCACAAAGAGGTGTATATTTCTTTTTTCCCCAAGTAATTAGAGCAATAGGAGTAAATTCTGCTAATCCAACTATTGAGGTACAGTGACCACCAATTTGCCTTAAATTCATATTGAGGCATCTTTTAGTGAGTCCTGCTTTTATTTCTGAATCTTCTGGTATAATGTTCAATTTTGATCCTGTATCTACTAATGCCATTATTTCATGTCCTTCTTCCCCTAAATATACTTGCATAAATCCCAATGGGCAGTAGTAATGAATTTTGGTTTGTTCATAATCTACCAAATTATGGTTTATGAGTTTGGCTTAAATTTCCTTTTTATCAAGTGAGTTGATTGATTTTCTTTCTTCTGTTGTCAAATTTTTAAGTTGGTTTATAGCTTTAGGTGACATAATAAGGTCTTGTTCTAAGGTGAGACTTATTTTCTGCTCCAAAACCTTTTTGATAATTTGACTCATAACCTCTTGAAATTCTGTGTGTTCTTGCTTGATATCCTTGTTTTTGACAGTACTTTGAGTCAATTCCTGCTTCTTTCCAGAATACTGTTTTCCTTTAACTTCTGAGCTAACTTCTTCTTCCTCTTTCATCTCTTGAGGTCTCTTGAATTTAGTGGTAATAATTTGTTTTCCACTGTACCCTTTTCATCTTCAATATAGGCTCCAGGTATGTTTGCTTTCTTTTTTAGTGGTGTTTTCATTGATTTTGGTAATGACTTTGTTGGTTCTTCACTTGGATGCTCATTTCTTGAGGATCTTTGTTTGGTGTTTCTTAATCCATAATCATTGAGAAATCAATCAATTTTTGATGATATAGTTGGTGGCTGCCAGCTTCCCCAATCTTCAAATTTGGCTATAGAGGTTGAAATTTCATTTTTCTTTGCTTGAATTATGTTCACTTATTTTGGTTTGTGTGATGATTCTTTGGCTTAATCTCCTTTACCTTTCTTGGTAAGTTCTTCTTGTTCTTTTGCAAATTCTTCAACTAATCTCTTTGAAGAGGTTTTCCATCTGTTGGTACTCTTTGCCAATTGGGAAATAAGAATCCACCTCCTTGTCTTGTGACCGGTTTTTTATTCTGATATCCAAAGTAGCTGAATCTATTCACTGAATGTCCTTCCTCCAGACAGTAATAACATTTGACATAGGGTTTTGGTATGTTTTGTACGGGTGTATAAGGAATATGCCTTTGTGAAAAAGGTGGTAAGTTATCTTTTGGGTACCTTAATTCATTTTCCTGCTTGAATACCTGTTCTTTTTTATTAAGAGGCAGTACTTCTTCTGTAAATTCCTTACTTTTCTGGATGAAATCCTTCATTTCCTTCCTTTTTTCTTGATCCTGGATCCTGGGTCTTTTTTGTTAATTAATTTTCTTATTAATCTCTTTCAGTTGATTTAAGGCATTTACATGGTTTCATCTTCAAATTGAACTTTCTTTCCTTGTGTATTATCTATATGTGGATGATTGAATTTGAAATTAGATATTTTTTCTTCAGCTCTTTCCCTTGATATGATCACTGTTTCTAGCTCTTGCTCTATATAGCTCTTCAATAATTTCATTTCTGGTACAATATATCCACCATCCCTTGCTTGGGTCATCACCTTATATCTTCTCATTTCCTTAATTATGGAAGTCTTGATTTCTGTTTAAATAATTGAATAGAGCTCTTCATTATGCTCAAATTCCCTTCTACTGTATCCATATTATAAACATAATTTGTGATCTTTTCATGTTCTCCAATGAATATTTTGTATTAAGCTAGGTTGCTAATTCCACCTTCTCTTTTGATATTATTGAAAAGCTTCTCAAAATATTCTGGTCTATATCTTCTGTCTGGCTCTACTCTTCCCCATTCTGTGGTATGTTCTTCTTTGAGTTGTGTCCAGTTCTTCTCTTCATATCCTTTCATTGATTCAATTTTCTCCTTAAATTTTTCAGATTCTGACATAAAAATAACCTGTCTGGCTCTATCTTTTCCACTGGCTACTTCAATTTCAGCTGCTTCTTCCACTCCCTGGATGAATTTTTCTACTTCATTATCATCAAAATTAAGATTATAATCTTTAGACCTTATCTTAACAATAGGAGAAGTTACCTTAGTAATTTCCTTTTTTAATGGACTTGGATTGTTTGCTGTGGATGAAAATACTATCTTTTGGATACTCTTTGATCTTTGTTCTGTTTGGGGTGTGGATGTTGCTCTAGGGCCAGGTGTAGGTGATATTGGTGAATCTTCAGGCCTAACATGCCTTGGTAATGTGGGTTCACTTGGACTAGCTCCAGGTGTTTAAGATGTTTTTTCTCTTCTTTTTACTTTCTTTTCCTTTTTGTTAACAATAACTCTTGCATTTTAATCAACAGACTTTGGATCTGTAATGTTTGACCCTCTTCTTCACTTTCTTCTGAATACTGTCCTTCTACAGTATCTTCAGGAAATGGTGGTAATTCAGATGTTGATTGTTGATCCATTTATACTTGATAAACTGATCCTTCAAATTCTTTTTTACTTTTCTTGTTTCTATTTTCTTCTTGAATTATCTTGAAGAAAAATCTCCTTAATTCTTCCTTTTTCTTCTGTTCTGTTCTTGGTGTTGCAATAAGTAAATCAATATCCTGGGGTGTTTGATATTATGGTGTTCCTTCTTTTACTAGATAATAAAAATGGTAAAATTGATTTGAGGATTGTGAGGGTGATGACAATGATGATTTGGAATGTTATTTGCTTCCAGATTCCAGATTGTATAAATGTGTTGATGGTTACTGCTTTATCAATAATAAAAAATGGGTGAGGTAGGTTGATTTGATTATCTTCTTTATTGATGATTTGACTTTTGATCAAGAGGCTGACAGTTCAAGCCACTGTTGGGACACCAGATGTGGCACTCGTGTTGGTGTGGGATTGGATAAGGCAGTCCTTGAGTGGGAAATCACAAGTTAAAAGTTTTGAATTGCTGAAATAATCCTATAACCAGGGGTGCTAATGGTGCTTTTGCTTCCCCTCTGAATATACTAACCAATCTCCCTACACAGCTCATAAATCAATATTCAAGATTGTTTATTTATAGCTAGAGAAGACTTTTTCAACAGTCTATGTCAGACCTAATCAATAATCAGTATAATTATAAAATAATGCTAATTTAAAATAATAAATTTTTAGGTGATTTCAAGATAATAATATAATAGTTGAGTAGATTAATAGTAGATATAATATTACTGAGTGATGATTTAAGTTGTTTCTTCTATTAATAGTAGTAGATTTTTCAATGGGTAATAGCTTAATATGAGAATGATAATAATTTGTTTATTGATTAAATTTTTGTAACTGATAAATAATGTAGATAATATTTTAACTATAATGTTGATAATAATGATAGTGATAGCTAATAAGTAGCATTAATTAAATATGATAACACCACTTTAATTCTGGGAGAAATACTGGTGAAGGTTAATGAATATCTTACTCCTTATAATAGTAATAATGGATGATATTAAATAATAATATTTACCAATAGAAACAGTTATGAAACTATTAAGGTGTATCTTTGTTTTAATTTGATAACAAAATATCAATATAGTTTCTCTTCTAGTGAGAAGAGTATAATATAGATATTTTATTAAATGTTAGTATTTGACTAATAGATAAATCTATAATATAGGAAGACCTACTGTTAACTAAAGCCACTTATAAATCACTATTAGAGTAATGTAATAATAATAATTTATAGATTAACCTACTAGTAAGGGATGAATAATTATTCTACTTCTTGTTATATAATTCATTGCATGAGGAAAAAGGAGAAAATGAGAGAGATAGGCCTCCTTTTATGCTGTGAGAAGTACCCATGGGCTCTCCATGTAAAGCTTCATTCTTGCCCTTGAGATAATTTTTCTGGTGTTAATTTTTGTAACAAAAGTCAGATGACTTATCTGTTACACTGCATTAGTAATCTTCCACAGCTTTGAGGAATTAATGCTGGTGAGTAAGATTGAGAATGGTGTCATATTATTGAGATATTTTCACCATTGCTTTGGCAAAAATTAAGATTGAGATGTTTTCCTTGGTGGGGATTTTGAAAAAATATCAGGTGACTTCTACTTTACACTGCTTTAGTCAGCTTGCACATCCTTGAGGAATTAATGCTGGTGATTAAAAGGATGAAGATAATGTCATGTGAATGAGCCCTTGCATAATATGTTTGTAAGATTTATTTAATCCCAGGAGATCATGCTGTGTAATGTGGGGATAGCTTATGAGTTTTGATATCTGATTACTGTAATTTCTGTGAAGCTCTGAGTTTAGTGTGTTTTGCATGCATGCAGTTAGTTTGATTTAAATTATTTTCAATTTGATGATCCTGTGGCTGTGTAATGTCTAGATCTTATGCATGTGGACTGAATAAGCCTTATTTGGGCTCCTGTATTGTTGTGTAATTTTCAAGCGCTCAGTGGATTTTCATGTATTGAGTTTTATTTGATACTGTCAGCTGATCCTTGTGCTTTTCAATCTTCATTTTGATAATTGTAATTCTTATTACTATAATCTTCCTGATGGAATTAGGGTGGATATAATAATACAATTTTACTTTTTCCATGTAATTGTTTTGAGTTTTCTGTATGAATTAAGCCTATATTGTTGATTCTATAAGGCTTATATGTAATTTTTCTTGTATAACTCCATAAGATTTGATTCCTCTATTATTCATTTAATTATGGAAATATGTGGGTTATTTTTATTCTGAATGAAGAATTCTTCCTCTTCTCCATGCTAGTGCTGTTATTACTGTTTTTTTGTGATTTTGGCAATTTTATTTGAGTGATGAACTCCTGATTTAGTTATTGAGATCTTGATTCTCCCAAATTTTCATGTTTAAATTACTTTAAACTGGTCCAAAAGTTATGGAATACCACAGTTCATGTCAATTACAAAGTATTGTCTTTATTCACATTTCATAGATCAATAATGTTCTTTTGTGGTTCTTTATGCAAGCCTGTGAGATATGTATGGCATACCCATAAGGTCAGAAATAAATTTATTCACAGTTGATTTAGTCTTAAACAGCCTTATAAATTGAATTTCAAAGGAAAATATCAAAAAAATAAGTATAGCTATATTTTGGATAAGAAAAGTCATAATTATTATGTCATTTTTGGATTCTACACCAAAAATAACCTAAGGTAACCCATGGGGTGTTATGCCCAAAAATGGTTATTTCTTATGATATTAGAGGGTTTAAGAATCTCACAGTGCAATTGCAACCTTTTTAACATTTTTTGAAGATGGTTAAATTTAAGCTTAATTAAGCTGAAATTTAAAGTTTCATAAGGTTTGTGCAAACTTACCAAGATTTAGTTAGTTTTCAGGTGTTGTGTATAATTACTGGATTGGCTCAAGATTTGTCGTACAGAATGTAAATCCTTTGTGAGCTCAATGTAAAAGGGTTTAAGGCCATTGTGAGCCTTAGGGGTAATTTCATATACCCAAAGGACCACAAATACAAAATTAACATATAAATATAAATAAAATATATTTATTTATATTATTAAAATGAAAATCAAAATATAAATATAAAATTATATTCACAATGAAAAATTTAATTACAATTTAAAAATAAAATTACATTAAGTTTTGAAATTGTAAAATTACATTTATACTTGAAAAAGTGAAGTAAAAATGAATTTTTAACAAAATTGTAAAAAAATAAAGAAATTTGGAAAAAAGTTAAATAAAAATTATTATAACTCTTTATCCAATAAATAAACATATAAAAATTATTTCACCATTTCATTCCTCATAAAAAATCAGGTGGGGTCACCTCTGGGTGAAAATTTTGTAACTCAACTCTAAATAAGCTTAAATTAAGTTTTTAGTATTTTCTGTATGAAAATTGAAAATCCTCAAAATCTTAATTTAATTCACATCACATGTAGTGTTAATCACCAAAATTTGTGTTAAAATTGAGGTGTTGTGTATATTTTAGAAGTTATGAGGAATTAAAGTATTTTCAATTAAATTCAATTAAAATGTCAAAATGTGCGTGTGTATTACATAAGTGAACTTTGATTTACATATGAGGTATCAATTATTACTGTATTGAAATGTACAACTCAATTGAATTACATATGTAAATTATAAGTATAATAGATGATGAGGAATTAAAAGAAAAATAAATTGGAAAGATTAAATTTGGGGGGGAAAGGAACTCCAGCTCTAAGGGGGAGCTAGACCCCCAAAATCCTTGCTGACAGGCGTGGGATGTCAAAATTCATGCAAAAGTTCATCACTCTTGGCCTGGAATTGAGTTACAGGGTCTGTGGACTCAATTGATGATGAGGTTTCGATACCAACTGGGATAGTTTTATCTGTTGCCAAGAGGGTAAAACTACCCTTAAGATAAACTAATCATAGTAAAAACAGTTTTAACTGGTTTCTACATCTCTTACACACATTCTGACGTGTTTTGAAGGCTCTAGACCAGGTATTGTTATAGTAATGGCTGATTTAAGGGTCTAAAATGGCTAAAACTGGCTAAAACCAGCCCTTTTTGGTCTAAACCAGGGTTCAATGATGCCATAATTGGCTTTTCTGTTGACAGACTGTTTTTCACGACTGAAAAGAGTAAATTTTACTTTTGGAGTAAGAAAATTGATGGCTTTAAAAGAATGTCTTCTTTGCCCCACTTTTCTCTTCATGTTAGAATCTTTTCCTTTTATAATTAGTTTAAACATTGTTAAACCAATCAATAAAAGATTCCAACCACCTTTATTAAATCCTTTTTTAACCTTTTAACCACGTTAAAAAATCATTATAATCATTTTTTGTAACTCTTATAATCATTTTTACCCCTGAACCACCCCAAAAGTGAATTAAAGCATCTTTCATCACTGTTAACTTTGTCACTTTGTTTCCAAATTCACTCTGGCCACTTTTGGGAGTGTTTTCTCTTTAATATTCTTCTTAAATACTCTGTTCTTTAGTTAATTTCTTGCAGTTCATTGCTCAATTAATTCCAATTGAAATTGCTCTTGAAGAAATTTCTTTTGTAGCCTTAAAATATCTCTTGTAGAGTATTTTTTGGATAAATTTTTATTGTTGGTAAAACAATAAATCTTTATAATATTATTGTTTTATACTAATAAAGTTATAAACAATAAAATTGGCGTGTTTTCTCTTAAAAATAATATTTCTTACTATTTTTAATTGATTTTTACCTTATACAAATTTTGAGGACAGGAAAAGTACTTGATTTCTAATCAAAGTTTCATATCCACACCTTACAGCCATAGCATGGCTTTAAATAAATAAAACGGCAAAACCCTCACAGAAAGCTGGGACAAAGAAAAAAGACCAAACAGAGCTGGGGTACCCAGATTTTTGGATCTGCAAGAAATTAATTAAGGTTTTCCACCTGTATTGGAGGATTTTAAACCTTATTTCAGCTTTAATATTAGACTTTAATCCAACCGGAAAGCTTAAACTGGTTTTATCCCAATTTGGACAGGAATTTCAAGCTTCCAAAAGTTAAATTCCAGTATGCAAGCTTGAAATCAAGTTTTTAAGAATTGTAAAAGCTTAAATAAGAGTTAAACCTCAAAGCTTAAAGTATCAAAATCTTATCAAAAGCTAATATTTGGTGTGTATTCTTCTTTTATGTGAAAAAACAACATAACTTGAAAAATTCATTAAAAATCCAATTCTTAATGGATTTGCTTGAAAATTTAAAACAGCTTACAAATCAATGTCATCTGTGTTTAAATTAAATTTTAAGTATCTTTATTTTGAAGTTTTAATTGCTAGCTAGCCTTAATATTAACGCTTTTAATTATTCTTGAAGAAAATTAAGATTTTCTTAAAAATTAATTAAAAATTCAGTTTAAGATATTTTTGCTTGAAAATTTATTTTCAAGCTATTCATGTGATTAAATTTAATATAAATAATACTATGTTATATTAAAACTTAAAGTAATTAATCCAAAATAGTATTAAATTTACTTGGAGTTAAGAAAAACACTGGTACATTTAAATTGGAATGAAAAATAAGTCACCTTATGTCAAGAGCCTTATTTTCAAGTATTAATTTCATCTTTGACCTTAGCACGCCCTCTACATCCATTTTGAAACATGGTAGATTCTCATTAAGCATAAAAATAGCCTACACATCACAATTATCACTGAAATCAATTAGACATTTTAAAGAAGTAATATTTCACTAATTATAAAATATTATCATTAAAGTAATTTCTTAATTACTTTATTCTCTATCAATTTTAATTTAAAGAATTGAAATCATAGAAATCAGATCATTGTTTTAATCACCAATAATATTTTTTATTGTATAAAACTATTGTCTTAGATATCTTTTTTAAAATGCACAAATTCCTCTTAGAAACTCAAATCTTATTTTATCATGAAAAAGTTATTTTTATCTTTTGATATATTGATTTTTGGCATTTTCTTAGCTTATAAACATTATTTCATATAATAACTGTTGTTTTTTGACTTGTTGTATCAAAAAAATACTATACGTAAGTTTTCTTTAAAGTTCTATGTTTTTTTATCTATTAATAGTTTTCTATGTAGAGTTTTTCTATACAGATTATATCTGCACAGTTTATATGATCATTTCTTTATAAATACTATTTATATTATTTATAAGTGGATAAATATTGATATTTTCCATGTGCAATTGTCTCATTAGGAGCTTTACACTCTTTATTGTTAAAATTTGCAGTGACTATAAAAAGATTGAAATAATCATATTTTATTATAATTATTAAGATTTTTCTATTATCATTAAATCATTAAATAATGATAAGAATTTCTTTTTTTCCTATAATTCTTTTTAATAATTATATTAAATTTGTGGGTTTAATATTTCATTATATTATATTTTCTACTGAGGACAGTCATAGTACTCTTGATATTTTCTACTATTATCAAGAGTTTCATAGACAAACCTTATACTTTCACCTGTAAAGTTTTGTTGGATATACTCAAAAATTTTAAGCTTGGCTAAATTTTCTTTATTACAAGCTTTTACTCACGATACAATTTTTACAAAGTCTATTTCTTTGAAAGGGATTGCTTCATTCCTTCCTCCTCCTTGTTTTTGAATTCAATCAAGGTTCTTTCCATATTGAACACATTTTCCATGGCTGTCTTTTCCTTCATTGGAATTATGCAATTCTGAGGGTAAGGTTTGTTCCATTTGGGCTTTTCCCTTCTGATTGCTCTTTGTGGTTTGCTTGCCCTTTTTGGCACTTGTTGAGGTGGGCTTTTTCTTGTGGAGGCTCAAGGATCTTCCACAGGGTGGTTTTCCTTCTTCTGGTCCTCTGACAAAATGTTTTTTTTTCAACAAAGCTTTTATATTTTGGACTTGTTCTTTGCAAGACATGGGTTTCCAACCCTTGAGAATTTTTTGAGTCTTTTCTGGGCCAAAAACCTTCTTTACCTGAACCTAATAGTTCATTGTCGATATCCACAAGCTGGGCAGAATTTCCCACTCCTGATACTTTGTTTCCATAAACCAGTTCTTTTACTGAGACTGGTATATTTTAACTGCTTCCTTCTGAAAGTTGTTCAGATATGAAAACAGGAATAGCGGTTATTTCAGCTTGTGGATTCTCAAGAAGATTTTTAAAAGTGCCTGCTAACATTTTGGAACTGGTGGAAGTTCTGGAATCCTCCATTTGTGCCGCTCCTCTGGGCTGACATTCTTGTCTTTTGGATTTTTGACTTGAATTTCCTGGTCCAGTTTCATTTGATTGGATTGAGTAGTTACTTCCACTTTTATTAGGAGTCATTCCATGTGAATTTAAAGCAAATAAGAATAATAAATGGATTTAACTCACCTGCTGGACCTTTAAAGGGTTCTTTTGTAAATAAACCCCTTGATACTGGACTGGTTTGAATTTCAATGCTTGACTCTGAGATACTAGAGTCAGAACAGCTTCTTCTTATGAATGAAACTAGGGAAAACAAAGAAGCTTAGATATTCTATTAATGAATGATAGTAAAAAATAACTTATTAGCTCATCTTATTGAACAGAGTTTTTTCAATTTAATTTATGGCAAATTTTTTCATAAATAAATAAAATTGTCTAAAGAGCAAAGAAAATTTATTTTTAAGTAAATATCTTTAAATTTTTAATTTTATTGTTTAATTTTTCATTTTCTTTACAGAAATAACAGTTATGAAATTAATTAGTTATTCATCAAAATTGTATTATTATTCAAGTTATACTAGAATAACTCAAAGAATAAATTTGGAGTATGTGATGTGAAAAAGCCACTAGTTAGACAATAGAAATTTATTTCAAATCATGAAATAGTATATTGATTCAAACAATATTTTCAAGGAGAAAAAACTTCATCAATATTAAAAAGATTATTTAGAAGGGATAAGTACCAAAAAAGCCAACATTAAAGTAAATATGGCAATTTTAAGTCAACATACACTAAAACAAGGTCTATAATAAGGTCTATGTCCCATAAATTGGTTGAAACAATGGCCAGTCCCACAAATTTAAGGTTTTTCTGTGAAACTCTTGATAATAGAAACAAATATTGAGAGTACTATGGCTGTCCTCAGTAAAGAATATAATATAATAGAAATTAAAACCACAAATTAATATAATTATTAAAAATAATTATCTATCAAAAGCAATTTGATTATTGTTGAATAAAATGGAGAATATGATACACGATGTATATAGAAAGGGGTTTTTGAAAGTATAATTGGCAAACAAACAGCAAAAGAGGAGGGAGGGGAGTGGTGAGTTTGGTGCAATAGAAATGAGTGGAAGGGGGGAAGACCAAGGGGAATATGCACAGCAATGAGAAGAAAATGGGAACTGGGAAAAAATGAAGCCAGTGAGAAAAAAAGAGAAGGGCCTGTCAGGCAAAGATGGTCTTTTATACCAGGGTGAGGCTGAACCAGTCAGGGAAATGAAAGCTCATTTGCAGCTGATGCTGCAGATGAAAAGGGAAATGGTTGTGTGAGGCAGGGGAACAGAGGGGTTCTGACTGAGTATAGCAATTGGAATGTTATACTCAGTCAGATCCCCTTCACTGGTGTAAGGAGGCACCCAATTGCCCATGAGGGCTTTGTTAAATTTTAATGGGGCCTGAATTCCACAAATGCACCATGCAGAAACGTACATGGGGAATTTGATCACAGGTCATTGTGGCAAGCATACTACCATTATGGCTGGGTGATAGGGTTTGAACAAAGGGTCGGGAGGCTGTATGACAAGTCAACACAGCATGAGCTTGGGTTTATTGATTGTGCAGGTCTCCTTTGGTGTCATTATTGAAATGCTCAGTGGCTGAACATTTTATTTGCAAACCTGTTGAGCTATTGATATATTGATATTAAATGCACCCCTGCTGAGCAACTCCTATGTTATCTTCATAAGCACTCAATCCAAGAATTTGGCACAACATTGGAAGTCATTTTGGGCAAACTGAGCATTTCATGTGCTTAGGTAAAGTGCTCAGAAGTGGGCTTTCCAGTGAACTATTGTGAAAAGTTCTCCAATCATGGAATTCCAAAATCTTCCATAGTGAGATTTTCATCATGACATCCTGAATGTACATGTGCAAATTATGTGAATCACAATGCGGAGCATGTGGCACATGAGCTACATGTATGCAAACTATGGGAAAGTGGATAACCATCCGTAATATGCATGCAGGCTGAACTATTAATACACAATTGTAAATTCTAGATCAGCCGCCATCTTATAGTGTACACCTTTGGTCTATGCTGGGGACTGAGAAAATGCTGTTCAAAAATGTAGAATGCAATCATGCCAAGGAATTGAGTGAAATTTCTCAAATGCATCCCTTTGATCACCCTTTTTGGAGAGATCTGCCTAGCTACTGCACATATGCTGGTGTCTGCTAGGTTATGGTAAGGGGTTCATATTGGGATGAGTAATGATTTGGGTAATATGCAAATGGTGGATTCACTTGGGGAAAACTATTACTGGCGCCTGCTTATTAATATTGAGCCCACAAACCTATGGGCTGTCACATGCTTTCACATGCACCCATCCACAGGTCATACACAGGCAATTTTCACACGCTTTGCAGACGTTCATCCGCCTGTCTTCAAGCCAAGCCTTTGCTTGTTGGAGTGGCCCAATCAGCTGCAAATGCTCACCCGCCTGCGTGCACATTCCTGATGCCAATCAGTGGGGGATTATCTACATACTCATATGCATTAGCATAACCCCTTCCTATGATACATGAGGCTGGATATTCTTGCACAGGGACACTCCACTGTGGGTCATATGCCAGATATTGTCACATGCACCGCAGAACTTTCTGTGCCTGTGTTCCAGCCAACAATTAGAATGGGTGGGTGACCTCTTTCTTGGGGATTATCACAGGCGTGATGGAAAAATCCTGATGACAATATGGGTGGATTAGTCACAGCCTCAAACACAATACGGGGAATGTGTAAGTTGATCAGAGGGCTCAGGTGGCCCACTTGATCTAGTCACACATTCACCCCCAGAATCCCAGTAGGCGTCAGTCCCCAAGTATTCTCTCACACAACCAAACTCATGTATGGTGGCACACCACCATACATACCTCACCCTTCTAAACAAAAAGATCCTGCCATTTTCCGCAGCTTTATTTCCACCACAACTATTTCCCTTTAGGTTACTATACAATGATTCTACTGCACAACATACACTTACTGTTTGCTGTCACACCAGCAAAAAATGGCTGCATACCTCCAATATACCACCAGACAAGAATATGCTAAAACCCATCCAATCTTGGATATGTTAATGTGAACCTTAGTTCACCAACTCTTGTGTAATACATGGAAGATCCAGCAGTCATATTTGGGCACCCAGATTCTTGCCACCTTGCCTTCCTATATGCCCCAAATGGGATATGAGAATGATAAGTCCAAGAGGCCTATGTTTCAAATTACCATGCACATAACCACAGGCCATCCCCCATTGGGCCCATTGCTGCCTCTCATATAATGTCCACCACCTGCGCTTTTTTACTATTCTTTCCCTTTACCTAGCCCTTCCTGATTATACCATTTCCCACTTCCACCAAACAATTTATAATAGCTATAATGTCAACCCCTTTTAATTGAGATGATTATTATTTGCATCAAAATAAATAGTGATATAACCTTAGATAATGATAATTCCCACTTAGATTCTTGGATTGTCCTATGGCACAATCAACACAACATATTTGTATATCTCCCCAATCACCAGCATACTATTGGCTCTCTCCCTGGAACCCTTTCCAACACATTGATACCATTCCTTGGGGCACCCAAAGCTTTCATGCACTATGTTCCTGGTGGGGCTTGGATTGAAAATTGCCAATCCAATCCTACTCAAACATTATTTTTTGAGGGAGTATTTATGACTGATCAAAATGAAACTTCCTCATCTCAAAAACCCAATCTAGCACTGATGTTCTTCACATGGTATCCAAACATTCTATTCAAACTTTGAAGTTTTATAAAACAAGACTTCAAGCTTAAAATTCCTAAAGAATATGGCTGTAATTCTCATTGTCAATGTCAACTTTTTCCTCCCACAACTCCCACTTCAATCTTGACTCCACCCTTGTATCCCACTATATTTTCTTTGTCATCCAAGCAAAAACTGATCCAATTACCAAGTGGATCATACCTTCCCATGATTAAGACCCCCCTCCTCCCTCATCAAAAAACCAGACTAACGTTTCTCTGGGATTGATAAATCCCCAAAGGACAATCTGCCCATAACCTTTGGGCCACCTCACCCCCTGAATCCAATTTTAATTCCAGGAACATAATTACAAACAAAGTCATCAGCTCATTCAAATCCCTCTTGGTGGACTCCTTGTGGATGATATTGGATTATGAAAAACCATTCAGGCCATTGCACTAATTGGTACCTCCAAGGAGCGGAAAATTGCAAACACCCACCTTGCTTAATCCCTAACTGGAAATAAGAAATCTTGAAGCGTGCTCAGGCTGGAGCCCTGCAAGACAACACCTACCATGGCCCCACTTCTCACTCATTATCTGAGGCCAACATCTTACAATGTGTTATATTCATCACTTCTTGAAATACTATCACCCAAGAATATAAACAAACAAATACCTCTGCATCATGAATTTTTAAAATCAATCATCATCATATAATTTTGGATGAAGCACAGTGAGTTTCTGATATTTTAATAATTCCAATTTGCTATTATATCAATCAACCCTTCCCCCATCTTATAGCTATATTTTCTCTCAATACACTTTCACTCACTATTCCATTAATAGCCTTCAATCATCTAGTCATATATGTTTGATTGGCACACCCATTCACAGCACCATTTATGACCTTTTGCGCATAATATTATTCATCACCCAACCCCAGAGCCTAGATCAAGATAACTGGTCACCTTTCATCCTGAATAGTCTTTCCAAAGGAAGCCATGATATTTGGAATTTGGAATTGCACCATTTGAGCTTGCGCCGCACCAAAACCACACATCTCAAATACCTCCCCACTATTAGCAATCACTATGAACTGCTCCCACTTAACCCAACAATGAAACAAGAATATTCCACATTATATGAGGAATTCCTATCATCCAAAAAGCAAAATACCAGGAGAATCTTTCAGAAGTATTACTAAGCCACAAATATTTTGTAACCATCATATAAGGCTTATCACAATGGCAGATCCCAATTTGGAAGACTATGAGGGCAGGTGCACTCAGCATAACTCCTCAACAATCACCCAAACAATTGTGGATGTGGAAACACGCATGATGAGTAGTAAAATTGCACACCTCCTCAAAAGCTTACTGAAGAGCATACAATCAAACTGTGGTCCATCCAAATTGGTTTTTTACTCCCAATGGATCCAATTTCTTGATTTGTGTGTTAATTCTAATATCCATCTGACCATCTTTTTTTGGTAGAATTGATATTTCACTTGCCCAGCACTCTATCCTTTCAGCACAAATCAATGCAACAGTTACATCAAGAGGGCAGCAGAACACCTTGGAGAACTTCTTGAATAACCCTGAATGTCAAGTACTCATTGCATCTATTGCGGCAGCTGGAACAGGGCTCAACATAACTTGCGCTATTATTTTCTATTTAATGGTGAGCAGACCCCCAAAAATCCACCCAAATTTTCCAACTCTGACATCCACCTTTCCAGGAGCTCAATTAGAACCCGGACATTGAGGCTCAGGCTGTTGATTGACTCCATCGTATAGGCAAACAACAACCCATGAAGGTTATTCACTATATCACTTCTCATTCAGTTGAGGTCAACATATGGAAGGTACATTTCAAGCTCATCTGTGGCCCTCATTGTGAGCCTTGAGGTATATTTTACATACCCAAATAGGCCACAATTATCTTGAAAATAAATTTTGAACTATGCATAACCCATAAGTCATGCATATATTCAAAATTCATCTTTTTTGTTTTATAAAAGATGAATAACTTTTCATTAAGTAAGTAAGCTCATGGATTTAAGACCAGATTTGGATTCCACACAAAAACTCACCTAGGGTAACTCCACAGAGTGAATAAGCTTAAAATAACTCTAAGAGGTGGTAATATGGAAAATACTTCAATACCACATAAAAGAATTGTGAAAATTTTTGTTTTTCTCAATTTCACACCAAAATAATGGGAAGGTGAGAAATCCCATGTTACATATACACTAAGAATAGTGTTATGCATGCTTTTGGCACTTAATATTATGGTATTCTTACATAAACGTTTGGTACACCCATAGTGGTTATCTCACTTGAAGCCTGAATTGCTATTTTGACATAAAAAATAGTCAAGGGGGACAAAAGACATCAAAGAGAGCCAGGGTACCCAACTTCCGAGGCCTCTGAGGCCTAGAAAGCTCCAAAGCTTTGATCAATGAGTGATCATGTCCCAATTAGTAAATTAAAACCTTTTGGGAACTTGGTTACCAAGTCAAAACTTCATTATATCATAAGAAAATAGCAAATAAGCTGCTATTTTGACATGCCAAGGAGGTAAAGAGCAGCTTAGATTCCTGTAGCCATGTCTTTGCATGGATAAGCCCCAAAATAGTAATTGAAACCCTTTTTGGACTAGTATCCATTGATTTACCTCATAGCAACCAGCCATATACTGCTATTTGCAATTCTATGTAGAAATGAGGTAAAAACTTCAAAAATTTGTTAAAAATACAATTCTTAATGAATCTTTCTGAAACTTTCAGGACCAATTGAAAGCTTTATGGTTCATATAAAAAATTAAAAGGAATTATACTTTTCTAAGTAAAATTGAAAGTTTTACTTACAGTCCATTTTCAATGATTTCACGTGAAACACAGAATCTTTGAAAATTCACAGAAAATACATTCTGTGATGAAATTTCCAATAACATTGATAAATTTGGGAAATATATTATTATTTTGTAATAAAAGAAGATTTACAGTTGTTACTCCTTTTATTCTTAACCATAAATGGGTTTGTAGTCACATAAAAGCCTCAATTAAGTAATTATGACAATCTTGCATGACAACAGATGATGCAATCAATAATCCAAAAGGGTTTATTGTTTTCTCACTCACTTGTTTTTCAGTTTTCTCCATGGCATGCCTCTGTGAGCTGTCTCAGACTTAAAAGAGGCCTCCTCTTGCTATTTTTCCAAATCATCACATTATTTAATTATACCTTTATTACCAACAAGTAAGTATTAGTTAAAACTATTTCTTAAGTGTTATATTCTTTCAGAATCAATCAGCAAGACGTTAAATCATATAAATCAATTATATTTTGTTGCAATACCATTATATATCCATTTTTGATTCTTGAAATCCACAATTATCCATCAAATTTCTCTACTTTTATCTTTAATAAGTTCTTTGGAGTATTAGTGAGTGATTTATCTTAAATTCTTAAAGTTTTCCTCTAGTAATTGTTTTCTTCAAGAATTATATTTATAATTATCCTTATATAAGATAATTATATATTAAAATAATTTCATTATTTTAATAAAGAAGTTTTATTATCAAATACTTCTTGTGATTGATTCTAGTAGACAATTACTGCTTACTGTTATAATCACTAGTAGTGTATAGCAACTGAAAGAAATAATTAATTAATTAATCATTTCATTGTGGTTATAATAATTTTTATTATTATATTTCATAAGAACAGTCATAGTACTGTTGATCAATAGTAATATTATCAACAAGTTTCATAGACACATCTTACACTCATTGTATTACTTATATGAAATCTTTCTTTATGAGAATCTCATATTCCAATCACCAATAGGTCAAAGAAAAGAAACACACATGAGCTGTGTGAGGCTTCCTGATGTTATCTCATTTGTGTTTGAAAAAGTTGCTAACTCCTTTTGACCCTGTCACAGGTCCACAATTATGAGCACCATGAGCTGGATTGAACTTCTTCAATTTTTCCGCAATTAGAATGAGCAATAGACAAATATGGATAAGGGACACCATAGCTCAGTATATGAAAAAGCATATTGTTTATATTCTAATTTACTTATAAGGATGTTGCACATTTAAGAAATAATAATCATCTTGTATTACACCCGCACAAACAATTCCCAAAACCTTAATTGGTAGCTTTGCTATACATTTATTTTACTCACTTATTGAAGAGCATTCCCATTTGTTCTAATAACTGGCATTTCAAGTATCTTGAGGGAAAGAGTCTTCATCTTACTACAGCCTTTGAGCCAATATTGATCAAATACCTGAAAAGATAGCCCTTCAGGAATATCCTCATCATCTATTGATCTAATTTCTGGTAATCTATCAATAGTTTTTTTACCCTTTTTTTAATATGATTACAAAACTCTATTTCTCAATCAAGTTTTGATACCAACTCATTAAATAAGTGTGAGTGCCAGTGTAATCCCACTCTGAGGTAAACTTGATTTCCATTTCCTACTACCTCCTCATTATCTGAGCATACTTGACGGTCATTGAATTGTGATGCTAGAATGGGAAATTTAGCCATATCATACCATTACCAACGGCGCTCACAGGTCTGCACATAATCAAGTATATTATAATCAGACTTAATTCACAATGAAGAAGAGAAACAACAACTAACCCTTTGACACATCTTGTCAAGCTTTTGATTCTCCTTATTTTTTAGCAAATACTCTGAATCCTTTTGAATAGACTTCCATTCTCTTTTTAAATAAGTGAGATATCGCTCCATTAAAGCTGCAACCACCCCATAGTTATTATGATCCTTGTTCCGACAGTAATGATGATACTCAGTGCTGACAAGTGCAAGATGGAAGGTATGGTAAAACAACATAGACATCAACTTGTTGAACAGATTTTTCCAGGAGCTCTCCCAGTCCCAAGTGAATCACGTTAGTCCTAACTTGTGGAGCTCATTTTTGCAGTAGCTTTAAAAAGCCTGAGACTGAATCTGTGTTTATGGCTCATTGAAAACATTCTTGGAGACATATCCCAGATTTCCAGCAACTTAAATTGCAATCTCACGCTCTTCTGTGCTGGGTGGTGCTGGTAGTTAGGAAAAATCCTAATCCCTCACTTTGAGTAGTAACAGGAAATGGGCATGTACAGCTGATCTCATCCCATGGACATTTTATGGAAGTTCTACTTTCAGCCATCTTTGTTTCCCCTTCTGGCTTGCATGTTTTTTCACATTGTGAGCTTTGCAAGCCTGGTTTCTTTGCTGTCTCATCTCAGATTGATTGAGCATACTCTAGGAAAGGGGAATTTGAGGGTGGGTGAACTCACTATTTGACTGAGTGCCCTCCTCATGAACTGTGAAATTGTCCCTCCTTGGTTCACCATTTGTTTCACTTTGAGTTGGAGACAGGTTCTCACCCTCATCATTGATGATTTTTTCTCTTGATTAACTGGCATGACCCATTCTTGGTTTAGAGGCATATGGATGATGACGTCCAGTGACCTTTTCTTTATGGACCAGAGGCAAAGATGCATAAAGTTCATCACCTGCCATGCAAATCATCAGTTAACACATCAGAAAATTAATAAAGACTGGTCATACTCATGATCTTCAATTGACTCCTGAGATCAGACTTTCTTGCCTTTAGGTGCCATATCTAACCCATGCAACAAACATATCATATTGTAAAAAATTTTATCCTTTGAAATCCAAATTACTTACTTTGATGAAGCATCAATCCTTGATTTCCCTCTTAAAGTCCACTCTGAGTAACATTTTCCAATGGTCTTTTCTGTTGCCCACCATCAACCCATTTTTCATTGTCCACATGAACCTGAGATCCTGATGGAATATTGAGAAATGGCTGTTTACTGTTCCCAAAGGGTTCTTGGGACACCACAGGATTCTGACCAGGATTAAGGAGGAAGTCAAATGGAAATTTTGATTGGGGATTAGCCTTTGATGAGATTTCTGGGGTTCTTCCTGGCTCCTCAGACACATGCATTTGTGTATTAGTGGGATTTGGGGGATTTTGGGTGACAGAAATATTAGGGATTGACAAAGTGCTTGAAGTTTGAGAAGTTGCATTTCCCACATCAATGTTGAGACCTGATACATTCATTTAGGATGCAATAGGAGCTGTGAGTGGAATTTTGGGACTCATTGGTGACTTTTTTCAAACATATTCTATGCTAGATTCACTATCTGAGTCATGAACAGAACCTGAACGGGATTTAAATGGGTCGGAAGATGACATAAGGGTTAAAAAACTACATTAATATTTTCAACTTGATAAAATAGAGTGATCTCAAATGAAGGATTTCAAACATATAATAGAGAAATTCTATGAATATTGGGAACCAAGTCTCCCATGGAGGTCTAATAAAACAATTTTTAGGAGAATTTTCCAGGCCTTTTTTTGAGCTTCTCTGATTTTGTTGGAAACCAAACTGCATGGCCCCCCAGCATATAATGTGATATTTTCTTGATCTCAAAGGGGACCTATGATCCATAGGTAATTCAATTCAATAAAAATTACCCCAACCACTTTCCTGCCCCCTACCCATTGTCACATTTTGTGATTTATCCAAACTTCCAATGGATGCAAAAAATTCTCCAGCATTATATATCTGTATAAGCATATCTTCATGAAGGATTTACCCACAAAAGAGATGTCACCTTTTCAAGAAAGGCAAGACATTCCAAATCTTTTTCTAACCAATTTAAATCCCCCTGGAATCAAATGAAATACCAAGACTTTAGGTTCATGCCAAACCATTATGTAATAGAGCTATAAACTTATCTCATGAATAAGGTTTAAATCATGTACAATGGCATGCAAGTGTACATGGTTTCAATTTTAATACCCTCAATTAAATGGTGACACATTACACTTTATCCACTGAAGGTCACCCACTATTATGAATGGGATAAAAGCCTCCACTGGCTCAATTCATATTCCCCTTCACAGATAATCACTCAAATTTTTTGCAATTAATCACTTCCCTAAACAATTGAAAATCAACCATAGATATTTAGAAATAATTTAACCTTTTTCATGATTCCCACAACAATGTCAACCCCCCACTATTCCTCAATGCCTATATGCATGTTTCAACACTGCTCAACTCAAACACACTCTACCCCTGAGGGTGATAGGCAGTGAGTTTCCTTTACACCTTTCCAATATAAACAGCAGATGAAAAAGCTCAAATCAGGCATTAAATCCAATGGTATTCCCAACATTCCTAATTTCACATCAGGATCTGAGTGTCCGCAAATTTTATTTGATCAAATTTTCTCAAATTATTATTCTCAATTGACACAAATAATGTTTGCCACTTCACTGGGTCTCAGTTCAACAGCACTGAAACCATACAGCAGGAGTCAAAAGCTCACCCCACAAGACCTTGGAATGATAATATTTGCTATTATATCCCTGCAGTTATTCACACATTCTCACCCCCGCCCTGAAACTACTTCTTAAGTCAAGTATCTCAAGCTCAGGTGTTCACTCCACTCCCACATTCCATATACCTCAAGATCTCAGTACCATATTTGACCATCTCCAATTGGAGCCACTTATTGAAAACTATATATGCTGTCCTCAAAGTTTTTTCCTTAATGACCTTACTGAATCTGTCACAACTGATCAACCACACTTTCATAGCCATAATGAACCAAATGATCATGATCCCCCTTGCACACATTCATTAGGAAAATTCATCCATTTATTTGAGCCCCATACCCAAAACACAACCAACATCAAGAAAAAATTTATCCCAACAGAACATTTCATTTATCATACAATCAAAAATTGGCTCACCAGATTTTTCCAGCAGGCTGGCATTATGGAAATTCTGCATCAACATCAACAATTCCAAAATCCTGAAGGTTCCCCCAAATGTGACATCTGGGATGGATTGGTCTTGAGACGCTTCACTTTCACCAAAAATATTAATGACTCCCCATTCATGTACATTCCTGGCACATTTTCCTTCTCAATTTATGTGTACTGTTTTAATGCACATGGCAAGTCAAGCCACTTGGCCAGCATTAGACCTATCATGCTAATTTTTCTTAATCTCCCCCCAAGTAAAAGATTGAAGCCAGAGAATTTCCATGTTTCCAGACTCATTCCCGGTCTAAACGAGTTAACTGCCCTTCAATTGAATTACCTATTAATTCCCCTGATCAAGGAGCTCAAAGAACTGTGGCAAGGTTACCATTTTTCACCCACCTCAACAGGACCTTCAGGATCCTTTATCCATGTTGCCATCCTCACAGCCATTGCAGATGTGGTGGTCATGTGCAAGCTTACTGGATTTATATCTCACTCAGGCAACCACTTTTGTAATTTTTGCTCTATTCACAAGGCTCAAATTGAAGAAATTGGTCCTCAATTTCACTACACACACACATACCCAAATCATAAATCAAAAATTTCAAAATGGCTTTGCACAACCCCAGAACAAAGACAAGCAATTTTTTTGAGTATTTAATGCAATATTCAATTTTGGAAGACCTTCCATATTGGGATGAAACCAGAATGATTAATCTTGAAATAATTAATAATATAATACTTGGAATTTTGTAGGATCATGCAGCTTCAAAGCTGTGCATTCCGGAGGCCAAATAAAAAATATACATCAGGTACCACAGGCAATCCAATGAAACCAACACTTCAGACTCATATTTGATGTCCTCCAACAGCTCACTTGATGAAATCCCATTGAGAGACCAGCTCCCTGAGAAGAGATCCAGCAAAAATCATAAATGAGTCACTCCCCACTACTTCCACCAAACAAAATTACTTCCCAATGCCCGCCCCTCACATGAAAAATCCATCTGGTGGCTCTGCAGAGATTCCCTGATTTGATGTGGATTACATCCCCTCTGAGCTGGATATCAGTGCCCTGAGTGATCACCAGATCAAGGTTGAGGCTCTAGACCATCTCCAAAAAGTCATATCTGATACCATAATTCCATCATCATGGACAAGAGTACCCCACAAAATGGGTTCCCTCTCTCATGGTAGCTTAAAAGCCACTGAATGGGCTCTTTTATACAAGGTTTACATTCCTTTTTTTATGCTCAGTAAACAAATGTCATTAGATGAACACAATTCCCACAATATGCAAATAAAAATGGGTAAATCTGAAGACCTTGAAGATCAACTAACCAAGAATAAATTTCATTTGATTAGTGCTATCAACATTGCCACCAGTTGGACAATTTCAATGGATTATGTGACCACATTTTCTGAACATTGTAAAAAATTCTGCCTTTCCAATCAACACCTGTTCCCAAAAAAGAGAAGTAAACCAAATCATCATTTTGCTAATCATATTCCAGAACTCTTTCAATGCTTAGGGCCAGCACAAGCCTCAGCCACATGGGGGTATGAGTGCTTGACTGGAGTATTTGCAAAGACTCCAAAAAATATCAAAATATGTATGTTAATTCATAAAAGAAATATATTCACATTGATTATATACATGAACTGAATAAAACTAACTTCTTTTAGCTCTGTATAGATGATATAGATAAAACCTTACTTCAACATATCTGTTGATGTTCCAACCTTTCCGTTCTCCTTAAATCCCCATCCTTCCCATGTGAAATAAAACAAGCTTTTGAATCACAGCCTCCTGCCCCCTTCAATCAGCAAAAATATGACAAACTTATGATTCCCTGGTTGAGTACCTACATAATTTTCATTCCACAAGGGAAAGAGTTTGATGGATCAGCTTAGACACTACTGTTCAATCCAAAAGTCATCCCACTTCAAGGATTGTCTTACCTTGGTATTTTCCAGTTTCAAACATTAATATTGGCAACAATATATATTCAACCAAAACCAAAAGTGTTAGCAACAGTGTTATATGTTTTCTGAGGGGTAACTCATGAGGATTTGGTATTATTAATAGCATTTTGAAATTCTCTAATCCATCTTGCATACTGAACAATTGTATGGTTTGACTATGAAACAATAAGTAAATATTACAAATATTCAACTTATTTTACTGTGAATGTCCTTGAAATAATGAATAATAAGATAAAATTGATTATAATAATTATGAATTATTATAATTAAGGTGTAAGGAAATTACTATATTATTAAATAAATATGATAATATAATTTATATTATAAAAACGTAATATAATCAATAAATATATTAATATATAATAATTAATATATCTATAAGCACTTTATTATTGTTACCAACAAATAATAAAGGCGTAAAACATTGGTTTTTATAAATAAAAAACAATTAATAACAATTATATTACTAATATTAAAGTTGTTTATTAATATAAATACTATTTATACTAATATAAGAATCATTAAAAGTAATAATAAAGAGAAAGTATTATAAAAGAGAAAATAACCTACTTTTAATACTTAATATAATAATTTTGAAAGATTTTACGCCAAAAAAAATGTAAATACAATCTATACAAAATGTATTTACAAATTAAAATAGAGAAATTACAAATATTCTTTGATTTTTATGTGGAAATAGAGTTAACAAGATTTTTGAACAAAAACAACTAAATAATTGATGTAATCACGTCAAGATTGATGATTATAATAAATATGATCTTTGGTCTTTAATAATATAAAAGTTTTATATATAAAGAATAAAGAATTTACCTTTTTGATTTAATTATTTTAGTGTTTTTGATGCGTCTAAGGGGAAATAGAGCAAAAAGGGCTCTGTTTATAGTAAATACCTCCCTTCTAGTAGACGTTTACTGATTCCATCTACTAGGAATGATCAGTAATTTAAGTTTTAGTGATGATTACATCATGATCAAACCATCTTATCTCATTATTACACCATTATTTAGAGTTATCACTATAACTCTAGGTTTGATGACGTCATAGGCTTGGCAGAACCCCAAAATTTGTGGATTTTATCATTTTTAATAATGAACTAATATTATTCACCAATTGTATTACTCATATGACTGTTAAACTTAATTTAAGGTTACAGTGGGTGATCATAAATGATCAAAATTAAGCTCAAACTTTGATCCTCGATAACTTTTACTTTTGAAACACTACCGCTATTAAAAGAGTGAATTCTGATATCTTGGCATGTCCTTATTGAACTTCCAAGAGCATTTTATTACATCATCAAAACTCTATATTTGATGTTTTTTCTTGTACCTCATCTTTCCTGTCAAAACTCATTATTTTAAACTTCAAACTATGATTTTAAAGGGTTATACCTTGAATATTATGATAAATAATACATCATTCTTCACGTATGAGCCAGTAGAATCCAAATTTCTACTTTGTTTTAAGCTTGGACCACTTTCACAACAAAGTGGTCAGCAGCTCCATTGATTTTAATCAATAATCCATTATAAGTTTTAACCTTGTTTATAGCTTGTGAAATAAAGTTCATATCTGTGTTCTTATAGTGATTACGTGGTGAATTTATTTTTTGTTTATCTCTCTATCCTGTATATTTCAAGAGATATTAGCTAAAAACCATGAATATATGCATTGACCAAAAAGTGCATATATTCAGCTTAATTCCTTAAATATTGACTTTAGAGATTAGCTTTTTAATTGTTTTATGTGTTTAAATTTGTGGAGAATTCAATGGTACAGCTTATTTCACATTTTTTTCATTGGTTTCTGAAATAATTAATTATTTATATCTTTTATAAGGTATTATTACTTATAACTCTATAAAGATTGACTTTAGAGATATGCCATAAAAATAGTATATGTGAATTTTACCATAGGGAATCTAATTTTGTAATTTTTTTCACATTTGTAACCATTAGTTTCTAAGGTAATTCAATTTTTATGCCTATTTATAGCAGTTTTGTAGTTTTAAGATAATTATTTTAAAGGTATAATTATTTTAAATGTTTCTTGTGACCTTTTTGGATATGTGGTCATATCTCAAAGTTTCACATTCCCTACCACCAAAAAGATTGTACCACAATCTGATATGTGTAATTAGGGTATCATTCCCTGTCCTACCTCTTCAATAAACTTTCTTAGTCTTGAAGCTCAATAATTCTTAATTTTCTATTCTTTAGGTCTTTTTTCAAGTCTGAACCTTCTTAGTAATTTTTCAGAATTAGTTATGTCTTTTTCAAGTAGCCATTAATCTTCTTGTGCTGGGTTTCTATACCTCACAAGGTATTCTCTTTCTTTTTTGTTTCTCGTCCTTCTTTCTTTCAGGACCTTTACTATTTTCTTTTCTTCTCCTTCCTCTAGAGGGGTAATTTTAAGTGGGGGTTTATTTCTTAGTGGAAATAGTTACTTGTCACTTGAGCTGTAAGGTTTTATCAGACTTATAGAGAAAGCTGGGTGTTTGTTCATTAATTCACCTGTGAGTTCCAATTGCACAGCATTGGGTCCATGAAGTTCTTTTATCATAAATGGTCCTGCAAAGGAATCTTTCAATTTCTTTGGGCCTTTTATGTTATTAAAATTAAGGGTTGATACTAAGACCAAGTCTCCTATTTTGAAGTCAGGTGGCTTATGACTCTTATCCCATCTTTCTTTTGCATATTTGAAATAATCTTGCATGCATTTGTTTTCATGGTGTCTGGCTTTATCAAGGATTATTTCAAAATTTCTTGCTGTTGGATGTATATCCACTAAGTCCTTTTTGAGGGTATCATAAGGAAGTCTTGAATTCCAACCTTTTTCTAGCATTGCTGGTTTTTTGCCAGTAGAAGAATGGATTGATGTTTTATATGCCAGCTCAAGAGCTGTTATTAATGTACACCAATAATGGGTAAAACCATCAGAATATTTAGATTCTAGTCCATAAGCACAGAATCTTCTGATCATGTCCTCTAATATTTGTATCATGCTTTCTGCTAAGCCCTCAGTTTGAGGGTGGTAAGCTGTTGAGAATGATAATTTTGTCCCAAACAAGTTATGGAGGTCTGTCTATAATGCTGAAGTGAACTTTGGGTCTCTGTTACTTATGATATTTTGGAATAAGCCTGTGTGGCTAATGACTTTATTCCATATCATTATGGCTGCGTCAATAGCTGTTTCAAATTCATGAAATGGTAAGAAAATTAGAGTTTTTCTGTATCTGTCAACCAGTACTAGGCATGCATTATAACTCCTGTCTCCTCCTGGAGGTAAGGCTGTCACCCAATCCATATGAACTATTTCCCATGGGGATTTTGGTTCTTGGATTTGGATCATCATTCCAAATTTCTTTCCTGTGGCTCTGTTGTTGTTTTGACATCTGTCACAGGTTTGGCAGTATTCTGCAACATCTTTCTTCCAATTTGGCCACCAAGAGCAGGTTTTCACCCTCTCTAGTGTTCTATCCTCTGAGAGATGTCCAGCTGCAACACTATCATGACACTCATGTAAAATAGTGTTTATTAGAGTTCTATCTGCTAAGGCCATAACACATGTGTGTTTTTTTCTATGATAGACGATTCCATCAAGGAGGTGGAATCTTCCTTCATCATATTCCTTTTTCCATATTTCATCTAATTTTGATGAAAGTGATGGGTCTTTACAGTCTTTAATTAGAAGTTGGCTTAAGATATGGCAATTATTATCTATCTTATAGCTTTCTTTAACTTTGTTAAGGAATTCTGTGCCAATGTCTGTGACACATATTCCTTCTATATGGTGCTCCTCCCGTGGTACCCATGCTGGATTTTCAGGGGTATTTGCTAGAGCCCATCTGCTGAGACCATCTGCATTTTTATGAATATTACCAGATTTATGAACAATAGTCATATTTCCCCTATATTCTTGGATAGCAATTTGCTATCTCAGCATATTTCTATTTGGAGTTTTTATATTTAATAGAGATTTTACAGCATTACAGTCGGTAATCACATCAAATACTGTTCCATCCAAGTAATAGTGTAATTTTTTTCAAAGCCCACACTAAGCAGAGGCATTCCATTTTTGCTTGCTCCATATCTTGCCTCTGTTGGCTCAATCTGTTTTGAAATAAAACAAATTGGTCCTTCCACTGGTTTATCATTGATGATTTGTGTCTGGTGTAGTGCAGCACCTAGTCCTTCTCCGCAACCATCAATGTAAAGCTTAAAGGGTAGTTTCCAATCTGGCATTAGAAGAAATGGCACATTTTTTAAGGAATTTTTCAATTCTTCATATGCTTTGACTCTTTCTTCTGTCATTTCATAGACTGTTTGTTGGTCACATAGTTTATACAAGGATTTAGCAGTTTTTGCAAAGTCCTTTATATGCTGTCTATAGTAACCAGAAAATCCTAGAAATGATTGCATTTCTTTTTTGGCTTGAGGCATTGGCTTAAGTAGTACTGCTGCTACTTTATTCTTGTCTATGCCTAGACTAAGTCCAGATACCACATGTCCTAGTGCTTTTAATTCACTGTATGTAAAATGACAATTTTTCAAGGAAATTTTCATATTCACTTGCACTATTTTTTGTAGTACCCTTTCTAGTCTTGTGAGGTAATTTTCCCAAGTTTCTGCGCAAACTATGATATCATCAATATAGATAATTAACCATACTTCTGATAATTCTTCAGGAAATATGGTATTCATCATCCTTTGATAATGGGAAGGTGCATCCTTTATACCAAATGGTATTTTTAATTATTCAAAAATTCCACAGTGGACTATTATCCTTGGTGGTTTCTTTGCATTGTGTGTTAAGGCATTTTGATGAAAACCCTTTAGAGCATCCATGGCTGTGATGAACTTAGCTTGTGACAATTGTGTCAATGTCCCATGGATTCTGGGTATTGGATATTTGTCAGGGATGGTATAGGTGTTCAGGGCTCTGAGGTCCCCTACCATTCTTGATTTTCCATTATGCCAAGCTATAATGACAGGTGTAGTGACTTCTACCTGTTCATTATGTCCTACTTTTCTTAATACTATAAGGTCCATTAATTCTTTAATGTGTACCTCCAAGGCTTCTCTATCCCTTGGACTAGCTGGGTAAGCAGTTCTCCTTAGTAAAGGTGGGTAAGGTTTTCCACATTGAGAATTATATCTACCTCATTCCCAATTATGGCACCTAGTGGCTCTTTGTCAGTTGCAAAGGCATTTTTGTACTTAAATAAGAGGTCAATCAATTTTTCTTTCATTTTTTCTGTTAATTCTTGATTGAATTCTTCCTCTTTGAGTTGCTCAGATATAAAAAGTTCTTTTTTCTGGACTTTTTCCTTCATTATTAATAAATTTAATTTGTTTTTTGTTATTTAAGAAGCCAAACTTTTGTCTTTTGTTGTCTCCTATAGTAAAATATCTGTCTTTTTGGTTAGAGATATCTATACCATAGATTGACAAGTAGTCATTTCCAAGTATAAAGTGATTACTAGTACAGTTGTCCATTACCACAAACTCTACTTTAATCCTGACACAATGTGAAGGGTGAGGAAAAAGGAGTGTTAAGTCAATTATTCCAAGGGGTTTCATTCTCTCACTTGCACTACTAAATTTGACACCTTGTATTGGTATAATTTTTTCTTTCCCATCTGGAAAAATTGTTTTTAAATAACTTTTAACAGCACAGGCACAATATGCTCCTGTGTCCAGGTTCACTTTTTCCTCTTGGTTATTGACCATGACAATACTTAAACTTGGTTTTCCTTCTGTATATCCCATTCCTTTTTCAGGTTTGGTTCTATACAGTTTGGCATCTTGCACATTTGTCAGGTTTGTGTCAGATGTTCCAACTTGTGGTAAGTTTGAGTTAACATCTAGTACTTCATATACTTTATCAATATTGTTAATTTGTGCATTAATTATATTAATTTCATCACTTTCAAAAGTTTCTCACTCTTCTGTCTCTTTTTCAGAGTCAGACTCCTCTTATTTGTCATTGTGGTTTTCTGTTTCCACAATTTCTTTGATTTTTACCATTTGAGGCAGTTATTGGCCATGCCCCCAATACCTCCACATTTGTGGCATTTCCTTTGCTCATTGTTCATGGGTGTATTGGATTTAGAAGATTCTTTTTGTTTATCTTTTTTAACAAATGGTTTATTTGGACTTTTAATTTCCAATTTCTTTACTTTTCTGCCAATTTTTGCTCTTGTCACTATGTCTTCTAGTGCATCTATGTATTCTTCTGTGGAGCATGTCTCTATACACCTGCTTCTTAGGGAATTTTCTAGCTCTCCTCCACATTTCTTAAGTGTTTTCATATGCACCATTTTTTGTGACATTTCTGGGTACTGTGCATTTAGTCTTTTAACTTGTTTTAAGAACCAAGTTAAAGGTTTGTCTTTGTCTGGGTCAAAGAAAGAATTTTCAAATGCATTTTCTATCTTGTACCTCGATTATTTCTTTTTTCCACCAAGATCAGGTATTTTTGCCATTTGTTTGTCTTATGCCATAATACCATCTTTTTGCAGATTTCTCAAATAATGAGTGTAATCTTGCAGTGATTAATTCATCTGGTATGGCATAATCTTCTTGTAACATGTCAATTGTTTTAATAAATGACATGTGGTCATATTCACCTTCTCCTGTGAATATTGGCCATTCTTTTATTAGGACTTGATTATTCTCTTTTTGACTCAAATCTGTAATAAAAGTATATGTTATCTCCTCTTTTGGCTTAACAGGACTTCTTATACGAGAAAGTGGGGTTAATAACGTTTGCATATTTAAGTTATCCTCATTCATCCTATCCATTTTTTCTGTAATAAGTCTTGTTTCAATTTGAATGTCATCTTTTATATTCATTCTTGCTTCATCACTCTTTTCTACATGGTCCAAGAGTAATCTTTGGTGTGATGAAGTCTTTTCTTCAAAATTTTCTACAGAAATACTTAATTTGTTCAGCTTTTCTGTAAGACTATCAATACTCATGTCATAATTGATTGTCAAAGTTTTTTCTTTAATATCACTTATGTACTTGTACAACTCTTGTTGTCCTTGTATTAATTTTTTGAGTATTATCAATTGAAACTTTTGGTTTATTATTTTCAACTATAAATTTAATGTTATCAATTTCTTTTTTATTTTGTACATCAATTTTTGTCAAACATTATAAGCTATTATTTATTTCTTTTAAAGATAATCAACTATTTTTAATTTCTCTAAGAGGTAAAATACTGTTTTTAAGCTCTGTTAAAGTATTTACAACATCAGGAGATAAGGTCATTTCTTTGGGAAATGGGGTTGTATCATTCTTTGCTCCTCCTTGTTATTGAATTCCATCAAAGTTCTGGCCATGTTGAAGACATTGTCCATGGCATCTTTTTGGATTTTTGGAATCCTGTAGCTTGGGGAATATGGTTTCCTCCAATTCTTTTTCTTTTTCTTCTTCCCTTCTTGGGGAGGTTGGTTGACTTGAGGCTTGCTGGTAGAAGCTACTGGGGCTTCTTCCTTGCTTGCCTCCCTCTTTTTGGATTGGTACTCCTTTATCTTTTTGATTTGAGGCTTGGATGACAGTGGATTCCATCCATTGGAGTATACCACTATCTCCTCCTCTGTGAGGAACTTTTTGAGGATTTGCCAGGAGCTCATCACTACTTGGTGTATTTGGGGCAACATTTCCCAATCTTTGTCCTTGTACACCGTGTAATACTGTTTGTATTGGCTCATGTAGATGTCTATGTGAGCCCTCTGAAGATTATTTGTCCCTGTTTGAGCTACTCATACTTAGTTCCAATTCTGGTTCAGAAATTATGGGAATCTCTTGGACTTGCCTTTGGGATATGGCACTTCCTTGTGTGGATTCTGTTCCACTGGGGATTTTGCTCTTTCTTTTCCCTTTGAAGGGATCAACTCTACTTCTGAGTCCAACTCCATCTGATTGTATGGAGTATTGGGAACATCTTCTAGTATTCATAATAAAGAATAAAAAAAGTTTCAGAGCAAGAATGTCTTTTTATGGCAATTTCAAATGAACTACTCACCTTAAGAGTCCTGAATAGTGGGTCCTGGAAAGACTAATTTCTTTGCTTTCTTTTTCTTAGTGACAACTGGTGTTGGGGAACTTTCACAAGTTTCCTCCACTAATCTTTCAACAGTGGTTTGGTTGTTCTCTGCTGGGTTGTCTGTAAACACTAAAAAAGACAAATAAATATAAGTCTTTTTGTGATAAGTGTTATTTTTATTAAGATATGGCAATTTTCCACATAGAAATTGCTTTTATATCTTAAGATGAATAAAATGAACAAATAAAGTGAAAAAAATAAATAAAAATAACTTTCTTTATTGGTTTTCAATATTTTTTATTGTTTTTAATAAGAATTTTTTTTTATTTTGGAAAAGAAAATGGAAGTGATTCAATTAAAATTAAGTTATAATATAAATTCATTTTTATTTTATAAATATCTCTTTTAATCACTAGAGTCACTCAAAGAAAGTTCTTCCAAGTCTCAGGATGTGAAAAACCACATGTAAGACAATACAATTGCTCTTCAAATGCCTCAATAGCTCTCTAAAGTCAATAAATATAGTTTTATTATATAAATTAGAATTATAAATATAATTTATTGTTGGATAAACCCAAATTGAATCTTTCTAAAGGTCTTTTTAAGTAAATATCATGGCCAGGCCCCCAAATGTAAGGTTTGACTATGAAACAATAAGTAAATATTACAAATATTTAACTTATTGTACTATTAATGTCCTTATGAATAATGAATAATAAGATAAAATTAATTATTAGTTTATGGTGTAAAAAAATGATTATATTGCTAAATACATATAATAATATAATTTATATTATAAAAAGGTAATATAATAAATAAATATATTAATATATAATAATTAATATATTTATAAGCACTTCATTATTGTTACCAAAAACTAATAAAGGGGTAAAAAAATTCTTTTTTATAAATAAAAAACAATTAATAACAATAATATTACTAATATTAAAGTTATTTATTAATATAAATACTATTTATATTAATATAAGAATTATTAAAAGTAATAATAAAGAGAAATTATTATAGAAGAGAAAATAACCTACTTGTAATACTTAATATAATAATTTTGAAATATTTTACACCAAAAAAAATGTAAATAAAATTTATACAAAATGTATTTACAAATAAAACTAGATAAATTACAAATATTCTTTGATTTTTATGTGGAAATAGAGTTAAAGAGATTTTTGAACAAAAACAATTAAATAATTGATGTAATCATGTCAAGATTGTTGATTATAAGAAAGATGATCTTTGGTCTTTAATAATATAAAAGATTTATATATAAAGAATAAAGACTTTACCTTTTTGATTGAATTATTTTAGTGTTTTTGATGCGTCTAAGGGGAAATAGAGCAAAAAGAGCTCTGTTTATAGTAAATACCTCCCTTCTAGAGTCCAGTAGGCTTCTAGTAGACGTGTACTGATGGGATCTACTAGAAATGATCAGTAATTTAAGGTTTAGTGATGATTACATCATGATCAAACCATCTTATCTCATTATTACACCATTATTTAGAGTTATCACTATAACTCTAAGTTTGATGACGTCATAGGCTTGGAAGAACCCCAAAATTCGTTTCTCTTATGATTCTTAATCATAAACCAATAGTATTCACCAATTTTATTACTCATATGACTGTTAAACTTAATTTAAGGTTACAGTGAGTGATCATAAATGATCAAAATTAAGCTCAAACTTTGATCCTTGATAACTTTTAAGTTTTACACACTACCACTATTCAGAGAGTTAATTCTGATATCTTGGAATGTCCTTATTAAATCTCCAAGAGCATCTCATTACATCATTAAAACTCTGTTTTTGAAGATTTTTCTTGTAACTCATCTTTTCTGTCAAAACTCATTATTTTAAACTTCAAACTATTATTTCAGGGGGTTATACCTTAGATATTATAATAAAAAATGAATCATTATTCATGTATGAACCAGTAGAATCTGACTGTCCATCTTGTTTCAAGTTTGGACCACTTTCACAACAAAGTGGTCAACAGCTCCATTGATTTTAATCAATAATCCATTACAGGTTTTAACCTTGTTTATAGCTTGTTAAAGAAAGTTCATATCTGTGTTCCTACAGTAATTACTTGGTGACTTTGTTTTTTGTTTATCTCTCTATCCTGTATATTTCAAGAGATATTAGCTAAAAACCATAAATATATGCATTGACCAAAAAGTGCATATATTCAGCTTAATTCCTTAAATATTGATTTTAGAGATTAACTTTATAACTGTTTTATGTGTTAAATTTTGTGGGTAATCCAATGGTACAGCTTATTTCACATGTTGTTTCATTGGTTTCTGAAATAATTCATTATTTATGTTTTTTATAAGGTATTATTACTTATAACTCATTAAATAATGACTTTACAGATATTCCATAAAAATAATATATGTGTATTTTACCATGAGGAATCTAATGGTTTAATTTTCTTTAAATGTTTACTCATCAGTCTCTAGGGTAATTCAAGCTCTATGCCTATTTATAGCAGTTTTAGTAATTTTAACATAATTATTTTAAAGGTATAATTATTTTAAATGTTTCTTGTGACCCTTTTGGATATGTAGTCATATCTCAAAGGTTCACAAAAATAACTTTCTGATCTTAAAAATTTGACAATTGATGGGACTTTCTTACTAGATTGGCTGCATCTCAATATTTATAAAGCTGTTGGATTTGATGATGGACAATTGAATATATCTGAAGAAGAAATAGAAGGTCAATGTGGATTGTATGATAACAAAGTGATGTCATGTGGACTGCTTGTAATGATAAAACCATTATTTCATGATATTTAGTCTCCACTTTTTGCTGAAAATATAGTGATACAATCATGCAATTCTGTGAACTTCAGCAGGCTTTTTTCCAGAGAAATAACTGCCTCAAGATTTGGTGACTGTGACATGCCATTGTGATGAGCAAAGCCCATTAGTTCACATTGCCACAAAGATATTACTATTTTGACATTGGGTATGGTGTGAATCAGCCACTTACAATGATCAAATGACCCACACAATCACATATCACAGGATCTAAAATCACACAACTGCACCATCATCATTTTGGAAGGGGAATAGGCCCATCATCCAAGTGGGCCTCAGCATTACATTGCATCCATGAGAGTTTGGATGTTTGTAAGCTGCATGGAGCTGGTCACATGCCTCTAGTGGGTGCTGTGTGCATGTAGGTTTCAAGAAATTAGGCCCTCATATGCTTTTGCCTTCTCCTGCATGTGTCACAATTCCTCACCTGCACACACGGCAGGTGGTTTCACATGTGTCACCCACAAATGGTCAATGCTGCTTGACATTAGGCCTTTGTGTGCATGTGTCACACTCATGTTCCCGCACACACACCCGCTGCACTGGTGTCAGGCATAAATTGTCATAGCCGCTTGAAATTAGGCCCTCACATGCTTTTGCCTTTGTGTGGGTGTGTCACACCATTGCACCCACACCCGCACCCATGCTATTGTGTGGCAGGGTTTACCAGTGTCTCCGGCTGATTCCAAGCTGATTAATAGCTACATGACATTAGGCTGAAACATTATTTGCCCTTTGTGTGCATTTCATACTTACACACCCACACATGCAGAATTGTGCAGCTGGCTCCACCCGTGTAACACGCAGCTTGTCAATCCTGCTCATGCATGACCTGGGGAAGTCACACACCCTGCCTCTACATTAAGACTGGCTGAAGGACCTCTTTGATGTGTATGTGTGAAAATAGGTGAGTCTTGTGTTATGTTTACCAACCTTTGGATGGTTGCGCAAGGATCAGGTGGTGAGGAATCTCAGTAGAAGGCACAGGGGAACCAATATTGGTGGATGTCACAGGATTTGATGTAAGACAAAAGTGTGATGTGTGCTTGACTTTTGCTTGACATGAAGTCAATTGCTGACAATTGACACAACATTTTCCCTGGTGAGAAACAATCCACAATTGTTGGGCACATACCAAGATTCTGCCTCAACTTCAGCATGTACCCAATGACTATGGGCTACTTGAGGCTGAAGTCTTTCTTGAAAATGAAAGACAGAACTTAAAGAACTGAGACATTACTACTAAGTGGAACATGGTTTCATTATCCAATATTCTGAATACAATTTATGAGAACAACAATTAATTCCTTTCCACCACTGACATATTCAACAATGGTCAGCCTTTTTCTCAAGATACTGAGGTAAATGTTGAAGAGCCATCACTCCCCACCCCACAAATATTGCGTTTTCATCAAAATAAATTATAAAACAAAATATTTTCCAGAAAAAAATAGTATAAACCTTGAGTCTGAATCAATGAAGGATATGAAGCCAAAAATTATTACTGACTATCTACAGCAAGGTTGATAGAACAGAGCTTTTTTCTAGTGTATTGGTGCTCTGTTTTTACTATTTGATGTCTTGTGAAATTGAATAACATATCCCCTGAAGACCCTTTGCTTTTCTTATGATTTTTTATGTCCAATAGGTTTTTTTAAGCGCTGTAAATCTTAAAAAAACGTAAATCAATGCCTTTGAATTTTGAAAAAATCTTGAAAAAAATCGAAATTAAAATCAAAAAACCCGTTTAGAAACGGGGGCTAAAAATAATTCGAGAAACCAGCCTTCGACTAGGTTTGCATGAATTACCCTTGGTCCACTCTTGACCGAATTTCCGACCTCCGCCCAAAAGATTAAAAATATTAAATCGCCTGAATTAATTTTTGTTTTCTCAAATGGGCGCCAATCAGTCTCATTCAGCCCATCATCATTCCAATCAATCCCATTCTAACGCAACAGATGATCATCAACTCGACCAGGCTTCACCCGAAGACCTTTACGCTAGTAAGCAACATTCAAATGCCTCTTCTTTCTTTGATAGACTAATATCACTTGTGTTTCATCCAAAAGTTTTACAAGTTACGCCTGACGCAACCTCCGAGGAAATAAAAAAATCATTTAAAAAGCTTGCTTTAATTCATCATCCGGATAAAAATTTTGCAAATGTTGAACAAGCTACTCAAAGATTCGCCAAGATTCAACAAGCTTATGAGGTGTGTATTACTAATCATTTCTCATTTCCTTTTTGGCTTTAATTTAAATAAACTCAAACTACTTCTCTAAGCTAACCCAAGCCTTCAAAGGCATTTTGTTTTGATTTCATTAGATCTTATCTGATGAAGACGAGCGTGCATTTTATGACCGACATCGTGACGAGCTGTTAAACTCAAAAGACGATGGTATGATAGTATTTGCTAAAAATATCTTTTAACTACTTGAACTGATATTTTTTCTTTTCCTTTGTAGAATTGGATGAATTTGATCCAACTCATCTCACACCTAAAAAACCTCGCTCTTCATCACATCCTGGCATTACTGTCAAGCAGCTTCTCAGGTTTTTTGACGCAACACTTTGGAACGATGACTTTTCAGATTCATCAACATCATTCTTTACAATTTACAGAAATCTATTCGATCAAGTCTCTCTTGAAGAAAAAGTGGCTAGGAATGATTCAGTCAACATATTTCCGTCGTTTGGTACAAGTGAATCTAGTTATGATCAAGATCTCAATGGATCCAAAGCTTTAAAACACTTTTACTCGATTTGGTCCAACTTTGGCACTCAAAAGACTTTTGAATGGATTGAGCCTCATCATGTTAGCCATCAAACGGATCGTCGAATGAAACGATTAATTGAAAAAGAGAATCAACGCGCTCGTGAGAATGCTAGAAAAGAATATAATGAAACAGTCAGAAGTTTGGTAAACTTTATTAAAAAACGTGATCCGCGCTTTATCTCCAGCACTGCTAGTAATCCTGCGAAATGGCGTGCACAGGAAATTCAGAGAATTAAACGTGAACTGCGTGAAGCAGCTGAACGTCGGGCAACGGAGAGAGAGCATGAAGCTAAACAGTTCCGCGAACAATCTTGGCAACGTACAGAACCCCAACTTAGTGATGAAGAAACTATTGAAGAAGCCAACTCAGCTCAAGAAACTGAATCAGAAGCTGAGGAAGTCAACGATTGGTATTGCGTTGCATGCAAAAAGGACTTCAATACTCAGGGCGCTTGGGATAATCATGAGCGGAGCAAAAAGCACAAACAGAATGCTCACATGTAAATGGTTTTCAATTTTGATTGTCCTAAAACCTTTTAAATAGATAATTCACAAGTCTAAAAATTTTGACAGACTTCGAAAACAAATGATTAAAGAAGATGTCGAGCTCTCATTATCAAATTTTTCATCTTTGTCCTCCCCTTTAATCACAGTCTCATCATCACAACAGTTGAAGCAAGAAACTAGTCAAGGCGATATAATGAAAAGTGGCCCTACATCACCAAATGACATTCAGGATAATTTACATAGCCTTAGCCTCAACCATTCGCAAAGTGAAGCTTCCGATCTAGGAAGCTCGCCGCCCTCACGAGATTCATTTGAAAAGGATGATCTCGCTTTTGTTGATTTAAACAAAGGTTTTGATCCATCGGATAAATTCAACAATGAATCAGAAATTGAGGCCACTGAAATGGTGCGCAAAAGAGGTAAAAGGTCGAAAAGAATTATAACTCCAATCCCAAGCAATATAAATGAAGTGTCAGAGACATTGGCATCTGAATTGCTTGTCAAAGAGCCTAATGATCCTGTTACAGAAAAGCGTGAAATGAGTAAAAGGGAAAAACGAAAAGCTAAAGAGGCAATCAAAAAACAGCAAGAAATGAACAAAGTTGGTTTAAATGGATTTGCTCAACCAGAGGTAAGTTGAATTTTTACCCATTTGAATGACACTGCATCCTGATTTCGGTAAATAAAAAGAAATTGACTGATCAACTTGTCCCGAAAAATCAAATAGAGCTGTAATGTTTGTAATGAAAAATTTCCTTCAAAAACAAAATTGTTTGAACATCTTAAAATTGCCGGGCATGCTTCTGCTATCAAACTAGATCTACCATTAACCGATCAAATGCAATCAATGAAATCATCAAAAGCAAAAAAAAGTACCGGAAAAAAGAAAGGAAATCGGTAAAAAGGACTTGAAAGCTCAACTAACAGCTTTAAAATATTTCTATGTTGACAGCACCCAATTTAAAGTTGACCTTTATATGACTGAAATAAAAATTGCATCCACCCCATTAAAGTCTTTGTAAATTGTATACCTCCTTCCCTTTTGGTTGCTTTGATATTAGAAAAATGTGATTGGGAATGTTTTTTCAAATAGAAGCTTTGATAATGAAACCGAAAAAAACAAAAGGCATGAAAGCGTTGTGTGTAAAAATAATTCAAAGTATTTCATCCAAAGATGGCATTTCGGTCAAAACTCAGTTTCTGAGCCAACCCCATTCAAGTTCGACCTGAACAAGGTTGGACCCTTCCGCCCAAATTGCGGTCCGGACTGATAAAAATGCCAGTTCAGCTGGTGACGACTTACCTCAGAACTCTAAATATATCCTGCTCATAAGTTTGGAACTCCTTGCCCTGTGGCTCAGGGGACTTTTATTTGCCGCGATGTAATTCACAGAAACCTTTTAGTCATTTATTTCGCTGCGGGTTGTATAACACATTGATTGTAATGTACAAAAAAAAGTAGGGGGATGATTTGCGGTTAGGCAGTCTACCCATTTTCTCATGATAAAGCCATTCTTCGAGGCAACATAAATGAGAAATTCTGTTGCTACCCATGCGTGCGCGAGTGGGGGTCACCATTGCCACTCTGTGAGAACACTTGCTCAACTGAGGCTGAGGAGGCTGGTATCGTGAGGTAATGCGGGGCAATTTTCCCCAGGTCAGGATAAGCCCCAGTGATCATTGGGCGCTAAGAATACACCTCATCCATATCTCTTGAGCGTGTACAACTTAAGGATGGTGTGATCTGTATAGCACTGTCACACATCTTGAACAATTTTCGGCATGGTGATTGACTTGTAGGCAATGATAAGATTGACCTATGCCCTAACCCTTGGAAATTAGGGCCCAGTTCACCAGTGAGGATTGGATATGATTAAGATAAAACATTGATTACCTTTTGAGATTGCATAGGGGTCATGCCTATCAACTGAAACATACCTTGAAAGTATGCAGAATCCAGAAATGTTGTAAGTAATGTATCAGTATTAATCATCTCTGAATATTTTATATTTATGCAATTTCTTAATTGAACTGTGACAATCAGTTGAGAATTTCTGAGATGCCTTAGTCATAAATTAAATCTAGTTTATTCATGTGAGAATAGTAAAACAAAAGAATTAGGTGCTTTAAAGGTTTTTGATTATAAAATAAGTTTTAGGAACCTTAAAATAATGATTATTATTAGCTTTAAAAATTCAATCAAGGTCCATCCATACCTTGTCATTATTAAAGGCAATAAGTGAGCCTTCTGATGTTTTGAGTATATAACTGAATTATTTTGAACAATTTTTGTATTTTCTGGATCTACTTAAGAAAGAAATTTCAATAAGCTATAAGAATTGACAAAGGTAACCTTTTGAGAAATAGTATTTAATTTTGATTTTTTTTTCTAAATGAGTTATTGCTTCATGGAGCTTTGTATGTGAGAGCAAAAATCCCTCAAAGCTTTTAGAGTGTTTGTTCTTTTCTCCTTAAAGAGGGGGAAAGACTTTGAGAAGGTCATCTGAAACTCAATTTATTGAGGAAGGAACATGTAGAGTAATGGTCTTCTCTATTTTGTCTAGCAGGTCATGGATAGATTGATGTTAAGTTTCAAGTATGCAAAGTTTAAGGGCCTGGCCATTCTTACAGGGGTACCCAAGATGATGCTTAATACTCTTGTGTTGAAGAGATGCCAGAATAATATAGTTAGCTTATATCATCCTTACAGAAGACAAATCACTCACATTTGACTTGTTGGATTGGGGAATTTCTGTCATAATTTCTTTTGTCAATGAGAAACTGTTCATGATCCAAGGAATGATAAAAAGATATATTCAGACTAAGGTTATTGACTCATTCTTTTGAGGAAGTATTCAGAAAAAAGACATATCAAAAGGCAGTAACAGAAATGGAAGAAATCCTGGTCAGGTCATGTTTAGCCTATATTTGTATACTGACTCTATTAGCAGATCATCATATTCATTTTCTTCTGTACTTTTGCTTGTTATGGAGTAAAGGCAGTTCAAGAGAAATATCTCTTGCATTGAATCCTAAAAATTAGCTGAAAAGAACTTACCAGCATGAATTCCCTCCAGGAATTTAAATTAAATAAATCAACAATTTATATCTAACTTCCAATCTTCAATCCATTTAATAACAAGGTAAAGGTAGAATTGGTGTTGATCATTGGTTGTTCACATGTGAATTTAACATTAGATAAAAGTTTCCTTAGGAAATTCCTTGGTTAGGTACAAAAATTTCTTCTTATTCCCATAATATTCTTGATTGGGAATCCTAGCAATTTTCCACTATCTTGAAAAATTCAATTGAGGATTGAGATTATGCAGAGCTTATTACAAATTAGTGTCTTTAAACATCAGGAGAGGTAAGTAATGTCAAGTTGAGTCTATGAGAAAGCTATAAGAAAGTGATTATCATCTTAAACTGTGACTGTGACATGTAAAATAGTATTATAATTAATTAAAAAGGGTACTACTAATTAAAAATAGTGGTGATGAGTCTGTTGAAATTCCTTTTTTCTCCAATTATTTGTAAGGTTAAAATAATAATTTAAAGAATAATTAATATTATAATTATATCTGATGTACTCTAAGGGTTACTTCTGGGTAAGACATTATGACCACATAAGAATAAGATAATAAGCTGATTAGTGTTTTTTACTAGGTGTTGAAGCCTCCTTTCATGTGGAATCAGGGTGGAAAGAGGTATATAACCTCTTTTCACATTGATAGGGTGAAAATTCTCACTTAAGTGGTTGTTTTATGGTTAAGAACAACCAAAATTGCCTATATCTGTGTCAAAATGTGGTTTGAAACCACATCTTAACCTTTTATGCCCACATAAAATGATAATTTTCACCAATGGAAGATTCAATCATGTTCTAACAGCCATGATTAGTGAAATTATTTCAGGGGACTCTTATTACTCAAGCTACAAGAAATCAATATAAAAACGCCAATTGAATGGTTTTGACACATCATAAGTAAATTGTATATCACTATTTACCACAGTAACACTCAATACAGGATGGAGTGCAGCTTTATTACCTTTATTATTAGTAATTCACATATAAATAGCCTTTTGGTGGCTTTTATGCCTCATCATTCAATTGTATGGAATAGTGTCCCACAATACCACTTGGTGTAAGATTAGTTGTAGCCACAAGTAATCTCCAAAAGATGGTGATACCTATCAACCCCTTTAATTGAGTATTCCAAAGCTATAAAGGCTCAAGGTATTTTTGATTTTTTCTGAAATATTATTTTTCCTATTTAAAGAGAAAAATACCAATAGCTTTTAAGTTGTGTAAAATACAGGTATATGGGTTAAATTTTTATGTATCCTTGATCTATCCCTTCTAGAAAATATGTTACTTGAAAGTTCTCTCAGAAAAACTATGGAAGCTAGATTAGAGGTTAATAATAGTGTTATTTTTTTAAGCTCAAATAATGTTTTGGTGTTAATCTCTTATCCAGTGGTGCTATGGTATTATAAGTAGCACAATTTAATAGCCCTTGTTGATAGATTAAATAAAAGGCTAAGCTCTGTGGGTTTGTGATACAAAGTATAAATTTTAGATGAGAGGTGAATATTAAGTTTTATTCTCAGAAAGAGTGTACAGCCTTGATAACTTGTTTGATTCATAATTTTGAGTGATAAGAATAATATTGACTTAAAGAGAAAGTGTTAGCCTTTAAGATATGACCAAATATTCAAAAACTTCAAAAATATCAAAAAATGTATTTCAATAATAAAAATTAAAAAACATTAAAATAAGTAAAAATTCAATAAAAGGGCATAAATTCTTGATTATTACAGAAATCAACAAATAATAAAGTGAAATAAATTCCACCAATAAATTCCCCATCCAAAAGTACATATATGAATATTTTATTTCATATTTTTTAAACCCAATAATTACTTGGATACCTTGATATATGAAATTTTATGATCAGTTCATATATTGATGGTTTTTTATCTAATATATTTTTAAATAATAATGATAAACACATTATAAAAAATCAAAGTTGCAAACAAAGAATTGTAGGAATCAATTAATAATTTTTATTTGGAAATTTATAAATTATTTTATGAATAATAAAGGGAACTTGATTTAAATAGAAATAATAGTTGACCATTTAAGACTCAAATGAAACAAACTCAAAATTAAGTATATATTCAGATTCCAATTTTTAATAAGTGAATAATTACATAATATTTATCATGATATTCAAGGTATAATCCTATGAAATTATGGCTCAAAGTCTAAAACAGAAAATTTTAACAGAAAAATGAATTACAAGAAACATCATCAAAAATAGAATTTTGATGATGTAATTTAACCCTCTTTGAAACTTTTTAGAAAAATTCTAATCTATTATAATTCACTCTCTGAATTTCAGTTTCATGAAAAACTTCAAATTTATTAATAATTGTATTTAAATCTTAAAAATCATCATTTTTGATCTTTAACTGTAATATTATTTTAAGCTTAACAGTTTAATAAGAGATAAAAATTGTGGATATTAATATTTTATTAGTAAAAACTACCTTAATACAAAAAATTTAATCATTCTCCAAGCTTATAATTTCAGAAAATTAGATCTATAGTGATAACTCTAAAATATGGAATAATAATGAGATAAAAAAGGTTAAATAATGATTTAATAATCACTCAACCTTTAAATATTGATCTATTTTGGTATATATTATTATTAAACATCTACTACCTAGTAAGAAGGATCTTTACTATATAAATACCCCTTCCTCCTCTGTTTCTCCCTCAGATGCATCAAATTCAATAAAATATTAAATAAACAGGTAACCCACTTTATTCTTTGAATATAACTCTTATATTTTAAAAGAAAAAAGTCTTAAATCTTAATAATAATTGAGATTTATTTTATTAAATAAATACTTTATCATTATTTGTTAAATTCTCTCAAAATGTTTAAATTCACATAAAAATTGTAAAACTTGTATTTCTCTCTATTTTTTATTTCAAATACATTATTAATATGTTTCAATTACTTCTTTAGGATTAAAATAACTCAAAATAATTATATTAGGTCTTAAAATTAATTTATTTTTGTGTTATCATAATATTTCTCTCTTAGTTCCTCTATAAAATCAATTTTTATCAATATAAATATTATATATATTGAATTATAGCTTTAATATTGGTAATATTTTAGTTATAAATTTTTATTTATTAATAAATAAAAATTATTTATACATTTATAATTTTTTTTTGGTAAAATTAATAAATTTCCATCATATATTAATTATTGAATTATTCATATATTCATTTTATTATATTAGGGGGTGTCAAATTTACCAAATCCCACTCAAAATCCCAAGTTTTTTTTTGCAAAATCCCGCATTAACTTTTTGGGATTTGGGAAATCCCACACCTCAAGAGGTGAGGTATTTTGAGGTACAAAAACCCAGGTTTTTTGATACTAAATACCCGCCTTTGGCTTTGCATAAAGGAAAATTTTTACAACACACAGCTCAGTAAGGGCATGTTAAATTGCATAAAATCTCAATATACTGGTCATTTATTAAGTTATTTGATTTCAAATTTCATTTTCTATACATCTTTTCTTCATTTACCATGCCAAAGGCATCACAAAGGCTACCTTTACTTCAGACCTCAAACTCACTGCAGTTCATCAATGATCTCAACTCTGATAGTGACTCTAATATCCAGGAATATATAATCTTATTAGATATTATAACATCACAAAGATACATCAATCCTTGTAGAAGATATCCATCACATTACATGTATACAATGAATGATTTACAAACATTATCATCTGAAAGGTTTTCACAGCTATGTAGGACCACACATGAATAATTTGAAAAATTGGTTTCACAAATTCAAGATGATAAAACCTTTCAAGACTCATCAAAGAACAAACAATGCAATCCTGCCATCCAATTGGCTGTGGAACTATCAAGGCTAGGATAAAATGGCAATGGGCCACATTGGGAAGGATTGGAATGTTATTTGGAATTAGCCATGGGGCTATTGTGTTGTACACTCAAAGAGTGATCAAGATATTAATGAAGTTGAAGCGCAAAGTGATTGTGTGGCCAACAATAGAACAACAAAGAGATATGTCTCAAGTAATTCAGGCAGAAGGCTTCCCTGGGTGCATTGGGTTTATTGATGGGAGTCTCATACCATTATCACAACATCCCCCCAATGATGGTGAAGCCTATTCTGATTGCAAAAATGGGTAAGCTGTTGACTTTTCATTTTTTATTTCATTTTTACTGATTTTTTACAATCAAGGTATTCTATGTTAATACAATTGGTTTGCAATATAAAAAAACAGTTCACTGCTCTACATGTTGGTTGTACTGGGTAACTTCATGATTCAAATGTCTATCAACACATGAACATGGCACAAATACCTCAAGATTTTTATTAAAAGGATCAGTACTTACTTGCCAATTCAGCATATGCAAGCTCTCCTTGGGCTTTTCCGGCATATAAGGGAGTTGTAGCACAGAATGAAGACAACCATTCTTTCAATTACTTTCTAGCAAGATCAAGGGTCAGAATCAAGCATGCCATTGGAATTTTGAAGGGGAGGTGGTTTTCTCTAAGGGAAATGCAAAATCAAATGAGGGATAAACATGAAATTGAATATTTTGTTAGTTGGGTCATTTCTTGCATGATTTTACATAATATATTAGCACAAATTGGCAATGAATGGATTGATTTATATGAAGATGACAATCCACCACAAGCAGAAAATCTGTCCAATAATGAGATTGGGGAAGATGTGGTAAATATGTGTGAAAAACTTAAACAAATTACTTTGGTATGGAAAAATAGTCAATTGTAAATTTCATCAGGACCATTGATTTATGTACTTAATTTAATGGCATATAACAAAGTGGAGATGTTATTGGTAAAATAAAACTTTTTACAATTAATATTTTTTAGTTCTTTTTTAGTCCTGCATATTTCTTTCAAAGTAACCATTGACTTTTGAATTAATTTTAGTGGGTGTCATTTTCAAGAATTTGTCACATACATTAAATAATTTTTGGTTGATTTGAAAAAAAACATCCAAAATGTGTTATTTTGTCATGATTTATAATTTCTGGAGGAGTTTTTGTTGTATGATGAACTATTGTTGATGTCTTCCAAAGGATTTCCATGATGGCAGATTTTTTGAAAAATCAATCTCCATTTTCAATTTGGGGAAGTACAAGCCATGTCCAGAGGGGATGAAGACAGTTGGAAGGGGATGAAAATCTTTTTTTGATACAAAAGAAAATATAGGCATTGAGATTGATTAAATTTTGGTGTGGCTTATTGAAAAATCCATCTTGAGTAACAATGACATTTGTAAAAGACTTGAATTATTCCTTTTGATTGGCAGAAGTCCATTTGAGCTGACTTAAATTTGGTAATTTGGCTTCTTCCATTAATGACTGATTTTCATTTTCAGCTAATTTTGAAAAATGTGAGATTCTTGAGTAAACAAATTCATCATATTGTTGAAGTTTGGTCTATTGCATGTTATCCAATTTAATTTGATGAGGCCTAAAACCAGGTTTTCTGGAGTAAAAACCTAAGAATATTGAAATTACTTATTAATTATTAAAATAACAAGCAAAAAAGATCATATAACTGCAGATTTGCCCAAATCTGAACCAGGACAAAACCCAATACCTTTCATAATACCAACTAGAAGTTTCTTATTGGTTTTAATTTCTTGTCAATTTTGAGATAAGGAAATTAATGTCATGATGAGGTTTTGGAGAAGTTGAGAGTGGCCAGAAGACTTATCAAAAGGGGTTATTTCATATATGATGACAGGTAAAAAGGGCTTTTTGGTTTTATCAATGAGTACATAAGGATGGGGTAGAGTGTTGAGTGATGGAAGTTTTAACCATGATGCATGGGCTGATTTCTTGTCAATTAAAATGGTTGAATAGTTCTTATATTCTGTTTTTGAATGGCCAAGGTGAGACATGATTTGTTTTGAATCATGGATGTGTTGTCTTTGGCTTTGGGTGAGTTTTCTTTTATGATTTTATTTGGTATTATTATCCTCATAATGCTCTATATTTGGTTTAGTCCTAACCATGAAATCAAGAGGAGGAATAGTACTTTCAACATAATTCAAATCATTCTGATGATGTGCTGAATCTGGTTTAGTCCTAACCATGACATTATCAGAATGATTTGAAGAGTGAGATGGAGGAGGAGGTTTTTTTTTAATTTCAAAGAAGATGGAAGGGGGCTGGAATGGAATTAAATTGCACAATAAACCCTTATCAATAATTCACCCCTATATTAACAAATAAATAAAAAAATTAAACAAAAATTAAAATAAAAAATAATGATAGGTCAGTAATGATAATCATCAAAAAAATAGAAAAAAAAATAATCATAAATTAATCATGATTATGATTTAAAAAAAATAAATAAAAATAAAAATAATCATCAGTGATTCATGATGAAGATTTAAAAAAAAATATAAAAAAAAAGAGGTCAGTAATCATAATGATCAAAAAAGGGAAAAAAAATCATAAAGATTATTATGATTTGAAAAAAAATGAAAATCATCAGTTATTCATGATGATTATTAAAAAAAAGGAAAAAAAAAGAATCATCAGCAGATTCATGATTAAAAAAGAAAATATATTAAAAAAAATCATCAGCAGCAGATTATTATTATTAAAAAAAACATTAGTAATTTATGATGATGATTTAAAAAAACAAAAAAAAAAAGACACAGGTCAGTAATGAATGATGATTTAAAAAAAAGAATCAGTAATAATCATAAGTATGATTATGATTTAAAAAAAATAAATAAATAAAAAACAAATGAACATCAGTAAATAAATCCAAAAAAATCAATATATGATGTTAATGGCCTTTGGAGGCCATTAAAATCAAAAAATTAAAAAAAGCTTCCAAATCAATTTGGAGGGTTTTAAGTTGATTAAACCCTGGAACCTCCCAGGAGCCTTTTTGGGAGGTCAGTTTTGGAGGTGGATGGTGATGGGTGGGGGTATATTGGAGATGGAAGGTGATAGGTGGGGTATATTGGAGGTGGATGAAAGCATTAAAATTCAATCAAAAAAAATAATTAGAATCAGGTTAAAAAAAATTAGAGTTGTGAAAAAAAAACAAAAAAAAATTACTTATGTGAATTCAAAAAGAAGGGTGATCTTTTTTTTGGATAATCTAAAAAAAAAAAAAATTGAAGAGTGAGGGATGAAAATAAAAAATAAAAATATAAGAAATTCCAAATTAAAATTAAAAAAATAAAAAATCAAAAATCAAAATTCAAAATTAAAAGTTGAAAAAATTTAAAATAAAAAATAAGAAAAATATAGAAAAACAAAAAAATGACATAAAATACCATTTCAAAAAAAAGGAAAAAAGTGGTCATCAACTTTTTTTTGGCAAAAAATCCAAAAGAAAGGAAATATGGAGGGAGCCATCAATTTCAATTGGAAAAGACTTGGCATAAAATCTTGATGCAAAATTTGCCCAAATTCTCAATTTTGTAATAAATTGCAATTAAATTTCATGGCATAAGATCAATTGCAAGTTGGTGCCCTAATTACACATAAACATTGAATTCTCAATTTGGTAATAAAGTGCAGTTAGATTTCACAACATAAGATCAATAATTACACATAAACATCAGTTTTATTTAACAAATCACCACATATAAAATGATCACATGATGTATACCTAATATGTTATTTTTTATTGATTAATGTCAGAATGCATTCCAGCTCTGCAATTGGCCTGCTTGATGACAGTGCCGCTATAGTGAGATCCATCTGGCATTGCTTTTCCTTAAATTCCAATTCATGATTCCACTTTTATTTTTCAAATTCATATTTCTTTGTGTGTTGCTTCTTCTCAAACTCCATTTTCTTTTGCAACTTGACTTCTTCAAACTTTTCCTTTCTTTCTCTTCATTCCACTTCTCCCTGTCCCACTCCAAACAAGCATTTTCACTGGTTTCATGGGCTACAAATAATGCATTTTGTCAGTAGGATTGATCAGAGTAACCATAAATCCAAAACATACCCTTTTGCCATGATTCAAGAAAATTTGCATATGTCAGTGCAAACATATCCATCAGCCTTTTCCTAGAACCACTCTTGTCATTCAAGTTGGGCATCAATGCTTGATTATGCTTTTGTGTTGAATGTGTTATGGATTTACTTTGCTGGTCAAAGGAGAAATGATCAATATTGGATTTCATAAATATCAGTCTTCAATTTACTTACTGATTCATCTTGAAGTTTTTCCACTTGACCAAGTAATCATCATTATTAATCAAAGGATCCAGATTGAGAGGTGATTCCAAACCATTATTGTCCTTTAAAAAGAAAATGAGCTTTAATTATTTCAGGTAAAAAAAGGAAGAGATTATAAGTTACCTTATCAAGCAAAATAACATCATCATCATCACCATTTAAGCTGTCCTTTTCCTGTGAATCATAGCTTGCAATGGGAGTGAAATTGGGCTTGTGGCCAAAGAGCACATCCATTTTAGCATATCAAGGACACATACTTTCAAGCTTTTCACTCATTGATTTGATTCCTTTACTCTCATCTTCTTCTGTTATTCCAGCCCCAGTTAAATTTTCAAATTTTTTTGCTGCCATATATTTCTTTTTATATGTTTGCCATCAATCTCAGATGCTGCTTGAGCTAAGGTTTAGGTGATTTTGTGATTTTTTGTTGACCTCAATGGCCATAAGCTGAAATCCATGCTGCTTTGACAAAGGAGGTCTTCCAATAGATGTTTAACCACTAGTACCAAAACATGACTCAAAATTGGATTTGACTGAAAACCAATTAATTATGGTTAAATAATCTGTATGTATTAAGTTACCTGATGGATGTGGCAGGCCAGAAGTGATCTTCATATCTGACTTGATGTGTCTTGCTTTGGAACAAGGCATTATTATATGGATGAAGAAGTATAAATGGACTGTAAGCTGTTTGGTCAGATTGTCCAAAATGGAGTTTAGAAGAATATGTTGTACAGTTATGAATTGTGAATACTCATTTGGGTTAGGTTTCAAACTGAAATCCCAGATGCATGGGATTTGGTCAAAATACCAGGGGACTCAGTTAAAATGCCATGTGATTTACACATAAAAAACCCAGGATTTAGTGTTGGGATTTGATTTCCAAATCCAGTGTTATTTTAAGGCAGGATTTGGTGACTTTGACACCCCCTATTATGAAGTCTATTGAATTTTTCATAGATTTATTCTAAGATACCAAGGAGATTAGTTTGTGCAAATGACTTTGAATGGACATAATCTTCAGAAAGGGTGGAAAACTTACAAGTGCCAGTTTTTGGAGAAATCTCCATGAATACAGAGGACTGGGGCTGGAGTGAAGTAGAAATCAAATAGGCCCTTAATCAGAAAGAGACTAATATAATGAGTGATGAGAGAAGGCCCTCACTGGTTTTTGCTGGAATGCCTTGCTTTCTCATAGATTTTAGTATCAGCCAATCAGCCAATCAGCAACTCCTTCTTCTGCTAATTATAACCTCTGCTGCTTGCTCATGAAGCATGCTCATTTGAGATTCTAGCTGGCCTGCGCTCGCCAAGCCTGACTCATCTGCTGCGCCCCCAGAGTGTGAACCCCCTGTTGACCGGATCTTTTCCCGTCCGCCGTCCGCTGCGTTGGTCAACTGGCCGATTCCTTCAAAAAATTCCATCCTCCAAAAAGTCCAATCGATCTTCTTGAAATTCAAAAATGTCGAATTCAAATCATTTTAATCATCAAACGACTGCTCAACAGCAACCACAACCATTCAATAATCCATCTCATCCGCCGTATCAGTCCTCTTCTGAGGAAAATCATATCAATCAAGCTATCGATCATGATCAAGATGATAACCAAGAGGATGATGAAGAAGAAGATGATGAGGACGAAGATGATGAAGAAGAAGAGGAGGAGGAAGAAGATGATGACCCTTTAGCTGCACCCGATCAATTATCAAATTTTTTACCATCAAATCGTAAACCTTTTAATATTTATGATACCGATTTGGATTTAAATCAAGAATTACAACAACATTCATCCAATCATCATCATCACCATCACCATCATCATTCAAAAGATTTTGTCAATTCAAATCGTAATCTATCACCTTTAAATCAATCAAATTCAAACTCTAATCATCAATCAAATCATCATCTGCTTCTTATTCAACAACAGCAACAACAGCAGCAACAGCAACAGCAACAGCAACAGCAACAGCAACAGCAACAGCAACAGCAGCAACATAATATTAATCCTTCAATTCAATTTCTTTCATCTTCTAATCCCGTCATCTCAAATCAACCTCAACATCAATCAATTCATGCTTTTCCTTTCACTTCAATTCATCAAAATCGTATACCTGTTCCAAACGACTCGTCTCGTCATCCTTCAAATAATCTCAACCCTATCCCAACAAATCATCGTCAACAAAAATCTAACAACATCTTAACAAATTCTCGTCCAAATTCTTCCATAGATCATCATCAAAATCAATCAAATCGAAATCTTTCCAATACTCCTAAACCTTCTAGAAATCCTTCAAGCGATCTAACTAAATCTTTAAATTCTCAAAAAAGTAAATCTTCTCAATCTAATCTCATTCATTCGTTCATTCATACATCCTCATCTTACATCTTTTCTTCTTGCAGATAACAGTCAAGATTTAAAAAATCGCTCTTCAAACTCTCATCCTCCTCAAATTCCCAAATCATCCGATCAAATCACTCCTGCAATCTCTGCTAGTTTAGAAACTAATTGGTCGACTCCTCATCAACGTCCTCCTTCTCGTTCTTCTATGATTCAATCTAATCAAAAACCTAATGCTCCTACTACTAATCGTAGTCGTCTAGGATCCCCTAATAACTTGAATCAACCTCATCCTAGACCTCGTAGAGTATCAGATGGTAGTATATCAGGTGGCGTCCGCAAAGATTTATTACTTCAAAGAATGGCCGAAGCTTTACAATCTGAAAGATCAAAAGCTTCAGTCTTTCAACGTGAACTTCAAAACGCTGAACGTGAAGTATGGAATTCTTAATTCATTTCATCCTCTTGATTCTTTTAATCAATTCTTAATAATAATAATCTTCTTTAGATTGATGAATTAGCAATCTCTTTAGATGAGCAACGTAGAGCTCATCATAAAACGGTTATTTCTCTTAAAAAAGACCTTCATCGTATGAATAAAGAACGTGAAAGTTTAATTCAAGCTCTCGAAGTCAGTCATCATCATCATCACATCTTTTTCATTTCCCTTTCTCATAAATCCAATCAATTAATCTATTTCTTTCTTTATTCAGGCTGCTGAAGGTTTAGAACAAGAAGAAGCTGAACGTTATTTGGCTTTATTAGATCCAATCGCTCAAGCTGTAATCATCGACGATGAAGAATTAGATCCTTCAAATCATCCTAATCAAAATCAGAATCAAAAATCTCAACTCTCGCCTTCTCAACCCATATTTGATGATCATAAAAGTACCGTCAGAGCTCAAATGCAAGAACGTTCAGCTTTACGTGCTCAACGTATCAAGTCAGTTTCATTTCATCTTACAACTTATTATTTCATGTTAACCTCGTCTTGGTTTTTAAACCTCAGTTCAGAACTTCTTAAATTAAACCCTTCACCCCCTTCAATTCCACCTAATGATCCTGAAATAGAAGATGAAGAAAATAGTCAAGAACCTATTAGATCAGGTAGACCTACTGAAACTCAAACTCGCGCTCGTCGTAAATTAAGTAAAAGTCGTCCATCCAGTCGTGACGCCTCAGGTGGAATCTTTTGGAGAAGAAGTGGCTCTCGTACACGTGAAGTTAGCTAAAATTCATCATCCAATCTTTATGATTTTCATCTGTCAAAAACCAACTTAAAATTCATTCCTTTCAGGCTGAGGATAAACCATTTTCAGCACCTGGTACAATTAATCGTTTCGTAGATCGAAAAAAAGCTCTTAGCTCACATGGTGCTTTATCCATTGGTGTCGTCGATGATGATGGTTATTATGACTCAGGTCCATTACAAAGATCTAATGAATCATTTGGTGGAAAAAGTAATCCAAATGGTAAAATCGGAAAATTATTAAGAAAAGGTTGGATTTTTTTCTTGTTTCTAATAAAAATCTTATTTATCAATTACCAATCAATTATCGTCATCCCATGAGTCTTTAGTCTTTCCAGTTTATAAAGAGGGATACAGTGATAAAGATCGTGACGAGGATCCTGAAAGCGTTGATCGAACTGATCAAGATAGTGCGAGACGTCGCTCTGATCGTGGTTTACCAAGGCGATATCGATCAGTGGTAGCATAATCTCTAGATGGGTTCAAAGCAAAATTCACTTTGATGAAAATTTTGGTCCAATCTCAATATTTTAAAAAATAAAAAATCCTTTTTTTCTTTTTGGGGGTGATATGGGCCAACTGGCGTCATCTATCTACTATACCCCGTGGTATCTATCTGTTTTGGTTGATAATTTCAACCCATCTGTTCTCATGATACTTGTTTGATAAATAGACATTACTTATCGATTTGGATTGAATGCTTAAGGTTATTGGTACTTGAAAACAAGAAAACCCAAAAAATCATGGACTTGGGTAACGTTCATCCTAATCTTAATCAGTTTGATTGGGCTGATGATATCCCCCTAGCTTAGTGTTTGGTTATTTTTAGTTTGATTGTTTTGGTCGTCACGTCTGATCTGTGTAGTTTGATGGAGTTTCATACTAACTCTGCTATATTTATTATCTTTAAATGTCTTCCATCTACAAATATTTATCGTTGGTCACCTAGTGACCTTATTGTTTGACGCCCTACGGTTTGATGTAATGTTAAATTATACATTCTGAATATCTGTTTTGGTCTGTGTATCCTCTTGAAACTATCTTCAAGTGCCTCCTACCTTGCATCAACGCCCAACCACACTGTGAACTATATTGCATTTACGACAAGCCGTAAAGGCACCCAAGACTTGGGAATAGTTAAAGTTGAACAGTTTTCAGAAATTGAACTTTTATCAAAGTAGCCAGGTAGTCTAAAAAGATTTTCAAAGACATTGCATTTGAAAATTGAAACCCAAACTGGTCATGAATGGACTTTACAGTACATACACGTAAGTTTAGTGATATCATTTTATTAAATAGATAGAAAATCATATCATATTATATTATATTATATTATATTATATTATATTATATTATATTATATTATATTATATTATATTATATTATATTATATTATATTATATTATATTATATTATATTATATTATATTATATTATATTATATTATATTATATTATATTATATTATATTATATTATATTATATTATATTATATTATATTATATTATATTATATTATATTATATTATATTATATTATATTATATTATATTATATTATATCATATTATATTATATTATATTATATTATATTACATTATATTATATTATATTATATTGTATCATATCATATTATTTAATATTATTTATTTATTTTTATGTTTTTATATTTTTATTTTATATTAAATATTAAAAAAAAAAACAAAAAAAAATTAAAATGAAAAATGAAATTAAAAAAAAAATGAAAATAAATTAAGTGAATCAATAAATTTGTATAAACTTTGTTATATGAATTGATTAAAAATGTGATAAATTCATTTAAAAAATTCCATTGCCTCAAATTGAATTTATTTAAATAATATAATTTAATTGAATTTTCTAAAAAAAGTGGAAAAATTTTGTTATTTTGAATTTGTTTTTCACCTATTCTTTGATTGAACTTAAATATTGTTTTTTTTTTTTGTTTGAAAAAAAAATGGAAAAATATTTGAAATTAATAATTAAATTTATTTTAATTTTTTTACTTTTTGTTAAAAACATAATTCTTTTCTTGAATTAAATGAAAAAATTGATCAAATTAATTTTAATATTTTAAGTTTTTTTCTTTTTTTGATTATAATAAGAGGAAAATATTTTTTTAACAAAAAAAAAAAAAAAAAAAAAAAAAAAATTATCATAAAGGGAATTAATTTAACTTTTTCTTTTTTTTTTGATATAAAAAATAAAACAATTAAATCAATTAATTTAGTTATTTGTTCATTTTTTATTTATTTATTTTTTTTTTTGTAAAAAGATAAAAGAATTGCATTAATATTTGGTTCAAGTTTTATTTTTTATTTTATTTTTTTTTTAAAGGAAAATTGAATTTAAATCAACTTTTTTGGCAAAAAATAAAAAAAAAAAAAAATTTGAGAATTTATTAATCAAAAATAAATAAATTTAATTAAATAATAAATTAAAAGAGTTTTCAAGAAAAATTAAAAAAAAATAAAATAAAAAATATAATAAAGCAATAATGAAAAAAGAAATTAATAAATTGAAAATCAAAAAATTAGAATAATATATATATATATATATATTTAAAAAAAAAATCAAAACATTAAATTTAATTAAATGTAAAAAGTAAATGGTAAAAAAATAATAATAAAACATTCAAATTTCATAGTGAAAATAAATAAATAAATGAATAATAGAAAAGTCTAATGTTAATTTCATGTCACAGGGGCTCTTGGACAGAAAAACAAGAGTGGCCTGGCACTCAGCAATCAGGGAACTCACTTGGAAGACTCCAAAAGAATAAAGAAATAAAAATAAGAAAATAAATTCCTCTAAGAAATATGCAGGTACAAGATGAGATGCAATAAGAGGAAAGAGAAGCCAAATGGCCAAAGAGCCAACCAAGTAAGTCCTTAATCACTGTTTCAACCTGCCAAAATGAACAATGGAATTAGTAAGGATATGACCACCAAATATCCATTGACAGGCAAAGAAAGAAAAGAGAGAAGGTGCTAAATGACTGACTTGATAATATCAGTATTCACTTAACAAAAATGGTAAAATAAATAAAGATAAAATAAAATCAAAGTATATTAATTAACTTGGGAAAAGCCCCCCAGGGTGGAAAGGGTAGCCAGTATATGTGAAAAGTTGGGAGCTTGAGTTCTTCAGGCTGAAAACTGATCTGTATTGATCCTTGAGGCTGTATTGATTGTTTTGGGAATTGAAACAGCTGGCTAATATTGCAATTGAAATGGGTTGAATGAATTTCCCATACTTGAAAATGAAATACAGTTCTTGATGGATCCAGACTGTATTGAAATGAAGGTGGCTGCCAAGATGGATTGAGTGGACCTTTGACACTTGACAAATGAATGAAATGCCTCTTGAATCCCTTGAGAATGGTTGAACAGTATTGCCTTGGAGGAATACTGTGAATGAAATTACCCAATGACGTCTTGATGGCGTGATTGGTCTTTGACGCTGAAACACTTGCTCTTGAGCCTTGATGAGTCCTCTGAATGATTGGGTGCCTTGATGAAGTGATGATATTTTGGAACATTGAAATGACCATTTGATATTGCCAACATTGAAGTGCTGTTGAAAAATGATGAATAATGATATATAACATCATTTATGGCATATTGGTTCATTGGAAAGAAGATTACGTACAAAGGTCTTGAGATGGAAAGGCAGAGGGGAAAAATATGGATGTGATGGCTTCAGAGCTTGAAAAGGTGTTTCTGGGTCCTTTGGGGTTTTTGGCCACTTTTGGGTTCTGAGCCAAAAACTGGCCCAAAGGGCGGGAAAGTGTCTTTTGGACACTATGTGTCAAAGTGCGCAAAAATGCGCAAATGCGCATTATGAGCCCAAATGGCCAAAAACAGCCATTTGGGCCATTTCCCCTGGCTTTGAGGGAAATGACCAGAAATACCCATTTGGGCATAAATTGCCGCTATGGCTTCTGGATTGAGGTGAAGGGCCATGAAGGCCCCAAAAGACAAATGGCCATAAATGGTCCATAAGACGATGACGTGGCCATATTGGCAACTGGTGATGGATATGGCCAATTGGCCATAAAAGGACTGTGGCTTGATATGCCATATGGGGATCCAAGGAGGTGAATTGCCATGGTTGTGACAGTACCCCCCACCTTGAAATGGTGAGCTCCTGAGCACCAATACAAGGTGAAGCCTGTTGGGGCTATTGGAAAGGATTGAGAGTGGGATAGAGGAAAGTTCTTTTAAGAGGAAAATGAAATAATAACTGATACTAAAAATTTGTCATATGACACAGGACTTGCTTGATCTTCTTTTGAGATTGGCTTCATGATTGATGATGTTGTAATGAATGAATATTCTTTGAGATGAATTTTCGATATGATCAAATGAAAATGAAAATAAAAGAAAAATGAATTGAATCTTGAAGAGGTTCCAATCTTCATCATGGAGGTTGATAACTGATTTTAAAATTGGCCAAGGACCTGGAAAGAGAAATTTGATGCCAGGTGCTCACAAAGTGGCCAAGGTGATGTTTTGACAAGATTGTAGACCCCTCAGGGAAGTGCACACCAGGAGAGGAAATTACTTTTGGTAGTTACCACTCCTGCCAGTGCCATAAAAATAAAAACAAAAAATGTTGAAGGAATGAATTTGGATTTTGAATTCTTGGAAATGAATTGAAAAGTGAATGGCCCATTTTCCCAAGTGAAAATGGCCATAAGATTGGAAATGAAGTTGAAAGCCATGCCAAATGTCTAAGTCCAAAATTGCAAAGTGCTCACAGAGTGGCCAAGGTGATTCTTACAACAAAAAGGAGTAGAATACCCCTAAAGGTGCATACCAGGAGTGGGACTTACTTTTGGTAATTCCTCTCCCCACCAAGCACCATAAAAAATCAAGCTTTTGAAGAATTGGGCCCAGGCTTGTCAGGATATAATGAATGAAAATGTTTAACAAGTTCAGGACAATTCTTGAGGTTTTTGGTTGGTTCCCAAGTGAATCTTTCTGGGTCTTGACTGAAACCTTTCCATTCCACCAGATACCATAATTTTCCTCTCTTGAGCTTTGAGTCCAGTATTTGAGAGACTTCCCATTCCTCTTCTTCTTCAATGATGATTGGAGGAGGAGGCTCTTGATGCCGATTTGGGATTGTTGATGTCTTGACTGATTCCAGGAGGGATATATGGAAGACTGGGTGGATGGACTTCCATTGAGATGGCAGCTTGAGGTGGTAGGCATGAGTGCTGACTTTCTTCAAGATTGGAAAAGGACCCAATCATCTCTCAGACAGTTTTTTGGTGGGTCTAGTTGATTTGATGTTCTTGGAAGAAAGCCATACCATGTCACCAGGATTGAAAACAGGTGGACTTGCTCTACTTTTATCTACATACCTCTTAAACCTGTTTATGGCACCTTCAAGTTCTCTCTTGACATCTTGCTGTACCAATTGGATTTTTGTTGATAACTTTCCAGCAGGAGTATCTTGAGTAATGTGAACTGAGTCAAAATGTGGATCTCTTCCATAAACAGTGAAAAACAGTGATTGTTTTGTTGAAGAGTGGTCAGAGTTATTGTAGGAAAATTCAGCCAGAGGGAGCCAGGTGTTCCAATCATCTTGATGATAACTGACATACATCCAAAGGTACTGTTCTAGTATCTGATTTAACCTCTCTGTCTGTCCATCAGTTTCTGGATGATAAGCAGTTGACAGATCTCTTTAAATCTTGAGCTGCTGAAAAAAGATTGGTCCAAAAGGAAGAAACAAAAAGAGAACCTCTATCACTAACAATGCTTGAAGGAAGGCCATGCTTTGAAAAGATATTCTTGATGAATAAATGGACCAAATCTAATGAAGTTATTGAAGACATTTTTGGAATGAAAACTGCCATTTTTGAGAATCTTTCCACTATGACAAGTATTGAGTCAAAGAAATTGGACAGTGGAAATTGAGTGACGAAATCCATTGAAAGACAAATCCAAGGACAATTTGGAATTGGAAGAGGTTTGAGGAGTCCAAACTTCTTGTGGTGAATATTTTTGTTTCTTGAACACTGTTGACAGGATGAGACATAATCCTTGATGAATTGAGTCATGCTGGACCAGTGGAAATCCCGCTTATTTAGAATAATTATATTAAAATCATTTAGAATAATCATACCTTCAGAATAATTATCTTAAAATTACAAAAATTGCCATAAATAGGCATAAAAGTGGAATTACCTTGGAAAGAAATGAATAAACATGTGAAATAAATCACACCTTTGGATTCCCCATACAATTCCACACATAAAACAATTAATAAGCTGATCTCCAAAATCAATACTTAAGGTGTCCAGCTAGAGGAGAGTCATGCCTTTTTTGAAGTATTCTGAGCTGAATTGTGGGGTCATTTGGGACCACCACCTAATCTTTGAACAGAAGAAGTTGGGAGGAGGAATTAAGAGAATAATCTTGGACAGATTTACCTTTACCCAAATCTTGAAGGATACTTCTATATTGAGAATCTTTCCATAATGACTTCTGAATTGATTCAATCAAATTTGAAAATGCTTCCCCCTTGACTGCAAAGAACTTTGAGGCTTGAATTTGATCTTGCTTGATTATTTTTTGAGAATTCATTGGATTCTTGCTGATAAAATCTTCCCCCCTCTCTGGGTAAATGTCGTCCCAACGTGATAAAGCATCTGGAAGGGTAGCCAAGCCGCCAGGGTGGTAGGTGATTGAAAAATGGAATTCAGAGAGAAATTCAGCCCAACAGGCTTGACAGCAAGTAAGAATCTTTGATGAAATAAAATATTGAAGTGAGGAATGATCAGTGAGAACTTCAAAAGAGGAAGAAAGTGAAAGGAGAAAATCTCTCCAGTGCTTGAGAGCCCAGACTATGCCAAGGAGTTCCTTGTCATGAATCTCATAATTGAGCTCAGCTGGGAGAAGCTTGCGGCTATAAAATGCAATGGGATGTTTTCCTGAGTCAGAAATCTGACTCAGTACAGCACCCAAGGCATAATAAGAAGCATCAGTCTCTACAATGGTTGGTAGAGAAGGATCAAAGTGAGAAAGGATTGGAGAAATGGTGAATGCCTCTTTGAGTTGATGAAACTGTCTAAGAGCTTCCTCATTGAGGGGAAAACAGGAATCTTTCTTGAGGAAACTTGTGAGTGAACTAATCTTCTTTGAATAATTCTTGATGAAACGGCGGTAAAAATTGGCAAAGCCAAGGAATGATTGAAGAGCCTTGAGGTTTCTTGGAGGTAGCCAATTGAGAATTTGCTGGACTTTTGCTTGGTCCATCTTGAGGCCTTCAGAAGAAACAACATAACCCAAATACTCTACACTAGAAACATGAAACAGGCACTTAGAGGCCTTAGCAAAGAGGTTATTGGCTCTGAGGCTGGCAAGAACAGTGGACACATGAGTGACATGTTCTTCTTCAGATTTGGAAAAGACCATAATGTCATCCAAATAAGCCATGACATAAACATCAAGAGGATCATAAAAAATCTCATTGACAAGGTTTTGAAAAGAGGCAGGAACATTGGTGAGCCCAAATGGCATAACCAAATACTCATAGCTGACATATTTAGCTCTAAAACATGTCAAGTGTTCATCACCTTCCTTGATTCTGAGCAGGTTATATGCACCACGCAAGTAAATCTTAGAGAAAACAGTAAGAAGCTGATTCATAGGAGGAACAGGATACTTGTTCTTCCTAGTAACAGCATTGAGTTTGCGGTAATCAACCCACAAACGGAGGCCACCATCTTTCTTTTTGACAAAGAGGACAGGTGCTCCTGTTGAAGAGGAGCTTGGCCAGATGAAACCTTTCTCTACATTCTCTGAAATTTAGGCCCTGAGTGTATCTGACTCTTGGTTTGATAAAGAGTAGATCACCCCAACTGGAGGTAGAGACCCCTCCAGCTCAATATGATGATCACAGGCGCGGTGAGGAGGAAGTTTCTCTGCTTTCACCTCGGAGAATACATCCAAGTACTGGTGATAAACAGGAGGAACAACCTTCATCACGTTTTCTATTTCTTCTGGCTCTTCCTCTTCATCCCACAACTCCTCCAGGGAGTCATGATAAGATGAAGGAGGAAGGTCCATATTCCCAAAGAAGAGATGAAGTGAAGATACAGAATTATATTCTCCAACATCTTACATCTCTTTGAAGACTTCATCTCTAGATGATAGTAATGACCAATGGGAATTAAGTGAAGGAATATGGACAGAAGACGGAAATGACGGTGTTCTGGAATCACCAACCAGAGCTGCACATGATTTGGCAGAAGAAAAGTCATTACTGAAAGATTTTGAAGGATCATAATAGTCCTTATGATTAAAATTAAAGTTGATCAGCCCTTGCCTCCAATCAATATATGGATTAAAATGATTGAGAAAGTCAAAGCCCAATATGAGGTCTTCTCCCTTGGGAGTATCAATGACTAAAAAGTCCCATTCAAAGCTTGGGAAGGAAGGGAGCTCAACCATATATTTAGTATGGTGAGTCACAAATAAGGAAGGGGACTCAGAGGAGTCCAAAATGATAAGAGGAATCTTCTCTGGAATTTCTGACGTAGTCAATGAATACTTGTGAACAAACTGCTTTGCAATAAATGAGTGTGTAGCACCAGAATCAATGAGAATAATGTAAAAAAAATCAGAAAGAGAAGAAAAAACAAAAAATTTAAGAGAATTCTTGACACCAGTATTCAGAATGCACAATTGTGCTCTGGAAGGAAAACTGTGAAGACTATTAAACACAACATGGTCTCCACTCAGGCTTTTCCCTGGCTGGGAAATTTGCCTGACAGTTGGGTAAGCTTGTTTTGAGGCCTTTTGAAACAGGACTCAAGACTATGCTTCCCACCACAATAGGTACATAGACCCTCCTTGATTCTTCTTTCTTTTTCAGAATTCATCAAATTGAAATCTTTATTCAATAAAGAAGAATGGGGCTTGTCCCTCTTCTGAAAATTCTTCTTCTTTTGACTTGAGCTTGAAGAACTTTGAGGATGAGAAGAATTTGAATTTGAGGCTTCTAGCTTCTTCTCTTGATGATGACTCTTTTCATTTTTGCTCTCATGGTACCTGGTATCAAGCTCCAGGGGAATATCCATTAAGTCTTGAAGAGAGTCAATTCTTGAAGGATGGGAGGCCAATTGATCCAAAATCCTGGATGGAAATCCCTTCCTGAAATGATGGATGAGAGCTCTTTCACCCCAATCTCCAATTCTTGAGACAAGACTTCTGAAATCAGCAATGTATAAAGATACATGCCTGCCTTCTTTCATTCTTAAAGAATCCAATTCTGCTTCAGCTTTTTCTGACTTCATTTGGGTCACCGAATAGAGTGAAGAGTTGAGATTCAAATAAAGGCCAAGAATTGAGAAGGTAATTGGAGTCTTGATTTGTGAGATTGGACAGATAAGGCTCAATCCATTTTGCAGCCCTGCCAATGAGAAATCAAGTGGCATAAAGGACCTTCTTTCTGTCTTGAGAGAAGTTTTCTGGATCATTATGAAAAATCAGTTGACAAGACTGAATAAAGCTTCTAACTTTGAAGGGTTGAGTCCCATCAAAGCATTCTGGTGCCTTCATAGATGGAGTCTTGAAGACTCTTGGTCTTGATGCTTCAGAGGATGAAGCTGCTTGAAGATTGGCAATAATCTGAGTCATTTGCTGCATAATGGCCAATAAGGATGGTTCAGACCAATGAGAGACAGGCTGATTAGACTGGGCTAGAGTTGGCCCTCCAGTACCTTGGGAGGCCTCCACAGGAGCATGGACACCTTCAGTACCATCAGACTCTTCCTCTTCCACAGAATTCTCCTCCTCCTCTTCACCATCTTCAACTGGACCCTTGAAAATGGTCCTTGAAGTTCCTGAAAATCTGCCAACTCCTCCTGAAAATGAGCTTGATCTTCTGGGCACTCTTCCTTCCAAAGTGGGTCCTCTGTACAATTTGGCCCTCAGTTGAGAAACTGCTGGGGTGCCATCAAGAGGAGCCCTGGGAGTTGGAGTGAGAACAGCTTGAGTTCTGGCTTGAGATCTTGTCTGACTTGCGGGAGGTGAGTGTTGGATGGGCACAATTTCAGGATAAAATGAAATAAAATGGACAAAAATCAAGATTTGAAGATGAAAACTTGAGGAAATTAAAATAATGCTTGAAGTCAATAGTAAAAATCAATATCTTGAGGAAAATGAATAAAAATCAATGAATCAAATGAAATCTTCAGGGAAATCAATCAATGAAATATCAAATGAAAGCTTGAAGTCAATAAATCAAAATCAAAATCTTGCAGAAAATCAATCAATCAAAATGAATTCTTGAGGAAAAATCAATTTATGTCAAAAATCAGCAAAATCAATGAAATCTTCAGGTCAATCAATTTTCTTGAGGTCAATATCAATTTATGTCAAATAAATCAATCAAATCAAAATAAAGTGAGTTCTTCTTCAAAAATAAAAATTCTTGAAGAATGAATTAAATATGAATCTTGATGTGAAGAATGTGTCTGAATAACTTGATGAAAAATTTGAAAATCAAAAGAAAATTAAGATGATGCCTGAATTATGAATGAATTAAAAATGATGATTTGAGATAAGATTTAAAAAGAGAAACAAAAAATAAAATTGGGTCAGCTTTCAATTTTCAAAATGAAGAATGAATGAGAGAAAATTGAGAGGTGACGATGAATCATAAGGTTCATAAGCGTTAAAGAGTCATAATTTCAATGAAATGAGTGAATGAAATTATAAAGAAAGAAGGAACAGAATGAAAAAAAATTATGAGTTATTTAATATAATGTCACAGGGGCTCTTGGACAGAAAAACAAGAGTGGCCTGGCACTCAGCAATCAGGGAACTCACTTGGAAGACTCCAAAAGAATAAAGAAATAAAAATAAGAAAATGAATTCCTCTAAGTAATATGAAGGTACAAGATGAGATGCAATAAGAGGAAAGAGAAGCCAAATGGCCAAAGAGCCAACCAAGTAAGTCCTTAATCACTGTTTCAACCTGCCAAAATGAACAATGGAATTAGTAAGGATATGACCACCAAATATCCATTGACAGGCAAAGAAAGAAAAGAGAGAAGGTGCTAAATGACTGACTTGATAATATCAGTATTCACTTAACAAAAATGGTAAAATAAAATCAAAGTATATTAATTAACTGGGGAAAAACCCCCCAGGGTGCAAAGGATAGCTGGTATATGTGAAAAGTTGGGAGCTTGAGTTCTTCAGACTGAAAACCAATCTGTATTGATCCATGAGGCTGTATTAATTGTTTTGGGAATTGATACAGCTGGCTAATATTGCAATTGAAATGGGTTGAATGAATTTCCCATACTTGAAAATGAAATACAGTTCTTGATGGATCAAGACTGTATTGAAATGAAGGTGGTTGCCAAGATGGATTGAGTGGAGCTTTGACACTTGACAATTGAATGAAATTACCCAATGACGTCTTGATGGCGTGATTGGTCTTTGACGCTGAAACACTTGCTCTTGAGCCTTGATGAGTCCTCTGAATGATTGGGTACCTTGATGACGTGATGATATGTTGGAATATTGAAATGACCATTTGATATTGCCACCATTGAATTGCTGTTGAAAAATGATGCATAATGATATATAACATCATTTATGGCATATTGGTTCATTGGAAAGAAGATTACATCCAAAGGTCTTGAGATGGAAAGGCAGAGGGGAAAAAGATGGATGTGATGGCTTCAGAGCTTGAAAAGGTGTTTCTGGGTCCTTTGGGGTTTTTGGCCACTTTTGGGTTCTGAGCCAAAAACTGGCCCAAAGGGCGGGAAAGTGTCTTTTGGACACTTTGCGTCAAAGTGCGCAAATGTGCATTATGAGCCCAAATGGCCAAAAACAGCCATTTGGGCCATTTCCCCTGGCTTTGAGGGAAATGACCAGAAATACCCATTTGGGCATAAATTGCCGCTATGGCTTCTGGATTGAGGTGAAGGGCCATGAAGGCCCCAAAAGACAAATGGCCATAAATGGTCCATAAGATGATGACGTGGCCATATTGGCCACTGGTGATGGATATGGCTAATTGGCCATAAAAGAATTGCGGCTTGATATGCCATATGGGGATCCAAGGAGGTGAATTGCCATGGTTGTGACAGTTCATTTTTAAAGGTTTTTTTTTCTTTTTTCAAAAAATTAAAATAATTTTGTTAAAAAAAAATGAAGGTTTTTTAATTTAAGACTTATTTTTAAGTTTTAGATTTAAATTTAGAAATAAATTTAAATTAGTTACAATAAATTTAAATTAGAAAATTTAATTATAAAATTTTAAAAGGAATTTAAACCAATGAAATTAATTAATTTTTATTCTTTTTTTTTTTTTTTTTTTTTTTTGGAATAGAAATATTTTAATAAATATCTTTTGAAATTCTCAAAGGTTAGAAAAAAAATCCTAAATAATCATTATAAATCTGTTTTTCTTTGTTGATGAATTCATTAATTTAAAAGGTTTTATTTATAATAATAAAAGTTGATTTTATTTATTTTATTTTATTTTGAACTTTTTTTCTTTTTATTGCTTTAAATCCTTATTTAACTAATTGGGTAAATCAAAAAAAAAGACATTAGTATATTATTTTTAAGAGAATAGAGAAGTTAATTAAATAAAACAAAATTTTTAAGAATTAAGAATTACACAATGAAGTACTTATATGAGAAAAAAAAAATCTCATTAATTAATTAACTTGTCAAAAATGAATCATCAATTCTTATTCTCATCTTAATAAGATTTCATATTTGTAAAAAATCAATTGATTAAAAAGATATCTAGAAATTAACTTTTTTTTATTGATTTTTCACTAATTCTTTTTACAAAAGATTGAATGAAATTAAATAGATTAAAATATTATTAATTTATTTATTATTACTTTTTCAAATATTTTGAACATAGAATCAATAAAAAAACAAAAAAAATAAAAACAATTCATTTGTTTATTAAAATTTTTAGAAAGGTTAAATTTAAATAATAGGGGGTGTTGAAGTTGGAAAATTCAATATTACTTATCTCAAACTTTTTTTTCTCAATTCATTTAATAAATTTTTGGGCTTTTAAAAATACCACAAATCATTAGAAATGGGATTCAAGGTGCAAGAAAACCCTTTTTTTTTGACAGAAAAGCCTAAATTTCCTCCTCCAAGATCTTGGCCTTATCTTTCAATTCCAATCAAACCTTCCCAAAAATCCTTAAAAGGGTTAAAAATTCAAATAAATAATCTTTCTTAATATCTCAATGTTAAAAATATTTTTATTATATGCTTCAGAAAAAGTTTCTGCTCATCTTTTAAGAAAAAAAGTCAAATTTAAATATTTTATTAGAGATTACTTGAATTTAAATGTCAAAATGATTTTATGATATAATGATAAAAACATACAGCTATTAGTGTGACAAAAAATTAGTAATTAAGAAAATATTAGAAGGGATCTACTCTAATAATATAATGTAAATGAAGCTACTGAAAGTCCCGGTTGCAATGATTATCAATTGCATTATTATAATAAGCACTACAATAATTGAAATTATGATTACATATTGTTGATTATGGAAGTAATACTTTTTTTTGAAGCTTCAATAAATAATAATTACAGGGAAAAACAAGAGGATTTTTCATCTTTATTATGAGCATATCATGTTTATCTAAATTTAAGGTAGTGGGAGATTGTTCACCTTTTCACATAAACACAAAGTTAAATATTATACTCCTTTGACTCACAGTCTAAATACAATTTGTAATTGGGATGAGATGTGGTTTTTAGAACCAAAATTAGGCATTTTTACCCATTTAAGGGTGTTTTTTTTCCTGAAAACTCTTCAGACATATTATGGTGCTTCTGATGTCTCAAAAATTGTAAAGGAAATTCCTTGAAGCCACTTATCAGTAAATTTATCAGGAATCAAAGTGTGAGCCTTGAGGTATATTTTACATACCCAAATATGACACAATTATCTTAGAAATAAAATTCTGAACTATGCATAACCCATAAGTCATGCATATATTCAAAATTCATCATTTTTGATTTCAGAAAAGATGAATCACTTTTTATTGTGTAAGTAAATCCATGGATTTAAGGCCAGATTTGGATTCTACACAAAATGTCACCTAGGGTAGCTCTATAGAGTGAATAAGCTCAAATCAACTCTTTGAGGTGGTAATATGGAAAATACTTCAATACCACATGAAAGATTCATGAAATTTTTTTGTTTTTCTCAATTTCACACCAAAATAATGGGAATATGGGAAATACCATGTTACATATACACTAAGAATAGTGTCATGAATGCTTTTGGAGCTTAATATTATGGTATCCTTACATAAACCTTTGGTACACCCATAGTGGATATCTCACTTGAAGCCTGAATTTCTATTTTTGATGTGAAAAATAGTCAAGGGGGACAAAAGACATCAAAATAAGCCAGGGTACCCAACTTCTGAGGCAGCTGAGGTGCGGACAGCTCCAAATCTTGGATCCATGACTGATCTTGGCCCAATTGGTAAACTGAAACCTTTTGGGAACTTGGTTACCAAGTCAAAACTTCATTATATCATAAGAAAGTAGCAAATAAGCTGCTATTTTGATGTGCCAAGGAGGTAAAGAGCAACTTAGACTCCTGTAACCATGTAAATTCTTAATGAAATTCTATGGATAAACCCCAAATTGTAATTAAAACCCTTTTTGGACTAGTATCCATTGATTTACCTCATAGCAACCAGCCATATACTGCTATTTGCAATTCTACATAGAAATAAGGTAAAAACTGCAAAAATTCATTAAAAATACAATTCTCAATGAATAATTCTGAAGCTTTCAGGACCAATCAAGAACTGTATATTCCATTTAAGAACCAAAAATAATCATACCTTCATAAGTAAAATTAAAAGTTTTACCTACAGTCCATTTTTGATGATTCCACATGAAATACTGAATCTTTAAAAATTCACAGAAAATACACTCTGGGATGAAATTTCCAATAAAATTGATAACTTTGAGAAATGAATGATAATTTTTGAATAAAAGAACATTTGAAGTTATCAATCCTTTTCTTCTTAACCATAAATGGGTTGGTAGTCATGTAAAAGCATCAATTCAGTAATTATGATAATCTTACATGACAACAGATGATGAAATCAATAATCAAAAAAGTTTTGTTGTTTTCTCACTCATTTGTTTTTCAGTTTGCTCCATGGAACGCCTCTGTGAGCTGTCTTAGACTTAAAAGAGGCCTCCTCTTGCTGTTTTTTCCAAATCATCACATTATTCAATTATACCTTTATTACCAACAAGTAAGTATTAGTTAAAATTTTCTTAAGTGTTTTATTCTTTCAGAATCAATCAGAAAGACTTGAAATCATAGAAATAAAGTATATATTGTTTGAATTAGGTTATAAATCAATTTTGATCCATTAAATCCACAATTATCCATCAAATTTCTCTACTATCATCAATAATAAGTTCTTTGGAGTATTAGTGAGTGTTTTTGTCTTAATTCTTAGAGTTTTTCTCTAGTAATAGTTTTATTCAAGAGTTATCTTTATAATTATTCTTATAAAAGATAATTATATATTAAAAAAACTTTATTATCTTAATAAAGAAGTTTTTATTATTAAATTCTTCTTGTAATTGATTGTTGTAGACAATTACTGCTTACTGTTATAATCACAAGTAGTGTATAACAAGTAAAAGAAATAATCAATTAATTAATTATTTAATTATGGTTATAATAATCTGTATTATTATATTTAATAAGAACAGACAAAGTACTGTTTATTAATAGTAATATTATCAACAGTTTCATAGACACATCTTACATTTGGGGGCCTGGCCATGATTTTAACCAGAGTTTTGGATTTAATCATATTCTAGACTTTATTTTAAGTTCTAAAAAACTGCCATACCTACCCATATCTTAAATTTGGGGGCCTGGCCTTGTTTTTTGAGCCATTTACCCTTAATTAATATATCTCTAAGCTTTAAAATATATTAATTTAATTATTTTTTCTTTCAATTTAAAGTTAATTTTTTTTTTGAAATTGTCTGAAAATTTGTTTCATTGAGGAATTTGGTTCAATTTTATATTTTTTTTACATGTGGCTATTTCACATCCCAAAACTTATAAAATTATTCTTTGAGTTACTCTGAATTAATTTTGATTCAAAATCTTAAATTTTAATTTTCTTTCTTTGAAAAGAATAATTTTTTTTAATATTCAAAAATAAAACCCTATAAAAAATCTTAAAAAGTATTATAAAAGTGTAAGGTTTGACTATGAAACAATAAGTAAAAATTACTAATTTATTACTTATTGTACTCTGAATGTCCTTATAATTGAAATAAATAAGATTAAAATAATAATAATAATAAAGAAATATTATTATTATGGCGTAAAAAATATTATATTATTAAATAAATGTAATAATATAATTAATATTATATAAGATTATAATATTGAAAATAATATATTAATATAAAATAATTAATATATTATAAAGCTCTTTATTATTGTTACAAACAAATAATAAAGGCGTAAAAAATTGTTTTTTATGAATAAAAAACAATTAATAACAATAATATTACCAATATTAAAGTTATATATTAATATAAATACTATTTATATTAAATAAGAATTATTAAGAGTAATAATAATAGAGAAATTATTATAATAAGATGAAATAACCTACTTTTAACACTTAAGATAATAATTTTGAGATATTTTACACCAAAAGAATATAATACAACTTTTTCAAATTGTATTTACAATAAAAAATAAAGAAAATTTACTAAAATTCTTGATTTTACATGGAAATGAGTTTATAGAGAGATTTATAACAAAAACAATTAAAAAATTGATTTAATCACGTAAAAGTGGTGATTAATAATAAGATGGTCTTTGGTCTTTAATAATATAAGAGTTTTATATATAAAGAATAAAGAAAATTACCTTTTATTTAATTGATTTAATGTTTTTGATGCGTCTGAGGGGAAAATAGAGTAAAAAGAGCTCTATTTATAGTAAATACCTCCCTCCTAGAGTCCAACAGGCTTCTAGTAGATGTGTACTGATCATATCCACTGGAATTGATCAATATTTTAAGGTTTGAGGGTGATTACATCATGATCAAACCATCTTACATCATTATTGCACCATTATTTAAAGTTATCACTGTAACTTTAAGTTTGATGACATCAGAGGCTTGGAAGAACCCCAAATTTCGTGGATTTTATTAGTTTTAATCATAGACTAATAGTATTCACCAATATTATCACTCTTATGACTGTTAAACTTAATTTAAGGTTACAGTAGGTGATCATAACTGCTCAATTTAAGCTCAAACTTTGATCTTCAATAACTTTTAAGATTTACACGCTACAGCAATTCAGAGAGTGAATTCTGATAGCCTGGCATAACCTTATTATGCTGCCAAGAGCTTATCATTACATCATCAAAACTCTAATTTTGATGATTTTTCTTGTAACTCATCTTTTCTGTCGAAATTCACTATTTTAAACTTCAAACCTTGATTTCAGAGGGTTATACCCTGAATTTAATAATAAAAATTACATCATTCTTCACGAATGAACTAGTAGAATCCAACTGTATACTTTTTTTTAAGTTTGGACCACTTTCACAACAAAGTGGTCAACAGCTCTGTCGATTTTTATCAATATTTCATCATAGGTTTTAACCTTGTTTATAATTTGTAAAATAAAGTTCATATCTGTGTTCTTACAGTAATTACGTGGTGACTTTATTTTTGGTTCATCATTCTATCATGTATAGTTTAGAAGATATTAGCTATGATCCTTGAATATATGCGTTGACCAAAAAAGTGCATATATTCAGGATAATTCCTTAAGTATTGATTTTGAGAATTAGCTTATTAATTGTTTTATGTGTGGATTTTTGTGGGGAATCCACTGATACAATTTATTTCACATGTTGTCTCATTGGTTTCTGAGATAAATAGGATTTGATGGTTTTTATAAGGTATTATACCTTATAATTCATTAAATATTGATTTTACAGATATGCCATAAAAATGGTATATGTGTATTTTTCCATGAGGAATCCAATGGTATAACTTATTCTACATGTTTATTCATTGGTTTTTAAGTTAAACCAATTTTTGTGCCAATTTATGGTATTTTTTGTATATTTAAGTAATTAATTTTAATGTATAATTATTCTAAGTAATTTTAGTATAATTATATTAAAGGTATAATTATTCTTAATCTTTTTGTGACCTTATTGGGTATGTGGTCATATCTCAAAGGCTCACATTCCCTACCACCAAAGAAGATTGTACCATAATCTGATATGTATGATTAGGGTATCATCCACTGTCCTACCTCTTCAATAGATTTTGTTAGTCTTGAAGCTCAATAATGCTTAAATTTTTTTATTTTTCAGGTTTTCTTTCATGTCTGAACCTTCTTAGTAGTTTATCAGCATTTGTTATATCTTTCTCAAGTAGCCATTCATCTTCTTGAGTTGAATTTCTATACCTTACAAGGTATTCTCTTTCTTTTTTGTTTCTTGTCCTTCTTTCTTTAAGGACTTTTACTATTTTCTTTTCCTCTCCTTCTTCTAAGGGGGGAATCTCAAGTGGGGGTTTATTTCTTAGTGGAAATAACTCTTTGTCACTTGAGCTGTAAGGTTTTATCAGACTTACAGGGAAAGTTGGGTGTTTGTTCATTAGTTCACCTGTGAGTTCCAATTGCACTGCATTGGGTCCATGAAGTGCCCTTATCATAAATGGTCCTGCAAAGGAATCTTTCAATTTCTTTGGGCCTTTTATGTTATTGAAATTAAGGGTTGATACCAAGACCAAGTCTCCTATTTTGAAATCAGGTGGCTTATGACTTTTATCCCATATTTCTTTTGCATATTTAAAAGAGTCTTGCATGCATCTGTTTGCATGGTGTCTTGCTTTGTAAAGCATTATCTTGAAACGACTTGCTGTTGGATGTATATCCACTAAGTCCTTTTTGAGGGTATCATAAGGAAGTCTTGGGTTCCCACCTTTCTCTAGCATTGCTGGTGTTTTGCCAGTAGAAGAATGGATTGATGTCTTATATGCCAATTCAAGTGCTGGTATTAGTGTACACCAATCATGGGTAAAACCATCAGAATCTTTGAATTCTAGCCCATAAGCACAGAATCTTCTGATCATATCCTCTAGGGTCTGTATCATTCTTTCTGCCAAACCATCAGTTTGAGGATGATAAGCTGTTGAGAATGATAATTTTGTCCCAAACAGGTTATGGGGATTTTTCCATAATGCTGAAGTGAACTTTGGGTCTCTGTCACTTATAATATTTTGGAATAAGCCTGTGTGGCTCATGACTTTATTCCATATCATTATGGCTGTATCCATAGCTGTGTCATCTTTATGACATGGTAAGAACATAGGAGTTTTGCTGTATCTGTCAACTAACACTAGGCATGCATTATAACTCTTGTCTCCTCCTGGAGGTAAGGCTGTTACCCAATCCATATGAACTATTTCCCATGGGGATTTTGGTTCTTGGATTTGGATCATCATTCCAAATTTCTTTCCTGTGGCTCTGTTGGCTTTTTGGCATCTGTCACAGGTTTGGCAGTACTCTGCAACATCTTTCTTCCAATTTGGCCACCAAGAGCAGGTTTTCACCCTCTCTAGTGTCCTATCTTCTGAGAGATGTCCAGATGCAACACTATCATGACACTCATGTAAAATGGTGTTTATTAGTGTTCTGTCTGTTAAGGCCATAACACATGTGTGTTTTGTTCTATGGTAAAGGATTCCATCAAGGAGGTGAAATCTTCCTTCCTCATATGCCTTTTTCCATATTTCATCTAGTTTTGATGAAAGTGATGGATCTTTGCAGTCTTTCATTAGAAGTTGGCTTAAGATATGGCAATTTTTGTCTGTCTTATAGCTTTCTTTAACTTGGTTAAAGAATTCTGTGCCAATGTCTGTAACACATATTCCTTCTACATGGTGCTCTTCTTGTGGTACCCATGCTGGATTGTCAGGGGTATTTGCTAGAGCCCATCTGCTGAGACCGTCTGCATTTTTGTGAATATTTCCAGATTTATGAACAATAGTCATATTTCCTCTATATTCCTGGATAGCAATTTGCCATCTCAGCATATGTCTGTTTGGAGTATTCATATTTAGTAGTGATTTCACAGCATTACAGTCTGTGATTACATCAAATACTGTGCCATCCAAATAATAATGCAATTTTTCTAAAGCCCACACTAGGCATAAGCATTCCATTTGGCTTGCTCCATACCTTGCTTCTGTTGGCTTTATTTGCCTTGAAATGAAACAAATTGGTCCTTCCACTGGTTTATCATTGATAATTTGTGTTTGGTGAAGTGCAGCACCTAGTCCTTCTCCACAAGCATCAATGTACAGTTTGAAGGGTAGTTTCCAATCTGGCATTAGAAGAAATGGGGCATTTGTTAAGGAATTTTTCAATTCTTCATATGCCTTGACTCTTTCTTCTGTCATCTCATAGACTGTTTGTTGGTCACATAGCTTATACAAGGATTTAGCAATTTTCGCAAAGTCCTTTATATGCTGTCTATAGTAACCAGCAAATTATAGAAATGATTGCATTTCTTTTTTGGTTTGAGGCATTGGTTTAAGTAGTACTGCTGCTACTTTATTTTTGTCTATGCCTAGACTAAGGCCAGATACCACATGTCCTAGTGCTTTCAATTCACTATATGCAAAATGACATTTCTTCAAGGAAATTTTCATATTCACTTGGACTTTTTGCTGTAGTACCCTTCCTAGTCTTGTAAGGTGATTTTCCCAAGTTTCTGAGCAAACTATAATATCATCAATATAGATAATTAACCATCCTTCTGATAATTATTCAGGAAATATGGTATTCATCATTCTTTGATAATGGGAAGGTGCATTTTTTATTCCAAATGGCATTCTTAAGTATTCAAAAATCCCACAATGGACTATTATTCTTAGTAGTTTCTTGGCTTTGTCTGTTAAGACATTTTGATGAAAACCCTTAAGAGCATCCATAGCTGTAATGAACTTAGCTTGTGACAATTGGGTCAATGTCTCATGGATTCTGGGTATTGGATATCTGTCTGGAACTGTATAGGTATTCAGGGCTCTGAAGTCTCCTACCATCCTTGATTTTCCATTATGCCAAGTTATAATGACAGGTGTAGTAACTTCTACTTGTTCATTATGTCCAACCTTTCTTAATACTCCAAGGTCCATTAATTCTTTAATGTGTACCTCTAAGGCTTCTCTAGCTCTTGGACTGGCTGGATAAGCAGGTCTTCTTAATAAAGGTGGGTAAGGCTTTCCTACATTAAGAATTATATCCAATTCATGTCCAATTATGGCACCTAGTGGTTCTTTGTCAGTTGCAAAGGCATTTTTATACTTAAATAAGAGGTCAATCAATTTTTCTTTCATTTTTTCTGTTAATTCTTGATTGAATTCTGCCTCTTTAAGTTGTTCAGATATAAAAATTTCCTTTTCTGGAATTTTTTCTTCCTTCTTAATAACTGTGATTTGTTTTTTGTTATTTAAGAAGCCAAACTTTTGTCTTTTGTTATCTCCTATGGTAAAATATCTGTCTTTTTGGTTGGAGATATCTATACCATAGATTGATAAGTAGTCATTCCCAAGTATGAAATGATTACTAGTACAGTTGTCCATTACTACAAACTCTACTTTAATTTTGACACATTGTGAGGGATGAGGAAAAATTAGTGTTAAATCAATTATTCCAAGGGGCTTCATGCTCTCACTTGCACTACTAAATTTGACACCTTGTATTGGCATAAGTTTTTCTTGCCAATTTGGGACAATAGTTTTTAAATAACTTTTGCCAACACAAGTGCAATATGCTCCTGTATCCAGGTTAACTTTTCCTTCTTGGTTATCAACCATAACAATACTTATACTTGATTTTCCAGCTGTATATCCCATTCCTCTTGCAGGTTTGGTTCTATACATTTTGGCATCTTGTATGTTTGTCAGGTTTGTGTCAGATGTTCCAACTTGTGGTAAGTTTGAATTAACATCCAGTACTTCATAAATTAAGTCAATATTATTAATTTGTGAATTAATTATATTGATTTCATCACTTTCAGAGCTTTCTGACTCTTCTGTCTCTTTTTCAGAGTCAGATTCCTCTTCTTTGTCATTGTGGCTTTCTGTTTCCACAATTTCATTAATCTTTGCTTTTTTAAGGCAATTATTGGCTAAGTGTCCAATACCTCCACATTTATGGCATTTTCTTTGCTCATTATTGTTGGATGTATTGGGCTTAAAGGATTCTTTTGATTTATCTTTTTTGATAAATGGTTTATTTGGGCTTTTAATGTCCAATTTTTTCCAAGTCCTGCCAATTTTTGTTCTTGTCACTATATCTTCTAGTGCATTTATATACTCTTCTGTGGAGCATGGTTCTATACATCTGCTTCTTAGGGCATGTTCTAGTTCCCCTCCACATTTTTTAAGTATTTTCATATGCACCATCTTTTGTGACATTTCTGGGTACAGTGCATTAAGCCTTTCAACTTGTTTTAAGAACCAAGTTAAAGGTTTGTCTTTCTCTGGGTCAAAGAAAGAGTTTTCAAATGCATTTTCTATCTTATACCTCCAGGCATCATTTGCCCACTTGGTGATTATTTCTTGTTTCCACCAAGACCAGGTATTTTTACCATTTGTTTGTCTTATGCCATAATAACATCTTTTTGCAGATTTCTCAAACAAAGAATGTAATCTTGCAGTGATTAATTCATCTGGTATGGCATAATCTTCTTGTAACATGTCAATTGTTTTAATAAATGACATGTGGTCATATTCACCTTCTCCTGTGAATGTTGGCCATTCTTTCAATTGAGGTGCTTCCTTCATTAAGACTTGGTTATTATCTTGGTGACTCAAGTCTGTTATGAAAGGATTTGACAATTCCTCTTTTGTTTTAACAGGGCTTCTTATATGAGAAAATGGTGTTGATAACTTTGGCATATTTAAATTAGCCTCATTAATTTTATCCATTTTTTCAGTGATAAGCCTTATTTCACTCTGAATATCATCTTTCAGATGCATTCTTGCTTCATCACTTTTTTCCACGTGGTCCAAAAGTAATTTTTGGTGTGATGAAGTCTTTTCTTCAAATTTTTCTACAGAAATACTTAATTTATTCAATTTTTCTGTAAGATTGTCAATACTCACATCATAATTGATTGTCAAAGTTTTGTCTTTGATATCTTTTATGTACTTATACAATTCTTGTTGTCCTTGTATTAATTTTTGAGTATTGTCAATTAAATTCTTTGGTTTATTATTTTCAACAATAAACTTAATGTTGTCAATTTCTTTCTTGTTTTGTACAACAATTTTTTTTAAAGAAGATAAATTGTTATTTATTTCTTGTAGTGATAATAAACTGTCTTTAATTTCTTTTAGAGGTAATATACTATTTTTAATTTCTGTTAAAGTATTTACAACATCTTTGGACAAGGTTATTTCTTTGGGAAATGAGGTTGTCTCATTCTTTGCTCTTCCTTGTCCTTGAATTCCATCAAGGTTCTGGCCATGTTGAAAACATTGTCCATGGCATCCTTTTGGATTCTTGGGATTCTGTAGCTTGGGGAATATGGTTTCCTCCAATGCTTTTTCTTGTTCTTCTTCCCTTCTTGAGGAAGTGGGTTGGCTTGGGGCTTGCTGGTAGAAGCTACTGGGGCTTCTTCCTTGGTTGCCTCCCTCTTTTTGGCATGGTAATCCTTGATTTTTTTGATTTGAGGTTTGGATGACAGTGGATTCCATCCATTGGAGTATTTCACTATCTCCTCCTCTTTGAGGAACTTTTTCAGGATGTGCCAGGAGTTCATCACTCCTTGGTGTATTTGAGGCAACATTTCCCAATCTTTGTCCTTGTACACTGTGCAATACTGCTTGTACTGGCTCATGTAGATGTCTATTTGAGCCCTCTGAATGTGATTTGTACCTGTTTGAGTTACTCATACTTAGTTCTAATTCAGGCTCAGATATCATGGGCATTTCTGGGACTTGCCTTTGGGATAAGGCACTTCCTTGTGTGGATTCTGTTCCACTGGGGATATTGCCCTTTCTTTTCCCTTTTGAGGGATCAGTTCTACCTCTGAGTCCAGCTCCATCTGATTGGATGGAGTATTGGGAACCTCTTCTGGTAGTCATAATTAAAGAATAAGAAAAAATAAAAGTATTTTAGAATAAAAATTCTTTTATGGCAATTATAAAAAGAGGTGCTCACCTTCAGAGTCTTGAATGGTGGGTCCTGGAAAGTCTAATTTCTTAGCTTTCTTTCTTTTGGTGATAACTGGTGTTGGAGAACTTTGACAAGTTTCTTCCACCAACCTCTCAACAGTAGCTTGGTTATCTTCTGTTGGGTTATTTTCAAACACTAAAAAAGACAAATAAATATAAGTCTTTATATAAGAAGTGTTATTTTTGGCAAGATATGGCAATTTTCCACGTAGAAATTGCTTTATATCTTAAAAAATTGAAATAAAATAAAGAAATGAATAAAATGAATAAAAATAACTTTTTTATTGGTTTTTAATATTTTTTTTTAATATTTTTTATATATTTTTTATTTTTTGAAGAATAAAATAAAAAAGAATATGATTCTTATAAAATTAAATTATAATAAAATTATTTTTAATTTATAAAATATCTTTTTTAATCACTAGAGTCACTCAAAGAAAGTTCTTGCAAGTCTAAGGATGTGAAAAACCACGTGTAAGACAGTACAATTGCTTTCCAAATGCCTCAATAGCTTTTAAAATCAATAAAATATAAAATTATTATATAATTTATGATTATAAATATAATTTATTATTGGATAAACCCAGGTAGAATCTTTTTAAAGGTCTTTTAAGTAAATATCACGGCCAGGCCCCCAAATGTAAGGTTTGACTATGAAACAATAAGTAAAAATTACTAATTTATTACTTATTGTACTCTGAATGTCCTTATCATTGAAATAAATAAGATTAAAATAATAATAATAATAAAGAAATATTATTATTATGGCGTAAAAAATATTATATTATTAAATAAATGTAATAATATAATTAATATTATATAAGATTATAATATTGAAAATAATATATTAATATAAAATAATTAATATATTATAAAGCTCTTTATTATTGTTACAAACAAATAATAAAGGCGTAAAAAATTGTTTTTTATGAATAAAAAACAATTAATAACAATAATATTACCAATATTAAAGTTATATATTAATATAAATACTATTTATATTAAATAAGAATTATTAAGAGTAATAATAATAGAGAAATTATTATAATAAGATGAAATAACCTACTTTTAACACTTAAGATAATAATTTTGAGATATTTTACGCCAAAAGAATATAATACAACTTTTTCAAATTGTATTTACAATAAAAAATAAAGAAAATTTACTAAAATTCTTGATTTTACGTGGAAATGAGTTTATAGAGAGATTTATAACAAAAACAATTAAAAAATTGATTTAATCACGTAAAAGTGGTGATTAATAATAAGATGGTCTTTGGTCTTTAATAATATAAGAGTTTTATATATAAAGAATAAAGAAAATTACCTTTTATTTAATTGATTTAATGTTTTTGATGTGTCTGAGGGGAAAATAGAGTAAAAAGAGCTCTATTTATAGTAAATACCTCCCTCCTAGAGTCCAACAGGCTTCTAGTAGACGTGTACTGATCATATCCACTGGAATTGATCAATATTTTAAGGTTTGAGGGTGATTACATCATGATCAAACCATCTTACATCATTATTGCACCATTATTTAAAGTTATCACTGTAACTTTAAGTTTGATGACATCAGAGGCTTGGCAGAACCCCAAATTTCGTGGATTTTATTAGTTTTAATCATAGACTAATAGTATTCACCAATATTATCACTCTTATGACTGTTAAACTTAATTTAAGGTTGCAGTAGGTGATCATAACTGCTCAATTTAAGCTCAAACTTTGATCTTCAATAACTTTGAAATTTTACACGCTACAGCAATTCAGAGAGTGAATTCTGATAGCCTGGCATAACCTCATTATTCTGCCAAGAGCTTATCATTACATCATCAAAACTCTAATTTTGATGATTTTTCTTGTAACTCATCTTTTCTGTCGAAATTCACTATTTTAAACTTCAAACCTTGATTTCAGAGGGTTATACCCTGAATTTAATAATAAAAATTACATCATTCTTCACGAATGAACTAGTAGAATCCAACTGTATACTTTTTTTTAAGTTTGGACCACTTTCACAACAAAGTGGTCAACAGCTCTGTTGATTTTTATCAATATTTCATCATAGGTTTTAACCTTGTTTATAATTTGTAAAATAAAGTTCATATCTGTGTTCTTATAGTAATTACGTGGTGACTTTATTTTTGGTTCATCATTCTATCATGTATAGTTTAGAAGATATTAGCTATGATCCTTGAATATATGCGTTGACCAAAAAAGTGCATATATTCAGGATAATTCCTTAAGTATTGATTTTGAGAATTAGCTTATTAATTGTTTTATGTGTTGATTTTCGTGGGGAATCCATTGATACAATTTATTTCACATGTTGTCCCATTGGTTTCTGAGATAAATAGGATTTTATGGTTTTTATAAGGTATTATACCTTATAATTCATTAAATATTGATTTTACAGATATGCCATAAAAATGGTATATGTGTATTTTTCCATGAGGAATCCAATGGTATAATTTATTTTACATGTTTATTCATTGGTTTTTAAGTTAAACCAATTTTTGTGCCAATTTATGGTATTTTTTGTATATTTAAGTAATTAATTTTAATGTATAATTATTCTTAATCTTTTTGTGACCTTATTGGGTATGTGGTCATATCTCAAAGGCTCACAAAAAGTATAAAAAATAATTTTTCTTTTATCAATTTTTTTCTAGTGTCTTTAATCAAATACTGTGCAGCTGGTAACAGACTCAGTAAAAGATACATTACCAGTCCAGAATCTTCAGAAGCAGAATCTGAAGACAGTATTGAAGTGAAAATTGCTAAAAGAGGCACTTTATTTAAGACAGAACAAGCCAAAAAACCATCAAAAGGTGTGTGTATTCTGTTTTCAATTCTTATTTTCTCTTGAATTGATGTGAAACTTGGTGCATACCACAAATGGAAGCAGCTATTCAGTCCAACCAGATGGACCTGGACAAGGAAGAGGTAAGACCAGAACAAGGTCTGCCAAGTATTCCTCAAGAAAGACACATCTTGAGGATTCCAGAGCTGCCCCCCATTCCCCAAGGTCTGCACCAACAAACTTTGATATGAACTCTGAGCCTGAACTAATTTAAGGTGATGTTTTAAGGGCTGAACCACTTTCAAGTGGCAGCCATAGAAATATATCAGTTCCAATACAAAAATTGGTTCAGAGCGGCAAAATAAGAGGAGTGGGAAATATGCCCAAGCCTTTGGCAGGGGGCCATGAACTCCTACTTACACATCATGAGCTGTCTGGGTCAGGAGAAGACCATATAACTCTGAGGAGGTTGGAGGCCATTGTCTTGCAAAGAAAACGTCAAAAAGATAAAGAATTGGTTGAAGAACCAAAGTATTTTATCTGTAGACCAGAAGAAGGAATTGGAAATGACCCCAGCTTTGGAAGAAGGCCCAGTGGTATCTACCAGCTCCAGAAGCATTCAAAGAGAAGCCCAAAGGACCTCAGAAGAAGAAGAAAGGTACCAAGAACCATCAGGGCAAGGGCAAAGGAAAAGAAAATTGGCACAGACCTTACCCACAAGGATACAGGATCCCCAAATTGGAGCCTTCAGCCATGGACAGTGTCTTCAATATGGCCAGGACTCTCATGGAATTCACAGCCAAAGAGCAGGAAAGGATGAACAGGACTTTTCCACGCAAATAATAGATGAAATAAAATTTGTTAAATCTAGTATTGATGTAGAACTTGGAAAATTTGATGCAAAGTTAAATAAAATAACATCAGATATAAGTGAACTGAAAAGAAATGACAAAAAGTATACTGAGTGGTATAAGTTGACAAATGTCAGACTTAATTCAATTACCAATACATGGGACAGAATAAAAAGTAAATTTCAAGCCCAAAATGATGAAATGGAAGATCTTTCCATTTTAAACATCAATTATCAACTTAGAATTCTTGTCAGCCTGTGACTCAAAACCAGAGCACAAGTATGACAGCCAAAATACCATAAACCAATGGTATAGCCAAGATACCACCAAAAAATGGAGCTGAGCCAAATTAGCTCAAAAGGTATCAAAATAAAGAGGAAACTCACCCCTTTCCAAAAATACAAGTCCCATCATCATAGGACAAAGAATAACAAAGTTATTCATGCTCAAAGTTATTGATGAGCATAAACCTTAATTTTCACCTTTCATCTGAAATACAGAGTAAGAAGCTGAACCCCATCAAATGGGAATGCAAAATGAAGCTTCAAGTCAGGGATATCCAATGGTACCAGCCGAACTGAGCTAGCACCAGTATTACAGAAGTTATGGTCAAATTCAGGCCAAATAAGTGTCAGCTGGAGTCTATGTTGAAGCAGTAATTAGGCTATTTACAACTAGAACTATGACTGTGACACGTGAAAATAATTCTAAAATAAGAGTTTTTGAATAATATAATGGTTTATAATATAATAAAAGGGTTCTACTATTGAGAAATAGTGGTGGTGAGCGCTATTGAGAACCCTGGATGCAGTCTTACCAGTTGGATTACTATAATAAGAACTACAATAATTAAAATTATAATTATAACCTGATTATTACCCAAGAGTAAAGCTGTTTTGGACAGTTTACTATGTAGGATATTCAAGAGAAGGATGAGGAAACAATTCTGGCTGTGAAAAGCCTCCTTTTTATACTGAAATGGGGTGGAAAGGGTGCTAGAACTTTCCATGTAGAGGAAGTGAAGATTTTTTCACTCTCTAGTACTGGCTTGTAGTTTGCAAACAGCCTGTATAGCCTGTATTGGGCTCAGATGTGGTTTTGAAACCACATCTGGGAAGTTTTCACCAATACCGGGTGAAAATTTTCATCTGGGGACCTCACAGCCTGATTCTGACGTGTATGACATGTAGAATGCTGTACAGAAACTGTATAGGACCCCAGTATTGACTGACATATGAGGTATTGAAGTAAAAACATTCTTCTATGTCTATTTGACACCTCATATTCATGATTATGGGATATTATCCCATGGTAAGGCTGGATATGACAGCAGGTGGGAATCTGACCTTAAAACAGCCATAACTTTGTCAATTATTGAGATATCAACCTCAAAATTGGTTCAGTGTGAATCCCTGTATGTTCTTTACACAATTGTACCTCATTTGATATGGGTATCATTAAATATAGCAAAGGTATCCCATGTACAAGATTTTTGTACATTTGCGTGGTATAGGCAAAAAGCTGTATTGAGCTTATTTTCCCCATAACATTTGTTCTAGTTGAGCTATGGGGAAATGGATGGCACCATCAGATAGCCCTTATTGTGCTCTTTCCAAAAAGACCCCACTTCAAGTATCCCACACTAAAACTGTAGAAGTTAGATGAGAGGTTAATCTTTTGTTCACCCTTATTTGGCCTGAAATTGACCATAACTCCAGTGATATTGGTGCTAGCTCAGTTTGGCTGGTACCATTGGATAGCCCTGGCTTAGAGCTGCATTTTTAATACCCATTTGATGGGGTTAAGCCTCTCCTTCTAGAATTTAGATGAGAGGTGAAAATTAAGGTTTATGCTCAGCAATAACTTTGAGCAGGAATAACTTTGTTATTTCTTGTCCTATAGTGATGGGACTTATATTTTCAGAAAGGGGTGAGTTTCCTCTTTATTTTGATACCTTTTGAGCTGATTTGGCTCAGCTCCATGTTTTGGTGGTATCTTGGCTATACCATTGGTTTATGGTATTTTGGCTGTCATGCTTGTGCTCTGGTTTTGAGTCACAGGCTGACAATAAGGGTGAACAAAACATTCACCTCTCATCTAACTTCTACAATTTTAGTGTGAGATACCTAAAGTGGGGTTGTTTTGGAAAGAGAACAATCAGGGCTATCTGATGGTGTCATCCATTTCCTGATATCTCAACTAGAACAAAAGTTATGGGGCAAACAAGCCCAATACACGCATATGTACGAAAAATCTTGTACATGGGATAACTTTGTCATATTTAATGATAACCATATCAAATAAGGTACCATTGTGTAGAAAGCATACAGGGCTACACACTGAAACCATTTTGAGGTTGATATCTCAAAAACTGACAAAGGTATGGCTGTTTTAAGGTCAAAATCCCACATTTTGTCCAATACAGCCTTACCATGGGATAATATCCCATAACCATGATTATGAGGTATCAAACAGACAAAGAACCATGTTTATACTTCAATACCTCATAATTCAGTCAATACTGGGGTCCCATACAGTTTCTGTACAGCATTCTACGCGTCATACACGTCAGAAGAAGGCTATGTGGTCCCCAGATGAAAATTCCCACCCTGTATTGGCGAAAACTGCCCAGATGTGGTTTCAAAACCACATTTTAGCCCAATACAGGCTATACAGGTCCTTGCAAACCACAAGCCTGTCTCAGAAAGTTAAAAAATCTTCACTTCCTCTACGTGGAAAGGTCTAACAGCCCTTCCACCCCATTTCAGGATAAAAAGGAGGCTTTTCACAGCCAGAAAAGCTTTCCTCATCCTTCTCTTGAATACCCTACGTAGTAAACTGTCAAAAACAGTTTTACTCTTGGGTAATAAACAGGTATAATTATAATATTAATTATTGTAGACTTTATTATTGTAACCCAACAGGTAAAGCTGCACCCAGGGCTTTCAACAGCGCTCACCACCACTAAATTTATATAGTAAAGCCATCTTATTCTTAAATTAAAACATCTCTAACTGTTATAGCTCTTTTTAAATCCTTTTTTACTGTGTCAAAGTCATAGTTAAAAGCTGTAAATACATTTCAATACTTTTATCATAGACTCAGCCTGACAATTCCAAAGAAGCGTGTTTTGGAAATAATTAATAATTCCAATCAGCTTGCCACACATTTGGCAAAAGTTGACAGTGAAAGGCAGAAGTTAAAAAATGAGATAATTGAAAATGTGGAGCAAATTTGTAAGAATTATGAAACACATATGCCAAGAAATTCTACACCTCTTACTGAAGAAAAACTTTCTGTAAAAGGAAGTTTAACCCCATTTTTAGGAGAAAATCCTATCTGTGCAAAAGATATTTCCAAGCTGGAAGAATGGCCAACATTCTCTGGTGAAGGAGAATACAATCATATTGAGTTCATCACAGAAATTGATATGTTTCAAGAGGATTTTCACATAGCTGATGAAATCATAGTGGGCAAGCTACACTATTTGTTTACCAGAACTGCAAAGAAATGGTATTACAAAATGAGACTAGATCATGGTGAACATGATTGGCCTTGGTGGGAATGTGAAATAATCACCAAATGGGCTAACAGTTCTTGGAGATTTAAAATAGAAAATGCTTTTGAAAGTGCCATTTTTAACTCAGAAAAGGATAAACCACTTACTTGGTTCCTCAAACAGAAAGAAAAATTATCTGCCTTACACCCAGATATGTCTGGCTCTATGATTATTATAAAAATATTAAGAAAATGTGGAGGAGAGCTAGAACATGCTATCAAGTGCAGATGTGTAGAACCCTGTTCAACAGAAGACTACATAAATGCCATGGAAGATATAATTACTAGAACAAGAATTGGTAAAACCTGGAATAGAGCCCCATGGAATCCAAAATGGTCATTCAAGCTTCCAGAGAAGATAAGAGTCTTGAAAAACCTGTCTTGAAGTGTCATAAAGGTGGATGCACTTCACATTTGGCCAACAATTGCACCAAAAGGGCAAAGATTAATGACGTTCAAGTCATTGAAGAAGCTCAGTGTACTGAAGAGAAAGAAGAATCTGACCTAGATTCTGAAGTCTCTGAAGACACCCCAGTAGAGGACTATCTCCTTGAAAATATTACAGCTTTTCTTTGACGTCACAGAAGTCCATATTCACTTGCCACAGTACAGTGAGGATGTCACAACCTGATCAATATCCAGGATGCCAGAATGTGCAAAACCAAACCTGCTAGAGGTGAAGGATACACTGCTGGACCATCTTGTATCACATCAATCCTGATGAATGATATTGAAGCCAAAATAAATTTGGATACAGGGGCATTTTGTACTTGTGTAGGCAAAGATTATCTTTGAGCCATACTCCCTGTATGGAAAAGGCATCTATTATCAATAGAGGGTGTACAATTTAGTATTGCCAGTAATAATATGTACTCTTTGGGCATATTGGACACTAATCTTGTATTTCCACATCCAGCAGGAAGTGTAAGAATAAAAACTCAGATAGTAGTAATAGAAAATTGCACATCTCAGCACATAATTCTTGGAAATGATTACTTGAATATTTATGGTATTGAAATCAATAACCATAAAGACATATATTTCACAATTGGAGAAAATAAAAGACAAAGATTTGTCTTTTACAATATGCCATAGCAAATATCTGTGATATCTTCTGTTAAATATACTTATAAGAAAGAATTTGTGGCTGATCAACTTGTTGAAGCACAAATTAATCCATCATTATCACCCAAAATGAGGCATGATCTTATTGATGTATTACACACATATAAGAATGCCTTTGCTTCTGATAATGAACCATTAGGTTCTATTAAAGGGCATGAAGTTAATATTACTCTTAATATTTACAGACCATACCCTCCAGTACTTAGAGGACCATCTTATCCAGCCAGTCCCAGAGCTAGAGAAGCCTTGTAAAAACATATCCAGGAATTGATCCAACTTGGTGTACTAAGGAAAGTAGGCCAAAATGAAGAAGTTGAAGTGACAACACCTGTAATTATTGCTTGGCATAATGATAAATCAATGATGGTTGGAGATTTTAGAGCATTGAATACCTACACAGTTCCAGATAGGTATTCAATTCCTAGAATTGAAGAAACCTTGATCCAATTATCTAGAGCCAAATATATAACATCAATGGATGCATTAAAAGGCTTTAATCAGAGTTTTTTTACTCCCAAAACAAGGAGATTACTTATAATTATCACTCACTGTGGTATTTATGAGTATCTTAGAATGCCATTTGGTATTAAAAATGCACCATCTCATTATCAAAGAATGATGAATACCATCTTCCCCACAGAATTATCTAAAGGATGGCTTATCATTTATATTGATGATATTATCATATTTTCTGACTCATGGTTTTTGCACCTTGAAAGGGTTGAAAGAGTACTTGATAAAGGTAGAGGAGTGAATATGAAGATTTCACTCAAGAAATGTAATTTTGGCTTTGAAGAACTTAAAGCTTTAGGACATATTATTTCTGGTTTAAGCTTGGGTATTGACAAACATAAAGTTGCAAAAGTGTTACTTACACCAATAGCCCAGAATAAGAAAGAAGTGATGTCTTTTCTGGGCTTTTCCAGTTATCACAGGCAAAACCTGAAGGACTTTGCAATTCTAGCCAAGTCACTCTATAGAATCTGTGATCCAAAGACAGTATTTGAGATGACACAGGAAAGAATTGAAGCTTATGAGAAGATAAGGAAAGCTCTTACAGAAGAGCCTTTACTCCTCTTGCCTGACTGGAATATACCTTTTAAATTGTACATTTATGCATTTGGAGATAGATTAGGGGCAGACATACATCAGGTTCAAATTATTGATGAGAAACCTACAGAGGGATCAGTCTGTTACATCTCAAGAAAAATCAAACCAACAGAAGCCAGATATGGTGCAAGCCAGATGTAGTGCTTATGTTTGGTATAAGGACTTGAGAAATTACACTATTATCTTCATGGAAGTGTTTTTGAAGTGATGACTGACTGTAATGCTGTGAATTCACTTAACATGAAAACCCCCAACAGACATATGTTAAGATGGCAAATAGCCATTCAAGAATATAGAGGTAAGATGACTATAGTTCATAAAGCAAGAAACATTCACAAGAATGCTGATGGACTTAGCAGGTGGGCATTAGCCAATACTCATGATAACCCAGCTTATGTACCTTTGGAGGCAGAACTGCAGATTCCAATTGAATGAATTAACATAATTGATATTGGAACTCAATTCTTCAAAAACGTTAGAGAATCTTATAAGAAAGACAATAATTGCTATATCTTGACTTCCTTATTAAAAAAAGACTGCAAAGATACATCTTTAGTCAATCCACTCGATGAATTTTGAAGAATTTCTATTCTGAGAGAAGATTTCACTTGTTTGATAGGATAATTTACCACAGAACCGTACATTCTTGTGTAATGAAATTGTGTAGCAGATTGATTATCAATAACATTCTTCATGAATGCCATGATAGAATCTACTCTGGACACCTGTCAGAAGACAGGAAAATTGAAAAATTCAAGATCTGGGCATGGTGGCCATCTTGGAGAAAAGAAACCATTCAATATTGCAATACCTGTGATAGAAGGCAAAAATTAAACAGGAGTACAGGCAAGAAATTTGGACTGATGATTCATATTCAAGAACCAAAAAACCCTTGGGAAGTTGTTCACATGGATTGGGTCACCACACTTCCTCCAAGTGGTGACAAAGGTTATAATGCTTGTTTAGTCATTGTAGACAGATATAGCAAAACTCCCATATTCTTACCATGTCATAAAGATGACACTGCTATGGAGTAGAGTTATTTCCCATACAGGATTATTTAAGAATATCATAAGTGACAGAGACCCCAAATTCCCATCTGCACTTTGGACCAATCTTCACATATTGTTTGGGACTAAGTTATCATTCTCAAAAGCATATCACCCTCAAACAGATGGACTAGCAGAGAGAATGATTCAAATATGAGAAGATATGATCAGGGGATTCTGTGATTATGGGTTAGAATTCAAGGACTCAGAAGGCTTTACCCATGACTGGTGCACTCTAATAGCTGCATTAGAACTGGCATATAAGACAGCAGTCCATTCTTCTACAGGCCAAACTCCTGCTATGTTAGAAAAAGGATGGAATCCAAGACTTCCAGCAGACACACTGAGGAAAGACTCAATTGACATTCATCCTACAGCTTCTGGCTTCAAGATAATGCTTGATAAAGTGAAACATCATGCAAAACAGAGTATTAACAAGGCTTTTGACTATGAAAAACAGAAGTGGGACAAGAGTCACAAAGTACCAGACTTCAAAGTAGGGGACTTAGTTCTAGTTTCAACCTTGAATTTTAATAATATCAAAGGCCCAGAGAAACTTAAAGATTCTTATGTAGGATATTTTGTTATTATTTTGTTACATGGAACCAATGCAGTTCAAGTGGAGTTGAGTTGTGAGTTGGAAAATAAACACCTCACTTTTCCAGTAAGCTTGATAAAACCTTATCAACCAGCTAACAAATAATTGTTTCCTTTAAGGAACCCAACTACTTTAACTATACCACCAGTGGAACAGAAAGAAGACAAAAAGATAAAGAAAATCATTAAAGAAAGGAGACTTAGGGGAAAAAATCAAAGAAAATATCTTGTCAGATATAGGAATCCAGTACATGAAGATGAATGGCTGGCAGAATAAGAAATACCTGACTCAGATAAACTCTTAAGAAGATTTAGACATGAAAGGAGGCCACAAGCCTGAATATTTTCATAAATGTGCTTTGAATTACTTGATTCGAGTAATGTAAAGAGGTTGGACAGTGGACATTAACCCCCTTTGGGGCTTTTTTCTTCTTGATACCATTAATAAAATTTTAGTACAATTTTATTTTTTGGTGGGAGGGAATGTGAGACTTGAGGTTTATTTTACATACCCAAATAGGCCACAATTATTTTAAAAATAAAATTCTGAACTATGCATAACTCATAAGTCATGCATAAATTTAGAATTCATCATTTTTGATTTCAGAAAAGATGAATAACTTTTTATTGAGTAAGTAAATCCATGGATTTAAGGCCAGATTTGGATTCTACACAAAATGTCACCTAGGGTAGCTCTATAGAGTGAATAAGCTCAAATAAACTCTTTGAGGTGGTAATATGGAAAATACTTCAATGAGATCATCAATAACACATAAAAGATCCATGAAAATGTTTGTTTTTCTCAATTTCATGCCACAATAATGGGAATGTGAGAAATCTCATGTTACATATACACTAAGAATAGTGTTATGTATGTTTGTGGAGATTAATATCATGGTATTCTTAAATACACTTTTGGTAGAACCATAGTGTATATCTCACTTTGAGCCTGAATTTCTATTTTTGATGTAAAAAATAGTCAAGGGGGACAAAAGACATCAAAGAGAGCGAGGGTACCCAACTTCTGAGGCCTCTGAGGAATGGACAGCTCCAAAGCTTAGATCCATGGCTGATCTTGGCCCAACTAGTAAACTAAAACTTTTTGGAAACTTGGTTACCAAGTCAAAACTTCATTATATCATAAGAAAATAGCAAATAAGCTGCTATTTTAACATGTCAAGGAGGTAAAGAGCAACTTGGACTCCTGTAAACATGTAAATTCTTAATACATTTACATTAATAAGCCCAAAAATATGTATTAAAGCACCTTTTGGACTAGTATCCATTGATTTACCTCATAGCAACCAGCCATATACTGCTATTTGCAATTCTACATAGAAATGAGGTAAAAACTTCAAAAATTCATTAAAAATACAATTATTAATCAATATTTCTGAACATTTCAGGAACAATTGAGAACTGTATGATCCATATAAAAACAAGAAAGAATCATCCTTTCATAACTAAAATTCAAAGCTTTACTTACAGTCCATTTTTGATGATTCCACATGAAATACTGAATCTTAAAAATTCACAGAGAATACAACTTGTGATGAAATTTCAAATAAAATTGAAAACTTTGAGAAATAAATGATCATTTTGGAATAAAAGAACATTTAAAGTTATTAATCCTTTTCTTCTTAACCATAAATGGGTTGGTAGTCAGGTAAAAGCATCAATTAAGTAATTATGATAATCTTACATGACAACAGATGATGCAATCAATAATACAAAAAGGTTTATTGTTTTCTCACTCAAGGGATTTTCAGTTTTCTCCATGGAATGCCTTTGTAAGCTGTCTTAGACTTAAAAGAAGCCTCCTTTGGCTGTTTTTTTCTAAATCATCACATTATTCAATTATACCTTTATTACCAACAAGTAAGTATTAGTAAATATTTTCTTAGGTTTATTATTATTTTCAAATCAATCAGAAAGACTTGAAATCATAGAAATCAACAATATATTGTTGTACTCTTGTTATAAGTCAATTTGGATCCATTAAATCCACAATTATCCATCAAATTTCTCTACTATCATCATTAATAAGTTCTTTTGAGTATTAGTGAGTGTTTTTGTCTTAATTCTTAAAGTTGTTCTCTAGTAATAGTTTTCTTCAAGAGTTATATTTATAATTATTCTTATAAAATATAATTATATATTAAATTTTTATTATTATTTTAATAAAGAAGTTTTTATAATTAAATTCTTCTTGTAATTGATTCTTGTAGACAATTACTGATTACTATTATGGTAACTAGTAGTGTATAACAAGTAAAAGAAATAATTAAGTAATTAATTATTTCATTGTGGTTATAATAATTTTTATTATTGTATTTCATAAGAAAAGTCATAGTACTGTTTATTAATAGTAATATTATCAACAGTTTCATAGACACATCCTACACATAGTATAAGAAACCTTGAGGGTTTTTGAAACCTCATAATTTAATTATATTTCCAAATATCCAACATGATAGTATACAGATTTTTAAGATTTGACTATGAAACTGATAATTAAATTAATATAAATTTAATTATTTTACTATGTCTGTTCTTATTTTCTCAATAAAAACCACTCTAATAATATTAAGAAATTAATATCAAGAAAAATACTGAATAATTTTATAACAATCAAATTATAGTGTCAGCCTGTGACTCAAAACCAGAGCACAAGCATGACAGCCAAAATACCATAAACCAATGGTATAACCAAAATACCACCAAAACATGGAACTGAGCCAAATTAGCTCAAAAGGTATCATAAGAAAGAGGAAACTCACCTTTTTCTGAAAATATAAGTCCCATCACCATAGGACAAGAAATAACAAAGTTATTCCTGCTCAAAGTTATTGCTGAGCATAAACCTTAATTTTCACCTCTCATCTAAAATCTAGAAGGAGAGGCTTAACCCCATCAAATGGGTATTAAAAATGCAGCTCTAAGCCAGGGCTATCCAATGGTACTAGCCAAACTGAGCTAGCACCAGTATTACTTGAGTTATGGTCAAATTCAGACCAAATAAGGGTGAACAAAACATTCACCTCTCATCTAACTTTTACAGTTTTAGTGTGAGATACTTAAAGTGGGGTCTTTTTGGAAAGAGCACAATCAGGGCTATCTGATGGGCCATCCATTTCCTCATATCTCAACTAGAACCGAAGTTATTGGCCAAACAAGCTTAATACAGCTTTTGCCCAAAACACGCCAATGTATAAAAACACTTGTACATGGGATAACTTTGCCATATTTAATGATAACCATGTCAAGTTGGGTACCATTGTGTAGCGCTCATACAGGGCTATTCAATGAATCAATTTTGAGCTTGATATCTCAAAAACTGACAGAGTTATGACCATTTTAAGGTAAAAATCCCACCTGCTGTCATATACAGCCTTACCATGGGATAATACCCTATAACCATGAATATGAGGTGTCAAATAGACAAAGAAGCATGTTTTTACTTTAATACCTCATATGTCAGTCAATACTGGGGTCCCATACAGTTTCTGTACAGCATTCTATGCGTCATACACGTCAGAATCAGGCTGTGAGGTCCCCAGATGAAAATTTTCACCCTGTATTGGTGAAAACCGCCCAGATGTGGTTTCAAAACCACATCTGAGCCCAATACAGGGTATACAGGCTGTTTGCAAACCACAAGCCTGTCATGAGGAGTGAAAAATCTTCACTTCCTCTACGTGAAAAGGTCTAACAGCCTTTTCACCTCAATTTCAGGATAAAAGGAGGGCTTTTCACTGCCAAAAACCTTTCCTCATCCTGATCTTGAATAACCTACGTAGTAAACTGTCAAAAACAGCTTTACTCTTGGTTAAATAATCAGGTATAATTATAATCTTTAATTATTGTAGACTTTATTATTGTAATCCAACAGATAAAGCCTTCACCCAGGGTTCTCAATAGCGCTCACCACCACTATTTCTCAATAGTAGAACCCTTTTATCTTATTATAAACCTTTATAAATCTTTTTTAAATCATTTTCTGCCATGTAACATACACAGTTAAAGTTGTAATTAGCCTAGTTATACATTTATCATAGTATCATCCTGACATTTTGGGGGCCTGGCCGTGTTTTTGACTTTTTTTTGGACCTTACAAGTAAGTCTTTTCTCTTTTTTATGACTTATTAACACATTGTTTTATCCTTTTTAGGCGTAATTTCTATTTAAATATATATATTTTATATATTTTTACCTTTTTTTTATATACTCATATCATAAGAGTATTTTTTACGTGGTTAACACCCACAGTAATTTATTATTTTTGGCGTGTTTTGCATATAAAAACACATAAGCCACTAATAAAGTCCTGTATTCTTGACTGAATAAGGACACCTCTGACTGAAAAACCATAAGTTGAGGCGTGGTCAAGTGTATTGTTAATTCAATAACACTTGTATACAAACCACTTTTACAGAATACACTTGCAAACCACAAGTGTATCTGAGGGATACTGACACACAAACAGTGTGACAGGACACCATAAGCTGTATTTTTGACGTGAAATTGCTAATTCAATTACACTGTCATTATACAAGGGCATACTGTAACAATATACAAGCCCAGAGGCCCTTCTTAGACGTGCAAAACCAGCCTTTTAAGAAGTCTTAACTGACATAAGCCCTCTTTTTCCTGCTCTGATTCAGTGGAAGAAAACTACATCCCACTTGAAACCCAGTCACAGGCCAACACACCCGTGACATCCTCAGAACCAGAGGGCAGCAAGGGTAAAGGAAAAAGGCTTAGTGAAAGCCTCATTACAGCCAAGAAGTGGACACCAATAGCCACTCAGAGGAGTAGAAAACCACGAACCTCTGCTTCAATACAAGGTAAACCAACCTTAACCACTTGTACAGGGAAGATTACAATTATTAACCCAGTTGTAACTTCCAAAGGCAAACTGCCCAAAGCAGCAGATAACAAATTTGTACAAGGCACAGTCAAAGGTAAATACCCTAAGAACATAAAGTTTTTGACTGCTTGCAAACACTGATATGTCCCCTGCATACCTCAGAGACCTTGGCTTCCAAAGGAACCAGCCAGAGGATAGAGCAGGAATGTCTAGAACCAGAAGACCTGAAAGAAGACACATTGGACACAGTGGTGGATGGCAAAACAATGAGGGAGATAATATCAACCTTGCCATTCACACTCCAATTCAACAGAAACCTCAAACCAGAGGACTGGAAGGATATGGATCAAGTTCTTCAAATCCACCAACTCCTCAAAGATTTGTTTCAATGGAGCATGGACAACGAGAGGTTCAACCTAGCAACTCACTGGGCAGAACTGGGATCAAGTTGCCAGAAGATCTGTCTCAAAGAGTTAGACTTCAAGGACCTTATGGTAATCACCAAGGGTTGGAACCCTACCAGGCAGCACAGACTCCTGGAGGCAAGGGCACAGAGGATAAGGGAGAACCAAGCCACTATCCAAGCTATAGAAGAACAGTTAACCCAGACAGGGCCTACTCAGATTCCTTCAGGTTCACAAGGAGCAAGCCAAATCAGCTCTCCAGTGGCTTCACACCATTCAGAAACCAGCAGATCAGTGGCCAAGAGTCACCATTCTTCACAATTCCAGGAAGTTTCCAGGAGAAGACAAGGCAACAAGGGCAAGAGCAAAGCCTCCTTCAACCAGAGGAGGAAAGAGTCAGACCCCATGATCCAGAAGCTGTTAGATTTGGTAAAAGAAGTACACAAGAACCAGAAGTAGTTGTAAACCACTCTAGAATCAGTAGTCCTAGTAATAGAAACATTACCCCCACTCAGACTGAAAATAACATTATCACATCTGAGAGCAACATCAACAGTGACACACTGTGGGTGCAAATGTCCCAATATGCTGAGCAATCTGCAAAGCAGGCTGCAGAATTTGCAGCTGCCCAAGAGAGGATGAGAAAAACTCAAGCCTCATTGGAGCAGATAGTTAAAAACCTTCAGGAAGGATATGCTCAACTGAGCAAAGCCTCTGAAGAAACCAACAAGAGACTGAATCAAGTCTCTGAAGAACAACACCATAGCAGCAGGGACAGGGAGTGTCTGAACCAAGACATCAACAAATTGTTTGATGCCTACCATAGCTTAAAGCCCCAACCACAAGGCCAAACTATGGAGAATCCATATCAACCAGATGACATCAAACCAGATGCCATGTTGTTGAATAAGGCAAGATCTCCATCACAATACCAGGATGGAGATGGCATGTCTTATTCAGAGAAGGAAGCCTTGAAACAGCTTCCTGAGGCCTCAAGCTGGCCCAAATTCTCTGGATCAGGAGAATATGATCATATGGAACTCATAGATTATATTGATGGACTCTTCATTGATGTGCCCAGCATACCAGATTACTGGATTACTGCTAGACTGAATACTGCATTTAAAGGTCATGCAAGTATATGGTACACAGAAATGAAAGAAATCCATGGCAGAAGAAACTGGCCATGGTGGAAGAGTCAAATAATCCAAAAGTACAGTAATGGAACTTGGATATGGCAAAGGACCATGTCATTTGAGAATGACAAATACTCTGTGGACAAAGATCCATATGAGCGGTGTCTTAGACAGTCTAAAAGACTTAAAGCCATCGATCCTCAGATGAACATCCAAATGAGGAATCACAAACTTCTGACACAACTGCCAGGAGAGCTAGAGCATGCAGTAAAATGCAGGTGAAACCAGAATTGCACTCTAGATGACATAGCCAACACCTTACAAGACATAAGGAAGAGGACTAACATAGGGAAATTCACCCCATATAGAAGCAGTAGTTTCAAAGAGAAACAACCTTTCAGGGTGGAGTTCAAAGACAAACCCAGAGAAAGAGTGGCAGAAGTGGCAAAGAAGAAGAATTCTTGTCACAATTGTGGTTCAACAGACCACTATGCCAACAACTGTCCAAAAGCAAAGAAGAAAGTCTATGCTATAGAAAAAGTCCCTGAAGAAGAACCTCCAACAGAGGATTCTGAATCAGACTCTATGGGAGATGCCATCAGAAAACTATCTGATGATGATCAAGACCCAAGAGAGGAACTTCTAGTGGAATACCAAGAGGAAACCCCATTGGAAATCCAGGATATACAGTTGGAAGCAGGCATGCCACAGGACACTGCCAACAAGAACTTGTGCAAACACACACAGGATGCACAAACATTCCTGGTTACACCAACCAAAGGAATGGCATATATACATGGAACAGCCACAAAAATGACTGTATGTATTGACAATGCTCAGCACCCACTGATCATTGACAGTGGAGCACACTGCTCCATAGTGGCCAGAAATTATCTGGATAACCACTTCCCAAACTGGGAAAAAGAACTCTTGCCCACCAGGGCAAAGAACTTTAAGAGTGCATCTGGAAAGATGACCTCTATTGGGACAATTATCAAAGAGATAATTATACCCCACAGAAAAGGTAATATCAGACTCAACCCAGAGTTTGTAGTGCTTGAAGATTCCCACATCCAAGGGTTTTTACTGGGAACAGATTACCAGAGGATGTATGGCATAGATATTTACAATAGTAAAAATAGGCATATTACCATTGGTACTAACAAGGAAAAGAAATTTTCTCTTGATATATACCAGATATCTTCTCAGGACCCACTGGAAGAACTTCTGAAAGAATTCAGAGAGGGACAGTTTAGCACTACCCTCACCAGTAAACAAAAGCTAAGTTTACTGAAGATGCTGAGGAAGAATAGACCAGCATTTGCCATTGGTGAAGAAACATTAGGCAAGATCAAAGGCCATGATATAGAACTATATCTGGATGTAGAAAGGCCTTATCCACCCATGCTGAGGAGACCTCCTTATCCAGCAAGCCTGGAAACCAGGAAAAAAAATTGAAAAACACATCAATGAACTCCTGGACATGGATGTCATCAGGAAGATTGGACATAATGAAATAGTGGAAATTACCACTCCTGTCCTGATCACCTGGCATGATGGCAAGTCTAGATTGTGTGGAGATTTCAGAGCCCTGAATAACTACACAAAAGCAGACAGGTACCCTATACCAAGGATACCTCATGCCTTGGATAAGCTAGCCAAAGCCAAATACATAACCAAGATGTATTGTATGAAAGGCTTCCACCAAAATGGAGTTAAACCAAACTCCATGAAGTTACTCAGGATAATATGCCATATGGGCATATATGAGTACACCAGGATGCCATTTGGAATCAAGAATGCACCAGCCCACTTCCAAAGGATGATGGACACCATATTTCAAGAAGAAATAATGGAAGGCTGGATGGTAGTGTATATTGATGATATCATTATATACTCAGAGATATGGGAAGACCATGTACAATACATAGACAGAGTGCTAAGTAAATGTACACCCATCAATCTGAAAATTTCACTTAAAAAGTGTAATTTTGGCCAACAAGAGCTACTAGCTCTAGGACACAAAGTCTCAGGCCTTAGTCGGGCAATTGACCAGAACAAAGTAGCAGCAGTACTGCAAAAGCCAGTACCAAAGAACATCAAAGAGATGCAATCTTTCCTTGGGTTTGCTAGCTACTATAGAAACCACATTAAGAACATTGCACACATAAGTAGTAGTTTATACAAGTTATGCTCAAAGGATGTAGTTTTTGAAATAACCAAGGAAAGGAGGGATGCATATGAGAGGATCAAATATGAACTCACAAATGCACCTGTGCTCATCTTGCCTGACTTTGAACTACCATTCAAGTTATATATAGATGCAGCATGAAGCCAAGGCTTGGGAGCAGCCCTTCACCAAAGACAAATTGTGGATGGTGAACCAAGAGAAGGTGTAATATGTTACATCTCCAGGCAACTGAAAGATTCAGAAGCCAGGTATGGGGCCACCCAGACAGAATGTCTATGTCTAGTCTGGGCTCTAGAAAAACTCCATTATTATTTGGAGGGAGCAGTCTTTGAAGTCTACACAGACTGCACAGCCTTGAAATCTTTACTAAACATGAAGACTACTAATAGACATATGCTGAGATGGCAAATAGCTATCCAGGAGTATAGAGGGAGCATGACCATCATATACAAGGAAGGTAAAAGCCATACCAATGCAGATGGCCTTAGCAGATGGCCACTAGACAATTTCAAAAGCAATCCAGCTTATGACCCTGAAGTTGCTGCAAAAATTCCTATCCATTTTATGGAAATAAATAGGAAGAAGAACTTCAGATTCTCTGAATGGGCACCAGGGAGTGGTACCGTTGACAGTGGAAACACTGATTCAGAAGGGACAGAAACCCCCATACTGGGAATAAGTTCCTCAGAACTGCACAATGAATTTTTCAATGCAGTACTGAAATCTTATGCTAAACACAAACAGTGTAGCATACTACTCCAACTCCTTCAACAAAAATACAGGAGCCCAGAACTGGAAACCCAGCTGGAGGAACCCTGGTTGAGGGCCTATAAGGACAATAAATTCTTCCTTATAGATGGCATGATTTATCACAGAGAAAAGCACACCAGTGCACTCACAGTGATAGACAGAGACCACATCTCTTTAATCCTGCAGGAATGCCATGACTGCCCCTATATGGGACACATGAGTGAGGACAGGACTAAAGAGAGGGTAGCAAGCACAGCTTGGTGGCCCAAGTGGGAACAAGAGTTGAGTGAATACATCAACACTTGTGAAAGATGCCAAAAGGCGAATAGAAAACATGGGAAGAAATATGGGTTACTTCAACATATAGAAGAACCCAAGCACCCATGGGAAACCATCAACATGGACTGGGTTACAGGACTTGTCCCAGGAGGCAAAGAAAACTACAATGCCTGTTTAATCATAGTTGATAGGTTCAGCAAGAGCATGAGGTGTCTACCATGCCATAAAGAAGACACAGCCATGGACACTGCTCTGTTATTCTGGAATAACATCATATCCACCTGTGGAGTCCCCAAGATCATAATTAGTGACAGGGACCCAAAACTCACATCTGAATTTTGGACCAACTTATATGACATGCTTGGCACCAAGCTTGCCTTTTCCACAGCTTACCATCCCCAAACAGATGGCCTAGCTGAAAGGATGATCCAAACAATGGAGGACATCCTAAGAAGGTTCTGTGCCTATGGCATGGAATACAAAGACCATGAGGGATACACCCATGATTGGGTTACCCTCTTACCAGCAGTCCAACTGGCTTATAATACAAGCCAGCACCCTACCACAGGAAAAACACCTGCACTGGTAGAGAAAGGGTGGAATCCCCTGTTACCTGTGGATCACTTGAAGAAAAATCTTCTGACCATCCACCCCACAGCCAAAGACTTCCATGATATGTGGAAGAAAGCCTGTGATACTGCTGCCAAATGCATAGCTGAGGCCAAAGAGTATAACAAGCAAAGGTGGGACAAGTCACATATGCAACCTGACTTCAAGGAAGGGGACCAGGTGTTAGTGTCTACACTGAACTTTAACAATCTCAAAGGACCTAAGAAAATGAGAGACTCATTTGTAGGGCCCTTCACTATCATTAAGTTGATAGGGAGGAATGCAGTAGAAGTCAAGCTCACTGAGGAGTTTTCCAGGAAACACCCAGTCTTTCCAGTGAGCCTGGTCAAACCATACTTCCAGACAGAGGAGGATAAATTCCCCTCCAGGAAGAAAAATATCACTCCACCAGAAATAGTGGAAGTAGAAGACTCTCCTGGACCTGTGAGTAAAATCATCAGGGCCAGGAAAATCAGACTTAATGGAAAGGACCAAAGACAATACCTAGTCAGATTCAAAAACCAGACAGCTGATAAAGACAAATGGTTGGCAGAGGATGCCATACCAGATGAGAACCTTCATTTAAGGAGATTCAGAGCCTCTTGGAGGACTGAACAGTCTCATCAATGATGAGCCTTTTTAGAGGGAGGGTATGTCAGCCTGTGACTCAAAACCAGAGCACAAGCATGACAGCCAAAATACCATAAACCAATGGTATAACCAAAATACCACCAAAACATGGAGCTGAGCCAAATTAGCTCAAAAGGTATCAAAAGAAAGAGGAAAATCACCTCTTCCTGGAAATATAAGTCCCATCACCACAGGACAAGAAATAACAAAGTTATTCCTGCTCAAAGTTATTGCTGAGCATAAACCTTAATTTTCACCTCTCATCTAAAATCTAGAAGGAGAGGCTTAAACCCATCAAATGGGTATTCAAAATGAAGCTCTAAGCCAGGGCTATCCAATGGTACTAGCCAAACTGAGCTAGCACAAGTATTACTTGAGTTATGGTCAAATTCAGACCAAATAAGGCTGAACAAAACATTCACCTCTCATCTAACTTTTACAGTTTTAGTGTGAGATACTTAAAGTGGGGTCTTTTTGGAAAGAGAACAATCAGGGCTATCTGATTGTGACATCCATTTCCTCATATCTCAACTAGAACAGAAGTTATTGGCCAAACAAGCTTAATACAGCTTTTGCCCAAAACACGCCAATGTATAAAAACACTTGTACATGGGATAACTTTGCCATATTTAATGATAACCATGTCAAGTTGGGTACCATTGTGTAGAGCTCATACAGAGCTATTCAATGAACCAACTTTGAGCTTGATATCTCAAAAACTGACAGAGTTATGACCATTTTAAGGCAAAAATCCCACCTGCTGTCATATACAGCCTTACCATGGGATAATACCCTATAACCATGAATATGAGGTGTCAAATAGACGAAGAAGCATGTTTTTACTTCAATACCTCATATGTCAGTCAATACTGGGGTCCCATACAGTTTCTGTACAGCATTCTGCGCGTCATACACGTCAGAATCAGGCTGTGAGGTCCCCAGATGAAAATTTTCACCCTGTATTGGTGAAAACCGCCCAGATGTGGTTTCAAAACCACATCTGAGCCCAATACAGGGTATACAGGCTGTTTGCAAACCACAAGCCTGTCATGAGGAGTGAAAAATCTTCACTTCCTCTACGTGAAAAGGTCTAACAGCCTTTTCACCTCAATTTCAGGATAAAAGGAGGGCTTTTCACTGCCAAAAACCTTTCCTCATCCTGCTCTTGAATAACCTACGTAGTAAACTGTCAAAAACAGTTTTACTCTTGGTTAAATAATCAGGTATAATTATAATCTTTAATTATTGTAGACTTTATTATTGTAATCCAACAGATAAAGCCTGCACCCAGGGTTCTCAATAGCGCTCACCACCACTATTTCTCAATAGTAGAACCCTTTTATCTTATTATAAACCTTTATAAATCTTTTTTAAATCATTTTCTGCCATGTCACATACACAGTTAAAGCTGTAATTAGCCTAGTTATACCTTTATCATAGTATCATCCTGACATATAGATAATATATATTAGCTCAATGAGAGCAATAATACCAATATATGTTATTTTGAAAAATTATTTCTTATTACCAATAAAGCAATAATAATAGTAAAATTATTATATTAGGAGTAATTTTACATTTAAATAAGTTATATATGAATAAATAACTATGATATCAGAAAAAATGATTGAAAAGTACCTAATGATAAATAAAAAAAATATTCTTTTTTTATGAAAATAAATTAAAATAGTATTTGAAAGTTAATTTATAAGTGAAAAATTAAGAAATATAAATAAGAGTGGATTCAATTGAGAGAAACACAAATTCAATAATATAAATGAAATTATTGATTTATAAAGAATATTTTCATATTAATAAGCAAAAATTACAAGATTTCTTCCATTTGATTGAAATAAAAATAAGTTATTAAAATTTAAAATTATGAATATTTCTTTGATTTATTATATTATACTTATTCTTTGTTTTATTCCAAGGATTTTTGATGGTGTTGAGGGGTATTTTTATATTAAATAAAGTACTAAGATTTTATCAATAGCTTCAATATCGATTTAGATGTCCAGAATGATCTCAATATGCTTGATATAGAGTTTAAATCCCAATTTTAATCTAACAATAAGGTTTTGATGGTATTTTAAAGGGTTTCAAATACAAGAAAAGTTCCTGTGATAAAATGAGCTGACAAATAATGTTAAATATAAATCATTATAGATTATTTAAGATTGATTTTATTTTGAGAGTTCATTTATTTTAGAGTTATAGCACTATTTCTCAAGAATTAGTGCTATTTCCAAATTTTGCACCATTTTTCACAATGAAAAAAGTTTCTAAAGTTTAATTCCAAACGGCCCCAAATAGATTCATATGTGCATTAAAGCTTGGTATATGAATATTGAAAATTTCGGAGATTCTAATAAATAAACAAAAACATTTTACTTATGAGTCAATGTAAATTTTTTTATACAATATCAGGAAATAAAGTTATTTTAACTATAGGTGAAGTTTCTTAAATTTAATGTCTGCGCGATTGAAAAGTAATTTGATTAAGTTTTTTAAAATGAACCTTAATATACTCAATTTTCATTAAAATGCATCAGTAAACAAAAAAAGGTTTGCTTATGGGCAAAATCCGAGTTTTTACTCAAAGTTTTGACTGTCGTGTGATTATTAAGTTCAAATCTGAATTTGAATTTAAATAAGCTTAAATGAAGTTTAATTCAACTTATTTATGAGGATTTAAATTCTAATAAAAGTTAAAACCTCATTTGAAACTGATTTGGCTTCAGAACCTTAATCAAGGTTGGCCAAATTCAAAAACCATCCTATGCAGATCCAAAGATTTGGACACCCTGGACCCTTTTTCTAGAATCCCTTGGTCTCAAATTTTTCTTGGGGTTTCCCTTTGTATTTATAAAAATACATAATATGGCCTTTTTAGCTTAGTGTGGAAAAAGGGCCTTACAGAATTACCACCTGTATGGTAAATCCAAGGCTGAATTTAAAACTACACACCAAAACTTAATTTTACCACTTTTTTGGTAAGTGAAGTCAAACATGGTGTAAACTTATTTTAGTTTAACTTGTATAAGGCTTAATTAAAAGAAAAATCCTTGGAAATTATTGAGCTTACACTGTCAGCCTATGATTCAAAAAAATAGCACAAGCATGACAGCCAAAATATCATGAACCAGTTGGAGAGCAAACTACCACCAAAAATGGAGTTGAGCCAAAATAGCTAATAAATAGGATTAAAAGCAAGAGGAAAAAGCCTCTTTCCAAATATATAGCTTCCATAGCCATAAGAAAAAGAATACCAATTTATTCCTGCTCAAAGCAAGAACTTAGCATAAAACTTAAATTTCACATCTCAGCTAAAATACATAGAAAGAGGAAGAACCCCATAAAATGGGTGTTAAAATTGAAGCTCTCAATTAGGGGTATCAAATGGTACTTACAAAATGAAGCTAGCATAAAAAATATAGATGTTATGGCCAAAATAAAGCCCAATATGGGTGAAAAAAATATTCACCTCCCATCTAACTTATACAGTTTGAGAGTGAGATACCAAAAGGGAGATATTTTTGGAAAGAGCACAATCAGAGATTTCTGATGGTGCCATCCATTTTATCATAACTCATCCAGAACAAAGGTTATGAAGAAAATAAATTCTATACAGCATTTGACAAAAATTCCATATCTGAAGAATGGGATTGAAAAGTGGTATAGCTTTTCCATACTTAATGATATCAATTTCAAGTAAAATACAAACATGTAGAACTAGTCCAGAGCTACAAAATGAACCAAATTTGAGCTCATTATCTTGAAAAAGAACAAAGATATTATGGTTTTAACATTGAAATCCCGCAGTTTGGTTAATACACCTTTACTGTGGGATACTATCCCATATCCTTGAATATGAGGTATCAATTCTACAAAGGAGCATTTTTATCCATCAAAACCTCATAGTGTGGCCTGTGTGAGGTTCTCATACAGGTTCTATACATAATTCTATGAATCATATACAGGAGAAGGCTATGTGGTCCCCAGATGAAAATTTTCACCCTGTATTGGCAAAGAATGCCTAGATGTGGTTTCAAAACCAAATCTGAGTTCAATAAAGGGAATACAGGGTGTGTATTTGCCAAAAGCCTGTCCTTGGAGGTGAAAAAATCAGAATTCCTCCTATGCAGAAAGGGTTAATTGTGTTAGATTTTTAGGCAAAAAAAACTAAAAATTCATTTCAGTATTTTATTTTGTATTTATGATTTAAAACAACAGAAATGTATGTTTACCTAAAAGAACAAGCCTATAATATAAATTTATGACAAAAATGATAATGTTTCAAAATAAAGATGGATTACTAAAAGAACAGAGTAATCATAAGCTAATATATGGTTTCAACATGTGCAGAGAACAATATTACCATTCACACAAAAGCATATGATGATAAAAAAAGATGATGAAATATTTGTAAATTATTATATATTTATTTGTTATTGATTTTTGTGAAGTGAGAAACATGACACCATATAAATGAACAAGAGATAAGTTTTTTGATAACAAATAAGACTCAGAGACTGAGGAGTTGTGAGAGTGTGTTGAGGATGTCAGATGAGTAGAACTGATATTGAGGTTAGGTTTTGAATAATGAGTTTCAACACTGAGTTATATATATTTTTACATCCCCCCCACAATGAACATGGAGAGAGAGCACAAGTTTTCTTGAGAAGGTTGTGGAATTAAAGAGGTTTTAAGAGAATTGTTTTACCTACAGATTTGGTTAAGAAATCAAAATTCATTGAAGTAGTGGGAACATGTTTCAATAAAATTCTACCTTTTTTAAGTAATTCCCATATTAAGTGAAATTTGATGTCCATGTGCTTAGTCTCAAAGCCACTATTATTGGCATCATTTAGTGCTAGGTCTATTGCTCCTTTTTTGTCATTGAGTACAAGAGGATCAAGTGATTATGAAGTGAGTTAAATTTTGTTGATGAGGTTCATTAACCAAGTGGTTTCCTAGGTTGCATCACTAAGAGATTTATATTTGGCTTCTGTTGTCAAATGAGAAACAGTTTTCTGTTTCTTTAATTTCCAAGATATGAGATGTAAATTTATTCTGAAAGTTAATCCTGATATTGATTTTTGATCTATGGGATTGTTTCCCCAATTAGATTCTGCATGACTTTTGATATGATGAAAACCATGGTTTGTGAATGTGAGGCATAGGTTCTTTGAATGATATAAGTAACAAAAAACTGGAAGACATGCATTCCAATTTTGTATTCTGGGTTTTTCAAGAAAATGAGATAAGTGACTGACTGAAAAAGTAATGTCTGGGCAGGTATTTGAACTACTATAGCTTAAAGAACCAATTGTGCTCCGGTAGTTGAAGTCTTCATATTCTTTTTCAGAGGGGTTCAATAATTTTAGATGTGGCTTAAGAGGTTTGTTTGAAGTGATTAGGTCTCTGATCTTGTATTTTTCAGCTAGTTAATCAATATAATGTTCTTGATATATGCTAAAGCCATCATTTAGATGATTTATATTTATTCATAAAAGAAAATTAGCTTTACCTAAATCTTTCATTTCAAATTTTGTTTTAATTTCTTTTTTAAAATCCCCTAGGTCTGGGCCAAAGATAGAGAGATCATCTACATGAATGTAGATCCAAATAGGGATTTTAGCTTTTCTCCAGAAGACACAAGGATCTGTGGGAGAGCATTGAAATCCTGATAAAGTTAGCCAATTTGAAATATGTTTATAACATGCTAAGGATGCTTGTTTGAGTTTCTTTGAATGCTGAAATTCCTTGGGGAATTTCCAGACAGATTTATTCATGCAAAAGTGCATTTAATAAAGCACTTTGTATGTAAATTTGATGAAATTTGAATTTGTGGATTGTCGCAAATGAAATGAGAGCGCGCAAGGATGATAATCTTCCAGTTGGAGAAAATGTACTTTGATAATCTAATCAGGAAATTTGATGAAATCTATGAGCACATAAGCAAGCTTTATATTCAATAATCTTTCCGGATTCATCTATTTTTTCTTTAAAAACCCAAGTGCTTGTAATTGGATAATTGTTTTATTTTCTTTTTTGAAGAGTCCATACATTGAGCTTGTTGAGATTAAGCAGTTCCTTTTGTATTGTGAGATTCTAATTTTCTTTGTTTGGACTTATCATTTCTTCAAAATAGTTTTTTAGAGTATGATTTATCAAATTGATTAAATTTTCTCTGGGTTGTCTTTATGGAAATGGTAAGATGTTCTTACTGTCAATTTCACTAGATATTAGGGTAGGATGTCTAGGGAAAATTACTTGTATTATTTGAGGTTGTTGTTCTAGTGAATCAAGATAGAAATTCTCATCTTCATTATTTATAGGGATTGATTCAGTGCTAGGAAGATTTTCTTCACGATTGGAATCATTTGATTCTTCTTCTGCTATTATTGGAGTTGAACTTGGAAACATTTCAAAAATTTCCTCAGTAATTTGATTTTGCAAGGGTAATGATGGAAACTTTTATCCATTGAATGATAAATGCTTGCTAATGAAGAACTCTTGATCTGATAATCTAAGTATTCAATAGCTAGAAGCTTTATTTTTGTAACCTAAGGAAACCCCATCCCATGCTTTTGGTCCAAATTTATCTGAGATGATCTTTTTCTGAATTTTTATCCACAATTTGCATCCAAATGTTTTTAATTTTTGTATTGGTGGCTTGGTTTATGCCTTATTTCATATGGTGTTGTTTAGGTTTCATTCTTGGGAATTAAATTGACCCCAAAATTCTAGTGGTAGTTTAGATTGAAGTAAGAGGCATCTAGATTTTTCTAAGATAGATAAATTACCTTTTTCCAAGAAGGGACTGTGTTGAGGAGTGTAAGGTAAACTTATGGTATGATTGGTTCCTGATTCAATACAGTGATTTCTAAGGATTTGTTGACGAATTCCCCTCCTCCATCTGTAATGATTATTTCAATTTTTGTTGCATGGGTATTTTTAGCCAATAATTGAAAGTTGCAAAAGTGATTGAAACATTCACTCTTGTTTTTAAGAAATTTGGTGGTTATGAATCCACTAATCTGATCTATAATAATAAGGAAGTATTTTTCACCGTCTATGGAAGGTGTTTGGTGTGGTCCACATAAGTCAGGATGAACATTTTCCAAAATATAATTAGTGGTTTCAAATGAATGCTTAAAAGGAATTTTAGTTATCTTACCTTTTATAAACTAATCGCAACCATTGCAAACTTCAGTGGTTTTTATTAATTTCTTCATATCTTGTATATTTATATGTCCCAATCATTTATGCCACAGGTTGCCATCTTCTTTTACTTGTGTATTAAGACAGTGAGAATTTAAGAAATTAATGTGAGTTTCTAAGACGCCTCATGGATTGGGGAAGATTAATAAAGGTTTTTCATTATTGTCTAAATAGATTTTGTATTTTGATATGGTTTTTTTATTTGTGTTTCATTTTTAGCTATACTTAAAAGAGCTAATAAATTCGTAGTTAGATCAGGCACATAGAGACTGTTTGGTAGTAGCCATAGGTTACCAATCTGATTGAAGATTTTTGCTAATCCTTTTCCTTCTGATATCAGTGTAGATTTGCCACATCCAGTAGCCACTTTAGCTCAGTTTTGATGTAGGTATTTGAAGCAGGATTTATTGCTAAACATGTGATTAGAAGCACCTGTGTCAAGAACTATTGTTAGAGACTGATCCATTTTCTTTTATTCATGTGTGAACAGAGCTCAAGCCATGGTAAAGCTTGTTCTTTGCTCTTTTTCTTTTTCTTTTCTTTCTGGTTTCAATTCAGGATGTAGTTGCCAACACTTCTCTGGTCCATGTGTAGTAAGAAGAGGATTGTGTCTTCCATTTCTGAAGTAATGAACAATTTTTGATGGGAATTCATGTTTTTTGAGAATTAAGGCTTTAGTTGAGCTGGCTTATAATTCTTCTTCTTTGAGAGAAGCTTCATATAGTAGATTGAGAATAGCATCAGGATTTCCATGAGTATCAGCATTTAACATAACTTTTTCTATTAACAAATGAAATTCTTCAGGGAGTTTAGTTAGGATTGAGAACACCAGTATCTCATCTTCTACGGTTATTCCAACTGATTCTATGTCACTAAGACACTTTCAAGTTTTTGCAATAGAATATTTAATATTGTCTTCATAATTTAAATTTTGAAATGTTCTCCATATTTGGGCTTTGCTATTGAATGATGAAGATGCAAATCTTTAATTAACTTTATTCCATAATAAGAAGCTGTTTTGTGTGAGTTCTTAAAAAGTAACTAGAACTGAAAACGTTTTTGAATATAGGAAATTAGTAATTATTCCACAAGCTTCAACATTAGAATCTACTGCTGGTGTTTGTGCTTCACCATCTCCTGGAATGCATTGTTTGATACAGTATTGATATAACCTTCTTTGTTTTAAAGAAATAATAATTCTAAGCTTCCATTCTGAATAGTTGTCATCAGTTAAGATTGGAATGATCTTTTGTAGGTTGTTTTTTTGGTCATTATTGTTCATTTTGTAGCTTTTGTCTTTTAGCTCTAAGTTGCTTAAGTCAATTGAGACTGTAAATCTGTTAGATGTTTAGACAAAAAAAACTAAAAATTCATTTAAATATTTCCTTTTGTATTTATGATTTAAAACAAAAGAACTATATTTTATACCTAAAAGAACAAGCCTATAATCTAAATTTATGACAAAAATGATAATTTTTTAAAATAAAGGTGGATTACTAAAAGAACAGAGTAATCGTAAGCTAATATATGGCTTTAATGTGTGAAGAGAACAATCTTACCATCCACACAAAAGCATATGATGATAAAAAAAGCAATAAAATATTTGTAAATTATTATATATTTATTTGTTATTGAGTTTGTGAAGTGAGAAACATGAAACTATATAAACAAACAAGAGATAGGTTTTTTGATAACAAATAAGACTCAGAGACTGAGGAATTGTGAGAGTGTGTTGAGGATGTTAGATGAGTAGAACCGATATTGAGGTTAGGTTTTGAATAATGAGTTTCAACACTGAGTTTTTTTGTATTTTTACAAATTTTTCTTCCACCCAATTTCAGAATAAAAAGGACCATTCTCTTCCCAAAGGAGAAATACACATTCTTCTTGTAAATTACTATATAAAAAAAACCTTTACCAACAGTTATACTCTTAGAAATTAATAAGGTATAATTAGAATCTTAATTATTGTATCTTTCATTATAATAAACCAATTGATGAAACTGCATCCTGGGATTTCAACAGCGCTCACAACCACTATTTCTCTATAGCAAATCTCTGAAAATCTACTATAAACTATTTTTTATTCTTATTATCCATTTCAAAGTCATAGACAAGGTTATAAATACATTTATTACCAGCTAATCATAGACTCAGCCTGACCTTTTGAGGGACTGGCTGTCTTTTTGAATTATCTTTTAGACTTTTTGGCATGAAAAGTGAGCATTTTCTCTTATTTTTTATGTTTAATTTATTATTATTACCTCTTTTTAAGAACTAAAATCTATCTCATTAATAATAATAATATATAAAATATTATATATTATTGTTTTTTCAGTGGGGGTATATAATCATATACCACTGTTTTTTACCTTTTTTAATGCATTTTAGAAATGATTAATTATAATTTAGTTACCAAAGTCTTATTTTGGGGGTTCTTTTTTATTAAAAAAATATCAGCCGCTAAATCATTCTTTTTGTATTTAAAGAATACTTCTTTACTGTAAATGACAGTCTAATAGGCATGGTTGAACATATTAATAATTTAAATTGTACATTAAATAACAAATTTTGAGATTATTTCTGTTGATTGAAAGATAATCTGTGAGACATTTGGGATAAAACAGTAAATCATACATCCAAAAAGTAGTATTTTTAATGTCTAATTGATAATTTCAATAATAAATCATAATAAAAAGGTACAATATATACATATATTGTACCAGAGGCCCTTATTAGACATGCAAATAGAATCGTAAGAAGTCTTAACTGACATAATCCCTCATCCATTGTTTCAGTGGAAGAAAATTCCATACCAATTGAGACCCAGTCACAGGGCAATACAAAAGTGGAACTCTCAAACACAAACATGCATAAGGGAAAAGGAAAAAGGCACAGTGAGAGCCTCATAAACAGGAGAAATTGGAAACCAATTGACACTCAGAGGACTAAGAACCAGAAACCTCTGCCTCCAGACATGGTAAAAAAACCTTGATAAATTGTAAAGGGAAGATTACTATAAGTAACACAGCTGTAACCGCTAAAGAAAAATTCACCAAAGCAGCTGAAAAGAAATTCATACAAGGCACAGTCAAAGGTAAATACCCTGAGAAAAGAAATGCTTTTGACTTCTTTAAAAAACTAATATGTCCCCTGTACACCTCAGGAACCTTGGAATACCCAGAAACCAGCCAGAGGACAGACCAAGACTGTTCAAAACCAAGGGATCAGGGTCTAGACAACATAGTGGATGGCAGGACACTGAGGGAAATCATACCCATGCTTCCCTTCACCTTCCAATTAAAAAAAGAACCTCAAACCATAGGACTGGAAGGATATGCATCAAGTTCTTCAGCTCCACCAACTCCTCAGAGATTTATCTCAATGGAGAATGGACAACAAGAGGTTCAACCTGGAATCCCACTGGGAAGAAGGTAGAGCAAGTTGCCAGAAGATATGTCTCAAAGAGATAGACTTCAAAGACCTTATGGTAATCACCAAAGGTTGCAATCCCACCAGGCAGTTCAGACTCCTGGAGGTGAGGAAAAACAAGATAAGGGAGAATAAAGCCACTATCTAAGCTATAGAAGAACAGCTTACCTGGACAGGGAATACTCAGATTCCTTCAGGCTCACAAGGAGCAGGCCAAATAAGCTCTCCAGTGGCTCCATACCATTCAGAAACCAACAGATCAGTGGCCAAGAGTCACCATTCTTCACAATCCCAGGAGGTTTCCAGGAGAAGACAAGGATACAAGGGCAAAAACAAGACCACCTTCAACCAAAGAAAGAGAGAGTCAGACCCAATGATCCAAAAGCTGTTGGATTTGGTTAAAGAAGTGCACAAGAGCCAGAAGTAGTTGTACATAACTCTGGAATAATCAGTCCCCTTGATAGAAATATTACCCCCACTCAGAGTGAAAATAATGTTGTCACACCTGAGAGTAACCTAAACAGTGATGCACTGTGGTTAAAAATGTCCCAATTTGCTGAGAAAACTCAAAAGAAGTTTGCAGAACTTGAAGCAAGCCATGAGAGGATGACAACATTAACAGCATCCATGGAAAAAATTGTCAAAGCCCTTCAAGAAGGACATGCTCAATTAAGCAAAGCCTCTGAGAAAACCAACAAAAGACTGAATCTAGTATTTAAAGAACAACACCACAGCAAAAGGGACAGGGATTGTCTGGATCAAGACATAAACAAACTTTTTAATTTCTACCATAACTTGAAGCCCCAACCACAAGGCCATATTATGGATAATCCATATCACCAAGATGACATCAAACCAGATGCCATGTTGATGAATAAGGCAAGATCTCCATCACAATACCAGGATGGAGATAATATGTCTTATTCAGAGAAGGAAGCCTTGAAACAGCTTCCTGAGGCCTCAAGCTGGCCCAAATTCTCTGGAAAAGGAGGATATGATCATATGGAACTCATACATTATATTTATGGACTCTTCATTGATGTACCAAGCATACCAGACTACTGGATCACTTCTAGAATTCACACAGCATTCAAAGGACATGCTAGTATATGGTACACAGAAATGAAAGAGATCCATGGCATAAGAAACTGGCCATGGTGGAAGAGTCAAATCATACAAAAGTACAGCAATGGTACTTGGATATGGAAAACAACAATGTCATTTGAAAATGACACGTATTCAGTGGACAAAGATCCATATGAATGGTGTTTTAGACAGTCTAAAAAACTCAAAGACATTGATCCTCAAATGACCATTCAGATGAGGAATCACAAACTCCTAACACAAATGCTAGGAGAACTAGAGCATGCAGTGAAATGCAGATGCAACCAAAATTGCACTCTATATGACATTGCAAATATCTTACAAGATGTAAGGAAAAGAAAAAATATATGGAAATATTCCCCATATAAAAGCAGTGGCTTCAAAGAGAAAAAACATTTCAGGGTGGAGTTTAAAGAAAAACACAAGGAAAGGGTGGCAGAAGTGACCAAGAAGAAAAATTCTTGTCACAATTTTGGGTCAACATACCACTATGCCAACAACTGTCCAAAGGAAAAGAAAAACATCTATTCCATTGAGAAGGTCCCAGAGGAGGAATCCCCAACAGAGGATTCTGAATCAGACTCTATGGGAGATGCAATCAGAGAACAATCAGATGAAGAGCAAGACACAAGAGAAGACATTCTAGTGGAATAACAAGAGGAAACCCCACTAGAAATTCAGGAAATACAGTTGGAAGCAGGCATGCCACAAGACACTGCCAATAAAAACTTGTGCAAACATACACAGGATGCACAAACATTCCTGGTCACACCAACAAAAGGAATGGCATAAATACATGGGACAGCCACAAAAATGACTGTTTGCATTGACAATGCTCAACACCCATTGATCATTGACAATGGGGCACACTGCTTCATGGTGGCCAGAAATTATCTGGAAAACCACTTTGCACATTGGGAGAAACAACTCTTGCCAACCAAGGAAAAGAAATTCAAAAGTGCTTCAGGGAAGATGACTTCCATTGGGGCAATTATCAAAGTGATAATTATACCCCATAGGAAGGGTAATATCAGACTCAACCCCAAGTTTGTAGTGCTTGATGATGCCCACATCCAAGGGTTCTTACTGGGGACAGACTACCAGAGGATGTATGGTATTGATATTTACAATAGTAAAAACAGGCACATTATCATTGGTACCAACAAGGAAAAGAAATTTTTACTTGATATATACAGAATATCTGCCCAGGACCCACTGGAAGAACTACTGAATGAATTCAGAGAGGGCAAGTTTAGCAATACCCTCACCAGTAAACAGGAACTAAGCTTACTGAAGATGCTGAGGAAGAACAGACCAGAATTTGCCATTGGAAAGGAACCCCTAGGAAACATTAGAGGCCATGATATAGAGCTATATCTGGATGTGGAAAGACCTCATCCACCCATGCTCAGGAGACCTCCATACCCAGCAAGTCGGGAGACTAGGAAAGAAATTGAAAAACACATCAATGAAATCCTAGAAATGGATGTAACCAGAAGGATTGGACACAATGAAATAGTGGATATCACTACTCCTGTCCTAATAAACTGTCATGATGGCAAATCCAGGCTGTGTGGAGACTTCAGAGCTCTGAAAAACTACACAAAAGCTGACAGGTACCCTATACCAAGGATACCTTGTTCCTTAGACAAACTGGCAAAAGCCAAATACATAACCAAAATTGATTGTATGAAAGGTTTCCACCAGAATGGAGCTAAACAAAACTCCATTAAATTACTCAGAATCATATGCCATATGGGCATATATGAGTATACCAGGATGCCATTTGACATCAAAAATGCACCAGCCTACTTCCAAAGGATGATGGAGACAATATTTCAAGAAGAAATATTGGAAGGCTGGATGGTAGTATCTATTAATGACATCATTATATACTCAGAGACATGGGAAGACCATGTGCAATACATAGAAAAAGTGCTAGGTAAATGCATACCCATCAATCAGAAAATTTCATTTAAAAAGTGCAATTTTGGGCAACAAGAATGACTGGAAGTGGGACACAAAGTCTCAGGTCTTAGTATGGCAATTGACAAGAACAAAGTAGCAGCAGTACTGCAAAAGCCAGTACCAAGAAAAATCAAAGAGATGCAATCTTTCCTTGGGTTTTCTAGCTACTATAGAAGCCACATCAAGAATCTTTTCCACATAACTAGTAGTTTATACAAGTTATGTTCAAAAGATGTAGTTATTGAAATTACAAAGGAAAGAAGGGATGCATATGAAAGGATCAAACGTGAACTCACAAGTGCACCTGTACTCATCTTTCCTGAATTTGAACTACCATGCAAGTTATACATAGATGCAGCATGTAGCCAAGGCTTGGGAGAAGCCCTTCACCAGAGACAAATTGTAGATGGTGAGCCAAGAGAGGGAGTAATATGTTAAATCTCTAGGCAGCTACAATATTCAGAAGGCAGGTATGGGGGCACCCAGACTGAATGTCTATGCTAAGTCTGGGCTCTAGAGAAACTCAATTATTATTTGGAGGGTGCAGTATCTAAATTCTACACAGACTGAACAGCCTTTAAGTCTTTACTAAATTTGAATACTACCAATAGACACATGTTGAGGTGGAAAATAGCCATCCAAGAGTATGGAGGGAACATGACCATCATATACAAAGAAGTTAAAAGTCATACCAATGAAGATGGCCTCAGAAGATTGACACTGGATAATGTCAAAGGAAATCCAGCTTATGACCATGAAGTAGCAACCAAGATCCCTATCAATTTCATGGAAACAGATAGGAGGAAAAAATTCAAATTTTCTGAATGGGCACCAGAAAGCGGTACCCCAGACAGTGAAAACACTGATTCAGAAGGAACAGAAACTCCCATATTGGGAATAATGTCCTCAGAACTGCATAATGAATTCTTTAATGCAGTGATGAAGACATATGCCACACACAAACAGTGTGGCATATTGTTGCAACTCTTTCAAAAAATGTACAGGAGCCCAGAACTGGAATCTCAGTTAGAGGAACCCTGGTTGAGGGACTATAAGGAAAACAAATGTTTCCTTATAGATGACCTGATCTACCATAGATTGAAACACACTACTGCACTCACAATAATAGACAGAGACAATATATCCTTTATCCTACAGGAATGCCACGACTGCCCCTATATGGGACACATGAGTGAAGACAGGACCAAGGAAAGGGTAGAAAGCACAGCTTGGTGTCGCAAATGGGATCAGGAGTTGAGTGAATGCATCAACACTTGTGAGAGATGCCAGAAGGCAAATAGGAAACATGGGAAGAAGTGTGGGTTACTTCAACACATAGAAGAACCCAAACAACCATGGGAAACCATCAAAATGGACTGGGTCACAGGACTTGTCCCAGGAGGCAAAGAGAACTTCAATGCCTGCTTGATCATAGCTGATAGGTTCAGCAAGGGTATGAGGTTCCTACCATGTCACAAAGAGGACACAGCCATGGATACTGATCTGTTATTTTGGAATAACATAATATCAACCTGTGGATTCCCAAAAATCATTATTAGTGATAGGGACCCAAAATTCACATCTGAATTTTGGAAAAATGTGTATGACATGCTTGGCACCAATCTTGCAGTTTCCACAGCTTACCATCCAGAAACAGATGGACTAGCTGAAAGGATGATCCAGAAAATTGAGGACATCCTTAGAAGATTCTGTGCCTATGGAAATGAATACAAGGACCATGAAAGATACCTCCATGACTGTATTACCCTTCTACCAGCAGTGCAGCTGGCGTATAATACAAGTCAGCACTCTACCACAGGAAAAACACCTGCACTGGTAGAGAAAGGGTGGAATCCCCTATTTCCTGTGGATCACTTGAAGGAAAATCTTGTCACCATCCACCCTACAGCCAAAGATCTCCATTAAATGTGGAGGAGGGCTTGTGACACAGCTTCCAAATGCATAACTGAGGCAAAAGAATATAATAAGCAGAGGTGAGACAAATCACACATGGAACCTGAATTTAGGGAAGGGGACCAAGTATTAGTGTCTACACTGAACTTTAATAATCTCAAAGGACCCAAGAAGATGAGAGACTCATTTGTAGGGCCCTTCAGTATAATTAAATTGATAGGGAAAAATGCAGTGGAAGTCAAACTCACAGAGGAATTTTCCAGGAAACACCCAGTCTTTCCAGTGAGTTTAGTCAAGCCATACTTCCAGACAGAGGAGGACAAATTCCCTTACAGGAGGAAGAACCCCATCCCACCAGAAATAGTGGAAGTGGAGGATTCCCCTGGACCTGTGAAGAAAATGATCAAGGCCAGGAAGATAAGACTTAATGGTAAGGATCAAAGACAGTACTTAGTTAGATTCAAGAACCAGACAGCTGACAAAGACAAGTGGTTGGCAGAAGATGCAATACCAGATGGAAACCTTCATCTAAGGAAATTCAGGCCCTCTAGGAGGACTGAACAGTCTCATAAGCTATGCGCCTTTTTTAAAGGGAGGGTATGTCAGCCTGTGACTCAAAACCAGAGCACAAGCATGACAGCCAAATACCATAAATCAATGGTATAGCCAAGATACCACCAAAACATGGAGCTGAGCTAAATCAGCCCAAAAGCTATCAAACAAAAGGGAAAACTCATTCCTTTCCAAATATACAAGTACCATCATAATAGGACAAAGAATAGCAAAGTTATTCCTGCTCAAAGTTGTTGCTGAGCATAAACCTTAATTTTTCTCTCTCATCTGAAATACAAAGGAAGAGGCTTAACCCCATCAAATGGGTTTTCAAAATGAAGCTCCACATCAGGGCTATCCAATGATACTAGCAAAACTGAGCTAGAACCAGAATCACAGAAGTTACGACCAAAAAAAGGTAAAATAAGGGTGATTAAAATATTCCCCTCTAATCTAACTTCTACAGTTTTAGCGTGAGATACCTAAAGTGGGTCTTTTTGGAAAGACCACAATCAGGGCTATCTAATGGTGCCATCCATTTCCTCATATCTCATCCAGAACAAAAGATATGGAGAAAACAAGCTTCATACAGTTTTTGGACAAATCATAAATGTGTATAAGAAAATCTGCACATGGCATAACTTTGCCAGATTTAATGATAACCATACAAATTGAGGTACCATTGTGTATAGCACATCCAGGGCTACACACTGAGCCGATTGTGAGGTTTATATCCCAAAAACTGACAAAGGCATGGCTGTTCAAAGGTAAAAATCCCACAGTTTGGTCAATAAAGCCTTATAGTGGGATAATATCCCATACCCATGATTATGAGGTTTCAAACAGATGAAAAAGCATGTTTATTTTCAATAACTCATAGTTGATTCAATACTGGGGTCCCATATGGGTTCTGTACAGAATTCTACATGTCATACACGTCAGAAGCAGGCTATGTGGTCCCCAGATGAAAATTTCCACCCTGTATTGGTGAAAACTGCCCAGATGTGGTTTCAAAGCCACATCTGAGCCCAATACAGGCTATACAGGATTTGTAGAAACAACAAGCCAGTACTTGGGAGTGGAAAATCTTCACTTCCTCTACGTAGAAAGGTCTAGAAGCCTTTTCACCCCATTTTAGGATAAAAAAGGGCCTTTCCACAGCCAGAAAAGGTTTCCTCATCCTTCTCTTGAATGCCTACGTAGTAAAACTGTCAAAAAGGTTATACTCTTGCAAAATAACCAGGTTATACTTTAAAATTAAGTATTGTAGCTCTTATCATAGTAACTCAACTGGTAAAACTACACCCAGGGCTTTTAGCAGCACTCACCACCACTATTATACAATAGTAAAGCCCTTTTATCATCATTACAACCTTTTATTATTATAAATCAAACTCTTTTTAAACTATTTTCACCGTGTCACAGTCATAGTTAAAACTTGTAAATACTATTATACACCTTTATCATAGACTCAGCCTGACAAATCTAGACCCAGCATAACTTCTTAATAATTGGGCATTATTCAAATCCAAACTCTTTACTTTATTTGGAGATCCAAATGAAGTTAGAAAAGGTGAAGCAGAGCTGGATGGTGTAAGAATGAAAGAAGGTGGAAATGCATCATCATAACTTTTTAATTTCAGAATTCTGGTTTCAAGAATTGGAGATTGGGGTGAAAGGGCTCTCATTAATCATTTCAGGAAGGCATTAGCCTCCAGAATTCTGGATAAATTTTCCTCCCATCCTTCAAGCATTGATGGACCTTACCATGGAACTTGATACTAGGTATCATGAGAGGCAGAAGGAGAGGAATTATCATCAAGATAAGAAGACTGAAGCCTTGAAGTCAAGTTTTTCTCATCATCCAAATTCTTCAAGCCCAGCTAATAAGAAGAAGGATTTCAGGGTTCAGAAAAGGGGTAGCCTCATTATTCCCTCTTGAATAAGGACCATAAGTTGATGGATTTGGAAAAGGAAGGGAGAATCAAGGAGGGCTTGTGCGCCTATTGTGGTAGGAAGAATAGTCTTGAGGCCTGTTTCAAAAGGCCTCAGAACAAGCTGACACAAGCATTGGGAAAATTTCCCAGAAATGAAAATTCCAAGTGATGATTATGTTCTTTTCAATGGTATTCACTGTCTTCCACCCACAGCACAATTGTGCATTCTGAATACTGGTGTCAAAACTTTAATTTTTTTGTTTTTTCTTCTCTCTGATATTTTTTATCAGTATTATCATTGAGTCTGGTGCTACAAAATCATTTATTTCAAAGGAGTTTTCTCAAAAGTATTCTTTGACCATTTAAGAACTCCCAGGAAAGATCCCTCTTATCCTTTTGGACTCCTCTGAGTCCCCTTCTTTATGGGTGACTCACCATACTAAATATCTGGTGGAGCTCCCTTCCTTTTCAAGCTTTGAATGGGACTTTTTAGTCATTGATACTCCCAAGGGAGAAGACCTCATATTGTGCTTTGACTTTCTTAATCACTTTGATAAATCCATTGATTGGAGGCAAGGGCTTATCACATTTAATCCTGATTATAAGGACTCTAGTAATTCTTTTATTACACTAATTAATGACTTTTATTTGGAAAAGTAATGTGCAGCTCTGGTTGGTAATTATAGAACACCTTTGTTCCCATCTTCTGTTCATATTCTCTTCCCTAATTACAATAAGTCATTACTACCCTCTAGAGATGAAGTCTTGAAAGAGATAAAAGATGTTGGAGGGGATAATTCTATATCTTCACTTCATCTTTTCAATGGGAATGTGGACCTTCCTCCCTGGAGCAGTTGTGGAATAAACAGGAAGAGCCAGATGAAATTGAAACTGTGATGAATGTTGTTCCTTCTGCGTATCACCACTATTTGGATGTATTCTCCAGGGTGAAAGCAGAAAGACTTCCTCCACACCATTCCTGTGATCATCATATCAAACTGGAGGGGTCTCTACCTCCAGTTGGGGTGATCTACTCTTTATCAAATCAAGCATCAGATACACTCAGGGCCTAAATTTCAGAAGATTTAGAAAATGGCTTCATCTGGAAAAGCTCCTTTTGAAAAGGAGAACCTGTCCTCTTTTTCAAAAAAAAAGATGGTGGCCTCTGTTTGTGTGTTGAGTACTACAAACTAAATGCTGTTACTAGGAAGAATAAATATCCAGTCCCTCCTATGAATCAGATGCTCATTGTTTTTAATGGCTCTTCTATCTTCTCCAACATTTATTTGCGCTTTGCATATAACCTTCTCAGAATCAAGGATGGTGATGTAAATTTGACAACATTTAGAACTAAACATTGCAGTTATGAATACTTGGTTATGCCAATTGGGATAACCAATGCTCATGCCTCTTCAAAATCCTCTCAATGACATTTTCTATGATCTTCAAGATGTTTATTTAATTATTTATTTAGATCATATTATGGGGTTTTCCAAGTCTGAAGAAGAACATGTCACTCATGTGTCCACTGTTCTTTTCAGACTTAAGGCCAATATCCTTTTTGCTAAGGTGTTCAAGTGCGTTTTTCATGTCTCAAGTGTGGAGTATTTATGTTATGTGGTTTCTTCTGAAGGCCTCAAGATGAACCAATAAAAAGTCAAAAGGATTCTCAACTGGCCTCTTCCAAGAAAACTCAAGGCTCTTCAATCATTCCTTGGCTTTGTCAAATTCTACTAACATTTCATCAAGAATTATTCAAAAAAATCAGTTAACTCTTAAAATTACTCAAGAAAGATTCAGTTTTCCCCCTCAATGAGGCCTTCACTACTGCTCCAATCTTTTCCCACTTCAATCCATATCTACCCACTATTGTATAGACCAATGAATCAGATTATGCCTTAGGTGCTGTAATGAGTCAGAAAAACATCCCATTGCATTTGATAGCCACAAGAATATTCCAGCAGAGCTCAACTATGAGATTAATGATGTAAGATTTGACTATGAAACCAATGATAATATTACTATTAATCAACAGTACTATGTCTGTTCTTATGAAATATAATAGTCAAATATTATTATAACCACAATTAAATAATTAAAGAATTATTTCTTTCACATGTTAAACTTTACTAGTGATTTTAACAGTGAGCATTAATTTTCTACAAGAATAAATTACAAGAAGAATTAAATAATAAAATTATTTGAATATATAATTATCTTTTTCAAGAATAATTATAAAGATAATTCTTGAAAAAAACTAATTTTAGAGAAAAACTTTAAGAATTAAGGATAAATGACTCACTTATACTCCAAAGAATTTATTGAAAGATATAAGTAGAGAAATTCAATGTTGAATTGGGGATTTAAGGGATCAAAATGATTTATAACAGGATTACAACAATATATGGTTGGATTCTATGATTTCACGTCTTTCTTATTGATTCTGAAAGAATTAAAACACTTAAGAATAGTTTAACTAATACTTACTTGTTGGTAACAATAATATAAATGGATAATAAGATGATTTGATATGAAAAAAACAGCAAGAGGGGGCCTCTTTCAAGTCAAAAACAGCTCACAGAGGTGTGCCATGGAGCAGACTGAAAAACCAGTGGGTGAGAAAACAATAAACCCTTTTGGATTATTGATTGCATCATCTGGTGTCACGTAAGGTTATTATAATTACTTAATAAATGCTTTTTACGTGACAACCAACCTCAATATGGTTAAGAATAAAAGGAGCAACATCTGTAAATCTTCCTTTATTCCAAAATGATCATTCATTTCTCAAATTTATCAATGTTATTGCCAATTTCATCACAGGTTGTAATTACTGTGAATTTTTGAAGATTCAGTGTTTCACGTAGAATAGTCAAAAAGGGACTGTGAGCCTTGAGGTATATTTTACATTACCAAATAGGCCACAATTATCTTAAAAAGAAATTTTGAATTATGCATAACTCATAAGTCATTCATAAATCCAAAATTCACCATTTTTGATTTCAGAAAAGATGAATAGATTTTTATTGAGTAGGTAAATCCATGGATTTGAGGCCAGATTTGGATTCTACACAAAGATTCACCTAGGGTAGCTCCATAGAGTGAATAAGCTCAAATTAACTCTTTGAGGTGGTAAAATGGAAAATACTTCAATACCACATAAAAGATCCGTGAAATTTTTTGTTTTTCTTAATTTCACGCCAAAATAATGGGAATGTGAGAAATCCCGTGTTACATATACACTAAGAATAGTGTTATGCATGTTTTGAGCAGCTAATATCATTGTATTCTTACATGGACTTTTGGTACACCCATAGTGGATATCTCACTTCAAGCTTAAATTTCTATTTTGACATGAAAAATAGGCAAGGGGGACAAAAGACATCAAACAGAGCCAGGGTACCCAGCTTCTGAGGCCTCAGAGGCGTGGACAGCTCCAAAGATTGGACTAATGGCTGATATTGTCCCAATTAGTATACTAGAACACTTTGGGAACTTGGTTACCATGTTACAACTACAGTAAATCTTAAGAAAATAGCAAATAACCTGCTATTTTGACATGCCAAGGAGGTAAAAAGCTACTTACACTCCAGTAACCATGTCAATTCTTAATGATTTTCCATGGATTAACCCCAAAGGAGTAATTGAAACCCTTTTTGGACTTGTATCCATTGATTTACCTCATAGCAACCAGTTAAACACTGATATTTGCAATTCTATGTAGAAATGAGGTAAAAACTTCAACAATTCATGAAAATACAATTCTTGATGAATCTTTCTGAATCTTTCAGGACCAATGGAGAGCTTTACTATCTATCGTAAAACCAAAAAGAATTACAGTCTTACTAGTAAAATGAAAAGTTTTACTTACAGTCCATTTTTGACTATTCTACATGAAACACCGAATCTTCAAAAATTCACAGTAATTACAACCTGTGATGAAATTGGAAATAACATTGATAACTTTGAGAAATCAATGATCCTTTTGGAATAAAATAATATTTACAGATGTTACTCGTTTTATTCTTAACCATATTGGGGTTGGTAGTCATGTAAAAGCATCCATTAAGTGATGATGATAATCTTATGTGACAACAGATGATGCAATCAATAATCCAAAAGGTCTTATTGTTTCCTCTCTCAGTGGTTTTTCAGTTTTCTCCATGGCACGCCTCTGTGAGCTGTTGTTGACTTGAAATAGGCCTCCTCTTGCTGTTTTTTCAAAATCATCATCTTATTAGTTAAACTATTCTTAAGTGTTTTGATTCTTTCAGAATCAATCAGAAAGACGTGAAATTGTAGAATCCAACTATATATTGTGGTAATACTGTTATAAATCCATTTTTATCCTTTAAATCCACAATTCTAAGTCAAATCTCTCTATCTCATCTTTCAATAAGCTCTTTGGAATATTAGTGAGTGATTTATTCTTAATTCTTAAAGTTTTTCTCTAAATAGTTAGTTTTCTTTGAGAATCATATTTGAAATTATTCTTATAAAAGATAATTATATATGAAATTTTTTCATTATTTCAATAAAAGAAGTTTTATTATTAAAATATTCTTGTAATTGATTCTTTTAGACAATCACTGCTTACTGTTAAAATCACTAGTAGTGTTTAACATGTGAGAGAAATAATTCTTTAATTATTTAATTGTGGTCATAATAATATTTTACTATTTTATTTAATAAGAAAAGACATAGTACTGTTGATTAATAGTAATATTATCATCAGCTTCATAGTAACATCTTACATTTGGGGGCCTGGCTGTGTTTTTTGAACCTTGTACCCTAGATCAAAGAAGAAGAGTGGGAAATATGCCCAAGCCTTTGGCAGGGGCCATAAACTCCTACTTACACATCAAGAGCTTTCTGGGTCAGGAGAAGGCCATAGAACTCTTAGGAGGGTGGAGCCCCCTGTCTTGCAAAGACAAGGTCAAAAGGATAAAGAACTGGTTGAAGAACCAAGGTCTTTTATCCATAGACCAGAAGAGGGAACTGGAAATGACTCCTGTTTTGGAGGCAGAGGCCCCAGTAGCGTCTACCAGCTCCAAACCAGCTCCAGAAATCTCCAAAGACAAGCCCAAAGGACCTCAGAAGAAACAGAGAGGTCCCAAGAACCATCAAGGAAAGGGAAAAGGCAAAGCCCATTGGCACAGACCTTACCCACAGGGATACAGGATCCCCAAATTGGAGCCTTCAGCTGTGGTTAGTGTATTCAACATGGCCAGAACTCTAATGGAATTCACAGCCAAAGAGCAGGAAAGGATTAACAGGACTTTTCCATGCAAATAATAGATGAAATACACTTTGTTAAATCTAGTATTGACGTAGAACTTGGCAAATTTGATGCAAAGTTAAATGAAATCATATTGGACATGAGTGATGTGAAAATAAATGACAAGAAATATACTGAATGGTATGAATTGACAAATGCCAAATTTGATTCAATTATCAATGCTTGTAGCAGAATTGAGAGTACATCTCAAGTTCAGAATGATGAAATGGAAGATCTTTCCATTTTTAAAATGAATGATCAACTTAAAATTCTGAAAGATCATGTCTTAGAGATAGTTGAGAATAGCAATCATTTTTTTACAAATTTAGCAAAAAGGGACAGTGAAAGGCAGAAGCTAAAGAATGAAATCATTGCAAATGTAGAACAAATTCATAGGAATTATGTACCACATATGCCAAGACATTCTACACCTTTGACTGAAGAAGAACTTTCTGTCAAAGGAAGTTTTACACCACTTTTAGGAGAAAATGTTGTCTCTGTTAAAGATATTCCCAAATTAGAAGAATGGCCAACATTCTCTGGTGAAGGAGAATATAACCATATTGAGTTCATCACGACTATTGATATGTTTCAAGAAGACTTTCATATACCTGATGAAATAATAGTGGGAAAATTACCCTCTCTGTTTACCAGAACTGCAAATAAATGGTATTGCAAGATGAGAATGGATCATGGGAAACATGATTGGTCTTGGTGGAAATCTGAAGTGATTACCAAAGGGGCCAATAACTCTTGGAGGTTTAGAATGGAGAATGCTTTTGAAAGTGCCATTTTTAACTCAGAGAAAGATAAAGCAATTACTTCGTTCTTCAAGCAAAAAGACAGATTATCTGCCTGACACCCAGATATGTCTGACACTATGATTAATATGAAAATATTAAGAAAGTGTGGAGGAGAACTGGAACATGCTATTAAGAACAGATGTGTAGAGCCCTGTTCAACAGAGGACTACATTGATGCAATGGAAGATATCATTACCAGAACAAGAATTGGTAAAACTTGGACCAGAAGCCCTATAGAATCCAAGATGGTGTCAAAGATTCGCAGAGAGGATAAAAGACCAGAAAACCTGTCTTGAAGTGTCATAAATGTGGAAGTACTTCACATTTAGCCAACACTTGCACCAAAAAGACAAAAATCAATGAAGTTCAGGTCATTGAAGGAATTCAGTGTACTGAAGAGAAAGAGGAATCTGATCAAGATTCTGCAGTGTCTTGGGATACACCAGTGGAGGACTATCCCATTGAAAACATTACAGCTTCCTTTGAGGTCACAGAGGTTCATACCCACTTGCCACAGTACAGTGAGGATTGCTGCAACCTGATCAATATCCAAGATGCCAAAATGTGTAAAACAAAACCTGCTAGAGGTGAAGGTTACACTGCTGGAGCATCCTGTATCACATCAGTTTTGATGAGTGATATTGAAGCCAAAGTAAATTTGGATACAGGGGCATTTTGCACTTGTGTGGGCAGAGATTATCTCCAAATTACACTTCGTGAATGGAAAAACCATCTATTACCAATAGAAGGTGTGAAATTTAGTAGTGCCAGTAACAATATGAACCCCTTGGGTATATTAGACACTAATCTTGTATTTCCACACCCAGCAGGAAGTGTAAGGATGAAAACTGAGATTGTGGTAATGGATAATTGCACATCTCAGCACATCATTCTTGGGAATGATTACTTGAATATTTATGGTATTGACATAAATGACCATAAAGACAGGTATTTTACAATTGGGGATAAGAAAAGACAAAAATTTGCTTTTTCCAATATGCCAAAACAAATATCTGTGGTATCTTCTGTCAAGGATACTTATAAAGATGAATTTGTGTCTAATCAACTTGTTGAAGCACAGATTAATCCATCATTGTCACCAAAAATGAGGAATGAACTTGTTGATGTGTTATACACATACAATAATGCATTTGCCTTTGATAATGGACCATTAGGTGCTATAAAAGGACATGAAGTTGATATTACTCTTAATATTGACAGACCATATCCTCCAGTACTTAGAAGACCAGCTTATCCAGCCATTCAGAGAGCTAGAGAAGCCTTGGAGAAACATATCCAAGAGTTAATCCAACTTGGTGTACTAAGGAAAGTAGGCCATAATGAGGAAGTTGAAGTGACAACACCTGTTATTATTGCCTGGCATAATGATAAGTAAAGAATGGTTGGAGATTTCAGGGCATTGAATACCTACACAGTTCCGGATAGGTATCCAATCCCTAGAATTCAAGAAAACTTGACTCAAATGTCTAAAGCCGAGTATATAACATTAATGGATGCATTGAAAGGCTTTCATCAAAATGTTTTGACACCTAAAGCTAAGAAATTCCTTAGAATTATCACTCACTGTGGTATTTATGAGTATCTTAGAATGCCATTTGGCATTAAAAATGCTCCATCCCATTATTGAAGAATGATGAATACCAATTTTTCCACAGAATTGTCTGAAGGATCGCTTATCATTTATATTGATGATATTATCATATGTTCTGATTCTTGGTCCTTAAACCTTGAAAGACTTGCAAGGGTACTTCACAGAGTTGCAGAAGTGAACATCAAAATTTCACTTAAGAAATGCAATTTTGGTTTTGAAGAACTCAAAGCATTAGGAAATGTTGTTTCTGGCTTAAGCTTGGGTATTGACAAAAACAAAGTAGCAGCAGTGTTACTTAAGCAAATACCCCAGAATAAAAAAGAAATTATGCCTTTTCTTGGATTTGCTAGTTATTATAGGCAACACTTGAAAGAGTTTGAAATTCTAGCCAAGTCACTATATAGAATCTGTGATCAACAGACTGTATTTGAGATGACACAAGAGAGAATTAAAGCTTATGAGAAGATGAAGAAAGCTCTTACAGAAGCATCTTTACTCCTCATGCCTGACTGGAATATTCCTTTTAAATTGTAGAGTGATTCATGTGGAGATGGATTAGGGGAAGCCCTCCATCAAGTCCAAATTATTGATGACAAACCTACAGAGGGACCAGTTTGTTATATCTCAAGACAAATCAAACCAACAGAGGCCAGATATGGTGCAAGCCAAATGGAGTGCTTATGTTAGGTATGGGCACTTGAGAAATTACACCATCATGTTGATGGAAGTGATTTTGAAGTGATAACTCACTGTAATGCAGTGAAATCACTTGTTAACATGAAATCTCCCAACAGACATATGTTGAGATGGCAAATAGCCATTCAAGAATATAGAGGAAACATGACTATAGTCCACAAAGCAGGAAAGATTAATAAGAATGCTGATGGAATTAGCAGGTGGGCATTAGCCAACACTCCTGATAACCCAGCTTATGTACCTTTGGAAGCTGAACCACAGATTCCAATTGAAGGAATTAACATAATTGATATTGAGACTGAATTCTTTGAAGAGGTCAGAGAATCTTATAAGCAAGACAAGAATTGCCATATCTTGACTTCTTTATTAGATAAAGACTACAAAGATAAATTTTTAGTCAATTCACTAGATGAAGTTTGGAGAAATTCCTATTCTGAAGGAAGACTTCACTTGTTTGATGGGATTATTTACCACGGAACCAAACATTCTTGTGCAATGACATTATGCAGCAGATTGCTTATCAATACCATTCTTCATAAATGCCATGATAGCATCTACTCTGGACACCTATCAGAGGACAGAACACTGGAAAAAGTGAAGACCTGTGCATAGTGGCCATCTTGGAGAAAAGAAACCATTGAATATTGCCATACCTGTGACAGATGTCAAAAAGCAAACAGGAGTACAGGAAAGAAATTTGGACTTATGATCCATATTCAAGGACCAAAATCCCCTTGCAAAGTTGTTCACATGGATTGGGTCACAGCACTTCCTCCAAGTGGGGACAAACGTTATAATGCTTGTCTAGTCATAGTAGACAGATATAGCAAGACTCCCATATTTTTACCATGTCATAAAGATGACACCACTATGGATACAGCTCTTCTTCTATGGAGTAGAGATATTTCTGATACAGGATTATTTAAGAATATCATAAGTGACAGAGATCCCAAGCTCACATATGCACTTTGGACCAATCTTCATAGATTGTTTGGGACTAAGTTATCATTCTCTACAGCATACCACCCTCAAACAGATGGGCTAGCAGAGAGAATGATTCAAACTTTAGAAGACATGATCAGGAGATTTTGTGCTTATGGGTTAGAATTCAAAGACTCAGATGGCTTTACCCATGAGTGGTGCACTCTGATACATGCACTAGATTTTAATAGAAGACATCAGTCCATTCTTCCACAGGACAAACTCCTGCTATGTTAGAAAAAGGATGGAATCCAAGACTGCCAGAAGACACACTCAGGAAAGACTTGATTGACATTCATCTTACAGCCTCCAGATTCAAAATAATGCTTGATAAAGTAAAACATAATGCAAAACAAAGTATGAATGATGCTTTTGATTATGCAAAGCAGAAGTGTGACAAGAGTCACCAAGTACCAGACTTCAAAGTAGGGGACTTAGTTCTATTTTCAACCTTGAATTTTAATAATATCAAAGACCCAAAGAACCTTAAAGATTCTTATGTAGGACCTTGTGTTATTGTTGCCTTACATGGAAACAATGCAATTCAAGTGGAATTGAGTGGTGAATTGGAAAATAAACACCCCACCTGTCGAGTAAGCTTGATAAAGCCTTATCAACCAACTGACTAAGAATTGTTTCCTTTAAGGAACCCAACTCCTTTAACTGTGCCACCAGTGGAACTGAATGAAGACAAGAAGATAAAGAAAGTCATTAAAGAAAGGATACTTAGGGGTAAAAATCAAAGAGAATATCTTGTCAGATATAGAAATGCAGTACATGAGGATGAATGGCTGGCAGAATCAGCAATACCTGACTCAGATAAACTCTTGAGAAGATTTAGACATGAAAGAAGGCCACAAGCCTGAATATGTCTATAAATGTGCTTGAAATTACTTGATCTGAGTGATGTAAAGAGGTTGGACAGTGGATATTAAGCCCCTTTGGGGATTTTTTATTACTTATACCATTAATAAAATTGTAGTACAATTTTGTTTTTTGGTGGGAGGGAATGTGAGCCTTGAGGTATATTTTGCATACCCAAATAGGCCACAATTATCTTACAAAGAAATTTTGAATTATGCATAACTCATAAGTCATGCATATATCCAAAATTCATCATTTTTGATTTCAGAAAAGATGAATACCATTTTATTGAGTAAGTAAATCCATAGATCTAAAGCCAGATTGGGATTCTACACAAAAATTCATCTAGGGTAGCTCCATAGAGTGAAAAAGCTCAAATTAACTCTTTGAGGTGGTAAAATGGAAAATACCTCAATACCACATAAAAGATCCATGAAAATTTTTGTTTTTCTTAATTTCACGCCAAAATAATGGGAATGTGAGAAATCCCATGTTACATATACACTAAGACTAGTGTTATGCATGTTTTGGGAGCTTAATATCATGGTATTCGTATATGGACTTTTGGTACACCTATAGTGGATATCTCACTTGAAGCTTAAATTTCTATTTTGACGTGAAAAATAAGCAAGGGGGACAAAAGACATCAAAGAGAGCCAGGGTATCCAACTTCTGAGGCCTCAGAGGCGTGGACAGCTCCAAAGCTTGAATACATGGCTGATCTTGACCCAATTAGTAAACTAGAGCACTTTGGAAACTTGGTTACCATGTTACAACTACAGTAAATCTTAAGAAAATAGCAAATAACCAGCTATTTTGACGTGCCAAGGAGGTAAAAAGCTACTTAGACTTCTTTAACCATGTCAATTCTTAATGATTTTGCATGAATAAACCGCAAAAGAGTAATTAAAACCCTTTTTGGACTTGTATCCATTTATTTACCTCATAGCAACCAGTTAAAAACTCATATTTGCAATTCTACATAGAAATGAGGTAAAATCTTGGAAAATTCAATAAAAATACAGTTCTTAATTAATCTTTCTGAATCTTTCAGGACCAATGGAGGACTGTATTATCTATGGTACAACCAAAAATAATTACAGTTTTACTGGTAAACTTAAAAGTATCACTTACAGTCCATTTTTGACTATTCTACGTGAAACATTGAATCTTCAAAAATTCACAGTAATTACAACCTGTGATGAAATTGGCAATAACATTGATAACTTTGAGAAATCAATTATTTTTTTGGAATAAAAGAAGATTTACAGATGTTCCTCCTTTTATTCTTAACCATATTGGGGTTGGTAGTCACGTAAAAGCATCAATTAAGTGATTATGATAATCTTATGTGACAACAGATGATGCAATCAATAATCCAAAAGGTTTTATTGTTTTCTCATTCACTGCTTTTCCATTTTGCTCCATGGCACACCTCCGTGAGCTGTTGTTGACTTAAAAGAGGCCTCCTCTTTCTGTTTTTTCAAAATCATCATCTTATTATCATTTAAATTATTGTTACCAACAATTAAGTATTAGTTAAAGCTACTCTTAAGTGTTTTAAATCTTTCAGAATAGATCAGAAAGACGTGAAATCATAGAATCAAACTATATATTGTTTTAATACTGTTATAAATACATTTCGATCCTTTAAATCCACAATTCTACGTCAAATCTCTCTATCTCATCTTTTAATAAGCGCTTTGGAATATTAGTGAGTGATCTATTCTTAATTATTTAAGTTTTTCTCTAAATAATTAGTTTTCTTCAAGAATTTAATTTATAATTATTCTCATAAAAGATAATTATATATTAAAATAATGTTATTATTTTAATAAAAGAAGTTTTATTATTAAAATCTTCTTGTAATTGATTCTTGTTGACAATCACTGCTCACTGTTAAAATCACTAGTAGTGTCTAACACGTGAAAGAGATAATTCTTCAATTATTTAATTGTGGTCATAATAATATTTTATTATTACATTTCATAAGAACAGACATAGTACTGTTGATTAATAGTAATATTATCATCAGTTTCATAGTCACACCTTACAGGGACTGTAAGTAAAACTTTTAATTTTTCTAGTAAAACTATAATTGATTTTTGTTGTACCATATGTAATACAGTTCTGCATTGGTCCTGAAAGCTTCAGAGAGATTCATTAAGAACTGTATTTTTAATGAATTTTTGAAGTTTTTACCTCATTTTTACGTAGAATTGCAAATATCAGTGTTTAACTGGTTGCTATGAGGTAAATCAATGGATACAAGTCCAAAAAGGGTTTTGATTACTTTTTTGCGGTTTATCCATGGAAGGTAATCAAGAATTGACATGTTTACAGGAGTCTAAGTAGCTCTTTACCTCCTTGGCATGTCAAAATAGCAGGTTATTTGCTATTTTCTTAAGATTTACTGTAATTGTAACATAGTAACCAAGTTCCCAAAGTGTTTTAGTTTACTAATTGGGCCAAGATCAGCCATTGATCCAAGCTTTGGAGCTGTCCATGCCTCTGTGTCACAGGGGCTCTAGTGGAAATACAAGAGTGGCCTGGCACTCAGCAATCAGGGAACTCACTTGGAAAACTCCAAAGAATAAAGAAATAAAATAATAAGAATGGATTCCTCTAAAAGATATGCAGGTACAAGATGAGATGCAAAGAGGAAAGGGAAGCCAAATGGCCAAAGCGCCAACCAAGTAAGTCCTTAATCACTGTTTCAACCTGCCAGAAATGAATAATGGAATTAGTAAGGATATGACCACCAAATATCCATTGACAGGCAAAGAAAGAGAAAGAGAAAGGTGCTAAATGACTGACTTAATAATATCAGTATTTGCTTAACTAAAATGAAAAGAAAATAAAGATAAAATAAAATCAAAGTATATTAATTAACTGGGGAAAAAACCCCCCAGGGTGGAAAGGGTAGCCGGTATATGTGAAAAGTTGGGAGCTTGAGTTCTTCAGGCTGAAAACTGATCTGTATTGATCCTTGAGGCTGTATTGATTGTTTTGGGAACTGATACAGCTGGCTAATATTGAAATTGAACTGGGTTGAATGAACTTCCCATGCTTGAAAATGAAATACAGTTCTTGATGGATCCAGACTGTATTGAAATGAATATGGTTGCCAAGATGGATTGAGTGGAGCTTTGACACTTCACAGCTTCTTTTGGAACTGCCTCTTGAATACACTTTTGAGAATGAATTGAAAGTATTCCATTGGAAGGAATACTTGGAGTGAGAATAACCAATGACTGCTTGATGGTGTCATTGGTCTTTGACGCTGAAACACTTGCTCTTGAGCCTTGATGATTCCTCTGAATGATAGGGTGCCTTGATGACGTGGTGAGATGTTGGAATGTTGAAATGACCATTTGATATTGCCACCATTGAATTGCTGTTGAAAAATGATGTACAATGATATATAAAATCATTTATGGCATATTGGTTCATTGGAAAGAAGATTACGTCCAAAGGTCTTGAGATGGAAAGGCAGAGGGGAAAAGGTTGGATGTGATGGCTTCAGAGCTTGGAAAGGTGTTTCTGGGCCCTTTGGGGTTTTTGGCCACTTTTGGGTTCTGAGCCAAAAACTGGCCCAAAAGGCGGGAAAGTGTCTTTTGGACACTTTGCGTCAAAGTGCGCAAAATGCGCAAAAATGCGCAAATGCACATTATGAGCCCAAATGGCCAAAAACAGCCATTTGGGCCATTTCCCCTGGTTTTGAGGGAAATGACCAGAAATACCCATTTGGGCATAAATTGCCGCTATGGGTTCTGGATTGAGGTGAAGGGCCATGAAGGCTCCAAAACACAAATGGCCATGAAAGGTCCATAAGATGATGACGTGGCCATATTGGCCATAAGAGAACTATGGCTTGATATGCCATATGGGGAAGGAGGTGAATTGCCATGGCTGTGACACTCTGAGGCCTCAGAAATTGGGTACCCTGGCTCTGTTTGATGTCTTTTGTCCCCCTTGCCTATTTTTCACATCAAAATAGAAAATTAAGCTTAAGTGAGATATCCACTATAGGTGTACCAAAGATCCATGTAAAAATACCATGATATTAAGTTCCCAAAGCATGCATAACACTATTCTTAGTGTAGATGTAACATGGGATTTCTCACATTCCCATTATTTTGGCGTGAAATTAAGAAGAATACAAATTTTCATGGATCTTTTATGTGGTATTGAAATATTTTCCATATTAACACCTTAAAGAGTTAATTTGAGATTATTAACTCTATGGAGCTACCCTAGGTGAATTTTTGTGTAGAATTCAAATCTGGCCTTAAATCCATGGATTTACTTACTCAATAAAAAGTTATTCCTCTTTTCCGAAATCAAAAATAATGAATTTTGAATATATGCATGACTTATGAGTTATTCATAATTTTTTTATTGAGATAATTGTGGCCAATTCAGGTATGTAAAATATACCTCAAGGATCACACTCCCTCCCACCAAACAATAAAATTGTACTACAATTTTATCAATGGTAGAAAAAATAAAGGGCCCAAAGGGGGGGTTAATGCCCACTGTCCAGCCTCTTTAAATCACTCAGATAAAGTAATTTAAAGCACATTTATAGACATATTCATGCCTGTAGCCTTCTTTCATGTCTAAATCTTCTTAAGAGTTTATCTGAGTCAGGTATTTCTGATTCTGCTAGCCATTCATCTTCATGTACTGGATTCCTATATCTGACAAGGTATTCTCTTTGATTTTTACCCCTAAGTCTCCTTTCTTCAATTACTTTCTTTATCTTTATGTCTTCATTCTATTCCACTGGTGGTACAGTTAAAGGAATGGTGTTCCTTGAAGGAAAGGATTCTTTTTCAGCTGGTTGATAAGGCTTTATCAAGCTGAGTGGAAACGTGGAGTGTTTATTTTCAAATCAACCACTCAATTTCACTTGAACTGCATTGGTTCCATGGAAGGCAACAATAACAAAAGGTCCTACATAAGAATCTTTAAGTTTCTATGGGCCTTTGATATTATTAAAATTCAAGGTTGAAACTAGAACTAAGTCCCCTACTTTGAAGTCTGGTACTTTGTGACTCCGGTCCCATTTCTGCTTTGCATAATCAAAAGCATCGGTAATACTTTGTTTTGCATGATGTTTTACTTTATCAAAAATTATCTTGAATCTGGAAGCTGTAGGATGAATTTCAATCAAGTCTTTCCTCAGTGTGTCTGCTGGGACTCTTGGATTCCATCCTTTTTCTAATATAGCAGGAGTTTGTCCTGTGGAAGAATGGACTGATGTCTTATATGCCAATTCTAATGCAGGTATCAGAGTGCACCAGTCATGGGTGAAGCCATCTGAGTATTTTAATTCTAATCAATAAGCACAGAATTTCCAATCATGTCTTCCAATGTTTGAATCATCCTCTCTGCTAGCACATCTGTCTGAGGGTGATACGCTGTAGAGAATGATAACTTAGTCCCAAACAATCTATTTAGATTTGTCTAAAATGGAAATGTGAACTTGGGATCTCTGTCACTTATGATATTCTTAAATAATCCTGTATGAGCAATACCTCTACTACATAGAAGAAGAGCTGTATCTATAGTTGTGTCATCTTTATGACATGGTACAAATATGGGAGTCTTGCTATATCTGTCTACAATGACTAGACAAGCATTATAACTTTTGTCACCACTTGGAGGAAGTTCTGTGACCCAATCCATGTGAACAACTTCCCAAGGGGATTTTGGTTTTTGAATAATGATCATAAGTCCAAATTTCTTTCCTGTACTCCTGTTTGCGTTTTGACATCTGTCACAGGTATGGCAATATTCAATGGTTTCTTTTCTCCAAGATGGCCACCATGCACAGGTCTTCACTTTTTCCAGTGTTCTGTCCTCTGACAGGTGTCCAGAGTAGATGCTATCATGGCATTCATGAAGAATGGTATTGATAAGCAATCTGCTGCATAATGTCATTACACATGAATGTTTGGTTCTGTGGTAAATAATACCATCAAACAAGTGAAATCTCCCTTCAGAATAGGAGTTTCTCCAAACTTCATCTAGTGCATTGACTAAAGATGTATCTTTGCAGTCTTTATCTAATAAAGAAGTCAAGATATGGCAATTCTGGTCTTGCTTATAAGATTCTCTGACCTCTTCAAAGAATTCAGTCCTAATATCAGTTATGTTAATCCCTTCAATTGAAATCTGTGGTTCAGCTTCTAAAGTTACATAAGCTGGGTTATCAGGAGTGCTGGCTAATGCCCACCTTCTAAGTCCATCAGAATTCTTGTGAATGTTTCCTCTATATTCTTGAATGGCTATTTGCCATCTCGACATATGTCTGTTGGGAGCTTTCATGTTAAGAAGTGATTTCACTGAATTACAGTCAGTTATCACTTCAAAATCAGCGCCATCAAGATAATAGTGTAATCGTTCAAGTGCCCATACCAAACATAAGCACCATATCTGGCCTCTGTTGGTTTGATTTGTTTTGGAATGTAGCAAACTGGTCCTTCTGTAGGTATGTGATGAATATTTTGCACTTGATGTAGGGCTGCCCCTAATCCATCTCCACATGAATCAATGTACAATTTAAAAGGAATATTCCAGTAAGGCATGAGGAGTAAAGGTGCTTCTGTAAGAGCTTTCTTTACCTTCTCATAAGCTTTAATTCTCTCTTGTGTCATCTCAAATACAGTCTGTTGATCACAGATTCTATAGAGTGACTTGGCTAGAATTGCAAAGTATTTCAAGTGTTGCCTATGATAACTGGAAAATCCAAGAAAAGGCATCATTTCTTTCTTATTCTGGGTTATTTGCTTAAGTAACACTGCTGCTACTTTGTTTTTGTCAATACCCAAGCTTAAACCAGAAATAACATGTCCTAATGCTTTGAGTTCTTCAAAACCAAAATTGCATTTTTAAGTGAAATTTTCATGTTCACTTCTGCAACTTTGTGAAGAACTCTTGCAAGTATTTCAAGGTGCGAAGACCATGAATCAGAACATATTAGAATATCATCAATATAAATGATAAGCCATCCTTCAGATAATTCTGTGGGAAAGATGGTATTCATCATTCTTTGATAATGTGATGGAGCATTTTTAATGCCAAATGGCATTCTAAGATACTCATAAATACCACAGTAAGTGATAATTATAAGTAATTTCTTAGCTTTAGGTGTCAAAACATTTTGATGAAAGCCTTTCAATGCATCCATTAATGTTATATACTTGGCTTTAGACAATTGAGTCAAGGCTTCCTGAATTCTAGTGATTGGATACCTATCTGGAACTGTGTAGGTATTCAATTCTCTGAAATCTCCAACCATTATTTCCTTATCATTATGCCAGGCAATAATAACAGGTGTTTTCACTTCAACTTCCTCATTATGGCCTACTTTCCTTAGTATACCAAGTTGGATTAACTTTTGGATATGTTTCTCCAAGGCTTCTCTAGCTCTGGGACTGGCTGGATAAGCTGGTCTTCTAAGTACTGGAGGATATGGTCTGTCAATATTAAGAGTAATATCAACTTCATGTCCCCTTATAGCACCTAATGGCTCATTATCAGAGGAAAATGCATTATTGTATGTGTATAACACATTAATAAGGTCAATCCCCATCCTTGGTGACAATTATGGATTAATTTGTGCTTCAAGAAGTTGATTAGACACAAATTCCTCCTTATAAGTATTATTTTTAGAAGATACTATTGATATTTGTTTTGGCATATTGGAAAAAGCAAATTTTTGTCTTTTTTTCTCTCCAATTGTGAAATATCTGTCTTTATGGTTATTGATGTCAATACCATAAATATTCAAGTAATCATTTCCAAAAATGATATGCTGAGATGGGCAATTGTCCATCACCACAATCTCAATTTCCACTCTTATGCTTCCTGCTGGGTGTGGAAATACAACATTAGTGTCTAATATACCCAAGGGGTACATATTGTTACTGGCACTACTAAAGTGCACACCTTCTATTAGTAATAGATGGTTTTTTCATTCAGGAAGTATAACTTGGAGATAATTGTTTCCCACAAAAGTGCAAAATACCTCTGCATCAAAATTTACTTTCGCTTCAACATCATTAATCAAAACTGATGTGATACAGGATTCTCCAGCAGTATAACCTTTTCCTCTAGCAGGTTTGGTCTTACACATTCTGGCATCTTGGATATTGATCAGGTTGTAGCAATCTTCACTGTACAGTGGTAAGTGGGTATGGACTTCTGTGACTTCAAAGAAAGCTGTAATTTTTTCAATGGGATAGTCCTCCACTGGTGTATCCTCAGAGATTGCAGAATCTTGATCAGATTCTTCTTTCTCGTCAGTACAATGAACTTCTTGAATAACTTGAACTTCATTGATTTTTGTCTTTTTGGTGCAAGTGTTGGCTAAATGTGAAGTACTTCCGCATTTATGACACTTCAAGACAGGTCTTTCTGGTCTTCTGTCATCCCTGGGAATCTTTGAAACTATCTTGGATTCTATAGGGATTTTAGTCCAAGTTCTACCAATTCTTGTTCTGGTAATGATATCTTCCATTGCATTAATGTAGTCTTCTGTTGAACAGGGTTCCATACGTCTGCATTGGATAGCATGTTCTAGTTCTCCTCCACACTTCCTTAATATCTTCATATTAATCATAGTGTCAGACATATCTGGGTGTAAAGCAGATAATCTGTCTTTCTGCTTGAAGAACCAAGTAAGTGGCTTATCTTTCCCTGAGTTAAAAATGAAATTTCCAAAAGCATTTTCCATTTTAAACCTCCAAAAATTGTTGGCCCATTTGTTAATAACTTCAGACTTCCACCAAGACCAATCATGTTTCCCATGATCCATTATCACCTTGTAATACCAATTATTTGCAGTTCTGGTAAACAGAGAGTGTAAATTTCCCACTATGATTTCATCAGGTACATGAAAGTCTTCTTGCAATATATCAATAGTCCTGATGAGCTCAATATGGTTGTATTCTCCTTCACCAGAGAACGTTGGTGATTCTCCCAATTTGGGAATATCCTTTTCAGAGGTAACATTTTCTCCTAAGAATGGGGTCAAACTTCCTTTAAGAGAAGGCTTTTCTTCAGTCAAAGGTGTAGAATTTCTTGGCATATGTGGTACATAATTCTTATGAATTTTTTCTACATTTGCAGTGATTTCATTCTTCAACTTCTGCCTTTCACTGTCACTTTTTGCTAAATGTGTAGCAAACTGATTGGTATTTTCAACTATTTCTAAGACATGATCTTTTAGAATTTTAAGTTGATCATTCATTTTAAAAATGGAAAGAGCTTCCATTTCATCATTCTGAACCTGACATGTACTTTCAATTCTGTTACATGTATTATCAATTGAATCAATTCTGGTATTTGACAATTGATATCATTCAGTATATCCTTTGTCATTTCTTTTTAATTAACTTATTTCTGATGTAAGTTTATTTATCTTTGCATCAAATTTACCAAGGGCTACATCAATATGAGATTGAACAAAATGTATCTGATCTATTATTTCTTTGGAAAAGGTCTGTTCCTTCTTTTGTGCTCTTTTAATGTTAATTCCATCAAATTCCTGGCCATGTTAAATACACTGTCTATGGCTGAAGGCTCCAATTTGGGGATCCTGTACCCTTGTGGGTAATATCTGTGCCAATCAGAGTTGCCTTTGCCATTGCTTTTATGTTTCTTGGGACCTCTCTGCTGCTTGCAAGGTCCTTTGGGCTTGTCCTTGGACACTTCTGGAGCTGGTTTGTAGCTGGTAGACGCTACTTGGGCCTCTGTCTCCAAAGCTGGAGTCATTTCCAACTCTTTCTTCTGGTCTATGGATAAAAGACTTTGGTTCTTCAACTAATTCTTTATCTTTTTTACCTTGTCTTTGCAAGACAATGGGCTCCAACCTCCTAAGAGTTCTATGGTCTTCTCCTGCCCCAGAAAGCTCTTGATGTGTAAGTAGGAGTTCATGGCCCCCTGTCAAAGGCTTGGGCATATTTCCCACTCTTCTTCTTTGGCTGCTCTGAACCAATTTTTGTACTGGCATTGATATATTTCTATTGCTGCCACTTGAAAATGGTTCAGCCCTGGAAATATTGTCATGAATTAGTTCAGGCTCAGAATTCACGTCAAATTCTGTGGGTACAGACCTTGGGGAATGGGGGGCAACTCTGGCATCCTCCAAATTTGTCTTTCTTGTGGAAGATTTGGCACTTCTGGATTTGTTCTTGCCTCTTCCTTGTCCACATCCATCTGGTTGGACTGAATAGTTTCTTCCATTTCTGGTATGCACCATTTTAACATCAATTTAAAGATAAAAGGTGAAGAAATATAAGATAAGATACACACCTTTTAGTGGTAATTTAGCCTTTTCTGAGTTAAATAAGGTGCCTCTTTTAGCAATTTGCACCTCAATACTGTCTTCATATTCTGCTTCTGAAGATTCTGGACTAGTAATATATCTTTTACTGAGTCTGTTGCCAGCTGCACAGTATTTGATTAAAGACACTAGAAAAAATTATGAAAGAGAAAAATTATTTTTTATACTTTTTTTTAAAATATTTTTAATGATTTTTCATAAGTTTTATAGAAAAAATTGAAATTTAAGATTTTGGATGAAAATTAATTCAGAGTAACTCAAAGAATAATTTCATAAAGTTTTGGATGTGAAAACGCCACATGTAAAAACAGTATAAAAACAAACCAAATTCCTCAATGAAAAAGGTTTCCAAAACAATTTCAAAAATAAAAATTATTTTAACTTTAAAATGAAAGAAAAAATTATTAAATTAATATATTTTGAAACTTAAAAAATATATTATTGAAGTCAAGAATATGATTAAAGCCAAGTCTATGGATAAAATCACGGCCAGGCCCCCAAATGTAAGATTTGACTATGAAACAGATGATAATATTACTATTAATCAACAGTACTATGTCTGTTGTTATGAAATATAATAGTAGAATATTATTATAACCACAATTAAATAATTAAAGAATTATTTCTATCACGTGTTAAACACTACTAGTGATTTTAACAGTGAGCAGTAATTGTCTACAAGAATCAATTACAAGAATAATTTGATAATCAAAACTTCTTTATTGAAATAATAAAATTATTTTCATATATAATTATCTTTTGCAAAAATAATTATAAAGATAATTATTGAAGAAGACTAATTTTAGAGTAAACTTTAAGAATTAAGGATAAATGACTCACTTATACTCCAAAGAACTTATTGAAAGATATAAGTAGAGAAATTTGCTGTAGAATTGTGGATTTAAGGGATAAAAATGATTTATAGCAGGATTACAGCAATTTATAGTTGGATTATATGATTTCACGTCTTTCTGATTGATTCTAAAAGAATTAAAACACTCAAGAATAGTTCAACGCATACTTACTTGTTGGTAACAATGATATAAATGGATAATAAGATGATTTGATATGGAAAAAACAGCAAGAGGAGGCCTCTTTTAAGTCAACAACAGCTCACAGAGGTGTGCCATGGAGCAGACTGAAAATACAATGAGTGAGAAAACAATAAACCCTTTTGGATTATTGATTGCATCATCTGTTGTCACGTGAGATTATCATAATTACTTAATTAATGCTTTTTATGTGACTACCAACCCCAATATGGGTAAAAATAAAAGGAGTAACATCTGTAAATATTCCTTTATTCCAAAAAAATCATTGATTTCTCAAATTTATCAATGTTATTGGCAATTTCATCACAGGTGGTAATTACTGTGAATTTTTGAAGATTCAATGTTTCACGTAGAATAGTCAAAAATGAACTGTAAGTAATACTTTTAAGTTTACCAGTAAAACTGTAATTCTTTTTGGTTTTACCATAGATAATACAGTCCTCCATTGGTCCTGAAAGCTTCAGAGAGATTAAATAAGAATTGTATTTTAATGAATTTTTGAAGTTTTTACCTCATTTCTACATAGAATTGCAAAGATCAGTGTTTAACTGGTTGCTATGAGGTAAATCAATGGATAAAAGTCCAAAAAGGGTTTTAATTACTCTTTTGGGGTTTATCCATGGAAGGCCATTAAGAATTGACATGGTTACAGGAGTCTAAGTAGCTCTTTACCTCCTTGGCACGTCAGAATAGCAGGTTATTTGCTATTTTCTTAAGATTTACTGTAATTGTAACATGGTAACCAAGTTCCCAAAGTGTTTTTGTTTACTAATTGGGCCAAGATCAGCCATGGATCCAAGCTTTGGAGCTGTCCACACCTCTGAGGCCTCAGAAGTTGGGTACCCCAACTCTCTTTGATTTCTTTTGTCCCCCTTGCCTATTTTTCACGTCAAAATAGAAAATTAAGCTTCAAGTGAGATATCCACTATGGGTGTACCAAAGGTCCATGTAAGAATACCATAATATTAAGTTCCCAAAACATGCATAACACTATTCTTAGTGTATATGTAACATGAGATTTCTCACATTCCCATTCTTTTGGCATGAAATTAAGAAAACCAAACATTTTCACAGATCCTTTATGTGGTATTGAAGTATTTTCCATATTAATACCTCCAAGAGGTACGTTGAGCTTATTAGCTCTATGGAGCTACCCTAGGTGAACGTTTGTGTAGAATTCAAATCTGGCCTTAAATGCATGGATTTACTTACTCAATAAAAAGTTATTCCTCTTTTCTGAAATTAAAAATCATGAATTTTGAATATATGCACGACTTATGAGTTATTCATAATTCAGAATTTCTTTTTAAGATAATTGTGGTCTATTTGGGTATGTAAAATATACCTCAAGGCTCACAAATGACAAGGAATGTCTTGGTACAGTCTGGGTTCTCAAGGGCCAGAGGTCTTTTCTTTATCTTTTTTCCTTTTGAATTTTTCTCTAATCACTCTTCTCTTCCATACTTCATGACCTCCAAGGTCCTCACTTGCTGGGCTGAATTCCTCTCTGAATTTCGTTTCTCAATCACTTACCCCCTGGAACCTGGCTACTCTTCCAGATGCACTGTCATGTTGAAATGATGTTTACCCAGAGAGGGGGCTGTATTTGATTAGCCAGAATTCAATTAATTTCCAGCAACTCATTAAGAAAGATGAATTCCAACCCTCAAGATTCTTTGCAGTCAAGGTGGAATCTATTTTGGATTTGATTGACTAAATTCAGAAGGAATTATGGCAAGATCCTCAGTATAGAGGTAACCCCCAAGATTTAGGCAAAGGTAAATCTGTTGAAGATTTTTCTCTTGACCCTTCTTCCCAACTTCCCTTCAAAGATTGGGTGGTGGTCCCAACTAACCCCACAATTAAACTCAGAATACTTCACAATTGCCATGAATCTCGTCTAGCTGGACAACCTCTCCAAGAGATGACTATCAAGCTTGTCAGGCGGGATTTCCAATGTTATGGCATGACTAAATTCATCAAGGATTATGTTTCATCCTGTCAAAAGTGCTCAAAAAACCAGAATATTAATCACAAGAAGTTTGGACTCCTCAAACCTCTTCGAATTCCAAATGGTCCTTGCCTTTGTATTTTGATTGACTTCATCACTCAACTGCCAATCTCTAATTCATTTTGTTCAATTCTTGTCATAGTGGACAGATTCTCAAATAATGGCAGTATTTATTCCAACAATGTCTTTACTCAATTCACTGTATCTGACCCATTTATTAATCAAGAATATTTTCTCAAATCATGGACTTCCTTCAAGCATTTTTAGTGATAGAGGTTCCCTTTTTGTTTCTTCTTTCTGGACCAATTCATGTCACAAGCTCAATATTTCAAGAGATCTTCCAACTGCTTACTATCCTAAAACTGATGGACAGACAAAGGGGGTAAATCAGATACTATAACAGTACCTGTGAGTGTATTTTTGTTATGATTAAGATGATTGGCACACCTTGCTCCCTCTGGATGAATTTTCCTACAATAAATCTGACCACTCTTCAAAAAGAAGAATCCCCATTCATCACTGTTTATGGAAGAGTTACTCAATTGGACTCAGTTCACATTACTCAGACACTCCTTCTGGAGAATAATAAACAAAAATCTAATCAGTACAGAAATATGTCAAGAGAGAATTTGAATTTTCCATAAACAGGTTTAAGAGGTATGCAGATGCAAGAAGAACAAGTCCACCTGTTTTCAATCCTGGTGACATGGTATGGCTTTACTACAAGAACATCAAATCAAGAAGACCCACCAAAAAACTGTCATAAAGATGGTTTGGTCCTTTTCCAATCTTGAAGAAAGTCAGTACTCATGCTTACCACCTCAAGCCTTCATCCAATCTTCCATATTTCCCTCCTTTAACAAGTTAACCCATCAACAATCCCAAATTGGTATCAAGTGCCTCCTCCTCCAATTCTTTTTGAAGAAGAAGTGGAATGGGAAGTCTCTCAAATCCTGAATTCCAAGCTCAAGAGAGGAAAATTATGGTACCTGGTGGAATGGACAGGTTTCAGTCAAGACCCAAAAATATCAACTTGTGAACTAGCTGAAAGCCTCAAGAATTTCCCTGAACTTGTAAAGGATTTTCCTCAATTTTATTGTGAAATTCCAGGCCAAGATTCTTAAAGACCTTGATCTTTTTATGGTTCTTGGTGAGGAGAGGAATTAGCAAAAGTAAGTCCCACTCCTGGTATCTACCTTTAGAGGTATTCTACCCTTTTATTGTATGAATTACAATGGACACTCTGTGAGCACTTGTAAATTTTTGGACACAGATATCTGGCCAAGCTTTCAACATAAATTCAAATCTTTATGGCCATCTTCCACTTGGGAAAATGCATCCCTTGCTTTTCAAATTAAATCCTCAAGCCTCTTCAATTCTAATACACTCCTTCAGCAAGTTTGTTATAATTTAATGGCACTGGCAGGATTGGTAACTTCCAAAATTAAGTTCCTTTCCTGGTGTGCACTTCCCTGAGGGGTCTACAGTCTGTCAAAGAATCAACTTGGATACTCTGTGAGCACTTGGAATTAATCTTCTTTGCCAGGTCATTGGCCAATTCAACTCAGTTCTCAATTTCAGTGATAAAGATTGGAACCTCCTCAAACTTTCTTTTTTGCTTTATTTTATTTTATGTTATTTTGCTTTATTTTATTTTATTTTATTTTATTTTATTTTATTTTATTTTATTTTATTTTATTTTATTTTATTTTATTTTATTTTATTTTATTTTATTTTATTTTATTTTATTTTATTTTATTTTATTTTATTTTATTTTATTTTATTTTATTTTATTTTATTTTATTTTATTTTATTTTATTTTATTTTATTTTATTTTATTTTATTTTATTTTATTTTATTTTATTTTATTTTATTTTATTTTATTTTATTTTATTTTATTTTATTTTATTTTATTTTATTTTATTTTATTTTATTTTATTTTATTTTATTTTATTTTATTTTATTTTATTTTATTTTATTTTATTTTATTTTATTTTATTTTATTTTATTTTATTTTATTTTATTTTATTTTATTTTATTTTATTTTATTTTATTTTATTTTATTTTATTTCATTATATTTTCTCTTAATTTCTCTAAATCCCTTAAAAATTCTTCTTTTCTTATACTATTACTGCTAAACCTTCAAATCAACTCAATTCATTCATGTACAAACCCAATTGTCAAAGGAAGACCAAATCACCTCAATTAATATTGCAACCTTGTATGAGTTCTCATTCAATGCTTCAAATTTCCACACCTCTGTGACTCTTATGTCCAATCACTTTGAAAACTTCTGGAACTGCTATGTCTAATCCATTGCAACAGCCTAACCTGGCGTTTACTTTGTCTTGGTCCTCAGGAGCTCACCATCCAAGGTGGGGGGTACTGTCACAACCATGGTAAGAACCCCCCAAATTGGTGTTTATAGAACTTTAAGCCTGACCCATTTATGGCCAATTGGCCTTCAGTGGGGCTTAAATGGCTTTTGGGCCACACCCACCTTTTATGGCCATATCCTGCTCCTTTGGCCTTTGTGGCCAATTCCTTGCCTCACCAAATCCCAGGCCAATCCCTTTAGTTTTGGGCCTGGGGTCTTTAGACCCTGGCCCACCCCTTCTATTAGGGGGTTTTAGGCCACTTAGGCCCCCTACATCCCCTGAGCCATGGGACCAATTACGCCCCTTTTGGCCTAAATCCAATGGGGCCAAGGGGGAAAAACCATTATCCCCAAATGTCAGGTGGGTCCACCTGAGCACAATTTCAGCCCACATCCTCAAAGACACAAAAAACCTCAAATTTTCCATAAATGGCCAGTGAACTCAGGACGCCACTCTTGCCCCTGGAAACCACAAGCACACTTCCAACAGGGGTTCCTCTCAGTTCAAGGGAAACCCTTTCCTCAGTCATGGACCCCATACTGCAGGAACCAGGAATGGGGCATATATGGTATTATATACCATTATGCACCATTTTTCCTCAGCAATCCAATGATGACACTTTCAAGACTCAATTACTTAATTTAAAATCACTTAACCAGGCCATAAGTCCATTTTAAAAGGAAGAATCATCCCACTAAAGCTGGTAAGTAAGGGTGGAATCCACAAGGCCATTGGAGAATACCAATCACCTGCCCCTCCAGGTGTGAGAATTTCATTTCAACAGAATTCCTCCAAGGGAATACTTGCCAAGGATTCTTCAAGGACAGTTTCAAGAGGTTGTTACTTATCAAAATCAGTTTTCAAGGCATCAAGAACTCCAGTACTCCTTGGAGAACTCAATTGGTCCACACAGGCTGTATTAAGGCAACCTGTATGGCATTCCACTTCAGGAACTCAAGGAAGACAGTTCATTTCTCAAGATGGCCAGATCTGTATTGACCCAAAACAGTTAATACAGATGGGTGATAAACCCTCCAGGATCAGGCTTCAATGTTTCACATATACTGGCCACCTTTTCTTCCCTGGGGACCTTTTCCCCAGTTACTCAATATAATGGATTTACCTTATTGTTATTTTCTGTTCAATATTGGAAGTAAATACTTATGAGACTTAGAGGTATTTTTCTACACCCAAAAGACCACAAATAATAAAAAATTATACAATTATAAATAAAATAAATTTATTTATATTATTAATAAAAAAATCAAAATATAAATATAAAATTCATATCAGAAGCCAAAATTTTAATTATAACTTCAAATAAAGATTAATTGGGAATTTAAAATTGTGAAAACTAATTTTTATTTCAAACAAAATTGAGTAAAAATAAACCTCCAACAAAAATACTAAAATTGAAATATTTTTTGGAAAATGTTAAATAAAAAGTATTGAATTTTTTTATCTAACCAATAAGCATATGAAGATTATTTAACCATTGGAATCCCCATAAAAAATAAGGTGGGGTCACCTCTGGGTAAAATTTCTCTAACTCAACTCTAAATAAGTTTGAATTAAGCTTAAGTATTTTCTGTACAGAAGTTGAAAATCCTCAAGGCCTTAATTTTATTCACATCAAATGTGGTGTTAACCCTCAATTGATGTGTTAAAATTGAGGTGTTGTATGTTGTGAGCCTTGAGGTATATTTTACATACCCAAATAGGCCACAATTATCTTAAAAATGAATTTTGAATTATGCATAACTCATAAGTCATGCATATATCCAAAATTCATCATTTGTCATTTCAGAAAAGATGAATAACTATTTCTTGAGTAAGTAAATCCATGGATTTAAGGCCAGATTTGGATTCTACACAAAAATTCACCTAGGGTAGCTCCATAGAGTGAATAAGCTCAAATTAACTCTTTGAGGTGGTAAAATGGAAAATACTTCAATACCACATAAAAGATCCATGAAATGTTTTGTTTTTCTTAATTTCACGCCAAAATAATGGGAATGTGAGAAATCCCATGTTAAGTATACACTACAAATATTGTTATGCATGTCTTGAGCACTTAATATCATGGAATTCTTACATGGACTTTTGGTACACCCATGGTGGATATCTCACTTGAAGCTTAAATTACTATTTTGACGTAAAATAAGTAAGGGGGACAAAAGACATCAAAGAGAGCCAGGGTACCCAACTTCTGAGGCCTCAGAGGCATGGACAGCTCTAAAGCTTGGATACATGGCTGTTAATGGCCTAATTGGTAAACCAAAACCTTTTGGGAACTTGGTTACCATGTTACAATTACATTAAAACTCAAGCAAATAGCAAATAACCTGCTATTTTGACGTGCCAAGGAGGTAAAAAGCTACTTAGACTCCTGTAACCATGTCAATTCTTCATGACTTTCCATGGATAATCCCCAAAAGAGTAATTAAAACCCTTTTTGGACTTGTATCACTTGATTTACTTCATAGCAACCAGTTAAACACTGATATTTGCAATTCTACGTAGAAATGAGGTAGAAACTTCAAAAATTCATTAAAAATACAATTCTTGATGAATACTTCTTAAACCTTCAGGACTAATGTAGAACTGTATTATCTATGATAGAACCACAGAGAATTACAGTTTTACTGGTAAAATTAAAAGTTTTACTTACAGTCCATTTTTGACTATTCTACGTGAAACACTGAATCTTCAAAAATTTACAGTAATTACAACCTGTAATGAAATTGCCAATAGCATTAATAACTTTGACAAATCAATGATTATTTTGGAATAAAAGAATATTTACAGATGTTACTCCTTTTATTCTAAACCATATTGGGGTTGGTAGTCACGTAAAAGCATGAATTAAGTAATTATGATAATCTTACTTGACAACAGATGATGCAATCAATAATCCAAAAACGTTTATTGTTTTCTCACTCACTGGCTTTTCAGTTTGCTCCATGGCATGCCTCTGTGAGCTGTTGTTGACTTAAAAGAGGCCTCCTCTTGCTCTTTTTTCCACATCATCATCTTATTATCATTTAAACCATTATTACCAACAAGTAAGTATTAGTTACAGCTATTCTTAAGTGTTTTAAATCTTTCAGAATCAATCAGAAAGACGTGAAATCATAGAATACAACTATATATTGTTGTAATACTGTTCTAAATCCATTTTGAGCCTTAAAATCCACAATTCCACGTCAAATCTCTCTATATTATCTTTCAATAAGCTCTTTGGAATAATAGTGAGTGATTTATTTTTAATTCTTAAAGTTTCTCTCTAAAGTTAGTTTTCTTCAAGAATTATCATTAGAATTATTCTTGCAAAAGATAATTATGTATTAAAATGATTTTTATTTTTTTAATTAAAGAAGTTTTATTATTAAAATCTTCTTTTAATTGATTCTTGTAGACAATTACTTGCTCATTGTTAAAATCACTAGTAGTGCTTAACACATGAAAGAAATAATTCTTTAATTATTTAATTGTGGTTATAATAATATTTTATTATTATATTTCATAAGAACAGACATAGTACTATTGATTAATAGTAATATTATCATCAGTTTCATAGTCACATCTTACATATGTAGTTTGGAAGTTATGAGGAAATGAAGTATTTTCAATTGAAATGTCAAAATGTGCGCGTGTATCACATAAGTGAACTTTAATTTACATATGAGGTATCAATAATTACAGTTCTGTACTTTAACAGGTCAATTTCATTACATATCTACATTAAAAGTATAATGAATGATGAGGAATTAAAGAAAAATAAATTGGAAAGATTGATTCTGGGGGAAAAGTAATCTTGGCTCTAAGTGGGAGCCAGACCCCCAAATTGCTTTCTAAAAGGTGTGAGATTTCAAATATAATGCAACAGTTTATCACTTTTGGCCTGGAATTGAGTCACAAGGTCTGCGTCTCACTTGATGATGAGGTTTTGATACCAACCAGGGCAGTTTTAACTGTTTCCAAGAGGGTAAAACTAACCTTAAGATAAAACAAACATTGTAAAAAGAGTTTCAACGGGTTTTGACGTCCCTTACACACACTCTGACATGCTTTGAAGGCTTAAAACCACGTATTACTATAGCAATGGCTGATTCAAGGGTCCAAAATGGCTGAAAGTAGAAAAAAATGGCAAAAACCAGCCCTTTTTGGTCTAAACCAAGGTTCAATGATGCAATAATTGGCTTTTCTGCTGTCAAAGTGTTTTGAACGACTGGAAAGAGTAAATTTTACTTTTGGATTAATAAAATTGGTGGCTATAAAAGAATGTCTTCTTTGCCCCACTTTTCTCTTCATGTTAGAATCTTTTACTTTTCTAATTAGTTTAAAAACTGTTAAACCAATCAATAAAATATTCCAACCACCCTTTTCTTATCATTTGAAAACCTTTAAACATGTAAAAAAAAACATTATAATCATTTTTACCCTTGAACCACCCCATAAGTGATTAAAGCATCTTTCATCACTGTTAACTTTTTCACTTTGTTTGCAAATTCACTCTGGCCACTTTTGGGCATATTTTCTCTTTAATATTCTTTTTCAAGACTCTTTTCTTATATTAATTTCGTGAATTAATTTTCTCAATTAATTTGAATTGAAATTGCTCTTGAAGAAATATCATTTGTAGTGTTAAATATCTCTTGTAGAGTATTTTTGGATAAATGTTTATTGTTGGTGAAACAATGGATCTTTGTAGTATTCTTGTTTTATACCTATAAAGTTAAATTTTTTTTGGCATGTTTTCTTTTAAAAATCTTAATTCATTACATTTTTAATGATATTTTTCCTTATAAAAGTTTTGTGGACAGGAAAAGCACTTGATTTTCAATCAAGTTTTCATATCCACACCTTACATTTGGGGGCCCAGCCATGATAGTTCACCTGTGGCATAATTTTTACCTTTTTAATCTTTCCCTATATTGGAAAAATTGAAAAATCCATGAAAAATACTTATAATTCAAAACAATTTCATAAAAAATAAAACATTTCTTCATATTATGAGTGAGGTTTTTTTTTGCATTTTCTCTTTTGAAAAACCCTTTTTTACTTAATTAATCGCTTTCTACATTAATTTTAGTGTCTGACAACATGGTAAGACAAGAAAACATTTAAAATGCATCAACAGTAAATAGCATTATACCTGCAAGTACTGTAAATTCTGAGCATCATAGTACTGATATTATAGCACAGAATAATAAACCAGAACCAATTTCTTCAGTACTAATCAATTTGGAGATTACTAACACTCTCCAAAAAGCTAAGAATTTGGCCAATAGTGAGTTGTTTGACGTGAAATCACTATTTCACACTTTTTTAATCATAATTATGCCTTCAACAAGATCAGGAGCCAGATATAACCCCTCAAGAGGCTCCCAAAAAGTTTATAGACATGATTATGGCAGAAGACAATCAGTTACAGAATGACAAGGGTCAATTAATGAATCCCAAACTGACAAATCATGACATTCTGAAGCTGATGATACTGTTTTACCTTCAAACAGAGATGACACTGCCACAAGAAGCCTCAGTGGACATATACAAAGCCAGCCAGAAGGCTTAAAACAATGCATTGCAGTAGAAAGAGTAACAGATCCTTTCAGATCTGTGGAAAAACTTCATGAACTCTTACCTGACTGTGAGGAAATTTCTGGGACATCCCAACACTTTCAAGTTACTCAATGGATGACATCCATTGATGGAAAAGAAAACACTGATGCTTTTAACAGAAGAATGGAGGAACAAGAACACTCCACCACCCAAGCAAGTGCCAAAAAAAGCCCCAGTAGCCAGCAGCAGATATTCCAACATGAAAAAGCAGCCACAAGATCAGTACAAGGGCAAAGGCAAGGCACCAGCTACAGAGCCTTACAGTCAGGGCTACAGAATCCCAAAGATTCAGCAGGATGCCCTGAAAAATGTATTTCAGATGGTCAGAACAATGATGGAATTACAGAAAAAGGAGGAAGCCAGACTAAAATATCAGAAATGATTTCTGATATTCTGGATGGCATTCCAAACTTGTACATAGATATGAATGGTGTAAAAAGTCACATTTCTGATAAAAATTCATCAATTTGTAACAATCTTAAAACAAATAGCTTAAGCCTGAGCCAAATGAATGATAAATTTATGTGTTTTGAAAGAGTTTCAAGAACAATTAAGACTTTTAATGATGAAAATTAATTTTCAAATAAGTTAAAGGAGCAATCTGCCATTATTAAAAAATTAACAGACAAATATTATAAATTCAATATTAATGACATAATTAAAACAAGAAGAAAACAAGCTATAAATATTATCAAAGAAGATATCAAGGAAGTCCTTGATAATATTTCAAATTCATTTCCTGAAGTAAAGACATACAATTGCCTTGAAAAAGCGTTTTGACACCTCACAACAAGAAGTATCAAAATTAACACTGAAGTTGAATCAAGTCATCTCTGATAATACTAGACAGACAGAATTATGGTAAGAATTGACAAATAAGGAAGATAAGTATAAAATTGAAGTAATAATTTTAATACGAAGCTTCCAACATAGGTTTAGAAATTCTCAAAGGTGTAGCAACAGTAGAATGAATGATATTGAACAATTAATGTACCTCTGAATCAAAATGAGGGTACAAGAATTTCCAACCCACAGGTATTAGATGTTGGAAATTCACAACTAAAGAATGAATTTTCAACCTCTTTACATAGCTTGGACCCATTAATTGGCCAAGCACTGTTAAAGAACGTACCAAAAGCTAAGGAATGGCCTCACTTGAGTGGTGAAGGAGAATGAGACCATATGTAATTTATCAGGGGTGTTGACATGATTAAAGAAGATTTTGAATTACCAGAAAGATTGTTAACAGAAAGATCTAAAACCTTGTTTACCAGATCAGCCCACAGATGGTATATCAAATTAAGAAAATCACATGGACACCAAAGTTGGATTTGGTGGAAACCACAGATCATTAACAAATGGGCCAATTATGCTTTGAGATTTAAGGTGGAAACAGCCTTTGAATATTCCAAATTTAATGCTGACAAAGATAGAGCTTTACCATGGTTTTTCCAACAAAAAGACAGATTAACAGAACTACATCCTGACATGTCAGAATTTATGATTAACAAAACATTTCTAAGACAATGTGGAGGTGATTTAGAGCATTATGTTAAAAGCAGTACTACTGAGCAATCTTTAGCAGAAGATATTATTAATATATTATAAGAAGTAACCACCAGAACCAGAATGGGTGCTAGTAGGGTGAATCTCAAAACAAGATTTAATACACCTTGGAAAGATTCTGTGGACCAAAATCCCAAAGATACTCTAATAATATAAAGTATACATCTGCAGATTAAGTCAGAAAGTGTCATACTTGCCAAAGCACTACACATTTAGCTAATGAATGTCCCAGGAAGGGGAAAATCAACAAATTTGACATTGAAAAGGAACCTGATGTTGAAAAGGATGATGTGATTGAAGAGAATTCAGATGATAAATCATCAATATTCTCTGAATCTTCAAAGGACATAGAAAATATCAATGTTACCTCTGAAGTCATGGAATATTATTCCCACTTGCCACAATTGAGCAATGATCAACTTGATCTGTCAAAGGTTCAATATGCACAACTTATGAAAACCAAACCAAGCAGAGGTAAAGGTTATACAGCTGGTAATTCCTGTAAAACAGAAGTGGTAATTTATAATGAACCCACTAAAGGTTTACTTGACACAGGAGCCTTCTTCTCTTGTGTTGGAGAATTTTTTCTTGAAACTTGTGTACCAAATTTAGAAGATCAATTATTACCACTTGATGGAATAAAATTAAACAGTGCAAGTAATCCCATGACGGAATTGAGCATATTTGAAACTATTGTCATATTTCCACTTATAAATGGAAATTTAAGAATAACTGTTGAATTTGGTTTTATGAAAAGCTGCTCTAGTACCCATTTTATATTGGGAAATGATTACTTAATCAGGTATGGCATAGAGTTACATAACAATAAAGACAGATACCATACTATTGGGGACAATAAGCATCAAAAAATTTGCCTTTTTACCATTTAAAAGACAAATTACAGTAAGAAAAGTATCACCAGTCAGCTTAGAGTTGGAGAAATTCAAGTCTGAGCAGTTAAATGAAGCTTAAATAAGTCTTTATCTCACTGATAAACAGGAAAGTGAACTTTGTGTCCTTTTATATCACCACAAAGAAGCCTTTGCATCAGACAAAGAACCTTTGGGGGAAATTGTTGGAAATGAAGTTGACATTATTCTCAATATTGAAAGAACTTATCCACCACTCTTAAGAAGGCCTGCATATACAGCAAGCCTAAAATATAGAGAATCTCTGGAGTTTCATATTGAAGAACTTCTAGACCTTGGTGTGATAAGCAAGGTTGTCCACAATGATGAAGTAGAAATAACTACACCAGTCATAGTGGCATGCCATAATGGAAAATCTAGAATGGTTGGGGACTTTAGATCTCTGAACACTTACACTGTTCCAGGCAGATACCCAATACCAAAAATCCAAATTGCCCTTACTCAAATATCTCAAGCAGTGTATATAACCACTATGGATGCCCTTAAGGGATTCCATCAAAATGTGGTGACACCAAGAGCAAGAAAATACTTGAGAATTATTGTTCATTGTGGAGCGTATGAATACTTGAGAATTCCCTTTGGTATCAAAAATGCACCTTCACACTTCCATAGAATGATGAATGAAATCTTCCCCAAAGAACTCTCAGAGGGATGGTTAATAATTTACATTGATGACATTATTTTCTGTTCCAAAACTTGGGAGGAGCACATGTACAGATTGTTCAGAGTTTTGAAAAAAAATTCAATCAGTAAACATGAAAATCTCCTTGAAGAAATGTCATTTTTGATTTAAAGAACTTAAAGCACTAGGACATGTTGTATCTGGTTTGTCCCTTGAAATTGACAAAAACAAAGTTGCAGCAGTATTGCTGAAACCCATGCCCCAGAACAAGAAGGAAATTCAGTCATTCTTAGGTTTTGCAGGATATTAAAGGCAACACATTAAAGTTTTTGCATCCATAGAAAAACCACTTTATAAGCTGTGTGACAAAGACACAGTATTTGAAATGACTGTTGACAGAGTCAAAGCTTTTGAGTCTCTAAGAAAAGCCTTGACCACTGCTCCACTCTTACTGATGCCAGACTTTAAATTGCCTTTCAAATTGTATATTGATGCATCAGGGGATGGACTGGGTGCTGCACTTCACCAAGTTCAGATCATAAATGATAAACCTGTAGAAGGACCCATATGTTTCTTATCCAGGCAAATCAAACCAACTGAAGCCAGATATGGGGCAAGTCAAATGGAATGTCTATGCCTTTTTTGGGCCTTGGAGAAACTAAACTACTTCTTAGAGGGATGTGTTTTTGAGGTGATAACAGATTGTACAGCTGTCAAATCACTTTCAAACATGAAAACACCCAACAGATATATGCTCAGATGGCAAATAGTGATACAAGAATACAGAGGCAATATGACTATTGTTCATATAGATGGGAATATTCATAAGAATGCAGATGGACTAAGCAGATGGCCATTACCAAATAATATTGATAATCCTGCTTAAGTGCCAGAAGAAGCTTCACCACAAATCCCAATAGAAGGAATAAGTGTTACAGACTTGAACACCACCTTCTTTGAGGAATTCAGGAATAGTTACACTCAAGATAAGAATTGTAGCATCTTATGCCAATTGCTTAAAAAGACTGTAAAGACAGCTCTCTCATACATGCCTTTGATGAAGGATGAAAGAAATCTTATGATGAAGGAAGAATTCACCTACTGGATGGTATAATTTACCACAGAACCAAGCACACATGTGTCATGACAGTTGTGGATAGGTCATTAATCAATCTTGTACTGAATGAATGCCATGACAGCCCCTTCTCGGGACATCTGTCTGAAGACAGAACAAGAGAAAAAGTGAAGACCTGTGTCTGGTGGCCAATGTGGCAGAAAGATGTTGCAGAGTATTGCAAAACCTGTGACAGATGCCAAAAGGCAAATAAATCCACTGTCAAGAGACTTGGATATATGATAAAAATCCAAGAACCAAGCAGACCTTGGGAAATTGTCCGTATGGCTTGGGTAACTGGACTACCACCAGGAGGTGACAGAAGTTATAATGCTTGCCTAGTAATTGTGGACAGATTCAGTAAAACTGCAATCTTTTTACCATGTCACAAGGATGATACAGCCATGGATACAGCCCTTCTGATATGGAATAGAGTAGTGTCATGTGCTGGAATATTTACAAATATCATTAGAGATAGGGATCCCAAATTCACTTCAGCACTATGGACAAATCTTCACCAATTATTTGGCACTAAGCTGTCTTTCTCTACAGCCTACCACCCACAAACTGATAGACTGGCTGAAAGGATGATCCAAACCTTGGAGGACATGGTGAGAAGATTTTGTGCATATGGCCTTGAATTCAAAGATTTTGATGGATTTACCCATGATTGGTGTACTCTGCTTCCAGAACTGGAATTAGCATATAAAACATCAATCCATGCCAGTACCAATCAAACTCCTGCTATCCTAGAAAAAGGATGGAACCCCAAATTACCCTAAGATTCCTTGAGGAAATATTTGATTGAAATACATCCCACAGCTGCTAGCTTCAAAGGAATGCTAGACAAAGCTAGGAGGCATACAGTAAGGTGTATGGAAGACTCCTTTGCATATGATAAAGACAAATGGGATAAATCACATGCAACTCTGGATTTCAAAGTGGGGGACCTAGTTCTTGTATCCACCACTAACCTCAATAACATCAAAGGATGTAAAAAGCTGAAAGACTCCTTTGCAGGACCTTTTGTTATTAAGGGCCACCATGGAGAAAATGCTGTTGAAGTAGAGTTATATGGAGAACTTAGCAATAAGCATCCTACATTTCCAGTGAGCTTGATAAAGCCATATAAATCTAGTGATGCTGAAAAATTTCCCTTGAGGAATAAAATTTCCCAAGCTATACCTCCTATTGAGCCATCTGGAAGTAAGAAAATTACCAAAGTTCTCAAAGAAAGAAAGTTGAGAACAACAAAGTTAGGGAATACCTTGTTAGGTATAGTGACCCAACTTGTGAAGATGAATGGTTGCCAGAAAAAGACATACCTGAAGCTACTAAACTTCTCAGAAGGTTCAGGCACACTGGAAATAACAATATTACAAAGTAATATTCTTTTTTTAGGGGGAGGGAATGTGAGCCTTAGAGGTAATTTCATATACCCAAAAGACCACAAATACAAAATTAACATACAAATATAAATAAAATAAATTTATTTATATTATTAAAATGAAAATCAAAATAGAAATATAAAATTATATTCACAATTAAAAATGTAATTACAATTTAAAAATAAAATTACATTAAATTTTGAAATTGTAAAATTACATTTATACTTGAAAAATTAAGTAAAAATGAATTTTTAACAAAATTGTAAAAAAATAAATAAATTTGGAAAAAAGTTAAATGAAAATAATTATAACTTTTTATCCAATAAACAAACATATCTCAATTATTTCACCATTGGATTCCTCATAAAAAATCAGGTGGGGTCACCTCTGGGTGAAAGTTTTGTAACTCAACTCTAAATAAGCTTAAATTAAGTTTTTAGTATTTTCTGTATGAAAATTGAAAATCCTCAAAACTTTAATTTAATTCACATCACATGTAGTGTTAATCACCAAAATTTGTGTTAAAATTGAGGTGTTGTGTATATTTTAGAAGTTATGAGGAATTACAGTATTTTAGATTGAACTCAATTGAAATGTCAAAATGTGCGCGTGTATTACATAAGTGAGCTTTGATGTACATATGAGGTATCAATTATTACTGTATTGAACTGTACAACTCAATTGAATTACATATGTAAATTATAAGTATAATACATGATGAGGAATTAAAGGAAAGATAAATTGGAAAGATTAAATTTGGGGGGGAAAAGGAACTCCAGCTCTAAGGGGGAGCTAGACCCCCAAAATAGTTGCTGACAGGCCTGGGATGTCAAACTTCACGCAAAAGTTCATCACTTTTGGCCTGGAATTGAGTTACAGGGTCTTTGGGCTCAATTGATGATGAGGGTTTGATACCAAATGGGGTAGTTTTAGCTGTTGCCAAGAGGGTAAAACTACCCTTAACTTGAAACAATCATAGTAAAAACAGTTTTAACTGGTTTCTACGTCTCTTACACACATTATGACGTGTTTTGAAGGCTATAGACCAGGTATTGCTATAGTAATGGCTGATTTAAGGGTCCAAAGTGGCTAAAAATGGCTTAAACCAGCCCTTTTTTAGTCTAAACCCGGGTTCAATGATGCCATAATTGGCTTTTGTGTTGTCAGACTGTTTTTCACGACCGAAAAGAGTAAATTATACTTTTGGAGTAAGAAAATTGATGGCTATAAAAGAATGTCTTCTTTGCCCCACTTTTCTCTTCATGTTAGAATCTTTTCCTTTGATTAATTAGTTTAAACACTGTTAAAACAATCAATAAAAGATTCCAACCACCTTATTTAAATCTTTTTGAACATTTTAACCACGTGAAAAAATCATTATAATCATTTTTTGTAACTCTTATAATCATTTTTACCCCTGAACCACCCCAAAAGTGAATTAAAGCATCTTTCATCACTGTAAACTTTGTCACTTTGTTTCCAAATTCACTCTGGTCACTTTTGGGCGTGTTTTTTTCTTTAATATTATTTTTAAAGACTTTGTTCTTTAATTAATTGCTTGCAGTTCTTTGCTCAATTAATTCCAATTGAAATTGCTCTTGAAGAAATTTCTTTTGTAGCCTTAAATATCTTTTGTAGAGTATTTTTGGATAAATTTTTATTGTTGGTAAAACAATAAATCTTTATAATATTATTGTTTCATACTAATAAAGTTATAAACAATGAATTTGGCGTGTTTTCTTTTAAAAATAATATTTCTTACTATCTTTAATTCATTTTTACCTTATACAAATTTTGAGGACAGGAAAAGTACTTGACTTTTAATCAAAGTTTCATATCCACACCTTACAAAATTATACAATTATAAATAAAATGAATTTATTTGTATTCTTAATAAAAACATCAAAATATAAATATAAAAGTCATATAAAAAATTAAAATTTTACTTCTAATTCAAAAGAAAAATTACTTGGAAATTCAAAATTGTGAAAACAAATCTTTACTCAAAAAAAATTTGTTAAAAATAGATTTTCAACAAAAATACTAAAATTAAAATAATTTTGGAAAAAGGTTAAATCAAAATTATTATAAATTTTCATCTAACAAATAAAAATATGAAACTTATTTCACCATTGGACTCTGCATAAAAAATGAGGTGGGGTCACCTCTGGGTAAAATTTCTGTAACTCAACTCTAAATAATCTTAGATTAGGTTTTTAGTATTTTCTGTAAAAAAGTTGAAAATTTTCAACACCTTAATTTAATTCACAACAAATGTGCTGTTAACCATCAATTTTTGTGTTGAAGTTGAGGTGCTGTGTGTAGTTTAGAAGTTATGACAAATTGCAGTATTTTCAATTGAAATGTAAAATTGTGTGCATGTATTACATAAGTGAACTTCAATTTACATATGGGGTATCAATTATTTTAGTTGTGTAATTTAAAAATTCAATTTAATTACATATGTACATTACAAGAATAATACATGATTAGTAATTAAAGAAAAAATGAATTGGAAAGATTTATTCTGGGGAGAAAAAGGAATCTTGGCTCTAAGGGGGAGCCAGACCCCCAAATTCCTTTCTGACAGGCATGACATGTCAAAATCCACACAAAAATTCACCACCTTTGGCCTGGAATTGAGTCACAAGGTCTGTGTCTCACTTGATGATGAGTTTTTGATACCAACCAGGGAAGTTTCAACTGTTGTCAAGAGGGTAAAACTACCCTTAAGAAAAAACAATCACAGTAAAACCAGTTTCAACTGGTTTAGACGCCTCTTACACACACTCTGACATGTTTTGAAGCCTTAAAGCAAAGTATTCCTATAGAAATGGCTGATTTAAGGGTCAAAAATGGCTAAAACCAGTCCTTTTTTGGTCTAAACCAAGGTTCAATGATGCGATACTTGAATTTTCTGTTGTCAGGGTGTTTTCACGACCGAAGAGAGTAAGTTTCAATTTTTGAATAAGAAAATTGGTGGCTATAAAAGAATGTCTTCTTTTCCCCACAGTTCTCTTCATGTTAGAATCTTTTACTTTTATAATTGGTTTAAACACCCTTCAACCAATAAATGAAATATTCCAACCACCCTTTGATTATCATTCAAAATCTTTTAACCATGTAAAAGAATCATTATAATAATTTTTTGTAACTCTTAAAGTCATTTTTACCCTTGAGCCACCCCAAAAGTGAATTAAAGGATCTTTTATCACTATTAACTTTGTCACTTTGTTTCCAAATTCACTCTGGTCACTTTTGGGTGTTTTTTCTCTTTGATATTATTTCTAAAGACTCTGTTCTTATATTAACTGCTTGAAGTCCTTTTCTCAATTTGTTACAATTTAAATTTCTCTTGAAGAAATTTCTTTTGTAGCCTTAAATATCTCTTGCAGAGTACTTTTGGATACATTTCTATTGTTGGTAAGACAATAAATATTTATAATATTATTCTTTTATACTTACAAAGTTAAAAACAATAAATTTGGCAAGTTTCTTTAAAGATCTTCATTGTTTACATTTTTAATCATATTTTTACCTTATACAAATTTTGAGGACAGGAAAAGTACTTTATTTTTAACAAAGTTTCATATGCACACCTTAAAATACTGATATTATCAAGTAAGTTAACTGCACCTTTCTATTTGCCTTTCAGTGGATATTGGTGGTCATATCCTTTACTAATTCCATTGTTCTTTATGTTAGCTTGAAACTGCGAATTGAGGATTAATTTGGTTGGATTTTTGGTCTTTGGACTTTCTTTATTATCCTTGGCCTGTGGCTTGATTCTTATATTTTGGCATATATTGTACTTTCTCTCATTTTTCTTTAAATAAATATATTCTTGTTTATTTTCTTTCTTTATCCTTTTGGAGCCCTTCAAGTGGGTTCTTGATTCCTGAGTGCTGGGCCACTCTCTTGCTTTCCCCTAGAGCCCCTGTGACAGGTCTCCTGAAAATATGTCTCAAAGACATACATTTCAAGACCTTATGGTAATCACCAAAGGTTTGAATACCAACACAAAGTTCAAAGTCCTGAAGGAAAGGCCTGCAAGTATAAGGGAGAATTAAGCCACTATCCAAGCCATAGAAGAAAAAATGAACCAGAAGGACCACACTCTGATTGCTTCAGGCTAAAAAGGAGTAAGCCAACCAGACTCCCAAGTGGCTTCACACCACTCAAGCCTCAGAAGATCAGTCGCCAAGAGTTACCATTATTCACAATCCCGGGTAGTTTCCAGGAGAAGAAAATGATCAAAGGGCAAAAACAAGACTTCCTTAAACCAGAGGCAGAAAGAGTAAGACCTAATGATCCAGAAGCTTTTGAGCTTAGTGAAAGAAGTGCAAAAAAGTCAGAAGTAGTTGTAAAAATTCCTGCTAGAATTAGTAGCCCTACTATTAGAAATAATATCCACCCTAAGAATGAACAGACTGTTGTTACACCTAAGAGTAACATTAAAGGTAATGGACTATGGCTACAGATGTCCCAATTCGCATAAAAAACTGAAAAATAGTTTGAAAGACTCAATTAAGAAATCTGAAGATTAAAAGCAATTAATACCTTACAAACCAAAACTATCCATACTCTTAAAGAGGACTTCACCAAACTGAGTAAAGCCTCAGAGGAGACCAACAAAAGACTAAACCAAGTCCCAGAGGAGCAATATAACCACAAGAGGGAAAGGGAATGTCTGGATCAAGAAATGAACAAATTGTTGAATTCATTTCAAAACATAAAACCCCAAACAAAGGGAACTATTTTGGGCTCCACTTCATACCACCAAGAGGACATCGATCCAGATGACTTCTTGCAGAATGATAAAAGCTCCCCATCACAATATCAAGCTTGAAATAAAATGACTTATTCACAGACGGAAGAGCTGAAGAAACTTCCAGAAGCCTCGAGTTGGACAAAATTCTTTTGTGTGGGAGAATATGATCATATGGAACTAATTGATTATATTGCTAGACTCTTCATTGATGTACCAAGTATACCAGACTACCGGAATACAGCCAGAATTAACACAGAAATTAAAGGAGATGCTTTTATTTGGTACATAGAAATGAAAAAAAACAAGGCAGAAGAACCTTTTCATGGTGGAGGAGTAAAATAATCCAGAAGTACATTACTGGTACTTGAATATGGTGAAATACCATTTCATTTGAAAATGGCAAGTACTCAGTTGACAAAGATACTTATTAGTGGTATCTTAAACAGTCTAAAAGACCCAAAGCCATTTGTCCTAATATGAACATTCAGCTTAGGAATCAAAAAATCCTCACACAACTTCCAGGATAGCTAGAGCATGCAGTAAAGTGAAGGTGAAACCAAAACTGAAATCTATATGACATCTCCAGCACCTGTCAAGATGTAAGAAAGAGGGAAAATAAAGGGAAGTATTCTCCTTATGAAGGAAACAGTTTCAGAGATAAACAGCCTTTAAAGGTTGACAGTAAAGACAAACCAGAAAGAAAGTGACAGATTTACCTAAGAAAAAGAACTCTTATCACATTTATGGATCCAAAGAATACTATACTAACAGCTGTCCAAGGGCAAATAAAGAAATATATGCCATTGAAAAAGTCCCAGAGGAAAAGGTTCAAGGAGAAGATTCTGAATCTGACTCTATGGAAAATGCCATCAGAGCAAACTCTGATGATAATCAAGACCCAATAGAGAAATTCCTGGTGGAGTTTAAACAGGAAGCCCAATTAGAAATTCAGGAAATACAGTTAGAAGAAGGAGTGCTACAAGAAACTTCCAATAAAAACTTGTACAAACATTCACAAGATTCCCAAACGTTTCTGGTTAAAAAAGCTAAAGGAATGGCCACCAAAATGACTGTTTGTGCTGACAATTCTCAACAATCATTGATTATTGATAGTGGTGCACAATGCTCAACAGTGGCCAAAGAGTATTTGGAAAAGTAGTTCCCAATTTGGGAAAACAGACTATTGCCAACTAAGGAAAAGAATTACAAAAGTGCATAAGGAAAGAAGAACTCCATTGTGAATACCATAAAAGATATAATAATACCCCATATAAAGGGTAATATAAGACTAAAACCAGAGCTTGTGCAACAACCACTATTCAGCGGTAAGGGTATTCAATCTTACACCCACGCAAACACCTCAAACCAGCAAGTCCATTGTGTGTATCAGTAATCAGCTTCAGAAATCTTCCTTTCTGAAACATGCATGCAGCCTTTCAGCTCTTGTATAGTTTGGATCCACCCAAAAGATTTTGTATTCACAAGTCTGAAACTGTATGATCCCTCAATAACACCACCCCTCTTGTTTAGATTCTGTACAACCGTACAGGATCTGTATTGTTAAAACTCAATTCCATCATCAATTCCTCTTATGAGAATTCTCTGTTAGGATCAGGGCTGGTGATTATTACATATACCAGCCCCTCTTTCTCCCCCTGAGGACTTTTCCCCAGCTAATTAATTTGGTTGACTTCATATTCTATGAATATTCTTACCCTTATTTTGGGTATTATGTTTACTGGTTTTAAGTTAGTCTTTGAATTTCTTCCTTGCCTGTACAGTATGAGTTGTGGTGACCATATCCCTATTATCCCTTCTCTTCCCTTCTGACAGGTTGAAACAGTGGACTTGGATTCGTTTGTGGTTGGCTATTTTTTTTTCTTACTCTTATTATCTGTTGCTTCTTTTCTTAAATTTATTTTATGAGTAATCATATCTTATTACACTCTTAATTGTATTCCATTTTACCATATCTTGAGACCCCTTTAAGTAAGTCCCAGTTTACCAAGTGCAAGGCCCTCTTCACTTACAAGAGCCCCTGTGACATTACATGAATTAGCTCATAATTGCTTCTTTTCATTCATTTATATTCATGTCTTTCATTCTTCAACTATTACTCTTTTAGGATTTTATTATTTTTCATGATTATGATTCCTCTCACATCAATTTTCATTTCATTCATTTTATTCAAATGAAAATTGATTCTTCTCATTTCTTAACTATTACTGACCATCTCAATCTCATTCTCAGTTCTGTATCAATTCCAAAATTTCTTTTGTTTTCTTATTCAGGTCTTTTAGTGATTTTTATTGATCGGTTAACTGATTGGGGTTCATTTTGGTTATTGCTTGAACAATTCAGGATTCTGGTTGGATTGGGTTGATTGACTGAATTTTAATTCCTCAAGATAACTGATTGATCTTCAAGAATTGATTTGGATTATTGATTCATTTGACTCATCAAGATATTGAACTGACTTCTGAAGATATTTATTGACTGATTGATTCCTCAAGACCTTGATTTTATATTCAATAAATTGGTTGATTTATTGATTATTGAATTCTTCAAGATTTTATTGCTATTTGATTTGATTTCATTTTTGACATGGACTGAATTGAGGGATTTGTTGATTGAATTTTATTTCACCTCAAGGCTGTTGATTTATTCCTCAAGTTTCATCAAGAATTTTATTGTTAATAATTTGGCCAAGCTGTGATTCCTTATTCTCAAGTACCATCAAGTCATTTTTCTTATTATGTCATAATTCCAGTTCAGCATAGCCCCCTGGCCAAGAATACAAGATCCCAAAGACATAAAGCTGTTCTCACTCCTACAGAAAGGGCTCCTCTTGACTGCACACCATCAGTTCATCAACTGAGTGCAAATTTGGAAAGAGGACCAACAATGTAAGGAGAAGCACCCTCCAGAAAAGGAGGTGTGAATTCAAGAAGATGAAGATCATTCTCTGGCTTGTTGGGTGGCTATCGAAGCATTTCTCAAGGGCCTAGAAGTATATTGGGAAAAGCTGAAGATGAAGAGGGGGAGGAATCTGAAGAAGCTGAAGTGGTAACTGCCTTGGCAGGTGTCCCTGAGGCTTCTGAAGCTGCAGATCTACCCCATTATAATCAAACTCTTGTCTATTAGTCTGAACCAATTTTTTTTCAAAATGATGAAGCAAATGACTCAATTCATGGGGCAAATACCTCAAGCAGTTACCCCCAGTGAAAATTGCAAAGCCCCTTCATTCAAACCTCCATCAATGAAGGCACCTGATTTTTTTGATGGTACTTAAGCCCATAAATTAAGAGGATTTATCCAGTCCTGTCAATTGATATTCTATAATTATCTAGCAACTTTGTGCTCTGACAGGAAGAAAGTTCTTTACTCAACTTATTTTCTCACTGGTAGAGCTGGAAGATGGATTGAACATTAACTCTCAAATATCTCCAACGACGATCCTTCCTATCTTCTCAATAATTAGAAGTTTTTTGAAGCTCAATTATTCACTCTGTTTGGTAATCCCAATTAAGTCAGGAAAGCTGAACAAGAGCTGGAAAATTTAAGGATGAAGAAAGGTGGTCATGACTCTTTGTGAATTTCTGATTCTAGAGTTTTAATGTAAAGAGCTGGATATTGGGGAGGAAGTGCATATATTCATATTTCCAGAAGAGGATTGGAATCAAGATTATTGGATCAGTTGGATTCTCACCCTGGAAAGTTTGATACTTTTCAAGAGCTCATGGACATCACCTTGGAATTAGATACCAGATACCATGAGAGGCAGAAGGAAAAAGGTGGCAATCAAGAAAAGAAGCCTCCTTTCACCAGATCCAATTTCTCAAGCCCTCCTCAAGAATCATCTTCAAAGAGGCCTCACCACAAGAAGAGTAAGAAGGACAAGCAATTTCAAGTTTCAAAGGATAAGCCCCATTCTACTCTCCTCAATAAGGACAATGAACTAATTGTTTGTGAAAAGGAGAGGAGGATTAAAGAAGGCTTATGCACTTATTGTGCTGGAAAACACCCAATTGAAAAATTCCTCAAGAGACCTCACAACAATCCTGCATCATCAAGAGGCTGCCCTAGCAAGCAGGGAAAAGACTGAGTGGGAATCATGATGTGTTCAATGGTTCTCACTTATGTAATTCAAGAGCACAATTGTGCACTCTGAATACTAGCTTATAGAAATCTTTAAAATTTATTATTTTCTCTTCTGTATCTGATTTTTCTTTATAGTATTCTCATTGATTCTGGTACTACAAAATCTTTTATTGCAAAGAATTTTGTTCTCAAGTACTGATTGAAAATGTAAGAGCTCCCTTAAAATAATCCTCTTTTCATTTTGAATTCAAAATGAATCCCCTGCCTTGTTCATCACCCATTATACCAAGTTGGTAGTTGACTTTCCTTCATTCCTGCGCTTTTGATGGGACTTTTTTATTATAGATTCACCCAAGGGAGAAGACCTAATATTGGGCTGTGATTTCCTTGATCATTTTAATCCCATTATTTATTGAAAAAATGGATTTTTAACCTATGAGTCTAATCATAAGGATTCTAGTGGAATTAATTCTTCTACTTTTAATGACTTTGTCACTGATTTAAACAGTTTTTCTCTGGCTGGTGAACTTCAGAAACCTCCCCTTTATTCCTCTGTCCATATCCCTTCCATCATTCCCTCTTGGTCATTCCTTCAATCAATATATGAAATCTTCAAAGAGATAAAAGATATTGGAGAAGATGTTGCTATATCTTCACTTCATCTCTCTCAAGGGGATATGGAGCTTCCTCCTTTATATTTTCATGCCTCTCTGGAGGAGAAGTGGGAAAAGGAGGAAGAGCCAGAAGAGATTTAAATTGTTCTGAAGGCAGTCTCTTCTGCTTCTAACAAATATTTGGATGTATTCTCCAAGGTGAAAGCAAAGAAAGTTAATCCGAACCGCGCCTGTGATTATCATATGGAAGTTGAGGGTCTGCTACCTCCAGTTGGTGTTATCTACTCATTATCAAATCAAGAGTCAGAAACACTGCAGGCCTATATTTCAGAGAATTTAGAGAAAGGTTTCATAAGTGCAAGCCCCTATTCAACAGGAGCACCTATCTTTTTTGTCAATAAAAAGGATGGTGGCCTTTGTTTGTGTGCTTAATACCGCAAAGTCAATGCTTTCACTAGGAAGAATAGGTATCCTGTTCCTCCTATGAACCAGCTCCTTACCATATTCAACAGCTCCACTATCATCTCCAAGATAGACCTGCATGTCCTGAGAACCAAAGAGGGGGATGAGCACTCAACTGCCTTTAGAACCAAATAGGGTAGTTATGTGCATTTGGGTATGCCATTTGGCCTTACAAATTCTCCTGCTTATTTCCAAAATCTTGTAAATAATATAATTGCAGATTTCTGGATATTTTCATTGCAGTTTATTTAGATGATATTATGGTCTTTTCTAGCTCTGAGGAGGTACATGTCAACCATGTGGCCTCTGTCCACCAAAGACTGAGGGACAATTATTTGTTTTCCAAAGCCTCAAAGTGTGTATTTCATGCCTTAAGTGTGGAATACTTGGGTTATGTTGTTTCAAGTGATGGCCTCAATATGGATTATTCAAAAGTTCAGCAAATTATCAATTCGCCTCAGCATAAGAACATCAAAGCCCTTCAATCCTTTCTTGTATTTGCCAATTTCTATTGTCCTTTCATTAAAAATTACTTTAAAAAAGTCACTGATCTCACTTCCCTTCTCAGAAAATACTCTTCTTTTATCCTCAATAAGGAAGTTCTTGGTCAGTTTCAGATACTCAAAGAAGACTTCACCACTGCTCCTATCCTTTCCCATTTTAATCCTTCTATACCAACTATTTTAGAGACTGATGCTTCTGATTATTCCTTAGGTGCTGTACAGAGTCAGGTGAATGACTCAGGAAAGCATCCCATTGCATTTGATAGTCACAAGCTCTTTCCAGCTGAGCTTAACTATGAAATCCATGACAAGGATATCCTTGGCATAGTTTGGGCTTTTCTTCTTTCTCTTTCCAATCCTTTTGAGGTCTTTACAGACAATTCTTCTCTTCAGTATTTTATGTCTTTCAAAGTTCTTTCTTGTTATCAGGCCCATTGGGATGAATTTCTTTCTGAGTTTTATTTCACTATCACTTACTGCCCAGGCAGGCCGGCCACTTTACCAGATCCCTTGTCACATCAGGACAACATGTACCCAGAGATGGGGGTGGACTTCATCAGAAGAAATAATCAAAGTTTTCATCAATTAATTAATCAAGATGGAATTCAAGGGTCAAGATTCTTCTCAATCAAGGTTGAAATATTCTCATACTTAGTTGAACAGAGTCAAAAAGAAGTATGGAAAGACAAAGACTAAAAGGAAGTACTCAAGAAGCTAGGAAGAGGTTAATAAGTTTAATATTATTGTCTTGAACCTTAAGACAAGTTATTGTTATTCAAAGATGGAGTGGTAATCCCAAGAAATGAAGAAATCCAACTTAATATTATTCAAAATCCTCATGACTCATCATTGGGTGGTCATCATGTCCAGGAGAGGACCCTCAAGCTCATCAAGAGGGATTTTCATTGGGCTGGCATGAATCAATTCATGAAGGAATATGTGTCCTGATTTGAGCAATGTTCAAGAAACAAGAACATTCATCAAAAGAAGCTTGGATTACTCAATCCTCTTCAAGCTCAATCTAGTCCTTGGAACTAATTATTAATGGAATTTATCACTCAATTGTCTCTGTCAAACAGCTTTGATTCAATTTTAGTATTAGTGGACAGATTCTCAAAAATAGAAATATTCATTCCAACTTATGGAGAAATAACTGCCCTGCAATTAGCTCAAATCTTCATTACCCATGTCTTTCCAAACATGGTATTCCATTAAGTATTGTTAGTGATAGAGGATCCATATTTGTTTCATCATTCCAGACCAATTTATGTCAGTAGCTTAAGATATAGAGAGATCTTTCAACTGCTTTTTATTCTGGAACAGATGGACAGACAGGGAGGGTAAATCAGATTCTAGAAAAGTATCCTAATATGTATGTCAGTTAGCAGCAATATGACTGGCCTACCTGGAACCCACTGGCTGAATTTTCCTACAATAATGCAGAACATTCATCAACAAGGAAATCACCTTTTTTCACCATTTATGGAAGAAATCCCAGCTTTGACTCAATCCATATTTCTCAAGACTTACCTTCTGGAAATTTATCAACAAACCTCTAATAAGTACAGAAAGTATTAAAAGAAGAATTAGAGTCAGAAATAAGGCAATTTAAGAAGTATGCAGATAGAAATAGGACAATTCCACCTTACTTCCAACCTGGGGACAAAGTATGGCTAGCCTCAAAGAATATCAAGACTGAAAGACCCACCAAGAAAATTTCAGAAAGATTTCTGGGACTCTTTGAAGTCTTGAAGAAGATTGTAAGCCATGAATATCACCTCCAATTGCCTTTTCAATGGAAGTAAGTTCACCCTGTATTCCATGTGTCATTATTAGAACCAGTCAAGAATTCAAGTATCCCAAATCAAAATCAATTTCCACCACCACCAGCTCTAGTGGAGGAGCAAGAAGAATGGGAAGTGGCTCAGGTTCTGGACTCAAACCTCAAAAGAGTTAGATTATGGTATCTTTTAGAGTGGAAGGGATTCAGAAAAGACCCAGAAATAACAACTTGGGAACCACCTTCCAACCTCACCAACTCACCAGACCTTGTCAAGGACTTCCATTAATTTTATTCTGACAAGCCTGACCCAAATAGCTCAAGAGTTTGAACTTATGGTGCTTGGTGGGGATTGAATTTTATGAAGGTAAGTTCCTCTCCTGGCATGCACCTTTAAGGGGGTATTCTACCCATATGTTGTTTTGATAATCACCTTGGCCACTTTTTGAGAACTTTTTGATTCTTTGGACAGATTCAGAAGGCCTTGCAGCATCCATACCCTCAAATGTGGACCTTTTGTCAGTATATGACCAAATTTCTTTTCTTTTTCTTTTTTCTTTTCCAGCTTATGCAATTTATCATTATTCAAGACATTCATTACTTAAAAGTCAATTATGTAAAAGTCATCTGTTTCATGGTGCTTGGTGGAGAGTGGAAGTTATGAAAGTAAGTTCCCTCTCCTGGTATGCATCTCTGAGGGTTCTACTTCTTGTAAAACATCACCTTGGCCACTCTGTGAGCATCAAATGCTTGGGTTTTATCTTTCAGAAATTTCATGGCCAAAATCAAGCAACCCACCACAAGAAGGACAACCTGAGAAATTTATTTATTTTCTTTTCTTTACTCTCTTTTTCTCTTAAGTTCTTTTCTTTCTTTACTTGTATAATTCTGTTTTCTTTTCATTTCTTTATGAAGTAGCAGCATCCCCTCCCATATCATGTATTGGAAGGTTCCATTTATATTTCATCTATAAATTTTAATAGCTATAAGAGTGGGGATAAAAACCAAAGCAAACAAAAACAAGAAGAACAAAACTAGTTATCTCTACCAAAGTAATCAATAATTCTCTGGAGGTCATTAATCATTTCATCCTCATACCAGGAAAACGTGGGAGCAATCTACTCAGAGGAAGTACCAGGAATAGTCCTATAATTAGAATACATAATCACCTCCCTACTATTTCTATCAACCCTTCTGAATATCTTGACCACAGCATCTTGGCCTTCATTTTCCATATTTGAATCCTCTTTGGTAACCCAGATAGGCCAAAGTTCCCTTCACTGAAACACTTGGGTGGCAGGAAACAGAAAGCAAGATTGGTCTTCTCTTCTTCTACTGGAACTGGCCACAGGTTAAAGTTGTTGGGAGGTGACCATGGGGAAATCTCTGGGCTGAGGAATGTGTGATGGTCTTACTTTTAAAACCAAGGCAGGCCTAGCTGTGGAAGGAATTGGTTAAAGAGGAGGACTGGAGGATGGAATGGTGGAAAGAACTTGTTGGAAATTTCTGGGGGTACTGGGTACTATTTGAGTTTGGAATCTCTTGGAAGCAGGTTGGGAAGGTGAAGTACTGGATTGGTGTCCAGAAGAGTTAAGTACCACTTTAACTTATTCACCATCCAGCTCATCACTAAATTTAGCATCAGCATTGGTGGGGGAATTGGAAATTTGTCTTATTCTTTTCACCACACATTCAGTGTTGATCCTTGAGATGGGGACTTCAGAGCTGGAATAAATTGTCCTATCACCAATTGGAATGAGCCCTCCGAAATTCATCCACCTAGCCACCTCCCTATGCTTAGAACCAGTCACTAATGCCAAATATCAGTATCAAAATCAATAAAGACAATCACCAAACTCACAGCTGGAATACCCTGAAGTACCATTAGGGGTAGGGGCCTCAGAAACTGGAAACTCTTTCCCAAAAGGCCAATCTTTCTTTCTCCAAAAGTACGTTTTGACATTGGAAGCCGGAATTCCAGGACAATGACATGGCTTCTTCCCAACAAAACAAAAATGACACTTCAAAGACTCAAGATAGAAATTTTGGAAAAACCCCTTTCCTTTCATCAAACATTCAGTACAAGCAGGATCAAGACCTCTGACTGCTTTTTAACCATCATAGGTTTGAAAAGGATTAAAGTGGCCAGAAGAAGCAATTGACCAAGGTTAACCCAATCAACTGAGGATGCCAGAGCCACAAAGAACAGATGGTGGCTGAACAGAAGGGGAAGATTTAGTGATTTCAGTAAGTTTGGAACTCATTACTAGAGATTATGGAGAAGAAGAATTCAAGCTGTCAGATTGTGCACATCAAGCCTTAAGAAATTAGCAATGGTGTAGGGCCATAACTCATTTTATGCCCCCCTCAAGGTCCTCAATGTGGGGCCCCAATCAGAAATGCAGGACCTCCCCTTCAGATCTGAGGATGTAACCTTTCTTGATGGCCCTGGGAAACTCTCAATGGGCCCAGGCCATATAGGTAAATTTGGGGATTGGATAATTTCATGGTCCCATGGATACCCTGAAGCCCCAGAGAATCTGGGCTAAGGGGGACTCCAATAGCCCCCATGGACTGTAGAAATAAAAAAAAATCACTAAGGCCCTAAATTGGCCTAAAATGGGTTTGGACCCAAAAAATTTCAAAAATTGCCATAAATTTAGCATTGACCTAAAGCCCCCATAGGGCCCAAGATGGTCCCAAAAGACATTTTTGGGGCCATGTCTTTAAGAATCATGTAGAAAAAAACTCTAAGGTGTGGCTATGAGACTTTGATTAAAAAATCAATTACTTTTCCTGTCCTCAAAATTTGCATAAGGTAAAATATGATTAAAAATAGTATGAAATAGTATTTTTAAGAGAAAAAATGATAATTGTATTTTTTTTAACTTCATAAGTATAAAACGATAATATTATAAAGATTCATTGTTTTACTAACAATAAAAATGTATCCAAAAATACTCTACAAGAGATATTTAAGGCTACAAAAGAAATTTCTTCAAGAGCAATTTCACTTGGAATTAATTGAGCAAAGAACTGCAAGCAATTAATTAGAGAACAAAGTTTTCAAAAGGATATTTCAAGAGCAAAAACGCCAAAAAGTGACCTGAGTGAATTTGGAAACAAAGTGACAAAGTTAACAGTGATGAAAGAGGCTTTAATTCACTTCTGGGGTGGTTCAAGGAGTAAAAATGACTATAGAGTTACAAAAAATGATTCTAATGATTTTTTCACATGGTGAAAAGGTTTAAAATTATTTAAAAAATGCAGTTGGAATCCTTTATTAATTGGTTTAACAATGTTTAACCTAATTATAAAAGGAAAAGATTCTAACATGAAGAGAAAAGTGGGGCAAAGGAGACATTCTTTTATAGCCATCAATTTTCTTACTGCAAAAGTAAAATTTACTCTTGTAAATCGTGGAAAACACTCTGACAACAGAAACGCCAATGATGGCATCAATGAACACTGGTTTAGACCAAAAAGAGGCTGGTTTTAGCCATTTTAGACTCTTAAATGAGCCATTACTATAGTAATACCTGGTCTAGAGCCTTAACAAAATGTCTGAATGAGTGTAAGAGACGTAGAAACTAGTTAAAACTGTTTTTACTAAGATTGTTTTATCTTAAGGGTAGCTGTACCCCCTTGGCAACATTTAAAACTACCCTGGTTGGTAGCAAACCCTCATAATCAATTCAGTCAGAGTCCCTGTGACTTGATTACAGGCCAAAAGTGAAGAACCTTTGCATGGATTTCGACATCCCACACCTGTAAGCAAGGAATTTGGGGGTCTGGCTTGCCCTTGCAGCTAGAATACCTTTTTCCCACCCCAGAATGAATCTTTCCAATTTATTTTTTCTTCAATTCCTCATCATGTAATACGCTTGTAATTTACACATACAATTAAATTGAGTTTTAAAGTACACAACTGTAATAATCGATCCCTCATATTTAAATTAAAGTTCAACTATGTAATACACACGCACATTTTGACATTTCAATTGAAAATACTTCAATTCCTCATAACCTCTAAACTACACACAACACCTCAATTTTAACACAAACTTTGATGGTTAACACCACATGTTGTGTGAATTAAATTGAGGTTTTGAGGAGTTTCAACTTTTGTACAGAAGATACTAAAAACTTAATTTAAGCTTATTTATAGTTGAGTTACAGAAACTTTACCCAGAGGTGACCCCACCTTATTTTTTTATGAGGAATCCAATGGTAAAGTAATTTTATAAATTTTATTTATTGGATAGAAATCCAAAATATATTTTATGTAACTTTTTACCAAAAATATTCTCATTTCATCAATTTTATTAAAAATTCATTTTTACTTAATTTTTTCAAGGAAAAATGCAATTTCACAATTTCAAAATTTAATATGATTTTCATTTTAATTGATAATTGATTTTTGATTTTTGTATATAAATTTGTATTTATATTTTTATTTTTATTTTGATAATATAAATAAATTCATTTTATTTATATTTATATCTTATTTTGTTATTTGTGGTCTTTTGGGTATATGAAAATACCTCTAAGGCTCACAAGAACCCTCTTTGGAATTAAACAAGGACTAATAAAGGCTGAAGGCAAGAAAAGGGCCACAAAAGACATTTTGGGGAAATCTTTGTGGAGTATATGTTCATATAGTCATTAATCATCATTTTTCAAGCAGAAGAGCTTGATAGCCTTTTTTTGGGATACAAACCAATGCCATGGAATGAAAGAAGTCTTGTTGAATTAAATCCAAAGGAAAAGCATAATTCAAAGGCTGGAATGGACTTACTCAAGAAAAAGGGGAAGGACAATTTAATCAAAGATGAAAATGAAGAAGAAAAGAGGATTTTCAGGAGAATGACCATGAGGGAAGAAAATTGAAAGAAAATATTTTTTAAAAAAATGTGGGGATATTGAGATTACACTTGACAGTGGCAGGGTATTATGGTGTTCAGAAGCCCACCAGCTTCAAGAGGGGGATACTGTAACAACCACTCTTCAGGGGTAAGGTTATTCAATCTTACACCCACTCAAACACCTCAAACCAGCAAGTACATCATGTGTATCATTAATAAGTTTCAGGAATCTTCCTTTCTAAAACATGAATACAGCCTGTCAACTCTTGTACAGGTTGAATTCACAAGTCTGAATCTGTATGATCACTCAATACCACCACCCCTCTTGTACAGATTCTGCCCAGACGTAAAGGATCTGTATTGCTAAAACTCAATTCAATCATCAATCCCTCTTATGAGAATTCTCTGTCTGGATAAGGGCTGGTGATTCTCACATATACCGGCCCCTCTTTCTCCCCTTTGGGACTTTTCACCAGTTAATTAATTTAGTTAATTTATCATTTTATGAATATTCTTACCCTTTTTTTTGGTATTATGTTTACTGATTTCAAGTTAGTCTTTGCATTTCTTCTTTGCCTGTACATTATGAGTTGTGGTGGCCACATACTTATTAACACTTCTCTTTCCTCTTGACAGGTTGAAAAAGTGGACTTGGAATTGTTTGTGGTTGGCTCTTTTATTTTCTTACTCTTATTATTTGTTTCTTCTTTTTATTATATTTCTTTTCCAAGTAATATTACCTGATCACACTCTTAAGAGTATTCCATTTTAACCATATCTTGAGCCCTTCATAAGTGAGTCCCAGGCCCTCTTCACTTGGACAAGCCCCTGTTGCAGCTTGTAGTGCTTGAAGATTCCCATATCCAAGTTCTTGGTGAGTCTTTGAGATATGACCACATATCCGGAAAGATCACCACAAAATTTCTGTAACAATTATACTTATGATGATTATGTCAAAAATTAGTAAAATACCACAAAACAAGCATAAAATCTAACTCAACTCATAACCTAATGAATAAAAATTTAAAATAAATTACACCATTAGATTTCTCATGGTAATATACACATATGTCACTTTTATGGCATATCTGAAAAGTCAAGAAATACTGAAGCATAAGTAATGTGAGCCTTGAGGTATATTTTACATATGCAAATAGGCCACAATTATCTTAAAAATAAATTCTGAATTATGCATAACTCATAAGTCATGCATATATCCAAAATTCATCATTTTTGATTTCAGAAAAGATGAATAATGCTTTATTGAGTAAGTAAATCCATGGATTTAAGGACAGATTTGGATTCTACACAACAGTTTACCTAGGGTAGCTCCATAGAGTGAATAAGCTCAAATCAGCTCTTTGAGGTGGTAATATGGAAAATACTTCAATACCACATAAAAGATCCATGAAAATTTTTGTTTTTCTTAATTTCACACCAAAATAATGGGAATGTGAGAAATCCCATGTTACATAAACACTAAGAAGAGTGTTATGCATGTTTTGAGCACTTAATATCATGGTATTATTAAATGAACCTTTGGTACACCCATAGTCGATATCTCCCTTAAAGCTTAAATTTCTATTTTGACGTGAAAAATAAGCAAGGGGGACAAAAGACATCAAAGAGAGCCAGAGTACCCAACTTCTGAGGCCTCAGAGGCGTGGAAAGCTCAAAAGGTTGGATAAATGGCTGATCTTGGCCCAATTAGTAAACTAAAAAACTTTGGGAACTTGGTTACCATGTTACAACTGCAGTAAATCATAAGAAACTAGCAAATAACCTGCTATTTTGACATGCCAAGGAGGTGAAGAGCTACTTAGACTCCTGTAACAATGTCAATTATCAATTACTTTCCATGGATAGACCCTAAAAGAGTAATTAAAGCCCTTTTTGGACTTGTATCCATTTTTTTACCTCATAGCAAACAGTTAAATACTGATATTTGCAATTCTACGTAGAAATGAGGTAAAAACTTCAAAAATTCATTAAAAGTACAATTCTTAATGAATCTCTCTTGATCTTTCAGGAGTAATGGAAACCTGTATTATCTATGGTACAACCAGAAATAATTATAGTTTTACAAGTAAAATTAAAAGGTTTACTTACAGTCCATGTTTGACTATTCTACATGAAACACTGAATCTTAAAAATTCACAGTAATTACAACCTGTGATGAAATTGACAATGACAATGATAAATTTGAGCAATTAATGTTATTTTGAAATAAAAGAAGATTTACAGATGTTACTACTTTTATTCTTAACCATATTGAGGTTGGTAATCACGTAAAAGCATCAATTAAGTAATTATGATAATCTTACATGACAACAGATGATGCAATCAATAATCCAAAAGGGTTTATCGTTTTCTCCCTCACTGGTTTTTTATTTTGCTCCATGGCACACCTCTGTGAGCTGTTTTTGACTTAAAAGAGGCCTCCTCTTGCTGTTTTTTCCAAGAATCATCTTATTACCCATTTATATCATTTTGACCAACAAGTAAGTATTAGTTAAGCTATTCTTAAGTGTTTTAATTCTTTCAGAATCAATAAGAAAGACATGAAATAATAGAATCAAAATAAGTATTGTTTTAATCATGCTATAAATCATTTTGATCCCTTAAATCCACAATTCAATGTCAAATTTCTCTACTTATATCTTCCAATAAGTTCTTTGGAGTATAAGTCAGTCATTTATCTTTAATTCTTAAAGTTTTTCTCTAAAATTGGTTTTTATCAAGGAATATCTTTATAATTATTCTTGAAAAAGATAATTATATATGAAAATAATTTTATTATTTTAATAAATGAAGTTTTTATTATTAAATTAATCTTGAATTTGATTCTTGTAGAAAATTACTGCTCACTGTTAAAATCACTAGTAGTGTTCAACATGTGAAAGAAATAATTCCATTATTTCATTGTGGTTATAATAATACTTTATTATTATATTTCATCAGAACAGACATAGTACTGGTGATTAATAGTAATATTATCATTAGTTTCATAGTCAAATCTTACAACTAATAATACCTTAAAAAAGGTACAAAACCTCATTTATTTCAGAAGCCAATGGAGAAACATGTGAAATAAGTTGTACAATTGGATTCTCCATAAAGGTCCACATATAAAACAATTTTAAAGCTAATTTCTAAAGCCAATACCTAAGGAATTAAGCTGAATATATGCACTTTTTTGGTCAACACATATATTCATGGTTTTGAGCTAATATCTCTTGAAATATACAAGATAGAGAGATTAACCAAAAATAAATTCACCGTATAATTACTGTAAGAATACATATATGAACTTTATTTCACAAGCTATAAACAAGGTTAAAGCTTGTAATGAATTATTGAATAAAATCAATAAAGCTGTTGACCACTTTGTTGTAAAAGTGGTCCAAACTTAAAAATAAGTAGACATTTAGATTCCACTAGCTCATTCATTAGGAATCATGTAATTTCCATTACAATATTCAAGGTATAACCCCTTGAAATCATGGTTTGAAGTTTGAAATATTAAATTTTGACAGGAAAGATGAGTTACAAGTAAAATCAAAAAAAAGGAGTGTTGCTGATGTAATGAAATGCTCTTGGAAGTTTAATAGAGACATGCTAGGCTATTAGAGTCCACTCTCAGAATAGCTGTAGCGTGTATACCTTAGAAGCTATTAATGATCAAAGGTCAAGCTTAAATTTGATCATTTATGATCACTCACTGTAATCTTCTTTTGAGTTTATTAGTCATATAAGTGATAAAATGAATGAATAATATTAGATTATGATTAATACTAATACAATTCACAAAGCTTAGGCTTCTGCCAAGCCTATGACGTCATCAAACTTAAAGTTACAGTGATAACTCTAAATAATGGCGTAATAATGAGGTAAGATGGTTTGATCATGATGTAATCATCACCAAACCTTAAAATATTGATCAATTCTAGGAGAAAGCATCAGCACACTTCAACTAGAAGCCTGCTGGACTCGAGAAGGGAGGTATTTACTATAAATAGAGCTCTTTTTACTCTTTTTTCCCCTCAGATGCTTACAAAACACTAAATAATTAGAACAAAAAAGGTAATTTGTTTTTTCTTTAACTATAAAACTATTATATTATTTTAGACCAAAGATCCTCTTCATTATAACAATCATTCTTGACGTGATTACTTCAATTATTTAATTGTTTTGTTGGAATTTCTCTTAAAACCCTCAAATCCGTGTGAAATCAAGATAAATTGTAATTTCTCTTAATTTTTATTGTAAAAATAATTTGAATAAGCTGTATATATATTTTTTTGGTGTAAATCCATTCAAAAGTATTATATTAAGTATTAAGAGTAGGCTACTTCCTCTTATTATAATAATCTTTCTCTATATTATTACCTTAATAATTCTTTAATTAATATAAATAGTATTTATATTAATTTATAATTTTAATATTAGTACTATTATTGTTTTTAATTGTTTTTTATTAATAAAGAACAATTTTTTACACCTTTATTATTTGTTGGTAACAATAATAAAGTGCTTTTAGATATATTAATTATCCTATATTAATATATTTATTCATGATATTATTATATTTATTTAATAATATAGTTATTTTTACGCCATAATTATAATAATTCTTTATTATAATTATTTTTTCATCTTATTTATTTTAATTATAAGGACATTCATAGTACAATAAGTAAAATATTAGTAATTTTTACTTATTGTTTCATAGTCAAACCTTACAGTTTCCTATTGGGAACAGAATACCAAATGATTTATGGCATTGACCTTTTCAGCAGTAAAAACAGGTATATTATCATAGGCACCAAAAAGGAAAAGAAATTTTTACTTGATATATATCATTTTTCTAACAAAGACCCCTTGGAAGAATTATTGAGTTAATTTAAAGAGGGAAAATTTAGCTCTAACCTCACCAGTAAACACAAATTTGGTTCACTAAAGACTCTGAGAAACAACAGAACAGCTTTTACAATAAGGGAAGAACCCTTAGGAAAGATTGGAGGAAATGATATATAGTGATATCTGGATGTGGAAAGACCTTATCTACCTATGCTGAGAAGACCTCCATACCTAGGAATTCTGTAAACTAGGAAAGAAATTGAGAAAAATATCAATGAAATAATAGATATGGATGTAATAGGAAAGATATGACATAAGGAAATTGTGGAAGTAACCATAACTGTCTGAATCCCTTGGATTTATGGAAAGTCTAGATTGTGTGGAGACTTCAGAGCACTGAACAGCTAAACCAAGGCTGAAAAGTACCGTATTCCAAGGATAACCCATTCCCTAGATGAAATTTGAAAAGAAAAATAAATTTAATATATAGAAATTATGAAATTTTTTCAAAAGAATGGAGTTAAACCAAGCTCCATGAAACTGCTCAGAATTATATTTCATATGGGAATATAAGAGAGATTTCAGGTTGAGTCTATGATAATGAGATAATAAAGGTATTTAAAGCTTTGAATATGACTTTGGACTGAATAATAATAGTAGAAAATAGTTTAATAACAATTGTAAGATGTGACTATGAAACTGATGATAATATTACTATTAATCAACAGTACTATGTCTGTTCTTATGAAATATAATAATAAAATATTATTATAACCACAATTAAATAATTAAAAAATTATTTCTTTCACGTGTTAAGCACTACTAGTGATTTTAACAGTGAGCAAGTAATTGTCTACAAGAATCAATTACAAGAAGAATTTAATAATAAAAACTTCTTTATTAAAATAATAAAATTATTTTAATATATAATTATCTTTTGCAAGAATAATTATAAAGATAATTCTTGAAGAAAACTATTACTAGAGAAAAACTTTAAGAATTAAAGATAAATGACTCACTAATACTCCAAAGAACTTATTGATAATAAAAGTAGAGAAATTTGACGTGGAATTGTGGATTTAAGGGATCAAAAGGATTTATAACAGTATTACAACAATATATAGTTGGATTCTATGATTTCACGTCTTTCTGATTGATTCTGAAAGAATTAAAACACTTAAGAATAGTTGAACTAATACTTACTTGTTGGTAATAAAGATTTAATAAATTGATAAGATGATGATACGGAAAAAACAGCAAGAAGAGGCTTCTTTGAAGTCAACAACAGCTCACAGAGGCGTGCCATGGAGCAAACTGAAAAACCAGTGAGTGAGAAAACAATAAACCTTTTTGGATTATTGATTGCATCATCTGTTGTCATGTAAGATTATCATAATTACTTAATTGATGCTTTTACGTGACTACCAACCCCAATATGGTTAAGAATAAAAGGAGTAACACTTGTAAATCTTCTTTTATTCTAAAATAATCATTGATTTCTCAAAGTTATCAATGTTATTGCCAATTTCATCACAGGTTGTAATTACTGTGAATTTTTGAAGATTCAGTGTTTCACGTAGAATATCCAAAAATGGACTGTAAGTAAAACTTTTAATTTTACTAGTAAAACTGTAATTCTTTTTGGTTGTACCATAGATAATACAGTTCTCCTTTAGTCCTGAAAGTTTCAGAAAGATTCATTAAGAATTGTATTTTTAATGAATTTTTGAAGGTTTTACCTCATTTCTACGTAGAATTGCAAATAGCAGTGTTTTGCTGGTTGCTATGAGGTAAATCAATGAATATGGGTCCCAAAAGGGTTTTAATTACTCTTTTGGGGTTTATCCATGGAAAGTCATTAGTAATTGACATGGTTACAGGAGTGTAAGTAGCTCATTACCTCCTTGGCACGTCAAAATAGCAGGTTATTTGCTATTTTCTGATGTTTTACAGTAGTTGTAACTTGGTAACCAAGTTCCCAAAGAGTTTTAGTTTACCAATTGGGCCAAGATGAGCCATGGATCCATGCTCTGGAGCTATCCACGCCTCTGAGGTCTCAGAAGTTGGGTACCCTGGCTCTCTTTGATGTCTTTTGTCCCCCTTGCCTATTTTTTTACGTCAAAATAGTAATTTAAGCTTAAAGTGAGATATCCACTATGGGTGTACCAAAAGTCCATGTAAGAATACCATGATATTAAGTGCTCAAAACATGCATAACACTATTCTTAGTGTATATGTAACATGGGATTTCTCACTTTCCCATTATTTTGGCTAAAAATCAAGAAAAACAAAAATTTTCACGGATCTTTTATGTGGTATTAATGATGTGGTATTGAAGTATTTTCCATTTTACCACCTCAAATACTTAAATTGAGCTTATTCACTCTATGGAGCTACCCTAGGTGAATTTTTGTGTAGAATCCAAATCTGGTCTTAAATCCATGGATTTACTTACTCAATAAAAAGTTATTCATCTTTTCTGAAATTGAAAATGATGAATTTTGGATATATGCATGACTTATGAGTTTTGCATAATTCAAAATTTCTTTTTAAGATAATTGTGGCCTATTTGGGTATGTAAAATATACCTCAAGGCTCACATTCCCTCCCACCAAAAAATAAAATTGTACTACAATTTTATTAGTGATAAAAAGAATAAGGCCCCAAAAGGGGGTTAATGTCCACTGTCCAACCTCTTCACATTACTCAGATCAAGTAATTTAAAGCACATTTATAGACATATTCAGGCTTGTGGCCTTCTTTCATGTCTAAATCTTCTTAAGAGTTTATCTGAGTCAGGTATTTCTGATTCTGCCATCCATTCATCTTCATGTACTGGGTTTCTATATCTGACAAGATATTCTCTTTGATTTTTACCCCTAATTCTCCTTTCTTTGATGACTTTCTTAATCTTTTTGTCTTCATTCTGTTCCACAGGTGGTACAGTTAAAGGAGTTGGGTTTCTTAAAGGAAACAATTCTTTATCAGCTGGTTGATAAGGTTTTATCAAGCTGACTGGAAATGTGGGGTGTTTATTTTCCAATTCACCACTCAATTCCACTTGAACTGCATTGGTTCCATGTAAGGCAACAATAACAAAAGGTCCTACATAAGAATCTTTAAGTTTCTTTGGGCCTTTGATATTATTAAAATTCAAGGTTGAAACTAGAACTAAGTCCCCTACTTTAAAGTCTGGTACTTTATGACTCTTGTCCCACTTCTGTTTTGCATAATCAAAAGCATCATCCATACTTTGTTTTGCATGGTGTTTTACTTTATCAAGCATTAATTTGAAGCTGGAAGCTGTAGGATGAATGTCAATCAAGTCTTTCCTCAGTGTGTCTGCTGGGAGTCTTGGATTCCATCCTTTTTCTAACATAGCAGGAGTTTGTCCTGTGGAAGAATGGACTGATGTCTTGTATGCCAATTCTAATGCAGGTATCAGAGTGCACCAGTCATGGGTAAAGCCATCTGAGTCTTTAAATTCTAATCCATAAGCACAAAATCTCCTGATCATGTCTTCTAAAGTTTGAATCATCCTCTCTGCTAGCCCATCTGTTTGAGGGTGATATGCTGTAGAGAATGATAACTTAGTCCCAAACAATCTATGAAGATTGGTCCAAAGTGCAGATGTGAACTTGGGGTCTCTGTCACTTATGATATTCTTAAATAACCCTGTATGAGAAATAACTCTACTCCATAAAAGAAGAGCTGTATCCATAGCAGTGTCATCTTTATGACATGGTAAGAATATGGGAGTTTTGCTATATCTGTCTACAATGACTAAACAAGCATTATAACTTTTGTCACCACTTGGAGGAAGTGCTGTGACCCAATCCATGTGAACAACTTCCCAAGGGGATTTTGGCTCTTGAATATGGATCATTAATCCAAATTTCTTGCCTGTACTCCTGTTTGCTTTTTGGCATCTATCACAGGTATGGCAATATTCAATGGTTTCTTTTCTCCAAGATGGCCACCATGCACAGTTCTTCACCTTTTCAAGTGTTCTGTCTTCTGATAGGTGTCCAGAGTAAATGCTATCATGGCATTCATGAAGAATGGTATTGATGAGCAATCTACTACACAATGTCATCACACAAGAATGTTTTGTTCTATGGTAAATAATCCCATCAAACAAGTGAAATCTTCCTTCAGAATAGGAATTTTTCCAAACTTCATCTAGTGTATTAACCAAAGATGTGTCTTTGCAGTCTTTATCCAATAAAGAAGTCAAGATATGGCAATTCTTGTCTTGTTTATAAGACTCTCTGACCTCTTCAAAGAATTCAGTCCCAATATCAGTTATGTTAATCCCTTCAATTGGAATCTGTGGTTCAGCTTCCAAAGGTACATAAGCTGGGTTATCAGGAGTGTTGGCTAAAGCCCATCTACTAAGTCCATCAGCATTTTTGTGAATGTTTCCTGCTTTATGAACTATAGTCATGTTTCCTCTATATTCTTGAATGGCTATTTGCCATCTCAACATATGTCTGTTGGGAGTTTTCATGTTAAGAAGTGATTTCACGGCATTACAGTCAGTTATCACTTCAAAAAAACTGCCATCAAGGTAATAGTGTAATTTCTCAAGTGCCCATACCAAACATAAGCACTCCATTTGGCTTGCACCATATCTGGCTTCTGTTGGTTTGATTTGTCTTGAGATATAACAAACTGGTCCTTCTGTAGGTTTGTCATCAATAATTTGGACTTGGTGTAGGGCTGCTCCTAATCCATCTCCACATGCATCAATGTACAATTTAAAAGGAATATTCCAGTCAGGCATGAGGAGTAAAGGTGCTTCTGTAAGGTCTTTATTTATCTTCTCATAAGCTTTAATTCTTTCCTGTGTCATTTCAAATACAGTCTGTTGATCACAGATTCTATAAAGTGACTTGGCTAGAATTGCAAAATCTTTCAAGTGTTGCCTATAGTAACTAGCAAATCCAAGAAAAGACATCATTTCTTTTTTATTCTGGGGTATTGGCTTAAGTAACACTGCTGCTACTTTATTCTTGTCAATACCCAAGCTCAAACCAGAAACAACATGTCCTAATGCTTTGAGTTCTTCAAAACCAAAATTGCATTTCTTAAGTGAAATTTTCATGTTCACTTCTGCAACTTTATGAAGTACTCTTGCAAGTCTTTCAAGGTGCAAAGACCATGAGTCAGAACATATAATAATATCATCAATATAAATGATAAGCCATCCTTCAGACAATTCTGTGGGGAAGATGGTATTCATCATTCTTTGATAATGAGATGGAGCATTTTTAATGCCAAATGGCATTCTAAGATACTCATAAATACCACAGTGAGTGATAATTCTAAGTAATTTCCTAGCTTTAGGCGTCAAAACATTTTGATGGAAGCCTTTTAATGCATCCATTGATGTTATATACTTGGCTTTAGACAATTGAGTCAAGGTTTCTTGGATCCTAGGGATTGGATACCTATCTGGAACTGTGTAGGTATTCAAAGCTCTAAAATCTCCAACCATTCTTGACTTATCATTATGCCATGCAATAATAACAGGTGTTGTCACTTCAACTTCCTCATTATGGCCTACTTTCCTTAGCACACCAAGTTGGATCAACTCTTGGATATGTTTCTCCAAGGCTTCTCTAGCTCTGGGACTGGCTGGATAAGCTGGTCTTCTAAGTACTGGAGGATATGGTCTATCAATATTAAGAGTAATATCAATTTCATGTCCCCTTATAGCGCCTAATGGTTCATTATCAGATGCAAATGCATTATTGTATGTATATAATACATCAATAAGTTCATTCCTCATCTTTGGTGACAATGATGGATTAATTTGTGCTTCAACAAGTTGTTTAGACACAAATTCATCTTTGTAAGTATCTTTGACAGAAGATACTACAGATATCTGTTTTGGCATATTGGAGAAAGCAAATTTTTGCCTTTTGTTATCTCCAATTGTGAAATATCTGTCTTTATGGTTATTTATATCAATACCATAAATATTCAAGTAATCATTTCCAAGAATGATATGCTGAGATGTACAATTATCCATTACTACAATCTCAGTTTTCATTCTTACACTTCCTGCTGGATGTGGGAATACAATATTAGTATCCAATATGCCCAAGGGGTACATATTGTTACTGGCACTACTGAACTGTACACCTTCTATTGGTAATAGATGGTTTTTCCATTCAGGAAGTATAATTTGGAGATAATCCTTGCCAATACAAGTGCAAAATGCCCCTGTATCCAGATTTACTTTGGCTTCAATATCACCCATTAGAACTGATGTGATACAGGATGCTCCAGCAGTGTAACCCTTTCCTCTAGCAGGTTTTGTTTTACACATTCTGGCATCTTGGATATTGATCAGGTTGTAGCAATCCTCACTGTACTGTGGCAAGTGGGTATGGACTTCTGTGACCTCAAAGAAAGCTGAAATGTTTTCAATGGGATAGTCCTCTACTGGTGTATCTTCAGAGACTGCAGAATCTTGATCAGACTCTTCTTTTTCTTCAGTACACTGAATGTCTTCAATGATTTGAACTTCATTGATCTTTGTCTTCTTAGGGCAAGTGTTGGCTAAATGTGAAGTACTTCCACATTTATGACACTTCAAGACAGGTCTTTCTGGTCTTCTTTCCTCTCTAGGAATCTTTGAGACTATTTTGGACTCTATTGGGTTTCTAACCCAAGTTTTACCAATTCTTGTTCTGGTAATGATATCTTCCATGGCATTAATGTAGTCCTCTGTTGAACAGGGTTCCACACATCTGCTTTTGATAGCATGTTCCAGTTCTCCTCCACACTTTCTTAATATTTTCATGTTAATCATAGTGTCAGACATATCTGGGTGTAAAGCAGATAATCTGTCTTTTTGTTTGAAGAACCAAGTGAGTGGTTTGTCTTTTTCTGAGTTAAAAATGGCACTTTCAAAAGCATTCTCCATTTTAAACCTCCAAGAATTATTGGCCCATTTGGTAATCACTTCAGATTTCCACCAAGACCAGTCATGTCTTCCATGATCCATTCTCATTTTGTAATACCATTTCTTTGCAGTCTTGGTAAACAAACAATGTAATTTTCCTACTATGATTTCATCAGGTATATTAAAGTCCTCTTGCAACATATCAATAGTCCTGATGAATTCAATATGGTTGTATTCTCCTTCACCAGAGAATGTTGGCCATTCTTCTAATTTGGGAATATCCTTTGCAGAAATAACATTCTCTCCTAAGAATGGAGTCAAACTTTCTTTGACAGAAAGTTTTTCTTCAGTCAAAGGTGTAGAATGTCTTGGCATATGTGGTTCATGATTCTTATGAATTTGCTCCACACTTGCAATTATTTCATTCTTCAATTTCTGCCTTTCACTGTCACTTTTTGCTAAATTTATAGCAAATTGATTGGTGTTCTTAACTATTTGTAAGACATGGTCTTCAAGAGTTTTAAGTCTATCATTTACTTTAAAGATGGAAAGATCCTCTGTGTCATTATTTTGACATTGGTTCTCAATTCTTTCACAAGCATTGCTAATTGACTCAAGGGTGACAGTTGTCAATTTATGCCAATCAGAATGTTGCTTATCATTTTTCTTTAAATCATTGATGTCTAATGTAATTTGCTTTAACTTTGACTCAAGTTTGCCAATTTCTACACTAATACTTCTATGTACATCATTTATTTGCGTGGAAAAGTCCTGTTCATCCTTTCCTGCTCTTTGGCTGTGAATTCCATAAGAGTTCTGGCCATATTGAAGACACTGTCCACGGCTGAAGGCTCCAATCTGGGGATCCTGTACCCTTGTGGGTAAGGTCTGTGCCAATTGGCTTTGCCTTTGCCCTTGCCTTGATGGTTCTTGGGACCTCTCTGTTTCTTTTGAGGTCCTTTGGGCTTGTCCTTGGATGCTTCTGGAGCTGGTTTGGAGCTGGTAGATGCCACTGGTGCCTCTGTCTCCAAAGTTGGAGTCATTTCCAATTCTTTCTTCTGGTCTATGGATAAAAGACTCTGGTTCTTCAACCAATTCTTTATCTTTTTGACCTTGTCTTTGCAAGACAGGGGGCTCCAACCTCCTAAGAGTTCTATGGTCTTCTCCTGACCCAGAAAGCTCTTGATGTGTAAGTAGGAGTTCATGGCCCCCTGCCAAAGGCTTGGGCAGATTTCCCACTCCTCTTCTTTGGCTGCTCTGAACCAATTTTTGTACTGGCTCTGATATATTTCTATTGCTGCCACTTGAAAATGGTTCAGCCCTGGAAATATTATCATAAATTAGTTCAGGCTCAGAATTCACGTCAAAATCTGTTGGTACAGACCTTGGGGAATGGGGGGCAACTCTGGCATCCTCCAGATGTGCCTTTCTTGTGGAAGATTTGGCACTTCTGGATTTGGTCTTGCCTCTTCCTTGTCCACATCCATCTGGTTGGACTGAATAGTTGCTTCCATTTCTGGTATGCACCATTTTTACGTCAATTTAAGGATAAAGAGTAAAAATAAAGATAAAAACACACCTTTTGGTGGTAATTTATTCTTTTCAGAGTTAAATAAGGTGCCTCTTTTAGCAATTTGCACCTCAATACTGTCTTCAGATTCTGCTTCTGAAGATTCTGGACTAGTGATATATCTTTTACTGAGTCTGTTGCCAGCTGCACAGTATTTGATTAAAGACACTAAAAGAAATTATAAAAGAGAAAAAATTATTTTTTATACTTTTTAAAATATTTTCTAAAGATTTTTATATAAGTTTTATATTTTTTTTTTTTTTTTTATATTAAAAAAATTATTCTTTTTAAAGAAAAAAAAATTAAAATTTAAGATTTTGAATGAAAATTAATTCAGAGTAACTCAAAGAATAATTTTATAAGTTTTTGGATGTGAAAAAGCCACGTGTAAAAACAATATAAAATTAAACCAAATTCCTCAATGAAAAAGATTTTAAAACAATTTCAAAAATAAAAATATTTTAACTCCAAATTGAAAGAAAAAAATTAATTAAATTAATATATTTTAGAGCTTAAAAATATATTAATTAAGGGTACAAGGTTCAAAAAACACGGCCAGGCCCCCAAATGTAAGATGTGGTAGGTATGGTGGTTTTTTAGAACACAAAAATGAAGTCTAGAATATGATTAAAGCCAAGTCTATGGATAAAATCACGGCCAGGCCCCCAAATGTAAGATGTGACTATGAAACTGATGATAATATTACTATTAATCAACAGTACTATGTCTGTTCTTATGAAATATAATAATAAAATATTATTATAACCACAATTAAATAATTAAAAAATTATTTCTTTCACGTGTTAAGCACTACTAGTGATTTTAACAGTGAGCAAGTAATTGTCTACAAGAATCAATTACAAGAAGAATTTAATAATAAAAACTTCTTTATTAAAATAATAAAATTATTTTAATATATAATTATCTTTTGCAAGAATAATTATAAAGATAATTCTTGAAGAAAACTATTACTAGAGAAAAACTTTAAGAATTAAAGATAAATGACTCACTAATACTCCAAAGAACTTATTGATAATAAAAGTAGAGAAATTTGACGTGGAATTGTGGATTTAAGGGATCAAAAGGATTTATAACAGTATTACAACAATATATAGTTGGATTCTATGATTTCACGTCTTTCTGATTGATTCTGAAAGAATTAAAACACTTAAGAATAGTTGAACTAATACTTACTTGTTGGTAATAAAGATTTAATAAATTGATAAGATGATGATACGGAAAAAACAGCAAGAAGAGGCTTCTTTTAAGTCAACAACAGCTCACAGAGGCGTGCCATGGAGCAAACTGAAAAACCAGTGAGTGAGAAAACAATAAACCTTTTTGGATTATTGATTGCATCATCTGTTGTCATGTAAGATTATCATAATTACTTAATTGAAGCTTTTACGTGACTACCAACCCCAATATGGTTAAGAATAAAAGGAGTAACACTTGTAAATCTTCTTTTATTCTAAAATAATCATTGATTTCTCAAAGTTATCAATGTTATTGCCAATTTCATCACAGGTTGTAATTACTGTGAATTTTTGAAGATTCAGTGTTTCACGTAGAATATCCAAAAATGGACTGTAAGTAAAACTTTTAATTTTACTAGTAAAACTGTAATTCTTTTTGGTTGTACCATAGATAATACAGTTCTCCTTTAGTCCTGAAAGTTTCAGAAAGATTCATTAAGAATTGTATTTTTAATGAATTTTTGAAGGTTTTACCTCATTTCTACGTAGAATTGCAAATAGCAGTGTTTTGCTGGTTGCTATGAGGTAAATCAATGAATATGGGTCCCAAAAGGGTTTTAATTACTCTTTTGGGGTTTATCCATGGAAAGTCATTAGTAATTGACATGGTTACAGGAGTGTAAGTAGCTCATTACCTCCTTGGCACGTCAAAATAGCAGGTTATTTGCTATTTTCTGATGTTTTACAGTAGTTGTAACTTGGTAACCAAGTTCCCAAAGAGTTTTAGTTTACCAATTGGGCCAAGATGAGCCATGGATCCATGCTCTGGAGCTATCCACGCCTCTGAGGTCTCAGAAGTTGGGTACCCTGGCTCTCTTTGATGTCTTTTGTCCCCCTTGCCTATTTTTTTACATCAAAATAGTAATTTAAGCTTAAAGTGAGATATCCACTATGGGTGTACCAAAAGTCCATGTAAGAATACCATGATATTAAGTGCTCAAAACATGCATAACACTATTCTTAGTGTATATGTAACATGGGATTTCTCACTTTCCCATTATTTTGGCTAAAAATCAAGAAAAACAAAAATTTTCACGGATCTTTTATGTGGTATTAATGATGTGGTATTGAAGTATTTTCCATTTTACCACCTCAAATACTTAAATTGAGCTTATTCACTCTATGGAGCTACCCTAGGTGAATTTTTGTGTAGAATCCAAATCTGGTCTTAAATCCATGGATTTACTTACTCAATAAAAAGTTATTCATCTTTTCTGAAATTGAAAATGATGAATTTTGGATATATGCATGACTTATGAGTTTTGCATAATTCAAAATTTCTTTTTAAGATAATTGTGGCCTATTTGGGTATGTAAAATATACCTCAAGGCTCACAACAATATTCAGAGCTTAAATAATTTTTCTCTATATTATTACTTTAATAATTCTTTAATTAATATAAATAGTATTTCTATTAATTTATAACTTTGATATTAGTAATATTATTGTTATTAATTGTTTTCTATTAATAAAAAACAACTTTTTACGCCTTTATTATTTGTTGGTAACAATAATAAACTGCTTTTAAATATATTAATTATCCTATAATAATATATTTATTTAATAATATAATCCTTTTTATGCCATAACTATAATAATTCTTTTGGGGCATTCATAGTACAATAAGTAAAATATTAGTAATTCTTACTTATTGTTTCATAGTCAAACCTTACATTTGGGGGCCTGGCCGTGATATTTAATCTAAAAGACCTTTAAAAAGATTCTAATTGGGTTTATCCAATAATAAATTATAATTATAATCATCAAGCTATATAGTAATTTTATATTTATTGATTTTAAACGCTATTGAGGCATTTGGAAAGCAATTGTACTGTCTTACACGTGGTTTTTCACATCCTTAGACTTGCAAGAACTTTCTTTGAGTGACTCTAGTGATTAGAGAAGATATTTATAAATTAAAAATAATTCTATATTATAAATTAATTTCATAAAAGAATCATATTCATTTTTACTTTATTCTTTAAAAATAAAAACGTCAAAAATATTAAAAAAATATTAAAAACCAATAAAACAAGTTATTTTTCTTCATTTATTTATTCAAATAACACTTCTTATAAAAGACTTATATTTATTTGTCTTTTTTAGTGTTTGAAGACAGTACAGCAGAAAGCAACCAAGCCACTGTTGAAAGATTTGTGGAAGAAACTTGTCCAAGCTCTCCAACACCAATTGTCATTAAGAAAAAGAAAGCTAAGAAATTAGACTTTCCAGGACCCACTATTAAGGACTCTGAAGGTGAGTACCTCATTTATAAATTTCCATAATAAATATTCTTGTCCTCAAATCCTCTTATCTTTTAATTTTGAAATCATGACTACCAGAAGAGGCTCCCAATACTCCATCCAATAAGATGGAACTGGACTCAGAGGTAGAATTGATTCCTCAAAAGGGAGAAGAAAGGGCAATATCCCCAGTGGAACATAATCAACACAGGAAGTGCCTTATCCCAAAGGCAAGTCCCAGAAATGCCCATGATATCTGAACCAGAGTTAGAACTAAGTATGAGTAACTCAAACAGGTACAAATCACATTCAGAGGGCTCAGATAGACATTTACATGAGCCAGTACAAGCAGTACTACACAGTGTACAAAGACAAGGACTGGAAAATGTTGCCTCAAATACACCAAGGATTTATGAACTCCTGGAACATCCTCAAAATGTTCCTCACAGAGGAGGAGATAGTGGTATACTCCAATGGATGGAATCCACTGTCATCCAAGCCTCAAATCAAAAAGATCAAGGAGTACCACTCCAAAAGAAAGGAGGCAAGCAAGGAAGAAGACCCAGTAGCTTCTACCAGCAAGCCTCAAGCCGACCAACCTCCCCAAGAGGGGAAGAAGAACAAGAAAAAGAATTGGAGGAAACCATATTCCCCAAGCTACAGGATTCCAAAAATCCAAAAAGATGCCAAGGACAATGTCTTCAACATGGACAGAACTTTGATGGAGTTCAAAGAAAAAGAGGAGCAAAGAATGAGACAAACCCATTTCCCAAAGAGATAACCTTATCTCCTGATGTTGTAAATACTTTAACAGAGCTTAAAAACAGTATTTTACCTCTTAAAAACATTAAAAATAGTTTTTTATCTTTAGAAGAAATAAATAATAGCTTATCATCTTTGAAAAAAATTGTTATACAAAATAAAAAATAAATTGATAACATTAAATTTATGGTTCAAAATATTGACTAAACGGTTTAATTGAAAATACTCAAAAATTAATTCAAGGACAACAAGAATTTTTTAAATACATAAAAGATATCAAAGATAAAACTTTGAAAATAGATTATGATGTGAGTATTGATAATCTTACAGAAAAACTGAACAAATGAAGTATTTCTGTAGAAATATTTGAAGAAAAGACTTCATCACACCAAAAATTACTTTTAGACCATGTGGAAAAAAGTGATGAAGCAAGAATGCATCTGAAAGATGACATTCGAAGTGAAATAAGGCTTATCACTGAAAAAATGGATAAAATTAATGAGGCTAACTCAAATATTCCAAAGTTATCAACTCTATGTTTGCACATAGGAAGGCCTGTTAAACCAAAAGAGGAATTAGCAAATCCATTCATAACAGACTTAAGTCATCTAGACAATACCCAAGTCTTAATGAAGGAAGCACCTCAATGTAAAGAATGGCCAACATTCACAGGAGAAGGTGAATATGACCATATGTCATTTATTGAAACAATGGACATTTTACAAGAAGATTATGCCATATCAGATGAATTGATCACTGCAAGATTAAATTAACTGTTTGAGAAATCTGCAAAAAGATGGTATTATGGCATAAGACAAACAAATGGGAAAAATACCTGGTCTTGGTGGAAACAAGAAATAATCACCAAGTTGGCAAATGATGCCTGGAGGTACAAGATAGAAAATTCATTTGAAAATTCTTTCTTTGACCCAGACAAAGACAAACCTTTGACTTGGTTCTTAAAACAAGTTGAAAGACTAAATGCACTGTACTCAGAAATGTCACAAAAGATGGTGCATATGAAAATACTTAAGAAATGTGGAGAAGAGCTAGAACATGCCCTAAGAAGAAGGTTTATAGAACCATGCTCCACAGAAGAGTATATCAATGCACTAGAAGACATAGTGACAAGGACAAAAATTGGCGGGTTGGAAAAAACTGGACATCAAAAGTCCAAATAAGCCATTTGTCAAAAATGATAAATCAAAAGAAATTTTCAATCCCAAAACATCCAACAATAATGAGCAAAGAAAATACCATAAATGTGGAGGTATTGGACACCTGGCCAATAATTGCCTTAAGCAAAGCAAAAATCAATGAAATTGTGGAAACAGAAAACCACAATGACAAAGAAGACAAATCTGACTCTGAAAAAGAGACTGAAGATTTAGAAACTTCTGAAAGTGATCAAATTCATATGATTAATGCACAAACTAATAATATTGATATAATATATGAAGTACTAGATGTTAACTCAAACCTGCCACAAGTTGGAACATCTGACACAAACCTGACAAATGTGCAAGATGACAAACTGTATAGAGCCAAACCTACAAAAGGAATGGGATATACAGCTGTAAAATCAAGTATAAGTATTGTAATGGTTAATAACCAAGAGGCAAAAGTGAACTTGGATATAGGAGCATATTGTACCTGTGCTATTAAAAGCTATTTAAAAACAATTTTTCCAGATGGGCAAGAAAAACCTATACCAATACAAGGTGTCAAATTTAGTAGTGCAAGTGAGAGCATGAAGCCCCTTGGAAGAATTGACTGAACACTCATTTTTCCTCACCCTTCACAATGTGTCAGAATTAAAGTAGAGTTTGTGGTAATGGTCAACTGTACTGGTAATCACTTTATACTTGGAAATGACTACTTGTCAATTTATGGCATAGATATCTCTAACCAAAAGGATGGATATTTTACCATAGGTGACAATAAAAGACAAAAATTTGGCTTTCTTAATAATAAAAGACAAATACAGCTGTCAAGAATGAAGGAAAAAGCCCAGAAATGGATTTTTTCACTGAAAAGCTAAAAGAGGCAGAATTTAATCATAAATTAACAGTAAAAATGAAAGAAAAATTGATTGACCTCTTATTTCAATATGAAAGTGCCTTTGCAACTGGCAAAGAACCACTAGGTGCCATAATTGGACATGGGGTAGAAATAATTCTTAATGTAGAAAGATCTTATCCACCTTTATTGAGAAGACCAGCTTATCTAGCCAGCCCAAGAGCTAGAGAAGCTTTAGAGGTATACATTAAAGAACTAATGGACCTTGGAGCGCTAAGGAAAGTACGACATAATGAACAGGAAGAGGTAACTACACCTGTCATTATAACCTGGAATAATGGAAAACCAAGCATGTTAGGAGACGTTAGAGCTCTGAACACCTATACTATCCCTCACAGATATCCAATACCCAGAATCCATGAGACATTAACACAATTCTTGCAGGCTAAGTTCATAACAGCCATGGATGCTCTAAAGGGTTTTAATCAAAATGTCTCAACAGACAATGCCAAGAAACTACTAAGGATAATAGTTCACTGTGGAATTTTTGAATATCTCAGGATGCCATTTGGTATGAAAAATGCACCATCCCACTACCAAAGGAGGATGAATACCATATTTCCTGAAGAAATATCAGAAGGATGGCTGATTATTTATATTGATGATATCATAGTTTACTCAGAGACTTGGGACAATCACCTATCAATATGAGAAAGAGTCTTGCGAAAAATTGTGCAAGTAAACATAAAAATCTCTCTGAAAAAGTGTCATTTTGCATACAGTGAACTGAAAGCACTAGGACATGTTTTATCTGGACTGAGTTTGGGAATAGACAAAAACAAAGTAGCAGCAGTACTATTGAAACCAATGCCCCAACCCAAAAAAGAAATGCAATCATTTCTAGGATTTTCTGGTTACTATATACAGCATATAAAGGACTTTGCAAAAATTGCCAAATCCTTGTATAAACTATGTGACCAACAAACAGTCTATTAAATGACTGAAGAAAGAGTTTAATAATATGAAAAATTGAAATATTCCTTAACAAATGCCCCATTTCTTCTAATTACAGATCGGAAACTACCCTTTAAGCTTTACATTGATGCTTGTGGAGAAGGACTAGGTGCTGCACTACACCAGACACAAATCATCAATGATAAACCAGTGGAAGGACCAATCTGTTTTATTTCCATACAGATAAAGCCAACAGAGGCAAGATATGGACCAAGCCAAATGGAATGCCTCTGCTTAGTGTGGGCTTTGGAATAATTACACTATTACTTGGATGGAACAGTATTGGATGTGATTACAGACTGTAATGCTGTAAAATCTCTATTAAATGTGAAAACTCCAAATAGACATATGTTAATATGGCAAATTGCTATCCAAGAATATAGAGGAAATACGACAATTGTTCATAAATCTGGTAATATTCATAAAACTTCAGATGGTGTTAGCAGATGGGCTCTAGCAAATACTCCTGAAAATCCAGCATGGGTACCACAGGAGGATCACCATATAGAAGGGATATGTGTCACTGCAATTGGCACATAATTCTTTAACCAAGTTAAAGAAAGCTATAAGATAGATAAGAATTGCCATATCTTAAGCCAACTCCTAATGAAAGACTTCAAAGACCCATCACTTTCATCAAAATTAGATGAAATATGGAAAAAAGCATATGATGAAGGAGGATTCCACCTCCTTGATGGAATCCTCTATCATAGAAGAAAACACACATGTGCTATGGCCGTAACAGATAGAACTCTAATAAACACTATTTTACATGAGTGTCATGGTAGTGTTGCAGCTGGACATCTCTCAGAAGATAGAACACTAGAGAGGTTGAAAACCTGCTCTTAGTGGCCAAATTGGAAGAAAGATCTTGCAGAATACTTCCAAACCTGTTACAGATGTCAAAAAGCCAACAGAGCCACAGGAAAGAAATTTGGAATGATTATCCAAATCCAAGAACCAAAATTCCCTTGGGAAATAGTTCATATGGATTTGGTAACAGCACTAGCTCCAGGAGGAGACAGAAGTTATAATGCATGCCTAGTATTTGTTTACAGGTATAGCAAAACTCCTATGTTCCTACCATGTCACAAAGATGACACAGCTATGGACACAGCCATAATGATATGGAATAAAGTCATTAGCCACACAGGCCTATTCCAAAATATCATAAGTGACAGAGACCCAAAGTTCACTTCAGCATTATGGACAAACCTCCATAACGTGTTTGGGACAAAATTGGCATTCTCAACAGCTTACCATCCCCAAACTGATGCCCTAGCAGAAAGAATAATACAAGCTTTGGAGCACATGATCAGAAAATTTTGTGCTTATGGACTATAATTTAAAGATTCTGATGGTTTTACCCATGATTGGTGTACATTAATACCAGCTCTTAAACTGGCATATGAAACATCAATCCATTCTTCTACTGGCAAAACACCAGCAATGCTAGACAAAGGTTGGAATCCAAGTCTTCCTTATGATACTCTCAAAAAGGACTTAGTAAATATACATCCAACAGCAAGCAGCTTTAACCTAATTCTTGACAAAGCAAGACATCATGCAAACAAATGTATGCAAGATTCTTTCAAATATGCAAAAGAAAGATGGCATAAAAGTCATAAACCACATGACTTCAAAATAGGAGACTTAGCCCTAGTATCAACTCTTAATTTCAATAATATAAAAAGACAAAAGAAATTGCAAGATTCCTTTGCAGGACCATTCATGATAAAAGCACTACATGGACCTAGTTCTGTGAAATTGCAGCTCACAGGTGAACTAATGAATAAACACCCAGCTTTCCCCGTAAGTCTGATAAAAACTTACAGCTCAAGTGACAAGGAATTATTTCCACTAAGAAATAAACCCCCACTTGAAATACCCCCTTTGGAAGATAGAGAGGAAAAGAAAATTGTGAAATTCCTTGAAGAAAGAAGGACAAGAAATAAAAAAGAAAGAGAATACCTTGTAAGGTATAGAAATCCAGCTCAAGAAGATGAATGGCTACTTGAGAAAGATATAACAAATTCTGATAAGCTACTTAGAATGTTCAGACATGAAAGAATACCTAAAGAATAGAAAAATCAAGCATTATTGAGCTTCAACACTAACAAAGTCTATTGAAGAGGTAGGACAGTGGATGATACCCTAATTAACTATATCAGATTGTGATACAAGATTTCCTGGTGGTAGGAAATTTGAGCCTTTGAGATATGACCACATATCCAAAAAGGTAACAACAAAATTTCTGTAATAATTAAGCTTATGATAATTATCTCAAAAATTAGTAAAATACCATAAAACAAGCATGAAATCCAAATTAACTCAGAACCTAATGGATAAAGATTTAAAAAAAATTACACAATTAGATTTCTTATGGTAAAATACACATATGTCACTTTTATGGCATATCTGAAAAGTCAATAATTACTGAAGTATAAGTAATAATACCTTAAAAAAAGGTACAAAACCTCATTTATTTCAGAAACAAATGGAAAAAAATGTGAAATAAATTGTACCATTTAATTCTCCATAAAGGTCCACATATAAAACAATCATAAAGCTAATCTCTAAAGCCAATACTTAAGCAATTAAGCTGAATATATGCACTTTTTTGGTTAACACCTATATTCATGGTTTTGAGCTAATATCTCTTGAAATATACAATATAGAGCGATTAATCAAAAAAAGTCACCATATAATTACTTTACAAATATAGATATGAACTTTATTTCACAATTTATAAACAAGGTTAAAAGTTGTAATGGATTATTGAATAAAATCAATAAAGCTGTTGACCACTTTGTTGTAAAAGTGGTCCAAACTTAATGCTAAGTAGACAGTTCAATTCTACTAGCTCATTTGTGAAGAATGATTTAATCTTTATTACAATATTCAAGGTATAACCCCTTGAAATCATGGTTTGAAGTTTAAAATATTAAATTTTGACAGGAAAGATGAGTTACAAGAAAGATCATCAAAAAAGGAGTTTGAATTATGTAATGAAATGCTCTTGTAAATATTATAAGGACATGCTAAGCTATCAGAATCCACTCTCAGAATAGCTTTAGCCTGTAAAACTTAGATGTTATTAATGATCAAAGTTTAAGGTTAAATTTGATCATTTATGATCACTCACTGTAATCTTATTTTAGGCTTAACAGTCCTATAAGTGATACAATTAATGAATACTATTAGATTATGATTAATAATAATAAAATTAGCAAAGCTTAGGCTTCTTCCAAGCCTATGACGTCATCAAACTTAAAGCTACAGTGCTAACTCTAAATAATGGCATAAAAATGAGGTAAGATGGTTTGATCATGATGTAATCATCATAAATTAATCAATTATAGTAGAAAGCATCAGTACATTTCAACTAGAATCCTGCTGGACTCTAAAAGGGAGATATTTACTATAAATAGAGCTCTTTTTACTCTTTTTTCCCCTCAGATGCTTACAAAACACTAAATAATTAGAACAAAAAAGGTAATTTGTTTTTTCTTTATATATAAAGCTCTTATATTATTATAGACAAAGGATGCTACTCATTATAATAATCATTCTTGACATGATTACTTCAATAATTTGATTGTTTTGTTTAAATTTCTCTTAAAAACATCAAATCCACATAAAATCAAGACAAATAGTAATTTCTCTTAATTTGTATCGTAAATACAATCTAAATAAGTTGTATTTAAATTTTTTTGGCGTAAATCCATTCAAAATTATTATATTAAGGATTAAAAGTAGGCTACTTCCTCTTATTATGATAATCTTTCTCTCTATTATTACTTTAATAATTCTTCAATTGATATAAATAGTATTTATATTAATTTATAACCTTAATATTAGTAATATTACTTTTATTAATAAAAAAAATTCTTTACGCCTTTATTATTTGTTGGCAACAATAATAAAGTGATTTTCCATATATTAACTATCCTATATTAATATATTTATTCATTATATTATTATATTCATTTAATAATATGATTATTTTTATGCAATAATTATAATAATTCTTTATTATAATTTTTTTATGTTATTTATTTTAATTATAAGGACATTCATAGTACAATAAGTAAAATATTAGTAATTTTTACTTATTGTTTCATAGTCAAACCTTACAGTTTCCTATTGGGAACAGAATACCAAATGATTTATGGCATTGACCTTTTCAGCAGTAAAAACAGGTATATTACCATAGGCACCAAAAAGGAAAAGAAATTTTGACTTGATATATATCATTTGTCTAACAAAGACCCCTTGGAAGAATTATTGAGTTAATTTAAAGAGGGAAAATTTAGCTCTAACCTCACCAGTAAACAAAAATTTGGTTCACCAAAGACTCTGAGGAAGAACAGAACAGCTTTTACCATAGGGGAAGAACCCTTAGGAAAGATTGGAGGACATGATATATAGTGATATCTGGATGTGGAAAGACCTTATCTACCCATGGTGAGAAGACATCCCTACCTAGAAACTTTGTAAACTGGGAAATAAATTGAGAAAAATATCAATGAAATCATAGATATGGATGTAATAAGAAAGATTGGACATAAGGAAATTGTGGAAGTAACCATACCTGTCTTAATCACTTGAAATTATGGAAAGACTAGATTGTGTGGAGACTTCAGAGCACTGAACAGCTAAACCAAGGCTGAAAAGTACCCTATTCCAAGGATAACCCATTCCATAGATGAAATTTGAAAAGTAAAAAGAAATTTGAAATATAGAAATTATGAATTGTTTTCATCAGAATGGAGTTAAACCAAACTCCATGAAATTGCTCAGAATTATATTTCATATGGGCATATTTGAGAAATGTCAGGCTGAGGCTATGTTAATGAGATAATAAAGGTATTTAAAACTTTTAATATGACTTTGGACTGAATAATAATAGTAGAACATAGCTTTATAATGATATTCAGGGTTTTACTATTGAGCAATAGTGGTGGTGTGCACAATTGAAAGGCCTGGGTTCAGCCTTATCAATTGATTTATTATGATGAAAGAATACATTGTCTGAAATTATGGCTATAAATGATTGTTTGAAAAGGGTATAGCTGTTGGGAAACAATTTTACTATGTATGAACTCAAGAGCAAGATAGGGATTCCTCTTTTGGGCAGGGAAAAGTCCCTTTCATCCTGAAATGGGGTGGAAGGACTATTAGTAATTTCAATGTAGAAGAAGTAAAGATTTCTCCTCTTCCAAGGACAGTTTTGTGGCTTCAAAACACGCTTTATACCCTGTATTGGCCTCAGATGTGGTTTTGAAACCACATCTGGGCAGCTTTCACCAATAAAGCGTGAATATTTTCACTTGGAGGCCACACTGCCTTCCCGCAACATGTATGACGCATAAAATTCTAGAAATAGCTTGTATGAGAGCCCCATACAGGCCAAATAATGAGTCATTTAAGGATAAAAAGGATTTCTTGTGAAATTTACACCTCATATTCAAACATATGGGATAGTATCACACAGTATTGAGGATTTGACCTTGAAAATTACATACCTTTGTCAGTTTTGAATACAACAAGCTCAAATTTGGCTAATTGGGTATCTTTAGATGGGATCTACACAATGGAACCTCCTTTTTTATTGGTATAATTAAACACGGCAAAGCTATGACACTTTTAAATTCCCATATTCAGATATAGATTTCTATTAAATCCTGTATAGAGTTTGTTTTCTTCATGGATTTTCTTCTAGATGATCTATGAGGGAATGGATAGAACCATCAGGAAGCCCTGATTTTTTTACTTCTACAAAGACCCCACTTGAGGTATCTGACATTCAAACTGTACAAGTTAGATGAGAGGTGAATATTATATTCAACCTCATTTGATTTTTTTGGCCAAACCTTCTGTAGCTTTTTTGATAGCTTTATTTGGCTATTGAAATTGGATAGCCCTAATTGAGAGCTTAAATTTGAGCACCAAATTGATGGTGTTCAGCCTCTTTATCTAGATTTTGATTGAAAGGTGAAATTTAACATTTGTTTTCCCTTCTTGCTTTGAGCAGGAATAAATTTGTTATTCTTTGCCTTATGGTTATGAAGGCTATATATTTGTAATAAAGTGGTTTTCCTCTTCCTCCAAATACCATTTCTTAGCTAACATTTATCAGTTCCATTTTTGGCAGTATTTTGTTCTACCATTGGTTTATGGTATTTTGGCTGTCATTATTGTGCTCTGGTTTTGAGTCACAGGCTGACAAATACACCAGGATACCATTTGGCTTGAAAGATGAACCAGCTCACTTCCAAAGGATGGTGGAAAAAATATTTCAAGAGGAAATATTGGAAGGCTGGATGGTAGTATACATTGAAGATATCACCATATACTAAGAGGAATGGGAAGAACATGTGAAATACATAGACAGATTCGTGTTTAAGTTCAAGTCAAAAACTCTGAAATATTTATTTAAGAAGTGTAGTCTGGACCAACAGGAACCATTGGCAATGGGGCATAAAGTATCAGGCCTTATCCTGGCCATAGAACAAAATAAAGATGCATAAGTAATGCAGAAGCCAGTACCAAAGAGCATCAAATAAATGCAATCTTTCCTTGGGCTTTCAAACTACTGCAGTAACAACATCAAAATGCTTTCCCACATATCTAGTAGCTTATACAAGTCATGTTCAAAAGATGTAGCTTATGAGATTACCAAGGAGAGGTGGGATGCTTATGAGAGGATAAACCATGAACTCACCAATGCACCTGTCAGTATGCTACCAGTCTTTGAACTAACATTAAAGATGTACATAGATGAAAAGTTTAGTAAAGGTTTGGTAGAAGCCCTGAACAAAAGAAAAATTGTGGATGGTGAACCTAGAGAAGGATTAATTTTTTATATCTCCAGGAAGCTGAAATATTTAGAAACCAGGTATGGAGTAAGACAGAAAGAATTTTTATGTCTGGTATGGGCTCTAGAAAAACTACATTGTTATTGGGAGGTTTTAGCCTTTTAATTATACACAGACTGCACTTCACTCAAGTATTTGCTCAACATTAAGACTACTTATAGGCACATGTTGTGGTGGAAAACAGCCATCCAAGAGTATAGGGACAATATGACCACCATATACAAAGAAGGGAAAAGACACACTAGTGCAGTTGGCCTCAGTAGATGGTCATTGGACAACGCCAAGAGAAATACAGTCTATGACTCTTAAGTAGCTGCTGAATTTACTATCCGTTTCATGGAATTAGATGAGATGAGAAATTCAAATTCTCCAAATGGGCACCTGAAAGTAGTACCCCAGATACTGAACATATTAAACCAGAAGAGACAGAGACACCCATATTAGGGATAAGCTCTTGTGAAGTCCACAATGAATGTTTCAATTTAGCTAAAAGATTTTGCAATCCTTTGAGATAGGACCATATATCCTAGAAGGTCGCAAACCAACTATAAAATATTTATTTTGATAATAAGTAAAAATTCCAGAAAACGGCATAAAACCTTGCTTATATCAGAAACCAATCAATGAAGAAGTGAAAAAAAGTACACATTTGGATTCCCCATGAGAAAATACACATATTACCTTTTTATTTAATATCTTAAAATTCAATACTTTCTGAGATAACATGAATATATGCATTTTTATGATCAGCACATATATTCATGGCTTTCAGCTCATATCTTTTGAATTATGCATGAAAGGGAGTTAAGCCAAAAATAAATTTAACACCAAATTACTGCAAGAATGTGTATATAAGATTTATGTGGATAGTTGTAAACAGGGTTACAAATGACAAGGGTCTATTGATCAAAATACTTGTAGCTGTTGACCACTTTGTTGTGAAAGTGGTCCGAACCTAAACAAAGCTGAATATTTGGATTCTAATAGCTTATAAATGAATAGATATGAGGTTGGTTGATTATATTCAAGGTAAAACCCCTTGAAATCATGGTTTGAAGTTGAAAATAGTAAATTTCAACAGACGAGAGGATTGACAAGAAAAATCATAAAAAATAGAGCTTTGATGATATAATTGAATTCTCTGGGAATCTTAGTAAATACATGTCAAGACTACATAATTCACTCTCTGAATGGCTGTAGCATATATAGCTCAAAAGGTATAAGTAATCAAAACTTAAGCTTAAAATTGATCATTTATGACCACTCACTGTAATCTTATTTTAAGTTTTAAAGTCAGATAAGTGATACAAATGGTGAATATCAACATATTATGAGTAAAACTAATAAGATCCACAAAGCGTAGACTTCTGAAAACCCAATGATTTCAGCAAGCTTAGATCTACATTGATAACTCTAAATAATGGAATAATAATGAGAGAAGATGGGTTAATTATGATGTAATCATCACTAAACCTTGAAATACTTATCAATTCCAGTGGATACCATCATTAAAAATCCAATAGAAGTGTAAGGTGTGGGTATGAAACTTTGATTAAAAATCAAGTACTTTTCCTGTCCTCAAAATTTGTATAAGGTAAAATTCAGTTAAAAATAGTAAGAAATATTATTTTTAAGAGAAAACACGCCAATTTTATTGTTTATAACTTTATTAGTATAAAACAATAATATTATAAAAATTTATTGTTTTACCAACAATAAAAATTTATCCAAAAAATACTCTACAAGAGATATTTTAAGGCTACAAAAGAAATTTCTTCAAGAGCAATTTCAATTGGAATTAATTGAGCAAAGAACTGCAAGCAATTAATTAAAGAACAGAGTCTTTAAAAAGAATATTAAAGAGAAAACACGCCCAAAAGTGACCAGAGTGAATTTGGAAACAAAGTGACAAAGTTTACAGTGATGAAAGATGCTTTAATTCACTTTTGGGGTGGTTCAGGGGTAAAAATGATTATAAGAGTTACAAACAATGATTATAATGATTTTTTCACGTGGTTAAAAGGTTCAAAATGATTAAAAAAGGGTGGTTGGAATCTTTTATTGATTGGTTTAACAGCTTTAAACTAATTAATAAAAGGAAAAAGATTCTAACATGAAGAGAAAAGTGGGGCAAAGAAGACATTCTTTTATAGCCATCAATTCTCTTACTCCAAAAGTAAAATTTACTCTTGTCAGTCGTGAAAAACAGTCTGACAACAGAAAAGCCAATTATGGCATCATTGAACCCTGGTTTAGACCAAAAAAGGGCTGGTTTAAGCCATTTTTAGCCATTTTTAGCCATTTTAGACCCTTAAATCAGCCATTACTATAGCAATACCAGGCCTAGAGCCCTCAAAACACGTCAGAATGTCTGTCAGAGGCGTAGAAACCGGTTAAAACTGTTTTTACTATGATTGTTTTATCTTAAGGGTAGTTTTACCCTCTTGGCAACAGCTAAAACTACCCCAGTTGGTATCAAAACCTCATCATCAATTGAGTTCACAGACCCTGTAACTCAATTCCAGGCCAAAAGTGATGAACTTTTGCGTGAATTTTGACATCCCACGCCTGTCAGCAAGGATTTTGGGGGTCTAGCTCCCCCTTAGAGCTGGAGTTCCTTTTCCCCCTCAAATTTAATCTTTCCAATTTATTTTTCCTTTAATTCCTCATCATGTATTATACTTATAATTTACATATGTAATTTAATTCAATTGTACAGTACAATACAGTAATAATTGACACCTCATATGTAAATCAAAGTTCACTTATGTAATACACGCGCACATTTTGACATTTCAATTGAATTCAATTGAAAATACTTTAATTCCTCATAACTTCTAAACTAAACACAACACCTCAATTTTAACACAAAAATTGATGGTTAACACCACATGTGTTGTGAATTAAATTAAGGTTTTGAGGATTTTCAACTTTTGTATTGAAAATACTAAAAACTTAATTTAAGCTTATTTAGAGTTGAGTTACAAGAATTTCACTCAGAGGTGACCCCACCTGATTTTTTATGAGGAATCCAATGGTGAAATAAATTTTATGTGTTTATTTATTGGATAAAAAGTTATGATAATTTTTATATAACTTTTTTCCAAATTTATTTATTTTTTCACAATTTTGTTAAAATTTTATTTTTACTTAATTTTTTCAAGTATAAAAGTAATTTTATACTTACAAAATTTAATGTATTTTTTTATTTTTAAATTGTAATTAATTTTTTATTTTTAATATAATTTTATATTTATATTTTGATTTTTATTTTAATAATATAAATAAATTTATTTTATTTATATTAATATGTTATTTTTTATATTTGTGGTCTTTTGGGTATATGAAATTACCTCTAAGGCTCACATTCCCTCCCCCTAAAAAGAATATTACTTTGTAATATTGGTGTTTCTAGTGTGTCTGAATCTCCTCAGGAGTTTGGTAGCTTCTGGTATATCTTTTTCTTCTAACCATTCATCTTCACAAGTTGGGTCACTGTACCTAACAAGGTATTCCCTTACTTTCTTGGTTCTTAATTTCCTTTCTTTAAGAACTTTGGTTATTTTCTTAGTACCAGATGTCTCAATAGGAGGTATAACTTGGGGAACCTTATTCCTCAAGGGAAATTTCTCAGCATCACTAGATTTATATGGTTTTATCAAGCTCACTGGAAATGTAGGATGCTTATTGCTAAGCTCTTCAGATAACTCTACTTCAACAGCATTTTCTCCATGGAGGGCTTTAATCACAAAAGGTCCTGCAAAGGAGTCTTTCAGCTTTTTACATCCTTTGATGTTATTGAAGTTAGTGGTGGATACAAGAACTAGGTCCCCCACTTTGAAATCTGGAGTTGCATGTGATGTATCCCATTTGTCTTTAGCATATGCAAAAGAGTCCTCCATGCATCTCACTGCATGCCTTCTAGCTTTGTCTAGCATTCCTTTGAAGCTAGCAGCTGTGGGATGTATTTCAATTAAGTCTTTCCTCAAGGAATCTTGGGGTAACTTGGGGTTCCATCCTTTTTCTAGAATAGCAGGAGTCTGATTGGTACTGGCATGGATTGATGTTTTATATGCCAATTCCAGTGCTGGCAACAGAGTACACCAATCATGGGTAAATCCATCACAATCTTTGAATTCAAGGCCATATGCACAAAATCTTCTCACCATGTCCTCTAAGGTTTGGATCATTCTTTCAGCCAAGCCATCAGTTTGTGGGTGGTAGGCTGTAGAGAAAGACAGTTTAGTGCCAAATAATTGGTGAAGATTTGTCCATAGTGCTGAAGTGAATTTGGGATCTCTATCACTGATGATATTTGTAAATATCCCAGTCCATGACACTACTCTATTCCATATCAGAAGAGCTGTATCCATTGCTGTATCATCTTTGTGACATGGTAAAAAGATTGGAGTTTTACTGAATCTGTCCACAATTACTAGGCAAGCATTATAGCTTCTGTCACCTCCTGGTGGTAGGCCAGTTACCCAATCCATATGGATAATTTCCCAAGGTCTGCTTGGTTCTTGGATTTTCATCATATTTCCAAGTCTCTTGCCAGTGGATTTATTTGCCTTTTGGCATCTGTCACAGGTTTTGCAATACTCTGCAACATCCTTTTGCCACATTGGCCACCATATGCAGGTCTTCACTTTCTCTCTTGTTCTGTCTTCAGAAGGATGTCCTGAAAAGGGACTATCATGGCATTCTTTCAGTACAAGATTGATTAGTGACCTGTCCACAACTGTCATAACACATGTGTGTTTTGTTCTGTGGTAAATTATACCATCTAGTAGGTGAAATCTTCCTTCATCATAAGATTTTTTCCATACTTCATCCAAGGCATGTGTAAGAGAGTTGTCCTTACAGTTCCTGTTAAGTAATTGGCATAAGATGCTACAATTCTTATCTTGAGTGTAACTGTTTCTGACTTCTTCAAAGAAGGTGGTGTTTAAGTCTGTAACACTTATCCCTTCTATTGGAATTTGTGGGGAGGCTTCTTCTGGTACATAAGCAGGATTATCAATATCATTTGGTAATGGCCATCTGCTTAGTCCATCTGCATTTTTATGAATATTGCCATCTTTGTGAACAATAGTCATATTGCCCCTATATTCTTGTATGGCTATTTGCCATCTAAGCATATGTCTGTTGGGTGTTTTCATGTTCAGAAGTGATTTAACAGCGGTACAATCTGTTATTACTTCAAAGACACATCCTTCTAGAAAGTAATTTAGCTTTTCCAGAGCCCAAACAAGGCATAAACACTCCATCTGACTTGCTCCATATCTGGCTTCAGTTGGTTTGATTTGCCTAGATATGAAACATATGGGTCCTTCTACAGGTTTATCATTTATAATCTGAACTTGGTGAAGTGCAGCACCTAGCCAATCTCCTGATGCATCAATATAAAGCTTAAAGGGCAGCTTAAAGTCTGGCATCAGTAAGAGTGGAGCAGTGGTCAAGGCTTGTCTCAAAGATTCAAAGGCTTTTACTCTGTCAACTGTCATTTCAAAGACTGTGTCTTTGTCACATAGCTTATAAAGAGGTCTTGCTATGGATGCAAAATCTTTAATGTGTTGCCTGTAATACCCTGCAAAACCCAAAAATGATTGAATTTCTTTTTTGTTTTGAGGCATGGGTTTAAGCAGTACTGCTGCAACTTTGTTTTTGTCAATTCCAAGAGATAAACCAGATACTACATGCCCTAGTGCTTTAAGCTCTTTAAATCCAAAATGGCATTTCTTTAAAGAAATTTTCATATTGACAGATTGAATTTTTGTCAAAACCCTGGACAATCTGTACATATGTTCTTCCCAAGTTTTGGAGCAGACTATAATGTCATCAGTGTAAATGATTAACCATCCTTCTGAAAGTTCTTCAGGGAAGATTTCATTCATCATTCTTTGGAAGTGTGAAGGTGCATTTTTGATACCAAAAGGCATTCTTAAATATTCATAAACTCCACAATGAACAATGATTCTCAAATACTTCCTTGCTCTTGGTGTTACCACATTCTGATGAAATCCCTTAAGAGCATCCATAGTGCTTATATATACTGCTTGAGATATTTGAGGGAGGGCAATCTGGATCTTTGGAATTGGGTATCTGTCTGGAACAGTATAAGTGTTCAGAGCTCTAAAGTCCCCAACCATTCTAGATTTTCCATTATGCCAAGCCACTATGACTGGTGTAGTTATTTCTACTTCTTCATTGTGGCCTACTTTCCTTATTACACCAAGGTCTAAAAGTTCTTTAATATGGCTTTCTAGTGCTTCTCTTGATTTTGGACTTGCTGGATATGCAGGTCTTCTTAAGAGTGGTGGATAAGGTCTCTCAATATTAAGGATAATATCAACTTCATGACCAATAATTGCCCCTAGGGGTTCTTTATCTGAGGCAAATGCTTCTTTATGGTCATATAAAAGAGAAAAGAGTTCATTTTCTTGTTTATCACTCAAATGAAGGCTTATTTCAGCTTCATTTAAGTGTTCAGACTTGAATTTCTCTAACTCTAAGTTGACTGGTGATACCTTGTTTACTGTAATTTGTCTTTTAAATGGTAAAAAGGCAAATTTTTGGCGCTTATTGTCTCCAATAGTAAAGTATCTGTCTTTGTTGTTGTGTAAATCTATGCCATACATGATTAAATAATCATTTCCCAATATGAAATGGGTACTAGAGCAATTTTCCATAACAACAAATTCAACAGTGATTCTTAAATTTCCATTGATATGTGGAAATATGACACTAGCCTCAAATATTCCCAATGCTTTCATTGGGTTACTTGCACTGTTGAATTTTATGCCATCAATTGGCAATAATTGATCTTCAAAGTTTGGTACACAAGTTTTAAGAAAAGATTTACCAACACAAGAGCAGAAGGCTCCTGGGTCAAGCAAACGTTTAGTGGGTTTGTTGTCAATCACCACTTCTGTTATACAGGAGTTATCAGCTGTATAACCTTTTCCTCTGTTTGGTTTGGTTTTCATGAGTTGTGCATCTTGGATTTTTGATAAATCAAGTTGACCATTGCTTAATTGTGGCAAGTGGGAATATGATTCCATGATGTCAAAAGTGGAATTGATATTTTCTATATCTTTTGAAGATTCAGAAAATATGGATGACTTGTCATCTGAATTTTCTTCAATTATGTCATCTTTTTCAACATCAGGTTCTTTCTCCACATCAATTTCATTGATTTTCCCTCTCTTTGGACATGTATTGGCTAAATGAGTGGTGCTTTGGCAAATATGGCACTTTCTGACTGTATCTGCAGATTTATTTTTAATATTATTAGAGTTTTCTTTGGGGTTTTTGTCCACAGAATCCTTCCAAGGTGTATTAAACCTTGTTTTGAGATTCACCCTACTGGAACCAATTCTGGTTCTTGTGGTTACTTCCTCTAATATATTGATAATGTCTTCTGCTGAAGATTGTTCAGTAGTCCTGCTCTTGACAGCATGCTCTAAGTCACCTCCACATTGTCTTAGAATTTTTCTATGAATCATAAATTCTGACATGTCAGGGTATAATGCTGTTAACCTGTCCTTTTGTTGACAAAACCATGGTAAGGCTTTGTCTTTATCAGCATTAAATTTGGCGGATTCAAAGGCTGTTTCAACTTTAAACCTCCATGCATCATTGGCCCATTTGTTGACAATTTGGGTTTTCCACCAAGTCCAACTCTGGTGTCCATGTGCTTGTCTCAATTTGATATACCATCTGTGAGCTGATTTGGTAAACAAGGTGTTAAACCTGGCTGTCACCAATCTGTCTGGTAATTCAAAATCTTCTTTGATCATGTCAATACCTCTGATAAATTCCATATGGTCATATTCTCCTTCACCACTGAAGTGAGGCCATTCCTTAAGTTTGGGAACTTCTTTTAATAGTGCTTGGCCCATTGATGGTTCCAAGTTATGAAAAGAGGTAGAAAATTCATCTTTTAACTGTGAATTTTCTCCATCCAATACTTGTGGATTGGGAATTCTTGCACCCTCATTCTGGTTCAGAGGTGTAGACATTCTTGGTAAGGTGTTTAGCAGTTGTTCAATATCATTCATTTTACTGTTGTTACACCTTTGAGAATTTTTTAACTCATGTTGTAAGCTTTGTATAGAGTCTATGAAATTCTTTTTATGTTCATCCTCTTTATATGTAAGCTCATTCCATAACTCTGTTTGTCTAGTATTATCAGATATAACTTCATTCAATTTCATTGTTAATTTTGATATTTCCTCTTTTGAGGTATCAAAATCCTTTTTCAAGGCAATTGTATTTGTCTTTACTTCAGCAAGTTCTTTTGAAACATAATCCAGAGTCTTTTTATTGTCCTCTTTGATAGTACTAATGGCATGTTTTATTCTTGTCTCAATTATGTCATCAATATTGAGTTTAGAATATTTTTCTGTTAATTCTTTAATAATTGCAGATTGTTCATTTATCTTAATTCCAAAAGAAGTATCATTATTGGAAGTTTTAATTGTTCTTAAAACCTTTTCAAAACACATAAGTGTTTCATTGATTTGGCACAGGCTCAAGTTGTTTGTTTTAATGTTGTTACAAATGGATTCATTTTTATCAGAAAGATGTTTTTTCACGTCCTTTATAGCATCATACAACTCTGGGATGGAATCAAATATATCAGAAATCATTTCTGGAACTTTAATCTGGCTTCCTCCTTCTTTTGTAATTCCATCATGGTTCTGGCCATCTGAAATACATTTTCCATGGCATCCTGCTGAATCTTTGGGATCCTGTAGCCCTGGCTGTAAGGTTTTGGAGCTTGTGCCTTCCCTTTGCCCTTGTTTGGAGTTTGTGGCTGCTTTCTCACGTTGAAATTGCTGCTGCTGGCCACTGGGGCTGTTTTTGGCACTGGTTTTGGTGGTGGAGGGTTGTTTTTCCTCCATTCCAGTGTCAAAAGCATCATGTTTTTCTTCTCCATCAATGGATGCCATCCATTGAGCAATTTGCAAGTGTTGGGATGGCCCAAGAATTTTCTTACTGTCAGGTAAGAATTCATGCAATTCTTCCACAGGTCTGCAAGGATCTGGTACTCTTTGAATTGAAGTGCATTGTTGTATGCACTGTGGCTGGCTTTGTATATGTCCACAGAGGCTTGTTGTGGCGGTGTCAGCTCTTTTTGAAGGTAAAATGGTATTATCAGCTTCAGAATGACCCAATTTAGTTGTTTGGAAGTCATCAACTGACCCTTTTCCTTCTGTACCTGATTGGCCTCTGCCATAATCACGTCTATTACCTTTTTGGGAGCTGCTTGAGGGGTTGTAGCTGGCTCCTGACCTGGTTGAAGGCATAATTATGGTTAAAAAAGGTTTAAAATAGTATTTTTACGTCAAAAACTTACTATTGGCCAAATTTTTAGCTTTCTGAAGTGTATTACTTATATCCAAGTTAATTAATTCAGAAGATATTGGTTCAGGTTGATTATTTTGAGTCATAATAACAGTACTATTATGATCAGAATTAACAGTACTGGCAGGGATAATGCTGGTTACTGTTGAGGCTGTTTCAATGTTTTCTTGTCTTACCACGTTGTCAGACACTAAAATTAATGAAAAAGCCAATTAATTAAGTAAAAAAAAGGTTATTTCAAAAAAGAAATAAAAATATAAACCTCACTTATAATATGAAAAAAAAATTATTTTTTAAGGATTTTTTGGATTAGAAGTATTTTTTATATGTTTTTAAATTTTTCAATATAAGAAAAAAGATTTAAAAAGAGTAAAAAAATATGTCACAGGTAAAATATCACGGCTGGGCCCCCAAATGTAAGGTGTGGATATGAAACTTTGATTAAAAATCAAGTACTTTTCCTGTCCTCAAAATTTGTATAAGGTAAAATTCAGTTAAAAATAGTAAGAAATATTATTTTTAAGAGAAAACACGCCAATTTTATTGTTTATAACTTTATTAGTATAAAACAATAATATTATAAAAATTTATTGTTTTACCAACAATAAAAATTTACCCAAAAAATACTCTACAAGAGATATTTTAAGGCTACAAAAGAAATTTCTTCAAGAGCAATTTCAATTGGAATTAATTGAGCAAAGAACTGCAAGCAATTAATTAAAGAACAGAGTCTTTAAGAAGAATATTAAAGAGAAAACACGCCCAAAAGTGACCAGAGTGAATTTGGAAACAAAGTGACAAAGTTTACAGTGATGAAAGATGCTTTAATTCACTTTTGGGGTGGTTCAGGGGTAAAAATGATTATAAGAGTTACAAACAATGATTATAATGATTTTTTCACGTGGTTAAAAGGTTCAAAATGATTAAAAAAGGGTGGTTGGAATCTTTTATTGATTGGTTTAACAGTTTTAAACTAATTAATAAAAGGAAAAAGATTCTAACATGAAGAGAAAAGTGGGGCAAAGAAGACATTCTTTTATAGCCATCAATTCTCTTACTCCAAAAGTAAAATTTACTCTTGTCAGTCGTGAAAAACAGTCTGACAACAGAAAAGCCAATTATGGCATCATTGAACCCTGGTTTAGACCAAAAAAGGGCTGGTTTAAGCCATTTTTAGCCATTTTTAGCCATTTTAGACCCTTAAATCAGCCATTACTATAGCAATACCAGGCCTAGAGCCCTCAAAACACGTCAGAATGTGTGTCAGAGGCGTAGAAACCAGTTAAAACTGTTTTTACTATGATTGTTTTATCTTAAGGGTAGTTTTACCCTCTTGGCAACAGCTAAAACTACCCCAGTTGGTATCAAAACCTCATCATCAATTGAGTTCACAGACCCTGTAACTCAATTCCAGGCCAAAAGTGATGAACTTTTGCGTGAATTTTGACATCCCACGCCTGTCAGCAAGGATTTTGGGGGTCTAGCTCCCCCTTAGAGCTGGAGTTCCTTTTCCCCCTCAAATTTAATCTTTCCAATTTATTTTTCCTTTAATTCCTCATCATGTATTATACTTATAATTTACATATGTAATTTAATTCAATTGTACAGTACAATACAGTAATAATTGACACCTCATATGTAAATCAAAGTTCACTTATGTAATACACGCGCACATTTTGACATTTCAATTGAATTCAATTGAAAATACTTTAATTCCTCATAACTTCTAAACTAAACACAACACCTCAATTTTAACACAAAAATTGATGGTTAACACCACATTTGTTGTGAATTAAATTAAGGTTTTGAGGATTTTCAACTTTTGTATTGAAAATACTAAAAACTTAATTTAAGCTTATTTAGAGTTGAGTTACAAGAATTTCACTCAGAGGTGACCCCACCTGATTTTTTATGAGGAATCCAATGGTGAAATAAATTTTATGTGTTTATTTATTGGATAAAAAGTTATGATAATTTTTATATAACTTTTTTCCAAATTTATTTATTTTTTCACAATTTTGTTAAAATTTTATTTTTACTTAATTTTTTCAAGTATAAAAGTAATTTTATACTTACAAAATTTAATGTATTTTTTTATTTTTAAATTGTAATTAATTTTTTATTTTTAATATAATTTTATATTTATATTTTGATTTTTATTTTAATAATATAAATAAATTTATTTTATTTATATTAATATGTTATTTTTTATATTTGTGGTCTTTTGGGTATATGAAATTACCTCTAAGGCTCACAAGAAGCCTTCTGGACTCTATGAGGGAGTAATTTGCTATAAATAAAGCTTCTTTTCCTCTATTTCCCCCTCAGATGCATCAAAAACATTAAAAATATTAAATCCAAAGGTAATAGCTTTATTATTTTCATAAAATCCTATTATATTACTTAATACTCAAGTTCATCTTGATATTAATTATCAATTTTGATGTGATGACACCAATATTTAATTGTTTTTGTTGACCTCTCTCTAAAATCTCTAATTCAATGTAAAATAAAGAATATTTGGAATATCTTCCATTTTTATTTGTAAATACAATTTGAATCAGATTTATTTACATTATTTGGAATAAGTTTATGTAAAATGTTTATATCAAGTGTTAAAAGTAGGTTTTTTGTTTTATAATAATTTCTCTTATTATTGTTAATATTTCTTTTATTAATATAAATACTATTTATATTAATATATAGCTTTAGTATTGGTAATATCACTGTTATAAAGATTTTTTTATTATTAAATAACAATTCTTTGTGAATTCATTATTTGTTTGTAACAATAATAAATTTCCATAAATATATTAATTATTGAATATTAACATATATATTGACATCATATTATTTCTATATTATAATTGATATTATTTGATTTATTTAATTGATATAAACATTTTTACACCATAATTCCTTTTTTTTGTTATTCTAATTCTTCTTCACCTTCTTTATTACTTCAATAAGGACATTTAGAGTACAATAAGTAAGATATTAGTAATATTTACTTGTTGTTTCATGGTCAAACCTTAAACATTTTATGCAAAACACAAAAGTTGTAAAATATCTGTGTGCCTTTGACATATGACCACATATCCAAAAAGGTCACAAGAAAAACTTTACAATAATTATCCCTCTAAATCATTATCTTAAAGTAAGTAAAAATACCATAAAAAGGCATAAATGCTGAATTAATTTAGAATATAATGAATAGAAAAGTCAAATTAATAGAGCCATGAGATTACTCATGATAAAAAACACATAAATTGTTATTATGGCATATCTGTAAAGTCAATAACTAATGAGTAATAAGTAAAAATGCCACAAAAAGACATAAATTCTTATTTATCTCAGAAACAAATGAAAGGAAATGTAAAACAAACTTGTAAGGTGAGACTATGAAACAATAAGTAAAAATTACTAATTTATTACTTATTGTACTCTGAATGTCCTTATAATTGAAATAAATAAGATTAAAATAATAATAATAATAAAGAAATATTATCATTATGGTTTAAAAATATTATATTATTAAATAAATATAATAATATAATTAATATTATATAAAATTATAATATTAAAAATAATATATTAATATAAAATAATTAATATATTATAAAACTCTTTATTATTGTTACCAACAAATAATAAAGGCGTAAAAAATTGTTTTTTATAAATAAAAAACAATTAATAACAATAATATTACCAATATTAAAGTTATATATTAATATAAATACTATTTATATTAATTAAGAATTATTAAGAGTAATAATAAGAGAGAAATTATTATAATAAGATGAAATAACCTACTTTTAAAACTTAAAATAATAATTTTGAAATATTTTACGCCAAAAGAATATAATACAACTTTTTCAAATTGTATTTACAATAAAAATAAAGAAAATTTACTAAAATTCTTGATTTTACGTGGAAATGAGTTTATAGAGAGATTTATGACAAAAACAATTAAAGAATTGATTTAATCACACAAAAGTGGTGATTAATAATAAGATGGTCTTTGGTCTTTAATAATATAAGAGTTTTATATATAAAGAATAAAGAAATTACCTTTTATTTAATTGATTTAATGTTTTTGATGCGTCTGAGGGGAAAATAGAGTGAAAAGAGCTCTATTTATAGTAAATACCTCCCTCCTAGAGTCCAACAGGCTTCTAGTAGACGTGTACTGATCATATCCACTGGAATTGATCAATATTTTAAGGTTTGAGGGTGATTACATCATGATCAAACCATCTTACATCATTATTACACCATTATTTAAAGTTATCACTATAACTTTAAGTTTAATGACATCAGAGGCTTGGCAGAACCCCAAATTTCTTGGATTTTATTAGTTTTAATCATAAACTAATAGTATTCACCAATTGTATCACTCTTATGACTGTTAAACTTAATTTAAGGTTACAGTAGGTGATCATAACTGCTCAATTTAAGCTCAAACTTTGATCTTCAATACCTATTAAGATTTACAGGCTACAGCAATTCAGAGAGTGAATTCTGATAGCCTGGCGGCATAACCTTATTATGCTGCCAAGAGCCTTTCATTACATCATCAAAATCTAATTTTGATGATTTTTCTTGTAACTCATCTTTTCTGTCGAAATTCAATATTTTAAACTTCAAACCTTGATTTCAGGGGGTTATACCCTGAATTTAATAATACAAATTACATCATTCTTCACGAATGAACTAGTAGAATCCAACTGTATCCTTTTTTTTAAGTTTGGACCACTTTCACAACAAAGTGGTCAACAGCTCTGTTGATTTTTATCAATATTTCATCATAGGTTTTAACCTTGTTTATAATTTGTAAAATAAAGTTCATATCTGTGTTCTTACAGTAATTAAGTGGTAACTTTATTTTTGGTTCATCATTCTATCATGTATAGTTTAGAAGATATTAGCTATGATCCTTGAATATATGCGTTGACCAAAAAAGTGCATATATTCAGGATAATTCCTTAAGTATTGACTTTGGAAATTATCTTATTAATTGTTTTATGTGTGGAGTTTTGTGGGGAATCCACTGGTACAATTTATTTCACATGTTGTCTCATTGGTTTCTGAGATAAATAGGATTTTATGGTTTTTATAAGGTATTATACCTTATAATTCATTAAATATTGACTTTACAGATATGCCATAAAAATGGTATATGTGTATTTTTCCATGAGGAATCCAATGGTATAATTTATTTTACATGTTGATTCATTGGTTTTTAAGTTAAACCAATTTTTGTACCAATTTATGGTATTTTTTGTATATTTAAGTAATTATTTTTAATGTATAATTATTCTAAGTGATTTTAATATAACTATATTAAAGGTATAATTTTTCTTAATCTTTTCTGTGACCTTATTGGGTATGTGGTCATATCTCAAAGGCTCACAAAACTACACCATTGCATTTCCCATGAAAAACTATACATAAAATAATCTTATTTCATTTCTCTCAAGTTAATACTTAAGGAATTAAGCTGAATATATGCACTTTTATGATCAGTGCATACATTCATGGATTTTAGCTAATATCTCCTGAAATATGAATGATAAAGAGTTAAACCAAAAACAAATTAACACCTAATTACTGTAAAAATACAGATATGAGCCCTATTTGACAAGCTATAAACAAGGTAATAATGTGTAAGGGTTTATTGCACAAAATTGCTAGAGCTGTTGACCAGTTTGCTGTGAAAGTGGTCCAAAGTTAAAATTAAGTGGAAATTCAGGTTCCAATAGCTCATAAGTGAAGAATAATGTATTTCATATCACAATATTCAAGGTAAAACCCCCTGAAATCATGGTTTGAGGTTTAAAATGTTGAATTTCAACAGAAAAGATGAGCTACAAGGAAAATCATCAAAAATAGATTTTTGATGATGTAATAAAATGCTCTTGGAAGCTTAATGAGGACATGCGAAGATATCAGAATTCCCTCTCTGAATGGATGTAGCGTGTATAATTTCAAAAGTATTAATGATCAGATTTTAAGCTTAAAATTGATCATTTATGATCACTTGCTGTAATCATATTTTAAGTTTAACAGTTATATAAAGGATTCAACTAGTGACCACTATTATATTATGATTAATACTAATAAAATCAACAAATTTCAGGCTTCTTCCAAGCCTATGATGTCATCAAACCTAGAGCTATAGTGATAACTCTAAATAATGGTATAATAATAAGATAAGATGGTTTGATTATGATGTAATCATCACTAAACCTTAGAATACTGATCAATTCCAGTGGATACCATCATTACACGTCTACTGGAAGCCTGTAAGACTCTAGAAGGGAGGAACTTACTATAAATAAAGCTCTTTTTTACTCTATTTCCCCCTCAGACCCATCAAAAACAATAAAACATTGAACAAAAATGTAAAATCTTCATTCTTTACATATAAATCATTTATATTATCAAAAGCCAAAGTTGATATTTATTATAATCATCAATATTGACTTGAATACTCCATTTTTTTAATTGTTTTTGTTATATTTCTCTATAATCTTATTTTCCATGTAAAACTAAAATATTTGTAGTTTCTCTTATTCTATTTTCTAAATACAATTTTATTAATTTGTATTTACATTTTTTGGTGTAAAACCGGTTCAAAATTATTATATTAAGTGTTAAGTGTAAGGTTATTTCCTCTTTCATAAGAATTTCTCTTTATTATTACTTTTAATAATTTATATATTAGTATAAATAGTATTTATATTAATATTGGTAATATTATTGTTATTAATTCTTTTTATTATTAAAAAAAACATTTTTTACTCTTTTATTATTTTTTGGTAACAATAATAAAGAGCTTTAAATATATGAATTATTTAATAATATTATAATTGTACACCATAATTATAGTAATTATTTATCATTATAATTATTCTTTATTTCATTCCCTAAATTAATAAGGAAATTAATAGTCCAATAAGTGAAATATTTGTAATGTTTACTTATTGTTTCATATTTAAACCTTACATTTGGGGGCCTGGCAGTGATTTTGACTTAAAGACCTTTAAAAACATTCAAATTGGGTTTATCCAGTAATAAATTATATTTATAATTATAAAACTATATAATAATTTTATATTTATTGATTCTAAGAGCTATTGAGGCATTTGGAAAGCAATTGTACTGTCTTACACATGGTTTTCACATCCTTAGACTTGCAAGAACTTTCTTTGAGTGACTCTAGAGATTAAGAAAGATATTCATAAATTAAAAACAAATTTACATTATAAATTAATTTCAAAAGAATCATTTAAATTTTATTTTATTCTTTAAAAATAAAAATATAAAAATAATAAAACACCAATAAAAAAAGGTGATTTTATTCTTTTGGATCATTTCTTTTATTCATTTTATTCTTTAAAAGATATAAAAGAAGGTTCTACATGGAAAGTGCCATATCTTATCAAAAATAACACTTTTTAAAAAAGATTTATATTTTTTTGTCTTTTTAGTGTTTTCAGACAACATAGCAGAGGCTAATCAAATCACTGTTTAGAGATTGGTGGAAGAAACTTGTCCAAGTTCTCCAAAACCAATTGTCAATAAGAAAAATAAAGATAAGGAATTACTCTTTCCATGCCCCACTATTCAGTACTCTGAAGGTGAGTACCCCCCTTTTAATTGCCATAAAAGATTATTTGTGTTCTGAAATCTTTTGTTTTCTTGAATTTTTAATATGACTACTAGAAGAGGATCCCAATACTCCAACCAATCAGATAAAGGTGGACACAGAAGTAGAGTTGATCCCTCAAAAGGGAAAAGAAAGGGAAAAATCCCCAGTGGAACAGAATCCACACAAGGAAATGCCAGCTTATAAGATCTTTCTGAGCATAAAACTTAGTGTTTACCCCTCATCAAGAATATTTGGCTTGCATTACAGACCCATTATGTGGGTCTTTTGTTGAGAGTTCAAAAGAGGAATATTCAATTCTACAAACTTCAAAAATGTGGCACAATTGGATCAAAAGAAACCATACTATTACCCTCTAAGTAAGAAGGGAAATCTGTAATATTTTTTCACCTCCCATCTAGCTTTTACAGCTTTTATGAGAGAATTGTAAGGTAAGATATTTTGTGAAAAGGCTAATGAAGGGCTAAATAAAAATACAAATATCATATCAGTATCTCACACAGATTGTGATCCTTGAGGTATATTTTACATACCCAAATAGGCCACAATTATCTTAAAAATGAATTTTGAATTATGCATAACTCATAAGTCAAGCATATATCCAAAATTCATCATTTGTCATTTCAGAAAAGATGAATAACTATTTATTGAGTAAGTAAATCCATGGATTTAAGACCAAATTTGGATTCTACACAAAAATTCATCTAGGGTAACTCCATAGAGTGAATAAGCTCAAATTAACTCTTTGAGGTGGTAAAATGGAAAATACTTCAATACCACATCATCAATACCACATAAAAGATCCATGAAAATGTTTGTTTTTCTTAATTTCATGCCAAAATAATGGGAATGTGAAAAATCCCATGTTACATATACACTAAGAATAGTGTTATGCATGTTTTGAGCACTTAATATCATGGTATTCTTACATGGACTTTTGGTACACCCATAGTGGATATCTCACTAAGCGTAAATTTCTATTTTGACGTGAAAAATAGGCAAGGGGGACAAAAGACATCAAAGAGAGCCAGGGTACCCAACTTCCGAGGCCTCAGAGGCATGGACAGCTCCAAAGCTTGGATCTATGGCTGATCTTGGCCTAATTGGTAAACTAAAACCTTTTGGTAACTTGGTTACCATGTTACAGCTACAGTAAAACTTAAGAAAATAGCAAATAACCTGCTATTTTGACGTGCCAAGGAGGTAAAAAGCTACTTAGACTCCTGTAACCATGTCTATTCTTAATGACTTTTCTTGGATAAATCCCAAAAGAGTAATTAAAACCCTTTTTGGAATTGTATCCATTGATTTACCTCATAGAAACCAGTGAAACACTGATATTTGCAATTCTACATAGAAATGAGGTAAGAACTTCAAAAATTCATTAAAAATACAATTCTTGATTAATCTTTCTGAATCCTTCAGGACTAATGGAGAACTGTATGATCTATGGTACAACCAAAAAGAATTACAGTTTTACTAGTAAGATTAAAAGGTTTACTTACAGTCCATTTTTGACTATTCTACTTGGAACACTGAATCTTCAAAAATTCACAGTAATTACAACCTAGGATGAAATTGGAAATAACATTGATAACTTTGAGAAATCAATGATTATTTTGGAATAAAAGCAGATTTACAGATGTTACACTTTTTATTCTTAACCATATTGGGGTTGGCAGTCATGTAAAAGCATTAATTAAGTAATTATGATAATCTTACGTGACAACAGATGATGCAATCAATAATCCAAAAGGATTTATTGTTTTCTCACTCACTTGTTTTTCAGTTTGCTCCATGGCACGCCTCTATGAGCTGTTGTTGACTTAAAAGAGGCCTCCTCTTGCTGTTTTTTCCACATCATCATCTTATTATCATTTAAACCATTATTAACAACAAGTAAATATTAGTTACAGCTATTCTTAAGTGTTTTAAATCTTTCAGAATCAATCAGAAAGACGTGAAATCATAGAATCCAACTGTATATTGTTGTAATACTGTTCTAAATCCATTTTGATCCTTAAAATCGACAATTCTACGTCAAATCTCTCTATATTATCTTTCAATAAGTTCTTTGGAATAATAGTGAGTGATTTATTTTTAATTCTTAAAGTTTTTCTCTAAAATTAGTTTTCTTCAAGAATTATCATTATAATTATTCTTGCAAAAGATAATTATATATTAAAATAATTTTATTATTTTAATAAAAGAAGTTTCATTATTAAAATCTTCTTGTAACTCATCCTTGTAGACAATTACTTGCTCACTGTTAAAATCACTAGTAGTGCTTAACACGTGAAAGAAATAATTCTTTAATTATTTAATTGTGGTTATAATAATCTTTTATTATTATATTTCATAAGAACAGACATAGTACTGTTGAGTAATACTAATATTATCATCAGTTTCATAGTCACTTCTTACATTTGGGGGGCTGGCCGTGTTTTTTGAACCTTGTACGCTTAATTAATATATTTTTAAGCTCTAAAATATATTAATTTAATAATTCTTTCTTTCATTTTAAAGTTAAAATAATTCTTATTTTTGAAATTGTTTTGGAAATCTTTTTCATTGAGGAATTTAGTTTAATTTTATACTCTCTTTACACATGGCTTTTCACATCCAAAAACTCATAAAATTATTCTTTGAATTACTCTGAATTAATTTTCATTCAAAATCTTGAATTTTAATTTTTTTCTTTAAAAAGAATAATTTTTTTGATATTAAAAAATATAAAACTTATAAAAAATCTCTAAAAATATTTTAAAAAGTATAAATAATAATTTTTTCTCTTTCATAATTTTTTCTAGTGTCTTTAATCAAATACTGTGCAGCTGGCAACAGACTCAGTAAAAGATATATTACTAGTCCAGAATCTTCAGAAGCAGAATATGAAGACAGTATTGAGGTGCAAATTGCTAAAAGAGGCACCTTATTTAACTCAGAAAAGGCTAAATTACCACTAAAAGGTGTGTATCTTATCTTATATTTCTTCACCTTTTGTCTTTAAATTGATGTTAAAATGGTGGATACCAGAAATGGAAGAAACAATTCAGTCCAACCAGATGGATGTGGACAAGGAAGAGGCAAGAACAAATCCAGAAGTGCCAAATCTTCAACAAGAAAGACAAATTTGGAGGATGCCAGAGTTGCCCCCCATTCCCCAAGGTCTGTACCCACAGAATTTGACGGGAATTCTGAGCCTGAACTAATTCATGACAATATTTCCAGGGCTGAACCATTTTCAAGTGGCAGCAATAGAAATATATCAATGCCAGTACAAAAATTGGTTCAGAGCAGCCAAAGAAGAAGAGTGGGAAATATGCCCATGCCTTTGACAGGGGGCCATGAACTCCTACTTACACATCAAGAGCTTTCTGGGGCAGGAGAAGACCATAGAGCTCCTAGGAGGATGGAGCCCCCTTTCTTGCAAAGACAAGGTAAAAAGGATAAAGAATTGGTTGAAGAACCAAAGTCTTGGAGCCATAGACCAGAAGAAGGAACTGGAAATGACTCCAGCTTTGGAGACAGAGCCCCCAGTGGCGTCTACCAGCTCCAAACCAGCTCCAGAAGTGTCCAAAGACAAGCCCAAAGGACCTCAGAAGAAGCAGAGAGGTCCCAAAAACCATCAACGCAAGGGCAAAGGCAAAGCAAATTGGCACAGACCTTACCCACAAGGGTACAGGATTCCCAAATTGGAGCCTTCAGCAGTGGACAGTGTGTTCAACATGGCAAGAACTCTAATGGAATTCACAGCCAAAGAGCAGGAAAGGATGAACAGGACTTTTCCATGCAAATAATTAATGAAATACACTTTGTTAAATCTAGTATTGATGTAGAACTTGGCAAATTTGATGCAAAGTTAAATAAAATCATATTGGACATAAGTGAATTGAAAAGAAATGACAAGAAATATACTGAATGGTATGAATTGACAAATGTCAGATTTTATTCAATTATCAATTCTTGTAGCAGAATTGAGAATACGTGTCAAATTCAGAATGATGAAATGGAAGATCTTTCTATTTCTAAAATGAATGATCAACTTAAAATTCTGCAAGATCATGTCTTGAAGATAGTTGAAAATACCAATCAGTTTGCCACACATTTGGCACAAAGTGACAGTGAAAGGCAGAAGTTAAAAAATGAAATCATTGCAAATGTAGAACAAATTCATAAGAATTATGAACCACATATGCCAAGACATTCTACACCTTTGACTGAAGAAAAACGTTCTGCTAAAGGAAGTTTTACCCCACTTCTAGGAGAAAGTGTTGTCTCTGTCAAAGATATTCCCAAATTAGAAGAATGGCCAACATTCCCTCGTGAAGGAGAATATAACAATATTGAGTTCATTAGGACTATTGATATGTTACAGGAAGACTTTAATATACCTGATGAAATCATAGTGGGGAAATTACACTCTCTGTTTACCAGAACTCCAAAGAAATGGTATTACAAGATGAGAATAGATCATGGAAAACATGATTGGTCTTGGTGGAAATCTGAAGTGATTACCAAATGGGTCAACAATTCTTACAGGTTTAAAATGGAAAATGCTTTTGAAAGTGCCATTTTTAACTCAGAGAAAGATAAACCACTTACTTGGTTCTTCAAACAAAAAGACAGATTATCTGCTTTACACCCAGATATGTCTGACACTATGATTAATATAAAGATATTAAGAAAGTGTGGAGGAGAACTGGAACATGCTATCAAAATCAGATGTGTAGAACCCTGTTCAACAGAGGACTATATTAATTCAACGGAAGATATCATTACCAGAACAATAATTGGTAAAACTTGGACTAAAATCCCTATGAAATCCAGGATGGTCCCAAAGATTCCCAGAGAACATAAAAGACCAGAAAGACCAATCTTGAAGTGTCATAAATGTGGAAGTACTTCACATTTAGCAAACACTTGCACCAAGAAGACAAAAATCAATGAAGTTCAAGTCATTGAAGACATTTAGTGTACTGTAGAGAAAGAGCAGTCTGATCAAGATTCTTCAGTCTCTGAAGATACACCAGTGTAGGACTATCCCATTGAAAAAATTAAAGCTTTCTTTGAGGTCACAGAAGTCCATACCCACTTGCCACAGTACAGTGAAGATTGCTGCAACCTGATAAATATCCAAGATGCCAGAATGTGTAAAACAAAACCTGCTAGAGGAAAAGGTTATACTGCTGGATCATCCTGTATCACATCAGTTTTGATGAGTGATACTGAAGCCAAAGTAGATTTGGATACAGGGGCATTTTGCACTTGTGTAGGCAAATATTATCTCCAAATTATACTTCCTCAATGGAAAATCCATCTATTACCAATAGAAGGTGTACAGTTCAGTAGTGCCAGTAACAATATGTACCCCTTGGGTATATTGGACACTAATCTTGTATTTCCACATCCAGCAGGAAGTGTGAGGATGAAAACTGAGATTTTGGTGATGGATAATTGCACATCTCAGCACATCATTCTTGGGAATGATTACTTGAATATTTATGGTATTGATATCAATAACCATAAAGACAGATATTTCACAATTGGGGATAACAAAAGACAAAAATTTGCTTTTACCAATATGCCAAAACAAATATCTGTAGTATCTTCTGTCAAGGATACTTACAAAGATGAATTTGTGTCTAATAAGCTTGTTTAAGCACAAATTAATCCATCATTGTCACCAAAGAGGAGGAATGAACTTATTAATGTGTTATACACATACAAAAATGCATTTGCCTATGATAATGAACCATTAGGTGCTATAAGAGGACATGAAGTTGATATTACTCTTAATATTGACAGGCTATATCCTCCAGTACTTAGAAGACCAGCTTATCCAGCCAGTCCCAGAGCTATAGAAGCCTTGGAAAAACATATCCAAGCGTTGATCCAACTTGGTGTACTAAGGAAAGTAGGCCATAATGAGGAAGTTGGAGTGACAACACCTGTTATTATTGCATGGCATAATGACAAGTCAAGAATGGTTGGAGATTTCAGAGCATTGAATACCTAAACAGCTCCAGATAGGTATCCAATCCCTAGAATTCAAGAAACCTTGACTCAAATGTCTAAAGCCAAGTATATAACATCAATGGATGCATTAAAAGGTTTCCATCAGAATGTTTTGATGCCTAAAGCTAAGAAATTTATTACAATTATCACTCACTGTGGTATTTATGAGTATCTTAGGATGCCATTTGGCATTAAAAATGCTCCATCCCATTATCATAGAATGATGAATACCATCTTTCCCACAGAGTTGTCTGAAGGGTGGCTTATCATTTATATTGATGATATTATCATATGTTCTGATTCATGGTCTTTGCACCTTAAAAGACTTGCAAGAGTACTTCAAAAAGTTGCAGAAGTGAACATGAAAATTTCACATAAGAAATGCAATTTTAGTTTTGAAGAACTCAAAGCACTAGGACATATTGTTTCTGGTTTAAGCTTGGGTATTGACAAAAACAAAGTAGCAGCAGTGTTACTTAAGCCAATACCCCAGAATAAAAAAGAAATGATGTCTTTTCTTGGGCTTGCCAGTTATTATAGGCAACATATGAAAGACTCTGCAATTCTAGCAAAGTCACTTTATGGAATCTGTGATCAACAGACTGTATTTGAGATGACACACGAGAGAATTAAAGCTTATGAGAAGATAAGGAAAGCTCTTACAGAAGCACCCTTACTACTCATGCCTGACTGGAATATTCCTTTTAAATTGTACATTGATGCATGTGGAGATGGATTAGGAGCAGCCCTACATCAAGTCCAAATTTTTGATGACAAACCTACAGAAGGACCAGTTTGTTACATCTCAAGGCAAATCAAACCAACAGAAGCCCGATATGGTGCAAGCCAAATGGAGTGCTTATGTTTGGTATGGGCACTTGAGAAGTTACACTATTATCTTGATTGCAGTGTTTTTGAGGTAATAACTGACTGTAATGCAGTAAAATCACTTCTCAACATGAAAACTCCCAACAGACATATGTCGAGATGGCAAATAGCCATTCAAGAATATAGAGGAAACATGACTATAGTCCACAAGGCAGGAAAAATTCACAAGAATGCTGATGGAGTTAGCAGGTGGGCATTAGCCAAAGCTCCTGATAACCCAGCTTATGTACCCTTGGAAGCTGAACCACAGATTCCAATTGAAGGGATTAATATAACTTATATTGGGACTGAATTCTTTGAAGAGGTCAGAGAATCTTATAAGCAAGACAAGAATTGCCATATCTTTACTTCTTTAAAAGATAAAGACTGCAAAGATACATCTTTAGTCAATGCACTAGATGAAGTTTGGAGAAACTCCTATTCTGAAGGGAGATTTCACTTGTTTGATGGGATTATTTACCACAGAACCAAACATTCTTGTGTAATGGCATTATACAGCAGATTGCTTATCAATACAATTCTTCATGAATGCCATGATAGCATCTACTCTGGACACCTGTCAGAGGACAGAACACTTGAAAAAGGGAAGAACTGTGCATTGTGGCCATCTTGGAGGAAAGAAACTATTGAATATTGCCATACCTGTGATAGATGCCAAAAGGAAAACAGGATTACAGGCAATAGATTTGGACTAATGATTCATATTCAAGAACCAAAATCCCCTTGGGAAGTTGTTCACATAGATTGAGTCACAGCACTTCCTCCAAGTGGTGACAAAAGGTATAATGCTTGTTTAGTCATTGTAGACAGATATAGAAAGACTCCCATATTCTCACCATGTAATAAATATGACACTGTGATGGATACAGCTCTCCTTCCATAGAGTAAAGTTATTTCTCATACAGGATTATTTAAGAATATCATAAGTGACAGAGATCCCAAGTCCACATCTGCACTTTGGACCAATCTTCATAGATTGTTTGGGACTAAGTTATCATTCTCTACAGCATCTCACCCTCAAACAGATGTGCTAGAAGAGAGGAGGATTCAAAATTTAGAAGACATCATCAGGAGATTTTGTGCTTATGGGTTAGAATTCAAAGACTCAGATGGCTTCAACCATGACTGGTGCACTCTGATACCTGCATTAGAGTTGGCATATAATACATCAGCTCACTCTTCCACAGGACAAACTCCTGCTATGTTAGAAAAAGGATGGAATCCAAGACTCCCAGAAGACACACTGAGGAAAGACTTGATTTACATCCATCCTACAGCTTCCAGCTTCAAAATAATGCTTGATAAAGTAAAAAATCATGCAAAACAAAGTATGGATGGTGCTTTTGATTATGCAAAACAGAAGTGAGACAAGAGTCATAAAGTACCAGACTTCAAAGTAGGGGACTTAGTTCTAGTTTCAACCTTGAATTTTAATAATATCAAAGGCACAAAGAAGCTTAAAGATTCTTATGTAGGACCTTTTGTTATTGTTGCCCTACATGGAATCAATGCAGTTCAAGTGGAATTGAGTGGTGAATTTAAAAATAAACACCCCACTTTTCCAGTCAGCTTGATAAAGCCTTATCAACCAGCTGATAAAGAATTGTTTCCTTTAAGGAACCCAACTCCTTTAACTGTTCCACCAGTGGAACAGAATGAAGACAAAAAGATAAAGAAAGTCATTAAAGAAAGGAGACTTAGGGGTAAAAATCAGAGAGAATATCTTGTCAGATATAGAAATCCAGTACATGAAGATGAATGGCTGGCAGTATCAGATATACCTGACTCAGATAAACTCTTGAGAAGATTTGGACCTGAAAGAAGGCCACAAGCCTGAATATGTCTATCAATGTGCTTTAAATTACTTGATCTGAGTAATGTAAAGAGGTTGGACAGTGGACATTACCCCCCTTTGGGGCTTTTTTATTATTTCTACCATTGAAAAAATTGTAGTACAATTTTATTTTTTGGTGAGAGGGAATGTGAGCCTTGAGGTATATTTTACATACCCAAATAGGCCACAATTATCTTAAAAATAAATTTTGAATTATGCATAACTCATAAGTCATGCATATATCCAAAATTCATCATTTTTAATTTCAGAAAAGATGAATAACTTTTTATTGAGTAAGTAAATCCATGGATGTAAGACCAGATTTGGATTCTACACAAAAAATCGTCTAGGGTAGCTCCATAGAGTGAATAAGCTCAAATTAACTCTTTGAGGTGATAAAATGGAAAATACTTCAATACCACATCATCAATACCACATAAAAGATCCATGAAAATGTTTGTTCTTCTTAATTTCATGCCAAAATAATGGGAATTTGAAAAATCCCATGTTACATATACACTAAGAATAGTGTTATGCATGTTTTGAGCACTTAATATCATGGTATTCTTACATGGACGTTTGGTACACCCATAGTGGATATCTCACTTCAAGCTTAAATTTCTATTTTGACGTGAAAAATAGGCAAGGGGGACAAAAGACATCAAAGAGAGCCAGGGTACCCAACTTCTGAGGCCTCAGAGGCGTTAACAGCTCCAAAGCTTGGATCCATGGCTTATCTTTGCCTAATTGGTAAACTAAAACCTTTTGGGAACTTGGTTACCATGTTACAACTACAGTAAAGCTTAAGAAAATAGCAAATAAGCTGCTATTTTGACGTGCCAAGGAGGTAAAAAGCTACTTAGACTCCTGTAACCATGTCTATTCTTAATGAATTTCCTTGGATAAATCCCAAAAGAGTAATTAAAACCCTTTTTGGACTTGTATCCATTGATTTATCTCAAAGCAACCAGTGAAACACTGATATTTGCAATTCTACGTAGAAATGAGGTAAGAACTTCAAAAATTCATTAAAAATACAATTCTTGATTAATCTTTCTGATACCTTCAGGACTAATGGAGAACTGTATGATCTATGGTACAACCAAAAAGAATTGCAGTTTTACTAGTAAGATTAAAAGGTTTACTTAAAGTCCATTTTTGACTATTCTACGCGAAACACTGAATCTTCAAAAATTCACAGTAATTACAACCTGTGATGAAATTGGCAATAACATTGATAACTTTGAGAAATCAATGATTATTTTGGAATAAAAGAATATTTACAGATTTTACACTTCTTATTCTTCACCATATTGGGGTTGGTAGTCATGTAAAAGCATTAATTAAGTAATTATGATAATCTTACGTGACAACAGATGATGCAATCAATTATCCAAAAGGATTTATTGTTTTCTCACTCACTGTTTTTTCAGTTTGCTCCATGGAACGCCTCTGTGAGCTTTTGTTGACTTAAAAGAGGCCTCCTCTTGCTGTTTTTTCCACATCAACATCTTATTATCATTTAAACCATTATTACCAACAAGTAAGTATTAGTTACAGCTATTCTTAAGTGTTTTAAATCTTTCAGAATCAATCAGAAAGACGTGAAATCATAGAATTCAACTATATATTGTTGTAATACTGTTCTAAATCCATTTTGATCCTTAAAATCCACAATTCTACGTCAACTCTCTCTATATTATCTTTCAATAAGTTCTTTGGAATAATAGTGAGTGATTTATTTTTAATTCTTAAATTTTTTCTCTAAAATTAGTTTTCTTCAAGAATTATCATTATAATTATTCTTTCAAAAGATAATTATATATTAAAATAATTTTATAAAAGAAGTTTTATTATTAAAATCTTCTTGTAATTGATTCTTGTAGACAATTACTTGCTCACTGTTAAAATCACTAGTAGTGCTTAACACGTGAAAGAAATAATTCTTTAATTATTTAATTGTGGTTATAATAATATTTTATTATTATATTTCATAAGAACAGACATAGTACTGTTGAGTAATAGTAATATTATCATCAGTTTCATAGTCACATCTTTCACAGATGAAAAGCTATTAGAACCTTTGTCTTAAAGAAAGAAAATTGATATTTTGGGAAAGTAAACAATACTTTGAGTCTGTATAAATTTTGAATAATTGAGCAAAACAAGATCAAATGTGTAATCATTCTCTAGAGATCACCTGTGGCAGAAATTTGGACCATTTTTGAGCTCTTCTGAAAGAGCTATTCCGGCATTAAGGCTATAATCCCAAACTAAGTAGTATTATGAGATATGTCTTCAAAATATTGAATTATAAAGTTTCAAAGTTTACAAAAGGCTTTTAATAAGCTGATAACTCATAATTTTGATTATATATCAACTCACCTTCCTGTAGAGGGTGGTACTGTGGGATACTCTCCTGTATAATTGAATTATGAGTCATCAAATCTATTCAAAAGATGACTAGCATTTAGTTACTAATAAGCTAACTAATCAAAGGCCCCAAGACATGTAAATTACAGCTTCTGACACTTCAGAAGTACCAGAAAAAGTGTGGATGGTCTGTAGAAGAAAGCTGTGAGATGTGTCTATGAAACTGTTCATAATATTACTATTAATCAACAATACTATGACTGTTCTTATGAAATATAATAATGAAAATTATTATACCCACAATTAAATTTTTAAAGAATTATTTATTTATTTTACTTGTTATACACTACTAGTGATTATAACAGTAATCAGTAACTTTCTACTAGAATCAATTACAAGAAGTATTTAATAATAAAACTTCTTTATTGAAATGATGAAATTATTTTAATGTATAATTATCTTTTGCAAGAATAATTATAAAACAAATTGTTGAAGAAAACAATTACTAGAGATAAACTTTAAGAATTAATATGAATCACTCACTAATATTCCAAAGGATTTATTGAAGATAAAAGTAGGGAGATTTGAGAGATAATTGTGGATTTAAAAGATCAAAAATGAATGTATAACAGTAATACAACAATATACAGCTTATTTCTATGATATCACGTCTTTCTGATTGCTTCTGAAAGAATAAAACACTTAAGAAAAGTTTAACTAATACTTACTTGTTGGTAATAAACGTATAATTGAATAATGTGATGATTTAGAAAAAATAGCAAGAGGAGGCCTCTTTTAAGTCTAAGACAGCTCACAGAGCCGTGCCATGAAGCAAACTGAAGAACCAGTGAGTGAGAAAACAATAATCTGTTTTGGATTTTTTATTGCATCATCTGTTGTCACATAAAATTATCATAATTGCTTAATTGATGCTTTTACATGACTACCAACCCATTTATGGTTAATAATAAAAGGAGTGACAACTGTAAATATTCTTCTATTACAAGATAATCATTTCTTTTTCAAAGTTATCAATGTTCTTGAAAATTTAATCACAGAGTGTATTTTCAAGGAATGTTTGAAGATTCAGTATTTCATGTGGAATAATCACAAATGGATGGTAAGTAAAACTTTTCATTTTACTTGTAGAAGTATATTTATTTGGTTTTTATATCAATTGTAAAGCTCTTAATTGGTCATTAAGGTTTCAAAATGATTCATTGAGAATTGTATTCTTGATGAACTTTTGATTTTTCTACCTCAGTTCTACATAGAATTGCAAATAGCACTATATGCCTGGTTGCTATGAGGTAAATCAATGGATACTGGTCCAAAAAGGGTTTTAATTACTTTTTTGGGGGTTTATACATGGAAATTCATTAATAATTGACATGGTTACAGGAGTCCAAGTTGCTCTTTACCTCCTTGGCATGTCAAAATAGCAGCTTATTTGCTATTTTCTTATGCTATAATGAAGTTTTGACTTGGTAACCAAGTTCTCAAAAGGCTTTAGCTTACTAATTGGGCCAATATCAGCGATGGATCCAAGCTTTGGAGCTGTCCATGCCTCAGAGGGCTCAGAAGCTGGGTACCCTGGCTCTCTTTGACGTCTTTTGTCCCCCTTGACTAATCTTTATGTCAAAATAGAAATTCAGGATTAAAGTGAGATATCCACTATGGGTGTACCAAAAGTGTATGTAATAATACCATAATATTAAGTGCCAAAAACATGCATAACACTATTCTTAGTGTATATGTAACATGGGATTTCTCATACTCCCATTATTTTAGTGTGAAATAGAGAAAAACAGAAATTTTCACGGATCTTTCATGTGGTATTGATGTATTTTCCATATTACCACCTCAAAGAGTTGATTTAAGCTTATTCACTCTATGGAGCTACCCTGGGTGATATTCTGTGTAGAATCCAAATCTGCCTTACATCCATGGATTTGCTTACTCAATAAAACGTTATTCATCTTTTCTGAAATCAAAAATGATGGATTTTGACTATATTCATGATTTATGGGTTATGCATAGTTTAGAATTGAATTCTAACATAATTGTGGCCTATTTGGGTATGTAAAATATACCTCAAGGCTCACATTCCCTCCAAACAAAAAATAAAATTTTACCACAATTTTATAAATGGTATCAAGAAGAAAAAGGCCCCAAAGGGGGTTAATTTCCACTTTCCAACTGTCACAGCCAAGGAGGCAGGGGCATTACCAATCATCTTCAACAATCATTACTTCATTGATACCCTTCAAAACCCAATCAGCAAGGGGGTTTCATTCAACATTCTCCAAATACAGTTTTCAGACCTCAATACAGTTTCATACAGGCAAGACCCAAATACAGGACTCACCAAATACAGGCCTGTAATCAATACAGGCGCAAATACCTGTATTGACTGTATAACCTGTATTGGATTCACCAATACAGGATTCAATCCCACATCCAACTTCTTCCAGCATACAGACAAGTATCTCAACACTCAAACTCCAAGGCTGGTATTTCTCACATATACCAGCCCCTCTTCACCCACCTGGGGGTTTTTCCCCCAGTTAATTAAAATATTGGATTTATTACTTAATATTATTTTATTTCTCATTAAGAAATATTATCTTATTAATTATTAAGTTAGTCTTTGCCTTCCCTCACCTGTTCAGTAGAGTCCTGGTGGCCATACCCTTTATTAATCCTTTTCCCTTTTCTGAACAGGTTGAAACAGTGGTACAGGATTATTTGTGGTTGGCTCTTTATTATTGCTTTTGTTTTTTCTTTCATATCTTTTATGCTTATTATTTTATGACTAGGAATTTATCCTCTTACTCCATTACTCTTATCAATTGAGTATTTTATTCTGAGCCCTCCATAAGTAAGTCTGTTCACTGAGTGCCAGGCCGTCTTCACTTAGAAGAGCCCCTGTGACAGTGGCCTTCTTTCATGTCTAAATATTCTCAAGAGTTCATCTGAGTCAGGTATTTCTGATTCTGCCAGCCATTCATCTTCATGTACTGGATTTCTGTATCTGCAAAGATATTCTCTTTGATTTTTTCCCCTAAGTCTCCTTTCTTTAATGACTTTCTTTATCTTTTTTTATTCACTCTGTTCCACTGGTGGTACACATAAAGGAGTTGGATTCCTTGATGGAAACAATTTTTTGTAAACTGGTTGCTAAGGTTTTATTGATCTGACTAGAAAAGTGGGGTGTTTATTTTCCAATTCACCACTCAATTCTACTTGAACTGCATTGGTTCCATGTAAGGCAACAATAAAAAAGGTCCTACATAGGAATATTTAAGTTTCTTTGGGCCTTTGATATTATTAAAATTCAAGGTTAAAGCTAGAACTAAGTCCCCTACTGTGAAGTCTGGTACTTTGTGACTCTTGTCCAACTTCCTTTTTGCATAGTCAAAAGAATCATTCATACTTTGTTTTGCATGATGTTTCACTTTAACAAGCATTATCTTGAATCTGGAAGCTGTAGGATGAATTTCAATCAAGTCTTTCCTCAGTGTGTTTGCTGGGAGTCTTGGATTACATCCTTTTTCTAAGATAGCAGGAGTTTGGCCTGTAGAAGAATGGACTGATGTCTTATATGCCAGTTTCAATGCAGTTATTAGAGTTCACCAGGCATGGGTAAAGCCATTTGAGTCTTTGAACTCTAACCCATAAGCACAGAATCTCTTGATTATGTGTAAGGTTTGTCTGTGAAACTCTTGATAATAGTAGCAATATCAAGGGTACTATGACTGTCCTCAGTAGAAATATATAATATAACAAAATATTATAACCACAAATTTAAATATAATTATTAAAAATAAATATATAAGAAAATAAATCTAATTATTATTATAGAAATATAATAATAATAAAAAAATATAATAATTATAATAAATTATAATTATTCTATTATTGTTATAGTCACTGACAGTTATAACAATAAGAAGTGTAAAGCTCTTAATGAGACAATTACATGTGGAAAATAAGAATATTAACAACTTATAAAATATCTAAATATTATTTATAAAATAATTAAAACACACACTGTGCAGAAATAATTCCTATAGAATAAAATTAAATATAAAAAAACTATTACTAGATAAAAAAGATATAGAACTTTAGAGAAAACTTACTTATAGTATTCATTCAATACAACAAGTCAAACAATAACAGTTATTATATTAAATAATAATTATAAGTTAAAAACACGCAAAAAATCGATTTTTTTAAAGATAAAACAACTTTTTATAATGAAAATTATCATCAAAGAGTTTTTAAGAGGAATTTGTGGATTTTAAAAGATATTTAAGATGATTAATTTTATATATTAAATTAATTATTGGTGATTACAACAATAATCTAAATTCTATGATTTCAATTGTTTAATTTTAATTAATAAAGAATAAAATAACTGAAGAATTACTTTAATAATAAGATTTTATATTTAATAAAACTTTACCTGTTTAAATTTCTAATATGATTGGATTGATAATTGATGATGGACAAAAACAGTGATGAAAGACTCTTTTTATGTCTCCAAAGCAGCTCTCATGATTCATAATGATTATAGAGGGCGTGCTCAGGTCCAAACTGAAAAGCCATACTTAAAAACAAAGTTCTTAACTTAAGGCAACTTGTTTTTAATTCAAATTTAAAGTTACCAGTGTTATTCTTCACTCCATGTAACTTTAATCCTCATTTAAACTAATTATTTTAAGTTTGCAATATAAATAAACTTATTTATATTACCTTTCATCACATGAACAACTTAAAAATAGAGTTTCAAGCAGAAATCTCTTAAACTCAATTTTTAATTAATTTTTAAAGAAATCATAATTTTCCTTAAGCTTAATTAAAAGAGTAAATTTCCAGGCTTATTAACCAGGAAATTTATTTATAAAAGATACTTAAAATTTAATTTATATGTAGATAATATTTAATTCTAAGCAGTGTGAAAATTTCAAGCAAATCCATTAAGAATTGGATTTTTAATGAATTTTTGAAGTTATTGATATTTTTCCACATAAAATAGCAATACACACCAAACCTTACCTTTTGATAAGGTTTTAATGCTTTTAGCTTTCAAGTTTTAAGCTTTTTTAAGGTTTTTGAGCTTGATCAAGCTTTGAAAGTTCTTAAAACCTTGATTTCAAGCCTGCATATTGGGATTTACCCTTTGGCAGCTTGAAATTACTGTCCAAATTGGGATAAAACCAGTTTAAACCTTAAGGTTGGATCAAAGCCTAATCTTAAAGTTTAAATAAGGTTGAAAATCCTCCAATACAGGTGGACACTCTTAATTGAATAATTGCAGATCCAAAAAGCTGGGTACCCCAGCTCTATTTGGTCTTTTTCCTTTGTCCCACCTTTTTGCATGAATTTTGCCCTTTTATTTATTTAAAGCCATACCATGGTTTTAAACCCTTTTAAATTGAGCTCACGCAGGATTTACATTCTGTATGTCAAAGCCATAGCCAATTCAGTAAATATACACCACACCTCAATTTTAACTAAAATTTTAGTAAGTTTGCATTAACCTTATGCAACTTTAAATTTAAGCTTAAATTTAACAAATTTAAAAAAATGTTAAAAAAGTTACATTTGTACTGTGAGATTCTCAAATCTTCTAATAACACAAGAAATAAGTGTTTTTGGGTATAACACCTTATGGATGTACCCCAGGTCATTTTTGGTGTAGAATCCAAAAATGACATAATATTTATAACTTTGTTTATTCAAAAAAAAGTTATACTTATTGTTTGTTATTTTTTATCTTAATTTAAACTAAAAATTATGTTTAAGACAAAATTAACTGTTTATAAAATCATTTGTGGCCTTATGGGTATGTTATACATACCTCACAGGCTCACATTCCCTACCACCAAAAAAAAATTGTACTACAATTTTTCTTTTGTAGTATACCCCCAAGTTGTTTGGGGGGGTATAATCCACTGTCCAACCTCTCTACTTATACTTTTACGTATGTAAAGCACACAATTCAAACTTTTTATTGAGAAATTGGTCTTCTCTCATGTCTGAATCTTCTGAGAAACTTTTGGGAATCAGGTATTTTGCTTTCCACAATCCATTCATCTTCATGTTGTGGATTTTTATACCTGACTAAGTATTCTCTTTCATTTTTTCCCCTAAGTCTTCTTTCTTTCAAGACTTTTGGTACCTTTTTCTCCTCACTTTGATCTAGTGGGGGTACTTCTAAGGGTGTTCCATTTCTTAAAGGAAATAATTCCTTATCACTTGAAGTGTAATGCTTTACTAGACTGACAGGGAAAGTTGAATGTTTATTTTCCAGTTCTCCTGACAGTTCTACTTGTACTGCATTTGTCCCATGAAGGGCTTTAATAATAAATGGTCCTGCAAAGGAATCTTTCAATTCCTTTGGACCTTTAATATTATTAAAGTTCAAGGTTGAAACTAGTATTAGGTCCCCTACTTTGAATTTTGGGGTTTTATGACTTTTATCCCATTTCTGCTTAGCATAATCAAAGGCATCATTCATGCTTTGATTTGCATGATGTCTCACTTTATCAAGCAATAGCTTAAAGCTTGAAGCAGTTGGATGAATGTCAAACAGATCTTTCTTCAAAGTATCAATTGGAAGTTTGGGTTTCCATCCTTTTTCCAACATTGCAGGGGTCTTGCCTGTTGAAGCATAGATGGAGGTCTTGTAGGCTAATTCCAATGCTGGTATAAGGGTATACCAATCATGGGTAAAGCCATCAGAATCTTTCAACTCCAGGCCATAAGCACAAAATCTTCTGATCATGTCCTCAAGGGTTTGAATCATTCTTTCTGCCAACCCATCTGTTTGTGGATGGTATGCTGTTGAGAATGATAATTTTGTACCCAAAAGCTTATGTAAATTAGTCCATAAGGCTGATGTAAATTTTGGGTCTCTGTTACTACTGATGTTTTTAAAGAGACCAGTATGGGATATTATTCTATTCCAGATCAAAACAGCTGTATCCATAGCTGTGTCATCTTTATGACATGGTAAAAAGATTGGTGTTTTGCTATATCTGTCTACAATAAAAAGACATGCATTGTAACTTTTATCACCTCCAGGTGGTAATGCAGTTACCCAATCCATGTGAACCACTTCCTATTGGGTACTTGGTTCTTGGATATGGATCATTAGACCAAATCTTTTACCAGTTGCTTTATTGGCTTTCTGGCATCTATCACAACTATGACAGAGCTCAATGATATCTTTTCTCCAAGATGGCCACCAGGCACATGTCTTAATTCTTTCCATTGTTCTTTCTTCAGACAGATGTCCAGAATAAATGTTATCATGGCATTCAAGTAGTATTGTCTTAATCAACATTCTACTACATAGGACCATGACACATGTGTGTTTAGATCTATGATATAGTATACCATCAAACAAATGGAATCTTCCAGTATCATAAGATTTTTTCCAAATATCATCCAGAAAATTAGCCAATGCTGCATATTTGCAATCTTTGTCAAGTAGAGCAGTAAGTATATGGCAATTTGTATCTTGCTTATAGCTTTCTCTAACTTCCTCAAAGAATTCTGTTCCCAAATCTGTGATGTTAATTCCTTCAATTAAGATTTGAGGTTCTGCACTTGTAGGAACATAGGCAGGATTTTCAGGTGTATTGGGTAATGCCCATCTACTTAAGGCATCAGCATTCTTGTGAATCTTTCCAGCTTTATCTACTATGGTCATATTGCCTCTATACTCCTGTATAGCAATCTGCCATCTTAACATGTGTCTGTTTGGAGTTTTCATGTTAAGAAGTGATTTTACTGCATTACAATCAGTAATTACTTCAAACACACTACCATCAAGATAGTAATGAAGTTTTCCAGAGCCCAAACAAGGAAAAGGTACTCCATTTGGCTAGCTCCATATCTGGCCTCAGTAGGTTTAATTTGTCTTGAAATAAAACAAATTGGACCTTGACAATTTGAACTTGATGAAGAGCAGCTCCTACACCTTCACCACATGCATCAATATACAGCTTGAAAGGAAGTTTCCAGTCTGGCATTAATAATAATCGTGCATTGGTCAAGGCATACTTGATTTCATCATATTCTTGAATTCTCTCCTGTGTCATTTCAAAAACAGTTTGTTGATCACAAATTCTGTATAATGATCTGGCATGGATTGCAAAATCTTTAAGGTGTTGCCTGTAATAACTGGAAAACCCCAAGAAAGACATCATTTCTTTCTTTTTCTGGGGCATTTGTTTCAGTAAAACTGCAGCCACTTTGTTCTTATCAACACCAAGGCTTAGTCCTGAGACTACATGTTCTAGAGGGTTTAACTCATGAAACCCAAAATTACATTTTTTAAGAGAAGTTTTCATTTTAACTTGTATAATTCTCCTAAGTACTAATGAAAGTCTCTCTAAATGTAATTGCCAGTTTTCTGAACAAATGATAATGTCATCAATATAAATGATTTACCATCCCTCTGATAATTAATGTGGGAAGATAGTATTCATCATTCTTTGGTAATGAGAGGGTGCATTTTTAATACCAAAAGGCATCCTCAAATATTCATAAATACCACAATGAGCAATTATTCTCAATAATTTCCTAGCATGAGGTGTTAAAACATTCGGATGAAAGCCTTTAAGAGCATCCATGGAAGTAATAAATTTTGCTTTGGATAATTGAGTCAAAGTCTCATGAATTCTAGGGATTGGATACCTGTCTGGAATAGTATAGGTATTCAGTGCTCTAGAATCACCAACCATCCTTGGCTTATCATTATGCCAAGTAATGATCACTGGAGTTGTGACTTCTACTTCCTCATTGTGTCCAACCTTTCTAAGAACTCCCAGTTTTATTAATTCATTAATATGACTTTCTAATGCTTCTCTAGCCCTAGGGCTGGCTGGGTAAGCCGGTCTTCTTCATAGTGGAGGATAAGGTCTCTCCACATTAACCATGATATCCACTTCATGACCTTTTATAGCCCCAAGTGGTTCATTATCAGAAGCAAAGGCTTCTCTATATTGAAATAAAATTTCAATAAGTTCTTCCTTCATTTATGGTTTTAATTCAGGACTAATTTGTGCTTCACTTAGCTGATCTGACACAAATTTTTCTTTATTAAAATTTTTTACTTGTTTAATGACAGTAATTTCTCTTCTTTCTAGAGAAAAAGCAAATTTTTGCCTTCTATTTTCCCCTATAGTCAAATACCTGGCCTTATGATTATTAATATCAATACCATAGATATTGAGATAATCATTTCCAAGTATAAAGTGCTGTGAAGTGCAATTATTCATAACAACAAATTCAGCTTTCAATCTTATACTCCCTGCAGGATGAGGAAATATTATTGCTGCTTCAAATATACCCAAAGGGTGCATGTTCTGGCTAGCACTGCTGAATCTTATACCTTCATTTGGCATCAACTTGTCTTGCCAATTGGTATAAATTTTGTCAAGATAATCTTTTCCAACACAAGTGAAAAAAGCACCTTAGTCAAGATGTATCTTGGCTTCTGTGTTATTTATCACAATATTAGTTATACAAGATGACCCAGCTGTATAACCTTTACCTCTGGCAGGTATGGATTTTTGCATTTTGGCATCTTGCACATGTATGAGATCCATACATTCATCACTGTACTGTGGTAAGTGAGTATGTACCTCAGTGACTTCAAAAGAAACATTAATATTTTCTATACTAAGTTCTTCTGATACTTCTTCTTCTTCTGAAGGCTTAGAATCACTTTCATGTAAAGATACATCAGTTTCTTTTGTGTCTTCCACTTTTTCAACATTTATCTCATTTACTCTTGTCTTTTTTGGACAAGTGTTTGCCAAATGAGATGTACTTCCACATTTATGACATTTCAAAGGAGGTCTGTCATGTGGTTTATTTGGTTTTGAAATTAGTTTCCCACTAGTCTTGTTGTCTATTGGGGCTTTGGACCAATTTCTTCCAATTTTTGTTCCAGTAGTGATGTCCTCCATAGCATTGATATAATCTTCTGTAACAAGGCTCAATACATCTGCTTCTTATAGCATGCTCATGGTCACCCCCACATTTTCTTAATATCCTTTTATGTAGCATTGTTTCAGACATATCAGGATGAAGGGCAGTTAACCTGTCCTTCTGTTTAAGAAACCAAGTCATGGGCTTGTCCCTCTCAATATTAAAAATGGCTTCTTCAAAATAATTTTCCATTCTAAATCTCCAGGAATCATTTGCCCATTTAGAAATAATTTGTTCTTTCCACCAAGGCCAAGAATGTTTACCATGGTCTTGTCTCATTTTATAATACCATTTCTTTGCTGATTTGGTAAATAATGAGTGTAATCTGGCACTTATGTATTCATCTGGTATGTTAAAGTCTTCTTTGAACATATCAATTGTTTTCATAAATTCCATATGATTATATTCTCCTTCACCACTGAAGGTTGGCCATTCCTCTAATCTTGGAATGTCCTTAAAATTGCAAGCAGCTTCCGCATCATGACTTGAAATTGTATGATGTAAATAATTATTCAAGTTAAGAACATTTCTGTCAAGAATTGGTGTGGGAAGCCTTGGCACTTCATTTTTTAGTGATATATTATTAATACTTGATTGAATGTCTTCTTTCAATTCAAGTCTTGCTTTATCACTTTTTTCCAATTGTTCTTGAAAAAGAGCTGCATTGTGACCAGTTGAATTTTCCAAGTTTCGAACTTGTATTTTCAATTCCCTTAACTGTCCAGTTATAAAAGAAATTGAGTTCTCATCTGGTTTATTGAGTAAGGTAACTTTAGACTCAAGTCTTTCACAAATTTGCATCAAAGACACAATATTGTCTTTATTAACATTTTCAAGGCCAATTATGGTCTTTTTCTGCTCTTTAACTTTTAATATCTCATTACCCAACTTCTGTTGGACATAATCAAATTCTTTCAATTTTGTCATAATTTCTCTATTACAAGATTCAAAGTGAGTTACAAGTTTTACAAGATCTATTTCTTTGGGAAAGATTGGTTCAATCTTTCCTGGTCCTTGTTTTTTAATTCCATCAAGGTTCTTGCCATATTGAACACATTGTCCATGGCTGTCTTTTCCTTCTTTGGAATTCTGTAATTCTGAGGGTAAGGCTTGTTCCACTTGGGATTTGCCTTTCCCTTTGCCTTTTGCTTGCCCTTCTGGTTGGTCTTTGGGGCTTTCTTGGGCTTGTTTGGCACTTGTTGAGGCGGATTTTTGCTGGTGGATGCTTGGGGAGCTTCCACTGGGCTGTTTTCCTTGCCTTGGGCCAACTTCTTCTTCTGATCCTCTGATGACATGCTTTGGTTTTTCAGCCAAGATTTTATCTGTTGGACTTGTCCTTTGACAGACATGGGTGTCCAACCCATCAGAAGATCTTCTTTCTTTTCTGGTCCCGTGAACTTCTTCACTTGAAGATAAGAGTTCATGGTGCCTATTCAAAGACCTGGGAGAAGCTCCCACTCTTGTTGTTTTGACGCCAAGGACCAGTTTTTCCATTTAGATTGACAAATTTCCACAGCTGCCTGTTGGAAATGGTTCAGGTCTAAGAGCAATAGCAGTTATGTCAGCTTCTGGACTCTCAATAAGAGGTTGAAAGGTGCTGGCTAACCTTTGGGAACTGGTGGAAGTTCTGGCATCCTCCATTTGTGCCTCTCCTCTGGGAAGACATTCTTGCCTTTTTGGTTTGTGGCTGGAATGTCCTGGTCCAGATCCATTTGATTGGATGGAGTAGTTACTTCCACATCTAGTAGGAGTCATTTCACGTCAATTTTAATAAAAAAATAGAGTAAAATTGAATTGAATTCACCTGCAGGACCTTTAAAGGGCTCTTTGGTTATCAAACCCCATGGTGGTGGGCTGGTTTGAATTTCAATACTGGACTCTGAGGCTTCAGAGTCTGAAGAATTTTCTCTGATGGAAGACACTAGAGAAAATTAAAAATATAAGTTATTTTATCAAATAATAAAAATAACTTATCAACTCAACTTATTGAATAAAGTTGTTTTAATGTAATTTTCTGGCAAATTACATCAAAAATAAAGAAAAAATGTCTAAGATAAAAGAAAAAAATGTTTTTAGTAAAGATTTTTCATTTGATTTATTATTTTCTTTAAAGAAATAATAATTTTGCAATTGAAAAGTTAATTAATCAAAATTGTATTATTATTCACTTTATACTAGAATAACTCAAAGAATAAATTTCAAGTCTGTGATGTGAAAAAGCCACTAGTTAGACAAAAGAAATTTATTCCAAGTCACTCAATAGTATATTTTTCCAAACAATATTCTTAAGAAAAAGTACCTTTATTAATATTATAAAGATTATTTATAAGGGATGAGTCCCAAAAATAGCCAATATTAAGACAAATATGGCAATTTTACGTCAAAAAATAGTAAAATAAGGGCTAGAATTTGATTTATGTCCCAGAAATTGGTTTAAAATCACGGCCAGGCCCCCAAATGGAAGGTGTGTCTATGAAACTGTTGATAATAGTAGCAATATCAAGAGTACTATGACTGTCCTCAGTAGAAATATATAATATAACAAAATATTATAACCACAAATTTAAATATAATTATTAAAAATAATTATATAAAAAAAATAAATTTAATTATTATTATAAAAATATAATAATAATAAAAAAATATAATAATTATACTAAATTATAATTATTCTATTATTGTTATAGTCACTGACAGTTATAACAATAAGAAGTGTAAAGCTCTTAATGAGACAATTACACGTGGAAAATAAGAATATTAACAACTTATAAATAATCTAAATATTATTTATAAAATGATTAAAAAACACACTGTGCAGAAATAATTCCTATAGAATAAAATCAAATATAAAAAAACTATTACTAGATAAAAGAGATATAGAACTTTAGAGAAAACTTACTTATGATATTTATTTAATACAACAAGTCAAACAATAACAGTTATTATATTAAATAATAATTATAAGTTAAAAACATGCAAAAAATCAATTTTTTTAAAGATAAAACAACTTTTTATAATAAAAATTATGATTAAAGAGTTTTTAAGAGGAATTTGTGGATTTTAAAAGATATTTAAGATGATTAATTTTATATAATAAAATATATTATTGGTGATTACAACAATAATCTAAATTCTATGATTTCAATTCTTTAATTTTAATTAATAAAGAATAAAATAACTGAAGAATTACTTTAATAATAAGATTTTATATTTAATAAAACTTTACCTGCTTAAATTTCTAATATGATTGGATTGATAATTGATTATGGACAAAAACAGTGATGAAAAGACTCTTTTTATGTCTCCAAAGCTGCTCTCATGATTCATAATGACTATAGAGGGCGTGCTCAGGTCAAAACTGAAAAGCCATACTTAAAAACAAATTTCTTAACTTAAGGCAACTTGTTTTTAATTCAAATTTAAAGTTACCAGTGTTATTCTTCACTCCATGTAACTTTAATCCTCATTTAAACTAATTATTTTAAGTTTGCAATATAAATAAACTTATTTATATTAACTTTCATCACATGAACAACTTAAAAATAGAGTTTCAAGCAGAAATCTCTTAAACTCAATTTTTAATTAATTTTTAAAGAAATCATAATTTTCCTTAAGCTTAATTAAAAGAGTAAATTTCCAGGCTTATTAAACAGGAAATTTATTCATAAAAGATACTTAAAATTTGATTTATATGTAGATAATATTTAATTCTAAGCAGTGTGAAATTTTCAAGCAAATCCATTAAGAATTGGATTTTGAATGAATTTTTGAAGTTATTGATATTTTTCCATGTAAAATAGCAATACACACCAAACCTTACCTTTTGATATAGTTTTAATGCTTGTAGCTTTCAAGTTTTAAGCTTTTTTAAGGTTTTTAAGCTTGATTAAGCTTTGACAGTTCTTACAACCTTGATTTCAAGCCTACATATTGGGATTTACCCTTTGGCAGCTTGAAATTACTGTCCAAATTGGGATAAAACCGGTTTAAGCCTTAAGGTTGGATCAAAGCCTAATCTTAAAGTTTAAATAAGGTTGAAAATCCTCCAATACAGGTGGACAACCTTAATTGAATCATTGCAGATCCAAAAAGTTGGGTACCCCAGCTCTATTTGGTCTTTTTCCTTTGTCCCACCTTTTTGCGTGGATTTCCCCCTTTTATTTATTTAAAGCCATACCATGGTTTTAAACCCTTTTAAATTGAGCTCACGCAGGATTTACATTCTGTATGTCAAATCCTTAGCCAATTCAGTAAATATACACCACACCTCAATTTTAACTCAAATTTTGGTAAGTTTGCATTAACCTTATGCAACTTTAAATTTAAGCTTATTTAAGCTTAAATTTAACAAATTTCAAAAAATGTTAAAAAAGTTATATTAGTACTGTGAGACTCTTAAATCTTCTAATAACACAAGAAATAAGTGTTTTTGGGTATAACACCTTATGGATGTACCCTAGGTTATTTTTGGTGTAGACTCCAAAAACGACATAATATCTATAACTTTGTTTATTCAAAAAAAAATTATACTTATTTTTTGTTATTTTTTATTTTAATTTCAACTAAAAAGTCTGTTTAAGACAAAATTACATGTTTATAAAATAATTTGTGGCCTTATGGGTATGTTATACATACCTCACAGGCTGACATTATGTCCTCTCAAGTTTGAATTATTCTTTCTGCTAGTCCATCTGTTTGAGGGTAATATTCTGTTGAGAATGATAGCTTAGTCCCAAACAATCTGTGAAGACTGGTCCAAAGTGCAGATGTGAATTTGGGATCTCTGTCACTCATAATATTCTTAAATAACCCTGTATGAGAAATAACTCTACTCCATAGAAGAAGAGCTGTATCCATAGAAGTGTAATCTTTGTGACATGGTAAGAATATGGGAGTTTTGCTATATCTGTCTACAATGACTAAACAAGAATCATAACCTTTGTCACCAGTTGGAGGAAGTTCTGTGACTCAATCTATGTGAACAACTTCCCAAGGGGATTTTGGTTCTTGAATATGAATCATTAGTCCAAATCTATTGCCTGTACTCCTGTTTTCCTTTTGGCATCTATCACAGGTATGGCAATATTCAATAGTTTCTTTCCTCCAAGATGGCCACCATGCACAGTTCTTCACTTTTTCAAGTGTTCTGTCTTCTGATAGGTTTCCAGAGTAGATGCTATCATGGAATTCGTGAATAATGGTATTTATAAGCAATCTGTTACATCATGTCATGTTTCTTCTTTGGTGAATTATCCCATCAAACAAGTCAAATCTTCCTTCAGAATAGGTATTCTTCCAAACTTCATCCAGTGCATTGCCTAAAGATTTATCTTTTCAGTCTTTATCTAATAAGGAAGTCAAGATATGGCAATTCTTGTCTTTCTTTTAAGATTCTCTGACTTCTTCAAAGAATTCAGTCCCAACATTGGTTATGTTAATTCCTTCAATTGGAATCTGTGATTCTGCTTCCAAAGGTACATAAGCCGGTTTCTCGGGAATATTGGCTAATTCCCACCTGCTAAGTCCATCAGCATTCTTGTGAATTTTTCCTGCTTTATGAACTATAGTCATGTTACCTCTATATTCTTGAATTGCTACTTGTCATCTTGACATATGTCTGTTGGGATTTTTCATGTTAAGAAGTGATTTCATGGCATTAAAGTCAGTTATCACTTCAAAAACACTGCCATCAAGATGATAGTTTAATTTCTCAAGTTCCCATACCAAACATAAGCACTCCATCTGGGTTCTGTTGGTTTGATTTTTCTTGAGATGTAACAAACTGGTCCCTCTGTAGGCTTGTCATCAATAATTTGGACCTGATGTAGGGCTTCCCCTAATCCATCTCCACATGCATCAATGTACAATTTAAAAGGTATATTCCAGTCAGGAATGAGGAGTAAAGTTGCTTCTGTAAGTGCTTTCCTTATCTTCTTGTGAGCCTTGAGGTATATTTTACTTACCCAAATAGGCCACAATTATCTTAAAAATAAATTTTGAATTATGCATAACTCATAAGTCATGCATATATCCAAAATTCATCATTTTTGATTTCAGAAAAGATGAATAACTTTTTATTGAGTAAGTAAATCCATGGATTTAAGGCCAGATTTGGATTCTACACAAAATTCACCCAGGGGAGCTCCATAGAGTGAATAAGCTCAAATTAACTCTTTGAGGTGGTAAAATGGAAAATACTTCAATACCACATCATCAATACCACATAAAAGATCCATGAAAATTTTTGTTTTTCTTAATTTCATGCCAAAATAATGGGAATGTGAGAAATCCCATGTTACATATACACTAAGAATAGGGTTATGCATGTTTTGAGCACTTAATATCATGGTATTTGTATATGGACTTTTGGTACACCCATAGTGGATATCTCACTCAAGGCTTAAATTTCTATTTTAACGTGAAAAATAAGCAAGGGGGTAAAAAAGATATCAAAGAGAGCCAGGGTACCCAACTTCTGAGGCCTCAGAGGTTTGGACAACTCCAAAGCTTGGATCCATGGTTGATCTTGGCCTGATTGGTAAGCTAAAACCTTTTGGGAACTTGGTTACCATGGTACAACTACTGTAAATCTTAAGAAAATAGCAAATAACCTGCTATTTTGACGTGCCAAGGAGGTAAAAATCTACTTAGACTCCTTTAACCATGTCAATTCTTAATGATTTTCCTTGGATAAGCCCCAAAAGAGTAATTCAAACCCTTTTTGGACTTTTATCCATTGATTTACCTCATAGCAACCAGTGAAACACTGATATTTGCAATTCTACGTGTAAATGAGGTAAAAACTTCAACAATTCATTAAAAATACAATCCTCAATGAATCTTTCTGAAGCTTTTGGGACTAATGGAAAACTTTATTATCTATGGTACAACCAAAAAGAGTTACAGTTTTACTAGTAAAATTAAAAGTTTTACTTACAGTCCATTTTTGACTATTCTATGTGAAACACTGAATCTTCAAAAATTCACAGTAATTACAACCTGTGATGAAATTGCCAATAACATTGATCAATGATTATTTTGGAATAAAAGAATATTTACAGATGTTACTCCTTTTATTATTAACCATATTGGGGTTGGTAGTCACGTAAAAGCATCAATTAAGTGATTATGATAATCTTACGTGACAACAGATGATGCAATCAATAATCCAAAAAAGGTTTATTGTTTTCTCACTCACTGGGTTTTCAGTTTGCTCCATGGCATGCCTCTGTGAGCTGTTGTTAACTTAAAAGAGGCCTCCTCTTGCTGTTTTTTCCACATCATCATCTTATTACCAATTTAAACCATTATAACCAACAAGTAAGTATTAGTTAAAGCTATTCTTAAGTGTTTTAAATCTTTCAGAATCAATCAGAAAGACTTGAAATCATAGAATCCAGCTATGTGTTGTTGTAATACTGTTATAGATTCATTTTTGATCCTTAAAATCCACAATTCTACGTCAAATCTCTCTATCTTATCTTTCAATAAGTTCTTTGGAATAGTAGTGAGTGATTTATATTTAATTCTCAAAGTTTTTCTCTAAAATTAGTTTTCTTCAATAATTACCATTATAATTATTCTTGCAAAAGCTAATTATATATTAAAATAATTTTATCATTTTAATAAAAGAAGTTTTATTATTAAAATCTTCTTGTAATTGATTCTTGTAGACAATTACTTGCTCACTGTTAAAGCCACTAGTAGTGTTTAACACGAGAAAGAAATAATTCTTTAATTATTTAATTGTGGCTATAATGACATTTTGTAATTATATCTCATATGAACAGACATAGTACTGTTGATTAATAGTAATATTATCATCACTTTCACGGTCACATCTTACACTTCTCATAAGCTTCAATTCTTTCCTGTGTCATCTCAAATACTGTCTTTTGATCACAGATTCTATAGAGTGACTTGGCTAGAACTGCAAAGTCTTTCAGGTGCTTCCTGTAATAACTGGCAAATCTAAGAAAAGACATCATTTCCTTCTAATTTTGGGGTATTGGTTGAAGTAACACCGCTTCTACTTTTTTTTTGTCAATACCCAAGCTTAAAGCAGAGACAATATGTTGTAAAGCTTTAAGTTATTCAAAGCCAAAATTACATTTCTTGAGTGAAATCTTCATATTGACTCCTGAACCTTTATTGGGTACTCTGCAAAGTCTTTCAAGGTGCAAAGACCATGAGTCGGAACATATAATAATATCATCACTATAAATGATAAACCATCCTTCACATAATTCTGTGGGGAAGATGGTATTCATCATTCTTTGATAATGAGATGGTGCATTTTTAATACCAAATGGCATTCTAAGATACTCATAAATTCCACAGTGAGTGATAATTCTAAGCAATTTCCTAGTTTTTGGCATCAAAACATTTTGATGAAAGCCTTTTAATGCATCCATTGATGTTATATATTTCGCTTTAGATAATTGGGTCAACGTTTCTTGAATTCTAGGAATTGGATACCTATCTGGAACTGTGTAGGTATTAAATTCTTTAAAATCTCACACCATCCTTCATTTATCATTATGCCAAGCAATAATAACAGGTGTTGTCACTTCAACTTCTTCATTATGGCCTACCTTCCTTATTACACCAAGTTGGATCAATTCTTGGATATGTTTTTCCAAGGCTTCTCTGTCTCTGGGACTGGCTGGATAACCTGGTCTTCTAAGTACTGGAGGGTATGGTCTGTCAATATTAAGAGTAATATCAACTTCATTCCTTTTAATAGCGCCTAATAGTTCATTATCAGAAGCAAAGGCATTCTTATATTTGTACAACACATCAATGAGGTCATGCCTCATTCTTGATGATAATGATGGATTAATTTGTGCTTCAGAAAGTCAATTAGCCACAAATTCTTCCTTGAAAGTATTTTTACCAGAAGATATCACAAATATTTGCTTTGGTATATTGTAAAAGGGAATTTCTTGTCTTTTATTTTCTCCAATTGTGAAATATCTGTCTTTATGTATATTGATGTTAATACCATGAATATTCAAGTAATCATTTACAAGAATTATTGGCTGAGATGTACAATTTTCCATTACTACTATCTCATTTTTCATTCTTACACTTCCTGCTGGATGTGGAAAGACAAGATTAGTGTCCAATATACCCAAAGGGTACATATTATTACTAGAACTACTACGTTTTACACCCTCTATTGGTAATAGATGGCTTTTCCATCCAGGGAGTATGGGTTGAAGATAATCTTTGCCTACACAAGCACAAAATGGCCCTGTATCCAAATTTACTTTGGCTTCAATATCATTAATCAAGATTGATTTGATACAAGATGTTCCAGCAGTGTATCCTTTACCTCTAGCAGGTTTGGCTTTACACATTCTGGCATCCTGAATACTGATCAGGTTATGAAAATCTTCACTGTACTGTGGCAAGTGAGTATGGACTTCTGTGACCTCAAAGAAATCTGTAATGATTTCAATGGGATATTCCTCTACTGGTGTATCCTCAGAGACTTCAGAATCTAGGTCATATTCTTCTTTCTCTTCAGTACATCAAGCTTCTTCAATGATTTGAACGTCATTGATCTTTTCTTTTTGGTGAAAGTGTTGGCCAAATGTGAAGTGCTTCCACATTAATGACACTTCAAGACAGCTCTTTCAGGCCTCTTATCTTCTCTGGAAGTTTTAAAGACTATTTTGGATTCCATAGGGATTCTAGTCCAGGTTTTACCAATTCTTGTTCTAGTAATGATATCTTCCATGGAATTGATGTAGTCTTCTGTTGAACAGGGTTCTACACATCTGCACTTGATAGCATTTTCTAGTTCTCCTCCACATTTTTTTAATATTTTCATATCTGGGTGTAAGGCAGATAATCTTTCTTTCTATTTAAGGAACCAGGTAGGTGGTTTATCCTTTTCTAAGTTAAAAATGGCACTTTCAAAAGCATTTTCCACTTCAAATATCAAAGAATTGCTAGCCCATTTGGTGATTATTTCACATTCCCACCAAGGCCAATCATGTTTACCATGATCTATTCTTGTTTTTGTAATACCATCCCTTTGCATTCCTGGTAAACAAAGATTGTAGCCTGCCCATTATGATTAATCAGGTATGTGAAGATCTTTTTGCAACATATCAATTGGTCTGATGAACTCAATATGATTGTATTCTACTTCACCAGAGAATGTTGGCCATTATTCCAATTTGGAAATATCTTTCGCACAGATAGGATTTCCTCCTAAAAATGGGGTTAAACTTCCTTTCACAGAATTTTTTCCTTCAGTCAAAGGTGTAGAATGTTTTGGCATATGTGGTTCAAATTTTTTGAATTTTCTCCACATTTGAAATGATCTCATTCTTCAAATTCTGCCTTTCACTGTCACTTTTTGCCAAACTTATGTCAAACTGATTGGTATTATTGATTATTTCCAAAACATGATCTTTTAGAATTCCAAGTTGATCATTGATGTTTAAAATGGAAAGATCTTCCATTTAATCATTTTGGGCTTGGCATTTACTCTAAATCCTGTCACATGTATTGGTAAATGAATCAAGTCTGACATTTGTCAACTTATACCACTCAGTATAATTCTTGTCATTTCTTTTTAATTCACTTATATCTGATGTTATTTTAATTAACTTTTTATCAAAATTTCCAGTTTCTACATCAATACTAGATTTAACAGATTGTATCTCATATATCACTTGCATGGAAAAGTCCTTTTCATCCTTTCCTGCTCTTTGGCTGTGAATTCCATCAGAGTTCTTGCCATGTTAAATACACTGTCCACAGCTGAAGGCTCCAATTTGGGGATCCTGTACCCTTGTGGGTAAGGTCTGTGCCAATTTGCTTTGCCTTTTCCTTTTCCCTGATTGTTCTTGGGACCTTTCTTATTCTTCTGAGGTCCTTTGGGCTTCTCTTTGAATGCTTCTGCAGCTGGTTTGGAGCTGGTAGATGCCACTGGGCCTTATTCCAAAGCTGAGGTCATTTCCAATTCCTTCTTCCGGTCTACAGATAAAGCACTTTGGCTCTTCAACCAATTCTTTTTTTTGACCTTGTCTTTGCAAGACAATAGGCTCCACCCTCCTAAGGGTTCTATGGTCTTCTCCTGACCCAGAAAGCTCTTGATGTGTAAGTAGGAGTTCGTGGCCCCCTGCCAAAGGCTTGGGCATATTTCCTACTCCTCTTCTTTTGCTGCTCTGAACCAATCTTTTGTATTGAGACTGATATAGTTCTATGGCTGCCACTTGAAAGTGGTTCAGCCCTTAAAACATTACCTTCAATTAGTTCAGGCTCAGAGTTCATATTAAAGTTTTTTGGTACAGACCTTGGGGAATGGGGGGAAGCTCTTGCATCCTCCAGATGTGTCTTTCTTGAGGAAGACTTGGCAGACCTTTTTCTGGTCTTACCTCTTCCTTGTCCATGTCCATCTGGTTGGACTGAATAGCTGCTTCCATTTCTGGTATGCACCATTTTCACATCACTTCAAGAGAAAATAAGAATTCAAAACAGAAAACACACACCTTTTGGTGGTTGTTTGGCTTGTTCTGTCTTAAATAAAGTGCCTCTTTTAGAAACTTACACTTCAATACTGTCTTCAGATTCTGGACTAGTAATGTATCTTTTACTGAGTCTGTTACCAGCTTCACAGTATTTGAATAAAGACACTAGAGAAAAATTGATAAAAGAAAAATTATTTTTTATACTTTTCAAATATTTTTTGAGATTTTTTATAAGTTTTTATTTTTTAATTTCAAAAAAATTCAAGTTTAGGATTCTGAATCAAAATTAATTCAGAGTAACTCAGAGAAAAATTTTATAAGTTTTTGGATGTGAAAAAGCCATGTGTAAAAACAGTATAAAATTAAACCAAATTCCTCAATGAAACAGATTTTAAAACAATTTCAAAGATAAAAATAATTTTAACCTCAAATTTAAGAAAAGAAAAATTAAATTAATATATTTTAAAGCTTCAAAACATATCAATTAAGGGTACAAGGTTCAAAAAAACACAGCCAGGCCCCCAAATGTAAGATGTGTCTATAAAAATGTTGATAATATTACTATTGATCAACAGTACTATGCCTGTTCTTATGGAATAAAATAATAAAAATTATTATAGCCACAATTGAATAATTGAAGAATTAATTATTTCTCTGACTTGTTATACACTACTAGTGATTATAACAGTAAGCAGTAATTGTCTACTAGAATCAATTACAAGAAGTTTTCAATAATAAAACTTCTTTCTTAAAATAATAAAGTTATTTTAATTTATAATCATCTTTTGCAAGAATAATTATAAATATAATTATTGAGAAAAAGAATTACTAGAGAAAAACTTGAAGAATTAAGATGAATCACTCACTAATACTCCAAAGAGCTTATTAAAGATAAAAGTAGAGAGATTTGACAGATAATTGTGGATTTAAAAAATCAAAAATGGATGTATAACAGTAATACAACAATGTATAGCTGATCTCTATGATTTCAACTCTTTCTCATTTATTCTGAAAGAATAAAACACTTAAGAAAATTTTAACTAATACTTACTTGTGGGTAATGAAGGTATAATTGAATAATGTGATGATTTGGAAAAACGGCAAGAGGAGGCCTCTATTAAGTCTAAGACAGCTCACAGACGCATTCCATGGGGCAAAATGAAAAAATAGTGAGTGAGAAAACAATAAACCTTTTTTTATTATTGATTTCATCATCTGTTGTCACATAAGATTATCACAATTACTTAATTGATTCTTTTATGTGACTACCAACCCATTTATGGTTAAGAATAAAGTGAGTAACAATTGTTAATCTTCTTTTATTCCAAAATAATCATTCATTTTTCAAAGCTATCAATTTTATTGGAAACTTAATCACAGAGTGTATTTTCTGTGAATTTTTAAAGATTTGGTATTTCCCATGGTATCATCAAAAATGGACTGTAAGTAAAACATTGAGCTTTACTTATAGACGTATAATCCTTTTTGGCTTTTATATTGATTATAAAGCTCTTAGTTGGTTCTGAAAACTTCAAAAATATTAATTGAAAATTGTATTTTCAATGAAGTTTTGAAGTTTTTATCTCATTTCTACATAGAATTGCAAATAGCACTACATGGCTGGTTGCTATGAGGTAAATCAATGAATACTAGTCCAAAAAGGGTTTTAATTACTCCTTTGGGGTTTGCTCATGGAAATTCATTAAGAATTTACATGGTTACAGGAGTCTAAGTTGCTCTTTACCTCCATGGCATGTCAAAATAGCAGCTTATTTGCTATTTTCTTATGATATAATGAAGTTTTGACTTGGTAACCAAGTTCCCAAAAGGTTTTAGCTTACTAATTGGTCCACAATCAGCCATGGATCCAAGCTTTGGAGCTTTCCACGCCTCAGAGGCCTCAGAAGCTGGATACCCTGGCTCTCCTTTATTTCTTTTGTCCCCCTTGACTATTCTTTACATCAAGATAGAAATTCAGGCTTCAAGTGAGATATCCACTATGGGTGTACCAAAAGTGTATGTAAGAATACCATAATATTAGGTGCCAAAAACATGCATTACACTATTCTTGGTGTATATGTAACATGGGATTTCTCACATTCCCATTATTTTGGTGTGAAATTGAGAAAAGCAAAACTTTTCACAGACCTTTTATGTGGTATTGATGATGTGCTATTGAAGTATTTTCCTTATTACCACCTCAACTAGTTGATTCAAGGTTATTCACTCTATGGAGCTACCCTAGGTGAAATTTTGTGTAGAATCCAAATCTGGCCTTGAATTCATGGATTTACATACTCAATAAAAGGTTATCCATCTTTTCTGAAATCAAAAATGATGAATTTTGAATATATGCATGACTTATGCGTTATGCATAGCTCAGAATTTATTCTTATGATAATTGTGGCCTATTTGGGTATGTAAAATATACGTCAAGGCTCACAAAAGCATTCACCCTTTATGTGGTAAGAAAGAAAACCTATGGTTCCAAAACCACATTTCAGCTCAGTTTGAGGATGTAATGAGACTGAGGGACCGCAAGTGAGCCACAGATATGAAGGGTTTCACTCTGTGATTGTGTGAAAAGGTGAAACATCTCAAACTACCCTGAAATTAGATAAAAAGAGGTTTTATCCTCTCCAAAAGAAGGAATCATCTTGTCTTTAATTTCAATTCTTACTTAGTAAATCTGTGAAAAACCAAAGTACTTCTTTGATTAGCAAGATGCAATTATAATTTCAATTCCATTTTTAATTATTACAACAAGCCAGCTGATAATTAGGAAAATCAGGGCGTCACATATATTGATAAACACTATATTTTTTTAGTAGAGCCCCTTTAAGATATTTTGAACTCTTGATTTTATTCCTCACACTAACATCTATAGCTTTTGATTACTATATTCCAGAGTCATCCCAAAATTCACCACAATTTGTCTATAAGATAAAATAGCTATCAGGTAAATAAAAAAGGAACCATAAAATCACTAAACTAAGTTCATATTCACCAGAAAATTCTTCCTTTGGAATTAATAAAGTACCAAAATACATTCTTCAGTATTCCTGTTCACTGAGGTTTGTGGAATTTCCTACTTTAAAGACAAATTTTTTATCATATCCATAGAGGCTACTGTCTCATAGCTTGATAATCTGCCTGAAGATATGTAAATCAAGGAATATATCACACAAATACAAGAATATGTGCTTAACAGAAGAGTTTGAGGACCTTATACCTTACCTTTTGCTCTATTTTGATATACTCAAATCATAATTTCATCAGGAAAAGAACGCAATATTAATAATTTTAAAGTCAAAGGTTCATGAAAAACCCCCTTTGGAAAAACATAATAGGAAGTTTCAATTTTCCTTAAAGAAAGAATTAACTACTTAATTATCAAGAGGAAGATGGAAGAATATGATTCATTATCATATGAAGACCTCAAGTACTTGGATTGAAGACTTGGCCACCAAGGGGTATGAAAAAATACAGCATAGCCAAGCTGGTTCATCTTTATTTAAAGGAAGAATTTGATGTCAAGGTGGAATGTTCTATAGGCATACTAGCTAGAAGTACTAAAGAGCTTTAAATTGTTGAAAAATTACTTTAAGAGGTGTTCTGAAGGGTCATCATCTCAAGATGAAGTGGTAAAATGAGTTACTTACAAGCCCACTATAAAAAACCCCAAAATTTAATGTATTGAGGGATGAAAAGTGAATCATGAATTGAAGCCCTTAAGGGGAAAAAATAAAATTAAAAGAGTCAGATTTAGTGAAAACCATGAACTCTAACATGCAGGAGCAATAAAGGAAATAAAAGTATACCCAAAAAAGATGAAGACATTAGACAAGTAAAAATTGAATTACAACAAGAGATATATAAAATGAAGAAATAAAGGAAGAAAAAAATAGTAAAAAGAAACTCATTGAAAAATTATAGGTTATTAACTGGAGCTTATCATTTAGGTCTATCATAAAGACATAATACAAAATATACTTATCAGAGTCCATTTTTGGACAATAATGAATTTCTTCAGGATGAGCATAACCAAAAATTGTAGGTAAGCAACCCCTCTTTGCAGGAAAAAACTATATAAACCTTACCTTTATTTCCTTTCAATTTTTTTAATAATACATTTTTCAGATGAAAAGATGATATCAGGGAGTGTCAAAGTCACCAAATGCCACGTTAAAATAACATGGGATTTGGAACCCAAATCCCAACAACAAAGCCCAGGCTCTTTATGTGTAAATCACATGGTATTTTGACCAAATCCCATGCATCTGGGATTTCAGTTTGAAACCTAACCCAAATGAGTATTCACAATTCATAACTGTACAACATATTGTTCTAAACTCCATTTTGTACAATCTGACCAAACAGCTTACAGTCCATTTATACTTCTCCATCCATATAATAATTACTTGTTACAAAGCCAAACACATCAATTCAGATATGAATATCACCTCTGGCCTTCCTTATCTATCAGGCGACTTAATCTGTATAGATTATTTAGCCATAATTCATTGGCTTGCAACCAAATCCAATTTTGAGTCATGTTTTGGTACTAGTGGCTCAACATCTATTGGAAGACCTCCTTGATCAAAGCAGCATGTATTTCAGCTTATGGCAATTGAGGTCAACAAAAAATCACAAAATCACATAAACCTTAGCTCAAGCAGCATCTGAGATTGATGGCAAACATATAAAAAGAAGTATATGGCAGCAAAGGAATTTGAAAGTTTAACTGGGGCTGGACTAATGGAAGAAGATTAAAGTAAAGTAATCAAATTAATGAGTGAAAAGCTTGACAGTATGTGTCCTTCCTATGCTGAAATGGATGTGCTCATTGGCCACAAGCCCAATATCACTCCAATTGAAAGCTATGATTCACAAGAAAAAGACAGCTTAAATGGTAATGATGATGTTGATGTTTTTCTTGATAATGTAAGTTATTGTCTCTTCCTCTTTTCACCTGAGATAATTAAAGCTCATTTACTTTTTAAAGGAGAAAAATGGTTTGGAATCACCTCTAAATCTTTTTCCTTTGCTTCATAATGAAGATGACTATCACAGGGGCTCTTATGGAAGTAAGAGTGGCCTGGCACTCAGGAATAAATAGCTCACTTGGAGGGCTCCAAAAGATGATAAGAAATACTACGGAATATATCTCTTAAGCAGGAATAAGAGAGAGGACAAATATGCCAAAGACAAAAAATAATAATGAGAAGGAAGCCAAAGGCCAAAGACCAAGAAGCCAACCAAGTGAATCCTGAATTCACTGTTTCAACCTGCCAGAAAGAACAATGGAATTAGTAAAGGATATGACCACCAATATCCACTGACAGGTGTTGAAAGAAAGAATAAAAGGTTCTAATGACTAACTCAAGATTATCAGTATTAACCTTAATAATGTAAAAGAAAATAACAATAGAAATAAATCCAATATATTAATTAACTGGGGAAAAAGTCCCCAGGTGATGAAGCATGGCCGGTATATGTGAAAACTTGAAAGATTGATCCTGGAAGGTGAATCAATGACTGTATTGTCCAAATTGGGAAATACAGTTCTGGCCATCTTGAAATTTGAACTGTGTGATGGAATTCACACAGTGGAATGTCAAAAAGCCCAATTGGGCCTAGGCCATACAGGTTAATTGAAAGCGGCCTGTACGCATGAATTGAGTTGTCCAAGGAGCATTGAAATACTTGATGCCTTGACAACTGATTAAATTGATGTAATACCTCTTGAGAATTGCCCTTTGAATAATCCTGAATAATGTACCACCCCAACTCCTGCAGATACAGGTGGTTGGGATCCTTGAAGAGTCTTCTGATTGCCGGCATAACTTGTCAGACTGATGAGCTGAATACTCCTCCTTCAAAATGGGCGTTGGATTTTGAGACCTTGATATAGAAAGGTGGAAATGGGTCCTGAGAACGTCACCATTGGATTTCTGAGCAAAAATGGTGCATAATGGTATATAATACCATATATGCACCACGCCTGCAACCTTGAGTACGGATGGTATGAAGGAATGGAAAGAATTCCCCATAAGTTGAGGGCAAGGCTGACTGAGCTGATCTGGTGGCCTCTGGTTATTGCCAGAGGCCATGGCTGAGAGATTGGTTCATGGTGATCCATGGCCAAAAATGGGTCCTACGGGATTTTGGCCAGATTGGTGTCCATAAGGTCTTTGGCCAATTTTGGCTCAGGTGGGTCCAAATGTGGTTTGGGACCCACCTGGCCTTGGAGGCCAAAACCCCACTAATGAAAGGGGTTGGCCAGAAAGAATTGGTGATGGCTAGGGGGCCTGGAGGCCCCTAGAAGACAAAAGGACCCCCCCAGGCCGAAAATTAAAGATAATGGCCTGGGGGCTGGTTAGGTGGAAATCGGCCAAGAAGGCCAATGACGGCAGGATATGGCCTGAGGCCACAAATGGCCATTGGAGGGGGTATGGCGTAAGAGCCATAGAACACCCAAGGGGGCCAATTGGCCAGAAATGATATGACGTGACCAATTGGCCCCAACTTGGCTCCAGCTGGGATTGCCGCAACAATCAAGGAGGAGGGTCAAACTTGTGGTTGTGACAGTACCCCCCTACCTTGAATGGTGAGCTCCTGAGAACCAAGATAAGGTAGAAGCCTGTTGAGATGGATTGGACAGAGGGATTCAAGAGGTTTTTTAATCTTGCAAAGAAAATTTTGACCTGAGCATAATTTTGGCATATAAATTGAGGTTGATGTTTGGCTTTGAAAATGTTGAAGGATTGAATTTGACGTAGAAATTTGGCATAAAGATTATCATAAAAGAAATTTAAAGAAGAAGAAAAAATAAAGATAAAGAAACAGATGTAAAGAAAGGAAAATAAAAATAAAATAAAAAAGAAAAATGAATTTTGAGGGAGAGTCCAATCTTCATCACGGATTTTGTTGGTTTATTTGCAAGTGGCCAGGGACCTGGATAAAAGAATTTGATGCTAGGTGCTCACAGAGTGGCCAAGGTGATGTTTTTGAAGAGATTGTAGACCCCTCAGGGAAGTGCACACCAGGAGAGGAACTTACATTTAGTAGTTGCCAATCCAGCCAGTGCCATAAATAAGAATATAAATTTGATAAAGGAATGTATTGAATTGGGAAACTTGGAAAGGAAAATAAAAGTGAAATAATCCATTTGCCCAAGTGGAAAATGGCCATGATTTGGGATTGATGTTGAAATCCAGGCCAACAAATCTGTGTCCAAATTGCAATGTGCTCACAGAGTGGCCAAGGTGATGCTTACAACAAAGAAGAGTAGAATACCCCTAAAGGTGCATACCAGGAGTGAGACTTACTTTTGGTAATTCCTCTCCCCACCAAGCACCATAGAATGATCAAGCTTTCGAAGAATTGGGTCCTGGCTTGTCAGGATACAAAGAATGGAAATCTTTGACAAGTTCAGGACAATTCTTGAGGTTTTGGGCTGGTTCCCAAGTGGATCTTTTTGGGTCTTGACTGAAACTTTTCCATTCCACTAGATACCATAATTTTCCTCTCTTGAGCTTTGAATCCAGTATTTGAGAGACTTTCCATTCCTCTTCTTCCTCAATGATAATTGGAGGAGGAGGCTCTTGATGCCAATTTGGGATTGCGGATGTCTTGACTGGTTCCAAGAGTGAGATATGGAAGACTGGGTGGATGGATTTACATTGAGATGAAAGCTTGAGGTGGTTAGCATGAGAACTGACTTTCTTCAAGATTGGAAAAGGACCCAACCATCTTTTGGATAGTTTTTTGGTGGGTCTGGTTGATTTGATATTCTTGGAAGAAAGCCATACCATGTCACTAGGATTGAAAACAGGTGGACTTTCTCTACCTTAATCTGCATACCTCTTAAACCAGTTTATGGCAGCTTCATGTTCTCTCTTGACATGTTGCTGTACTGATTGAATTTTTTTTGATAACTTTCCAGCAGGAGTATCTTGAGTGATGTCAACTGAATCAAATTGTGGATCTCTTCCATAAACAGTGAAAAACGGGGATTGCTTGGTTGAAGAGTGATCAGAATTATTGTAGGAAAATTCAGCCAGAGGTAGCCAGGTGTTCCAATCATCTTGATGATAACTGACATACATCCAAAGATACTGTTCTAGTATCTGATTTACCCTCTCTGTCTGTCCATCAGTTTCTGGATGATAAGAAGTTGACAAGTCTCTTGAAATCTTGAGCTGCTGACAAATATTGGTCCAAAAATAAGAAACAAAGAGTGAACCTCTATCACTGACAATGCTTAACGGAAGGCCATTCTTTGAAAAGATATTCTTGATGAATAAATTAGCCAAATCCAGGGAAGTGATTGAAGACATTGTTGGAATAAAAACCACCATTTTTGAGAATCTGTCCACTATAACCACGATTGAATCAAAGGAATTGGACAACGGCAGTTGAGTGATGAAATCCATTGAAAGACAAATCCAAGGACCATTTGGAATTGGAAGAGGTTTGAGGAATCCAAGCTTCTTATGATGAGTATTCTTGTTTCTTGAGCACTGTTGACAGGATGAAACATAATCCTTGATAAATTGAGTCATACCGGACCAGTGGAAATCCCGCTTGACAAGTTTGAGAGTCTTCTCTTGGCCAGGGTGGTCAGCTAGAGGAGAATTGTGACGCTTTTGAAGAATACTAAGTTGAACTGTGGAGTCATTTGGGGCTACCACCCAATCTTTGAAGAGAAGAAGTTGGGAAGAGGAATCAAGAGAATAATCTTGGACATATTTACCTTTACCCAAATCTTCAAGGATACTTCTGTACTGAGGATCTTGCTATAATTTCCTCTGGATTGAATCAATCAAATTTTAAAAAGATTCCACCTTGACTGCAAAATACTTTGAGGATTGAAATTCATCTTGCTTGATGATTTGTTGAAAATTCATTGGACTCTTGCTGATGAAATCCTCCCCCCTCTCTGGATGAATGTTGTCCCAATGTGATAAGGCATCCGGAAGAGTAGCTAGGCGGTCAGGGCGGTAAGTGATTGAAAAATGAAATTCAGAAAGGAATTCAGCCCAACGGGCTTGAAGGCGAGTGAGTAATTTAGAGGTCTTGAAGTATTGAAGGGAAGAGTTATTGGTGAGAACTTCAAAAGGGGAAGACAGTGAAAGAAGAAAAGCCCTCCAGCGCTTGAGAGCCCAGACAATGCCAAGGAGTTCCTTGTCATGAATTTCATAATTGAGCTCTGCTGGGATAAGCTTGCGGCTGTTGAATGCAATGGGATGTTTTCCTGAGTCAGAGACCTGACTCAGTACAGCACCCAAAGCATAATCTGATGCATTGGTCTCTACAATGGTGGGTAGAGAAGGATTGGAGCGGTGGTGAAAACCTCTTTGAGTTGGTGAAACTGACTGAGAGCTTCCTCATTGAGGGGAAAACATGAATCTTTCTTGAGGAAACTGGTGAGTGAACTGATCTCCTTTGAATAATTCTTGATGAAACGGTGGTAGAAATTGGCGAAGCCAAGGAAGGATTGAAGAGCCTTGAGGTTTCTTGGAGGCGGCCAATTGAGAATCTGCTTGACTTTTGCTTGGTCCATCTTGAGGCCTTCAGAAGAAACTACATAACCAAGATATCTCACACTTGAAAAATGAAACAGGCATTTGGACGCCTTAGCAAAAAGGTTATTGGCTCTGAATGTGGAAAGAACAGTGGACACATGAGTGACATGTTCCCCCTCAGATTTGGAAAAGACCATAATGTCATCCAAATAAACCACAACATAAACATGGAGAATATCTTGAAAGATATCATTGACAAGATTTTGAAAAGAAGCAGGAGAATTGGTGAGCCCAAATGGAATAACCAAGTACTCATAACTGCCATATTTAGTTCTAAAACAAGTCAAGTGTTCATCACCCTCCTTGATTCTGAGCAGGTTATATGCACCACACAAATCAATTTTGGAGAATATAGAAGAACCATCAGAAACATTGAGAAGCTGATTCATAGGAGGAACAGGATAATTGTTCTTCCTAGTAACAGCATTGAGTTTGCGGTAATCAACACACAAATGGAGGCCACCATCTTTCTTTCTGACAAAGAGGACAGGTGCTCCTGTTGAAGAGGAGCTTGGCCAGATAAAACCTTTCTCTAAATTCTTTGAAATGTAGGCCCTGAGTGTATCTGACTCTTGTTTGGATAGAGAGTAGATCACCCCAACTGGAGGTAGAGACCCCTCCAGCTTGATATGATGATCACAGGCACGGTGAGGAGGAAGTTTTTCTGCTTTCACCTTAGAGAATACATCCAAATATTGGTGATAGACAGAAGGAACAACCTTTATCACGGTTTCTACTTCTTCTGGCTCTTCCTCTTCATCCCACAACTCCTCCAGGGAGGAAGGTCCATATTCCCAAATAAGAGATGAAGTGAAGATACAGAATTATCTTCTCCAACATCTTGAATCTCTTTGAAGATTTCATCTCTAGGAGATAGTAATGCCTGTGGGGAATTAAGGGAAGGAATATGGACAGAAGACAGAAATGATGGTGTTCTAGAATCACCAACCAGAGCTGCATATGATTTGGCAGAAGAAAAGTCATTACGGAAAGATTTAGAAGGATCAGAATAGTCCAAATGATCAGGATTAAAGGCAATCAGCGCTTTCCTCCAATCAATAGAAGGATTAAAATGATTGAGAAAGTCAAAGCCCAATATGAGGTCTTCTCCCTTGGGAGTATCAATGACGAAAAAGTCCCATTCAAAGCTTGGGAAGGAAGGAAGCTCAACCATATATTTAGTATGGTGAGTCAAAAATAAGGAAGGGGACTCAGAGGAATATTCTCTGGAAGCTCTGACGTAGTCAATGAGTAATTGTGAGCAAACTGCTTTGCAATAAATAAGTGTGTAGCACCAGAATCAATGAGAATACTGTAAAAAACATCAGAAAGAGAAGAAAAAACAAAAAAATTAAGAGAATTTTTGACACCAGTATTCAGAATGCACAATTGTGCTCTGGAAGGAAAACTGTGAAGACCATTGAACACAACATGGTCTCCACTCAGGCTTTTCCCTGGCTGGGAAATTGGCCTGACGGTTGGGTAAGCTTGTTTTGAGGTCTTTTGAAGCAAGACTCAAGACTATGCTTCCCACCACAATAGGTACAAAGACCCTCTTTGGTTCTTCTTTCTTTTTCAGAATTAATGAGCTTGAAGTCCTTATTCAACAAAGAAGAATGGGGCTTGTCCCTCTTCTGAAAATTCTTCTTCTTCTTGTGACTTGAACTTGAAGAATTTTGAGGATGAGAAGTACTTGATCTTGGGGCTTAAAGTTTCTTCTCTTGGTAGTGATTCTTCTCCTTCTGCCCTTCATGGTACCTGGTATCAAGTTCCAGGGTAACGTCCATTAAGTCTTGAAGAGAATCAATATTTGAAGGATGGGAGGCCAATTTCTCCAGAATCCTGGATGGAAATCCCTTCCTGAAATGATGGATGAGAGCTCTTCCACCCCAATCCCCGATTCTTGAGACTAAGCTTCTAAAATCAGCAATTTATAGTGATACATGCCCTCCTTCTTTCTTTCTTAAGGAATCCAACTCTGCTTCTGCTTTTCTGACTTCATTCGGGTCCCCAAGCAAAGTGAAGAGTTGTGATTTGAATAAATTTCAAGAATTGAGAAGGTATTTGGGATCTTGATTGGTGAGATTGGAAATATAAGGCTCAATCCATTTTGCAGCCCTGCCAATAAGAAATGAAGTGGCATAAAGAACCTTCTTCCTGTCTTGAGAGAAGTTTGCCAGATCATTATGAAAAATCAATTGACAAGACTGGATAAATCTTCTGACTTTGAAGGGCTGAGTCCTATCAAAGCATTCTGGTGCCTTCATAGATGGAGTCTTGAAGGCCGGTGGTCTTGATGAATCAGAAGAAGAGGCAGCTTAAAGATTGGCCATAATCTGAGTCGTTTGCTGCATAATGGCCAATAAAGAAGGTTCAGATTGATGAGAGACAGGCTGATTAGACTGGGCTAGAGTTGGTCCTCCAGTACCTTGGAATGCCTCCACCGGAGCAGGAGCACCTTCAGTACCATCAGATCCTTCCTCTTCCACAGAATTCTCCTCCTCCTCTTCACCATCTTCACCTGGACCTTTGAAACTTGTGAGCCTTGAGGTATATTTTACATACCCAAATAGGCCACAATTATCTTAAAAAGAAATTTTGAATTATGCAAAACTCATAAGTCATGCATATATCCAAAATTCATCATTTTCAATTTCAGAAAAGATGAATAACTTTTTATTGAGTAAGTAAATCCATGGATTTAAGACCAGATTTGGATTCTACACAAAACTTCACCTAGGGTAGCTCCATAGAGTGAATAAGCTCAATTTAAGTATTTGAGGTGGTAAAATGGAAAATACTTCAATACCACATCATTAATACCACATAAAAGATCCGTGAAAATTTTTGTTTTTCTTGATTTTTAGCCAAAATAATGGGAAAGTGAGAAATCCCATGTTACATATACACTCAGAATAGTGTTATGCATGTTTTGAGCACTTAATATCATGGTATTCTTACATGGACTTTTGGTACACCCATAGTGGATATCTCACTTTAAGCTTAAACTACTATTTTGACGTAAAAAATGGGCAAGGGGGACAAAAGACATCAAAGAGAGCCAGGGTACCCAACATCTGAGGCCTCAGAGGCGTGGATAGCTCCAGAGCATGGATCCATGGCTCATCTTGGCCTAATTGGTAAACTAAAACTCTTTGGGAACTTGGTTACCAAGTTACAACTACTGTAATACACCAGAAAATAGCAAATAACCTGCTATTTTGACGTGCCAAGGAGGTAATGAGCTACTTACACTCCTGTAACCATGTCAATTACTAATGACTTTCCATGGATAAACCCCAAAAGAGTAATTAAAACCCTTTTGGGACCCATATTCATTGATTTACCTCATAGCAACCAGCAAAACACTGCTATTTGCAATTCTACGTAGAAATGAGGTAAAAACTTCAAAAATTCATTAAAAATACAATTCTTAATGAATCTTTCTGAAACTTTCAGGACTAAAGGAGAACTGTATTATCTATGGTACAACCAAAAAGAATTACAGTTTTACTAGTAAAATTAAAAGTTTTACTTACAGTCCATTTTTGGTTATTCTACGTGAAACACTGAATCTTCAAAAATTCACAGTAATTACAACCTGTGATGAAATTGGCAATAACATTGATAACTTTGAGAAATCAATGATTATTTTAGAATAAAAGAAGATTTACAAGTGTTACTCCTTTTATTCTTAACCATATTGGGGTTGGTAGTCACATAAAAGCATCAATTAAGTAATTATGATAATCTTACGTGACAACTGATGATGCAATCAATAATCCAAAAGGGTTTATTGTTTTCTCACTCACTGGTTTTTCAGTTTGCTCCATGGCACGCCTCTGTGAGCTGTTGTTGACTTAAAAGAGGCCTTCTCTTGCTGTTTTTTCCAAATCATCATCTTATCAATTTATTAAATCATTATTACCAACAAGTAAGTATTAGTTCAACTATTCTTAAGTGTTTTAATCTTTCAGAATCAATCAGAAAGACGTGAAATCATAGAATCCAACTATATATTGTTGTAATACTGTTTTAAATCCTTTTGATCCCTTAAATCCACAATTCCACATCAAATTTCTCTACTTTTATTATCAATAAGTTCTTTGGAGTATTAGTGAGTCTTTTATCTTTAATTCTTAAAGTTTTTCTCTAGTAATAGTTTTCTTCAAGAATTATCTTTATAATTATTCTTGTAAAAGATAATTATATATTAAAATAATTTTATTATTTTAATAAAAGAAGTTTTTATTATTAAATTCTTCTTGTAATTGATTCTTGTAGACAATTACTGCTCACTGTTATAATCACTAGTAGTGTATAACACGTGAAAGAAATAATTTTATAATTATTTAATTGTGGTTATAATAATTTTTATTATTATATTTCATAAGAACAGACATAGTACTGTTGATTAATAGTAATATTATCATCAGTTTCATAGTCACATCTTACATTTGGGGGCCTGGCCGTGTTTTTTGAACCTTGTACCCTTAATTAATATATTTTTAAACTCTAAAATATATTAATTTAATTAATTTTTTTTCTTTCAATTTGAAGTTAAAATCTTTTTCATTGAGGAATTTGGTTTAATTTTATATTGTTTTTACATGTGGCTTTTTCACATCCAAAAACTTATAAAATTATTCTTTGAGTTACTCTGAATTAATTTTATTCAAAATCTTAAATTTTAATTTTCTTTCTTTAAAAAGAATAATTTTTTTAAATATTAAAAAATACAAAACTTATAAAAAATCTTTAAAAATATTTTAAAAAGTATAAAAAATAATTTTTCTCTTTTATAATTTTTCTAGTGTCTTTGATCAAATACTGTGCAGCTGGCAACAGACTCAGTAAAAGATATTTCACTAGTCCAGAATCTTCAGAAGCAGAATCTGAAGACAGTATTGAGGTGCAGATTGCTAAAAGAGGCACCTTATTCAACTCAGAAAAAGCTAAATTACCACCAAAAGGTGTGTATTTTATCTTATATTTTCACCTTTTATCTTTAAATTGACGTGAAAATGGTGCATACCAGAAATGGAAGCAACTATTCAGTCCAGCCAGATGGATGTGGACAAGGAAGAGGCAAGACCAAATCCAGAAGTGTCAAGTCTTCCACAAGAAAGACACATTTGGAGGATGCCAGAGTTGCCCCCCATTCCCCAAGGTCTGTACCAACAGATTTTGACGTGAATTCTGAGCCTGAACTAATTTATGATAATATTTCCAGGGCTGAACCATTTTCAAGTGGCAGCAATAGAAATATATCAGAGCCAGTACAAAAATTGGTTCAGAGCAGCCAAAGAAGAGGAGTGGGAAATCTGCCCAAGCCTTTGGCAGGGGGCCATGAACTCCTACTTACACATCAAGAGCTTTCTGGGTCAGGAGAAGACCATAGAACTCTTAGGAGGTTGGAGCCCCCTGTCTTGCAAAGACAAGGTCAAAAAGATAAAGAATTGGTTGAAGAACCAGAGTCTTTTATCCATAGACCAGAAGAAAGAGTTGGAAATGACTCCAACTTTGGAGACAGAGGCACCAGTGGCATCTACCAGCTCCAAACCAGCTCCAGAAGCATCCAAGGACAAGCCCAAAGGACCTCAAAAGAAACAGAGAGGTCCCAAGAACCATCAAGGCAAGGGCAAAGGCAAAGCCAATTGGCACAGACCTTACCCACAAGGGTACAGGATCCCCAGATTGGAGCCTTCAGCAGTGGACAGTGTCTTTAATATGGCCAGAACTCTTATGGAATTCACAGCCAAGGAGCAGGAAAGGATGAACAGGACTTTTCCACGCAAATAAATGATGTACATAGAAGTATTAATGTAGAAATTGGCAAACTTGAGTCAAAGTTAAAGCAAATTACATTAGACATCAATGATTTAAAGAAAAGTGACAAGCAACATTCTGATTGGCATCAATTGACAACTGTCACCCTTGAGTCAATTAGCAATGCTTGTGATAGAATTGAGAACCAATGTCAAAATAATGACACAGAGGATCCTTCCATTTTTAAAGTAAATGATAGACTTAAAACTCTTGAAGACCATGTCTTACAAATAGTTAAGAATACCAATCAATTTGCTATACATTTAGCAAAAAGTGATAGTGAGAGACAGAAATTAAAGAATGAAATAATTGCAAGTGTGGAGCAAATCCATAAGAATCATGAACCACATATGCCAAGGCATTCTACACCTTTGACTGAAGAAAAACTTTCTGTTAAAGAGAGTTTAACTCCATTCTTAGGAGAAAATGTTATTTCTGCAAAGGATATTCCAAAATTAGAAGAATGGCCAACATTCTCTGGTGAAGGAGAATACAACCATATTGAATTCATCAGGACTATTGATATGTTGCAAGAAGACTTTAATATACCTGATGAAATCATAGTAGGAAAATTACATTGTTTGTTTACCAAGACTGCAAAGAAATGGTATTACAAGATGAGAATAGATCATGGAAGACATGACTGGTCTTGGTGGAAATCTGAAGTGATTACCAAATGGGCCAATAATTCTTGGAGGTTTAAAATGGAGAATGCTTTTGAAAGTGCCATTTTTAACTCAGAAAAAGACAAGCCACTTACTTGGTTCTTCAAACAAAAAGACAGATTATCTGCTTTACACCCAGATATGTCTGACACTATGATTAATATGAAAATATTAAGAAAGTGTGGAGGGGAACTGGAACATGCTATCAAAAGCAGATGTGTGGAACCCTGTTCAAAAGAGGACTACATTAATGCTATGGAAGATATCATTACCAGAACAAGAATTGGTAAGACTTGGATTAGAAACCCAATGGAATCCAAAATAGTCTCAAAGATTCCTAGAGAGGAAAGAAGACCAGAAAGACCTGTCTTGAAGTGTCATAAATGTGGAAGTACTTCACATTTAGCCAACACTTGCCCTAAGAAGACAAAGATCAATGAAGTTCAAATCATTGAGGAGATTCAGTGTACTGAAGAGAAAGAAGAGTCTGATCAAGATTCTGCAGTCTCTGAAGATACACCAGTGGAGGACTATCCCATTGAAAACATTTCAGCTTTCTTTGAGGTCACAGAAGTCCATACCCACTTGCCACAGTACAGTGAGGATTGCTGCAACCTGATCAATATCAAAGATGCCAGAATTTGTAAAACAAAACCTGCTAAAGGAAAGGGTTATACTGCTGGAGCATCATGTATCACATCAGTTCTGATGGGTGATATTGAAGCCAAAGTTAATTTGGATACAGGGGCATTTTGCACTTGTGTTGGCAAAGACTATCTCCAAATTATACTTCCTGAATGGAAAAACCATCTATTGCCAATAGAAGGTGTACAATTCAGTAGTGCCAGTAACAATATGTACCCCTTGGGCATATTGGACACTAATATTGTATTCCCACATCCAGCAGGAAGTGTAAGAATGAAAACTGAGATTGTAGTAATGGATAATTGCACATCTCAGCACATCATTCTTGGAAATGATTACTTGAATATTTATGGTATTGATATAAATAACCATAAAGACAGATATTTCACAATTGGAGATAACAAAAGGCAAAAATTTGCTTTCTCCAATATGCCAAAACAGATATCTGTAGTATCTTCTGTCAAAGATACTTACAAGGATGAATTTGTGTCTAAACAACTTGTTGAAGCACAGATTAATCCATCATTGTCACCAAAGATGAGGAATGAACTCATTGATGTATTATATATATACATTAATGCATTTGCATCTGATAATGAACCATTAGGTGCTATAAGAGGACATGAAATTGATATTACTCTTAATATTGATAGACCATATCCTCCAGTACTTAGAAGACCAGCTTATCCAGCCAGTCCCAGAGCTAGAGAAGCCTTGGAAAAACATATCCAAGAGTTGATCCAACTTGGTGTGCTAAGGAAAGTAGGCCATAATGAAGAAGTTGAAGTGACAACACCTGTTATTATTGCATGGCATAATGATAAGTCAAGAATGGTTGGAGATTTTAGAGCTTTGAATACCTACACAGTTCCAGATAGGTATCCAATCCCTAGAATCCAAGAAACCTTGACTCAATTGTCTAAAGCCAAGTATATAACATCAATGGATGCATTAAAAGGCTTCCATCAGAATGTTTTGACGCCTAAAGCCAGGAAATTACTTAGAATTATCACTCACTGTGGTATTTATGAGTATCTTAGAATGCCATTTGGCATTAAAAATGCTCCATCTCATTATCAAAGAATGATGAATACCATCTTCCCCACAGAATTGTCTGAAGGATGGCTTATCATTTATATTGATGATATTATTATATGTTCTGACTCATGGTCTTTGCACCTTGAAAGACTTGCAAGAGTACTTCATAAAGTTGCAGAAGTGAACATGAAAATTTCACTTAAGAAATGCAATTTTGGTTTTGAAGAACTCAAAGCATTAGGACATATTGTTTCTGGTTTGAGCTTAGGTATTGACAAGAATAAAGTAGCAGCAGTGTTACTTAAGCCAATACCCCAGAATAAAAAAGAAATGATGTCTTTTCTTGGATTTGCTAGTTACTATAGGCAACACTTGAAAGATTTTGCAATTCTAGCCAAGTCACTCTATAGAATCTGTGATCAACAGACTGTATTTGAGATGACACAGGAAAGAATTAAAGCTTATGAGAAGATAAAGAAAGCCCTTACAGAAGCACCTTTATTCCTCATGCCTGACTGGAATATTCCTTTTAAGTTGTACATTGATGCATGTGGAGATGGATTAGGGGCAGCCCTACATCAAGTCCAAATTATTGATGACAAACCTACAGAAGGACCAGTTTGTTATATCTCAAGGCAAATCAAACCAACAGAAGCCAGATATGGTGCAAGCCAAATGGAGTGCTTATATTTGGTATGGGCACTTGAGAAATTACACTATTACCTTGATGGCAGTGTTTTTGAAGTAATAACTGACTGTAATGCTGTAAAGTCACTTCTTAACATGAAAACTCCCAACAGACATATGTTGAGATGGCAAATAGCCATTCAAGAATATAGAGGAAACATGACTATAGTTCATAAAGCAGGAAACATTCACAAGAATGCTGATGGACTTAGTAGATGGGCTTTAGCCAACACTCCTGATAACCCAGCTTATGTACCTTTGGAAGCTGAACCACAGATTCCAATTGAAGGAATTAACATAACTGATATTGGGACTGAATTCTTTGAAGAGGTCAGAGAGTCTTATAAACAAGACAAGAATTGCCATGTCTTGACTTCTTTATTGGATAAAGACTGCAAAGACACATCTTTGGTTAATGCACTAGATGAAGTTTGGAAAAATTCCTATTCTGAAGGAAGATTTCACTTGTTTGATGGGATTATTTACCATAGAACAAAACATTCTTGTGTGATGACACTGTGTAGTAGATTCCTTATCAATACCATTCTTCATGAATGCCATGATAGCGTTTACTCTGTACACCTATCAGAAGACAGAACACTTGAAAAAGTGAAGAACTGTGCATGGTGGCCATCTTGGAGAAAAGAAAGCATTGAGTATTGCCATACCTGTGATAGATGCCAAAAAGCAAACAGGAGTACAGGCAAGAAATTTGGATTAATGATCCATATTCAAGAACCAAAATCCCCTTGGGAAGTTGTTCACATGGATTGGGTCACAGCACTTCCTCCAAGTGGTGACAAAAGCTACAATGCTTGCTTAGTCATTGTAGACAGATATAGCAAAACTCCCATATTCTTACCATGTCATAAGGATGACACTGCTATGGATACAGCTCTTCTTTTATGGAGTAGAGTCATTTCTAATACAGGATTATTTAAGAATATCATAAGTGACAGAGATCCCAAATTCACATCTGCACTTTGGACCAATCTTCATAGATTGTTTGGGACTAAGTTATCATTCTCTACAGCATATCACCATCAAACAGATGGACTAGCAGAGAGGATGATTCAAACTCTAGAAGACATGATCAGGAGATTCTGTGCTTATGGATTAGAATTCAAAGACTCAGATGGCTTTACCCATGACTGGTGCACTCTGATACCTGCATTAGAATTGGCATACAATACATCAGTCCATTCTTCCACAGGACAAACTCCTGCTATGTTAGAGAAAGGATGGAATCCAAGACTCCCAGCAGACACACTGAGGAAAGACTTAATTGACATTCATCCTACAGCTTCCAGCTTCAAGATAATGCTTGATAAAGTAAAACATCATGCAAAACAAAGTATGGATGATGCTTTTGATTATGCAAAACAGAAGTGGGACAAGAGTCATAAAGTACCAGACTTCAAAGTAGGGGACTTAGTTTTAGTTTCAACCTTGAATTTTAATAATATCAAAGGCCCAAAGAAACTTAAAGATTCTTACGTAGGACCTTTTGTTATTGTTGCTTTACATGGAACCAATGCAATTCAAGTGGAATTGAGTGGTGAATTGGAAAATAAACACCCCACATTTCCAGTCAGCTTGATAAAGCCTTATCAACCAGCTGATAAAGAATTGTTTCCTTTAAGGAACCCAACTCCTTTAACTGTACCACCTGTGGAACAGAATGAAGACAAAAAGATAAAGAAAGTCATTAAAGAAAGGAGACTTAGGGGTAAAAATCAAAGAGAATATCTTGTCAGATATAGAAATCCAGTACATGAAGATGAATGGATGGCAGAATCAGAAATACCTGACTCAGATAAACTCTTGAGAAGATTTAGACATGAAATAAGGCCACAAGCCTGAATATGTCTATAAATGTGCTTTAAATTACTTGATCTGAGTAATGTGAAGAGGTTGGACAGTGGACATTAACCCCCTTTGGGGCCTTATTCTTTTATCACTAATAAAATTGTAGTACAATTTTATTTTTTGGTGGGAGGGAATGTGAGCCTTGAGGTATATTTTACATACCCAAATAGGCCACAATTATCTTAAAAAGAAATTTTGAATTATGCAAAACTCATAAGTCATGCATATATCCAAAATTCATCATTTTCAATTTCAGAAAAGATGAATAACTTTTTATTGAGTAAGTAAATCCATGGATTTAAGACCAGATTTGGATTCTACACAAAAGTTCACCTAGGGTATCTCCATAGAGTGAATAAGCTCAATTTAAGTATTTGAGGTGGTAAAATGGAAAATACTTCAATACCACATCATTAATACCACATAAAAGATCCGTGAAAAGTTTTGTTTTTCTTGATTTTTAGCCAAAATAATGGGAAAGTGAGAAATCCCATGTTACATATACACTCAGAATAGTGTTATGCATGTTTTGAGCACTTAATATCATGGTATTCTTACATGGACCTTTGGTACACCCATAGTGGATATCTCACTTTAAGCTTAAATTACTATTTTGACGTAAAAAATAGGCAAGGGGGACAAAAGACATCAAAGAGAGCCAGGGTACCCAACTTCTGAGGCCTCAGAGGCGTGGATAGCTCCAGAGCATGGATCCATGGCTCATCGTGGCCTAATTGGTAAACTAAAACTCTTTGGGAACTTGGTTACCAAGTTACAACTACTGTAATACACCAGAAAATAGCAAATAACCTGCTATTTTGACGTGCCAAGGAGGTAATGAGCTACTTACACTCCTGTAACCATGTCAATTACTAATGACTTTCCATGGATAAACCCCAAAAGAGTAATTAAAACCCTTTTGGGACCCATATTCATTGATTTACCTCATAGCAACCAGCAAAACACTGCTATTTGCAATTCTACGTAGAAATGAGGTAAAAACTTCAAAAATTCATTAAAAATACAATTCTTAATGAATCTTTCTGAAACTTTCAGGACTAAAGGAGAACTGTATTATCTATGGTACAACCAAAAAGAATTACAGTTTTACTAGTAAAATTAAAAGTTTTACTTACAGTCCATTTTTGGTTATTCTACGTGAAACACTGAATCTTCAAAAATTCACAGTAATTACAACCTGTGATGAAATTGGCAATAACATTGATACCTTTGAGAAATCAATGATTATTTTAGAATAAAAGAATATTTACAAGTGTTACTCCTTTTATTCTTAACCATATTGGGGTTGGTAGTCACGTAAAAGCATCAATTAAGTAATTATGATAATCTTACGTGACAACTGATGATGCAATCAATAATCCAAAAGGGTTTATTGTTTTCTCACTCACTGGTTTTTCAGTTTGCTCAATGGCACGCCTCTGTGAGCTGTTGTTGACTTAAAAGAGGCCTTCTCTTGCTGTTTTTTCCAAATCATCATCTTATCAATTTATTAAATCATTATTACCAACAAGTAAGTATTAGTTCAACTATTCTTAAGTGTTTTAATCTTTCAGAATCAATCAGAAAGACGTGAAATCATAGAATCCAACTATATATTGTTGTAATACTGTTATAAATCCTTTTGATCCCTTAAATCCACAATTCCACATCAAATTTCTCTACTTTTATTATCAATAAGTTCTTTGGAGTATTAGTGAGTCTTTTATCTTTAATTCTTAAAGTTTTTCTCTAGTAATAGTTTTCTTCAAGAATTATCTTTATAATTATTCTTGTAAAAGATAATTATATATTAAAATAATTTTATTATTTTAATAAAAGAAGTTTTTATTATTAAATTCTTCTTGTAATTGATTCTTGTAGACAATTACTGCTCACTGTTATAATCACTAGTAGTGTATAACACGTGAAAGAAATAATTTTATAATTATTTAATTGTGGTTATAATAATTTTTATTATTATATTTCATAAGAACAGACATAGTACTGTTGATTAATAGTAATATTATCATCAGTTTCATAGTCACATCTTACAAAACTAGTCCTTGAAATGCCTGGAAAACTGCCAACTACTCCTGAGAAAGAATTTGATCTTCTTGGCACTCTTCCTTCCTTCCTGGATGGTGCTGCTCCTTCCATGCGGGGCCCTCAGTTGAGGAACTGCTGGGGTGCCATCAAGAGGAACTCTTGGAGTAGGAGTAAGAACAGCTTGAGTTCAAGCCTGTGATCTGGTCTGTCTTGCAGGAGGTGAGTGTTGGAGTGGCATGATTGAATAAGAATAAAATTTAAAATTTAAATGAATATGATCAACACTTGAATAAAAACCTGAGGCAAAACCAAAATAGTCTTGAGGATCAAATCAAATCAAAGCTTGAGGAAATCAATGAATCAATTAAAATCTTCAGGTATGTCAATTCAATCAAAATCAAATGAGTCTTGAAATCAAAATCAATATCAATGAGAATCTTGAATTCAATAAAATCAATCAATCAAAATCAATGAAATCAAATCTTGCAGTGAAAATCAATCAGTCAAATGAAATCTTGAGTAAAAATCAATTTATGTCAAAGTCATGATGTGAAATTCAGCAAAATCAATAAGAAATTTTCAGGTCAATCAATTATCTTGAAGTCAATATCAATTATGTCAAATCAGTCAATAAAATAAATAATCAAGTGAATTCTTCCTGAAAATGAAAATTCTTGAGGAATAAATCAAAATCAATCCTGATATGAAGAACGTGTCTGAATAATTTGATGAATAATCTAAAAATCAAATGATAATATGCCTGAATGAAGGATAAAAATGAGATTGATGATTGAGATAGAGATTAAAAGGATAAACAAAATTAAATTTGGGTCAGCTTTCAATTTACAGAATGAATAATGAATGAGAGAAAATTGAGAGGTGACAAAGAATCATTAAATTCATAAGCGTTAAAGAGTCATAATTTTGATAAATGAATGAATGAAATTGATGAAGAATGAATGAATAAAATGATGAAGAATAAATGAATAGAATAAAAAGAAATCATGAGTTAATTAATATAATGTCACAGGGGCTCTTATGTAACTAAGAGTGGCCTGGCACTCAGGAATCAAGAACTCACTTGGAGGGCTCCAAAAGATGATAAGAAATACTACGGAATATATTTCTTACGCAGGAATAAGATAGAGGACAAATATGCCAAAGATAACAAAGAATAATGAGAAGGAAGCCAAAGGCCAAAGATAAAAGAAAAGCCAAAGACCAAGAAGCCAACCAAGTGAATCCTCACTTCACTGTTTCAACCTGCCAGAAAGAACAATGGAATTAGTAAAGGATATGACCACCAATATTCACTGACAGGCAAGGAAAGAAAGAATAAAAGGTGCTAATGACTAACTTAAGATTATCAGTATTAGCTTTAATAATGTGAAAGAAAATAAGGATAAAAATAAATCCAATATATTAATTAACTGGGGAAAAAGTCCCCAGGTGATGAAGCGTGGCCGGTATATGTGAAAACTTAAAAGATTGATCCTGGAAGGTGAATCAATGACTGTATTGTCCAAATTGGGAAATACAGTTCTGGCCATCTTGAAATTTGAACTGTGTGATGGAATTCACACAGTGGAATGTCAAACAGCCCAATTGGGCCTAGGCCATACAGGTTGATTGAATGAGGCCTGTAGAGATGAATTGAGTTGTCCAAGGAGCATTGAAATACTTGATTCCTTGACAACTGATTGAATTGATGTAATACCTCTTGAGAATTGACCTTTTAATAATCCTGAATAATGTACCAACCCAACTCCTTCAGATACAGGTGGTTGGGATCCTTGAAGAGTATTCTTATTGCCGCCATAACTTGTCAGACTGATGAGCTGAATAATCCTCCTTCAAAATGGGCGTTGTATTTTGAGACCTTGATATAGAAGGGTGGAAATTGCTCCTGAGAACGTCACCATTGTATTGCTGAGAAAAAATGGTGCATAATGGTATATAATACCATATATGCACCATGCCTGCAACCTTGAGTACGGATGGTATGAAGGAATGGAAAGAATTCCCCATAAGTTGAGGGGAAGGCTGACTGAGCTGATCTGGTTGCCTCTGGTGATTGCCAGAGGCCATGGCTGAGATATTGGTCCATGTCCAAAAATGGGTCCTATGGGGTTTATGGCCAAATTGGTGTCCAGAAGGTCTTTGGCCAATTTTGGGTCCAAGCGATTGGTGGCCAATTTCGGCTCAGGTGAGTCCAAATGTGGTTTGGGACCCACCTGGCCTTGGGGGCTAGGTGGCAGCCCCCTTTGGCGTCATTGGATTAGGCCAAAAGGGGCCTAATTGGCCTGCGGACCATGGGCCGTAGGATCTGTAGGGGGCCTAAATGGCCCAAAAAGGCCATTTAGGCCAAAACCCCACTAATGAAAGGGGTTGGCAAGAAACCAGTGGTTATGGCTAGGGGGGCTGGAGGCCCCTAGAAGACAAAAGGACCCCCAGGCCCAAAATCAAAGATAAAGGCCTGGGGGTTGGTGAGGTGGAAATTGACCAAGAAGGCCAATGACGGCAGGATATGGCCATTGGAGGGGGGTATGGCGTAAGAGCCATTGAACACCCAAGGGGGCCAATTGGCCATAAATGATATGACGCGACCAATTGGCCCCAACTTAGCTCCAGGTTGGATTTCCGCAACCATCGAGGAGGAGGGTCAAACTAGTGGTTGTGACAATGACTTGGTTCAAGCAGAAAACCTTCAAGATGAATCAGTAAGTATGTTTAAGCCTGATACTTATGAAATCCATTGTTGATTATTTCTTCTTTGACCAGGAAAGTAAATCCATAATGCATTCATCACAAAAGCACAATCAAGAATTGACACCCCACTTGAATGACAAGAGTGGTTCTAGGAAAAGGTCAATGGATATGTTTGCACCAACATATGCAGATTTGATTTAATGAGAGAAAAGGGGTATGTTTTGGATTTATGGTTACTCTGATCAATCCTACTGACAAAATTCATGATTCTTAGCCCGTGAAAACAGTGAAAATATTTGTTTGGAGTGGGACAGGGAGAGGTGGAATGCAGAGAAAGTGAGAAACATGGAAAAGCAATGGTTTGAAGAAGTCAAGCTGCAAAAGCAAATGGAGTTTGATCAGAAGCAAAAACCCAGAAATATGATTTTGAAAAAAAAGTGGAATAGGGAATTCATACTTAGGGAAAAGCAATGCCAGATGGTTCTCACTATAGCAGAATTGTCATCAAGAAGGCCAATTGTGGAGCTGGAATTCATTCAGACATTAATAAATAAAAATAACATATTAGGTATATGTCGTGTGATCAGTTTATATGTGGGGATTTATTAAATAAAACTGATGTTGATGCGTAATTTGGGCACCAATTTTCAATTGATCTTATGTCATGAAATTGAATCACAATTTATTACAAAATTGAAAATTCGATGTTTATGCATAATTGGCCCACCGATTTGCAATTGATCTTATGTTGTGAAATTTAATTGAAATTTATTACAAAATTTAAAATTCAAGAAATTTTTGCATCAAGGTTTTATGTGCCAAATACAAAAGTCCAAGTCTGCTCCAATTGAAAGTGAAGGCACCCTCCATATTTTCTTTCTTTTGTATTTTTGCCAAATACAAGTGGTTGGCCACTTTTTTCCTTTTTTTTGAAATCTTATTTTAGGTTATTTTATTTTTTCTTGTTTTTCTATATTTTTATTGAGCTTCTTTTTTTTTCTTTTTTTTTATTTTATTTGTGTTCAATTTCTGCATTTTGTTTTTTTTCAAAATGTGGTTTTAATTTTTTTGATTTATTTTTATATATTTCTATTGGTCTTTTTTTACTTTCACTTTTTTGGTTTCTTTTGAATTTCACACCTTCACTCCCAACCCTTTAATTCAAACTCAATTTTTTTTTAATTCAGGTAAATCTTTTGTTTTTTATTTTTTTAACAGGCTCAACCTCCCACTCCTTCACTCCCAACTCTCTATTTAAAACTGTTTTTTTTATTATAGGTAATTTATTTTTTTTTTCTTTTTTAATAGGTTCAACCTCCCATCTACCCACCTGCCTAACCCATTCATACACCTCAAACTTCATCCTACCCATCACCTTCTACCCCCCAATCACCCTGGGAGGTTCCAGGATTTAGGCCCTCCAAATTGCACCGAATGGATTCAGAGCCTTTTTTTAATTTTGAAAGTTAATGGCCTCCAGAGGCCATTAACTCTTAATAGTTATTTTATTTCTTAGTAATCATATTAAATTGATTATTATTATTTTTTGGATGATTATCATTACTGACTCTATTGGTTTTTCTTTGTTTTTTTTATTCATCATCATAGCTCATTGATGTTTTTTTTTTGATCATCATCATAACTAATTTATGAATTATTTTTTTTGGTTTTTTTGTAAAAGCATAATCATATTTAATTTATAATTATTTTTTTGGATCAGTATCATTACTGACTGATGAGTTTTATTTGATTTTTTTTTATCATAATCATATGTCACAATGCTGTCTGCCAGACCTCAGCAAAGGGAACTCTTGCCGAAAAGGCTATTAAACCAGTTGAAAGACCGATTAATACTGGCAAGTTGTAGATCACATTCCACCATGTGACAGTACCCCCGGGTTTAGAGCACTGCGTCCCGAAGTGCATGTAACTGATGGTATTACCCATGTGACCCTCATGGAGTTACATTAGTCACAACAGGAGCCTACAAGGAACCCCCAAGGGGCGGAACCCTTGTACGCCAATGGAGCGGAAAACCCAGCGATTTCTGGTTGTTTGATTGAGACCTCCTCTTGTCTCCAACCGGAATCGAACCCATGACGTTGGTAACCGGTTTATTGTCACAATGCTGTCTGCCAGACCTCAGCAAAGGGAACTCTTGCCGAAAAGGCTATTAAACCGGTTGAAAGACCGATTAATACTGGCAAGTTGTAGATCACATTCCACCATGTGACATCATATCTAATTTATCATTATTTTTTTCTTTTGATCATTATCAATACTGACTCATGATTTTTTTTTATTTTCTTTTATTTTAATTTTTGTTTAATCTTTCTATTTATTTGTTAATATAGGGGTGGGTTACTTATAAGGTTTTATTGTGTAATGTCATTCAATTTCAGCCCCCTTCCATCTTCTTTGAAATTAAAAAAACCTCCTCCTCTGTCTCACTCTTGAAATCATTCTGATTATGTCATTGTTAGGACTAAACCAAATATAAAACATAATGAGGATAATAATACCAAAACATATCATAAAAGCAAACTCACCCAAAGCCCAAGACAAAATATCCATGATTCAAAACAAATAATGTTTCACCTTGGCCATTAAAACACAGAATATAAGAACTTTTCAGCCATTAGTATTGACAAGAAATCAGCCAATGCCTCATGGTTAAAACTCCTATAAATCAACACTTTACCACACCCTTATGTACTCATTGATAAAACCAAAAAGCCATTTTCACCTGTCATCATTTATGAAATAACTGCTTTTGACAATTCTTCTGGCCACTCTCAAATGCTCAAAAATCTCATTATGAGTTTAATTTCCTTATCTCAAAATCAACAAGAAATCAAAACCAATAAGAAAGTCCTGGTTGTCATTATGAAAGGTATTGGGTTTTGTCCTGGTTCAGATTCTGGCAAATCTGCAGGGGTGTGATCTTTTTTTCTTATTATTTTAATAATTACTAAGTAATTTCAAAATTTTTAGGTGTTTACTCCAGAAAACCAGGCTTAACTTCTCATCAAGTTGAAACAGATAATAATCTATGGACCAAACTTCATCAATATGATAGATTTGTTTACTCAAGAATATCCCATTTTTCAAAATTAGCTGCAAATAAAAATCAGTCATTAATGGAAGAAGCCAAATGACTAAATTTCAGTCAACTTGAATGGACTTCTGCCAATCCAAAGCAAGAATCCAAATCATTTACCAATTTAATTGTCACTCAAGATGGATTTTTCAATAAGCCACACCAAGATTTAAATTATCTAAATTCCTGGACTTATGGTATATTTTTTGTATCAAAAAAAGATTTCCATCCCCTTTCAATTGTCTTCACCCCCTCTTAAAATGGCTTGCACTTCCCCCAATTGAAAGTGGAGATTGATTTTTCAAAAAAACCAGTCATCATGAAAATCCTTTGGAAGACATCAACAATGGTTCATAATAAAACAAACCCTCCTCCAGAAATTATTAATAATGTTGAAATAACTCATTTTGGATGTTCTTTTCAAACCAAGCATAAATTATTCAATTTAGGTGACAAATTCTTGAAATTGACCCCCACTGAAATTAATTTGAAAGTCAATGGGTACTTTGAAAGAAATGTGCAGGACCAAAAAAGAACTAGAAATTATTAATTTTAAATAGTTTTATTTTACCAATAGCATCTCCACACCATTGTATGCCATTACTCTAAGTACATAAATGAATGGTCCTGATGAATTTCACAATTGACTATCTTTCCATGCCAAAGGAATTGGTTTAAGTTTTTACACATATTGACCACATCTTTCCCAATGTCATTATTGGATAGATTTTCCACATGTGGGGGATCATCATCTTCATATGAATCAAACCATTCATCTCCAATTTGTGCTAACACATTATGTAAAATTGTGCAAGAAACTACCCAACTAACAAAATATTCAATTTCATGATTATCCCTCATTTTATCTTTCATTTCCTTTAGAGAAAACCACCTCCCCTTCAAAATTTTAATTGCATGCTTGATTCTGACCCTTGATTTTGCTGGACAGTAATTGAAAAAATGGTTGTCTTCATTCTGTGCTACAGCTCCCTTATATGCTGGAACAACCCAAGGAGAGCTTGCTTATGCTGAATCGTCAAGTAAGTACTGATCCTTTTCACAAATCTCTTGAGGTGTTTGTGCTATTTTCATATGTTGATAGACATTTGAATCATGAAGTGACCCAGTACAACCAACATGTAGAGCAGTGAACTGTTTGCTCATATTCCAAACCAGTTGTCTTGAAATAGAATACCTTAATTGTAAACAATCAGTAAAAATGAAATAAACAATACAAATTCAACAGCTTACCTCTTTTTACAATCAAAATAGGCTTCACCATCATTGGGGGTATTTTGTGATAATGGTATGAGACTGTGAGCCTTGAGGTATATTGTACATACCTAAATAGGCCACAAATATGTTAAAAATAAATTCTGAACTATTCATAACCCATAGGTCATGCATATATTCAAAATTAATCATTTTTGATTTCAGAAAAGATGAATAACTTTTTATTGAGTAAGTAAATCCATGGATTTAAGGCCAGATTTGGATTCTACACAAATGTTCACCTAGGGTAGCTCCATAGAGTGAATAAGCTCAAATCAACTCTTTGAGGTGGTAATATGTAAAATACTTCAATACCACATAAAAGATCCATGAAAATTTTTGTTTTTCTCTATTTCACGCCAAAATAATGGGAATGTGAGAAATCCCATGTTACATACACACTAAGAATAGTGTTATGCATGTTTTGGTTACTTAATATCATGGTATTCTTACATACACTTTTGGTACAACCATAGTGGATATCTCACTTGAAGCTTAAAATTCTATTTTGACGTACGTAAGAAAATAGGCAAGGGGGACAAAGGACATCAAAGAGAGCCAGGGCACCAAACTTCTGTGGCCTCTGAGGCATGGACAGCTCCAAAGCTTGGATCCATGGCCAATCTTGGCCCAATTAGTAAACTAAAACCTTTTGCAAACTTGGTTACCATGTTACAGCTTTAGTAAATCATCAGAAAATAGCAAATAACCTGCTATTTTGACATGCCAAGAAGGTAAAGAACAACTTAGACTCCTGTAACCATGTCAATTCTTAATGACTTACTATGGATTAACCCCAAAAGAGTAATTAAAACCCTTTTTGGACTAGTATCCTTTGATTTACCTCATAGAAACCAGCCATATACTTCTACTTGCAATTCTACCTAGAAATGAGGTAAAAACTTCAAAAATTCATTAAAAATACCATTCTTAGTTAATCTTTCTGAAACTTTCAGGACCAATTAAGAGCTGTATAATTCATATAAAAACCAAAAAGAACTATCCTTTCATATGTAAAATTAAAAGATTTACTTACAGTCCATTTTTGATGATTCCATGTGAAACACAAAATCTTTAAAAATTTACAGAAAATACATTCTGTGATGAAATTTCCAATAAAATTGATAACTTTGATAAATCAATGATTATTTTGTAATAAAAGAAGATTTACAGTCTTTAGTCCTTTTATTATTAACCAGAAATGGGTTGGTAGTCACATAAAAGCCTCAATTAAGTAATTATGATAATCCTACATGACAACAGATGATTCAATCAATAATACAAAGAAGGTTTATTGTTTTCTCACTCACTGGTTCTTTAGTTTGCTCCATGGCACGCCTCTGTGAGCTGTCTTAGACTTAAAAGAGGCCTCCTCTTGCTGTTTTTTCTAAATCATCACATTATTTTATTATACCTTTATTACCAAACAAGTATTAGTCAAAAATATTTCTTAAGTGTTTTATTCTTTCAGAAATCAATCAGAAAGACGTGAAATCATAGAAATAAACTATATTTCATTGTAATACTTTCATCAATCAATTTTGATCTATTAAAATCCACAATTCCATGTCAAATTTCTCTACTATTATCATCTAAAAGGTTCATTGGATTAATAGTGAGTAATTTATCTCAATTCTTAAGGTTTTTCTCTAGTAATAGTTTTCTTCAAGAAATATATTTATAATTATTCTTGCAAAAGATAATTATAGATTAAATAATTTTATTATTTTAATAAAAGAATTTTTTATTATTAAATTCTTCTTGTAGTTGATTCTTGTAGACAATTACTGCTTACTGTTATAGTCACTAGTAGTGTATAACATGCAAAAGAAATAGTTCTTTAATTATTAAATTGTGTTTATAAAACTTCTTATTATTAAATTTCATAAGAACAGTCATAGTACTGTTGATTAATAGTAATATTATCAACAGTTTCATAGACACATCTTAAAGAGACTCCCATCAATAAACCCAATGTACCCAGGGAAGCCTTCTGCTTGCATTACTTGAGAAATCTCTCTTTGTTGTTCTACTGTTGGCCACACAATCACTTTTTGCTTCAACTTAATTAATATCTGGATCACTGTTTTGGTGTACAATACAATAGCCCCATGGCTAATTCCAAATAAAGTTCCAATCTTCCCCAAAGCGGCCCCATTTCAATTTGATCCTAGCCTTGATAGTGCCACAGCCAATTGGATGGCAGGATTGTGTTGTTTGTTTTGTAATGAGTTTTGAAAGGTATAATCATTATGAATTTGTGGAACCAATTTTTCAAATGATTAATATGTGGTCCTACATAGCTGTTGAAAATTTTCAGATGATAATGTTTGTAAATTATTCATAGTATACCTGTGATGTGATGGATATCTTCTACAAGGATTGATCTATATTTGTGATGTTATCATATCTAATAATATTATATCTTCCTGGATATCAGAATCACTATTGGAGTTGATATAATCCATGAACTGCAGTGAGTTTAAGGTCTGAAATAAAGGTAGCATTTGCAATGCCTTTGGCATGGTAAATGAAGAAAAGATGTATAGAAACTGTAATTTGAAATCAAATACTTCAATAAATGACCAGTTTATTCAGATTTTATGCAAGAAAAGGGGAGCTTTATGGAATTTTACATGCCCTTAATGAGTTTTTTTGTTGTAAAAATGTCCCTTTAAGTGAAGCTAAAGGTGGTATTTTATTATCTAAACATGGGGTGTGGTACCAAAAAACTTGGGTTTTTGTACCTAAAAATACCTCACTTGTTGAGGTGTGGGATTTCCCAAATCCCAAAAGGTTAATGCGGGATTTGGAAAAAAAACTTGGGATTTTGAGTGTGGGATTTGGTAGCTTTGACACCCCCTATTATGATATACCTTCCTATAAATAAACTAACAAAACTGAAATTCCTGGGAATATTGACAGAGGGGGGTTTTACAGAAAAAATAAAGAAAAATAAATGGAATTGAATATTTCAAATGGCTTATAGAGCAAGGGGATATTTTTATGAAAGGAAGCCTTGGGGCAGGAGCTCCTAGGATCAGATGGAGAAAGATATGTGAAATGAGTTACAGTTGGAAAGATGATGGATATGTGTATGTTCATATAGAACTATTGTGAGAATTGATTTTTTTGGAATGCCCAAATAGGCCAAAAATAACTCCAAAACAAGCTTTGAAATACTTAAACTCCACAAGCTATGTGCATAATGAAAATTGATCACATTTTGGAAAGAAAAACATGGATAAACATTCTGTGAGTGAGTAAATTGATGAATTTTACGCAACAATTTATCTATGGTAACCCCATAGGACAAATGAGCGCAAATTGAATCCATGAGGTGTCAATATGTAAAATACTTCAATATGGAATCAAAAACACCACATTAAATAATTGTAAAAATATTTTTTTTTGCATTTTTATGCTAAAATAATAGGATTCTGAGAAGTCCCACATTACATATACACCAAAATTAATTTTATTCATGTTGACAGAACTTCAGAATATTGTATCATTACATACAGTATTAGTAAACCCGTAGTGGATATGAGTCTAAGCCTGGTTTACCATTTTTGACATAAAAATAGCTAAGGGGATAAAAAAATATGAAGGAGATCCAGGGTACCCAGATTCTGAGGCCTCTGCAGAACGCCAGATCCAAAGCTTGGATACATTGTCAATCAAGTCTCAATTATTACATTAAATGATTTTGAGAGCTAACTACTAAAAAAAGTTGCATTAACCATGCAATACTAGTATATAAGCTGCTATTTTGACATGAAAAGGAGGTAATAAGAAACTATAGCTCCAGTAACCATGTTCATTACGCATTTTTATACATTGATAATCCCCAAAAGAGTAAGCAAGATCTTTTGTGGAATAGTATTCATAGACATACCTCATGGCAACCAGCTTCCCTTATACTACCCACTTTCACCATGTAAAAAAATGAGGTAAAACCTCAAAGCTCCATTAAAAGGACCACTATTAATATATACTTCTGAGAACTTCAGGAAGAATGGAGAAATTTATTATAAGATCCAAAAAAAACTAAGATTTATGACTTGAAAATTCCAATTAAAAGTTTTACTTACAGTCAATTTTTGATGATTCCATGTGAAATACAGAATCTTCAAAAATTCACAGAAAACACAATATGTGATTTAAAAAGCAATAAAGCTTATACCTTTGAGAAAGTTATGTTCATTTTGAAATAAAAAAATATTTAATGAGGTAAATTCATTTTTTAACCATAAATGGGTTGGTAACCATGCCAAATAACATAATTATGTAAGTATGATATTTTTATGTCAGAAAGAGTGATTTAACAAGTAACAAAAATTGGCTATATTGTTTCTCACTCAGCAGTCTTGACATGAGCTTCATGAAAGGCCCTTTTGAGCTTTTTTAGACTCAAAAGAAGCCTATCATTGCTTTTTTTTCTAGAATTAATCATTATCAATCAGTAAAATAATCAAACCAAAAATACAACCATTAATTATTGCTTATCAAGTCTCTCTTAAGTATTTCAATATTTCCAAATCAAAAAGAAACACATTAATACATGAAATATCACTATTCAGAATGGTATCTTATATATAAATTGGTATGATAGTGCTTTAATCTAACTTTGGATTCTTTGAATCCACAAATAATTTGTCAAGCCACTCTACCAAACATTTGCAAGGTATTTTTGGGGTGGAATGATTATTTTTCAAATTATTAAAGATTTTTTTCTTAAGATATTTATTTTCTTAAATAATTGGAAATTATTCCTCTTCAAAAAGATAATTCTCAATTGAACTAATTTTGTATTTTTTTGATAAGGAATTTTATCATTAAGATTTTGGTAATTGATTTTTGTAAACAATTAGTGCTTACTGCTATAATCACTGTTAGTGTATAATAAGTAGAAGAAATAATTAAGCTATTCATTGCTTATTTGTGTCTACAATAAATTTATTTATTATATTTAATAGGAACAGTCATAGAGATCTTGATGAATGGTAATATTATAAAGAGTTTCATAGAGAAACCATACAGCTATGGTAGCAAAAGTTCCCAAATAAACAAGAGCTGAGGGAAAGTATTGAGATTTAAAAAGATATCAAGGAAATGTGCTTGGAAAAAATCCATAATGTTAAAACACCTTATTTTTGTGGAAGTAATCCCTTATAAAAAACATACTTTAAAGGTTTTATTTCAACATGAACATTGTGGAACACCACTTAGTAGAGGATTGGATAAGTCAGTATATGAGGGGTAACTGAAAAGAAAAAAAAATTAATTTCTTAAATAATGCTTTAGCTAAGGGTGTTGAGATTTATTAGCTGACCCTCTGAATATACTCAACAATATCCCTACCAAGAGCACAAATTAGTTTCTCAAGACTGTGGCTTTTACAACTAGAGAGGACTTGTAGCAGTCTCTATCAGACTTAATCAATAATCAGAAATGTTTTTTATAAGTTAATAAAAACAAATATAGTTTTTTAATAATGAGTTAAATTAATCTAAGGGTAAGAGTTCAATAGTATAAGAAGTTGGTGTGCTAAAATATTACTAATATATAATAAAAGTGGGTTATCAATCTTACTTTCTAATTTTTTACAAGACTTGATGTTTTTAGAGACTGATTATTAAAAAAATTCAAAATTAAGATATTTAATTATTGAATAGTAAGGTATTGGTTCATACCAAAGGGATATTTGTTATATGTATTTGTCATATGATATATCTTAAGTGTAAGTTTTTTAATATAATGATATGGATTTGTAAGATTTTTTTCATATAATAGCTTTAATATGAATATTCTTCCTCCAGAATATAAGGTTTATGAGGATAAACTCAATAGTATCAGTATTGTTGATAGTATTGTAATTATAAGACTAATACCTTAAACATAGGGTGAATTAAGAATATAATTTAGAACTTCACCATGAGCAAAATGGCCACACCTGACAGAATGTTTTTGATTCAGATATTAGCTTAGACCCATGCTAGACTGAGATTGGACCATTCCTGTGAATTGTATTAGACCCAGAATTTCAATCTTTTATATTATTACAAGTTATTTTAAGCCACTGGAGTTTTACAAAATTCCCAAGATTTTCTTTCTTTTTTTAATTAGATATAGTAAATATATAGTATATTATATAAAAATACTTTACATTTATATTTTCATCTTCAAAAGAATGGTCTGTATTACAAAAAATGTAGTTCAAAGATGTATTTTAAATCTAGCCAATTCTATCCTTTTAATGTCCAAAAGAAGTCAAATTCAGTTTTAAAAATTCAAAAAGCCTTTATCTTTCATTATTTTTTAATTATGATTACTTTATTGAGATATTGTTTCTTATTTCTTCTGAAAAGAATGCCTTCCAAATATTAAATTCAGCTGTTTTCCACTGAGTACTTCTTTGAATAAACTGGATTGTGAATATTTTTTACTCTTATATTGGTAAGCTCATTTATCTTAAGAAGGAACGGATGATGGTTTTCAAATCTCTTACAGTAGAAATATTTACAAAAGATATAATTTCTTTTCTTCTTTGTTTAAAGTTTCTGGAATTTAAGTATTATTTTTTTCATTTTCTGAACACTGTGGCTCATCAAGAAATTTTATCAATTTTTATTCTTAAGACTAAATCTCTCTTTTTTTCAAGAGGGGATTCCTTACTCTTCCTTTTTTAGATTATTATCAATTATTATGAAAGAGAATTACTGGGCTATATATAATTCAGGCCTTTCCACTGAAGAAAATCAAAAATATAAAAAGGAAGCTAGAGTAAAGGCCTTATAATTGCTGCTACTGAAAGGTTGTCAGCCATTTTTTTAAAAATTTACAGTAGTGGCTATTACAGGGCCTGTACTGTAACACATTTTGCATGTGTGAATGAATTTAAAGTAGCAGGCCTTATAAGTTGTCCTACTGGAATCATAATTTAAAACAAAAACACAAAATTAAGTTGAAGCCAATTAATGAGACAAAAACTAATCCTGAGAAAACATAAATGAAAACTCCAAAAAACAGAAATTAATAAAAGAATAAAATTAAAATATCACCATAAAAAATGGACAACAAAACTTAAAAAAATTAAATAAATATTATAAAATACAAGGTTTTTGAGTAGCAGAAAAACAAATTCTGCTACTTATTTTATTTTGAAAATACAAAAAGGACTTGAGTTTAATGATAAAAAGAAGTTCTGCCCATGTTTAATGAGTTTTCATATCCCTTATTTTCTTGAGTGAGCTCCATCACTTTATTCAATATTTTTTGTGAAAAACCATTTTGGAGATATTTTTGCAGTTTTTGAGTGTCTGTTTGCACATTCAAATTTCAAATTAAAGGATATTTTTGTGACAACAAAATGTGGAAAACACCAATAGTAGAATATGAGTCCAATATCATTATGATAAAACCAATACAAAATTGAAATTATTTGCTTTTTTGAAGGAAGAAGGACCAATTAACTCAAGCCCTAAATACTATATGCACATATTCAAGAGTATTCTACCAAAAAAACTCAGAAATATTAATTTCCCTGTAATATTGCTCAAATATTAAAAATATTATATTCAATAATTTTTATTTACTTTTGAAATATTCAAGAGCATTTTTTTCAGTTTCAAAAAATATATTGTTTGAAATTTTTATCATACTTCAATGGATCAAAGAACATTATTAATGATTCATTTGAATATTTGATCCATTTTTTTAAAAATGAATATCTCTGTGGTCTTCAAAATTCCTGAGAGGAAACTTTTGATGTGAGCCTTAGAGTTATTTTCATATAACCAAATTAAGTTATGATTATAAATAAATGAATTTCTTTGTATACAAACAAAAATTAAAATATAAACATAAAATTCATATACAAAATTTCAATTTTAATTTCAAATAAAAATAAAAATCACATTAAAATTTAAAATTGTGAAAATACACTGTTACTTGAAAAAATCAAGTAAAAATAAATTTTCACCAAAAATATTAAAATTGAAATCTCTTTGGAAAAAACTTTACTGAATATTATTATAGCTTTTTTTCCAATTAATAAACTTATGAAAATTATTTCACCATTGTATTCCTCATAAAAAAATTAGGTGGGGTCACCTCTGGGTGAAAACTCTGTAACTCAACTCTAAAAAACCTTAAATTAAGCTTTTAGTATTTTCTGTATAAAAATCTGAAAATACTAAAAACCTTATTTTAATTCACACCAATTGTGGTGTTAACCATCAAGCTATGTGTTAAAGTTGAGGTGTGGTGTGAAGTTTGGAAGCTATAAGGAATTGAATTATTTTCAATTGAATTGTCAAAATGTGTGCATGTATTACATAAGTGAACTTTTATTAAGATATGAGGTATCAATTATTAAATTTTTTTATTGTAAAATCTAAATTGAATTACATATTTAAGCTACAAGTATAATACATGATGAGGAATCAAAGAAAAAATAAATTGAAAAGATTAATTTTGGGGTGAAAAGAAATCTTGGCTCCAAGGGTTCTAGACTCCCCCAAATTCCTTTCTTAAAAATGTGGGATGTCAAAATTCATGCAAAATTTCATCACTTTTTGCCTGGAATTGAGTCACAGGGTCTGTGACTCAATTGTTGATGAGGTTTTGACACCAACCAGGGAAGGTTTAACTGTTTCCAAGAGGGTAAAACTACCCTTAAGTTAAAAAAATTTTATTAAAAACAGTTTTAACTCTTTTGAGGTCTTGTACACACCTTCTAATTTGCTTTGAAGGCTTGAAACCAGGTATTACTATAGAAATGGCTGAAAATAGAAAGAAATGGCTAAAAACAGCCCTTTTTTGGTCCAAACCAGGGTTCGCTGATGCCATAATTTGCTTTTATGTTGTTAGTGTATTTCTCACTACTGATTAGAATAAATTATACTTTTGGAGAAAGAAAATTTCTGGCTATAAAAGAATGTCTTCTTTGCCCCACTTGTCTCTTCATGCTAGAATCCTTTCCTTTCATAATTAGTTTAAACACTGTTAAACCAAGAAATAAAATATTCCAACCAAGATCTCTATATCATTTTGAAACTTTTAGCCACATGAGAAAATTATTATAATCATTTTTTGTAACTCTTATAATCATTTTTACCCTTGAACCACCTGAAAAGGTGAATTAAAGCATCTTTTATCACTTTTAACTTTGTCACTTTGTGTCCAAATTGACTCTGGTCACTTTTGGGAATGTTTTCTCTTTAATAATCTTCTTTGAAGACTTTTTTCCTATATCAATTTCCTGCAGTTTTTTTTCAATTAATTGTAATTGAAATTTCTCTTGAAGAAATTTCTTTTTTAGCCTTAAATATCTCTAGCAGAGTATTTTTCAATAAATTCTTATTTTTGGTAAAGCAATAAGTCTTTATAATATTATTGTTTTATACTAGCAGAGTTAAAACAATAAATTTGGTGTCTTCTCTCTTAAAAATCTTGAATTTTACTAATTTTAATCAAATTTTACCTTATACAAATTTTGAGGACAGGAAAAGTACTTGATTTTTAATCAAAGTTTCACATCCACACCTTAAAAAATCTATGGAGTGAAGGCCAGATTTAAATTCTCCACAAATGCTCATCTATGGTAACTCCATAGAGTGAATAAGCTTGAATTGACTCTATGAGGTGGTAATATGGAAAATACTTCAACACCATATCATCAATACTACACAAAATGATTGTGAAATTTTTTATTTTTCTCAATTTCACACCAAAATAATGGAAATGTGAGAAATTGCATGTTACATATACATTAATAATAGTGTTATGCATTTTTGTGTAACTTAGTATTTCAGTACTCTTACATACAGTTTTGATACACCCATAGTCAATATCACTCTTGCAGCTTGAATTACTATTTTTGACATTAAAATATCCAAGGGGGACAAAAGACATCAAAGAGAGCCAGGGTATCCAGATTATGAGTGCCTCTGAGGCATGGATAGCTCTAAATCCTGGATCCATTGCTAATCATTTCCCAGTTAATATACTAACCTGTGTGGGAACTTGGTTTCCAAGTTAAAGTCCCATTAAATCATAAGAAAATAGCAAACAAGCTCCTTTTTTGACATGACAAGGAGGTAATGAGCAGCTCTGACTCCTGTGTGCATGTAAACTACTATTTATTTTCCATGGATAGGCCTTAAAAGAGTAATCAAAACCCTTTTTGGACTATTATCTATGCATTTACCCCATGGAAACCAGCTTTAACTGTGCTATTTGCAATTCTATGTAGAAATAAGGTAAATCCTTCAAACATTTATTAAAAATATTTTTTTTGAAGAATATTTATGAATTTTTGAGCTCTGATTTAAAAAGGAACAATCCATATAAAAAGACAAAAAGAACTATGACTTCCTAATTCAAATTAAAAAATTTACTTACAGTCCATTTTTGATGGTTTCATGTGAAACACTGAATCTTCAAAAATTCGGAGAAAATACAATTTGTGATGGAATTTCAAATAAAATTGATATATTTGAGAAATTGATCATTATTTTTAAATAGAGGAATATTTGCAGTTGTTACTCCTTTATTTCTTAACCATAAATGGGTTGGTACTCACATAAAATGACTTAATTAAGTAATTATGAGAATCATACATGACATCAAGTGATGTAACCAATTATCCAAATGGATTAATGGCTTCTCACTCATTTTTTTCAGTTTTCTCTATGGCATGCCTCTTTGAGCTGTTGTTGACATAAAAGAGGCCTCCTCTTGCTGTTTTTTCTAGATCATCTTATTATTCAACCATATCATTAGTACTAACAAGTAAGCATTAGTTGAATCTTTTCTTAAGTGTTTTAATTCTTTCAGAATTAATCATGAATAGGTTAAATAATATGAATATACTACTTACAGTATTATGTACCTGTTATAATGTTGTATTACTTTTATATCTCAATTTTTATCCTTTAAAGCCACAATTAATCCATCAAATCACTCTATCAATTCTTTTAAAGGTATTATTGAAGTATTAATGAGTATTTCAATTGATTCTTAAAGTTTTCTTCAAGAATTATATTTATAATTATACATTATAATCTTTTTTCTATGATTTTAAAAAAGAATTTTTATTATTAATAGTTCTTGTAGTTGATTATAGTAGATAATTACTGCTTACTTTTATAATAACTAGTAGTGTATAAAACATAAAGAAATGGTCAAGTAATTAATTACTTAATTGTGGCTATAATGAATCTATTTATTATATTTCATAAGAACAGTAATATTAATTTTTATTAATAGTAATATTATAAAGAATTTCATAGACACATCTTAAATTTGGCTGCCTGGCTGTACTTTTTTGAACCTTGAACCCTTAATTGCTATATTTTTAAGGTCCAAAATAAATCAATTTAACAATTTTTTTCTTTAATTTTGAAGTTAGATTATTTCAATTTTTGAAAATGTCTTGAAAATCCTTTTCATTGAGGAATTTTGATTAATTTTATGATGTTTTACACATGGCTTTTACACATCCAAGAATTTAGAAAACTCTTCCTGGAGCTGCTCTGAATAAATTTTTGATTCAAAAGTATTAATTTCAATGTTTTTCCCTTAGAAAGAAGTATTTTTTCATAAAAAAACATAAACTTACAAGAAATATTAAAAAAACTTCAAAAGTATAAAACATATTTTTTCTTTTATCAATTTTCCTAGTGCCTTGAGTCAGGTATATCACAGCTGGTAGTAGGCTCAGTAAGAGATATATCACCAATCCAGAATCCTCAGAAGAATATGAAGAGGATATTGAAGTTCAAATATCCAACAGAGGCACTTTATTCAAATCAGAGTTATCCAAATAACCAAAAAACGGTGTGTGTTCTTTGTATTTATTTCTCATTTTTTTCTAAATTGATGTGAAAACTGTGCATACCAGAAGTTTAAGCAACTATTCAGTCCAACCAGATGGATATGTACAAAGAAGAGGAAAGACCAGGCCTTCCCCAAGAAAGGCACATCTGGAGCATTCCATAGTTTCCCCCCATTCCCCCAAGGTCTGTACCAACAACCTTTGATATTAAGTCCAATCTTGAACTGACTCAAGGTAATTTCTCAAGAGTTGAACCACTTCCAAGTGGAATCCATGTAAATATATCAGTCCCAGTACAAAATCCTATATAGAACAGCCAAGGAAGAGGAATGGGAAATTTGTACAAGCCTTTGGTAGGGTTCCATGAACTCTTACTTACACATAAAGAGCTTTCTGGGTCAGGAGAAGACTATAGAACTCTTAGGAGGGTGGAGTCCATTTTCTTGAAAAGGAAAGGTCAAAAAGATAAATAAGTGGTTGAAGAACCAAAGTCTTTTGTCCATAGACCAAAAGAATAGACTGGAACTGACCCCATCTTTGGAGAAAGAAAGACGAGTAGCATCAACCAGCTCCAGAACAGTCCAAAGACAAGCCCAAAGGACCTCAGAAGGAATAGAGAGGGCCCAAGAACAATCAGTGCCTGGGAAAAGGCAAAGCCAATTGGCATATACCTTACCCAAAAGGGTACAGGATTCCCAAATTGGAGCCTTCAGCAATGGAAAGTGTGTTCAATATGGCCAGAACCCTTATGGAGTTCACAACCAAGGATTAGGACAGGATGAAAAGGACATTTGCATGGAAATAATAGATTAAGCTTAATATATTCAGTCCATTATTTATGTAAAACTTAATAATTTTGATAAATAATTCAAGAAAATAACATCAAAGATCAATGACTTAAGAAAAATTACAGAAATTTCACTTAATGGTGCAAAGTGACAAATGCAAGACCTGAGTCCACTTCTCATACATTTGACAAAGCTGAGATTAAATGTCAAGTACAAAGTTATGAAATGGATAATCTTCCCATTAATCACTTTAATTACCAACTTGCAACTCTGAAATATCATGTTTTAGAAGTAGTTTACAACACAAATCTTGTTACCACACATCTAGCAAGAAGTTACAGAGAAAGAAAGAATATAAAAAATGAAATAATTGCACATGTGGACCAAATTAAATTAATATGAGTTCTGAGCCTAATTTACCTATTCCCAGAAATTCCACACCTTTAAAAGAAGGAACATATTCTGTAAAAGAAAGTGTTAACCCTTTTTCAGGAGAGAACTCAATCTCTGAAAGAGATATTCCCAAAATAGAAGAATGGCCAACATTCTCTTGTGAAGGAGAATATAACCATATTGAGTTCAGTAGAACAATTGATATGTTTCAAGAAGATTTTCATATATCTGATGAAATGATAGTTGGAAGACTCCACTCTTTTTTTACCAGAACTGAAAAGGAATGGTATTACAAGATGAGACAAGAGCATGAAAGACATGATTTATTTGGTGGAAATCTGAGATAACCACCAAGTGGGCCCAGAATTCCTGAAGATTTAAAGTTTAAAATGCTTTTGAAAGTTCCATTTTTAACTCCAAAAAAGATAAACCAGCTCCTTGGTTCCTCAAACAAAAAGACATATTATCTGTTTGACACACAGATATGTCTTAGTTTATGATTAAGGTGAAAATATTAAGAAATTGTGGATGAGAACTAGAGAATTGTATGAAGTGCAGATGTGTGGAACCCTGTTCAGTGGAGGACTATATTCATTCTATGGAAGATATCATTACTCAAACAAGAATTGGTGAGACTTGGACTACAAACCCTATGGAGTCCAAAATGGTCCCAAATATTTATAGGGAGAATGGAAGACCTGAGATACCTGTCTTTAAGTAAGATAAATGTGAGACCACCTCACATCTAGCTAATTCTTGTACCAATAAGACCAAAATCAATGAATTTCAAGTAATTTAAGAGGGTCAGTGTGCTGAAGAGAAAGAAGAATCTGACCACAATTCTACAATCTCTGATGACACGCCAGCAGAGGACTATTCTATTTAGAAAATCACAGCCTTCTTTGAAGTCACTGAAGTCTATACTCACTTGCCACAATATAGTGAAAATTGCTACAACCTAATCAATATCCAGGAGGCCAGAATGTGTAACACTAAACCTGCTGGAGGAAAAGGTTACACTGTTAGAGAATATTGTATCACATCAATCTTGAGGAATTATTTTAAAGCAAAATTCAACTTGGACACAGGAGCATTTTGTAGTTGTGTAGGCAGAGACTACCTTCAAGTCATACTTCCCCAATGGAAAAACCACTGATTACCAATAGAAGGTGCACACTTCAGTAGTGCCAGTAATAATATTTACTATTTGGGTATATTGGACACTGGCCTGATATTTCCACACCATGCAAGAGGATTGAGGATGAAAACAGAAATAGTTTTAATGGACAATTATACTTCTCAAAATATCATTCTTGGAAGTAACAACTTTTGCATTTATGGTATTAGCCTCAATAACCATAAAGACAGATGTTTTACAATTGGAGAGAACAAGAGACAAAAGTTTGCATTTTTCCAATATGCCAAACAAATATTGTTAATATCTTCAAATAAATATACATACAAGGAGGAGTTTTTGTCAAATAAACTAAGGGAAGCACAAATTATTCAATCATTCTCAGCCAAAATGAAGCAAGAGCTTATTAATGTGCTATACACATATAAGAGTTCTTTTTCTTCATATAATGAACCATTAGGAACTGTTGGAGGACATGAGGTTGATATTACTTTGAAAATTGACAGAACATACCCTCAAGTACTTAGAAGACCAGCTTACCCAGAACTCCTTAGAGCATATCAAAAATTTAATGAACTTGTTGTACTGAGGAAAGTAAGCCATAATGAGGAAGTTAAAGTTACAACTCTGGCCATTATTTCTTGGAATAGTGATAAATCAAGGATGGTTGGATATTTTAGAGCATTAAATACCTACACAGTTCCAGATAGGTATCCAATTCCTAGAATCAAAGAAACCTTGACCCAATTATCTAAAGCCAATTACATAAATTCAATTTATTCATTTAAATCATTTCATCAGAATGTCTTGATGCCTAAAGCCAAGAAATTATTTTGAATTATCACTCACTGTGGTATCTATGAATATCTGAGAATTCCCTTTGGGATTCAAAATTCTCCATCTCATTATCTAATAATGATTAATACCATCTTCCCTACAGAATTTTCTGAAGTATGGCTCATAATTTATAATGACTACATTATTATATGTTCATACTAATGGTCTTTGCACCTTGAAATACTTGAAACATTACTTAACAAAGTATTAGAATTTAATATGAAAGTTTCAATTAACAAATGCAATTTTCGTTTTGAAGTTCTTGAGACACTTGGACATGTAGTTTCATTATTGAGCTTGTTTATTGAAAAAAATAAAGTAGCAGAATTGTTACTTATGCCTATACCCCAGAATAACAAAGAAATTATTTCTTTTCTTGGATTTGCTAGTAACTATAGGAAGCATCTGAAGGATTATTCAGTTCTAGCAAAGTCACTATACAGAATTTTTGGTCAACAGACAGTATTTGAGATTACACATAATAGAATCAAAGTATATCAGTAGATAAAGTAAGCCTTCACAGAAGATCCTTTACTTCTTATGCCTTACTGGAATATACATTTCCAATTACACATTGATTCATGTGAATATGGATTAATGGCAGCCCTACATCAAGTTCAAATTACTAATTACAAACTGAAAGAAGGGCCATTTTGTTGTTTCTCAAGACAAACCAAACTAACAGAAGCCAGATATGGTGCAATCCAAATGGAATGCTTATTTTTGATATGGGCACTTGGGAGCTTACACAATTATCTTGATGGAAGTTTATTTGAAGTAATAACTGACTTTAATTCAGTGAAATCACTTCTTAACATGAAAGAATCCAACAGGCACATGTTGATATGGCAAATAGCCATTCAAGAATATAGAGGAAAGATGACTATATCTCATAAGAAAGGAAACATACTGTAAGGTTTGTCTATGAAACTCTTGATAATAGTAGCAATATCAAGAGTACTATGACTATCCGCAGTAGAAAAATATAATAAAATGAAATATTATAACCACAAATTTGAATATAATTATTAAAAATAATTATATAAAAATAAATTTAATTATTATTATGATAATATAATAATAATAAAAAATAATAATAATTATAATAAATTATAATTATTCTATTATTGTTATAGTCACTGACAGTTATAACAATAAGAAGTGTAAAGCTCTTAATGAGACAATTACACGTGGAAAATATGAATATTAACCACTTACAAATAATAGAAATATTATTTATAAAAAGAATTAAACACACACTGTGAAGAAATCATTCTTTTAGAATAAAAATTCTATATAAAAAAAACTAATGTTTAGATAAAAAAAATATAGAACTTTAAAGAAAACTTACTTATAAGATTTATTTAATACAACAAGTCTAATACAACAGTTATTATACTAAATAAAGGCTATAAGTTAAAAAAACACGTCAAAAATCAATAAATTTAAAGATAAAACAACTTTTTATAATATAAATTATGATTAAAGAGTTTTTTAGAGGAATTTGTGGATTTTTAAAAGATATTTAAAATGATAATTTTATATAATAAAATATATTATTGGTGATTACAACAATAATCTAAATTCTATGACTTCAATTCTTTAATTTTAATAAATAAAGAATAAAAATAACTTAAGAATTACTTTTAATAATAAGATTTTATATTTAATAAAACTTTACCTGTTTAAATTTCTAATATGATTGGATTGATAATGAATGATGGACAAAAACAGTGATGAAAAGACTCTTTTTATGTCTTCAGAGCAGCTCTCATGATTCATAATGGATGTAGAGGGCGTGCTCAGGTCAAAACTAAAAAACCATGCTTAAAAATAAAGTTCTTAACTTAAGGCAACTTATTTTTACTTCCAATTTAAAGTTACCAGTGTTATTCTTAACTCCAAGTAACTTTAATCCTCATTTAGTTTAGCTATTTTAAGTTTTAATATAAAATAAGTTTATTTATATTAAATTTCATCACATGAACAACTTAAAATTAGAGTTTCAAGCAAAAATCTCTCAAACTCAATTTTTAATTGATTTTTAAAGAAATCATAATTTTCTTTGAGTATAATTAAAAGAGTAAATTTCCAGGATGATTACCCAGGAAATGTATTTATAAAAGATACTTAAAATTCAATTTATACGTAGATAATATTAAATTCTAAGTTGTGTGAAATTTTCAAGCAAATCCATTGAGAATTGGATTTTTAATGAATTTTTGAAGTTATTGCTATTTTTCCACGTAAAATAGCAATACACACCAAACCTTAAGTTTTGATAAGGTTTTAATGCTTGAAGCCTTACAGCTTTAAGCTTATTTAAGCTTTGACAGCTCTTAAAACCTTGATTTCAAGCCTGCATATTGGGATTTACCCTTTGGCAGCTTGAAATTCCTGTCCCAATCGGGATAAAACCAGTTTAAACATTAAGATTGGATCAAAGTCTACTCTTAAAGTTTAAATAAGGTTGAAAATCCTCCAATACAGGTGGACAACCTTAATTGAATCATTGCAGATCCAAAAAGTTGGGTACCCCAGCTCTATTTGGTCTTTTTCCTTTGTCCCACCTTTTGGCGTGGATTTTGCCCTTTTATTTATTTAAAGCCATACCATGGCTTTAAACCCTTTTAAATTGAGCTCACGCAGGATTTACATTCTGTATGGCAAATCCTTAGCCAATTCAGTAAATATACACCACACCTCAATTTTAACTCAAATTTTGGTAAGTTTGCATTAACCTTATGCAACTTTAAATTTAAGCTTATTTAAGCTTAAATTTAACAATTTTAAAAAATGTTAAAAAAAGTTACATTAGTACTGTGAGATTCTTAAATCTTCCAATAACACAAGAATTAAGTGTTTTTGGGTATAACACCCTATGGGTGTACCCTAGGTTATTTTTCGTGTAGAATCCAAAAATGACATAATAATTATAACTTTGTTTATCCAAAAAAAAGTTATACTTATTTTTTGTTATTTTTTATTTTAAATTCAACTAAAACGTCTGTTTAAGACAAAATTAACTGTCTATAAAATCATTTGTGGCCTTATGGGTATGTTATACATACCTCACAGGCTCACATTCCCTACCACCAAAAAAAAATTGTACCACAATTTTTCTTTTTGTAGTATACCCGCAAGTTATTTGGGGGGGTATAATCCACTGTCCAACCTCTCTACTGATACTTTTCAAGTATGTAAAGCACACAATTCAAACTTTTTACTGAGGAATTGGCTTTCTCTCATGTCTGAATCTTCTGACAAACTTTTGGGAATCAGGTATTTTACTTTCTTCAATCCACTCATCTTCATGTTGTGGATTTCTGTACCTGACTAAGTATTCTCTTTCATTTTTACCCCTAAGTCTTCTTTCTTTTAAGACTTTCAGTACCTTCTTTTCCTCACTTGGTTCAAGTGGGGGTACCTCTAAGGGTGTTTCATTTCTTAAAGGAAATAATTCCTTATCACTTGAAGTGTAATGCTTTACAAGACTGACAGGCAAAGTTGGATGTTTGTTTCCTAACTCTCCTGACAGTTCCACTTGTACTGCATTTGTCCCATGAAGGGCTTTGATAATAAATGGTCCTGCAAAGGAATCTTTCAATTTCTTTGGGCCTTCAATATTATTAAAGTTCAAGGTTGAAACTAGTATCATGTCCCCTACTTTGAATTCTGGGGTTTTATGACTTTTATCCCATTTCTGTTTAGCATATTCAAAGGCATCATTCATGCTTTGATTTTCATGGTGCCTTACTTTATCAAGCAACATTTTAAAGCTTGAAGCAGTTGGATGAATATTAACTAGATCTTTTTTCAAAGTATCAACTGGAAGTTTGGGGTTCCATCCTTTTTCCAACATTGCAGGAGTCTTGCCTGTGGAAGTATGGATGGAGGTCTTATAGGCTAATTCCAATGCTGGTATAAGAGTACACCAATCATGGGTAAAGCCGTCAGAATCTTTAAACTCCAGGCCATAAGCACAAAATCTTCTGATCATGTCCTCAAGGGTTTGAATCATTCTTTCTGCCAACCCATCTGTTTGTGGATGGTATGCTGTTGAGAATGATAGTTTTGTACCCAAAAGCTTATGTAAATTAGTCCATAAGGCTGATGTGAATTTTGGGTCTCTATCACTAATAATGTTTTTAAAGAGACCAGTATGGTATATGACTCTGTTCCAAATTAAAAGAGCTGTATCCATAGCTGTGTCATCCTTATGACATGGTAAAAAGATTGGTGTTTTGCTATATCTGTCTACAATAACAAGACATGCATTGTAACTTTTATCACCTCCAGGTGGTAAGGCAGTTACCCAATCCATGTGAACCACTTCCCATGGGGTAATTGGTTCTTGAATATGGATCATTAAACCAAATCTTTTACCAGTAGCTTTATTGGCTTTCTGGCATCTATCACAACTATGACAGTACTCAATGACATCTTTTCTCCAAGATGGCCACCAGGCACATGTCTTAATTCTTTCCATTGTTCTGTCTTCAGACAGATGTCCAGAATAAATGTTATCATGGCATTCTAGTAGTATTGTGTTAATCAACATTCTACTACATAGGACCATGACACATGTGTGTTTAGACCTATGATATAATATACCATCAAATAAATGGAATCTTCCGTTGTCATAAGATGTTTTCCAAATATCATCCAGAGAATTAGCCAATGCTGCATCTTTTCAATCTTTGTCAAGTAGAGCAGTAAGTATATGGCAATTTTTATCTTGCTTATAGCTTTCTCTAAATTCATCAAAGAATTCTGTTCCAACATCTGTGATATTAATTCCTTCAATTGGAATTTGAGGTTCTGCATTTGTAGGAACATAGGCAGGATTGTCAGGTGTATTGGGTAATGCCCATCTACTCAAGCCATCAGCATTCTTGTGAATATTTCCAGATTTATGTACTATGGTCATATTGCCTCTATACTCCTGTATAGCAATCTGCCATCTTAACATGTGTCTGTTTGGAGTTTTCATGTTAAGAAGTGATTTCACTGCATTACAATCAGTAATTACTTCAAACACACTACCATCAAGATAGTAATGAAGTTTTTCCAGAGCCCAAACAAGGCAAAGGCACTCCATTTGGCTAGCTCCATATCTGGCCTCAGTAGGTTTAATTTGTCTTCAAATAAAACAAATTAGACCCTCATAAGGCTTGTCATTGACAATTTGAAATTGATGAAGAGCAGCTCCTAAACCTTCACCACATGCATCAATATACAACTTGAAAGGAAGTTTCCAGTCTGGCATTAATAATAATCGTGCATTGGTCAAGGCATACTTGATTTTATCATATGCTTGAATTCTCTCCTGTGTCATTTCAAAAACAGTTTGTTGATCACAAATTCTGTATAGTGATCTGGCATGGATTGCAAAATCTTTAAGGTGTTTCCTGTAATAACTGGCAAACCCTAAGAAAGACATCATTTCTTTTTTGTTCTGGGGCATTTTCTTCAGTAAAACTGCAGCCACTTTGTTTTTATCAACACCAAGGCTCAGTCCTGAGACTACGTGTCCTAGAGCTTTTAACTCATGAAACCCAAAATTACATTTTTTAAGAGAAATTTTCATGTTCAGTTGTAGAATCTTCTTAAGTACTAATGAAATTCTCTCTAAATGTAATTGCCAGGTTTCTGAACAAATGATAATGTCATCAATATAAATGATTAACCATCCCTCTGATAATTCATGTGGGAAGATGGTATTCATCATTCTCTGATAATGAGAGGGTGCATTTTTAATACCAAAAGGCATCCTCAAATATTCATAAATACCACAATGAGCAATTATTCTCAATAATTTCCTAGCATGAGGTGTTAAAACATTCTGATGGAAGCCTTTAAGAGCATCCATGGAAGTAATAAATCTTGCTTTGGATAATTGAGTCAAAGTCTCATGAATTCTAGGGATTGGATACCTGTCTGGTATAGTATAGGTATTCAGTGCTCTAAAATCACCAACCATTCTTGACTTATCATTATGCCAAGTAATGATCACTGGAGTTGTGACTTCCACTTCCTCATTGTGCCCAACTTTTCTAAGAACTCCCAGTTTCATTAGTTCATTAATATGACTTTCTAATTCTTCTCTAGCCCTAGGGCTAGCTGGGTAAGCTGGTCTTCTTAATAGTGGCGGATAAGGCCTTTCCACATTAAGCATGATATCCACTTCATGGCCTTTTATAGCCCCAAGTGGTTCATTATCAGAAGCAAAGGCTTCTCTATATTGAAATAAGATTTCAATAAGTTCTTCCTTCATTTCTGGTGTTAATTCAGGACTAATTTGTGCTTCATTTATATGATCTGACACAAATTTGTCTTTGTTAACATTTTTTACTTGTTTAATGACAGTGATTTCTCTTCTTTCTGGAGAAAAAGCAAATTTTTGCCTTTTATTTTCCCCTATAGTAAAATATCTGTCTTTATGATTATTAATATCAATACCATAGATATTGAGATAATCATTTCCAAGTATAAAGTGTTGTGAAGTACAATTATTCATAACAACAAATTCAGCTTTCAATCTTACACTTCCTGCAGGATGAGGAAATATTATTGCTGCTTCAAATATACCCAAAGGGTGCATGTTCTGGCTAGCACTGCTGAATCTTATACCTTCATTTAGCATCAACTTGTCTTGCCAATTGGTATAAATCTTGTCAAGATAATCTTTTCCAACACAAGTGCAAAAAGAACCTGAGTCAAGATGTATCTTGGCTTCTATGTTATTTATCACAATATTAGTGATACAAGATGACTTAGCTGTATAACCTTTACCTCTGGCAGGTTTGGTTTTTTGCATTTTGGCATCTTGCACATGTATGAGATCCATACATTCATCACTGTACTGTGGTAAGTGAGTATGTACCTCAGTGACTTCAAAAGAAACATTAATATTTTATATACTAAGTTCTTCAAGTACTTCTTCTTCTGAAGGTTCAGAATCACTTTCATGTAAAGATACATAAGTTTCTTTTGTGTCTTTCACTTTTTCAACATTTATCTCATTGACTCTTGTCTTTTTTGGACAAGTGTTTGCCAAATGAGATGTACTTCCACATTTATGACATTTCAAAGGAGGTCTGTCATGTGGTTTATTTGGTTTTGAAATTGGTTTCCCACTAGTCTTGTTGTCTATTGGGGGTTTATACCAATTTCTTCCAATTTTTCTTCTAGTAGTGATATCCTCCATAGCATTGATATAATCTTCTTTAGAGCAAGGCTGAATACATCTGCTTCTTATAGCATGCTCAAGGTCACCACCACATTTTCTTAATATCCTTTTATGTACCATTGTTTCAGACATATCAGGATCAAGGGAAGTTAATCTGTCCTTCTTTTTAAGAAACCAAGACATGGGCCTGTCCCTCTCAATATTAAAAATGGCTTCTTCAAAAGAATTTTCCATTCTAAATCTCCAGGAATCATTTGCCCATTTGGAAATAACTTGTTCTTTCCACCAAGGCCAAGAATGTTTACCATGGTCTTGTCTCATTTTATAATACCATTTCTTTGCTGACTTGGTAAATAATGAGTGTAATCTGGCACTTATGTATTCATCTGGTATGTTAAAGTCTTCTTTGAACATATCAATTGTTTTCATAGATTCCATATGATTATATTCTCCTTCACCACTGAAGGTTGGCCATTCCTCTAATCTTGGAATTTCTTTAAAATTGCAAGCAGTTTCCACATCATTACTTGAAGTTGTATGATGTAAATCATTATTCAAGTTAAGAACATTCCTGTCAAGAAATGGTGTGGATTGCCTTGGCAATTCATTTTTCAGTGATATATTATTAATACTTGATTGAAGATCTTCTTTCAATTCAAGTCTTGCTTGATCACTTTTTTCCAATTGTTCTTGAAAAAGAGCTGCATTGTGACCAGTTGAATTTTCCAAGTTTTGCACTTGTATTTTCAATTCTTTCAACTGTCCAGTTATAAAAGAAATTGAATGTTCATCTGGTTGATTGAGTAAGGTAACTTTAAACTCAAGTCTTTCACAAATTTGCGTCAAAGACAAAATATTTGCCTTATTAACATTTTCAAGGCCAATTATGGTCTTTTGTTGGTCTTTTACTTGTAATATTTCATTACCCAATTTCTGCTGGACATGATCAAATGCTTTAAATTTTGCCATAATTTCTTTATTACAAGATTAAAAGTGAGTTACAAGCTTTACAAGATCTACTTCTTTGGAAAGGATTGGTTCAATCTTTCCTCCTCCTTGTTTTTTAATTCCATCAAAGTTCTTGCCATATTGAACACATTGTCCATGGCTGTCTTTTCCTTCTTTGGAATTCTGTAATTCTGCGGGTAAGTCTTGTTCCACTTGGGATTTGCCTTTCCCTTTGCCTTCTTCTTGCCCTTCTGGTTGGTTTTTGGGGCTTGCTTGGGCTTGTTTGGCACTTGTTGAGGCGTATTTTTGCTGGTGGATGCTTGAGGAGCTTCCACTGGGCTGTTGTCCTTGCCTTGAGCCAATTTCTTCTTCTGATCCTCTGACAACATGCTTTGGTTTTTCAACCAAGCTTTTATCTTTTGGACTTGTCCTTTGACAGACATTGGTGTCCAACCCAGCAGAAGATCTTCTGTCTTTTCTGGCCCCATGAACTTCTTCACTTGAAGATAAGAGTTCATGGTGCCTATCCAAAGACTTGGAAGGAGTTCCCACTCTTGTTGTTTTGATGCCAGGAACCAGTTTTTCCATTGGGATTGATAAATTTCCACAGCTGCCTGTTGGAAATGGTTCAGGTCTAACAGCAATAGCAGTTATGTCAGCTTCTGGACTGTCAAGAAGAGGTTCAAAGGTGCTGGCTAACCTTTGGTAACTGGTGGAAGTTCTGGCATCCTCCATTTGTGCCTCTCCTCTGGGAGGACATTCTTGCCTTTTGGCTTTGTGGCTGGAATGTCCTGGTCAAGATCCATTTTATTGGATGGAGTAGTTACTTCCACTTCTAGTAGGAGTAATTTCACGTCAATTTTAATAAAAAATAGAGTAAAATTGAATTGAATTTACCTGCAGGACCTTTAAAGGGCTCCTTGGTTATCAAACCCCTTGGTGCTTTGCTGGTTTGAATTTCAATACTAGACTCTGAGGTTTCAGAGTCTGAAGAACTTTCTCTGATGTATGACACTAGAGAAAAAAAAATATAAGTTATTTTATCAAAAATAAAAAATAACTTATAAACTCAACTTATTAAATAAAGTTGTTTTAATGAAATTTTATGGCAAATTACGTCAAAAATAAAGAAAAAATGTCTAAGATAAAAAAAAAAATGTTTTTAGTAAAGATTTTTTATTTTTAAAAATTTTTTATTTGATTTATTCTTTTCTTTAAAGAAATAATAACTATGCAATTAACAAGTTAATTAATCAAAATTGTATTATTATTCACTTTATACTAGAATAACTCAAAGAATAAATTTCAAGTCTGTGATGTGAAAAAGCCACTAGTTAGACAAAAGAAATTTATTCCAAATCACTCAATAGTATATTGTTTCAAACAATATTCTTAAGAAGAAATTAACTTTATTAATATTATAAAGATTATTTATAAGGGATAAGTCCCAAAAAAGCCAATATTAAGACAAATATGGCAATTTGACGTCAAAAAATAGTAAAATATGGTCTAGAATATGATTTATGTCCCAAAAATTGGCTTAAATTCCCAACCAGGCCCCCAAATGTAAGGTTTGTCTATGAAACTCTTGATAATAGTAGCAATATCAAGAGTACTATGACTGTCCTCAGTAGAAAAATATAATATAATGAAATATTATAACCACAAATTTAAATATAATTATTAAAAATAATTATATAAAAATAAATTTAATTATTATTATGATAATATAATAATAAAAAATAATAATAATTATAATAAATTATAATTATTCTATTATTGTTATAGTCACTGACATTTATAACAATAAGAAGTGTAAAGCTCTTAATGAGACAATTACACGTGGAAAATATTAATATTAACCACTTATAAATAATATAAATATTATTTATAAAAAGAATTAAACACACACTGTGAAGAAATAATTCTTTTAGAATAAAAATTCTATATAAAAAAAACTAATGTTTAGATAAAAAAATATAGAACTTTAAAGAAAACTTACTTATAAGATTTATTTAATACAACAAGTCTAATACAACAGTTATTATACTAAATAAAGGTTATAAGTTAAAAAAACACGTCAAAAATCAATAAATTTAAAGATAAAACAACTTTTTTATAATATAAGCTATGATGAAAGAGTTTTTGAGAGGAATTTGTGGATTTTTTAATTGATATTTAAAATGATAATTTTATATAATAAAATATATTATTGGTGATTACAACAATAATCTAAATTCTATGACTTCAATTCTTTAATTTTAATAAATAAAGAATAAAAATAACTTAAGAATTACTTTTAATAATAAGATTTTATATTTAATAAAACTTTACCTGTTTAAATTTCTAATATGATTGGATTGATAATGAATGATGGACAAAAACAGTGATGAAAAGACTCTTTTTATGTCTTCAGAGCAGCTCTCATGATTCATAATGGATGTAGAGGGCGTGCTCAGGTCAAAACTAAAAAACCATGCTTAAAAATAAAGTTCTTAACTTAAGGCAACTTATTTTTACTTCCAATTTAAAGTTACCAGTGTTATTCTTAACTCCAAGTAACTTTAATCCTCATTTAGTTTAACTATTTTAAGTTTTAATATAAAATAAGTTTATTTATATTAAATTTCATCACATGAACAACTTAAAATTAGAGTTTCAAGCAAAAATCTCTCAAACTCAATTTTTAATTGATTTTTAAAGAAATCATAATTTTCTTTGAGTATAATTAAAAGAGTAAATTTCCAGGATGATTACCCAGGAAATGTATTTATAAAAGATAATTAAAATTCAATTTATACGTAGATAATATTAAATTCTAAGTTGTGTGAAATTTTCAAGCAAATCCATTGAGAATTGGATTTTTAATGAATTTTTGAAGTTATTGCTATTTTTCCACATAAAATAGCAATACACACCAAACCTTAAGTTTTGATAAGGTTTTAATGCTTGAAGCCTTACAGCTTTAAGCTTATTTAAGCTTTGACAGCTCTTAAAACCTTGATTTCAAGCCTGCATATTGGGATTTACCCTTTGGCAGCTTGAAATTCCTGTCCCAATCGGGATAAAACCAGTTTAAACATTAAGATTGGATCAAAGTCTACTCTTAAAGTTTAAATAAGGTTGAAAATCCTCCAATACAGGTGGACAACCTTAATTGAATCATTGCAGATCCAAAAAGTTGGGTACCTCAGCTCTATTTGGTCTTTTTCCTTTGTCCCACCTTTTGGCGTGGATTTTGCCCTTTTATTTATTTAAAGCCATACCATGGCTTTAAACCCTTTTAAATTGAGCTCACGCAGGATTTACATTCTGTATGGCAAATCCTTAGCCAATTCAGTAAATATACACCACACCTCAATTTTAACTCAAATTTTGGTAATTTTGCATTAACCTTATGCAACTTTAAATTTAAGCTTATTTAAGCTTAAATTTAACAATTTTAAAAAATGTCAAAAAAAGTTACATTAGTACTGTGAGATTGTTAAATCTTCCAATAACACAAGAATTAAGTGTTTTTGGGTATAACACCCTATGGGTGTACCCTAGGTTATTTTTGGTGTAGAATCCAAAAATGACATAATAATTATAACTTTGTTTATCCAAAAAAAAGCTATACTTATTTTTTGTTAATTTTTATTTTAAATTCAACTAAAAAGTCTGTTTAAGACAAAATTAACTGTCTATAAAATCATTTGTGTCCTTATGGGTATGTTATACATACCTCACAGGCTCACACATACATAAAAAATTCTGATGGAGTTAGCACGTGCGCATTAGCCAATACCCCTGATAACCTGGCTTATGTATCTCTAGAAGCAGAACCACAGATCCCAATTGAGTTCATTGACATAGCTGATATTGATGTGGATTCATTGAAGAAGTCAGAAACTCATTTAAACAAGACAATAATTTCCATATCTTGACAGCCTTTCTGGATAAATAATTTAAATACACAGTTTTGGATAATTTACTGGATGAAATATGGAAAACTTCCTATTCTGAAGCAAGATTTCACTTGTTTGACAGAATAATCTACCACAGAACTAAAAGTATTTTGGTAATTACATCAGGCATTATATCTCTTATCAAAACCATTTTTCATGAATTTCATTAAAGCATCTATTCTGGACACCTATCAGAGGACAGGTCAATTAAGAGATTCACAAGCTGTTAATGGCGGCCATCTTTGAGAAAATATTCCATTTATTATCTCCATAAATGTTACAGATGTCAAAAGGCTAACAGGAGAACAGGCAAGAAATTAAGACTTATGATCCATATTCAAGAGCCAAAATCCCCTTGAGTAGTTGTTCATATATATTAGGTCACAGAAATTCCTCCAAGCTTTGAGAAAAGTTATGATTATTTCTTAGTCATTGTAGAAGCATATAGTAAAACTCCCATATTCTTACCATGTCATGAAGATGACACTTCTATGGATACATATCTTGTTGTATTGAATAGAGTTGTTTCTAATATAGGGCATTTAAGAATATCATAAGTTACAGAGACCCCAAGTTCACATCTGCCCTTTAGACCAATCTGCATAAATGTTTGGGGACCAATTTATCATTTTGTACAGAATACCATCCTCAAACTGATTGGGTGGCAGAGGTAATTATCCAAACTTTGGAAGACATGATGAGCAGATTCTGTGAATATGGTTTAGAAATCAAAAGACTCAGCTGGCTTTACCCATTAATAGTGAACTTCAATACCTGAATCAGAACTGTAATATAAGACATCTGTTCACTCTTCAACAAGTCAGACTCCTGCTATTTTAGAAAAATGATGGAATCCAAGACTCCCAGAAGACACACTGAGGAAAGATGTAAGATGTTTCTATGAAACTGTTGATAATATTAGTATTAATCAACAACACTATGACTGTTCTTATGAAATATAATAATAAAATTATTGTAACCAAAATTAAATAATTAATTAATTAATTATCCCTTTTACTTGTTATACACTACTGGTGATTATAACATTAAGCAGTAATTGTCTACAAGAATCAATTAAAAGAAGTATTAAATAATTAAACGTCTCTTATTAAAATAATGAAATTAGTTTGAAATATGATTATCTTTTACAATAATAATTCTAAATATAATTCTTGAAGAAAATAAATACTAGAAAAAACTTGAAGAATTAATTATAAACCACTCACTAATATTACAATGAACCTTGAAAAGAATATTATAGAGAGATTTGAGGGATAAATTGTGGATTTAGGGGATCAAAATTGATTTATAAAAATATTGCAACAATGTATAGTTCATTTCTATGATTGCAAGTCTTTCTAATTTATTCTGAAAGAAAAAAACACCCAAGAAAAGATTTAACTAATACTTACTTGTTGGTAACAAAGATATAATTGGATAATAAGATGATTTTGAAAAAACAGCAAGAGGAAGCCTCTTTCAAGTCAAAAACAGCACCCAGAGGCATTCCATGGAGAAAACTAAAAAACCAGTGAGCAAGAACACAAGAATCCTTTTTGAATTATTGATTGCATCATCTGTTATCACATAATAATATCATAATTACTTAATTAATACTTTTATGTGACTACCAACCCATGTATGGTTAAGAATAAAAGGATTAAAAACTGTAAATCTTCTTTATTTCAAAATGAACATTAATTTATCAATTTTATCAATTTTATTGGAAATTTAATCACAGGTTGTATTTTATGTGAATTTTTGAAGATTCAGTGTTTTATGTGGAATCAACAAAAATGGACTGTAAGTAAAACTTTTCATTTTATTTACAAAACCATAATTTATATTTTCTTCTTTATGATTCATACCATTCTATATTTTTAGTGAAAGCTTTAGAAATATTAATCAAGAATTGTATTTTTGATAAATTTTTGAAGTTTTTACCTCATTTCTACATAGAATTGTAAATAGCACAGTATGGCAGGTTGCTATGAGGTAAATCAATGGATACTAGTCAGAAAAGGGCTTTAATTACTCTTTTGAGGTTTATCTAAGGAAAAAAATTAAGAATTGACATGGCTACAGGAGTCTAAGTTTCTCTTTACCTCTTTGTCACATCAAAATAGCAGCTTATTTGTAATTTTCTTATGATTTAATGAGAGTTTAACTTGGTAACTAGGTTCCCAAAAGGTTTTAGTATACTAATTGGGCAATCCTCAGCCATGGATCCAAGCTTTAGAGCTATCCAGGCCACAGAGGCCTCAGAAGTTGGCTACCCTGGCTCTCTTTAATGTCTTTTGTCTCCCTTAGCTATTTTCACGTCAAAAATAGAAATTCAGGCTGAAATACAACCTGTGATCAAATTTGCAATATAGTAAATACCTTTGAGAAAGTAATTATTATTTTGAAATAAAAGAAGATTTACAGCTGTTACTCCTATCTGTCTTAATCATAAATGGGTTTGTAGTCATGTAAAATGACTTTATCAAGTAATTATTAGAATCTTACATGAAATCAAGTAATGTAACCAATTATCCAAGGAAGATAAATGGTTTCTCACCAGTTTCATCTTTGGGTTTTCCCATGAAATGACTCTTTGAGCTTTTCTTGACTCAAAAGAGGCCTCTTCTTGCTGTTTTTTTCAAATCATCTTATTATTCAACCATATCATTAGTACCAACAAGTACTATTTGAATGTTTTCTTATGTGTTTTAATTCTTTAATAATAAATAAGAAAGAGGTTAAATTGTAGAAATATAATATTTAAAATAGTATTTAACTGTTATAATCAATATTGGTCCTTTAAATCCACAATTAATCTGTTAAATCACTCTACCAATTCTTTTCAAGGTATTATCAGCATATTAGTGAGTGTTTTTACTTAATTCCTAAATTTTTTCTCTAATAATAGTTTCCTTCAAGAATTTTCTTCATAATTATTCTTGAAAGAGAGAATTATACAGTAAAATAATTGTATATTATTTTAATAAAGAATCTTTGTTAATAATACATCTTGTAACTGATTCTAGCAGAAAATTACTGCTTACTGTTATAATAACTAGTAGTGTATAAAAATTAAAATAAATAATTAAGCAATTAATTATTTAATTTTGGTTATAATAAATTTTCTTATTATATTTCATAAGAACAGTCATAGTACTCTTCACTAATAGTAATATTATCAAGAGCTTCATAAACACATCCTACATATTTTATCAAAGGGAAAAATTATGGTGAAATTCATATAAAGGAGTATTAATGGGGAAAACCAAATACCCCTTGAATTAAGCTTTGGAAGCCAAATGAAATTCTTTGTCTCCTGGATCTGCATGATGTACCTCTTTATAGCTAAAGACTCATTGGGTCCAATTTTCAAGGGCTGGATGAAGAACCAATTAGAATTATTAAAGAATTTAGCCTTTCTCTAACAAATTGGACAAAAAAATTAACACTCTTATTATATTTAAAAAATTTCCCATGGAATTTAAAGACATTTGAAGGTTCAGGATGTCCTGAGTATGAAACCAGAACAATCCCCTGTAGAATCTTGAGAGGGATACTAAGAACAAAGGAAAAAAGGAAAAGTGGTCGGATTATAAAGAAGACAGGTTGCAAAATCAATAACATCATCAAAAAATCTCAAAAGTGATTAAATAAGGGACTAAAGAAATTGTAGGAAGAAAAGGTGATTAGTACTCATGTAATATTTGTCTATGAAACTGTTGATAATATTGCTATTAATCAACAGTACTATGACTGTTCTTATGAAATATGATAATAAAATTATTATAATCACAATTAAATAATTAATTAATTATTTATTTCTTTTACTTCTTATACACTACTAGTTATTATAACATTAAGCAGTAATTGTCTAAAAGAATAAATTACAAGAAGTATTTAATAATAAAACTTCTCTATCAAAATAATAAAATTATTTCAATATCTAATTATCTTTTGCAAGAATAATTATAAGTATAATTCTTGAAGAAAACTATTAATATAGGAAAACCTTTAAGAATTAATAATAAATCACCCACTAATAGTCCAATGAACCTTAGAAAGAGTTTGGTAGAGAGATTTGATGTATAATTGTGGATTTAAAGGATCAAAATCAATTTGTAACAATATTACAACAATATATGGTTGATTTCTATGATTTCACGTCTTTCTGAATGATTCTGAAAGAATTCAAACACTTAAGAAAAGATTTTAACTAATACTTAGTTGTTGGTAATAAAGATATAATTGGATAATAAGATATTTGGAAAAAACAGCAATAGGAGGCCTCTTTTAAGTATAAGACAGCTCACAGAGGTGTACAATGGAGAAATCTGAAAAACCAGTGAGTTAGAAAACAATAATCCTTTTTGGATTAATGATTGCATCATCTGTTGTCATGTAGAGTTACTTAATTGATGCTTTTACATAACTACCAACCCAAATATGGTTAAGAATAAAAGGAGTAACAACTTTAAATCTTCTTTCATTTCAAAATAAACATTAATTTCTCAAAATTATCAATGTTATTGGAAATTTTATCACAGGTTGTATTTTCTGTGAATTTTTGAAGATTCAGTGTTTCACGTGGAATTATCAAAAATGGACTGTAAGTAAAACCCTTGATTTTACTTATTAAACTGTAATTATTTTTGGTTTCCTTATCGATCATATTGCTCTCCATTTGTCCTGAAAGCTGCAGAAATATTCATTAATAATTGTATTTTTAATGAATTTTTGAAGTTTTACCTCATTTCTACATAGAATTGCAAATAGCACTATATTACTGGTTGCTGAGGTAAATAAATGGAGACTAGTCCAAAAAGAATTTTAATTAATACTTTAGGGTTTATCCATGGAAAATTATTAAGAATTTACATGGTTAAAGGAGTGTAAGTTGCTCTTTACCTCCCTGGCACATCAAAATAGCAGCTTATTTGCAATTTTCATATGATTTAATGAGATTTTAACTTGGTAACCAAGTTCCCAAAAGGTTTTAGTATACTAATTGGGTTAAGATCAGCCATGTAGTCAAGCTTTTGAGCTATCCATGCCTCAGAGGCCTCAGAAGTTGGGTACCCTGGCTCTCTTTGATGTCTTTTGTCCCCCTTAGCTATTTTCATGTCAAAAATAGAAATTCAGGCTTCAAGACTGATATCCACTATGGGTGTATCAAAATTGTATGTAATCATACCACAACATTAAGTTCCACAAACATGCATAACACTATTCCTAGTGTATATTTAACATGGGATTTCTCACATTCCCATTATTTTGGTGTGAAATTGAGAAAAACAAAAATTTTCACAATTATTTTATGTGGTATTGATGATTTGGTATTGAAGTTTTTTCCATATTACCACTTCTTAGATTTAATTTAAGCTTATTCACTCTATGGAGTTACCCTAGGTGAATTTTCGTGTAGAATCCAAATCTGGCCTTAAATCCATGGACTTACCTACTCACAAAAAAGTTATTTATCTTTTCTGAAATAAAAAATGATGAATTTTGAATATATGCATGACTGATGGGTTATGCATAGTTCAAAATTCAGTTTTAAAGATAGTTGTGGCCTATTTGGGTATGTAAAATATACCTCAAGGCTCACAACTCAGGAATCAAGTAGGCAGAAAAAGCCCTCATTAATATTGGGATCATGGATAAAAAGTGAACATAATTCAAGTGGAATCCAAAAACTAATTCCAAAAAAATTTCAGAATGAGGGTAAGCCCTTGGAAACAACCAGAAGTTCTTTGCATGACTTAAACTGTGGAGTTATATACCTAAGATACAGGGGTTACACACCTAGCTCTCAGTTCTTTATGACTTAAAAATACATATTTTATGGGAAACAGAAGGAAGAATATCTCTTATTGTTTTAAGAACCCAGAGGGTAATAAAATAATTAACAAAAAACAGAAATTTATAAAAAAAATCTTTCAAGACACCAAATCACTCAAAAAAATGGGTATTCAAATCCTGGCAGCAGCATAAAAATCAGGCCTTAATAATATCAAGACAGTGAATGAGTCTATGCTTCAAGGTCTCAACCCAAATTTGAAAAAGTATGAATAATAATGAAGAAATATTCAAATTGAATAAGAAATAATTGTAATAAGTCAGTTTTGGATCGAAAGGACAGCTATCAGATGAAGAAATCAATTTACTCAAAAGTGTGATTTAATGAAGGAAATATTACATTTATTTTTTTGAAGAGTAAAGGGGAGTACTTAAACAATCTTATGAAAAAATCTAAAAAATACCAGTAATAGTTCAGGAAAAATGGCAAATGAAACCAATTACAATTTCAAAATTAATTTTACCTCAATTTACTGAGCTAATCAGACAAATAAGAAAAACATATGAGAAGTATACCACAATAGATACCAGCCCAATATTCTGTGTGTCCAAATTAAATGGAAAGCTTATAATAGTCTATTAAATTCAAGAAATTAATAAATTAACTATTAGAGATTCTGGGATACCACCATAGCCTGAAGAATGTGTGAATTATTTTTCAGGAATAGAATGTTATTAATTGGGATATATGATAGAGGTAGCAGGATGCTACTAAATTAAACCCTAACAATCTTGAAACATCCCTTGGAATAATGAAGCTCACAAGATTACCCCAAGGATAAACCAGATCAGTAGAAGGCTACCTGGCCCAAATGACTTTAATATTGAAAGAAAAAATACCTGAAGAATTGTGAATATTTATTGATGATGAAGGAAGAAAAGGACCACAATAATTTGATAATAAATAAAGAATACCAAAAAAGGTCTTAGAAATAATATTCATATGGGATTATGCAAGAACTTTGGAAAGAAATTTTATTCACAATTGAAGAATAATGAATCACTATATGGTGATAGAACTTTTCATGCTGTGTTTGATATTTGGAGATATTGGGAAATTCTGTGTCATTCAAAGGGGTATTAATTTCAAAGAAGAAGATAAAAAACTCCAAAACTGGCCAAACCCCTTGATAGGAAGGATATTAAAGGATTTACCAGACTTTTCGCATGTGTCAGGATGTTTATTGAATATTTATCATAAATTTCATCACCAGTAAGAATACTCAGCAGAGAATATTTGGACTGGGAATGAGATCTGAAGCATGATTAATCCTATAAGAAACTCGGGATTTTTTTTGGAGAAGAAATAAATCTCAAAAAATTGGATTATGAGAAAGGAGAAGGAAAAATCAAATTTTAAGTTGCTTCAAGCCACATTTTTTTCAGCAGTAATAACTCAATGAGATAAAGAGAAAAAGGATACTCAAGTATCATTTGTTTTTTGGTATTCTGGGTATATAAAAATTCTTTCAAGGCTCACAAGAAACAACTCTTTTCTACAAAATCATAATCTTGTTTCTTTATCCCTTGATTAGATTTTTCTTGTGATTCAATCAATCATTATTAAATTTTTGAAAAAGAACTTTTCATTGTATCTTTAGATTGCTCAATTTAATCTTCCTCCTTCAATATTAAATTTAATCTCAAAGAAGCCAAAAAGAAACAGTTTGTTTTTTAAAAAAAGGAATAAAACCAAGTGAAAATTTGTGTTTTCGCCAAAACAAGCACTTAAAACTATCTTCAAGACTAAAAATCTAAAAAATAAAATCCTGTTTTTGGGTTTTTGTTCAAACCTAGTTTATAAACTGGCCTCTAGAAATAATTCTGAAAATGTCATAGAAGTTAATGTAAAGCAAACATGAGATAAATTCCATCCAGAATCAATTTTGGGGGTAATACACCCAGTGCATGTAATAAAGTTAATCTTAAATAAAATAAAACGATTTAACAAACCCAAGGATTAATTTGAAGAACCATTTTCCACAAAATCCTTGTGTGGATGAAAGCTATGTATAAGTAGATTTATTGGAGAAATGAACAAATAAGAACTTGAAATTCCCCATGGGCTGTATACAAAAATAAGAATCTTGTGATTTTGAAAATTTCCTGTCAAAAAATAAAACTCTCAAACAAAATCTTCCCATAGAGAGTGTGGATGTTAAAAGATAATGAAACTTCTCAAAGAAAGAAAGCTGAGAATTGAGTGACTGAGGGAATACATGATGAGATTAATAAAGCTCAAGAGGAAGGTGATTGACTATCAAAGAAATAAATTTTCTAATACACAAAGCTATGCAAAATATTTATGGGTACCATAAACTCCAATATACCACAGCAATGTTCTTTGAAAGGGAAGCAATTGGGCCGTAGGGATATTTTCCATATATCAAAATGGCTTTATCCAAAAATAAAGCTTGATTTTTTTACCTAAGCATTGTGAAGCTTATTCTTTTCATCCATGCCTATTCACAAATATTAAATTTTTCTAACAATGAAGATCTAGTAAAATGATTTATTAAGATTTTTCAATTCAGCACTACCATCTATTTCTGATTCACACCCTTTCATAATTTAACCTACATCCTTTATTAAATAATTTTGCCACCCTACTATGGATAAAGACCTTCATCTTTTCCATAAAGGTGATTCCAGTTTTGATCATAAAAATACAATTTTTATTTTCTATTTGTAAGGCTTGTTACTTTAACATCAATGTTTCCTGCCTAAAACTATTCATCTTCACAATCCTCACTATCCAATTCAATCTTGTAAGCTCCATAAATTTCAAGAATGAGAAAGAAATTCTGATTAAACTTACAACTGTACTGCATTACTCAGGGCATGGTTTCATTTTGGGTAAACTAAACCTATCCTTCAGTCTCTAGAAACAAGGCCTCTCAATATAAATCAACGTGAATGATTTGTGGGAAACCTCCTTCAGTAATAGCATAAATCATAAAAAATCAAGCTTGCCATCATTAAAACTTGTTTGAATTGAGAATATTCATTCAGATGAACCAATTGAGTATTGAATATACCTCCAGTTATAGCTATTCATAACCAATACTAAGCTTTTTGACGATGAGCTTGGATTAAATATAAACTGAATTTTATAGAATTTATTGCTTATGTTTTGTTTACTGAAATTTCCTCAATAATTTTGAGTTTTTCATTTTTTTTTCATTATCTGAAAAAAGAGAAACTTTTCCTCAATAAAATTGAGTTTTTAGGGCTTTATACATTCCATAATTATGGTATTGAATCAATAAAGTTAACCATCAATGCTAAAAAACGGACTAGAAAATAGACTTCAAAATCTGTGTGATGATATCTTTCACCATATGATACTTTTAGTAAAATAGGTTCTTTTTGAATCTAGGAATGAAGCTCTCAATGTCTATCATGAAAGTGAGACATGAATCTGAAGTTTAAGGAAATTCATTGGGCCGTTGATTGGAATTAACAAGGGTATAAATTTGATTTTGAAACTAGAAATTTGAAACCAGCTTCCAGTTTAGTTGTGTACACTATTGGTGTGGAGTCTAAGCCAAGTTCAAGTAAAAGATATCAACTAACTTACTATTGTCTTTCCTTGAATGATCAAAGCATTAAAATAAATAAATAATCTAAAAATCATTCCAAGCAACTCTGGTGTCTTGGTTGCCAGCAAATAGTTCATTATCAATGAGAGTTGAGTTTCTGAGGCTGGAGCTCCTCTCCATTGGTTAAAATTCCGTCCAGCGTATCGGCTTGTGATAAGTCTTCATCCAAGTCGAGCAATTCGTCTTCCTCAGCCACTTATCTCAAGGATATCCTCATGCCTTCTGAGCAAGAATTGCGCCAGCTTCAGGAAACTGAACTCGAAGCTTTGCGTGGTGGGTGACCGACTCCAAGTTTTGTATTGATCATAACTCATTCTTATTCTCACTTTGGTGACTGGTGTCTAATTAGCTATGTCTTTTTCTCTGTCAAGCTATATTCTTAGATGATTTCGTGCAAATTCGCAATCGTTCGGCTACCAAGGTACTTTTCTCAGTAGCCCTTTTGGGTCCTTTGTCGAGAGTTGGTTGTTGATCAATTGCTTCAGACGCTTGCCACGCCATTTGAATTTCGCCTGAAGATTCATACTAATGAAGTTGAACTTCAAGATCTAGTCTCGTTCAGCTTGAGGGTCAGGAAAGCTCATGCTCCTTTTTGAGGTTGAGTCTTTGTTGCCGTTTTGTAGCTTCAAAATTAACCTTTGCTGTCTGTTTTTCTAGGCTTCCACGCTTGTATCCCAACGTTCGCCCCACCTTGGTATTGGAAGACGCCGTGGGTCTTTCCAATGAACTACTTTTAGAACTTCAGCAGAAATTAAATACCAAAGCGAATGAACTCATCGGTTCAGAGATGCTATATGAGCTTGCAATGCTCGCTTCGGAATTCATCACCGAAAAAAATAATGTGGTACCCATTGCAAATCGGGGGTCCTTAATTGAAGAGAGATTAACTCGTTCCTTAGAAGCAGAAAAGCAACATCGCCTGGCTCTTGAAGCTGAAAACGAAAAACAATTGGCATTAAAATCCCATCAGGACCTTGAATTTGCACGCCAGATTCAGCAAGATATCGATGCCAGACGAAACCTTTTGAGGCGTGAGCGGGAAAAAGCTTGTAGTAGTACTAGCTTTCACGACAAAACATCGGGTTCAACAGCTGAAGGGTTGCTTAGTTTACCTCCTGGAAGTTTATATGAGGTTAACTCTTCAAAAGGCTCATTAAAAGCTCAAATTGGTTTTGAAATTCCACATATCCTCCCAATGGCGTCTGTCTACGATGCTCGAATTTCAGAAATAGGTCCTATCTTTTTGGTTTTGGTTCAGCCACGTGGCCGTTATTACCACACCACCCAAGGCAAAAAGATGTTGCACAAAGTCTCAAGTGAATTAATTCGGCTCTGTGATCTTGTTCACCCTAACCTTCAAACAATTTATGGCTCAGATTTATCAGATACCAAACTTAGTATTGTCAGCGAGCCACTCCCTACAATTTCAATGCATGAATTTTTGAATCAATGTGGAAGTTTAAGGGTCGAAAAAGCTTTGGAATGTTTGAAACAAATTCTGAGTGGATTGACGGCTTTACACCAAGCCCACCTGGTTCACCGAGGTACTAGTTTGCCTTATATCTACTCTTCAAGAATAACTTTTGACTACTTATCTCAAAATTCTTACGTCAGCAATCAAGCCACGAAATATTTTTATTCACTTTTCCCCAGATCAACCTGACAAGTCAACTTATAAGCTGGGAAACGTTTCGTGGTTTCAACGACTTTGGGACATCTGCAAATCCAATCCATTTTCAGATCTTCCTTCTGAGCCACCCATCCCTGACTCATGGTAAGTAAGCCGCATCGATAATTCTTCCTTTTTCATTGCTAATAATATATTTGCTTGTAACATGTGGTATATTTTTGGTCATAGGCTTCAACCCAGTAAGCTTTTTGAGCCTACGTTCAATATTTCGTCAAATTTTCCCACTAATTCGACCATCACATCCAGCTACCCTTCAAGATCCCTTGGCTTATGACAGAGACCGCGATTTATTTGATCTAGGCGTCACTTTCGCCCAAATATTATTTGGAGAGCTTTGGCCTCGTTGGAAGTCTCCTGCAGATTGCCTTGATAACTGTTAGTGGTTGCTGATAACAAAAGTTATCGTTAGAGGTCCTCTGCTGCTTCATCGTTGACATTACATTCGAAATAGTCCCCACAGATTGTCCTTCAATTTGTCAACAGTTGCTTGAAAGCTTGCTTTTCAATTACAAAAAGACAAGTGCTCGGCAATTGATTGATAGGTTAGCAAAATTTGAAACATCACTTGAAAACCCAGGTTCATCATTTTCTGCTGCATAAAAACTCCTTACCGCCATAGTTAGTTGCATAAAGTCTCTTTGCTTTTCTGATGCTTTTATTTTAGCCGCCACACATGACTTGAGTCAGCTACCACATTTGAAGTCTACGAAAAATTCTGGGTCACACAATCCTGCCTTCCCTCAGGGAGTTTTTTGGCAGCCCCAAGGCACATTATATTCTCGTTATCGAAATGATTTTGATGAAGTGGAGTTTCTAGGTAAGTCTGCAAAGATCATTTTCTCTTCTTGCTATTATAGTCTTTATTTTGACCAGCAAACTCATCTTGTGCTCTATCAGGAAAAGGCGGATTTGGTGAAGTAGTCAAAGCTCGCAATAAATTAGACAGCCGGTTTTATGCTGTGAGATTAAACAATTGTTGTATCCTAAAAGAAGAAGAAAAGGCATTTTTATTAATTTCAACTTATTGCATTCCTTTCAGGTCAAAAAGATTTCTCTTCCAGCAGATCCTAGGAAAGAAAGCAAAATTCTTAGAGAGGTTACAATTCTTTCTCGGTAAGCATAAGCTATCATTAAGGATATGGCTTTTTCAAATCTAAACAACATCCTTTTGTCATTTAATCATAGAATGTCCCATCCGCATATTGTGAGGTATCATGCATGCTGGATAGAAACGATTCCTACTCTGCCGGCTTCGTCACACTCAGATATTAGTCAAACCAGCTGCGGCGAAAATTATTTTCCCTCACTCAAAGAAGGACCTAGCAATAATGGGGGTTCTGGGGCTTCGGACAATAATGGCAGTGATGATGCAGAAGACAATACCACTATCCATGACTTTGACTTTGAGCTAGGCTTGGATGACCTGGACTTTCTTTCTTGCCATCATGACTGCTCAATGCCAAGCATTCGCTTCGGGGATCCAAGTCGCTCACGTTCAGTATGTATCGATAGTCCTTTAGTCACAGCTGATAAGCAGATAGGGTGTTCCTCACATTCAGAACATAAAGAGACGGCAGGTAGTGAAATTACATTGAGAAGGACACGTAAGTTTGCCTGCCGATGACAAAAAGTTAACATTAAGCTAATGGCTCTTTTGTTTAGTTTTCATGCGTATGTCTTTTTGTTACAATGAATCTCGATGCTTATCGCATCGCAGACTAAGGTTGCCTGCTTTTTTTAAGAAATGGAATTTGTAGACAGGTAAAGAGTCATGCTGAGATTTCCTATTTCAAGGTCATTTTGCACTTACTTGTGCATAATTTGTAAAACACGTAAAGTCTCACACTGCGCGAAGTTAGTTACCTGTGCTTTGACATTGTTTGTCTGAGAGCGTCCAAATTCACTCAAATATGGTTGTCACCAGGCAATCGATCACGGTTTGGAAAGCGAGCGGGATATTTGGAGGATTTCCCGCCAAATTCTTTCTGCCATGGCGTATTTTACCTCTTTGAATGTTATTCATCGCGATTTGAAGCCTAGCAATATTTTTTTAGATGCCAAGGTACAAGCTACACGTTTTTTTATGGAAATTCATAGATCAAGTCTGAAGCTTCTTTTCTTTTCTTTGGTTTTTTTCAATCAGGGCGATGTCAGATTAGGAGATTTCGGTGATTTTTTTCTATCTTAATCTTGCATAAAACTAGCTTTGCTTAGTCATCATTTTCAGGTTTGGCCATCAATCAAAATTTCATTGAAGCCGAGCCTGCCTCTCAGGTTTTATCAATCCCATCCGACATTACCACTGGTGTTGGTACTGCACTATACATTCCACCCGAAACTCTTGAGGGTCGGCATATCCCAGTAAGATGTCTTGAAAAAATTGATATGTATAGTTTTGGTACTATTTGGATTCGATTTTTGCGAATTATTATTCATTTGATGATGGATTAGTTATAGCATCTAATGTGAATTGATCCGTTAATATATTATTTCAGGAATCGTTTTATTTGAAATGTTTCACAAGATGAGCACAGTTCACGAGCGTATTCATATAATTAAAGACTTGAGAAAGGCAGATATTAAATTTCCATCCGATTGGCGAGACGAACCCAACGGCATAAAGACTAGGTAGGGTTTCTACTTCGTAATTTACTGAACTTGAAAGCTTGAAAATGAGCTCAAATTGCTTGAATTTTTCTTGCTTGACGATGTATTGAAGAATTATTAAATGGTGCCTTAATCACACTGCTGAAATGAGACCATCACCTACAGAACTATTTAAAAGCAATTTGTTTCCCCCCCAACCAGAACACGAAAACATAGAAGAAATCACGCGTCTTATCTCCCGTCCAGATCACGCGATGTTTCGCCCTTACCTTGCTTCGTTATTCGACCAACCATTACTCGACCGCATGTTTGTTTTCTGAGGCTTTCATCATCCTTTGCTGTATTTTGATAGCGACTGTCTTTTCACCCTTATGTTTTGTTGTAGACGCCGTGACTTCACTTATGACTTTCACACGGCTGACACCTCTCAAAAAGTTCTGGAGAACCCATTTCGAACTTTTATTTGCGACCAGTTGACTGAAAAATTCCGCCTTCGTGGCGCTGTTAACTTTGAAAGCCCCGTGCTTGTGCCTTACACAGATATTGATCATCCGTTCTTAGTCAAACTCCTTGATTGCGAAGGGACTGTGGTTACTTTACATTTTGACACCGCTGTACCTTTCGCTAGAACTGTTGCCAGGGACGAATCCCTTATTCGACTGAAAAGGTCTGTCACCGCAACCCCTTAGTGCGATTATGGCTACTCATCCTTCATAATATGTGACTTGTGAACAGGTTTAGTTTCTCGCCAATATATCGTCCCAATCCTGCAGGGGGGCAGCCGATTACCATTCCAGTTGCAAGTTATGACATAGTGTCACCGATTCGAACTTTGGCTGCAGAATCTGAGTTAGTCTATTTTCACCTTTTAGCAATATGGAAAATGAACATCATTTTCTAAGCTCATCATACTCTACAGAGTACTCCAACTTGCAGGTGTGTCTTAATATGTAGCTTATAAAATTAAGCAGGACTTGTTGACTTACCAAGGACTCTGATCCTTATAATGATTCCAATTTTAGATGATCTTATATATTCCCTTCCATTAGGACGCAGCTCTTTTCAACACATACTTAGTCATAATAAATTATGGGAAGCCATGTTTTTTGGTATACCCGTTCATCAAAGAGGCCTACTACAACAAGCCCTGGAAAAGTATAATACTAAGAATTCTCCTGAATGGTGTGAGCTATCGAGGGAGCTCGCGGAAAAAATTCGGATTTCCAAGCCGATTTTTGACGCCATCCAAAGAACATTTGACATTTTCGGTTTGTACTTCACATAATCGGCAAAGAGTATTTGAAATCTTACTGAGCTTCTGACAATTAATCTTAGGCGATATTGATGTAAGTATCCCAAAGCTTGCTTATGTATTTCGGATTTTAAAGACATCCATTTTGCAGGTGATTACTGCTCACCTTCGGTCCAGTCTACCTTTACTTTATGAAACCAACCTGAAAGACGCCATTGGTGAGCTGGAAGTAGTGATTAAATCCGCAAGGTCGCTTGGGATGCAAGGGAGTATCGCCATCTGGCCTATGCTGGCTCCTCAACATCGCAGCAATTCGAACGGTGTGTTTTTCAATACATGCGATACACATAAAGGGAAGGTACTAGCTGCTGGTGGAAGGTTCGCAAAAAATTGAGTTCATTTCTTGCCTTGCTTTCATTGGCTTATTGGCGGACCCTTATTTATATTCAAGATTCGATGGTTTAGTGCAAAAGTTGTCGGCTCCGGGAGGAAGTCATTCTCAAACAAAGAGGCATTTAGTCAGCGTCAGTTTGCCTGTTGCGCGTCTCAGTCTTGCGGTTGCGCAGAATACGCAAATCTCAAGTACAACTTCATGGACACCCCGTCGATGTGATGTATACGTGATGTCGTTTAGTGCTGGTTTGCTTCAAGACAGAATGATGGTCATCAAAGAGCTATGGGCCGGTGGAATTAGTGCTGATTTGGTTTGCAACTATTGAATTTTGTGAAATTAAATGGTATTCAAAGCTGTCCTCTGATTTTTCCTTTTTTGTTGGCCTTAAAGATGTACGAAATAGATAATCAGTTTACATCTTCCGAAGCGATGTTACAGAGTTGTCGTCAAGAAGGAATATTGTTTGCTGTAATTGTCAAAGCCTCCAATCCGTATAAAGATCCTACGCTGAAGGTCAAAAGCCTAAACCAAAAAACTGAGTTCGAAGGCAAGTGGGATTTGTGTTGAGATTTTTTCCAATGAGCTGATGGGCCCACTTGTTCCCCGCTAGTTCCTATCCGTGAGTTGACTACTTGGCTTCAAGACGCTCTGCATGAACATCAGCGTTCCGAGGGTGGCAACACGAATTTCAAATCTTTCCACGAACAACACTTGAGAACAAGTCAGAAAGGAAGATTGAGTGGTTCTAATCAAATTACTACGATTGAACAAGCATTACCAGGTCGTGATTGCTTGCTTCTTTTACCATCTGATGTATCACGTAAAACAAAACATAAAGGCCGTCAAGCAGTGTATGATCGTGGTACGCATAAAGGCTTCAAACTCTTTTGATTTGCAACTTGCTGATGTAAACAACTTGCTTAGCTTTTGAGGTTATTGGCAATACTATCAAATCATTGTCTCAAATCCCAATTTGTGAGCTTCTTGGTTGTCACTCTGGTTGGAAAGCATATTGATGCTTTTTTTATGTTACAGTTGTTCTAGATCTAGAAGAATCAACGTTTCATCAATTATGCAGAAATTCTCTATGGATTGAATCAGAAGATACTTATCGAAAAAACATAGTCGAGTCAACACCTACTTCTAGGAAACCGTATCTCTGGGAAATCCGAGAATCAATCTTGAATTATCTTTCAAAGGATCAAACAACAAAGTTTTTGTGGCTTTTCAATCTTAAAACTAATAAATGTGATTGGTTAAAAGTTTCTTGACGTTTTGTCTTTTCTTTGCTTTGCTAGTTTAATTGTTTTTTGTCTGAAATTTTAATGATTCCATAATGAAATTTCTCTGTACTGTGCACCAGCGGTGAATTTGCAGTTAATTTGCAGTTGATAGTCAAACTGACATGAAAGAGATTTGCAATCAGCCCCATACTGCAAGCTAAGACATTCAATCAATACAGATTTCAGTATTGGCCTGAAGGCATTAAAAACTGATTGTAGTCATACTTATCAACCCCAGTCAGTTATCTTCGGCCTGTGCAGCTTCAAGCAGTAATAATTCACTTTAGAGCTTGTGTTATTGTGATCACAAATAAATTAGCAACCTTTTTCTCAAACTCATGTAAAAGAACAGGACCATTTCTTAAAATTTTTACTTTTGTCGCAAACAATTGCACAAAAGAGTCTTTTGTTAGCATAGTTTGCAACAAAAATTTGAAAACTGCATCTGAAACGCTTCAGTGGAGCTACTTTGAATAAGCAATTCGACCAAACAATTTTATAAATCTCATTTGCAAACCCATATAACACATAATCTTGGCTTTTTTGCCAGATCACTTTGTAAAATTTTTGATAACAAACAAAATCTTTTGACCATTTACAAAAGAGTCATTTGCTTAATTGGTGGACTTGAATGGCCTATGTGGCTGGTGAAGGCACTCTTTAAGACAGTTAAGATGGGCAATGAACTTGCCTTTCAAAGGCAGACACATTGATGACACCATCTGACTACTATGGGAGAAAAGCTGCTCCATAGATGCCAAAGATGTGGGAATTGACAGGTATCATAAAGCATTGGCCCCTATGATTAGCTGGCTACCAAAAGTCATTTGGCGCCACATACTCAAAAGACAAAATCAATTTATGATGGTAAATTCAAGTATTATCAAATAGAGTAAACAAACCACCATGTCCTCAAAAGGAGATATGGCTAATGATTGGTCAAGTAACTGGCCAATCCACTTCATTTTTTCAACAATAAGAAAAGATTATTTCTTGATTGTTAACTATTGGAACCTTTTCAAATAATTCTTCAAAATTGATTGGTATGAAATGGATTTTGTAGGTTAGTAGTCTACTAATAAATAATAACTTGTTGATTTCTTCTTAATAAGTCGACATTTTAATAGTGTTTGACCATTAATTTCTCAGTCACTTCATTTCATAATTCTTGTGTAACCCCAACTTGTTGTAACATTAATTGGAAGTATTCAGGATCTAATTTGAAATCTATGAGAAAGCTTCCATTCTTCATTTGGTAGTTTTTTACATGGATGTTTTTCATACTTATATATAAATAAGGGTAAATCAGCTGTTTTAATGTGGAAATCAACCACATAAGCATTGTGGAAAAGTTCTGAGATATGTTCCATAAAGCTCATAGAAGCTCAAGTATCTTACCAAATCTTTAAAGGATTTAAATATAAAATGTTGGAATTGTTAAGAAATTTAGCTCTCTTGATTTGTTTCAAAAAATTCACCAATATTTGGCAGTAATACTAACTGGAAGTAGCTATAGGTCAAGTGTTTGATTGAAGGTGATTAGAAATGGATCTATTTGCTTAGGAAAGATACATATTTTTATGAAAATATCCCTCAAACTTCAAGCAAAAATTCCTTTATTATGGGGTTCTTTATTAGTGGGACAAGGATTATGCAAAGCTTTGGGCAAAGGGCCTTCATTGTTGGTTTCCCATGAGCCACCTTGAGTCAGTTGTAAGCCTGTAACTCAAAGTCAGAGCACAAGCATGACATTCAAAAGTAACATAAACACAGTATATAAGGAGGAGTGAAATATACACCTTTGACCTTTATTAAGCCAAATAAAGGTACAATAAGGCCATAAAAACAGAGAGAAAAACCCAACAAAGTTATTCTCCACATGCTAACATCTGAGGGAGGAAACCCTCCACTTTCAGAAAATATTATTCTTATGACCAAAAAATATGAATTAGCAAAGTTATTGAGGTTGTAAACCCTTCCTGAGCATAAAACTTAATCTTCACCTCCCATATAAAACCTAGAATTTGGATAGAAGACCAGCCAAGTGGGGTATTTTATGAAATATATCAATTAGGGATATTCAATGGTACCAGCTCTATGACTGTAGAGCCACTAAACAAAATTTAACACACAGATACTATTTGAGTAACCTGGAAAATAATACTATCTTTTAGTATTCCCATTTTTGGTAAGAGACCTCTTGAATATTATATTTTCTAGAAGGGCTACAGAAGAGATAAATAGGATTTATGTAAGGTTTGACTATGAAACAATAAGTAAAAATTACCAATATTTTACTTATTGTACTATGAATGTCCTTATAAATGAAATAAATAAGATAAAAATAATTATAATTATGGCATAAAAATAATTATATTATCAATTAAATATGATAATATAATAAAATAAATATATTAATATAAGATAATTAATATATTTAATGGCGCTTTATTATTGTTACAAACAAATGATAAAGGCGTAAAAAATTTTTTTTTATTAATAAAACACAATTAATAACAATAATATTACCAATATTAAAGTTATAAATTAATATAAATACTATTTATATTAATTTAAAGCATTATTAAAAGAATAATAAAGAGAAAATTATTATAATAAGAGAAGAAAACCTACTTTTAATACTTAATATAATAATTTTGAGATATTTTATGCCAAATAATGTAAATACAACTTATCCAAATTGTATTTACAATAAAAATAGAGAAAATTACAAATATTCTTGATTTTTACGTGGAAATGAGATTTTAGAGAGATTTTTAACAAAAAACAATTAAATAAGTGATTCAATCACTTCAAAATTGATGATTATGATAAGATGATCTTTGGTCTTTGATAATATAAAAGTTTTATACATAAAGAATAAAGATGTTTACCTTTTTGATTGTATTGATTTAATGTTTTTGATGCATCTGAGGGGAAAACAGAGTGAAAAGAGCTCTATTTATAGTAAATACCTCCCTCTTAGAGTCCAACAGGCTTCTAGTAGACGTGTACTGATCATATCCACTGGAATCAATCAATATTTTAAGGTTTGGTGATGATTACATCATGATCAAACCATATTACATCATTATTACGCCATTATTTAGAGTTATCACTATAACTCTGAGTTTGATGACTTCAAAGGCTTGGAAGAACCCCAAAATTCTTGAATTTTATTAGTTTCAAGCATAAAATAATAGTATTTACCAATTTTATCACTCATATGACTGTTAAACTTAATTTAAGGTTACAGTGCGTGATCATAAATGATCAAATTAAGCTCAAACTTTGATCCTTAATAACTTTTAAGATTTACACGCTACAGAAATTAAGAGAGTGAATTATAATAGCTTGGAATAACCTCATTATGCTTCCAAGAGCATTCCATTACATCATCAAAACTCTATTTTTGATGATTTTTCTTGTAACTCATCTTTTCTGTCAAAATTTAATATTTTAAACTTCAAACTATGATTTCAAGGGGTTATACCTTGAATGTTATAATAAAAAATACATTATTCTTCATGAATGAAATAGTAGAATCCAACTGCCTACTTGTTTTTAAGTTTGGACCACTTTCACAACAAAGTGGTCAACAGCTCTGTTGATTTTAATCAATAATTCCTTACAGGTTTTAACCTTGTTTATAGCTTGTGAAATAAATTTCATTTCTATATTCCTACAGTAATTACGTGATGACTTCATTTTTGGTTCATCACTCTATCATGCATCATTCAAGAGATATTAGCTAAAATCCTTGAATATATGTGTTGACCAAAAAAGTGCATATATTCAGGTTAATTCCTTAAGTATTGATTTTGAAGCTTAGCTTCTTAATTGTTTTATATGTGGATTTGTATGGAGAATCGAATGGTACCATTTATTTTACATGTTGTTTCATTGGCTTTTGAAATAAATAAGGATTTGTGTTTTTTATAAGGTATTATTACTTATAACTTATTAAATATTGACTTTACAGATATGCCATAAAAATGGTATATGTGTATTTTACCATGGGGAATCCAATGGTATAATTTATTTCACATGTTTATTCATTGGATTTTAAGTTAAACCAAGCTTTATGCCAATTTATTGTATTTTTGTAGTTTTAAGGTAATTATTTTTAATGTATAATTATATTAAATATTTTTTTTGTGACCTTTTTGGGTATGTGGCTATATCTCAAAGGTTCACATTCCCTACCACCAAAAAAGATTGTACCACAATCTGATATGTGTGATTAGGGTATCATCCACTGTCCTACATCTTCAATAGACTTTGTTAGTCTTGAAGCTCAATAATGCTTAACTTTTCTATTTTTCAGGCTTTTTTTCATGTCTGAACCTTCTTAGTAGCTTATCAGCATTTGTTATATCTTTCTCAAGTAGCCATTCATCTTCTTGAGTTGGATTTCTATACCTTACAAGGTATTCCCTTTCTTTTTTGTTTCTTGTCCTTCTTTCTTTAAGGACTTTTACTATTTTCTTTTCCTCTCCTTCTTCCAAGGGGGGAATTTCAAGTGGGGTTTTATTTCTTAGTGGAAATAACTCCTTGTCACTTGAGCTGTAAGGTTTTATCAGACTTACAGGGAAAGTTGGGTGTTTGTTCATTAGTTTACCTGTGAGTTCCAATTGCACAGCATTGGGTCCATGAAGTGCTTTTATCATAAATGGTCCTGAAAAGGACTCTTTTAATTTCTCTGGGCCTTTTAAGTTATTGAAATTAAGGGTTGATCCTAGGACCAAGTCTCCTATTTTGAAATCAGGTGGCTTATGACTTTTATCCCATCTTTCTTTTGCATATTTGAAAGAATCTTGCATACATCTGTTTGCATGGTGTCTTGCCTTGTCAAGCATTATCGTAAAACTGCTTGCTGTTGGATGTATATCCACTAAGTCCTTTTTGAGGGTATCATAAGGAAGTCTTGGATTCCAACCTTTTTCTAGCATTGCTGGTGTTTTGCCAGTAGAATAATGAATTGATGTTTTATATTCCAGCTCAAGAGCTGGTATTAGTGTACACCAATCATGGGTAAAACCATCAGAATCTTTGAATTCTAGCCCATAAGCACAGAATCTTCTGATCATGTCCTCTAAGGTCTGTATCATTCTTCCTGCTAAACCATCAGTTTGAGGATGGTAAGCTGTTGAGAATGATAACTTTGTCCCAAACAAGTTATGGAGATTTGTCCATAATGCTGATGTGAACTTTGGGTCTCTGTCACTTATAATATTCTGGAATAAGCCTGTATGGCTAATAACTTTATTCCATATAATTATGGCTGTGTCCATAGCTGTGTTATATTTATGACATGGTAGGAACATGGGAGTTTTGTTATACCTGTCAACCAATACTAGGCATGCATTATAGCTTCTGTCTACTCCTGGAGGTAATGCTGTTACCCAATCCATATGAACTATTTCCCAAGGGGATTTCGGTTCTTGGCTTTGGATCATAACTCCAAATTTCTTTCCTGTGGCTCTGTTGGATTTTTGACATCTGTCACAGGTTTGGCAGTATTCTATAACATCTTTCTTCCAATTTGGCCACCAAGAGCAGGTTTTCACCCTCTCTAGTGTCCTGTCTTCTGAAAGGTGTCCAGCTGCAACACTATCATGACACTCATGTAAAATAGTGTTTATCAGGGTTCTATCTGTTAAGGCCATAACACATGTGTGTTTTGTTCTATGGTAAAGGATTCCATCAAGGAGGTGGAATCTTCCTTCATCATATGCCTTTTTCCATGTTTCATCTAGTTTTGATGAAAGTGATGGGTCTTTGCAGTCTTTCATTAGAAGTTGGCTTAAGATATGGCAATTTTTGTCTATCTTATAGCTTTCTTTAACTTGGTTAAAGAATTCTGTGCCAATGTCTGTAACACATATTCCTTCTATATGGTGTTCTTCTTGTGGTACCCATGCTGGATTGTCAGGGGTATTTTCTAGAGCCCATCTGCTAAGACCATCTGCATTTTTATGAATATTTCCAGATTTATGAACAATAGTCATATTTCCTCTATATTCTTGGATAGCAATTTGCCATCTAAGCATATGTCTATTTGGAGTTTTCATATTTAATAGATATTTTACAGCATTACAGTCTGTAATCACATCAAATACTGTTCCATCCAAGTAGTAATGTAGTTTTTCCAAAGCCCACACTAAGAAGAGGCATTCCATTTGGCTTTCTCTATATCTTTCTTCTGTTGGCTTTATCTGTCTTGAAATAAAACAAATTGGTCCTTCCACTGGTTTATCATTGATAATTTGTGTCTGGTGTAGTGCAGCACCCAATCCTTCTCCACAAGCATAAATGTAAACTTTGAAGGGTAGTTTCCAATCTGGCATTAGAAGAAATGAGGCATTTTTTAATTCTTCATATGCCTTGACTCTTTCTTCTGTCATTTTATAGACTGTTTATTGGTCACATAGCTTATAAAAGGATTTAGCAATTTTCACAAAGTTCTTTATATGCTGTCTATAGTAACCAGCAAATCCTAGAAATGATTGCATTTCTTTTTTGGTTTGGGGCCTTGGTTTAAGTAGTACTGCTGCTACTTTATTCTTGTCTATGCCTAGACTAAGTCCAGATACAACATGTCCTAGTGCTTTCAATTCACTGTATGCAAAATGACACTTTTTCAAGGAAATTTTCATATTCACTTGGACTATTTTTTGTAGTACTCTTTCTAGTCTTGTAAGTTGATTTTTCCAAGCTTCTGAGCAAACTATGATATCATCAATATAGATAATTAACCATACTTCTGATAATTCTTCAGGAAATATGGTATTCATCATTCTTTGATAATGGGAAGGTGCATTTTTTATGCCAAATGGCGTTCTTAAGTATTCAAAAATTCCACAGTAGATTATTATCCTCAGTAGTTTTTTGGCATTGTCTGTCAATACATTTTGATGAAAATCCTTTAAGGCATCCATGGCTGTGATGAACTTAGCTTGTGACAATTGTGTCAATGTCTCATTGATACTGGGTATTGGATACCTGTCTGGAATGGTATAGGTGTTCAGGGCTCTGAAGTCTCCTACCATCCTTGATTTTCCATTATGCCAAGTTATAATGACAGGTGTAGTGACTTCTACCTGTTCATTATGTCCTACCTTTCTTAATACTCCAAGGTCCATTAATTCTTTAATGTGTACCTCTAAGGCTTCTCTAGCCCTTGGACTAGCTGGGTAAGCAGGTCTCCTTAGTAAAAGTGGGTAAGGTTTTCCACATTAAGAATTATATCCACTTCACGTCCAATTATGGCACCTAGTGGCTCTTTGTCAGTTGCAAAGGCATTTTTGTACTTAAATAAGAGGTCAATCAATTTTTCTTTCATTTTTTCTGTTAATTCTTGATTGAATTCTGCCTCTTTAAGTTGTTCAGATATAAAAAGTTCCTTTTCTGGAATTTTTCTTCATTTTTAATAACTGTGATTTGTTTTTTGTTATTTAAGAAGCCAAATGTTTGTCTTTTGTTGTCTCCTATGGTAAAATATCTATCCTTTTGGTTAGAGATATCTATACCATAAATTGATAAGTAGTCATTCCCAAGTATGAAGTGATTACTAGTACAGTTGTCCATTACTACAAACTCTACTTTAATTCTGACACATTGTGAGGGATGAGGAAAAATTAGTGTTAAATCAATTATTCCAAGGGGCTTCATGCTCTCACTTGCACTACTAAATTTGACACCTTGTATTGGCATGAGTTTTTCTTTCCGGTCTGGGAAAATGGTTTTTAAATAACTTTTACCAACACAGGTGCAATATGCTCCTGTATCTAAGTTAACTTTTCCTTCTTTGTTATCAACCATAACAATACTTATACTTGATTTTCCAGCTGTATATCCCATTCCTCTTGCAGGTTTGGTCCTATACATTTTGGCATCCTGTATGTTTGTCAGGTTTGTCTCAGATGTCCCAACTTGTGGTAAGCTTGAGTTAACATCTAGTACTTCATCAATTATACCAATATTATGAATTTGTGCATTAATTATATTGATTTCATCACTTTCAGAACTTTCTGATTCTTCTGTCTCTTTTTCAGAGTCAGATTCCTCTTCTTTGTCATTGTTGTTTTCTGTTTTCACAATTTCATTAATCTTTGCCTTTTTAAGGCAATTATTGGCTAAGTGTCCAATACCTCCACAATTATGGCATTTTCTTTGCTCATTATTGTTGGATGTATTGGGCTTGAAGGATTCTTTTGATTTATCTTTTTTGATAAATGGTTTATTTGGGCTTTTAATGTCCAATTTCTTCCAAGTCCTGCCAATTTTTGTTCTTGTCACTATGTCTTCTAGTGCATTAATGTACTCTTCTGTGGAGCATGGTTCTATACACCTGCTTCTTAGGGCATGTTCTAGCTCTCCTCTACATTTCTGGAGTATTTTCATATGCACCATTTTTTGTGACATTTCTGGGTACAATGCATTAAGTCTTTCAACTTGTTTCAAGAACAAAGTTAAAGGTTTGTCTTTGTCTGGGTCAAAGAAAGAATTTTCAAATGCATTTTCTATTTTGTACCTCCAGGCATCATTAGCCCACTTGGTGATTATTTCTTGTTTCCACCAAGACCAGGTATTTTTGCCATTTGTTTTCTTTATGCCATAATACCATCTTTTTGCAGATTTCTCAAACAATTAATGTAATCTTGCAGTGATTAATTCATCTGGTATGGCATAATCTTCTTGTAGCATGTCAATTGTCTTGATAAATGACATGTGGTCATATTCACCTTCTCCTGTGAGTGTTGGCCATTCTTTCAATTGAGGTGCTTCCTTCATTAAGACTTGGTTATTGCCTTGGTGACTCAAGTCTGTTATGAATGGATTTGTTAATTCCTCTTTTGGTTTAACAGGGCTTCTTATGTGAGAAAATGGTGTTGATAACTTTGGCATATTTAAATTAGCCTCATTAATTTTATCCATTTTTTCAGTAATAAGCCTTATTTCACTTTGAATGTCATCTTTCAGATGCATTCTTGCTTCATCACTCTTTTCTACATGGTCCAAAAGTAATTTTTGGTGTGATGAAGTTTTTCCCTTCAAATCTTTCTACAGAAATACTTAATTTGTTTAATTTTTCTGTAAGATTGTAAATACTCGCATCATAATTGATTGTCAAATTTTTTTCTTTGATATCACTTATGTATTTGTACAACTCTTGTTGTCCTTGTATTAGTTTCTCAGTATTGTCAATTAATACTGTTGGTTTATTATTTTCAATCATAAATTTTATGTTATCAATTTCTTTCTTATTTTGTGCAACAAGTTTTGTTAAAGATGATAAACTATTATTTAATTCTTGGAAAGATAATAAACTATTTTTAATGTCTTTAAGAGGTAAAATACTATTTTTAAGTTCTGTTAAAGTATTTACAACATCAGGAGACAAGGTTATTTCTTTTTTTTGAGTTACTCATACTTAGTTCCAATTCAGGTTCAGATATCATGGGCATTTCTGGGACTTGCCTTTGGGATAAGGCACTTCCTTGTGTGGATTCTGTTCCACTGGGGATATTGCCCTTCCTTTTCACTTTTGAGGCCTCAATTCTACCTCTGAGTCCAGCTCCATCTGATTGGATGGAGTATTGGGAGCCTCTTCTGGTAGTCATATTATAAGAAAAATACGAAATAAGAGAATTTCAGAACAGGCATACTCTTATGGCAATTTATAAATGAGGTACTCACCTTCAGAGTCCTGAATAGTGGGTCCTGGAAAGTCCAATTTCTTGGCTTTCTTTTTCTTAGTGATTATTGGTGTTGGAGAACTTTGACAAGTTTCTTCCACCAATCTTTCAACAGTGGCTTGGTTGTCCTCTTTTGGGTTGTCTTCAAACACTAAAAAAGACAAATAAATATAAGTATTTTATATAAAAGTGTTATTTTTTGGTAAGATATGGCAATTTTCCACATAAAAATTGCTTTTGTATCTTTTTTTGTTAAAAAAAAATGAAAATAATTAAAGAAATGAAATTAAAATGAATAAAACAACTTTTTTATTGGTTTTTAATATTTTTATTATTTTTTATGTTTTTATTTTTAAAGAATAAAAATGAATATTATTCTTTTATCAAATTAATTTATAATATAAAATTATTTTTAATTTATAAAATATCTTTTTCAATCACTAGAGTCACTAAAAGAAAGTTTTTGCAAGTCTAAGGATGTGACAAACCACGTGTAAGACAGTACAATTGCTTTCCAAATGCCTCAATAGCTTTTAAAATCAATAAATATAAGATTATTATATAATTTTATGATTATAAGTATAATTTATTAATGGATAAGCCCAATTAGAATCTTTTTAAAGGTCTTTTAGAGTAAATATAACAGCCAGGCCCCCAAATGTAAGGTTTGACTATGAAACAATAAGTAATAATTACCAATATGTTACTTATTGTACTATGAATGTCCTGATAAATGAAATAAATAAGATAAAAAGAATTATAATAATAATGAATTATTATAATTATGGCGTCAAAATAATTATATTATCAATTAAATATGATAATATAATTTATATTATAAAATATAATATAATATAATAAAATAAATATATTAATATAAGTTAATTAATATATTTAATGGCACTTTATTATTGTTACAAACAAATGATAAAGGCGTAAAGAATTGTTTTTTATTAATAAAAAACAATTAATAACAATAATATTACCAATATTAAAGTTATAAATTAATATAAATACTATTTATATTAATTTAAAGAATTATTAAAAGAATAATAAAGAGAAAATTATTATAATAAGAGAAAATAACCTACTTTTAATACTTAATATAATAATTTTGAGATATTTTATGCCAAATAATGTAAATACAACTTATTCAAATTGTATTTACAATAAAAATAGAGAAAATTACAAATATTCTTGATTTTTACGTGGAAATGAGATTTTAGAGAGATTTTTAACAAAAAACAATTAAATAAATGATTTAATCACATCAAAATTGATGATTATGATAAGATGATCTTTGGTCTTTGATAATATAAAAGTTTTATATATAAAGAATAAAGATGTTTACCTTTTTAATTGTATTGATTTAATGTTTTTGATGCGTCTGAGGGGAAAACAGAGTGAAAAGAGCTGTACTTATAGTAAATACCTCCCTCTTAGAGTCCAACAGGCTTCTAGTAGACGTGTACTGATCATATCCACTGGAATTGATCAATATTTTAAGTTTTGGTGATGATTACATCATGATCAAACCATATTACATCATTATTACGCCATCAATAGAGTTATCACTATAACTCTAAGTTTGATGACGTCAAAGGCTTGGCAGAACCCCAAAATTCATGGATTTTATTAGTTTCAAGCATAAACTAATAGTATTTACCAATTTTATCACTCATATGACTGTTAAACTTAATTTAAGGTTACAGTGAGTGATCATAAATGATCAAATTAACCTCAAACTTTGATCCTTAATAACTATTAATATTTACACGCTACAGCAATTCAGAGAGTGAATTCTAATAGCTTGGCATAACCGTATCATGCTTCCAAGAGAATTTCATTACATAATCAAAACTCTATTTTTGATGATTTTTCTTGTAACCCATCTTTTCTGTTGAAATTTAATATTTTACACTTCAAACTATGATTTCAGGGGGTTATACCTTGAATGTTATAATAAAAAATACATTATTCTTCACGAATGAAATAGTAGAATCCAACTGCCTACTTGTTTTTATGTTTGGACCACTTTCACAACAAAGTGGTCAACAGCTCTGTTGATTTTAATCAATAATTCCTTACAGGTTTTAACCTTGTTTATAGCTTGTGAAATAAATTTCATTTCTCTATTCCTACAGTAATTACGTGATGACTTTGTTTTTGGTTCATCACTCTATCATGCATCATTCAAGAGATATTAGCTAAAATCCTTGAATATATGTGTTGACCAAAAAAGTGCATATATTCAGGTTAATTCCTTAAGTATTGATTTTGAAGCTTAGCTTCTTAATTGTTTTATATGTGGATTTGTATGGAGAATTGAATGGTACCATTTATTTTACATGTTGTTTAATTGGTGTTTGAAATAAATAAGGATTTGTGTTTTTTATAAGGTATTATTACTTATAACTTATTAAATATTGACTTTACAGATATGCCATAAAAATGGTATATGTGTATTTTACCATGGGGAATCCAATGGTATAGTTTATTTTACATGTTTAATCATTGGTTTTTAAGTTAAACCAAGCTTTATGCCAATTTATGGTATTTTTGTAGTTTTAAGGTGATTATTTTTAATGTATAATTATATTAAGTATTTTTTTTGTGACCTTTTTGGGTATGTGGTAATATCTCAAAGGCTCACAATTTTAGTCCTTCTTCCTGTATCTTAAACATATCAAAAGTTATTGGTACTTTTGTCTCAAATCAAGAAAAATACTCTTTTACAGAGAATTAAAAATACTTTGAGCCTGTATATCTTTGGCATAATTAATCAAAAGTGGGTAATAGGTATACAGATCTTGTAGAACCAACTTATGGCTACAATTTGAGCCACTTGTGAACTCTTTATCTACACAACTGACAAAGCTATTGAGGATGAAAGGCCATACTACTAACCCAGACAATTGAATTTTGAGGTGTCAAAGCTTACAAAAGGCTGTTTATCAATTGACTCCTCATAATTTTGATAATAAATTACCCCACCTTCCTGTAAAGGGTGGTACTGTGGGATACTCTCCCATATAATCAAATTATGAGTCATCAAAGCTATTTAAAATATGATTAAGCTTCAATTACTCATAATCTTAATAATAAGAGGCCCCAGAAATGTAACCTGAACCTTTTTTTGTATAAGAACCACAAGAAAAATTCTGGAAAGTCTATTGACTATCTTTATCACCCTGTATGGGGTACAAATAGTAACTTGTGTTCCCAAAACCACATGACAAGACTGTATTGAACATGTGGGACCACAGGTAAGCCACAGGAGTGAAATAATTTACTCTGTGGTTGTGTGCAAATTTGTATAACCTCAAAATACCCTGAAATAAGATAATAAGATGTCTTCCATTAATAAAAATAAGAACCTGTCTTTTATTGGATTTCTTACCCAGTAAAGCTGTCACAAATAGTAGTACTATTATAATTAACCAGATATAGCTACAATACTGATTTTTTAGTGATTGTTAAAGTAATACAGCTGATGTAAGTCAAACCAGGTCTTTCAATAAATTTGTGACCACTATATCATCATAGTAGAGCAATTTTAAGGTTTTTGGAACTACTAGTTTCATGTAACACTCATAGTTATAGATTTTCTATTATTATATTGTACAGTCATCTCGACATCTCTAATGTCAGACCCTTTGAATCTCTGTAATTATAATGGTTTCTATTATTATTTTTATGCTCAAAGACCATCAAAAAATCTATTATTTATTAGATTTATTATCATTTAATCTTTTCTTCAAAAATATTGATACAGTCAATTTTACTTTGGGGCTCATTGAACTCTTCCAAAAACACTCTGATTATTGAAAATTTGACTGCATGCAGAAACACAGCCATGATGGAATTAATCAAACTTCTTTTTATGCTCATCCATTTGACTTGGAATATTTCTCATAGGTAATAACATCTATCAAAACAGTCCATTTCTGGACATCTCAATAAACATACCTGTATTTGGACTCAATTGCACCATGGTGTCACAACAATGGGAATTACCCCCCAATGGGTGGTTCACAGAAATTTGTTGCAAGCACATTCTATGGCTCATTGGACATATTATACCTCTTATGGCCAATTGAGCCATATTCTCCCTCTTATGGCCAATTGAGCCATATTTGTGCTATGTGGCCCCTGGGCCACACACCCTTCCTATGGACAATCTTGGTCTCAAACTATATGTATGTCTTACTAGGCAATACCCTTTCTCATAGGCCCTTTGGATTTTCTACTATATTATTTGTCCCAAGGGCCCCTCTGCTTACTTTCAGGTCATTTAAGTCCCCACACCCTACTGACCACATCATCTAGGCCATAGACCCCTTTTGGCCAGAATGGTCAAGAAGAACCAAAAAGCCATAAATTGTTTTATGCACCATTTTCCTCAGAAATACTGTTGCACCAATCTCAGGACCCAACTCTGTCATCTGAGACCAGTCACCAACCTTCAATCCAATTTCTGAAGGAAGGTAGTCAAGGGCATCAATCCACATACATGAGGGGTACGTTTTAGGACTCCAATCAACTTTCCCATTCAGGTATTTGGTTTTTTTATTTAAGCAGTATTCCACCAATGGAATACTGGACCAGGATTTTAAAGAAACTTCAAGAGGATGTTTATTCAAATCAGTTGTAAAGGTTTCAAAGCTTCAAGCCTCCCTTGACAACTCAATTAATCCATATAGACTTTATTGAATAAAACCTGTATGGCATTGACCCATTTGGTTAAATTCATTTCAAATACTGGGGTTATCAAAAAACCCAGTTTATTTCCCAAGATGGCCAGGCTGTATTTTTCAAAACAATCAATACAGCTGTACACCTATAATAAAGCTGGGTTTCAAATCCTCCAGGATCAATAGTTCAGCTCTTCACATATATTGGATACTCTTTGATCTCCTGAGGACCTTTTATCCAATTAATTAATCTATTGGATTTATTTTTTATTATAATTTTCTTTTCATTTTTGAAAGTAAATACTGATATTTTTAATTAAGTAATTTTCCCCTCTTTCCTTGCCTTTCAGTGGATATTGGTGCTCATATCCTTTACCAATTCCATTTTTCATTTCTGACAGGTTGAAATAGTGAATAAAGGACTTACTTTGATGGCTTTTGGCCATTGGCTTTCCTTTCTTATTTTCTCATAATCTTTACTTGCACTTATTCTTCATTGGAGAAAGATATTCTTGTATTTCTTTGATTCCTTTAGAGTATCACAATTGACTTCCCTGATTCATGAGTGCTAGGACACTCTTGTTTTTCTCAACAGCCCCTGTGACATTAGCTTAATTAAATCATATTTGATTCTTTCATTATTTATTTTTAAAATCATTCATTCATCAATTATGAGAATTTTATGATCTCAACAACTTTTTATTCAATTATCTCAATTTTCAATCACTCTTTCAATCTAAAAAAATTTATTTCTCTATAAATTTCTTCAATATTTTCTCTTAAAATTGTGTGGCTGAGAATTTGTTGGTCATGTTTATTCCACTCAATTTTAATTCAGCTCACAGATTAATTTTGACTTTCATATTGGTTGCAAAATTCATTTCATACACAAAACTTCATTCATCAAGATTCATATTGATTTTTTTTCAACCATTTTGATTTCAGAAATATTTTCATCTTATTTTGGTCTTAATTGACAGATTTGAAATATATTTGATTTTGACTTCAAGATATTTATTTGATTTGTTGATTGATTTTCCCTCAAGAATTAATTTTATTTGTGATTTTCCTCAATACTTATTGATTGACTTCTTAAAGAATTCATTTGATTTATTGATTTCCCTCAAAAACTTATTTATTTTGAGTTTTTCTTTAAGATATTTTGTTGATTTTGACTTCAAGCCTGCATATTTGATTTGCCTGAAGTTTTTCAAATTAAAATTTTGACTTTTTATTCATTTTATTTAATTTTATTCTTAAAATCATTCCTCTCCAAGATTAACCTCTCAAAGACAGAACTCAAGCTGTTCTCCCTCAAAAAACTAAAGACCCTCTTGATGGGACCTCAGGAGTTTCTCAATTGAGGTAAATTTAGACAGAGGACCAATTATGGAAGTAGAAGCACCATCCATACAGAAAGAAAGAGGGCCAAGAAGATCAACATCTTTATCAGGAGTTGTTGGAGCATTTCCTGTAATGTAAAAGCCCTCATTCAAAGGTCTTGGTGAAGATGGTGACAAGAAAAAGGGGAATTGTGTGGAAAAGGAAGAGTCTAATGGTACTGAGGATTTCAGTTCTCCTGTGGAGGCTTCTGAAGGTACTTGGGGGAAAAATCTAGCCCATTATGATCATCCTGCCTCTAACCAGTCTTACCCCTCCTTATTAGCAATCATGCAACATGTCAGCTTGTGACTCAAACCCAGAGCACAAGCATGATACTAGAAGACCATAAACCAATTGTAGAGAAAAAATGCCCTCTAAATGTGACCCAAGCCAAAAATTCTCATAAAGAAAATTAAAATGAGGATGAAATTCACCTTTTTCCAACAATAAAACCCCCATAACCATAGGATAAAGAATGACAAAGTCATTCCAGCTCAAAACAACAACTGAACATATACCTTAATTTTCACCTCTAATCTAAACTCCAGAGGAAGAGGAAGAACCCCATAAAATGGGTTTTCATGTTAAATCTCTCAATCAGGGCTATCTAATGGTACTAGCCAAATTAAGCTATCATGAAAAATACAGAAGTTATGGCTAAAAATAAGCCAAATAAGGGTGAACCCAATATTCACCTCTCAGATAACTTCTACAGTTTTAGTGTGAGATACTGAAGGTGGGTTTTCTTAGAAAGGGCACAATCAGGTATTTCTCATGGTGCCATATATTTACTAATAACTAATCTAGAACAAAAGCTATGGAGAAAACAAGCTCAATACAGGCTTCATAACCTATCCACAAACTGATAATGGAAGTTAAAATAGGTATAAATTTGCCATATCTAATGTGAGATGTACCAAATGAGTAACCATTGTGTAGAACTCATGAAGTGCTACAGAATCAGCTACTTTTGAGTTCTGTATCTTCAAAACTGACCAAGATATTAAGGTTTTAAGATCATAATCCCCAACTGGCCAGTATAGAATCTTACTGTGGGACAGCTGTCCAAAAAATTGAATTAACAGCTAATTTATTGAATAAGATGCTGTTTATTCTTTAATTTATCATAAAATGACAAATAAGAGTCATAACAGAGTTTTCTTTACAGCTTCTGACACATCAGAAGCACCAAAACACACATGTAAGCTCCATTGGTGAAAATATTCACCCTATGTAGAGTAAAAATGTAAACTTGTTATCCTCAAACCACATTTCCAGCCTGTATTGTGTGTATAAAACCACAAACCATCACTCTGTGGTTGTGTTCAGAGTTAAGCAACCTCCCACTACCTCAGAACAAGATAAAAGAAGCCTTTTCCTCACCAAACAACAATTCAATAATCCTGTTCTTAATATTCTTAAGTTTTATAGCCTCTTAAAGAAGTGGTACCTTTAGAATGTAACAGGTATAACTGTAAGTATCAATTAGTGGAGGGTTTATTATTGTAAACCACCAGGTAAACACTGCACCCAGGGCTATCAGTAGCACTCAACATCACTAAAATTCTTAGTATAGCCCTCTTAACCATCTTATCATTAATTTATAACCATAATTTTTGTGTAACGCTTAGAGCTATAGCTTTTTACTACCATTGTAAAGCTATATCATATAATAACCCTGACACAACAGATCACTCAAATTTTGGCCAATCTCCAAGCAGCTTCAAGACTCCATTTATGAAGGCACCAGAATTCTTTTATGGGAGTCAACCCTTTTAAGTAAGAATTCTTATTTAGTCCTACCAGCTTATATTTCATAATGATAAGGCAAATTTCTTCCTTCCACTTCATTTCTAATTGTCAGAGCTGCAAAATGGATTGATTTTTTTCTCTCCAATCCTACCAATGAGAAACCAAGCTAACTCCAAAATAATTGGGAACTTTTTAAATCCCAGCTCTTCATTTTATTTGGGGAGCCAAACAAAGTTAGAAAAGCTGAAGCAGAGTGGGGTAGCCTCAGGATGAAGGAAGGAGGTCATGTTTTGTTATAAATTTCTTATTTAATAAGCTTGGTTTTAAGAATTAAGGATTGGGGTGAAAGGGCTTTTAGGCATCATTTAGGGAAGAGATTAGCCTCCAGGATTCTGGATCAATTTTCCTGCAATCCTTCAATAATTGATTCCCTTCAAGACTTAATGGATTTTACCCTGGAGCTCGATACCAGGTACCATGAGTGGCAGAAGGAGAAGAATCATTCCCAAGAAAATAAGACCAAAGACCCAAATACAACTTCTTCTCATCCTCATAATTCTTCAAGCTCTAATTATATGACAAAGAATTTCAGGGGGAAGAAAAGGGACAAGCGCCATTCTTCCCTCTTGAATAGGGACCAAAAGCTGATGGGTTCTGAAAAAGAAATATTCAAGGAAGGCTTGTGTCAAAAGGCCTCAGAACCAGCTTACCCAGCCATCAGGCTGAGTTCCCAGCCAGGTAAAAGACTGAGTGAAGATAATTTTCTTCTTAATGGTCTTCACTATTTTACACCCAGAGGAAAATTGTGAATTATGAATACTTGTGCCAAATAATCTCTGAAATCTTTTTTTTCTTCTCTCTCAGATATGACTTACAGTATTCTCATTGATTATGGTTCTACCAACTCATTTATTGCAAAGCACTTTGCTCACAAGTATTTTTTTACCATGTCAGAACTCCCAGAGAGAAGATTCCTCCTATCATTTGGAACTCCTAAGAGTCCCCTTCTTTATTCAAGACTCACCATACAAGGAATATGGTTGAGCTCCCTTCTTTCCCAAGCTTTGAATGATATCTTTTAGCAATTGATACTCCCAAGGGAGAAGAAATCATACTAGAATTCTACTTTCTTGATCACTTGAATACATCTATTGATTGGAGGAAAGGGCTTATCACCTTTAATACTGATTATGAGGACTCTAGTGATCCTTTCTTCTCCTCAGTAATGACTTTTTCATTGCCACTACTTGTGAAGCTCTGTTTTTTGATTCTATAATACCATCTTCTTCAACTTCTGTCCATATTCATTCCATAATTTCCCCTCAGTCATTACTATCCTCTAGAGCTGGAAGATTTTGGTGAAGATAATTCTATATATTCATTTCATCTCTTCCATGGGAATGTGGACCTTCCTCTTTCATCTTATCATGACTCCCTGGAGAGGTTGTGGGATGAAGAAAAAGAGCCAGAAGAGCTTGAAATCAAGATGAAGGTTGTTCCTTCTGCCTATCACCACTATTTGTATTTATTCTCTAAGGTGAAAATAGAAAACAATTCCTCCTCACCATGCCTGGATCATAATACTGAATTGGAGGGGTCTGTACCTTTTGTCAAATTAAGAGTCAGAGACACTAAGGGACTAAATTTCAGAAAATTTAGAAAAAGTTTTCCTCTGGAAAAGCTCCTCTTAAACAGGAACACCTGTAATCTTGGTCAAAAAGGAGGATGGTGGCCTCCATTTGTGTGTTGATTACTGAAAAATAGATGCTGTTACTAGGAAGAAAAAATAGCCTGTCATTCCAATGAACCAGATTCTTACTGTTTTCAATGGCTCTTCTATCTTCTCCAAGATTGATCTGTGTGGTACATATAACAATCTCAGAATCCAGCGTGATGAAAATTTGACAGCTTTTAGAGCTAAATATGGTCTCTATGAGTAATTGGTAACGCCATTTGGGCTTCCCAGTGCTCCTGCATCTTTTCAAAATCTTGTCAATTATAATTTCTCTGATATTCTTGATTTTTATGCTGTGATTTATTTGGATGAAATGATGGTCTTTTACAAGCCTGAGGAAGAACATGTTACTTATTTGTCTACTTTTCTTTCCAGACTCAGATATAATAACCATTTTTCCAAGGCATCAAAATGCCTTTTTAATGCTTAAAGATCTGAATATTTAGGTTATATTGTTTCTTCTGAAGGCCTTGAGATGGACCAATTAAAATTCATGCAAATTCTCAATTGGGCACTTCCAAGAAGCCTCAAGGATCTTCAATAATTCCTTGGTTTCCCCAACTTTTAATTCTGTTTGATCAAGAATTACTAAAAAACAATAAGTTAACTTGCCAAGCTCATCAAGAAATATTCAATTTTCCCCCTCAATGAGGAACCTCTCAGCCAGCTTCAACAACTGAAAGGAGCTTTAAAAACTGCTCCAATTCTTCTCTACCCACCATTTTGGATACTTATGCCTCCAATTATGCCTTGGTTTCTGTACTGAGTCAGGTTTCTCACTCAGGAAAGCATCCCATTTAATTTGAAAGCAGCAAGTGTATTTCAGTAGAGCTCAACTATGATATTTATGAAAAGGAACTACACAGCATAGTATGGACTCTCAAGTTCTGGAGGGCTTTTTCACTGTCTTTCTCAGCCTTTTGAAGTTCTTACCAATCATTAATATCTTCAATACTTCATGTCCTCAGATATTCTCACTCACTGTAAAGCCTGCTGGGATGGATTCCTTTCAGAATTTCATTTTTCAATAAACTACTGCCCTGGCCACCTGGCAACCTTTCCAGATTCTGTATAGTTTTGGGATTATGTTGACCCAGAGCAGAGGAGGATTTCATCAGAAAGAATCCAATTAATGTTCAACAGTCAATAAAGAAAGATGAAGCTCAACCCTCCCAGTTTTTTTCAGTTAAGGTGGATTCTTCTTCAAATTTGGTTGAATCAATTCTGAAGGAATTATGGCAAGACTGTCAGTAAAAAAGTATTCTTCAATATTTGGGAAAAGGTATATCTTGTGAATATTATTCTATTGAGCCCTCTTCCAAAATTCTTCTCTTCAAATATTGGGTGGTTCTCCCAAATGACCCCGAAATCCAACTAAATATACTTCAAAATCACCATGAATACCCTATAGCTGGCCATCCTAGCCAAGAGAAAACCTTAAAGCTTGTCAAGCAGGACTCACATTGGTCTGGAGTGACTCAATTTATTAAGGATTATGTTTCATGCTATCAACAGTGTTCAATAAACCAGAATATTCATCACAACAAGTTTGGATTACTCAAGCCTGTTCCAATTCAAAATGGTCCTTGGATTTGTCTTTCAATGGACTTCATAGCTCAATTGCCACAGTAAAATTCTTTTAATTAAATTATTGTCATAGTGGAAAAGTTCTCAAAAGTGGAAATATTTTTTCCTAAAATATCTTAAATTAATCTTCCGGATTTGGCCCATTTATTCATCAATAATATTTTCTGAAAGCATAGCCTTCCTTCAAGAATTTTCATTGATGGAGGCTCAGTTTTTGTTTCTTCCTTTTTTACCAGTCTTTGTCAGTAGCTCAAGATTTCAAGAGATCTTTCAACTGCAAAACATCCTGAAACTGATGGAAACTTCAAAGAATGAATCACCATCTTTAACTTTTTATGGAAGAGAACCTTCATTTGACTCAGCTCACATTACTAAAGACACTCCTGATGGAAATTTATCAAAAAAAACCCAATCAGTACAGAAAGAGGTCAAGAGAGAACTTGAACTTTCCATAAACAGGCTTAAGAGGTATGCAGATAAATGTAGAGCAAGTCCACCTGTTTTCAATCCTGGTGACATGGTATAGCTTTCCTCCAGGAACATAAAATAAACTAGACCCACCAAAAAACTGTAAAAAAGATGGTTGGGTCCTTTTCCAATTTTGAAGAAAGTCAGCACTCATGCCTACCACCTCAATGGAAGTCCATCCACCAAGTATTCCATATTTCCCTCCTAGAGCCAGTAAAGACATCAACTATCCCAAATAGTCATCAAGACCCTCCTCCTCCAATAATCATTGAAGAAGAAGAGGAACTAGAAGTCTCTAAGATACTGGATTAAAAGCTCAAGAGAGGAAGATTATGGTATTTGGTGGAACTAAAAGGTTTCATTCAAGAGCCAGAAAGATCCACTTGCGAAACAGCTGTCCTGAAATTGTCAAAGATTTCCACAAATTTTATCCTGATAGGCCAGGAAAAGATTCTTCAAGGGATTGATTCTTTATGGTTCTTGGTGGGGAGAGTATTTTATGGAAGCAAGTTCTCACTCCTGTTATGCACCTTTAGAGGTATTCTACCCTTCTTGTTTTACATATAGCCTTGGCCACACTGTGAGCACTTGTCAGTTCTTTAGACACAGAATTCTGGCCAAGCTTTCAAAATAACTTCCAACTTTCATGCCATTTTCACTTAGGAAATTGGAACATTCCTTTTATTTAAACCTCCAAGTCATTCCTTCAGCAAGTTATTTTTTTATGGAACTGGTGGTATTGGTAACTACCAAAAGTAAGTTCCTCTCCTGGTGTGCACTTCCCTGAGGGGTCTAAAATCTGTCAAAAAATAACCATGGCAACTCTGTGAGAACTCGGAATCAATTTTCTTTTACAGGTCTTTGGCAAATTCACATCAAATATAAACATCAGTGATCAAGATTGAAACACCCTAAAGCTTCATTTCTATTTTTATTCCTCTTCATTTTTTATTTTCAAGCTTTTATCTACTTTCATTTCTCATAAAAAACCTTTTTAAATATTTTAAAACTCATCAGGTACAAAAGCCAATGTCAAATAGGACCAAGTAATTCTTATTTAATAGGCTAATGTCAATATCAGCTTCAAATTTAAGTCAAAAAATCTCCTCTTGGAGAATCCTACATCCAATATTTTCACCAAGTCTTGACAGGCTTTACCATGCTTTGTGGCTCAGGAGCTCACTATTCAAGGGGGAGGGTACTGCCACAAACATGGGAATTACCACCCAATGGGTATTTTATGGAAATTATTTCCAAACCCATTGGCCAATTGAGCCATATTGGTTCTCTGTCCCCCCTGGGCCACACCCACTTCCTATGGCTAATCTTGGCCTACCAGGCAATATCCTGTTTCATACACCCTTTGGGTCTTCTACCATAATCCTTTGCCCCTCTCATCACTTTCAGGCCATTTGGCCTTCCCCCTTTCATTAAAGGGTTCAGGGCCTAAATGACCTCTTTGGGCCCAATTCAAATGAGGCCATGACCTTAGGCCCCAAATCAAATGTTGGCCATGAACTCCCTCATGACTAAAATGATCAAAAACCTTCATTTGGCCAAGAAGACCCCAAATTCCATAAATGGTGTTATACATCCTTTTACACCATTTTCCTCAGATATCATGTGGTGCCAATCTCAGGACCCAAATTTTTCATCTGAGATGAGTCACAGACCCTCAATCTCATTTCCACAGGAGGGTATTAAAGGGTGTTAATCCACATTCATGAGGTCTACTTTGTAGGACTTCATGAATTCCATTTGAGGACTCTAATTACCTAGCCTATTTAGGTACTGGGTTTTTTGATTTAAGAAGTATTCCCCCAAGGTAACACTGGACCCAGGATTTCAAGGGACACTTCAATAGGATGTTTATTAAAATCAGTTTTGAAGGTGTCAAAGCTCCAACACTCCTTTGACAGCTTAATTCATCTGTATAGACTGTATTAGATGAAACCTGTATGGAATTGAACCTTTTGGGTCATTTTATTTCAAATACTGGGGTTGTCAAAACACCCAGTTCATTTCCAATATGGCCAGGATGTATCTTCCAAAACAATAAATACTGCCTGGTTTTCAATCCTCAAGGATAAATCTTTTAGCTCTTCACATATACTTGCCACTCTTCAATCCCCTGAGGACTTTTTACCCATTCAATTAATCTATTGGATCTATTATTCTTTCCTTTTCATTTTTAGAATTAATTATTGATATCATTAACTCAATTATTTGCACTTCTATCTAATTAATGACAAGAAACATCAACAAGAACTCAAGATCTCCACTCAGGGTCATGTCAGAACAGGAGGTCCCCACCACCACCGTGACTCAACCCTAGGCTTTTTATGGAGAAATCATCACAACCAAGCAGAATAGGATACAAGATCAAGGTCAAATTTCTTTGAGCTTTTTCTGGTATTATAGGTCACAGTTCCACCTTCTATGACAACCTCTTTCTTTTCCTGTCAGTGGATATTGGTGGTCATTTCCTTTACTAATTCCATTGTTCCTTTTTGACAGGTTGAAAAAGTTAATAAAGGACTTACTTGGTTGGCTTTTGGCCATTGGCTTCCCTTTCTTATTTCTGCATAATTTTTACTCACACTTTTTCTTCATTAGAGTAATATATTTTTTTATTTCTTTGATTCCTTTTGAGTCTTCCAAGGAAGGTACCTGATTCCTGAGTGCCAAGCAATTCTTGTGTTCCCCAAGAGCCATTGTGACACAGGGATAGTGAATGATAACCAATATTTTATGAAAAATTCACATAAGTCTTCCAAATGATATTGATATAAACTCCATGCATAGATTCAAAGGCTAGTAATAGCTTATTAAGTTTATAATCTGTTGGATTGGCCATTTTATGAAAATCTTTAAGTGAATTTACTTCTTATCTGTGGAAGGCCAAAAGATAAATTAAAAAAAGCTAAAAATCCTGTGAGTTAAGTCATTTATTTATTCTATTAGTCTCAACCTTCTCTCATAATAAATTTCTGAATCTAAGGACATTATTTAATTACTTTGAGTCCATGTGAATTATACTGAAATTTCAAGTCCAATGTCATATTAGAGGCTGAAGCTTATTAATGTTAAATATTTCTCCATAAATCCAAGGAAGAGTTAGTTTATGTGAAAATTCTTATCAATAGTTGTGATTTTGAGCTGAGAATCATGTTCAATGCTGCAGGTATCTGACTTTCCAATGCATTTAGTTGACCCTTTCATTTGTTATATTTGTTTTCTTCAGTTTGGATTATTATGTCTCGCAATGTTATTTTGAGCAGCTGGATGGTTTATATTGTATATATCTCTCATTTTATGTCTTTATTAGTCCTAACTGCCACCCTTTTCTCCCTGGCTTCAAAACATTATCAAACTACTCAGTTGAATCTTAATTAAAGGCTTTATCTCATCAAATCTTTGCATATATCTCTCAAGAAGAAATTTACTTGTTTAAATAAATCATGAATTTTCTAATTTTATCCTTAATTAATGCTTAAATAATATTTTTCTCTCAAAATCATAATATCTGTGGGAAACTTTGTTTTGGTTTATTTTTTGGATTGTACACCAAAAATAACCTATGGTAGATCCATAGGGTGTTATATTCAAAAATGGCTATTCCCCTGTTATTGACATATTTAGAAAGCTCACAGTACAATTTCACAATTTAAAAATCTTTACTAAAAAATTTCAATTGTTAAATTTAAGTTTGAATTTAAAGTTGCATAAGGCTTATGCAAACTTACAGAAATTCAGTTAAAATTGAGGTTTTGTGCATATTTACTGACTTGGCTAAGAATTCCCTATAGAGGCTGTAAATCATGTGTAAGCTCAATTTAAATTGGTTTGAAGTCATTTTATGGCTTCAAATGAATAAAAGGTCAAAATGCACACAAAAAGGTGGGACAAAGGAAAAAAGGCAAAAAGAGCCAGGGTACCCAACCTTTGGGATATTCAAGAGCCCAAATGAGGTTTTCCTTGTGTATTGAAAAGTTTAAACCTTAATATTAGACTTGAATTGAAAATTAAGATTTATACTGGTTTATTCCTCTTTTGGACAGGAATTTCAAGCTACCAACAGGTAAATCCCTATACACAGGCTTATAATAAAGGTTTTGAAAACTGTCAAGGCTTAATTAAGTTCAAATAAGATTTAAATTAAACTTAAAAGCATTTAAACCTTATCAAAACATCAATTTGTAATGTGTATTGCTATTTTTGCATGGAAAAATAGCAATAACTTCAAGAATTCATAGAAAATCCAATTGTCAATGGATTTACTTGAAGATTTCACACATCTTAGAAATTAATACTATCTGTGTATAAATCCATTTTAGTTATCTTTTCTTATCAAGATTCTTTGGTATTTAGCCTTGAAAATACCACTTTTTCTTATTGTGAGCCTGTGAGATAAGTATGACATACCCATAAGGCCACAAATAGCTTTTTATACAGTTTATTTAGTCTTCAACAGACTTATCACTTGAATTTAAGACAAAAATTAACAAAAAGTAAGTGGAAATTTATTTTGGATAAACAGAGTTATAGCTATCATCTCATTTTTGGATTCTACACCAAAAATAACCTAGCGTAGACCCATAAGTTGTCATACCCAAAAATGGATATTTATTATGTTATTACAATATTTAAGAATATCACAGTAAAATTGCAGCTTATTTAATATTTTTTAAAATTGTTTAATTTAAGCTTAAAGGAGCTTAAGTTTAAAGTTGAATAAGGTTTATGCAAGCTTACCAAAACTGTAGTGAAAATTGAGGTCTTGTGTATATTCACCAAATTGGCTAAGGATTTTCCATACAGGATGTAAATACTTGGTGAGCTCAATTTAAAGTTTTTGAAGGAGATAGTATGTCTTTAAATATATAAAAGGGAGAAAACCATGCAGAAAGGTGGGACAAAGGAAAAAGACCAAATAGAGCCAAGGTACCCAACTTTTGGAATATGCAAAGACTCAATTAACGTTTTCCAGTTGTATTGTATTATTTTCCACCTTATTTAATTTTTGAGATGAGACTTTTATCAAAACTTAAAGTTTAAGCTGGTTTAGTCATAATTTGGACAGGAATTTCAAGCTGCTAAAAGCTAAATCCCAATATGCATGCTTGCAATCAAGGTTTTAAGAACTTTAAACACTTAAATAATCTTGAGAACTTGAAGTTATAAGCTTAAAAACCTTATTAAAAGTTAAGGTTTGGTCATTTTGCTATTTTAAATGGAAAAATAGCAATAAAGTCAAAAATTCATTAAAAATAAAACTCTGAGTGGATTTGCTTGAAATTATCACACAGCTTACAATTGAATGTTATATGTTTATAAATTAAATTTCAAGTATATTTTTCAAACAGGTTTCCTTTTTAATTAGTCTTTAAATGAACCTTTTTAATTATTCTTGACAAAAATTAAGATTTCTTTGAAGATTAATTAGAAATTCAGTTTGAGAGATTTCTACTTGAAACTTTATTTCTAAGTTTTTCATGGGATGAAATTTAATATAATTAAATTTATTTTATATTTAAACTTAAAATAATTACCTCAAAAGGGATTAAATCTACTTGAAGTTAAGAATACCACTGATAACTTTAAATTGAAATAAAAAATAAGCTACCCTAAGTTAAGAACCTTAGTTTCAAGCATGTTTTTTCAGTTTTGAGCTAAGAATTCCCTCTATATCTATTATGAATCATAAGAGCTCCTCTGCAGGAACAAAAAGAGCCTTTACATCACTGTTTTTGCCAACAACCAATAATCATTCCAATAATATTAGAAATTCAAACAGGTAAATCTCTATTAAGTATAAAATATTATTATTAAAAGTATTTCTTAAGTATTCTATAACTTATAAATCTTAAATTAAAGAATTGAACTCATAGGATTCATATTACTCTTGTAATCACCAATAATAAATTTTATCTTATAAAAGTATTGTCTTAAGTATCCTTTAAGATCAACAAATTAATCTTAAAAACTCTTTAATCTTATCTTTTATCATAGAAAAGCTGTTTTATGTTTCAAAATACTCATTTTTGGTGTGGCTTTAGCTTATAAGCACTATTAGATACTATAACTGTTTTTGTTTGACTTTTTGTATTAAATAAAGATTATCAGTAAGTTTTTGCTAAAGTTCTATATCTTTTTTTATCTAGTATTAGTTTTTTTATATGGATTTTTTGTATAAAAATTACCTCTCCACTTTGTGTGTGATATTTCTTTCATAAATAGTATTTGAATTATTTATAAGTGGTTAAATATTAATATTTTCCATGTATAATTGTCTCATTGAGAGATTTATATTTCTTATTATTATAACTGTCAGTGACTATAATAATAATAGAATAATTATAATTATTATGATTTTTTTCATTATTAAATTATTCAATAAGAATCCAATTATTTTTTTATATAATTATTTTCAATAATTATATCATTTTTTATTTATAATATCTAATTATATTATATTTTCTACTGAGAACAGCTATAGTACTCTTGATATTTGCTACTATTATCAAGAGTTTCATAGATAAACCTTACATTTTTGGGGCCTGGCCATGATTTTAACCAATGTTTGGGACATAAATAATATTCTAGACCTTATTTCACTGTTTTTTGATTGAAAATTGCCATATTTACTTTAATTTTGGGTTTTTGGGGACTTATCCCTTATGAATAATCTTTATAATATCAAGCAAGCTATTTTTCTTAAGAATATTTTTTGAAACAATATACTATTGAGTGATTTGGAATAATTTTCTATTGTCTAACTAGTGGATTTTTCAAATCACAGACTTGAACTTTTTCCTTCATGTTATTCTAGGTGAAAGTGAATAATAATACAGTTTTTTATTAATAACTTATTAATTGCATAAGTATTATTTCTTCCAAGAGAATAAAAAATCAAATGGGAAAATGAAAAAGCTAAAAATCTTTACTTATAAATTTATTTTTTCACTCTTTAGACAATTTTCTTTATTTTTGACATAATTTGCCATATATCACATTAAAGCAAATTTATTCAATAAGCTGAGTTGATAAGTTATTTTTATTATTATTTATTAATGAAGTAGCCTATATCATTGGTTTTCTCTAGTTCAATTCATAATAGAAAGCCCTCCTGACTCTATAATTTCAGAGTCAAGTATTCAAATCCAAACCAGTCCAGTACCAAGGGGTTTACTTACAAAAGAACCTTTTAAAGGTCCAGTAGGTGAATTAAATTCATTTATTAGTAACATTTTCTTTAAATTGACGTGGAATGAATTCTACTAGAAGTGGAATTAACTACTCCATCCAATAAAATGGATCTGGACCAGGACATTCAAGTCATAAATCCCAAAGACAAGAATGTCAGCCCAGAGGAGGGGCACAAATGGAGGATGCCAGATCTTCCACCAGTTCCCAAATGTTATCCAACACCTTTGAAACTCTTTTTGAGATTCCAGAAGCTGACATAACTTATATTTCTGTTGTCAGATCTGAACAACTTTCAGCGGGAAGCAGTGGCAATATGCCAGTCTCAGTACAAGAACTGGTTTATGGTGACAAAACAGCATGAGTGGGAACTTCTTCCAAGCCTCTGGATAGGTAGAATGAAATCTTATCTTCAAGTGAAGAAGTTCATCCGCCCAGAAAATACAGAGCAACTTTTGAGGGGTTGGACTCCAATTTCTTGAAAAGGGCAAGTCCCACAGATAAAAGCTTGGTTGAAAAACCAAAGCATATTGTCAGAGGACCAGAAGAAGAAGTTGGCCCAAAAGAAGGACAACAGCTCTGCAGAAGCTTCTCAAGCCTCCACAAGCAAAGATTCACCTCAACGAGTGAAAAACAAGGGCAAGAAAGCCCCAAAAAGCAATAAGAAGGGCAGAAAAGGAAAATGGAAATGCAAACCCCAAATAAAACAATCCTTACCCTCAGAATTACATAATTTCAAAGGGAGAAAAGAGAGCCATGGACAATGTGTTCAATGTGGAAAGAACTTTGATGGAATTCAAAAACAAAGAGGAGGAAAGAATTAATCAATCCTTTCCAAATAAATAGACCTTGTAAATCTTATATCTCTTGTTAAAACTTGTAATAAAGAAATCTTGGCAAAGATTAACAATTTTGAGTATATCCAACAAAATTTGAGTAGAGAAATTTTACAAGTGAAAGGGTCACAAAAGACCATTATGGGTCTAGAAAATGTAAATAAAGACAATATTTTGTCTTTGACACATATTTGTGAAAGAATTGAGTCAATAGTCACTTTTCTTAATCAACAAATTGAGTAGATGGGAATTACCCAATACACCTGACAATCCTGCTTATGTTTCTGCAAATTCATAACCTCAAATTTCAATTTAAGTAATTATCATTACAGATGTGGGAACAGAACTCTTTGAAGAAGTTAGAGAAATCTATAAGCAAGATGATAATTGCCATATTCTTACTTCTCTACTTGACAAATATTGCAAAGATTCAGCTTTGGATACTTCTTGAGATGATATATTGAAAACATCATATGATAATGGAAGATTACATTTATTTGATGGTATCTTGTATCATAGGTCTAAGCAAACATGTGCAATGGTCTCATGTAGTAGAATTCTGATGAACACAACATTACTAGAGTGCCATTACAACATTAACTCGGGACATATTTCTGAAGACAGAACAATGTAAAGAATTAAGACCTGTTCTTGGTGGCCATCTTGAAGAAATGATGTCATTGAATAATTTCATAGTTGTTACAAGTGTCAAAAGGACAATAAAGCTACTGGAAAAAAATGTTGTTTAATGATTCATATCCAAGAACCAAGTACCCCATGGGAAGTGGTTCATATGGATTGTCTAACTTCCTTACCACCTTGGAATGAAAGAGGCTAAAATGAATTTCTTGTTATTGTAGACAGGTATAGCAAAACTCCAATCTTTTTAACATTTGAGAAAGATTAGACAGCTATGGATACAGCTCTTTTAATTTGGAACAGAGTAAGATCTCATACTGGTTTAATTAAAAATTTCATCAGTGATAGAAACCCAAAATTTACATAATCCTTTGGGTACAAAACTATCATTCTCAACAGCTTATCATCCACAAACTGATGGATTAGCAGAAAGAATCATTCAGACCCTTGAGGACATGATCAGAAGATTTTGTGCTTATGTCCTGGTGTTTAAGGATTCTTATTGCTTTACCCATGATTTTTGTACACTTATAACAGAATTTTAATTTGCCTACAAGACTTCATTCCATGTTTTAACAGGAAAAACTCCTTCAATGTTGGAAAAATGATGGAACCCTAAACTTCCAGTTGATAATTTGAAGAAATTTTTGCTGAAATTCATCCAGCTGCTTCATAATGCTTGACAAAGTGAAGAATAATGCAAATCAAATAATGACTGATGCCTTTGAGTATGCTAAGCAAAAATAGGACAAAAGTAACAAAACCCCAGAATTCAAAGTAGGGGACTTAAAACTAGTTTCAACCTTGAGCTTTAATAATATTAAAGTCCCATAGAAACTGAAAGATTCCTTTGCAAGACCATTTATTATAAAAGCCCTTCATGGGAAAAATTTAGCAAAAATAGAACTGTCAGGAGAATTGAAAAATAAACACCAAACCTTCCCTGTTAGTTTAGTAAAGCATTATACTTTGAGTGATAAGGAATTATTTCCTTCAAGAAATGAAACACCCTTATAAGTACCACCACTTGATTAAAGTGAAGAGAAAAAGGCACAGAAAGTCTTGATAGAAAGAAGACTTAGGGGAAAAAAAGAAAGAGAATACTTAGTAAGATACAGAAACCCACAACATGAAGATTAGTGGCTTTCAGAAAGTGAAATGCCTGATTCACAAAATTGTCTCAAAGGATTTAGACATGAGTAAAGACAAATTCCTCAATAAACAGTTTGAATTGTGTTTTTACATACTTAAAGGTATACGCAGAGAGGTTTTACAGTGGATTATACTCCCCAAATGAATTTGGGGTATACTATTCAATGAAAAATTTTAGTCCAATTTTATTTGGTGGTAGGGAATGTGAGCCTATGAGATATGTGTGAAATACCCATAAGGACACAAATAGCTTTTTAAAAAGTTGAATTAGTCTTGAAAAGACTTATAAATTGAATTTAAAACAAAAAATAACAAAAAAAGTATAACTTTATTTTTGGATAAACAAAGTTATGATTATTATTTCATTTTTGAATTCTACACCAAATATAACCTAGGGTACATCCATAGGGTGTCATACCCAAAAATGGATATTTATTATGTTATTAGGAGATTTAAGAGTCTCACAGTAAAATTGCAACCTTTTTAAAAAAATTAAAATTATTGAATTTAAGCTTAAATAAGCTTAAATTTAAAGTTGCACAAGGTTTGTGCAAACTTACCGAAATTTCAGTTAAAATTGAGGTGTTGTGTATATTTAATTAATTGGCCAATTATTTTCCATACAGGATTTAAATTCTTCTTGAGCTCAATTTAAAGTTTTTTAAGGCCATGGTATGGATTAAAATAAATAAAAGGCAAAAACCACACAGAAAGGTGGGACAAAGGGAAAAGACCAAGTAGAGCCAAGGTACCCAACTTTTGGGATCTGCAAGGACTCAATTATGTTTGTAAATCTGTATTGGGGGATTTTCAATGTTATTTACACTTTAAGATTAGACTTTGATAAAGACTTGAAGTTTTAAATGCTTTTATCCCAATTTGGACAGGAATTTCAAGCTGCTAAAGGGTAAATCCCAATATGCATGCTTGTAATCAAGCTTCTAAGAACTTTCAACGCTTAAATAAGCTTAAAAATTTAAATTTATAAGTTTTGAAACCGTATCAAAAGTCAAGGCTTGGTGTGTAATGCTATTTTACATGGGAAAATAGTAATAAGCTCTAAAATTCAATTAAAATCCAATTCTTGATATATTTGCTTGAATGTTTCGCACAGCTTACAATTCAATGTTATCTGTATATAAATCAAGTTTCAAGTATCTTCTTTAAGCAGGTTTGATTGGTAATTGACCTTGAAATGAACCTTTTTAATTATTCTTGACAAAAATTCAGATTCCTTTGAAGATTAATTGAAAATTCAGCTTAAGAGATTTCTGCTTGAAACTTTATTTTTGAATTTTTCATGTTATGAAATTTAATATAAATATTTTTTTTATATTTAAACTTAAAATAATTAACCCAGAAGAGGATTAAAGATATTTGGATTAAATAATACCACTGGTAACTTTAAATTGGAATAAAAAAATCAGCTACCTGAAGTTAAGAGCCTTTTTTTAAGCATGATTTTTCAGTTTTGACCTGAGCATGCCCTCTATAGCCATTATGAATCATTAGAGCTTCTCTTCAGGAATAAAAAGAGCCTTTACATCACTGTTTGTTCCAAAAACCACTAATAATTTCAATCACATTAGAAATTTAAACAGCTAAGGTTTTATTAAATATAGAATCTTATTATTAAGAGTTTTTATTAAGTATTTTATTCTTTATAAATTTTAAATCAAATAGTTGAAATCATAAAATTCAGATTATTTTTGTTATCACCAATAATACATTTTATCTTATAGAATTATTGTCTTAAATATCTTTTAAAATCTATAAAATTGTCTTAAAAACTCTTATATATTATTTTTTTTTATCATAAAAAAATTTGTTTTATCTTTTAAAATGTTTATTTTTGGCATTTCTTCAAGGTATAAACATTATTTCATACTATAACCGTTGCTGTTTGACTTGTTGTATTAAATAAATAGGGTATTGGTAAAAACACGTAAGCAAATTGGTAAAAACACGTAAGGGGTGCCCTGGGCCCATTTTTAATTAAAAATGAAACACACCAATGCCTGTATTGGGCCAAAACATGCCCAAAAGAGGTTTTTTCCCCACAAAACCTCTCTAACTCCAAATTGTTTCAAATTTTTTTGCCCAGCCCCCCCCCCCCCAAAAAAAAAAGCCCAAACACCCCAATAATCCACATTATCCCCACCCCAAACCATTGTTTTTTTTTTTTGGAAAAACAGCATTACCAAAGCCATTTTGCAAAGCTTTTCACATTTTTTTTTCTTTTTTTCACCCAAAGACTGCATTTTCCACCACAACAACCTGCTTTCAAGCCTCCAAATTTCCAATTTTTTACCTTCCCTCATCCATTAATCCCATATTTAAACCACTTTCTTTCACTCTTAACCCCTTCTGTTCATTTTTCACACCTTTTTTCACCTCTTTTTCACACTTCGAAAGGTTCTTACCCCATTCCAAATCCCCAAATCCCCCCTTTTTTTCACTTTTACACATATTTTTCATTCAAAAATGCTCCAACCCCCCACTGAAGGTGAATTTCAGACCCTTGAGCTTCTTTGGCAACATGTGCATAATGTTGCCAGGGCTCAGGGGTATGCTGTGTCCACCTTGAGGTCCAATATGACCCACAACCAAATTGAAATATGTTGTGATAGGTCTGGCACCCCAAATCCCAACAAAAGCCCCTCCAAAACAGTCACCTCAAGAAAGCTTGACTGTCCTTTTAGACTTTATGCCAGGAAATATGCCAAGAGCACCACTTGGACTCTTAAAGTCAAAAATCCTGAACATAGCCATGATGCCACTGAAAATATCATGGCACATCCTGCTTTCAGGAAATTCAATGAGCAAGAAACATCCCAAATTGCTCAAATGTCTGAATCACTCCTCATGCCAAGGCAAATTCAGGCCCAATTATGCAGCCAGAGGGAGTCTGACAGGCCTGTAATCCTTCAAGACATTTATAACCAAGTCAAGAAAATAAAGAAAGACAAACTGCAAGGCAGAAGGCCCATTGATGCTCTTATTGACACTCTCAAAGAAGAAAATTTTGTTTGGTCCTCTGCAAGGGATTCTGAGGGACGCATTGCCTCCTTGTTTTTCACTCACCCCCTGGCCATAAAACTTCTTCATGGCTTTCCTCATGTCATTCTTATGGATTGTACTTATAAAACCAATAAGTACAAAATGCCTCTTTTTCATATTGTTGGATTCAGCTCAACAAATAAGACCTTTTCTGGGGCTTTTTGTTTGATGAAGAATGAAAATGAAACTTCATATACTTGGGCATTAAATCAATACATTGAAAAGGTCCTCAACAACACCAATCTTGTTCCCCCCCCAGTTATTGTTATTGACAGGGATCTGGCCTTGAAAAACTCTATTAAGAAGCTCTTCCCAGACTCCAAAGTCATGCTATGCATTTGGCACATCAACAAGGATGTATCTGCTCATTGCATGAAGAAAATTGGTCATGGAACTGATTTTGAAAATTTTATGGGCCTTTGGAATCAAATAATATACTTCTTCATTTTATGTCATTTTATTTCACTTTTTTTCTTATTATTGTCTTTATTAATGACTTTGGGATTCTTTTCTCAGCTTATGTATTCACCCACTGAAAAGTCTTTCAAAGACAACTGGAAGAAGCTTCAAAAGCAAGTTAAAAATGCTGAGGTCTTGCAGTATTTGGAAAATACTTGGCTTCCTCTAAAGGAGTATTATGTGCCAGCCTGGACAAACCACCATTGCCACCTGGGTGTGGGCTCCACCTCCAGAGTTGAAGGTGCCCATGCCATGGTTAAACTTTGGCTACAAAAGTCCACTGGTACTCTCCTGGAGGTAGTCAGGGCACTCCACATGGCATTCAGAAAACAATTTATTGAAATTATCAACAGAATCTCCAAAGAAATGATTGTCCATGTCAAGAATTTTCCTCCACACATCTGTGCCCTCAATGGCAAGGTGTCTCATTATGCTCTTCAGATTGCCTTTGAAAATTTCAAAACAAAATTTCCTCCAAATGAAAAATGCACCAACAAATACAACAATTATAAAGGCATTCCTTGCAAGCATAAGACCCAAAAGGCATTTGCCAAGCGCCAAAGGCTTGAATTATCAGACTTCCATCCTCAGTGGCATTTGAATTTGCCTGTGAGGGTTTTTTAATTTCTTCTTATTATTTTTTTCTTATTAACTGATTTTACTTGTCATATTCTTCTCAGACTGGTTTTCAAGGTGATGATCAAAGTGTTGAAAAAGAAAGAAAGAATGAAGCCAAGAAAATATTTGAAGACATTGGGGAAGACCTGTTTCAAAGACCAATGGCAGAAAACACCCCAATACTCCAACATTTTCAAGATGTTTTGACTGGAAAAGTCCCATTTGATCAAATTCCCAAGAGTCAAGAGGATGATCAATATTATGAAGACCCTCTAGAATGCAAGAATATCCGTGGAAGACCCCAAGGAGCCAAGAATAAAAACAAAAGAGAACCTTCAAAATTTGAAATCATTGAGAGTCAAACCAAGAGAAGAGGAAGACCCCCATCAAAAGTGACCAGCACAACAACTTCAAGATCCCAGTCAAATGTCCCCTCTTTAATTATGGAAGTGGACTCATCTGAAGATTCTGAAGATTCTGAGGACTCATTATCTAAATCCATCAGTTCATCAGATTCACTACCCTCAGCAACTGAATTAAATAAATCAGAAGTAACCCTTAGAAGGTCCAGAAGATTGGCAATTGGAAGCAAAACATCACAAAGAAAATCACACAAGCCTGCCACCAGTTTGAATATCTATGATGCAATTTACCTGACCTGTGAGCATTGTCAAAGCAACTATCACACAAGTGATGAATGCTCCAAGCTGTTTGTGAGTTTCTGATTCTTTTTAATGTAATTTTATGTTGTTTATTTTGATATTTATTCAATTTTTGAACTTATGTTATCAGATAACTGGCTCAGAAGACTTGCCCAAGTTTATATTGAAATACACCTTCAAGGCCATCAATGTCCAGGGTGATGGAAACTGTGGCTACAGAACAGTATCCCACTTCATTTACAAGACTCAAGATCAATGGGCTGATGTCAGAGGTGACTTGGCTGAAGAAATTCACCAAAATCAAGACCTTTATGAAGCCATGAACACCTTAATTCCCTCAGTATCCTCTTATTTGGAAAGAATTGAATGGTATGAAGATGTTGGCCAGGCTCCAAAAAGCAAGTGGATGTCCATGCCTGACATGGGGGATCCAATTGCAAATAAGTATAAAAGACCAGTCTTCTTTTATTCCACAGCCCAATCTTTTTCCTTTTTCCCTTATTTCTGTCCTCCCAATGATAATCCCCACATTTTCATCTGCTTCTTGAATAGTTGTGCTCATTTTGTTCCATTGGACATCATCATTTCTAAAGTTTATCCAGTCCCCCCCATTACTGTGAACTGGGAGATTCATGCCCAAAAACAAGCCCTGGGGTGGGCTGATAAATTTAAGAAACACAGAATGTTGTATTTGTCCAATCTTCCTCCCCCCTCTCAGAAAAAACCCACTATTTTGGAGGTTGATTCTGATTGAATGATTTTTGTATATACAATTTATGCCAATTATCCCCCTCCTCAGTCATTTTTATTGCTTAAATCCCACCTCAGTCTCCTTTTTTATCAAACATGTGGAAGTTTTGTACTTGAAAATAGTCATATTACACACAAGAAAAAAAACAGTTAAAAAAAACACCCATTGCGCCTTCACTTGTGGTCCCACCCAAAAAATTTTCCCAATTCATGAGCTTCTGGTTCTTTATTGTCCAGATTGAACCCTTTAATTTAAAAAGAAAATGAAGGAAATTCATAAGTGGGAAGTTATTAAATTCACTTTTTAAAAATAGGCATATTACAATGACGGGAAAAAACATTTGAAAAAAAAACTCTTTTTGCGCCTTCACTTGTCCCACCCTAAAAAATTCCCAAAATTATGGGATTCTGGTTCTTTATTCTTCACATTGAACCCTTTATTTTTTAAAAAAAATGAAGGAAATTCATAAGTGGGAAGATTTTAAATGAATTTTTGAAAAAAATATGCCATTTCGGCATATTGGCCAAATTTGTGAAATTTGGCAAAAAAAAAAATTTGAAAAAATTTGTGCTTATTGACATGCCAAGTCGGGAAAAATATGGCAAAAAAAAATTAAAAAAAACCTCAAAACTGAGCCTGAGGAATTTTTTTTGAAAATTAAGGTCACTTACGTGTTTTTACCATAAATTGGTAAAAACACGTAAGTTTTTAGTAAAAACACGTAAGAGCTTACGTGTGTTTACCAACACCCTTATTAAAAAAATTATCTCTGCACTGTGTGTGTGACATTCCTTTGATAAATTGAATTCATATCATTTAAAAGTGGTTAAATATTAATACTTTTCACTTATAATTGTCTCATTAAGATCTTTATACTTCTTATCATTATAAATGTCAGTGACTATAAAAATAATAGAATAATTATTAACTATTTTTGATAATAATTAAATTTGGTTTTTTAAATAATTATTATTAATAATCATAAGAATTTGTGGTAACAATATTTAATTATATTATTTTTTCTACTGAGGACTGTCATATTACTCTTGATATTTGCTACTATTATTAAGAGTTTCATAGACAAACCTTATAATTATTCTTGAAAAAATTAAGATTTCTTCAAAAATCAATTGAAAATCTTATTGAAATTTTTTTCCTTTAAATCTTATTTTGATAGTTTTGATTTGATGAACTTTAATATAAATGGATCAATTTTATATTTAAACTCAAAATAATAAACTTAAATTTTGATCAAAGTTCCATGAAGTTAAGAATAACATTGGTAACTTTAAATTGAAATGAATAAAAATTTACCTTAAGTTAAGAGCCTTATTTTGAAGAATTTTTTTTCAGTCTTAATCTGAGAACTCCCTTTGAATCCATGATATATCATGAGAGCTTCTGTGAAGGAATAAAAGAAGCCTTTAAATCACTTTTGTTGTCCATCATCATCATAATTAAATCAATCAGGAATTTTAAACAGGTGATATTGTATCCCATATAAAATCTTACATTATGAAATTAATTCTTGAGTTATTTTATTCATTATCAATTGTAAATAAAGAATCAAAATAATAGAATTTATATTATTTTGTTTCAATCACCAATTATTTATTTTATCTTATAAAATTATTTCTTTAAATATCTTTCAAATCCAAACATTCCTCTAAAATCTGTTAAATCTTATTTTATTGTAAAAAAGATGTTTTATTCCTTGAAAATATTAATTTTTTGGTTTGTATTTAACTTATGAAAATTATTTAATACTATAGCTGATTTTTTTACTCATTGTATTAAATGAATATTATAAGTAAGTTTCCTTTGAATTGCTATATCTTTTTCACCTAGTGTTAGTTTTTTTATATATAACTTCTCTATAAGAATTATCTCTAGACAGTGTTTGTGAAGATTTTTTTTTGAAATAATATTCTTATTATTTATAGGTGGTTAAATATTATTTTTTTCATATATGATTGTCTCATTAAGAGCTTTTATACTTCTTATCATTATAACTGTCAGTGACTATAATAATAACAATATAGTAGCTTTAATTTGTTATAATTATTAAGAATTTGATTATTATTGAATGATTTAATAATAATTAATTCTTCTTTTTTCTTATATAATCATTATAAATAATTATATTAATTTGTGCTTATAATATTTTATTTTATTATATTTTCTACTGAAAACAGTCATATTAATCTTGATTTTTATTAATATTATCATAATTTTCATGGACAAATCTTACAAAAATGAATATGTATTTTGCCTTTTTTGTGGGGCTTGGGCTTGGGGGAATATTCTGGCGATTATTGGTTTGTGGTAAGAAGAATTATTGTCAATTCTTGTTGAGGTTACTGGGCAGAGGTGGAAAGCTATATTATTAGTCCAGATGAGGTCAATTGTGATTGATTATAGGGTGGGTATATTTTTGGGGGAGATGAGTGTTAATACTTTTTTCCCACACATTTTTATCAGGTTCCTATTTTTGGGATGATTGTTTGAGTAGTGGGGTGGTGGTGTAGGTAGGTTGAAGGCAATAATGACAAAGGTAGGAGTTTCTCAGTTGGAGGAGTGGCAGTCCATAAAAGTTGGTGGGGGGTTTTATACCAAGAGGAGGGTTCTTTTTATAAATGTAGGGTGTAAGTATTTGACTGTGACCCAGCTCAGAAGGTTTTTTTTGTTGGGGAAGGAGTATATCATGTGAGTGGGGATGTATTTTTTGATGTAAATGTAAGCCCTGGGTATTCCATTTCAGTTTTGCAGTGTTGTTAAAAAGGCATATCTGTGCCAATTTTTGGTGTGTGGGTGGTAGCCAGTTGTAAAGTTTTGTTCATGCTTCCTTTAAAAGCAAATTAAAATGTGTTAGTTTCATATTTGAAACACTAATTCATGAGCCATATCTATTGTGGCAGTTAAGTTGGAAAAAGATGAAGTTAATAAGTGGATAAGTGGATATGTTATTGTTGGTATCTGATAAAGTGGGTTCCATCCCAGTTTCAATGGGGGATTTGTCTTCACTTGCCATGATTTTGGGTAGTGGCTAACAGTTTTTGGATTTCCTTTTGTCAAATGGGGCATTGTTGGCTGAAGAAGGAATGTCCATACTTATCCTTGTACTTTTTGGAATTTCAATTCTGTTTTTTGTCATTTTTGATGCATCATATGCATCTCTTGATGGAGGGGATTTGTTATAGCCCATGAAACCCTGGGGTAGGGCTTTTTCTTAACACTTAATGCAGTTTGGATCTTCTTTTCATAGGTAGACTTGATGACCTGTCTTGAGGCCGTTGAAGCATTGATGTGGTCCTGAAGTGTGGGTTATTGTTCACATTAGTGTTCCATTGAGGACTAGTACACCTTGTAGTATTTGTTGCTCTGTGGTTTTGTTGGTTATCTGTATTACTATTGAGCTGTGGGATCCCCCTTCTTCCTTGGGGGTTCCTAGCCATAGTACACCAAGGACCTTTTGTTTTGTTGTAGAAAGGTGTTCCTGCATATTTCATATTCAAAATCTTGAAATGTAGGACATGAGCATACTATCACTGGGTAAGATTTGGGGGATGTTACAAAAACTGGCTCTGCGTCATGTGTCCATGCAGCTCTGTTATCTAGCAACCACCTTGCTTCCACTTTAGTCTTGGTGAAGAGCCTGAAATCCCTGGAGGGGTATTTGATGATGGCCTGCATTTGGATTGGGGGTTTGCCTTGCTTGTAATTGACTTCCATTAGCACTTTTTTCACCTTTTTGTACAATTCTTGTGTTGTTTTTCCTTCAAAGGTTTTAGTCTCTCTGAATTTTGTTTGGATGATGATTCTAAACTTCTTGAATTTTTTTTGTAAGGAGGGAGAGGATTGTCTATGCTTGTGGGTTTGTTGGTATTGGGGTTTTTGTAGTATAAAAAACTGCTGCAAAGTATATAGGCTTGTTGTTAGTTTTGTCTGTGTTTTTCAGGTTGGTGCTTACCTCTGTTTGTTTGGTGTTTGGTCAGTTTCTGAGGCAGTCCAGTCTGATTGCAATTGTTTTTATCATTTTTTCTGTTTCGCTTTGTTTTTCTGCTAGATACTCCACTATATTTCATAGTCTGTTTGGGGGTGTTGTCAGTTTGGTCGGGAGGATTCTTTGGGTTTTTTGTAATATTAGGGTTGTAGCGTCTTTCTGTGAGTTTTCTACGTTAAAAGAACCAGGTTTGTATTCATAGAGTTGAGGATAGATCATGTGATTGTTCTTGTCTAGAGGGTCTTGAGGTGGGTTTATCAGTAAGGCAAGTTGTGGGAGAGGAGTTTTTGAACAAGTTGGGATAGGGCTCATAAATTGAAAGGCTTAGAGAGTGCATACAAGAGTTTGGTGTGATGGTGAGGAAAATAGGTAGGAGGGGAGGAAAAGGAAGTGTTACAGAGAGGTTTGGATACAATTTGGTGGTCCATTTAGGTGATATTGTTGGTTTAAGCTGTGTTGTGTGGAAGGTGGTGAAGTAGTGGTTGAAGTTTGAAAGCCCTTACAGTTTTGGTAAACCCATAGTCAAGATCAGTCTGGAGGCCTGAATTACTATTTTTGATGTGAAAATAGCTAAGGGGGAAAAAGACATCAAAGACAGTCAGGGTATCAAACTTCTGAGGCCTCTTAGGTGTGGCCATCTCTAAATCCTTTATCCAGGGCTGATAATTGCTCAATCAGTCTATCAAGAACTTCTGGGAACCTGGTTACAAATTTAAAATCCCATTAATGTATGGGAAAAACAAAATAAGTTTCAATTTTGATGTGACAAGGTAATGAGCAACTCTGACTCCTGTAACCATTCCCTGAATTATCAACCTTTGTCAGAGATCTTATAAGAGATATTATCATTTTTCTCATTGAAAACCTCAAATAAGTATTCAAGATAACTTAAGATTCTTATTAATATTCCTTCCAAATTCAAACTATTATATTTAATTTTTTAATATTTGGCATTTCGAATTTATGAAAAAAATCAAATATGCATTCAATGAATTATGACATGTCTCTTACAACACTTTAGTCACTTTCTAAATCCAAAAAATACTTATTTGTTGTAAATTGGCCATCTCAAATATTCTAAGGATTCCAAAATATAGAGATATAATGCCCTTTGAATCAAAAATTATTCCACAATAGATAAGTGAATATCATTTGTTTCATTGTAAAAATGCTATTTTTCTTCCTGAAAAATGACTTTTTTTCATAAACTATTTTAAGCCCTTGGAAATTGTTTTGAATAAACTTGTAACCAAATACTCATTTTGGGAATTTCTTCACAAAGATTCTTAAAAATGATGTTACTTCCTCAAAAAATGAAACAGATTATATCACTTTCAGGATTTCCTTTGACCTTCAAAAGCTCCCAAAATCAATTTTTGAACTTTTATCTTGCTAAAAGCTATCAGTCATTTTGAAAAAATTTGTTTTAGCTATTTTTTGGCCTTTTAGAATGAAAGCAGAGAAATTTTTCATCTTAAGTTAGAATTTTTTTTCTTCATGTTTCATATAGTCATTAAATACCTCTTCAAAGGGTTTAGAAATCTCAAATTCATAACTCATCAAAACATCCTTCCAACCAAAAAAAAGGAATAGCCTTATTTTTAAAAAAATGTTAATGATTGTCACAAATCACATTCTCAAGGCTGATCTTTTTATAGCACTGTGGCGTTTTTTTTTTTACTTTATTTTAAAGTGTGTTGCGCAATGAAGCCATACTATTTTCTTGTGAAGGTTAGGGTTGCTTGCTGCACTGGCTCTGCCGTAGATTGGATCTTCTGCACCCGCAGTTTGTTTTCATTTTTTACAAAGTGGCCCTGCTCAATATATGCTGAGCGCCGGGTGCGCGCGGGGCCCCGGCGCCGTTTCTTTGGCCAACCACTTCTACTATTCTGTCTTATACTTTTATTTTCCAGATAGTTAAAATACGTGTGCAAGTGAGTAAGATGGAAATGTCAATGAGGTGTGTAAAAAATTTTTATCCTTCAAAAAATAGTAATGATCAAAAGTAGCCAAATGCAGTTCAAAGGCATTTGTTTGTATTATTTTTGACGTTCTCACCAATCCTTCAGGCCGGTGGAGTCATATTGCAATACCTTTTCTTTGCTACATCTACACGCCGCAGATTCAATCATCGCTAAAGTGCCTAAGGCCTATGCAAGAGTCTCTACGGAGTACGAATTTTGAATCTTCTTAGAATCACTTTAGCAAACCGAATATATTCGATAACTGCTAATAAAATTCCTAATCAACCAAGAAAGCTGAAAGCGTGATCCTAAGCTTAGGGTCTAATTGTTTTCTCCACTCCAAAAATGCTGCAAGACGTATCCCGACGCAATTAAAAACGTAATTTATCACAGTATCTGGTGATTCATATATCAATCGCTTCTCAATACATATTTTTGAGTATCTTTAGCAAGAACCTCTTAGCTTATTTTTTTATATCAACAATTATCAGTCATTTTATCGCCTAGGTTTTTTAGGAATCAATCCTCAGTACGTCAACCAGGGGCACCACCCGAGGGTTTCAGATTCGTTGGATGGCAGGATGTATGTTAAGAAGCTAGCCCAGCGCTTTCTCTAAATGGCTAAAGTTTGAACAATGGTTGAGCGCGCTCTTTCACTGATGGCTGCATTCAATAGTGTCTTTGGGATGCGCGATTTCTCCATGTAAGGACATGATTGAAAAATCAATTGAATTTATCGTGATAAACCTCCATTTATCAGGGTTTTCCTCTGAGACCTGCAAAATAGATCTCAAATTCTAACTCCAGCTTTTGATAACAGGGCCGTTGGGCATAGATTAATCTTGCCGCTGGGAATTCGGGAAATGATTTGACAATCTCCGAAAGCAATCACTGCATTAGCTCAAGACACGTTTCAAGTCACAATTCTATTCCTTTAGGAAAACTTTTTACCGGTAAACTTCGTCTCTCAGAATCATTGTCGCCACCTTCCAAAACAGGATATTGACTGCAAGACTCAGAGATGATTACTAAGCTGTCCGCCTTATAGGAACAAACCTCAAGTGGAAAAAGCCTCAGAAAATCAAGAAGAGTATGTCCGGATGTGCACTTTTGGCTGAGCCGATCGTCCGAGTTAGTATACACAGCAGGCAATTGCCTGATGTTTCTGGTGCAAGGTTGCGCTGACGCATCAGGGTGAATGCGGTTGAAGCTGCGCAGCTCAACTTACTTACTGGCATAATTTTGGGTATTTGTTTTTTCTTCTCAACCTCTTATTTCATTTTGTTTTTTAATCTCAATAATCTTCAAAACTTCCCTTTTTCCGTATTCGCTTCATCTTTTTTTTTCATCCATGGAAATTTGCACCTGTCCAAAGTGCAAAGAATTTCAGTTTACTGATCGAGATGGTCAACAACATCGAGGTGTTCTTCTTTCACGAAGTGCTCGCAACAGACATTGGGCAGACACTGAAAAAATCGGACCAATACTTTCTGATATAGTCTCCAAGAATTCAATAGAAGAGAATTCTAACAACACTTCTCAATTATCAAGTTCTGAATCTGAAACCTCTTCCTCTTTCTCGGCTCAAGACAAACAAACTTCTCAATTGATTCGTGAGTTCTCGTTCAATACAATAATATTGCATTTCTCTCTGACATGTTTGACTGCTTCAGAAATGACTTTATGTTTAATGGGGTGGCTGCACCTTGTTTGTGGGGTCAGCCGTGAACGATGTCGATTTGTGCTGGAAAACTTGATAGAAATGATTCGGGTTTGTCAACTCAATAGAATCAGCTCAGATTTTCAGCGATGTATTCCGCAGGACATACGAACAATCGTTAAAAGGCTCAACATTAGTCCTCAGCTCAATATATATGTCTGCTGTCCTCGATGCTATTTTCTATACGATCCCGATCTTGCTCCGTTCGAATGTGGATATAAAGATTTTTCTCAATCCGCCCCCTGTCATGAAGACCTTTTTGCCACCCAATTTGTTTGTCCTCTTCCCGAATTTGGGAAAGAGTCACAAAAATTCCCAAGAGCTCGCAAACCTCAAAACCGTCACCACCCACGCTCAAGATATGCAACTCACAGGTTTTCTGACTGGCTCACCTGGTTTATTCCTGAATTTGAAGACTTGATTGATGAGTGGAAGAAGCAAGTTCAAAACGAAAATGATTCTGTTTCCGATTATCAACAATCACTTGCATGGAAGAATCTGTATCCAGCCTCACAGCAGCTCGATTCTTCATCAATCCACTTATCGTTTAGCTTATTTGTCGATTGGTTTAACCCTCTCACCAACAAACTTGCTGGGAAGCAAGTTTCACTTGGTATCTTGGCACTCAACTGTCTGAATCTGCCACCAACTGCTCGATGGAAGTTGAATAACACTTTTGTTTTTGGCCTCATTCCTGCTCCAAACCAGCCCAATCCAATTACAATCAACAACCTCCTAGCACCTTTTGTTGATGAACTAATTAAGCTTCAGTCAGGAATCAATGTCACCACACCAAAATTTCCAAATGGTCGAAAAATAATTATCAAGCTTGGTTGCTTAATAGGTGATTTGGCGGCCACTCACAAGATTGCTGGCTATGCGTCTCATACAGCCACTTCTTTTTGCACATGGTGTGAGTGCAAAAGAGCCGAGGTTGGGAATTTGGATATTGCTCGTGTTCGTAAATCCCGAATTGTGAAAGATTACTCGCGAGCATTCAAAGATGCAAAGAATCAATCTGAAGCTGATCGTTTAGTTAAAAAGAGTGGAATTCGATGGTCCGAGCTGAATCGCCTTCCCTACTGGGACCCTGTCCAACAAACTTCACTTGGTATCATGCACATGTGGTTTGAAGGTATTCTTCAAACTCATTTTGTAAATCGCTGGCACTTTACCTTTCCGATATCACAAGAAAGAGATTTCAGCAGTGAAGCTCTGCAGTCCTCCAGCAATGATTTGATGGAATTAGACGAACCTCATCAAATTCCTGGGTTATATCCTGCTCAACTAATGAAAATGAAGGCCTTGTTGACAGAGGTTGTTCTGCCATCTGGGATCACAAAGGTTCCACGCAGCATTGGAACTTTCAAGGGAGGAAAAATAAAGGCAAGCGAATGGCAATCACTATTTTCTATCTACCTACCATTAGTTGTGATGGATGTTTTTCTTGAAGATGTTGAGTTGTATGAAGCAAACTCGCCTTTAAATCGATTACTACTCAAAAACATTGGCGCATTAATTTCCTGCACCAACATTTTAATTTCTCAATCAATTACCAACACCGATGGCAAACGTTTTTTACAGATGTATCAATCATACTGCCGAACATCACAAGAGCTTTTTTTGAATTGCAAAATGAATCCCAATCATCATTATGCCCTCCATGTCAAAAGTCAGCTTTCATGGTGGGGTCCTTTAAATGCAATCGCCGAAAATCCAGGTGAGCGACTCAATGGGTTTCTTCAAAGGTTACCAAACAATGGAAAAACTGGTAAGATTCTTAACAATAATTTGACTATTGATCAAAAATCCTCAGCTCACTCATTATCTTTATAAATATTTACGTAGATGACTTTGGTATTACAATTATGAAAACCTTTTGTCAATGGCAAAAGCTAGCTGTCAAAAATGTCCTACATGAAGTTTCAAAAAAAAAAAAAGAGTCACCTGAGGTGGATTTTTCACTTGATCGGGCTACATACCTCAAGATTCTTTCTTTTCTGCAGGTTTTTGAACCTAGCCTCCATGATCACACTCATATACCGCATCCCAAAGGGGCAAAGATCTTTTTGAACTATGCAAAAGAGATTCAAGTACTACACTGTGAACATGGACGAAATAGTTTTAAAATTTCCCAGAAACCACCCAATAATATATTTCAGTATATATCGAATGAAGGAAAAATAACTTTTGGTAAAGTCTTGCACATCTTGAGGGTTCTTTGGGAACCCAAAAAGAATGTCATTTTACTTTTTCAGCAACTTCAAGAGATAGAATACGACCAAATTCAAGGAAAAGTAGTTTTGGATTTATTGTCAACTCTTGCAATCAATCATGTCAGAAGAAGGCCTCCAGTTCAAATAATCAATCCCAGTCAAATTTCAGGGATTTGTGCTTATCGGGAGCTACCAGCATGGAGCATGGGTATGAGAGAGCCAAGCATTCTTGTCCGTGTAGTTAAAAACACTGACAGTTCTCTGCAGGCTAATACAAATACAACTGGCTTGTAGCTCCTTGTTTATGCATTTAAAAATTTGTATGCTTTTTTCTTTGTTTTTTTTGGTTTGAAGCTCTTGTTTGTATTGACATAAACAGCTTTGTTACGCTTGAAAATAGGAAATACTGAATACAAGATGAAAGGAATAGTTGAATTCAAAATGGTGTAACATCCAAAGTCCAATTCAAACCATTGAGACATCAAAAAAATTAATAGATTCTTTAAAAAAATATTTACAAAAGAAGAGGTTTATAAACGGTGTAATTGGGGAAGAAAAGGGACAAAAAACCTGTTAAAGAAGTCAAAGCGATCACTGGATTAAAATTTGAAGATGCTAATTGTTTTGAATCCAATCTAATGCCAAACATTAGTGTCAAGCTGCTCTTCGAAAAAAGGATGGCCAACTTGTCTCGGTTGCTGGTCAAAAGCATCAGCCATCTCCTCATCAACCTCCTGAGTCCATCTAGCACGTCCTTCATGAGCACCTTGATCATTATTTGCCTCATTAATTTCCCCCTCCTCTTCGCTGCTTTCATCACTCTCACCATTTCCGAGGTCTATAATATCACCATCGGAGTACTCATTCTCTTCAGAGTTTTCATCATCATCATCATCGTTGTCGCTACTCTCAGCCCCCTCATGTGATAGATCGTATGGTTGAGTGACTGCTTCCCAGTACTTTTTATTAAAGGCTTTATCGCGAAGGTTTTCATCTGGATGGATATTGTTTGACATTTCAACAATGCTTAGGGGTACAAATGCCACTTGCCTGGCATTTGCGATAGAGGATCTTTGTGCATAGTTGAGTTTGTTGAACCAATCAGGAGGGTAAAAATCCAGTGGCATATTTCTAGGAACCTTTGTAGAGGCTGAGCGAATAGGAACGATTGGTCGGCATCGTGGACGAAGTGGGGCTGATTTGCCAAAAATCTTGTTGTTGTCCTTCATTCGGCGATCTAGATTTCTGAAAAAAACGTTGGCTGTCTCTGAACGATACAACAGCTCCTTTGTGGCATAAGCGTTGAATTCAGGAAAGAATTCATCATCACTATGTGAGTTGATATCTTTAATTACATTTAAGTATCGATTGGGATAGTCATGGGCTACTGCAAACTTGTACCGTCTCTGTGCAAGCTAATTTAAGAAACAATATGTAAATAACATGAGAAACAAATAATAATTAGTAAGACTCAAATACTTCTTACCCTGCGTCGCCTTTGTTGACTGACTCTCTTCTGATCTTCATCTAGATTCTTCCCAGCCTCTTTCATTTCTTTCTTATACTTTTCACTCATGAGATAATGGACAAAGTGGTCGTAAGTGCGATGAAGTAAGCTGATATTGTTTAAGTATTTCAAGTTTGCTCGCATATATTGGTATGCTCCACTACATGTAAGCTGACAGAAAGTCATTATGGCCACAGTACGACAGGCCTCATTGTACAAGAATCCTGGTGCTTCTTCAAGGTCTGGGGCCCAAACGCGAATGCCGAGTTTTGAAAGGAGGGAACGGATGTAGAGGAAGTAAAAATTCTCCAGGTACACTATATGCTTGCCTACCTTTTTGCGCCCTGCACAAGCATCACGTAATGTTTGTACTTCCTTCTCGGTGATAAGATTTCCTCCTGTTTGACTTGTTGCAGCACTTTGAAGTTGTTCATTGGTTGAAAATCGCTGATTAAATTCTTTAAGAAGGGAGTTATCAGGTTTAGGTGGGACCGCATGTTCCTCAAGCATACCCCAAAGGATTCGTATGTGAACAAACATCGCATCCTTTAGCAAATACAATCAGAGATAAGTCACCATTGAGAAGAGCTTAACAACACTTACCTTTGTAAACTTGAAGTCTTCAGGCACTTCACACGTGAGCATCTGAAGTGGGTGGCGTTTTTTGAGAGCTTGTAATGACTTATTTCCTTTATGTTTTCTGGATCGGGATGAGGACTTGATTTGCTTTGAGACGGAATTTCGCTTTTCTGTAGAGGTGTTTGACTTCTTTTTTGTCTTTGATTGAGACTTAACTTCCAATGCTTCGACTTTCTGCATAAGTGTTGCAATTAGTTCATCTCTTTGGGAAAGCGATTTCTTGAGGTCTTGGACTTCATCATTCCTTGGGAAAAAATCACCGTAATTGTAGCTGGTATTAACATAAGGGTAGTTCATTGTTATGAAAGAATTCAATCAAAAAAACCTATAGCTATTTAGCTTGGTTTAAGTAATAATTATAATGAACTCGGAGCATGAAAAAGCTTGGAGGAGAGTGGAAATAGGGAAGTCTGAATAGACTAACAAAAGAAATTTCACTACGCATTTACTGAACTGTACATGAGCAAAAAAGTGAGGTGGAAAATCTGAAATATCTCAGGAAGTAGAATGATGACAAAGGTATAAGTTTCATTAAAGCTAAACATACAGTTTAGTGATGATTCAAATGAATACCCTTTGTAAATCGGCTTGGAAAACTAAACTTTTGGAGGCTCTGAATCAAATCAAAACGGGCTCAAGAAGAATGGCTAATGCTCAGAATGAAAATCAAGATACTGCCTTTGTGCTTGATTTCCATAGGCAATGGGTTAGTCTGGGTGGAATTCGCACAAACCATAATACTTAAGTCTCTTGTTGTCTTGCATTTCATCCATTTATTTCTTCACCCAATTTTTACTCTTTTGGATTTTATCTTGCTCAACAACTTCAAACCACTCTAATGAATGTACATGTTATTTTACTGTTCATTTATTTAATAATTTCCATCCTATTTCCTATCATCAATTCGCTATTTCATTACATATTTGTTTTCTACTTATTAACCGTTATTTTCATCTTGATAACAGGTGTTTTCAAATCAATCTCTCTTATTTGTCACTTGATCCTCATCTTCACTCTCGTATTATCAAAAAATCCAATCTATCTTTACTTGTACTGTTTTATTGTGCTAAAACAAGCTTACAAGTCAAATTGACATAATGAAATACTTGAAAAATTCAACAGAAGATGGCGACGATTATCTCAAAGATTTCATTTATGAGTCAACTCAAGAGACTATTGATCACAAGCTACGCCTGAAAATCAGGAGTAATAAATTTCCAATAGTATCTGAGAAATTATATGCTTTGGAGCAATCTTCGGTGAGTCATTTCTCCTTGTATCCTATCCTTTGTTTGGCTATCAGTGGACTCATGAATGTATCATAAATTAGAAGGATGCTGAATTATTATCAAGCACGAAGCATGAACCATACAGAAAGGGGTGGTGGCACAAAGCTTTTAGATTTTTAAATATAGCTATTTTAAATCCTTTTTTGTTTATACTCAAGTTGATTTGGTTTATACTCAAGTTTATTTTTGATTTAATTCGGAAATTTTGCAAGAAAAAAAATTGATTTGTATGTTGTCAATTTACATTGCATGACTTCCTACTTATGGAAGCTTACTAATATTTTTCTGTTTGCAGATTTAAGCCCAGTGTTTTGCTTCGGTTGTGCATTGTTTAAAAAACACCACTTGTCTATAATTCTTGCGAATTCTTTTTTTGAATTTTATAAATTTTTTTGGCTGCTTTGAAGATGAAAAGTGACAAAAATAATAACTTGTTGTATTTCATTATTTATTTGAAAAATAGGTCATCATAATGTGTTTTTTTGGTAATAGATGTTAAAAATGATTGAAACATCAACAGCAGCCTCAGTCGCAAGGTGGGTGAAACATCAGCGCAACACTGCATGTGCAACATCAGTGCTCTGCCCAGTGTGTATATCGGCTAGTATGACCGCCTTTCACGCGGTAGAGACGGGTTCGATTCCCGTACTCGGAATAACGTTGCACGCGCAAGTCTCAGTTTACTCGGGGTGACAGTTGCTGAGACAGCTGTAAAAAACGCAACGACAGCTGTCCCACTTCCCCCACCAGTAACCACACCACCCTTTCACAACAACATCCATCCATTTCTGTCCACCCCTAGTCATTAGTCTTGGTTTGACTGAAGCATCAACAACTCCTTCAAATGTCTCATGTCTCACCCAATTCTACCATTTTTCACTTTTTTCTTCACCCATTCTTTTCTTGAGACAACAATTAATCTCAATCATCAACCAATCGTCATCTTATTTCACTCTCATGGAGCTCTGTACCTGCAGTAAATGTGTTTTACATACATTCAATCGTCCCAATGGTCCAACACATGGACGCTTCCTTTCCACCCGGAACAAGCAAAAACATCAGGATAATGATTGGCAACAGCTGCAAACTCTTCCAATTTGTCAGGCTAGCAGTGAACCAAACTCCAGTAATCTCTCTTCATCATCTTTGACTTCCCAATCATCAAGTAGTGAAGATTCCTTTGTTTTGGATGATGATCAAAGTCTTCCAGGTCAGAAGGGTTTCTCTTTTGTTTGTTATGTCTATACTAACTTTGCTTAAATATTTCATCAGTAGTTCTTGTAGCAATCTTTATTTGTTGGCTCCACTTTTTCTGTGCATTGAGCTTGCAAAACTGCCATATTGTTTATAAATTCCTTCAAGAGATCCTTATCGAAGCCCATAAGAAGCACACACCTTTACTCAGACAAACATGGGACCTACGCACAATGAAGAAAAGCCTCAAAATATCCCCCAAGCTGAAGCCCTTTGTATGCTGCTCAACATGTTATTCATTGTGTAATGGCAAGAACATCCCAATGACCTGTACCTACCAGCCCAGTCGGAATAATATTTGCAAAAACAACCTTTTCAAACCAACAACGACATTTAATGCTCTACGAGACAAAGGAATTGCCCCACGTATGAGATCCAACATGAGCTTAAATGAAGTAGGTGTAATAAACACACCAAGTTTAATGTACTACACTCGTGACCTTGTGGAATGGATCGAATGGCTCTTAAACCTGGAAACAATTGAGTTGGAAATTGAGAATTGGAAGAATGAACTCACCCAAACCTACCATACCTGCGACATACAACAAAGCTTGGCGTGGAAAACCTTCTCGTGGTCAGAATCCAGTAGAGGAACCCCCAATTCACTTCTTATTGCTTTCTCTCTGTTCATAGACTGGTTTAACCCATGAGGAAACAAGATTGCTGGTAAGCAGGAGAGCTTAGGCTGCCTGGTATTGACGTGTCTTAATCTGCCACCAAAATACCGGAACAAACCAGCTTTCACTTTACTTTATTCCATCATCCCAGGACCAAGCTCACCTGATGTCATCACCATATCGAACATACTGAAACCTCTAGTGGATGAATTATTAGTAATTAAAAACGGCTGCACTGTCAAGACACAATTATATCCAGAAGGTCGGGATGTTTATGTGCAACTACTCCCTCTAGTTGGTGATCATGTGGCCATTCACAAAACGGTTGGTTTTGGCAGTCATTCAGCACGACAATTATGTGCATGGTGCACAGCCGAATTGAGTAACCTTCAGGGGATGCAGGTGGGTACCAAACAAACAGGGTTTGACATCTGTGATGCAGCAAAGAAATGGAAGGAGGCCCCAACCCTGGCAGCACAGGAAGCCCTTCGAAAAAAAACGGGTGTTCGTTGGTCAGAACTGAATCGCCTGCCATACCGTGTACCCCATATGCACATTGCACTAGGGGTTATGCATAATTGGCTTGAAGGTGTCCTTGCAGAGCATTTTCGACACCGTTGGGGATTTCAAGATGAGGTTCAAGAAAGAAAGCGAGCAATAAAGTTGGCATCACAGAACACCAAAAGAGCTCGAATCATGGGTCAAGAAGGGGTATTTGTCAGAGAACTGAGTGTTGAAAGTCAAAACTCAGTTGATAACAATGGAGAGGATGCCTTTGAGCTCAATGCAGGAACTGCTGGCGGTTTCTTTACAAAACAGAAGGTACAAGAATTTCGGGAGCTTATGCAGGGTGTGACAATGCCAACAGGAGCAACTAGGCTCCCACTAAATCTCGGCGCAGCAAGGCATGGATGCCTCAAGGCTTCACAATGGCTCAGTCTATTCACTTTGGTAATTCCACTTATCATACCAAGAATGTACATTACTAAGAGGTCTATTGATATGAAGTCAAGTCAAGCAAAGTTTTTGCAAAACACTGGCGACTTGATTCAATGCACAAGAATAGTTTTTGCCAAGGTATGCCGAGAAGGCCATGCAGCACGTTTTTTTCATGCATACAACTGGTACACTTTGTCGGAAAGGGAGGTGTTCAATAATCCAAATGTGAAGCCAAATCATCACTATGCCCTTCACATCCCTGAACAAATGAAACTATGGGGTCCATTAATGGGGGTGGCAGAGTTTGCAGGTGAAAGGACGATTGGGCTGTTACAAAAAGTGCAGACCAATCAGAAGATTGGTAAGTAGATCGTGTAGGAAATTTGAGATGGAATATGTTTGGGATGCTGATTCAAATTGGGGTGCACTTGATAGATGAAATGCATGTGACAATTATGAAAAAGAGTGCTGAAGGTCAGATGTTGTTGGGGGGACAACAAAGTTTGACAAAGGTCTTGGACGGCAAAAAAAAGGAGAAAAATGCTGGTAGGACAAAGTCAATTGAAGTTTCCAACAGCGTTTATTTTGCAATGTTGAAGATGCTTGGGGATGGAGGGGTGAAGGTTCGTGATTTGAAAGACTTCCCCCATCCAGAGGGAGCTTGGGTCCTGAGTAGGCGGGCAAAGACAATTTGGTCATGTGAGTTCAATGATCAAGAGGATCATCTTTTGGTCTAAAGCCCAAATAACATTGTCATCTACAAGACTGCAAAGGGTTATGCGCATGGAAAGGTCCAAGATATTTACCAATTCTCTGGCTCAAATGACAAACCAGTTTTGGGTGTTTACATAAATCCCATTTGCAACCTTTATGTACGACCCAAGTACCCCCCTGGAGCTATTGGTTACTTCTTAAGTCTCTTTGGAGTCTTTGTTGGTAGTATTAACTATAATGCCCCTGTGATGATCGAACCAAAGAAAGTTGTGTCTTTGGGTGCCTATTGTTTGTCCCCCAATTCCATTGTCTCACCTGCCGACAATAGCATCTTTGTATGCCCTTATAATCGCTCATTGCCTTTCTAACTCAAATTTGTAATATTAGAATGACCATAAATTGCAATATACCTCCTATGTCATTTTGCGATTTAAAATTTCAATGTTTTGGCTTACAATGTGCGACATAACATTTTCATCTGGAGGAATGTAAGAACCCAAGCTTTGAGTTCATTAAGACGAAACACCAGACAATTATGTACATGCTAAAGAACACAAACCCCGCCCATAAGAGGAAAATGAACCCATTGTTTACATGCTAACATGCAAACCCCTTCCCATCATATTTCGTCTTCCTCAATACCCTCCATTTTCTCCTCGATCAAACTGTCCTCTTCTTCACCACTGACCTCACCCCCTGATTTTGTTCCTCCTTCTTTGGTTCCATCGGTGTCTTCATCAGAGCCACTCTCCTCATCATCTTCATAATCATATTCGCCTGGCTCAAAGAACCCATCTATTTCATCCCCTGATGCATCTGGACTTTCACACTCCAAGTCAATACTATTGCCATCCTCCACCTCATTGTCTTCCTCTACACTTTTGTCATCCTCCATTGGGTAAGATTTGAGAACAATCTCACTGTATTTCTTGTAGAATGCCTTATTGGAGATCTTCTCATCTGGGTGTTTTTGTGGACTTAACGCTTGCTCGGCATTTGGGAGGAATGCAATATTCTTTATGTTGACAGTGCTCTGTTTTTCAAAATTTGAAAGGTTCTTGAACCATTTAACATTGTAAAAGTCGACTGGTAAGCCCTTCGGTGGACGAAGATTATTGGATGGAATGGGTATTTTTGGAAGGAGCCTGACTCTCCCCCGATTAGTAATGCCCATATTTGTTTGGTATTACGACATAGCTTTGTCTAACCGGCGAAAAAATATGTTGGCCTTCCTTGATCTATATCTCAAAGCTCGTATGACATAAAGGTCCTTCCTCTTATCATCTGCCTCATCATCGCTATGTGCCCCAATATCCTCAATGATTTTGCGATACCTGCGGGGAAACTTTTGCAAAATTGCAAACTCAAGCCTGGAATCACGAAGCTAAACGAAAAATTCAGTTTATGAATTTTTACCTTGAAAAATTATGGCTAGAAAAATCACCCGAGCACGGTTCTTGTTGGATGAATCTTTGGAGATTCGTGCTTGATAGCTTCCTTGAGATTTCATTTCTTTGTCGCAAAGCTCTTTCATTCAATAATGCACAAAGTGGTCATAAGATCTTTGCAAAAGTCCAGTCTTTGTAATAAAGCTGAAATCCATGTTGTAGTTGTTGTATGCACCACCTGCAGCCAGTTGTTGGAAAGTTGAAATAGCTGCAATACGACAAGCCACATTGTAAAGCTCATCATGGTTCTGTGCAAGGTTTGGAGCCCATCGAGTGAATCCTAATCGTCCAAGTGTCCCTTGAATATAATCAATGTATGTTTGACTAAGTTTCTTAAGACCTCTGGCTAGATTGATGGGCTGGAGTTGCTGTCTTGCAAATTCTTGTACATCATCCTCATTGGAAAGCTGAGAACCGCCACAATCTTGAATTACATCCTTGATTTGCTCGGCATTGGAAAACTTTTGATAAAAGCTTGCAAGGGATTCTTGTGTTGGTGGCAGGGGGAGGGCTCGTTTCTCCTTAATGTCCCAAAGAGCTTTGATGTGAATATAAAATGTCTCCTACAAAACATAGATATGAGAAAGTCATTTTTAAGGTGATTTTTAGTATGAACTATTGGTCACCTTGACACCCTTGAAGCCAGGTGGATAGTCTGTCTCCTGCATTTGCAAAGGGTTGCGTTTGGGGGTTTTTATTGTTGGTGTATTGGGCTTGCTGGGAATTTGTTTTTTTTGGCATGAATAAATTTTCGATGGCTTCTTTGGTGGAGTCTTTGAAGGTGGGGGCTCAGATTGAGCACGTTGCAATGCGTTTTTATGAGTTGTTGGTTTCATTTGGGGAGTTTTTCGGGTTTTCATTTCCTTGTAAACTTCATTCTTTGTGTGCTTTGGAGAATCAGCACTTAACTTCAAACTATCAACGTCTTCCTTGAGAGTACCAATAGATGAAGTTATTACTTCTTGAGCCTTCATGATAGAAATTAGCATCTGCTGAAATTCTTGACTTGGTGGTAGTTGAGAGTCCATGTGAAATGTAATTTTCTTAAAGTAAGAAATATTTGTTGAAAATGGCCTCAATGAAATTAAGAAGCTCTTTCGCAATTAGTGAAAGTGTAGAAAAGAAAAGGCAGGGAGATATGGTTGACATCACCTGATGAAGTAAGGCTTATAAGCTGGATCCAAGCGGAAGGAGAAATGATGAAAAAGGGATACAAAAACAGTCGATGACAAAAAGGATAAAAAAAACAGTCCATGACAAAAAGGGATGGATGTTGTTATGAGAGGGTGGTGTCGTTACTGGTGAGGGAAGTGGGACAGCTGTCGTTGCGTTTTTTACAGCTGTCTTAGCAACTGTCACCCCGGGTAAACTGAGACTTGCGCGTGCAACGTCTAGGTGACGTTGCATATGCAACGTCACGCTTTTGTGCGCTGTGTTCCTGTGGAAGGGCTCACACTGGGGGCATAGCGTGGTCGTGTGCAGCGCATACGTCACCCGGTTGTCCGAATGGGGTTGACATGTCATGGGTAAAACAAATACCTCCCACGCATACGACCCTGGCATCTGTATACGTCACCACCGTGACAATTCAGAGGGCAGATTAATTCCTCCATGAGACAAGACAAATGCAGGCCTGTAAGCAAGGTTATTTTTACCAGACCCTATGCAACAGTGGAAAATCCTCAAGGGAACATCACATCCCCTCCTATGCAACGGTGCAAAATTATCAAGGTCACACTCACTTACCATGCAACTAGCCATAATTAAGCCAATTAATTTAGCCTCAATGGGCAATCATCTTAGCTTGTATGATGAGAAATTTCTACAACAAGCATTTCGGTCAAAACGCTTAAGCAATATTTATAACGCAACACACAATCCATCCTGACCACACACAACATCCCAACATTGTTTGAAAATAAATATTATAATTGACTTCTCATTTTCATAACAATTGACACACATTTCTACTACCTTGAAAATCTGAATCAATCTCTTCAAATGGAAGAACTCCCTCCCACCAATGCCGATTTTGTGATCACCCAGTCGACTCAAAATGGGTTAAGTGCTATAGAAAAACAAAATATTGATGATATAGTTAGTATGGCTCTACAAAAGCAAGCCGACTTATATAATAGAAAAATGCAACTTTTAGAGGAAACCATACAAAGCCTTAAAATGGAGCAGGAACCCAAAAAGCACATACCAAAAAGTAAACCCAAAGCAAAAGACCAATCCCAACCATCAACACCACAAGTGGTGGTCAAGAACATGAAAAACACCCAAACCAACAAACGTGCTCAGTCTGTTGCCAAAGGTGCCAAAACCTTGAACTCACACAGAGCCTGTTCAGAACCACTTCCTTTGCCCCAAACAAGCAAACCAAATACCCCAAGTAAAATAAGTGTTTCCAAAGGGAAGACTGCGACTCCTGCAAAGAAAAAAAAAACCACCAAGTGACAACTGTTGAATTCCCTCCCAATTTCAGAAGTGTGAAAGTGAGCAGTGAATGGAATTGTAAACTGTTATAAGAAATAACCATAGATTGCTTTACAGGATGCCCTTTTCAACCACATACGATTACTTTGGGGTCTGATTGAACAGAATTCGGTCCCAGAAGCAGTTAATGCACAAGTCTTGAAACGCTTTCAAGCTTGCTTTTCAAGTATTGATGAGTTTGAAGCACATGCTGCCAATCCAAATGCTAATGTGTTTGTTGCTGATGCTGACATTGAGGCTCTGAATTCTGGACGTGCTGGAAGAGTCAAGCTTTTGCAGGGGATGCTGCAATTAGAAGAGAGTGATCTTCGCTATATCCATGGGTACCTGGGAAAGCTAGGTATAGAATGCTGGGGACCAAACCTTGAAGAGTCATCAGACAGTCTGTGGAACTCAGCATGTCGGACCAGTGCAATCAACCTGTTTCGCCAAATGGCTGCAAGTGGAGCTTACCAGAATACTTCCTTAAACCATGGGTATGTCAATAATGTCATGCTACTGATCCAAGCCTACAATCATTACGTCCACTTTTGACTTGAAGAGCGATATAAACAAGAGAAAAAAGAAGAAGGAAAACATTTGAAAACCAAATTGGCCAACAAGAACCAAAAAAATTGTGAAAGGGTGAGTATAAAAAGAAGATGATTTAGAAGCATAAATACTGACCAGATTCATTGTTAGCTTTGAGACAGGAGGGAAAATTTTGCTGTTGCAAATAATTTTCCAAAAAGATACAAAGCAATCATTGCAAACATACATTCTCATAGTGATGATGACTTGGATGAAAATGGAAATTTCCAAATCAAGACACTTCCCTACCGCTCAAAAGCTGGTAAAAATGCAAGCTGTTGACAATGCATTGAGGATCATAAAACTGCCAAAAGTTCCTCAAGAAACAAATTTTCCCAAAGCACCTATTGGCTTACCTTTGGATTTTTACAATAAGAAATGGCTGAGGAGCCTACCAGTCTCCCAACAGAGAATAGTTGTTGATAAAAATTCTGTGGCTTTTTTGCCAGACCCATCAAGATCTTTATTGCCTCCCCAAAATAAAGATCACGATTGTCGGGAGAAATGGTCAGATCGGAGGTTTAGTAAGGAATTTGCTGAGACAACATTGAAATCTTATGGTCTTGATGAAGAGGAAGGCGACAGTGAAGGAGACAATGTGGATGAACAAGATGAAGAGGATGTTGAGGGTGGTGTGATTGATCTGGCAGTGCCAAGTGATGGTGATAAAGATTTGGAGTATGTTAAAGATGGGGAATGGAGCCGCCTATATGATGAAGATTATGTACAAAGCTCAGAGGGGCAGAGTGAGACTGAGGAAGACAAAGAAGAATTTGCAGACGAAATGGGAAAGGAAGAAAGAAGGGAAGAGTAATAGTGGCGACAAAGAAGAGTTTGGATATGAAATTGGAGGGGAAGAAAGAATGAGACAGTGAGAGCAGGGTAGGTGCTATGAGGGGAATTAGTTAGAATAGTGAAACACTTGATTCTTCATTGATTGACAAGTATCCCAAATGATCATTTGGGACCATTGCAATTCCATTGTCATGAATACCAAAAATACCTGGATCCAAATACCGGTAAGCCATTAAGCTGTCCACTTGTGAGGGTGAAATGAGAATATGGTGTTCAGAACATTCGCCAATGACCAATTTCATGAGATAAAATAGAAATTGGAAAGTCTTAGAGGGGCTGGTGGGGTCCTTGGGAAATCGGTTGATAATTGGATGAATTCTTAGGGCATGTTCTTTGGTGCTTTTGGGATGATCATACTTGTAAATTTGATCAATCAGGCCATAATGGATGTGTCCTTCAAAGCGGTATTGGACACAGTTGTGTGGTGGAAGTGGCGTGAACATCAACTTGTCTGATATACGACTTACCTGAAGGGACTGTCCTCTTTTAGATAAGACCATGCTGCCCTCAGGATGTGGATAATCCCACCAAGGTCACACATCTTTGTACCCTCCACATGCATGAACGTGATTGAGCAACAACGTGTATTCTTCTTTGGAAAAAACCATCCCATACTTCCTTTGTTCACCATTAGCGCCTGTAACTCTCCCATTGATTTTATCAATGACTTCATTGACCAAAAGTTGTTGCTGCCCAATAATCTTTGTCATCATTGTCTGTTCCATCTCACCTGGGTTTGGAGAACAACAAAATAAACCGTCATTGTTCTCCCCATTCATGAATTTAGTCCAAAGATGACTTACCAAACTTGCCATTTGTCTTCAACCGTTGCAACATGCCCACCAGACGTTCACCCCAGAACTCCTCCACCCCTCCCATTGGTCCCCACAAATCCATTTGCTCGTGTGCATGTAGTGCATAATGGTGGTTTGGCAAGATCTTCACATTTTTAAAAACGCTTTGGGAAGTCTTACCATATTTATAATATGTTTTTTCAAAATTTCGTCCAATTGATTTCTTCAAAGGCCACGATGTGATCAAATTTGTACATCGTACCAAAAAAGCGGTATTTTGAAGTAGATTGTATCTATTGACCAATTTTTCTATGTTGTTCACATCTGCCACAAAGAGATCAAGAATAATCAGCGGGATCACATACTTCCAAAGTGACATCCATTGCATCGCCTTCAATTTGCCGTGTTTGGGAGAGGTTTAATATTTGCTGGAAGAACTACCCCTGCTAATTTTTCGCAAAACCTGGTCCTCAAATGGGAATCAAATACCCCTCCGCTCTCCCCTCCATCTAGCACCACATCATCATCCCCATTACTTTCCTCATCGCTATCTTCACTGTCCATTGCCCACACTGCCTCCACAACCTCTTCCCCCTCCTGAACCTTCTGTCTCTTCCGATGTCGAACTTGATTATTGTTGGACAATGCACGTTTAGGATTGGCCACTCTGTTGGTATCCTGAAAGCCCCATCTGATGCAAAAGTGATGTGACAAAATCCCTTCCATCCAGTTGTGCATCATTCCTAAAGACAAATGCTCAACAGGATTTTGATAATCAAGTCGATTTAACTCTGAATATCAAACCCCAGACTCGCGCAGAAGTACAATTTGTTGCCTCTTGCTGGCATTCTTCCACTGAAAGCCTTTCTCTCAAGTATTTTGGCCTTCATGAACTGGCCCATGTTGGAGATTTGCAATATCTGTGTCCTTGGCCAGACACCATGAGCAAAAATACTTTGCTGAGTGAGAAGCAAATCCACCCACCTTGTGGGTGGCCCCAGTATCACCAACAAGAGTAAGGAGGCGTACCTGGATCATTCGGCCTTCAGGTTTCTTGAATGTTGGTATTTTCATCGTACCCTTCAATTTGATCAGGTTGTCAACTAGCGGCTGTAGGAGGTGAGATATGGTTGTCATATTCGGAGCAAGTGGCCCAGGCATAATCCCAGCAACAAATACATGGGCTAATTTGTTTCTAAGTCTAGGTGGTAAGTTCAGACAGGCCAGCGCGACTATTCCTGTTGATTGCTGCTTTCCTGCAAGTTTGTTGTGCCTTGGATTGAACCAATCCACAAACAAGGAGAAACAAAGCTTGAGCGCACCTCTGCTTCCATTACTATCATAATCCCATGAGATCTCCTTCCATCCCCTGCCATTCTTTATGTCAATAATATTGTTATTATTTGATGTATTAACCTCTCGAGCCCAGGATTCAATTGCATCCTTGATTCCCTCCAAGCCTAGAAACCATTCGATCCAGGAGTCCATTGACTGCATAACATAATAACCACAGGGAAGAGAAATGTGAGTTAAATGATTTGTAGTCATTCGATAAGGCTGGAGCATTGAGGAGCCTTGACTCTGAATCGATCAAAAGTTGGATTGAGTGCAAAACAATTCATTATTGCACAGTGAACAGTGTGAAGTTTCTCTGTAAGTACACTGCCATGGAATATTGGCGGTTGGATACAGACTGTAGCAGTTGGTACAATAGACAATTTTGCGTATCTTGAAATCAAATAGGGCTATCTTTATGAGAGTGCGGGGGTCTTGTGCCAATTTGAAATGGCTTTTTGGTGGTGCTTTTTGGCTTTGTAGAACAATTCAAAGAATAAAATTGTGAGCAGAACGACAATTCTCTTTGCTTATATTGCAGAATATGTGAAGCCACACAATGAACATTGAAATCATGACTATAATTGAAGTGACTGTCAGCACCCATTGTAATGTTTTAATTAAAAAAGACTCACAAACAATGGAAGTTGGCTCTCCTTCCAAGCCGTTTTCACTTGTTGAATCACGTTGGGTTTCATTTTTGTCTTCTGAAGTTGGTAACAGGCTTGATGTTTCATTGCTTTCAGGACCTGCAGACAAATATGGGTTATTGTTGGACTTCATTAGTGATAGTATAGAAGGATTTCTTGATTCAGTGAGGTGCTTCCGTTTGTTCCAATCAGAGAGGTATTTGCCTCAAATCTCAGTTCCATCATGACTGGTGATCGCATTCAAAATGCATCTATGGCACTGGCACAGCTGCATAGGCATCTCTAAGCAAATGTGAAGGAGAGAATAACAGAAATCGTAAAGTTGATTGATGCGGTGGATGAGGAGAAGAAAAAGGTGGGAAATGGGCTAAGTAAGAGTAGTAATAAGAAAAAAATGTAAGATAAAGAAGGGAAATGGGATGAGCCGTGAGGGGAAAAAATTGAGGAAGATCAGTCGTCACTTTGATGACGTATGCAGGTACAGGTGGGGTGCATGTGGGCTTTGGTTGGGGGAGAGTTACACGACAGGCCCCGTGCAAACCCCCCGGGTGTCGTGTCCACTGCACACGACCATGTTATGCCCCCAGTGTCAGTCACTTGATTGCGGCTCCCTCTACAGTTTGTCCAAGGGCGTCGAGGATCCCAAATGCACGCAATGCAGTTTTGTCTAAATATGGATCATCTTGATTTTAGAGAAGGGGAAGAATTTGTGCATGGTTTCGCCTCCAAAGTAAGATGACAAATTTCTATTTAACATAAATCCTTCAACTATTAATGAAAGTACCCACGTTTCACATTATTTGGTGGGTAGCGTTCCCCATTGGTTTTTTATTCACAAGATAGAATGTTTCTGTAGTTTGTAGCTTTTTGTTATACAACTTGAGTATATTGATAATTTGTTTGACCTTGTTTCTATCAATAAACATATAATTAGATTGAAAATGTTGCTCAGTTAAGCGTACATCATTTGGGGTTTTTTATATCTATTAAACCATCTTGGCAATCAATAAGTAACATCATCATAATGAAGTTTCTGAAAATCCTTGACAAAGTTGGTTGGATCTCTGTGTATTCTTGCTACACTCATCTATGACTGTGGTTCAAAAGAAGGAAAATGTTATTCAAGTAGAGAATCATGAAGTTGGAAGGTGTTTCTTAATTTTTGTTCAAGTTAAAGGGCTTAATGTCTCTTACATATTGATATTCTCATTTTTGCAGCTATTTTCCTTATAAAAAATCAAATAAAAATAAAAATTGTTAGTTCAATTCATTTCATGATATTCAGAACTAAAAAAATTCTTTGGCTAAGTTTTTTGTGAAGGGAAGTGATATTATTGTGTCAAAACTTTGTGCCTTCAAATTATTGTCAAAAGAACATAAGTAAAATATATTTAAATTCAAAAGAGATAATCAAATTAAAAAAGCACTTATAGAATATATATTGATATTTAAGATAAACTAACACTGTATCAGGGAGCCTCAAAGTCTGGTGATATAACATCTAGTTAGGCATGAATCACAATTTAGCAAGATTTTCTAGAAATATTTTGAGAAAATTGAATAAAATCAAGATATTGATCACCTATAAAGGTAGTTAAATTTGACTCCTAAAATGGGCAAGAGTCATAATTCCTCCCTAAAATGATTAAAAAAAGAATAAATAGTCTCAAAAACCTTTACAGAGAATTAAATCAAAAAAATTAACTTGAAGATTAGTTTCAAGGACTTTAAACACAATTCATATTTTCTTATTATACTTGAGTTTTGATTATGGAATAATCAAATCGCTCCAGTTAATCAGAATATCCAAGTCCTATAGCTTTCTGAGAATTTTTGGAGCATTATTGTTATGACTATTTAATTTTGATTTTAATACCACAAAAATTGAGTCAATTATTGTAAGATGTGTCTATGAAACTGATGATAATATTACTATTAATCAACAGTACTATTACTGTTCTTATGAAATATAATAACAAAATGTTATTATAACCACAATTGAATAATTAAATAATTATTTCTTTTACATGTTAAACACTACTAGTGATTTTAACAGCGAGCAAGTAACTGTCTACAAGAATCAATTACAAGAAGATTTTAAAAATAAAACTTCTTTTATTAAAATAATAAAATTATTTTAATATATAATTATCTTTTGCAAGAATAATTATAATGATAATTCTTGAAGAAAACTAATTTTAGAGAAAAACTTTAAGAATTAAAAATAAACCACTCACCAATATTCCAAAGAACTTATTGAAAGATAAGATAGAGAGATTTGACATGGAATTGTGGATTTTAAGGATCAAAATGGATTTATAGCAGTATTACAACAATATATAGTTGGATTGTATGATTTCACGTCTTTCTGATTGATTCCGAAAGATTTAAAACACTTAAGAATAGCTATAACTAATACTTACTTGTTGGTAATAATGATTTAAATGATAATAAGATGATGATGTGCAAAAAACAGCAAGAGGAGGCCTCTTTTAAGTCAAAAACAGCTCACAGAGGTGTGCCATGGAGCAGACTGAAAAGCAAGTGAGTGAGAAAACAATAAAACTTTTTGGATTATTGATTGCATCATCTGTTGTCAAGTAAGATTATCATAATTACTTGATTGATGCTTTTACGTGACTACCAACCCCAATATGGTTAAGAATAAAAGGAGTAACATCTGTAAATCTTCTTTTATTCCAAAAAAATCATTGATTTCTAAAGGTTATCAATGTTATTTCCAATTTCATCACAGGTTGTAATTACTGTGAATTTTTGAAGATTCAGTGTTTCACATAGAATAGTCAAAAATGGACTGTAAGTAAAGCTTTTAATTTTACTAGTAAAGCTGTAATACTTTTTGGCTGTATCATGGATAATACAGTTTTCCATTAGTCCTGAAAGTTTCAGAAAGATTAATGAATAATTGTATTTTTAATGAATTTTTGAAGTTTTTACCTCATTTCTACATAGAATTGCAAATATCAGTGTTTCACTGGTTGCTATGAGGTAAATCAATGGATAAAAGTCCAAAAAGGGTTTTAATTACTCTTTTGGGGTATATCCATGGAAAATCATTAAGAATTCACATGGTTACAGGAGTCTAAGTAGCTTTTTACCTCCTTGGCATGTCAAAATAGCAGGTTATTTGCTATTTTCTTAAGATTTACAGTAGTTGTAACATGGTAACCAAGTTCCCAAAAGGTTTTAGTTTACCAATGAGGCCAAGATCAACCATGGATCCAAGCTTTGGAGCTGTCCATGCCTCTGAGGCCTCAGAAGTTGGGTACCCTGGCTCTCTGTGATGTATTTTGTCCCCCTTGCTTATTTTTCACGTCAAAATAGAAATTTAAGCTTCAAGTGAGATATCCACTATGGGTGCACCAAAAGTCCATATAAGAATACCATAATATTTAGTGCTCAAAACATGCATAACACTATTCTTAGTGTATATGTAACATGGGATTTCTCACATTCCCATTATTTTGGTGTGAAATTAAGAAAAAGAAAACTTTTCACAGATCTTTTATGTGTTATTGATGATGTGGTATTGAAGTATTTTCCATTTTACCACCTCAAAGAGTTAATTTGAGCTTATTCACTCTATGGAGCTACCCTAGGTGAGTTTTTGTGTAGAATCCAAATCTGGCCTTACATCCATTGATTTACTTACTCAATAAAAAGTTATTCATCTTTTCTGAAATCAAAAAATGATGAATTTTGGATATATGCATGACTTATGAGTTATGCATAATTCAAAATTTATTTTTAAGATAATTGTGGCCTATTTGGGTATGTAAAATATACCTCAAGGCTCACATACCCTCCCACCAAAAAATAAAATTGTACTACAATTTTATCAATGGTAGAAATAATAAAAATCCCCAAAGGGGGGTTAATGTCCACTGTCCAACCTCTTTACATTACTTAGATCAAGTAATATAAAGCACATTTATAGAAATATTCAGGCTTGTGGCCTTCTTTCATGTCTAAATCTTCTCAAGAGTTTATCTGAGTCAGGTATATCTGATTTTGCCAGCCATTCATCTTCATGTACTGGATTTCTATATCTGACAAGATATTCTCTCTGATCTTTACCTCTAAGTCTCCTTTCTTTTATGACTTTCTTTATCTTTTTGTCTTCATTTTGTTCCACTGGTGGGACAGTTAAAGGAGTTGGGTTCCTTAGAGGAAACAATTCCTTATCAGCTGGTTGATAAGGTTTTATCAAGCTGACTGGAAAAGTGGGGCGTTTATTTTCCAATTCACCACTCAATTCCACTTGAACTGCATTGGTTCCATGTAAGGCAACAATAACAAAAGGTCCTACATAAGAATCTTTAAGTTTCTTTGGGCCTTTGATATTATTAAAATTCAAGGTTGAAACTAGAACTAAGTCCCCTACTTTGAAGTCTGGTACTTTATGACTCTTGTTCCACTTCTGTTTTTCATAATCAAAAGCATCATCCATACTTTGTTTTGCATGATGTTTTACTTTATCAAGCATTATCTTGAAGCTGGAAGCTGTAGGATGAATGTCAATCAAGTCTTTCCTCAGTGTGTCTGCTGGGAGTCTTGGATTCCATCCCTTTTCTAACATAGCAGGAGTTTGTCCTGTGGAAGAATGGACTGATATCTTGTATGCCAATTCTAATGCAGGTATCAGAGTGCATCAGTCATGGGTAAAGCCATCTGAGTCTTTGAATTCTAACCCATAAGCACAAAATCTCCTAATCATGTCTTCTAAATTTTGAATCATCCTCTCTGCTAGCCCATCTGTCTGAGGGTGATATGCTGTAGAGAATGATAACTTAGTCCCAAACAATCTATGAAGATTGGTCCAAAGTGCAGATGTGAACTGGGGATCTCCGTCACTTATGATATTCTTAAATAATCCTGTATGAGAAATAACTCTACTCCATAGAAGAAGAGCTGTGTCCATAGCAGTGTCATCTTTATGACATGGTAAGAATATGGGAGTTTTGCTATATCTGTCTACAATGACTAAACAAGCATTATAACTTTTGTCTTCACTTGGAGGAAGTGCTGTGACCCAATCCATGTGAACAACTTCCCATGGGGACTTTGGTTCTTTAATATGGATCATAAGTCCAAATTTCTTGCCTGTACTCCTGTTTGCGTTTTGGCATCTGTAACAGGTATGGCAATATTCAATGGTTTCTTTTCTCCAAGATGGCCACCATGCACAGTTCTTCACTTTTTCAAGTGTTCTGTCCTCTGACAGGTGTCCAGAGTAGATGCTATCATGGCATTCATGAAGAATTGTATTAATAAGAAATCTGCTACATAATGTCATTACACAAGAATGTTTGGTTCTGTGGTAAATAATTCCATCAAACAAGTGAAATCTCCCTTCAGAATAGGAATTTCTCCAAACTTCATCCAGTGCATTGACCAAAGATGTATCTTTGCAGTCTTTATCTAATAAAGAAGTCAAGATATGGTAATTCTTGTCTTGCTTATAAGATTCTCTGACCTCTTCAAAGAATTCAGTCCCAATATCAGTTATGTTAATCCCTTCAATTGGAATCTGTGGTTCAGCTTCCAAAGGTACATAAGCTGGGTTATCAGGAGTGTTGGCTAATGCCCACCAGCTAAGTCCATCAGAAGTTTTGTGAATGTTTCCTGCTTTGTGGATTAAAGTCATGTTTCCTCTATATTCTTGAATGGCTATTTGCCATCTCAACATATGCCTGTTGGGAGTTTTCATGTTAAGAAGTGATTTTACTGCATTACAGTCAGTTATCACTTCAAAAACACTTCCATCAAGATAATAGTGTAATTTCTCAAGTGCCCATACCAAACATAAGCACTCCATTTGGCTTGCACCATATCTGGCTTCTGTTGGTTTGATTTGTCTTGAGATGTAACAAACTGGTCCTTCTGTAGGTTTGTCATCAATAATTTGGACTTGTTGTAGGGCTGCCCCTAATCCATCTCCACATGCATCAATGTACAATTTAGAAGGAATATTCCAGTCAGGCATGAGTAGTAAAGGTGCTTCTGTAAGAGCTCTCCTTATTTTCTCATAAGCTTCAATTCTCTCCTGTGTCATCTCAAATACAGTCTGTTGATCACAGATTCTATAAAGTGACTTGGCTAGAATTGCAAAGTCTTTCAAGTGTTGCCTATAATAACTGGAAAACCCAAGAAAAGACATCATTTATTTTTTATTCTGGGGTATTGGCTTAAGTAACACTGCTGCTACTTTGTTTTTGTCAATACCCAAGCTTAAACCAGAAACAATATGTCCTAATGCTTTGAGTTCTTCAAAACCAAAATTTCATTTCTTAAGTGAAATTTTCATGTTCACTTCTGCAACCTTGTGAAGTACTCTTGCAAGTCTTTCAAGGTGCAAAGACCATGAATCAGAACATATGATAATATCATCAGCATAAATGATAAGCCATCCTTCAGACAATTCTGTGGGAAAGATTTTATTCATCATTCTTTGATAATGGGATGGAGCATTTTTAATGCCAAATGGCATCCTAAGATACTCATAAATACCACAGTGAGTGATAATTCTAATTAATTTCTTAGCTTTAGGCGTCAAAACATTCTGATGGAAGCTTTTCAATGCATCCATTGATGTTGTATACTTGGCTTTAGACAATTGAGTCAAGGTTTCTTGAGTTCTAGGGATTGGATACCTATCTGGAACTGTGTAAGTATTCAATGCTCTGAAATATCCAACCATTCTTGACTTGTCATTATGCCAGGCAATAATAACAGGTGTTGTCACTTCAACTTCCTCATTATGGCCTACTTTTCTTAGTACACCAAGTTGGATTAACTCTTGGATATGTTTTTCCAAGGCTTCTCTAGCTCTGGGACTGGCTGGATAAGCTGGTCTTCCAAGTACTGGAGGATATGGCCTGTCAATATTAAGAGTAATATCAACTTCATGTCCCCTTATAGCACCTAATGGTTCATTATCAAAGGCAAATGCACTATTGTATGTGTATAACACATTAATAAGTTCATTAATCATTTTTGGTGACAATGATGCATTAATTTGTGCTTCAACAAGTTGATTAGACACAAATTCATCTTTATAGGTATCCTTGACAGAAGATACCACAGATATTTGTTTTGGCATATTGGAAAAAACAAATTTTTGTCTTTTGTTATCTCCAATTGTGAAATATCTGTCTTTATGGTTATTTATGTAAATACCATAAATATTCAAGTAATCATTCCCAAGAATGATGTGCTGCGATGTGCAATTATCCATTACCACAATCTCAGTTTTCATCCTCACACTTCCTGCTGGGTGTGGAAATACAATATTAGTGTCTAATATACCCAAGGGGTACATATTGTTACTGGCACTACTAAATTGCACACCTTCTATTGGTGATAGATGGTTTTTCCATTCATGAAGTATAATTTGGAGATAATCTTTGCCCACACAAAAGTGCAAAATGCCCCTGTATCCAAATTTACTTTGGCTTCAATATCACTCATCAAAACTGATGTGATACAGGATGCTCCAGCAGTGTAACCTTTTCCTCAAGCAGGTTTTGTTTTACGCATTCTGGCATCCTGGATATTTATCAGGTTGCAGCAATCCTCACTGTACTGTGGCAAGTGGGTATGGACTTCTGTGACCTCAAAGAAAGCTGTAATGTTTTCAATGGGATAGTCCTCCACTGGTGTATCCTCAGAGACTTCAGAATCTTGATCAGAATCCTCTTTCTCTTCAGTGCCCTGAATTCCTTCAATGACTTGAACTTCATTTATTTTTGTCTTTTTAATGCAAGTGTTTGCTAAATGTGAAGTACTTCCACATTTATGACACTTCAAGACAGTTCTTTCTGGTCTTTTATCCTCTCTGGGAATCTTTGGGACCATCTTGGATTCCATAGGGATTCTAGTCCAAGTTTTACCAATTCTGGTTCTGGTAATGATATCTTCCATTGAATTAATGTAGTCTTCTGTTGAACAGGGTTCTACACATCTGCTTTTGATAGCAAGTTCCAGTTTTCCTCCACACTTTTGTAATATCTTCATATTAATCATAGTGTCAGACATATCTGGGTGTAAAGCAGATAATCTGTCTTTTTTCTTGAAGAACCAAGTAAGTGGTTTATCTTTCTCTGAGTTAAAAATGGCACTTTCAAAAGCATTTTCCATTTTAAACCTCCCAGAATTGTTGGCCTATTTGGTAATCACTTCAGATTTCCACCAAGACCAATCATGTTTTCCATGATCCATTCTCATTTTGCAATACAATTTCTTTGCAGTTCTGGTAAACAGAGAGTGTAATTTCCCCACTATGATTTCATCAGGTATATTAAAGTCTTCCTGTAACATATCAATAGTCCTGATGAACTCAATATGGTTGTATTCTCCTTCACCAGAGAATGTTGGCCATTCTTCTAATTTGGGAATATCTTTAACAGAGACAAAATTTTCTCCTAAAAGTGGGGTAAAACTTCCTTTACACTGCAAAAATTAACTGTTTTACCATGCAGTATATTGGTTATTTTGCACGGTATTAACTGTTTTACCATGAGGTATATTGGTTATTTTTCACAGTATAACAGATAGCAGTTAGCTTGTGCATCCTCACCACACCTACACACAGTGCCCTCCAGTCAACCTCTGAGCTTCTCAAGGAAGTACTTCTTCATATCAATTTAGAAATACTTTGTTGACATTTGTCATTATTTTAGCATGGTATGAGAAATTTGTATAAATGAGTTGATTTTTGTAATTAATAGAAAGTTTTTCTTCAGTCAAAGGTGTAGAATGTTGTAACAACCATCCATCAGGGGTAAGGGTATTCATTCATACACCCACTCAAACACCCCAAATCAGCAAATCCAGTATCTGCATCAGCATTCAGTTTCAGCAATCTTCATTCTGAAACATGCATACAGCTTGGTACATCCATACAGCCTGTCAACACCTGTACAGGTTGGATTCACCCAATACAGTTTCAATACACCAATATGGAACTGTATGATCACTCAAATACACCACACCTCTTGTACAGGTTCTGTAAAGCTGTACAGGACCTGTATTGGCCAGACTCAATTCAATCATCAATTATTCTCATGAAAATTCTTCCTCTGGATCAGGGCTGGTGATTCTCACATATACCAGCCCCTCTTTCTCCCCCCTGGGGACTTTTCCCCAGTTAATTAATTTAGTTTATTTATTATTTTATAGTTATTCTTATCCTTATAATTGGGTATTATAATTATTTAATTTCAAGTTAGTCTTTGCGTGTACAGTATGAGTTGGGTGGCCATATCCTTATTAACCCTTCTCTTTCCATTCTGACAGGTTGAGTCAGTGGACTTGGACTTGTTTGTGGTTGGCTCTTCTATTTCTTACTCTTATTTCTTGTTGCTGCTTTTCTTATATTTATTCTTTAGCAATTTATCTTAACACTCTTCAGTGTTTTCCTTCTTACCTTATCTTTGAGCCCTCCATAAGTGAGTCCCAGTTTACTGAGTTCCAGGCCCTCTTCACTTTGAAGAGCCCCTGTGACAAATGTCTTGGCATATGTGGTTCATAATTCTTATGAACTTGTTCTACATTTGCAATGATTTCATCCTTTAACTTCTGCCTTTCACTGTCACTTTTTGCTAGATGTGTAGCAAACTGATTGGTATTTTAAACTATCTTCAAGACATGGTCTTGTAGAGTTTTAATTTTATCATTCATTATAAAAATAGAAAGATCTTCCATTTCATCATTCTGAATATGACATGTACTCTCAATTCTGCTACAAGCATTGATAATTGAATAAATTTTGACATTTGTCAATTCATACCATTCAGTACATTTCTTATCATGTTTTTTCAATTCATTAATTTCTAATGCTATTTTAGTTAACTTTGAATAAAGTTTACCAATTTCTACATTAATAACTCTTTGTACATGATCTATTTGCGTGGAAAAGTCCTGTTCATCCTTTCCTGCTCCTTGGCTGTGAATTCCATGAGAGTTCTGGCCATGTTGAACACACTGTCCACTGCTGAAGGCTCCAATTTGGGGATCCTGTACCCCTGTGGGTAAGGTCTGTGCCAATTGGCTTTGCCTTTGCCCTTGCCTTGATGGTTCTCGGGACCTCTCTGCTTCTTCTGAGGTCCTTTGGGCTTGTCTTTGGACACTTCTGGAGCTGGTTTGGAGCTGGTAGACGCCACTGGGGCCTCTGTCTCCAAAGCTGGAGTCATTTCCAGTTCCTTCTTCTGGTATATGGATAAACGACTTTGGTTCTTCAACCAATTCTTTATCTTTTTGACCTTGTCTTTGCAAGACAGGGGGCTCCATCCTCCTAAGAGTTCTATGGTCTTCTCCTGACCCAGAAAGCTCTTGATGTGTAAGTAGGAGTTCATGGCCCCCTGCCAAAGGCTTGGGCATATTTCCCATTCCTCTTCTTTGGCTGCTCTGAACCAATTTTTGTACTGGCATTGATATATTTCTATTGCTGCCACTTGAAAATGGTTCAGCCCTGGAAATATTGTCATGAATCAGTTCAGGCTCAGAATTCATGTCAAAATCTGTTGGTACAGACCTTGGGGAATGGGTGGCAACTCTGGCATCCTCCAAATGTGTCTTTCTTGTGGAAGATTTGGAACTTATGGATTTGGTCTTGCCTCGTCCTTGTCCACATCCATCTGGTTGGACTGAATAGTTGCTTCCATTTCTGGTATGTACCATTTTCACATCAATTTAAAGATAAAAGGTGAAAATAAAAGATAAAATACACACCTTTTGGTGGTAATTTAGTATTTTCTGAGTTGAATAAGGTGCCTCTTTTAGCAATTTGCACCTCAATACTGTCTTCAGATTCTGGACTAGTGATGTATCTTTTACTGAGTCTGTTGCCAGCTGCACAGTATTTGATTAAAGACACTTAAAGAAAAAATATGATAAAAGAAATTATTTTTTTATGATTTAAGATATTTTTGAAAGATTTTTTATAAGTTTTATATTTTTTAATATTAAAAAAATTATTCTTTTTAAAGAAAAAAAATCAAAATTCAAGATTTTGAATGAAAATTGATTCAGAGTAACTCAAAGAATAATTTTATAAGTTTTTGGATGTGAAAAGCCACGTGTAAAAACAGTATAAAATTAAACCAAATTCCTCAATGAAAAAGATTTCCAAAACAATTTCAAAAATAAGAATTATTTTAACTTTAAAATGAAAGAAAAACATTTATTAAATTAATATATTTTAGAACTTAAAAATATATTAATTAAGGGTACAAGGTTCAAAAAACATGGCCAGGCCCCCAAATGTAAGATGTGTCTATGAAACTGATGATAATATTACTATTAATCAACAGTACTATTACTGTTCTTATGAAATATAATAACAAAATTTTATTATAACCACAATTAAATAATTAAATAATTATTTCTTTCACGTGTTAAACACTACTAGTGATTTTAACAGTGAGCAAGTAACTGTCTACAAGAATCAATTACAAGAAGGTTTTAATAATAAAACTTCTTTTATTAAAATAATAAAATTATTTTAATATATAATTATCTTTTGCAAGAATAATTATAATGATAATTCTTGAAGAAAACTAATTTTAGAGAAAAACTTTGAGAATTAAAAATAAATCACTCACCAATATTCCAAAGAACTTATTAAAAGATAAGATAGAGATATTTGACGTGGAATTGTGGATTTTAAGGATCAAAATGGATTTATAGCAGTATTACAACCATATATAGTTGGATTCTATGATTTCACGTCTTTCTGATTGATTCTGAAAGATTTGAAACACTTAAGAATAGCTATAACTAATACTTAGTTGTTGGTAATAATGATTTAAATGATAATAAGATGATGATGTGGAGAAAACAGCAAGAGGAGGCCTATTTTAAGTCAACAACAGCTCACAGAGGCGTGCCATGGGGCAGACTGAAAAGCCAGTGAGTGAGAACACAATAAACCTCTTTGGAGTCTTGATTGCATCATCTGTTGTCACGTAAGATTATCATAATTACTTAATTGATGCTTTTATGTGACTACCAACCCCAATATGGTTAAGAATAAAAGGAGTAACATCTGTAAATCTTCTTTTATTCCAAAATAATCATTTATTTCTAAAAGTTATCAATGTTATTGGCAATTTCTACACAGGTTGTAATTACTGTGAATTTTTGAAGATTCAGTGTTTCATGTAGAATAGTCAAAAATGGACTGTAAGTAAAACTTTCAATTTTACTAGTAAAGCTGTAGTTATTTTTGGTGGTACCATGGATAATACAGGTCTTCATTAGTCCTGAAAGTTTTATAAAGATTAATTAAGAATTGTATTTTTAATGAATTTTTGAAGTTTTTGCCTCATTTCTATGCAGAATTGCAAATATCAGTGTTTCACTGGTTGCCATGAGGTAAATCAATGGATACAGGTCCAAAAAGGGTTTTAATTACTCTTTTGGGGTTTATCCATGGAAAATCATTAAGAATTGACATGGTTACAGGAGTCTAAGTAACGTTTTACCTCCTTGGCACGTCAAAATAGCAGGTTATTTGCTATTTTCTTAAGATTTACAGTAGTTGTACCATGGTAACCAAGTTCCCAAAAGGTTTTAGTTTACCAATGAGGCCAAGATCAACCATGGATCCAAGCTTTGGAGCTGTCCACGCCTCTGAGGCCTCAGAAGCTGGGTACCCTGGCTCTCTTTGATGTCTTTTGTCCCCCTTGCTTATTTTTCACGTCAAAATAGAAAATTAAGCTTAAAGTGAGATATCCACTATTGGTGTACCAAAGGTCCATGTAAGAATACCATAATATTAAGTGCCAAAAACATGCATAACACTATTCTTAGTGTATATGTAACATGGGATTTCTCACATTCCCATTATTTTGGTGTAAAATTAAGAAAAACAAAAATTTTCACGGATCTTTTATGTGGTATTGACGATGTGGTATTGAAGTATTTTCCATTTTACCACCTCAAAGAGTTAATTTGAGCTTATTCACTCTATGGAGCTACCCTAGGTGAGTTTTTGTGTAGAATCCAAATCTGGCCTTAAATCCATGGATTTACTTTCTCAATAAAAAGTTATTCATCTTTTCTGAAATTAAAAAATGATGAATTTTGGATATATGCGTGACTTATGAGTTATGCATAATTCAAAATTTATTTTTAAGATAATTGTGGCCTATTTGGGTATGTAAAATGTACCTCAAGGCTCACAATTATGGAAGTTCTTAATAGATATAGTTTCCATCTACAGTAGCTTTAGCAAATAAGGTTTTTGGAATGAATGGAAGATAATTCCTCAGGTATAGGTTGGAAATTTTTTCAGGTGGGAGAATAATCTCAATGGATTCTGGGTAGTCTTAAATAAAGATGGGATTATAGAAAGGAAATGAATTTTTGAAGAATTACATGGAAGTAAATAGTGGATACCATTTCAATTGGTATATTTTTTTGAATGTGGAAGGGAGAAGGGAGGTTTAAAATTGAAAGAGATAATTAGCCATTAATTGGTTATGGAAGGCTCTATTAAGTATATAAGCCATGGGACTGAGGAGCAAGATTCAATTCAATCCTGTGTATGTGGAAATGAATATGTCTTTTCTAAAAGATAAAATTTGGCCATAATTTTTATCAAATATAATGATAAATGTTTCAGAAATGAAGCTTCACTTACAATAATTTATCTCAGCCACCACTCTCTCTTTCAAATATTTCTTTAATATTTAAGCTTTTTCAAATATCATCAACACTATTTTCTAATGTAAAAATCAAACTTCAAGATTCTATGAAAAGAATTTGGGCTGATAAGTTCACAAATCAAAACAATCAGGTAAAATATAATATCTACAAACACTGGGAATTTACTCCATATTTAAGCTGTGGATGTGTATGAATATTTGAGTAAAATTAAGTCTTTTTCCTTCTTTGAAAAGAATTTTTTCAGATTCATTAAAATAAAGCCACAATATAGTAAAGATTTATCTAAAAATAAGTTTCAAGAGATATCTGAGGCTACAAGGGAATCTTTCAAAGAATGATTACTTCAGACTAATCAAGAAAAGGAATTAGAAAAACTAATGAAAGAAGGGCCTTTTGAAGCAATATCTCCAGGGAAAAAATTCCAAAAATAATCGAAAATAAATTTATGAAATGGGTGAAAAATTTAAAATCATAGAGAATTCCATAATCCTATTTTTGGGGTGATTCAAAGCTTTAAGACTGTTGCAATTTTTTTGATATAATTCAAATGTTTCAAATTATCAAAAATAGTATTTGAAACAACTCATTTATTCTTTTAAATTTTGATGAGCTAATCCTAAAACAAAATATTTTTAGATGAAGAAGAAAGAAGAGGAAGGCATATCTTATTTTATTAATTCAAATTTTCCTCAAAAGATTAAGAATATTTTTTGAAAAGTAAGATATTTTCAATAGGAAATCTTATTATATAATAATAGTATCCTGTTTCAATCCAAAAAGGGTGTTATTTTGATATTTTGATACAGTTTTATCCCTTTTAACAAGTTTCTTTGTATTACTAAGGAACTTCAAGCGCTTGAAATATGCCATAACATACTTGATAGTTCCCTCACTAAGTAACCCAATATATTTTTCAATAAGATATTAAATTATAATGCTACTGTTATTTATTATCTTACTAGGAAAAATGATAATTAATTATAAATACATTCACTCCAAAACTGTTCAAAAAATGTATTTATGATAAATTTCACTTTTAGTTTAAGCTTATGGGTAAAAGAGTATTGCTTCAATTGTGGAAAACTAATAAATTCATTCTTATGTTAATAAAACAAAATTTTGGGAATAAAAATGAATAATGTTTTCTGCTTGTAATTGAAATTTTGACTTCATATGTGACCTTTTAGGTCTCTCAAAGTACCTCTCAGGCTCACACAAGAAATGAATATATAATTTATTGGTTAAATTCGAGTTATATCAAAACAATTCAAATATTATACAAATAATAACCTTTAAATACCTCAATGGATCATATTTCCTTGCATCTTAGGCCATCATTAAATTTATACCCAAGATGATAATTTTGAAGAAATTTAGAATTTCCCATTTATTTTTTCCAACACCAATGAAAAATAATTATGGAGGATAGGGATTTATTCTTAGATATATTTACAAGATAGATTTCTTAAATATCTGAGAGTATTATTTTGATTTGTATTAAATGATTATTTTGTGGAAATATTACAAAATTCAATTTTTTTATAGTTAAATACTGAATGTCCAGAATTGTAATTTTGATTTTCAAATCCACATCTCTTAAAAATAATACTTATTTATTAACATAAATATTTTAAGCTTTAAATACAAAATGTGCTCAATATATATGTTTCTTCGTGATTCAAATTGAATTCTAGCAACAAAAATATTAATCATATTGTGTAAGCTTAATATTAAGTTTGTGAGAATTCAGAAATAAATAAAAAATAATATTTCATTTTTGAAAATTTTTAATTATTAAAGCTTATCAGCTTATAGATATCATTCAGGAGCTTATAGTTATGATTACACAGAAATTAAAAGTTAGATGTTAAATTTGCATGATCACAGATATTCAAAATCAGAAGAAATGAAATAATTCTAATTAAGTAAAAAGCTATGAGACTTAAGAATTATGTTTTCATTTGATAAAATATTCATTATTTTTATTACATTTTTCCTTGTATAGGACTCCTTCATTTGAAATAGCTTCATGAATAATTTTGTGTAAGTTCATTTTGAAAATTTTGGATGCACCTGTAGGCCCATACCATACTTGGATTGACAAATGTTTTTAAAAATGGGTATTAATTGATTCATTTTCAGGAAATAAAGACACAATTTAAAATCTTATTTTCCCTATTATTATAAACTGACACATCTATCAAATGAAACAAAACTTCAAATTAAAGCTTATCTATTCTAAGAACTACCCTGAATTAAGCTTTCTTTTTAGTATATAGAAATATAGATTCATGTGAATTAGAGGTGTAAACACTTATTTTTTTAGGATTCCTGTTCTGGAAAGAATACTCATGGGAATATTGGAAAGGAGAATTTTTTACTTATATATTTGTAATAAGATGAAATTGATTTATCAACAAGCAGTTAGGGAAAATAGGTGGAATGAACAAGTGAGAGTAAGCTTCTAGCTGTTATCAGCTGAGGATTTTGATTAAAAGAATAAGATCTTTTTGGTGGTGGTAGAAATAGGATGAAGTTTTCAGTAAAAATAAAGAGTCTAGACTAAGACTACTTAAAAAAATGGTGATGATAGAGATAAGTACTGTGAGATAGGCTGACTCACTTATTCAGGTAAGCTGAGATTAGTGAAAAAATATTTATATGATGTTTGAACGCCACTTTCAAATAATATATGTTGTAATGGAAATCACAAGTGTCCCAGCCAGCCCCATTTGTATTATATTTATATTCCTTAAGCTTACTATGGTTTTTGGGCTGGAGTATTTGTAAGCTATCTAAATATACCCATAATAGTCTTTTTAGAACTACTTATATCTTTATCAATATATTAAATTGATTTACTATCTTTCAAAATGACTTCAATGAAGACACTCAGATTATGTATCATATTTTGGAGCTAATCATTTTTGAAGACTAAGTTCACAAACCAAAATGTTTTTGAAAGATCCTCTTTAATTTGAATATTTATTTCCTTTTACAAAATGAACTATTCACCCATCATTTCAAGCCTATATTTAAGTATGAGAATGGTTGTTGAGGATTTTAATGGTAAAATTTTGAATAAGGTAATAATCAAAATTGAGAAAAATGATCAAGAAGTGTTGCATTATTCAACTATTAAAAAAAACTCAAAAAATGAAATAAAGCTCTGGTTTTCTGTATTGGGTAAAGCTTCTTTCCAAATGTATTTGTCTTTCTCATTCATGAAAAACTGTACTCTAAATGGGAGCTGAGTGAGATATTTTTGGAATTCTTCTAAAGATCTTGACTTTTAAAAAACATATTATTAGTCTTTCAATAGATCTTTAATAGTCAAAATGAAAATTCAAATACCACTTGAAAAGTTCACTTGCTAGGTCACTTAACCCTTATCTCATAAAATTATAATTTAAAAAGACAATTTATTTGAATGATGTCCAATATTTTCATCAACCAAAAGATAAAGATTTGAATTTGATCCTTAGAGCTAATTTCAGGTACCCAAATGAGAAAAATTTAAATTTAATATTAAGACCATTTATCAGTTGTTTCATATTATCTTATTAGTAATAATATTTGAAATGATTTTGTTTTTGAAAAAATATAAGAGAATTGAGAAAAAGGAAAACTCAGACCTTCTCTTAGAAAAATTAGGCAAAAAGAAAATTTATGAAAGATTCTTTGAAAGAATATATTTTTGAAAAGAGAGTGTATAAGAATTATTATAGCTTCTATTTTAATTTTTTCAAAAAAAGGGTATTTATCCCTTGGATTCACCTTCAAATTTTACCTTGGTTCATCTCTGTGTGAATTTTCTACAACTTGACTCCAAATGAGTCTATATTGACTTCTGAATAAGTTCAGCATGAATATCTGAAATTAAGAAATATTGAGCCCAATATGAGCCCTTTGTGGTGTTAACCCATTTTTGGAATATTAAATATTAGATGTGGTGTGTAGCCTAGAAGCTATGAGATGGCGTATTTTCATGTTATTTTTCAGAAGGTGTGCATGTATTAAATAACTGATTTTTAATTCAAAGATTAGTATTAAATATCCACAGTAATGGAATGTAAGTTATCAATTTAATTACATATATAAATCTTAGTCTTATAAGTTTTGAATTAAATAGGCAAAAAATCATTGGAAAAATTAATTTTGGAGGTGTAAAAGGAAAAATGGCTTAAAACATGACAGATTGCTTAGAAATAATTGACTCTGTGTGTGTAATGAAGAAGCCTATGAATGATTCCATTAGTTTGAGAATAGATATTATTGACATATTCTGTGACATAATTTATGGTCAGGTTTAACTACTTCAAATTAGATAAGACTCCCCTTAATTGAAGGGTCTTGTAAGGTTTGTCTATGAAACTCTTGATAATAGAAGCAAATATCAAGAGTACTATGACTGTCCTCAGTAGAAAATATAATATAATAAAGTATTACAACCACAAATGTATATAATTATGAAAAATCATTATATATAAATATAATATGATTAAACATTATTAAATAATATAATAATAAAAAATATTGATAATTATAATAAATTATAATTATTCTATTATTAGTATAAGTCACTGACAATTATAATGATAAGAAATATAAAAGCTCCTAATGAGACAATTATATCTAGAAAATATTAATATTTATCCACTTATAAATAATATGAATAGTATTTTAAAAGGAAATTATCACACGCACTGTGCAGAGATAGTTTCTATAGAAAAATTCTATAAAAAAAACTAATTATAGATAAAAAATATAGAATCTTTAGAGAAAACGTACTTATAATATTAATTTAATACAACAAGTCAAACAACAACAGTTATTATACTAAATAATGATTATAAGATAAAAACATGCCCAAAATCAATATTTCAAAAGATAAAAAACTTTTTATGATAAAAAATAGGATTAAAGATGTCTTAAGAGGAATTTGTGGATTTTAAAAGATATTTTAAGACAACAATCTTATAAAATAAAATATATTATTGGTTATTACAACAATAATCTAATTTCTATGATTTCAATTCTTTAATTTAAGATTTATAAAGAATAAAATAATTAAGAAATACCTTAATAATAAGATTATATATATAATAAAACGTTACCTGTTTAAATGTCTAATATAATTGAATTGAATGATGATTATTGACAAAAACAGTGATCAAAAGGCTTCTTTTATGCCTTCAGAGCACCTCTCATGATTCATAATGGATATAGAGGGCGTTCTCAGGTCAAAACTGAAAAACCATGCTTAAAAATAAGCTTCTTAACTCAAGGTCACTTATTTTTAATTCCAATTTAAAGTTACCAGTGTTATTCTTAACTCCAAGTGAATTTAATCCTCTTTTGGTTTAACTATTTTAAGTTTAAAGATAAGATAAGCTTATTTATATTAAATTTCATCACATGAACAACTTAAAAAGAAACTTTCAAGTCAAAATCTCTCAAAATGAATTTTTAATTAATTTTTAAAACAGACTTAATTTCTTTTAAGAATAACTAAAAAGGCTAATTTCAAGGCTAATGAGCAACTAAAACTGTTTCAGAAAGATATTTAAAACTTTATATTTACACCGATAATATTAATTTGTAAGCTGTGTAAAGGTTTCAAGCAAATCCATTAAGAATTGGATTTTTAATGAATTTTTGAAGTTACTGCTATTTTTACATGTAAAATAGCAATACACACCAAAACTTAACTTTTGATAATGTTTGGAAGCTTATGACTTTGAATTTTTTAGTTTAAGAAAACTTTTTAAGCTTAATCAAGCTTTTACAGTTCTTAAAACCTTAATTTCAGGCTTGCATATTGGGATTTACCCTTTGGCAGCTTGAAATTCCTGTCCAAATTGGCATAAAACCAGTTTGAACCTTAAGGTTGGATCAAAGTCTAATCTTAAAGTTTAAATAAGGTTCAAAATCCTCCAATACAGGTGTACAACCTTAATTGAGTCCTTGCAGATCCCCAAAGCTGGGTACCCCAGCTCTATTTGATCTTTTACCTTTGTCCCACCTTTTGCGTGGATTTTGCCCTTTTATTTATTTAAAGACATACTATGGCCTTAAACCCTTTTAAATTGAGCTCATGCAGGATTTACATTCTGTATGGAAAATCCTTAGCTAATTCAGTAAATATACACAACACCTTAATTTTAACTAAAGTTTGGGAAGTTTGCATAAAACTTATGTAACTTTAAATTTAAGCTTATTCAAGCTTAAATTTAACAATTTTAAAAAAATGTTAAAAAAGCTAAATTAGTACTGTGAGATTCTTAAATCTTCTAATAACATAAGAAATAGCCATTTTTTGGTATAACACCCTATTACTCTACCCTAGGTTATTTTTGGTGTAGAATCCAAAAATTACATAATAATTATAACCTTGTTTATACAAAATAAAGCTATACTTCTTTTTTGTTATTTTTTGTTTTAAAATCAATTGATATAACTTTTCAAGACTAAATCAACTGTGTATAAAGTTATTTGTGGCCTTATGGGTATGTAATACATATCTCACAGGCTTACAGGTCTATAAGCACATTATAACATATTTTGAGGAATCAAAACCAGATTTTACTATTGAAAAATCCGATTTTTAGGGATGAAATGGTTGAAAATAGAAGTATAAATTTCAATAGGAGCAAAATCATGTTTTGGTGGAATTTGGCTTCACCAATGATATAATAAAAAGGGTTTAACCACTTTTAGATGAGCTAATTTATTATTTTTTGAAGCAAAATGCTGAAACTCTTTACTTGTTAAGAAAAATATCCAGAAGAACTCTGAGGAATAACTTAAAGGCAAATTGAGTCTCTTGAAAGTTTTATATAAAAATTTGAAATTAAGGAAGTGTTCAAATTATTTCTTGGTTAATTGAGAGATCATTTAAAGTTCAAAAATCACTTTAGTTACAAGTAAAATGCTGATATATCAGCAAGGAATAGCTGTAAAAATGGAGTGAGATATTGGAAATTGAATCAATTAAAAAAGATAATTAAGTGAATGAATTTAAATCAAAATAAATCAACAAAAATAGCGAAAGAAAGTGCTTGAGGTCTATGTATAAGGTAGAGGCTTACATGATGTCAGGCTCACATGCAACTTTTTATTCTGATCATAAGAATGGTTATGGTTTTTCCTGAGCTCTTAAGGAGGTCAAAGGTATTACCCAAGGATCCTATTAGCACAAGATTAATTAAGAATACCTAAAATAATGAATAATAATGGCTAATTAATTCTCATTCTTTGAAAATAAAAAAAAAACATTAAATTTGAGAAATTAATAAGAGCTTCTCTTAAAATCTCAATCAAAAAACTTTAGAAAGCCTATTCATAAATTCAACTAATATTTTGGTAAATTCATGTAAGAAATAGTGTGTTTTTTCCTCAAAATTCCATTTTCTTATTTTGAAAAGAATTAGGATTTGAAATAATACCAAATTAAAATTCATATTTTATTCTCAAACTTGATTGTCCAAAAAGTCCAAGATAGCAATATTATGGATGTTGAAGAAAAAATTGAAATGAGATTCCACTTTTGGAGTCTTGAATTTTTCTTCAGATTGAAGTATTTATTTCAATAATATAAGAAAGAAAACTTACTTTTTAGTGGTAATTCCTGGTATCAAAATCCATGGCCTAATGTGTATCCTTTTATTTTCTAATCAAAAACAACTAAAAATTAGGTCATGGATATTTGTACCAAAATATTTCACTACAAACTACAATTTTTGTATTTCTTCCTCAAATAAATGAGTTTAATTTTGAATAGCTTCTTTATTCCACAAATGTAATTCAATTTTGGAAATTTTGTTAAGGAGCTTTCAAATTTGAGAAAAAATGTCCAAATTTTTGGTTTTCGCAAAGTAATAAATATGAAAAGGATATTGTGGCTTGGGAGGTTCCTTGAGATGGGTAAAAAAATATTCAAAATGGTAAAAATTTAAATTTATGAATAATAAGGTGTAAAAATATTTATGTGTATTTAACAAATTTCCATTAGAAAAATAGCGGGATAAGTATCTCAAAAGCTTCATTATAGAGAAAATATTAACAATGTATAAATAATCCAAATCCAGTCAGTAAATTAGAGGAAAAAGTCTAGATTTTCATAGATGAATTGGAGTATATAAGTCTTAATATTCAAATCTACATTATTTTGGTCCAGAATATAAACCCATGTTCTCATGTTGGAAAGCTCTTAAGTTAAGTAAGATCTTTCCCACACCATATAATACAGTGAAAGTATAGTCTTAAGGGTATATAACATACTTCATATACCTAATACTTAAATTTATTAAATCTAAATTTGATATTTCATTTTAATTTATGATTATAATGAGCATTTGATGTAATTTTTCACCTTGTGAATCTTTCTTAGGCTTATTCAAATCAAATTCACAAAACTACCTGAATAATTCATTAAAATTGGGAAAATTATCTTAAAGAACTTACCAAGCTCATGAGAAATCCTGAATAAAAAGCTTGTGAATATACTTATGTTCTTCTAGAAAGAATTTTCATAACTCATTAAATTAAATTTCAAGATTAAATTATTTGAGGGATGTCATTTATTTCCTCTTTTCAAAATTAGGATATAATAAATTCAATTAAATATAGGTAATTTGAAAATTGGATTATAATCTACATACCCCTTTGAATTTTTATGAATAGTTGATGGTATGAAAAGTGATTTCTACAAGAATAATAGTTAATTGAAAAAACATACTCTCCATTACTTATACATTGAGATATTTGTCCTGAAGAAACTAAAAGGTCTAGGGATTATTATTAGAAAATATTTGTGAAATAAAGATAGAATTCATTCCCAATTCTATATTTAAGCAATAAATATAAGACAATTGAAGATAATAATGCAGAGTGTGTACATAGATGTTGGTATTAAGCTGAAGTGAAAACTCAAACAAATAAAATATAAATAAGAACAGAAAAGCCTTTTGGAAATTATTGATAAATATGTAGACAACATTTCAGAAAAAAAGCAATATATATTTAGTCTTTTCACTTCAAGAGGAGATGCTACCATATTGAGCTTTTTGATAAGCATTTACACTGATTCTTAGCCTTTTTCTATACCTTGAGAGGATATATGTAACACATGCATGTATGATAACAATGTATGAGATTATTGATAAACTGCCAATATTTCCTTTGACTTATGCTGTTATACGTATTAAGGAAATACCTTTCATGAGATATTGATTAAAATAAAGGAATATCAAACATAATTGAGGACTTTCTAGAAAAACTGGAGGATAATTCATGAGATAATTTGTCTTGGGGAATCCAAAAGGTTGGAAATTTACTGCTAAATGAGAAAATTTTACAATCCTGGTCAATTAATATCAGGAGCCTATTATAGATCTTTAACAAAACTAGTCAACAAATTCTCACTTAAAAGTCCTTTCAACTCTGTTTTTTCAATTAAAAATATTGTAATTGTACGATGGACCAGCTCTCCTGGTTGATGAAACGGTAATCCTTTGATTAAATGTCTCTTCCATAAAATTCTTTACTGATAAATTGAATTTTCTGAAAGCAACAACCACAGTGAAATAGAGAATTTTATAGCTTCTATTCAGCGAAGCTGAGCTCATTATATTAATCTGAAATAAGATCCCTTACACAACTAAAAATCCAAAGGATTTAGATAAAAAAATTCCCCCTTTATATTTATGATAATTCTTTTTTCTGATTATTTCCTTGATTTTGAATCAGGAGTGCTTCATAGTTAGCTATATTCCTTAATTGAATTAAGTATTTAAAAATTAAAATAACTTAATTTATGAAATCAAAATTAATTAAAAATTGAATCACAATTCATAAAATGGTGAAATTTTACTTTGCTGGATTCTATTCCTTGGAATATCCTTGGATTATTTTTTGAAGTAATGGAAATTTGAATGTCTATTAAAACATGGTGATTTAGTCAATTTTTTTTATTAATTTTCCATTTTTGGTAGATTTTTGAGGCTTAATCAAAAGAAAGATATTTATTTTTCCAATTTGAAGCTTTTTTTTATAAAAATAGAGTGCAATTATATTCTTTAATTATTAAATAAATATGAAATATTTTTTCAATTTATATTGATATCATATAATGAACAAAAGGAAAATTCTCTAGATATATATGATATTAAAAGGAATGATTAAAAGCTAGTAGATGAAGCATATTGAAACCCAATTTCAACAAAAGTGGTGTGATTTTATAGGGAGACTGTGTATTTTTACCTTTCTCTTAACAAATTGAAATCTAAAACTGTGTTTAAATAACAAAAAATATATATTTCTCACATAATTATCTTTTATTATGAGATTCATTTACTCCTCCAAGAATTCCCCAAGGATGGGTCTTTAAAAGAATATAGGTTACTAGAAGAATAGGAAAATTCCTCTATTTATCCACCCAATTCTTAGAGCAAACAACGTTAATGAATAATCAATTCTAAAATCTCTCAGGATAATATACAAATATGATCTGAAACTAATCAAAAGAAAAATTCATTACATTTATTGGTCAGATATTGTGTAAATATAAGATGTGTCTATGAAATGGTTGATAATATTACTATTAATCAACAATACTATGCCTTTTCTTATGGAATATAATAATAAAATTATCATAACCACATTTAAATAATAAATTAATTAATTATTTCTTTTATTGTTATACACTGCTAGTGATTGTAACAGTAAGCAGTAATTGTCTACAAGAATCAATTACAAAAATTATTAAATAATAAAACTTCTTTATTAAAATAATTAAATTACTTTAATATCTAATTATATTTTACAAGAATAATTATAAATATAATTCTTGAATAAACAAATTCTAGAGAAAAACTTTAAGAATTAATTATAAACCACTCACTAATACTAAATAAACCTTGGAAAGAATATGGTAGAGAGATTTGCCAGATAAATTGTAGATTTAAGGGATCAAAATTGATCCATAGAAATAGTAAAACAATATATAGTTTATTTACAGGATTTGAAGTCTTTCTTATTGATTCTGCAAGAATAAAGCACTTAAGAAAGGTTTTAACTAATACTTACTTGTTGGTAACAAAGATATAATTGGACAATAAGATGATTTGAAAAAAACAGCAAGAGGAAGCCTCTTTTAAGTCAACAACAGCTCAAAGTGGCATTCAATGAAGAAAGCTTAAGATAATTTAGTGAGAAAACAATAATCCTTTCTGGGTTATTGATTGAATCATCTGTTGTCACATAAGATTATCATAATTACTCAATTAAGCCTTTCACATGACTACCAACCCATTTATGGTTAGGAATGAATGGAGTAACAACTTTAAATATTCTTTTATTTCAAAATAAACATTAATTACTCAAATTTATCAATTTGATTGGAAATTTCATCACAGGTTGTATTTTCTGTGATTTTTTGAAGATTCAGTGTTTTGCATGGAATCATCAAAAATGGTCTGTAAGTAAAACTTTTAATTTTACTTATGAAACTATAATTATTTTTGGTTTCTCTATTTATAAGATAATTCTCCATTAGTACTGAAATTGTAAGAAATATTTATCAATAATTGTATTTTTAATGAATCTTTGAGTTTTTCACCTCATTTCCATGTAGAATTGCAAATAGCACAGTATGGCAGGTTGCTATGAGGTCAATCAATGCATACTAGTTGAAGAAGGGTTTTTATTAATCTTTTAAGGTTTATCCATGAAAAATCATTAAGAATTGACATGGTTACAGGGGTCTAAGTTGCTCTTTACCTCTTTCTCACATCAAAATAGCCACTTATTTGCAATTTTCTTATGATTTAATGAGAGTTGAAATTGGTAACCATATTCCCAAAAGTTTTTAGTATACTATTTAGGCCATTATAAGCCATGGATCCAAGCTTTAGAGCTATCCACACCTCAGAGGCCTCAGAAGTTGGGTGCTCTGGCTCTCTTTGATGTCTTTTGTCCCCCTTAGCTATTTTCACGTCAAAAATAGAAATTCAGGCTTCAAGACTGATATCTACTATGGGTGCATCAAAACTGTATGTAAGAATACCATAATATTAAGTGCCACAAACATTCATAACACTATTCTTAGGGTATATGTAACATGGGATTTCTCACATTCCCATTATTTTGGCATGAAATTGAGAAAAACAAATTTTTTTACAATTCTTTTATGTGGTATTGATTATCTGGTATTGAATTATTTTCCATATTACCACCTCATAGAGTTCATTCAAGCTTATTCACTCTATGGAGCTACCCTGGGTGAAGCTTTGTGTAGAATCCAAATCTGGCCTTAAATCCATGGATTTACTTACTCAAAAAAAGTTATTGATCTTTTCTGAAATCAAAAATGATGAATTTTGAATATATGCATGACTTATGGGTTATGCATAGTTCAGAATTTTTAAAGATAATTGTGGCCTATTTTGGTATGTAAGATATAACTCAAGGCTTACAGTAAACATGCTACCTTCATTTTTCTTTTTTTTGCACCTGTGAATTTGGAATGTGACAGTTTAAAAGCTTTATTTTGAAGTGAATAATCACTTATTCAACTTTTAAAACTAAAATATGGATTAATAGTCATAGCAAAACACCCATTCTACATATATTTCATTGTTAATACTATATATCTTGGGCAATAATATTGGAACTGCATGTCATTATTGAGGATCCCTCCTCAAATAAGTATTTGAAGATAGGTTTTATAATTTATTATTCCTTCAGTGTGATATGCACTCTATAATTAACATATTAATTTTTAGTATATAAGTAATTCAGTAATTAATTTAAATTATTAATCTATACTTTAATTATATCTTTTTGGAATGAAATATTTTTCTTTTTTTGTGCTGAGCTTATTAGAAATCTTAAATATGATCAAAAAAGTACCAGAAATTTGGGAAACTTGAATTTTTGGAGATACTATGTATACTTTTGTTCTATATCAACTCAGCTATATTCTGATGGAAATTCAATACTATTTCACAACATACTCTGAATTTTGTGCACTTCTAATCTAGTCTTCCCCCCTCATGATCCTTCAAAAAGACCCTATAGGAAAAGGCTTAAAGAATTAATTTCTGATCACGTAATGGAATATGAGTTTATAAAATAGTAAAATAATTTTTTCATTGGTATAAATTTGGAGATCTTTAATTTTTCTCTAACTTAAAAAATGAAATATATATGCACAAAAATTGAGAAAAGCTTGATATATATATGAATTTCAATTTCTGAATTAATAATTGAGTTATTCCAAGATCATTTATTTTATATATTTTTATTTTTTAAACTTTTTTCTTGAATTATTTTATAAATTATATAATTTTTTTGATAATTTGAAAATTCTTGAAATTCTACACAAATTCATTACTTATTAAATGGCTTGTGGAACATGAATTAACTAAACCATATTGGACTATTCAGGGGCTTTATCACTTGTTTCTTTTGATAAACAATTTTAGGAATCACAATTCAAAAAAGCTACCCCTGCCAGTGGGGGTAGAAGGTCCAACTCAATTTCCAATTTGCTTTATACTAGGCTCTAACTTTCTCTTACTATTTGGCTATCTTCCAAGCTGGATCTTAAATATTGGAATATTATCCACATACAATGAATTGATGTCAGCCTTAGAGGTATTTTCATATACGCAAAAGACCACAAATAATAAAATAAGATATAAATATAAATAAAATAAATTTATTCATATTATCAAAATAAAAATGAAATATAAATATAAATTTATATATAAAAATAAAAATTCAATTGTAATTTAAAGATAAAATTACATTGAATTTTAAATTTGTGAAAACACATTTTTACTTGAAAAAAGTAAATAAAAATGAATTTTCAACAAAAATACCAAAATTGAAATATTTTTAGAAAAAATGTAAATAAAAATTATCATAAATTTTTATCCTACAAATAAACATATGAAAGTTGTTTTACCATTGGACTCCTCATAAAAAATAAGGTGGGGTCACCTCTGGGCAAAATTTCTGTAACTCAACTTTAAATAAGCTTAAATTAAGTTTTTAGTATTCTCTGTACAAAAGTTGAAAATACTCAAAACCTTGATTTAATTGACATCACATGTGGTGTTAACCATCAATTTTTGTGTTAAAATTGAGGTGTTGTGTGTAGTTTAGAGGTTATGAGGAATCAAAGTATTTTCAATTGAAATGTCAAAATGTGCATGTGTATTACAAAAGTGATCTTTAATTTACATATGAGGTGTAAATTCTTACAGTAAGTGTATTGTAAAACTCAATTCAATTACATATGTAAATTACAAGTATAATACATGATGAGGAATTAAAGGAAAAATAAATTGGAAAGATTAATCTGGGTGGGAAAGGAACTCTAGCTCTAAGGGGGAGCCAGACCCAGAAAGTCCTTGCTGACGGGCATGAGATGTCAAAATACACGCAAAGTTTAATCACTTTTGGCCTGGAATTTAGTCACAGGGTCTGTGACTCAATTGATGATGAGTTTTTGATACCAACCAGGGCAGTTTTAACTGTTTCCAACAGGGTAAAGCTACCCTTAAGTTAAAACAATCCTAGTGAAAGCAGTCTTATCTGGTTTCTATGTCTCTTACACACATTCTGACGTGTTTTGAAGGCTCTAGACCAGGTATTACTATTGTAATGGCTGATTTAAGGGTCTAAAATGGCTAAAACCAGGCCTTTTTGGTCTGAAATGGGGTTTAATGATGCCATAATTGGCTTTTATGTTGTCAGAATGTTTTTAAAAACTGAAAAGAGTAAACTTTACTTTTGGAGTAAGAAAACTGATGGCTATAAAAGAATGTCTTCTTTGCCCCACTTTCCTCTTCATGTTAGAATCTTTTCCTTTTATAATTGGTTTAAAAACTGTTAAGCCAATCAATAAAATATTCCAACAACCTTTTTTTAATCATTTTGAACATTTTAGCCACTTGAAAAAAACATTATAATCACTTTTTGTAACTCTTATAATCATTTTCACCCCTTGAACCACTCCATAAGTGAATTAAAGCATCTTTCATCAATGTAAACTTTGTCACTTTGTTTCCAAATTCACTCTGGTCACTTTTGGGCATGTTTTCTCTTTAATAACATTTTTAAATACTTTGTTCTTTAATTAATTTCTTGCAGTTCTTTGCTCAATTATTTACAATTGAAATTGCTCTTGAAGAAATCTCTTTTGTAGCCTTAAATATCTCTTGTAGAGTATTTTTGGATAAATTTTTATTGTTGGTAAAACAAAATCTTTATAATATTATTGTTTTATACTTATAAAGTTAAAAACAGTAAATTTGGCATGTTTTCTCTTAAAAAAACTATTTAATACTACTTTTAATCAAACGTTTACCTTATGAAAATTTTGAGGACAGGAAAATTACTTGATTTTCAATCAAAGTTTCATATCATTACCATACAACTGAGCTACACAGAATTTAAATTCCATTATCATCTCATATTCCATCACATTATACAAGGAAAAGACAAAGAAATGGAGATTAAATATGAGGATAATACTCCCAAAGTATTTTTTTGGATATCACTCCAGACTAATTTATCTCTATTTTTGTAACATATCAAATCCTTAATTTGAGTTAATTTTTGTTCTAAAAGTACTATAGTTATGTTTAGATACTTCCAAACATGGGAAAGAACAACACAATATATTCATAATGAATTTTTTTCATCATTAGTACACCTCAGTCTTTAAAACTGACTAACATAGCTATTCTACATCCTTTATTTTTTCTAAAAGCTTACATTATCATTATTTCAACTAATTTAACCTCAATGAAAATACATTACCTCCTTGTGATTTCATAACCAGTTTTCAAATCTCCTTTGAAATTTAAAATGAAAAAGAGTTTTTACCAAAACAATTCCACTTTTTTTTATTTTAGATTCCTCTTATCCTTGACTATTTATCATTCCTGTCACTAATTTAAGGGTTTATTATAATTTTCTGTCAAAAATGATATACTCACTTATTTTCACATGACTCTTTAGGAATATCCTATAGTATTTAATCAATTTAACTCTCCTATCTTATTATTTAGTCCAACACATACAAGAACCCAAATTGTGAAAATAAACCCATTGACTAGCATATATTTTTTGATTATTTTTTATCTGAATTATGCCATTGTAAAGAAAAACTGTATTATAACACCATTGTGAGCAAAGCACAAAAACCAACTTTCCTTATGAATTTTCTTTCCAAATAAAAGAATGTTACTAAATTACCAGTAATTTATTTTAAATAAATTCTTCCAAATCCATCATAGCTATACAATTTCAATTTTCTATACAAAGAATGAGCCTGTTTAGGAAAGGTATATGTACTCAGCTTCAAAAAATTTCAAATATCTGGCAATCAATCTCAAATATGAGTGCGGCTTCAAATTTCAATAATAATAAAGCACTTTGTCAAGTAAAATTAATTTTTTCAGGAAGAAGATTCAATTATTTCAGACTCATTTCTTCCAGTATTATCATCTAATTTGATGTGAACCCTTCATATATATGTAAAAAAATCACAATTTTTTCAAGCTTTCTTTTTTACATATTTTATGGAAATCAATACTTTAATATCAGGTGATAGATATTTATTATTTGGGATTTCTTAAGAGCAAATTCCTTGGCTCAAATAGCTTCTTAATACACACATATTAGAAAATATGGAAATTGAGCAGTAATCTACTTGGAATATAATTAAACATCTCAGAAAACAAAATTCTCCACCAATTCAATGTAATTAATCTTAGATTATCCAGGAATATCACTAAAGAAAGCTGTTATATCATTGGAATGTGGAGATTTCATTGTGTGAAATAAATATATCACAAACTCAAAGAGCTGAATGAATTCAAACATACTTCATCAATAATTTATTTCAAAATGCCATTGCTTTGAAATCTTCTTGATTATATTTCTAGAAATACAATTAGGCCAAATGAATCGGAAAATTATCAACTTGTGAAATTTCCCTGTAATTTATGAAGCTTTTCTCAAGAAGTACTTTCACATTACTTTTTTTAAAAGACCTTTTTTATGATATTCACAGCCATACAGTGAATCAGATCCCATGGTAAATCTAACAAATATCAAAAATTAACCTTAATTAATAAGATTTTACTTGATAATAAGCTCTGTATTTATTTCATTTCAATAGTTTCTTGACAAAATTTATAGTCATACATCAAGCTCAAGCTGATAGTAAGATTCTAAAATTTCAACAATTAACCTTAATTGATATATTCAATAAATAGGTCCTCCAATATTAATTTTCTTTAGAAATACTCTTGATCATACTTCTAGCCATATCCTAAATTCAAGCTAATAGTAAAATTATCAAATTTTAAAAATTCCTCTTAATTGGTATAGCTTGAATCAATAATTGGTTGTTCATGCTATCAATTGAAAACTTTTATAAAGATTATTTTGTCAATAAACCAAATTCAAACTGATATTAAAGCTATCTGGATTCAAAATGTTTGGTTTCACAATAAATTTGATACATATGCGTCCAATTTAATTTTCCTTCCATAAAATTGGGAATTATATAACATTATTTCTTCAATAATTAACCTCCTGATTCTTATTTAGGAATGAATGCCTTTTGATTATTACTTTCAATAAAGAATTAGAAATTTCTCTTTCCCTTTGCTTTTTAAGAATAAGATGCTATTACTAAAGGCATTCCATTTGAAAGTTGATATTGGTGAGTTTCATGGGAAACTTTTGTGAGAAATAATCCTCAAATTTCTCAGAAACTTAAAAGGTATGCTATAATAAAATATCTTTATTACATAAATATTATGAATTTCGTTAAAAATCCCTTTAATTTGAAAAATATTATCCAGATTTTTTGAGCTTTTTTGAAGATAGTTTTTTCATTTTTTATCATGGTATTTGGTACTAACCTTGAATTGATATTTCACTGAATTATTAATTTTACCCATATTAATAAAACCAATAAAGGTTTCAATATAGATAATTATTTCATTTGTGATTTGAAAAATAATCTATATTGATGTTTTTAAAAGATTAACATTCAAGGCCACCAATATGGTTGGCCAATTTCAACAAGCAGTTCGCAAAGAATTATATATGATTAAAGCCAAAAATTTGATTTTTTCTTAGGAATAACTTTTATTTTAAAGCTTGTGTCACAGGGGCTCTTCTAAAATGAAGAGGGCCTGGCACTCAGTGAACAGACTTACTTATGGAGGGCTCAGAAGAAAATACTCAAATGATAAGAGTAATGGAGTAAGAGGATAAATTCCTAGTCATAAAATAATAAGTATAAAAGATAAGAGAGACAAAGCAAAAGCAATAATAAAGAGCCAACCACAAATAATCCTGAGTCACTGTTTCAACCTGTTCAGAAAAGAGAAAAGGAATTAATAAGGATATGGCCACCAGGACTCTACTGAACAGGTGAGGGAAGGCTAAGACTAACTTAGTAAATAATAAAATAATATTCCAAAAGTGAGAATAAAATAATATTAAATAATAAATCAACTATTTTAATTAACTGGGGGAAAAACCCCCCAGGTGGGTGAAGAGGGGCTGGTATATGTGAGAAATACCAGCCTTGGAGTTTGAGTGTTGAGATACTTGTCTGTATGCTGGAAGAAGTTGGATGTGGGATTGAATCCTGTATTGGTGAATCCAATACAGGTTATACAGTCAATACAGGTATTTGCGCCTGTATTGATTACAGGCCTGTATTTGGTGAATCCTGTATTTGGGTCTTGCCTGTATGAAAACTGTATTGAGGTTTGAAACTGTATTTGGATCTTGCCTGTATGAAAACTGTATTTGGAGAGTCTTGAATGAAACCCCCTTGCTGATTGGGTTTTGAAGGGTATCCATGATATAATGATTTGCTGATGATGATTGGAAATGCCCCTGCCTCCTTGGCTGTGACATTATCCCCCTCTTGAAAGTGGTGAGCTCTGAGCACCATAAGTATAGTGAGTCTTGATGAGCTTGCAATCAATTCAAACAGTTCTTTTCCCCAATTCCTTAAGATTTTCCCCTTAAAACTTCTTCTTCAATCAATACTCAAACCAATCTTCATTTAACTATTGTAGGTATTTTCCCCTTGATTTTGATTCTGAATTTCCTCTGTTTCATTCAAACTGCCTTCAATCTTCATAAAAATTCCTTTAATCTTGTCTTGAGTGTCTTCATCAACCTTTCTTGAGTCCTCATGGCTTTTGAAAGGTGGTTGATTTGAGTTTTTTTTTTTGTCCCAAGACCACTTGAAATCATCATAATTTTGAATTTAGAGTGTTGGCATAAGGTGGCCAACATTTGAAATTTTTGGACTAAATGAGTAGTCCTGGCCAAAATCCCTGAAAATGTGAAAAAATGGGTTTTTGGCCAATTTGCGCAGAAATGCGCAAAATGCGCAAAAATGCGCAAAAATGCGCAAAATGCGCAAATGCGCAAATATGCCATATTTGGCATAATTTGGTGAAACTGATGAAAAAATTGAATTATTGTGAAAAAATGGCCTAAAAGTGGGTTTTGGCCATTTTGCGCATTTTTGCGCAAAATGCGCAAATATGCGCAAATGCGCAAAAATGCGCAAAGTGCGCAATTTTTTGCGCAAAATGCGCAAATGCGCAAATATGCCATATGTGGCATAACTGGTGAAAATGATGAAAAAACTGAATTTTTGTGAGAAAATGGCCTAAAAGTGGGTTTTGGCCATTTTGCGCATTTTTGCGCAAAATGCGCAAATATGCGCAAAATGCGCAAAAATGTGCAAATGCGCAAATTTTGCGCAAAGTGCGCAAATGCGCAATTATAATGATTTTGGCCAAAAAGGCCTTTTGAAGGCTTTTGACAAGAAAAAAGGGCCTTTTGCGCAAAAAATGCGCAAAAGTGCGCAAAATGCGCAAATTTGCGCAAAATTGCCAATATGCATAATTAAGCATATTTTGATGAAAAATGATAAAATGGAGCAATTTTGAAGCTTTGAGGTCTGATATGGCCATTTGCGCCAAAGTGCATAAAATCATGAAATTGGCCAATTGGGCCATTTGAAACAGTTTTCTTCTTGCTCTTGATTTCTTCTTGAATTTCTTTCTTCTTATCCCCTTCTTGACTGGTCAATTGCCATAAATGCCTTGCTGACTTGCAATTGTCCATAAATCTCTTGGTCTTGAATTTGAAATTTTGACTTGAAGATGAGTTCAAGGCTGACTTGAAGAAGTTTTGATGAGGATTATCTGTAGGTGGTCTTTACCATTACTAGTGTTTTGCTCTTTGATTATTGAATGAATTGACTCCCCAAACGTGATATGGGAGTGATGACTACTGCTTTTTGAAATAAGAAATAAAAATGGAAAAATAAAAATAAAAAATAAAAGATACAAGTAAAAGAAATAAAAATAAAAAATAAAAAATAAAAATGAAAAAGAATTGAGAGAAAAAGAGAATAAAGAAAGAAATAAGAAATTCCTGAGGGTTGTCCTTCTTGTGGTGAGATTCTTGATTTTGGCCAAAATGTTCTGAAAGATAAAACCAAGAATTTGATGCTCACAGCGTGGCCAAGGTAATGTTTTACAAGAATTAGACCCCTCAGGGATGCATACCAGGAGATGGAACTTACTTTCATAACTTCCACTCCCCACCAAGCACCATAATGAAAATTGAAATATGCCATAAGATGAATTTGATAATGAATGTCTTGAAAGATAATTTATGGCATGATTGAAGAAAGAAGAGAAAATAAAAGAAAAGATTGGGCCAAATCTTGATGAAAGGTCCAAATCTTGAGGGTATTATGTTGCAAGGCCTTCTGAATCTGTCCAAAAAGTTGACAAGTGCTCACAAAGTGGCCAAGGTGATGCTTACAACAAATTTGGGTAGAATACCCCCTTAAAGGTGCATGCCAGGAGAGGAACTTACTTTCATAAACTCCAATCCCCACCAAGCACCATAAAATCAAACTCTTGAGGCATTTGGGCCAGGCTTGTCAGGATACAAAGTGTGAAAGTCCTTGACAAGGTCTGGAGAGTTGGTAAGGTTGGAAGCTGGTTCCCAAGTTGTTCTTTCTGGGTCTTCACTGAATCCTTTCCACTCAACTAAATACCATAATGAACCTCTCTTGAGTTTTGAGTCCAGAACCTGAGCCACTTCCCATTCTTCTTGCTCTTCCACTATTACTGGAGGTGGTGGCAATTGGTGTCGATTTGGGATAGTTGATTGCTTCACTGGTTCTAACAAGGACACATGGAAAACAGGGTGAACTGACTTCCATTGTTGAGGCAACTTGAGGTGATATGCATGGCTGCCAATCTTCTTCAGAACTTCAAAAGGTCCCAACCATCTTTCTGAGAGCTTCTTGGTGGGTCTTGTTGTCTTGATGTTCTTGGAGGCTAGCCATACTTTGTCCCCAGGTTGGAAATCAGGTGGAATTGCTCTATTTCTATCTGCATACTTCTTGAATCTTCTTATTGCTGACTCTAATTCTTCTTTGACAACTTGCTGTACTGATTGGAGTTTTGTTGATAACTTTCCAGCAGGTGAATCTTGAGAAACATGGATTGAGTCAAAGCTGGGATTTCTTCCATAAATGGTGAAAAAAGGTGATTGCTTTGTGGATGAATGTTCTGCATTATTATAGGCAAATTCAGCCAGAGGGAGCCAGGTGTGCCAGTCATCTTGATGGTAACTGACATACATCCGAAGATACTGTTCTAGAATCTTATTTACCCTCTCTGTCTGTCCATCTGTTTCAGGGTGAAATGCAGTTGAAAGATCTCTTGATATCTTGAGCTGCTGACATAATTGGGTCCAGAATGATGAAACAAATAAGGAACCTCTATCACTAACAATACTTACTGGAAGACCATGTTTGGAAAAGACATGATTAATGAATATTTGAGATAAATCCAAAGCAGTGATTGTTGAATAAGTTGGAATAAATATTGCCATTTTTGAAAATCTGTCTACAACTACTAAAATTGAATCAAAGTTGCTTGACAAGGGCAATTGGGTGATAAAGTCCATTGATAAGGAATTCCAAGGACCAGATGGAATTTGAAGAGGTTTGAGTAATCCAAACTTCTTATGGTGGATGTTCTTGTTTCTTGAACATTGCTGACATGAGGACACATAGTCCTTGATGATTTGATTCATGCCAGCCCAATAAAAATCCCTCTTGATGAGCTTGAGGGTCTTCTCCTGGCCAGGATGGCCAGCCAACGGTGAATCATGACGCTTTTGAAGAATATCCAATTGAATTTCATGATTGCCTGGAATGACTACTCTATCTTTGAACAATAATAATTTTGATTGAGGTTCAAGAGAATAGTCTGGGACTGATTCTCCTCTTGCTAATTTCTTGAGGATTTCCTTATAATCTTTGTCTTGCCATACTTGTCTTTGAATTTGATCAACTACATCTGAAAAAATATCAACTTTGATTGCAAAGAATCTTGACTCTTGAATTTCATTTTGCTTGAGAACTTGATGAAAATTTTGAGGATTCTTGCTGATGAAATCCACCCCCCTCTCTGGGTACACGTCGTCCCGACGTGACAAGGCATCTGGTAAAGTGGCCAGCCTGCCTGGGCGGTAAGTGATAACAAAGTGAAATTCAGACAAAAATTCAGCCCAACGGGCTTGACGACGAGTAAGGACTTTAGAGGACATAAAATATTGGAGAGAACAATGGTCTGTCAAGACCTCAAAAGAATCAGAAAGAGAAAGGAGAAAGGCTCTCCAGCGCTTGAGGGCCCAAACTATGCCAAGGAGTTCCTTGTCATGAATCTCATAGTTGAGTTCAGCTGGTAAGAGCTTGCGACTATCAAATGCAATGGGATGCTTTCCTGAGTCATTCACCTGACTCAGTACAGCACCCAAGGCATAATCAGAAGCATCAGTCTCTACAATAGTTGGTAGAGAAGGATTAAAATGAGAGAGGATAGGAGCAGTGGTGAAAGCTTCTTTGAGTATTTGAAACTGACTAAGAGCTTCCTCATTGAAGATGAAGGGAGAATCTTTTTTAAGGAGGGAAGTGAGAGCAGAGATTTTTTTGGAATAATTTTTAATGAAACGACGATAAAAGTTGGCAAAGCCAAGAAAGGATTGAAGGGCCTTGATGTTCTTGGGCTGAGGCCAATTGAGAATTTGTTGAACCTTGGAAGAGTCCATCTTGAGGCCATCACTTGAAACAACATAGCCCAAGTATTCCACACTTGAGGCATGGAATACACACTTTGAGGCTTTAGCAAACAAATTATTGTCTCTCAGTCTTTGGAGAACAGAGGCCACATGTTTAACATGTTCATCCAAAGAGCTAGAGAAGACCATAATATCATCTAAGTACACTACAACAAAAATATCCAAATAATCTGCAAAGATATCATTCACAAGATTTTGGAATGAAGCTGGAGCATTGGTTAAGCCAAATGGCATAACCAAATATTCATAACTGCCATATTTGGTTCTAAAGGCAGTTAAGTGCTCATCCCCCTCTTTGATTCTCAAGAGGTTATAAGCACCACGCAGATCTATCTTGGAGAAGATAGTAGCACCGTTGAATACGGTAAGAAGCTGATTCATTGGAGGAACAGGATACCTGTTCTTCCTAGTCACAGCATTAAGTTTGCGGTAGTCAACACACAAACGAAGACCACCATCCTTTTTCTTAACAAAAAGGACAGGCGCTCCTGTTGAGGAGGAGCTTGGTCTAATGAAACCTTTCTCTACATTCTCTGAAATGTAGGCCCGCAGTGTTTCTGACTCACTTTTTGATAAAGAGTAGATAACACCAACTGGAGGTAGAAGACCCTCCAGTTCGATATGATGATCACAGGCACGGTGTGGAGGAAGTTTCTCTGCTTTCACTTTGGAGAATACATCCAAATATTTGTGATACACAGGAGGGACTACCTTCAGCACAGTTTCAATCTCTTCTGGCTCTTCCTCCTCATCCCACTGCTCCTCCAGGGAGGCATGAAAAGATAAGGGAGGAAGGTCCATATCCCCTTGAAAGAGATGAAGTGAAGATATAGCAACATCTTCTCCAACATCTTTTATCTCTTTGAAGACTTCATCTCTTAATGGAAGTAATGACTGAGAGGGAAAAATGGAGGGGTTATGGACAGAAGGAGGAAAGGAAGGTGTCTTAAGTTCACCAACCAGAGCAACACTGTTGACAGCAGTGGAAAAGTCATTACTGGTAGAAGAAATAATACCACTAGAATCCTTATGATTAGAATCATAGGTGATCAATCCATTTTTCCAATCAATAATGGGATTGAAATGGTAAAGAAAATCATAGCCCAATATTAGGTCTTCTCCCTTGGGTGAATCTATGATAAAGAAATCCCATTCAAAGCTTGGGAAGGAAGGTAAATCAACAACCCACTTGGTATAATGGGTGATGAACAGGGAAGTGGATTCATTAGAATCCAGAATGAAAAGAGGAATCTTTTCAGGGAGCTCTGACATGGTCAATGAGTACTTGAGAACAAAATTCTTTGCAATAAAGGAGTTTGTAGCACCAGAATCAATGAGAATACTATAAAAAATATCAGAGATTGAAGAAAAAATAAGAAATTTTAAAGATTTCTTGACACTAGTATTCAGAGTGCACAATTGTGCTCTTGAAGGAAATAAGTGAGAACCATTGAACACATCATGATTCCCACTCAGGCTTTTCCCTGCTTGCTAGGGAAGCCTTTTGATGACCCTTGCCTATTCTCAGGCCTCTTGAAGCATTTTTCAAATGGGTGCTTTCCACCACAATAATTGCACAAGCCTTCTTTGATCCTCCTCTCCTTTTCAGAACCAATTAATTTGTTGTCCTTATTGAGGAGAGCAGCATGAGGCTTGTCTTTGGACACTTGAAAATTCTTCCCCTTCTTATTCTTCTTATGATAAGGCTTCTTTGATGATGAACTTTGAGGAGGCTTGGAGGAGTTGGATCCACTGATTGGAGGCTTCTTCTCTTGATGACTGCCCTTTTCCTTCTGCCTCTCATGGTACCTGGTATCTAATTCCAAGGTGATATCCATGAGTTCTTGAAGACTATCAAAAGTTCCAGGGTGAGAAGCCAATTGGTCCAACAATCTTGATGCCAAGCCTCTTCTATACACATGAATATAGGCCCTTTCCCCCCAGTCTCCAATTCTTGACATTAAACTTCTGAAATCAGCTATGTACAAGGAAACTTGACCACTTTCCCTCATCCTCAAATTGTCCAACTCTTGTTCAGCTTTTCTGACTTCATTGGGATCACCAAACAGAGTGAATAACTGGGTTTCAAACAACTGCCAGTTATTGAGGAGGTAAGAAGGGTCTTCATTGGAGATATTTGAGAGGTAAGGTTCAATCCATTTGCCAGCTCTACCAGTAAGAAAAGAAGTTGAATAAAGCACCTTCTTCCTGTCAGAGAAGAAGTTTGCTGGGTCATTATGAAAGATTAATTGACAGGATTGAATGAATCCTCTCAATTTATGAGCTTTAGTACCATCAAAAGAATCAGGTGCCTTCATTGATGGAGTCTTGAATGCAGGGACTTTTGAAGTGTCCCTTGGGGCAACTGCTTGAGTGAGTTGTCCCATAAACTGAGTCATTTGCTCCATCATCTTGAGGAAATTTGGTTCAGCTTGAGAGACAGAAGGTTGATTAGAAAGGGCTAGATTTGGAGCCTCAGGAGCTTCAGTAGCACCTGCCAAGGCAGCTGCCACTTCAGTCTCCTCAGATTCTTCCTCTTCCACAGACTCCTCCCCCTCCTCATCTTCAGCTTCCCCCAATCTACTTCTAGGCCCTTGAGAAACACCAGGATAACCACCCAATAGTCCAGAGAATGATCTTGATCTTCTAGACTTCACACCTCCTCTTCTGGAGGGTGCTGCTCCTTCCATTGGTGGTCCTCTGTCCAAATTTGCACTCAGTTGATGAACTGATGGTGTGCGGTCAAGAGGAGCCCTTGGTGTAGGAGTGAGAACAGCTTGATGTCTCTGGGATCTTGTATTCTTGGCTGGGGGACTATGCTGAACTGGCATTATGAAAGAAGAATGAATAAAAACTTGATGATACTTTGAATAAAATAAGGCTTGACCAAATCAAATTAATGAGAATCTTGATGATCTTGAAGAATCAATAAACAGTCTTGAAGTGAATCAATATGAATAAATCTTGAAGAGTGAAGATGACAAAGTCAAATTCTTATGAATAATCAATTTCAATCAATAAGTCAAATCAAGTCAATCAAAATCAAATCAATTAAGTCTTGAGGAATTCAATCAATATCTTCAAAAATCAATTCAATTTTCTTGAGGAATCAAATTCAAATCAATAAATAAAATCAAATCTTGAGGATAAATCAGGTATCTTGAAGAATCAAATCAAGTCAATCAAATCAAATCAAATCAATCAGGTCAATTCAAAATCTTGAGGTGAAATCAATGTCTTGAACAATCAATCAATCAATCAATAATCTTGAGAAATTTCAATCAAAACCACTGAATACCCCAAATCAATAAATCCCTGAATAATGAATCAATTAACCCAAATAATTCCACTCAAATAACCTGATAAAAACCTGAATTCAGACAAAAGAGAAATTAGAATGATAAAGAATAAAGTGAAATGGTCAGCAGAATTTTTGAAATGAGAAAGAGAATCAATTTTCATTTGAATAAAATGAATGAGATGAAAATTGATAAGAGAGAAAAATCATAAAAATCATAAAAAATCATAAAATCATGAAAAAATCATAATTGAAGAATGAGATAAATGAATAAAATGAATGAATGAAAAGAAAGAATTATGAGTTAATTAAAATAATGTCACAGGGGCTCTTCTAAAATGAAGAGGGCCTGGCACTCAGTGAACAGACTTACTTATGGAGGGCTCAGAAGAAAATACTCAAATGATAAGAGTAATGGAGTAAGAGGATAAATTCCTAGTCATAAAATAATAAGTATAAAAGATAAGAGAGACAAAGCAAAAGCAATAATAAAGAGCCAACCACAAATAATCCTGAGTCACTGTTTCAACCTGTTCAGAAAAGAGAAAAGGAATTAATAAGGATATGGCCACCAGGACTCTACTGAACAGGTGAGAGAAGGCTAAGACTAACTTAGTAAATAATAAAATAATATTCCAAAAGTGAGAATAAAATAATATTAAATAATAAATCAACTATTTTAATTAACTGGGGGAAAAACCCCCCAGGTGGGTGAAGAGGGGCTGGTATATGTGAGAAATACCAGCCTTGGAGTTTGAGTGTTGAGATACTTGTCTGTATGCTGGAAGAAGTTGGATGTGGGATTGAATCCTGTATTGGTGAATCCAATACAGGTTATACAGTCAATACAGGTATTTGCGCCTGTATTGATTACAGGCCTGTATTTGGTGAATCCTGTATTTGGGTCTTGCCTGTATGAAAACTGTATTGAGGTTTGAAACTGTATTTGGATCTTGCCTGTATGAAAACTGTATTTGGAGAGTCTTGAATGAAACCCCCTTGCTGATTGGGTTTTGAAGGGTATCCATGATATAATGATTTGCTGATGATGATTGGAAATGCCCCTGCCTCCTTGGCTGTGACAGCTTGCTATTTTTGGATAATTAAAGGATTTGAAAATTCTTTTATAATTAAAATTGATTCACATGAAGCAAGATTTTTCCTTTGGAGTAAAAATCAAAAGAATTTATATTACTTAATTCAAAACCTGATTTTATCTTCCTCATTTTTAACCAATTATTATCTAACCATCATGACTATACTCTCCATCTCCAGATTTATGGTTAAAAATCATAAAATAAAAAGTTTTAAGTGACTAATTATTTGAATTTTCACCAATGTATATCAAAATGAATTTCTTCAATTAGGAATTATGCATATGATGAAATATTTTGATATAGATAGATGCACTTCGTAAAAAAGCTTAAGAATCTCAATTCATAGTGGTTGATCATTGCCTTCACCATTGAAGAACTATATATGAGATTGGGAACTTCATAATATAAAAATCTATTCATTTTCAAAAAATATTATTAAGCGAAGAAATAATTTTGTCAAAAATATGCTTAAATAAGGCTTTTGGGCAGTTTTTGGAGTCTTCTTTGTGATTTTTATTTAACCAATGTGAAAAATCTTTCAAATTCAGCTCAAACCTGGTTCCAACCCACATGAACTAGCTAGTTTGGAGCCTGGTTGTAGCCAATTCATCAAAAAGATAAAAATAGGAAAAATTCACAGTTTTTTTATTACCAATGATTTTGAAAATAAAAAATCCCTTGTACTACCAGATTTATTCATGGTGCATTAATGATGTTAAGAAATTACCATAGATTCTAAATCTCATTTTTATGTCAATAATTTTTGATCCAAAAAAAAAATCAAGCTTAAAACGGGTTTTCTTAAATATTTCCACATCACCATACAAACTTCATTTCTCAAAAATGAAACAGCAATTCAGCTTATTAGATATCCTTGCTATTAAATCATAGAGCTTAATATATGGTTTCTTTGGGATATTTTTTTTGTTTTTATGAACTATGAATTCCAAAAGACCCACTCATTTTCACATAAAAATTTAATTGTTGCATTGAATCAAGTTTGAAAATTAGATTGCATAATTAATATCGGTTATCCAGAAATTTGATTTTTTCCAATTTTTGTTCAGCTTTGTGTCACAAATCTGTCCAAGCTGCAATTTATTTTGCTATTGAAAATTTCAAAGTTTATTTTTTAATGGGTTAAAGTATGCAATTTATATATCACCTAAGCTTTATGTTTAAAAAACTGTTTTTTGAAGAAAATCAAAGATAAAGCACAAATCATTTATTTGCTTCAACAAAATACTGAACCATCCTCTTCATGGTATTTACAAAATATAAATAATATATCACATTTCTTCTAAATTGGGGATAATCTTGCACATTTATGAAATAAAATTTCAAAAAACATTAAATCCAAGCAGAGGACCAATTGCTTGGTCCATGGTTCAAAAGAATTTATGGAATTTTATTTTGTTTTAGTATTTTTGTCTATATTTCTTGAATTAATATTTCATCATATCATTTTCTACTAATTTTATATTATTCCTAACATCTTTTTTTTTGAATTTTATTATTATGAATTTTTGCTTTTTGTGGTCTTGTATTAGTGTTTGTGTTTTTAATTTTTACTCCCATTTTATTTATTTTTATTTCTTTGTGGTTATTTTGATTTTTTTTTTGGTATTTTTGCTTTTGTAATTTTGCTTTTCTTGGATTGCCAGTTTGTCTTCATCAGTGTCTTTTTGATGTTTTTTTAGGGGTGTGGATATACTATAATAAGTGTGTTACACTGACAGAAATTATTTGTTAATGATAAGCTTAGCACCAAAAAATAATTACTAGTACACTGTAATCAATGTAATACATTGATTCCAGTGTATCCACACCCCTACAAAAATTAGAAAAGAAATTAAGAAAAACTCAATTAAAAAAATGAATCAAAATCATAGAATTGTAAAAGCTGATCAAAATGAAAATAAAAACATAAATTATAGAAAAGAAAAATAAATAAATAAATAAAAAGAAAAAAATAACAAAAAATAAAAAAAAATAACAAAAAATAAAAAAAAATAAAAAAGAATAAAAAAAAATAAAAAAAAATTAAAAAAAAATAAAAAAAAATAAAAAAAAATAAAAAAAAATTAAAAAAAAATAAAAAAAAATAAAAAAAAATAAAAAAAAATAAAAAAAAATAAAAAAAAATAAAAAAAAATAAAAAAAAATAAAAAAAAATAAAAAAAAATAAAAAAATAAAAAAAATAAAAAAAAATAAAAAAAATAAAAAAAATAAAGAAAAAAATACCAAAAAAATACCAAAAAAATTAAAAACTAGAAGAAAACAATAATCAAAAAAAGGAATTAATAATCACAAGCCAAAACAAAAACACAAGGAAATTAAAAAAATCAAATATGAATAAGAATTAATAAAAATGAATTTGAATATATAAAAAACAGTAAAAATAAGTAAAAAGATAAAAACAAAAACAAATAAATCTAAATCAAGAAAATATGAAAAATATAAAAAAAAACCAAAAAAAAAGAATTAACAAAGCAAAACAAATATAACAGAAGAAGCAAAAAGAATTTATTGTTATTGTCAAATATAATCACCCCAAATGATGATTTCTAATATCTTAAATTTTCTTGTCAAAAATAGCTGGCTTGAAATTATACAAAAACCTTAAAAACACACTTACTAGTTGACTCAGCCAAAAAAAGTATCAATTGTAAAAATTGAATGTTACCTTTTCAGTCAAAGTTAAATAATCATAACACAAATAAAAGAAGTGGGAGATAAACTAATCACATTTTGACACAATACAAAAATTAAAAAAGTAAAATTAAATAAGATTTTAAATCAGAAAATGGGTATATTTTAAAAGTCACAAATCTTAATCAAAAAGGAAGTATAACTTTACTAACCTAATTTAAAAGTATTGATTCTGAATACATGAAAAAAAATTGATCAATATATTGTTAAAACTTTAAAATACTCAGTTTTGTTTTGACATCAAAATACTATCTCTAATTTACTTAAATTCATGGCTTAATTTTAACCTGTCAAAGATTTTCTGAGGATTTTTGTATTTGGAAAAAAATGTCTAAAAATTGAATATTTTTGAAAATAATGAGTTTCAATTGTGGAAAAGGAAAAATTAAATTTCAATAAGAGATGAAAATTTTTAGAAGAAGAAGGTAAAATTCTGAGAATTAAAAAAAATTAATAAATATTTTTCAAGAATAAATATTGTGAATGTATGACTGTTTAATTTCTTAGTTATGGATCTTGTAAAATATTGAAGCTTGGGGATATCTATTTCTTGATTTATGTAGAATAAATGAAAGGAATGTAAATTAATTTGTTTCAAGATCATTGGGCTGGAAATTGTTTGAGTTTTGTAAGAAATATTTGTTAAATATTTAATCTTTACTGAACAAAAAAGGTGATTAGAATGCATTTTTTGCATTTGTGTGCATATGAGATAGAGTGTTTTGTTAAAATAGAATAAAAAAATGAAAATCTTTGAGATTTATTCATATATCTTTTTCAAAAAAGATTTTCAAATTTTGAAAACAATTTTAATTCAAGAATCTATTTCATATTGGATTAGTAAGAAGTGTATATGTTCTGAATGAGTACAAAAAGAGAATCATGAGAAGTCCATGATCTTCTGTTTAAATTAATCAACATTACAAATAACTAAATGTGTGGCTGAAAGTATCTGCAAAAAAATCAAGCTTAGAACCAAGGTTGAGACTCAGGTTAATAGCAGGTTGTACCTGGGTTAGACCTGCTACCCCCACTGGTGGGGATAGCCTTTTTTCATGGTGAATGTGAATGAAACTAAGATAAAGATTACTAGGCTTATTTTCAAATTGAAAAATAGAGCTTAGTAACTAAGAAGGAATTACAAAAATGCTCAAAATAATGGATCACTTGTACTCATACCATTGAATTAAAATTAAATTCTTATAATTTGATTTGTTTTAGGGAAATAATTGAAATATATTTCTTCTTGAACCCAATTAAACTCAAAATATCTCACTAAAAACTGATATTTTTTTGATTTTGTGAATTTTTACTTAAAATAATTATTCTAGCTCTATAATTTTATTTTGTTAATTTTAAAAATATGTGATATTTTAGTAATTTATATAATAAAGGAGATTTTTACCAGTTATAATTGTTTAATTTGAATTTTTTTGAAAAGGGAAATAAAATACTTTCATTTTTAAATTTGAATTAATAGAAAATTAAAAATGAAATTTGCATTCTATACTTTTAGCTTAAGCTTTATACGAAGAAAGTATACTATGATACTACCTTTTTGTTTCTATAATTTAACTTCATTTGTCTCACAGCTGGATAAATTACTACTGAGACCCAAAATAGGGTGAAGCCTCACTTGTCTCTAGGAATTTTATAACATCAACTAAAAATCAAAATTTATTTGTTTATTTTTGAATAATGATTATATTCTCAAATTAATTTTTATTTTTGGAAACTCATTATATAGGTTTCTCGGACTAAAAAAATTAATGAAGTCTATTATATGGTCACAAAAAAATAAAATGAAAATGGAAATCTGACCTCAAGTTACAAAAAAAAGTTTCTAATAATTTTTCTTTTGAATTGTTTAAGAAGATTAATGATCAAATTTTTGAACTCAAAGATGGAACTATTGAAATATTTTTATTTCTTTTTTCATAATAGAAAACAAATTACTCAAGTTTTTTTATGTTAATTTTCTACATTTATTAATCGCTGGAGTGAGAGATTCTCAAAAGTTTTCCTTTCATTTAGCTTTAACGCTTAGTTATGTCATGTTTTACTCTTATAATATATCATTTAGGTTTCGGCTCTCATATTAAGAAGGAATTAGGGCTCTTTTCGAAAAGTCATGTAGAAAATGTTATTTGTTTTTTTACATCAGTTCATCAAAAAAAAAAAGAAAAAAGAAAATTCTTCTTTTAATTATTTAAGAAAAAAAGCTTCATTATCAAAGTGTTGCAAACACTCTTCTCCCAAAAATCCTGCTTGGAAATAAAAAGAAATAGAAAAGTCATTTTTTTTTTTCAATAGATATGCTTTGATTTCTCCTAACGCGATGAAAAACTTTTACCTGAATTATTTTTTTGTTCGAAGAGACTTGTTTCATCAGCTGAGATTATTGTGCTTCCAAAAGTTGAAGGTGATTGACAGTTCACTTGGGTGTTTTGCGAGAAATCAACTTCTGAGGTAGGAAAAAGAACAAGCTTTTCATTTTTGAAAAGGTTTTCTGAATTCGATTTTTGAAGTTCTTCCTCTGAAAAGTCATTTAAAAACAAATCATAATTATGTTTTAATGATTTTTGCAGGCTCATTTGCCTCAATGGTAGCACTGATTCAATGCTAAAACTCTCGTTAAACTGCTGGTCATTAGTTAAGCTTTCCATTTTGAACTCTCCCGCTTGTTCGAAATTCCAAGCAGGTGGGTTGGAAATGAGAGGTGCGTTAGTCGCCGAGCTGGTTTCAGTAAAGTTGAAAATATTTGGGTCCCAATATGAGATTGGAGGAGAGTCAAAATTGATATTATTGCACTCTTTTTTGTTTGTATGAGGGGGGACCCCTTCACCTTGTGCCCTATTTATTAAAGTGGACGAGGATTCCTCCGCCTTTATGAGATTTCCCCCATCTTCAAAAGTCTTTCGAGGTTGTTGTTCTTCAGAAAGTCTGACAAGACTGCAGGGAATCGGATTCTTCTTGGAATCGTCAACATATATGGCAACGACTTTACAAACCATTCCTGTTACTTTTTTTTCTTCTTTTCCGTAAGAGGAGGAGTTACTAGCGCCCTTGACTTGAACAATGCTACCCAGTTGAAATTGGGAACTTGAATCATTTACAACTTCTTGGTAGGTGTCAGGGATTTCTCGGGTGCGTCTAAACAAGTAATAATGACATATTATTTTCATTTTTCGAAAGAAAGCTGTCAAGGTTGTTTTAGAAAAGTAAAATTCATTTTTTCGTACATTTTTGTGGTAGCCAAAGCCAATATGTCAGACTCATCGTTTTTCTCTGAAGCAGAAACAGATTTCTGCTTTCTTTTTCGAATGCCTTGTCTAGCTCTTGCAGCAGCGGCAGAGACTCTTAGAAAACTTGCGTCTCTAAAACAAAGTATTTCCAGTTCAAGCAATAAGGCGAAAAGAACCTGAAAGCCATAAGTAATACAAAAAAACTAGACTTACAAACATTCCAGATTATTTCTTTCACAACGCATACATCTACGTGTCAGACACCGCGAACGAGATAAGTCAGTATAATAGATGTCAAACTTTATTAGAATACACATTTGATACACATGACAAAAGTATGAAAGTGACATAGTTTATTTTTTAAAAAAGTACGAATGACATGGGCACCAAGCTTACTTAGTTTTGTTGGGGTGAAAAACGCATCGTATTTTTAACTTTCGGCATAACTCTAGTAAAAAAGACAATTTTGGGTTATAAAGCTTCAGTCTACAAGGGAAAGAATTTGAAGGAAGGCCTTATTGTTGATATTTTGAAAAAAAAGGGATTTCCCCAAAAAAGCCGAAAGCAAAAGTGGAACAGAGAAGTTTAGGTGATTTTAAAAAGAGAAAGGGTTTGCCACGAACCGCAAGCAAAATTTTGTTTTCTTTCATGCCGCTCAGGAGTCGGACGAATGGGAATTGGAAAGTGATGACTACCTTCAATCGAAGGCTTTTTACTCTTAGTTCCACGCAAGGCAGGTACATTCTCTGGCTCTCTCTTTGCTTCTTTTTCATGTGAAATGTCTTTCGGTATGTTTGGAAGAGTAGTGGCTAAAGTTGGAATCGTAGCCCCTCCGCAAGAGCTTCCAGCTTGTTCGCCAAAAGGGAATTGTAACTCGTGCGTATGGAGTTGTAACTCAAGTTCAGCCGCATGACTTGGCGAGAAGGAATTTGATGCGCAGGAAATTGGCATTTGCGCATTTCCATCAATAGCTAGTGACAAACAGGGAAATTGGAACGGCTGCTGAAACAACGTGTCCGTCTTTGTTGGTGAATGGAAACATGATGACATTGGTGGAATGGAAAGGCTCCTGACATTGTTAGCCAGCACCATTGGCGGTGCAATCTGGCTGCTGGTTGAAGCAGTAGGAGCGAAGGCAGGAGAGGAATAAGAAAGCTGGGCGTGATAAGGTGTTTCGAATTCAGCCAATTGCGTGACAGGAAAATTGGGTATACCCAACGAGAAGCCAGTTTCAGGCAGCACATAGCTACCTGCTTGGAAATACTCCCTCGAATTTGCGATGCAGTGAGACAGTCCAGGAGCTTGCATGCTGAAACCGAAAAATGACTGAGGAAAAACGAATAAACTGGCCAATAGTTTGCAAAAACTACTTTTTTTAACTGGAAAAATGATGAAAAATCCACAATGGCCTGCCGGAAGATTGTTGTAAAATATGATAAGCTGAATGATCTTGAGTTAATTGCTGCCTTAGAGCTGGTCTTTTTGAATACGGAGAAATAATAACAATTTTTGCCTGTTCTAAGTCACACTTGCGACAGAAGGAGGGAAACATTGAGGATTTGCTTACAAGCAATACTACCTGGACCTTCTTTGCACCAGGTCACAATCTCCTAGAAAGATCTTACTAAGCGTTTGAGGCCTTGAGAATTCAAAGCACTGCAACTGGCGTCAAGGCAAAGATAGGGTAAAAGGAATACTCAAACAAGCTTGGAAGAAGCGTGGAGGATGGGTTGATTGAGCGAGCGAAGGCCAATTGTCAAATGATGGATGGGCTTGAGCTGAGCAAGCTGAAAGTTTTTTACAATTCCTTTGGGCAATGCAGTATTTTAATCCTCCATGCTGCTATAGTAGCTCCCTCTTCAAGCAAAACTCACCAAATTAGAATGTGGAACGTCGAAAGGCCACTTAAAGTTGAGACCAAACAAACAGACGGCCTATTTTGGCCAAAGAAAGCCAAAATGATCTGCTTGATTCTCCAAAACAATCAGTTCGAAGTACATGAAGCCTTCAGAGCAACCGATAGGAGAGGAGAATTTACCTTCAGTCCAGGCTACCAGTCTTCGGGTTCTCCAAGCCAGGCCTTGTTCGATAAAGTACAGTATTCTTTCGCATACAATCGGCTAGATAGTGTGCTTGGTTCTAACCTTGATTGGTCTTTAGAGACCTGGCCTGGTGTCAGGCCACAAAGAAAACTTACCGAGCCAGCTATTGGCCCTAAAGATCATACGGCAGCTTTAAGCTGGAGCTCACGGCGAAAGTCGCCTTATTGCTCCGTCAATGGACGAGTGGAAAGCTGCCTGAGGACTCTTGGAGACAAAGGCATTTCTCACGATACAATCTTCAAGACTCCGGTCTAACAAACGTAGTTTGAAGACGGAATGGATGACACAAATATGTGCCTCTCACCCCCACCACCATCCCGCGATCTCAATTGAATAATAATCTCAATCAAAGCCGCCGGATGTCCAGCTAGGCCAGGCATCGCGCTGGTCGAATGCTTGTGTCACACACCTGGAACCGTTGATGAGAAAAGCGAAAAGGTTAGATAGCTAAAAATCACTCAATTCGATGGCAGATGTCTAGATACTTGAACTATAACGCAGTGCATCGTGTCTCTGCCGGTGGCGCATGGCTATCGCCACAATTATGTACACTACGCTGCGCAAATCCAGGTGAGATGGAAAGACGGGGAGGGGGTCGACTGAGGAAGTTGCAAGTCGAGTATTCTTACTGTACTTCGGGAGGGGCCAACGAGACCAACCAAGCATCTGTCCGACGAGCTGACCAGATCTTAGCTCATCATGGACTCCTCATCAGCAACGGCGGCGCTCCAGCCCTCTGACGGTGCCATGCTGGCAAAGGAGTACTGTACTGTACAGTCTCGATATGCCTAACAGGGGTGAGAGTACACTGTACGGCAGTGCATCCATACACAAGCAAAACTGGTGCATCCAGCAGCACAACACTGCCGCCGTCTGCACGTTGGTTGTGGATGGACGCCATCAATGGCAGCCATGAGTCACGCAGAGGCATCTCACTGGCGTCGATTCGCAAAACAATCCGAAAAGCTGAAATCCAAAAACAGCCTGCAGTCATTTTCTCACATGGTTCATCACATTTTGTGCAAAGCGGCGCTTTTCGATCCAAGGGTTAGTTTTGCGAAAGAGCTATCAACCAGGGGCAACAAAACTTTGAGAGTTACTCTAAGATTGGTCTTCATCAGCGAGGGGTGGAGGCTGTCAATGGCTGAGCTTGCCTTGTTCTCAAATGCTTCATCCCACAGCTCTTTCAGACCATATCTGTCCACAAACAGACTTCCTTTTACTTTGACCGCGATCCCAGAAATATTTCTGGTCGAAAACACCAGGCATATCTCCAAAGTATCAGTAACGCATGGAGCCAATAGAGAAATCTTTTTGAGCTTTCCTTACTAGGTACTTTACATTGAAAGGTTTTTTTTTTGGGGGGGGGAGGGGAAATAACACTTTACCATGCAAAATTGAAAAGTAGTGGTTTGTTTTGAGCTATTTACTTCTAACATGAGGCAATGTTCTTAGATAAAAAGTCTGGTACATGGCCGAACCGTGACTTTCATAAAAATGATAACCCAACCAAATTGCCTTTGCTGAGGAGGAAAAATTCAGTTATTTAAATTGTTACTTGCTCATTTCTTTTACATGTTGGATATGGCATTTTCCTTATAAATTCCTTTCTGCTAGACAAATCTTCTACTCCTTGGGCTTACTGGTTAGCTTACCTCTGAATTTCTAGTGATTTATCTCATTGGGCTTAAAAACAGAAGCTGGTTCTTGAAAAAACATTCGCAAAAAATTACGGAAATACTGGTAAACCAAATCTTGTGTGAATTTCTATATGTGACCTTGCCGCTATAATGAAAGAATTTATTTTACTATCTTCCAAAGATCAATCAATGATTCTAGTAAAAGTAATACTATAATATAAAAAGATTAATATAGGAAATAAAGAAAGAGATTCATGGAGTTTAGTAAGTATATAGGATGGAAACATTAATAAAGATGATTGTATCATTTTGCTAATTTTGCTTCGCCTCTGACAGTTTCTAAACTGAATTTCTCCAAAAAATTCAATCTCTTCCTTATATTTCTTTGAAATATTCCCTTCTTTCCTACCTATTTACTTTATAAATAATCCTTTATTTAAAAATAATATTTTGACTTTCGATTGTTGCATCATTACTACCATATCAATATATAAGACTGTTAACTGGGGCATCTTTTGTGGCCTCCAGCATAAAAGAATTAGTAATCAATTAACTAATATAGGTGTTACTTGTTTGAAAATATCATTATTTCTGTAATTGAAATTAAACAATATTAAACAAAGATGAAAGTAAATTTAATCACTTATGTTGAGATTGACAATATTTCTTGAAATAAAATTTAAGTAATTTTCATTTGTACAAAATATGCTTTTTTTAAGAGCTCCAAAGATTAATTTAAAGATAATTAATCTTCTTTTAAATTTTGTATTTACAAATCTTTAATGAAATAAAATATGAAAGAGTGTGATATTTGATGAACTATTTTTTCATAGTAACAAGAGTTGCTATAAAAACAAAATAATTATATAAAGGAAACAAATACAATAACAAGCAAGGGTGTGTCACAGGCGCTCTTCTGAGTGAAGAGGGCCTGGCACTCAGTAAACTGGGACTTACTTATGGAGGGCTCAAGATATGGTAATTGTGAGCCTTAGAGGTAATTTCATATACCCAAAAGACCACAAATACAAAATTAACATATAAATATAAATAAAATAAATTTATTTATATTATTAAAATGAAAATCAAAATATAAATATAAAATTATATTCACAATTAAAAACTTAATTACAATTTAAAAATAAAATTACATTAAATTTTGAAATTGTAAAATTACATTTATACTTGAAAAAATTAAGTAAAAATGAATTTTTAACAAAATTGTAAAAAAATAAATAAATTTGGAAAAAAGTTAAATAAAAATTATTATAACTTTTTATCTAATAAATAAACATATAAAAATTATTTCACCATTGGATTCCTCATAAAAACTCAGGTGGGGTCACCTCTGAGTGAAAATTTTGTAACTCAACTCTAAATAAGCTTAAATTAAGCTTTTAGTATTTTCTGTATGAAAATTGAAAATCCTCAAAACTTTAAGTTAATTCACCTCACATGTAGTGTTAATCACCAAAATTTGTCTTAAAATTGAGGTGTTGTGTATATTTTAGAAGTTATGAGGAATTAAAGTATTTTCAATTGGATTCAATTGAAATGTCAAAATGTGCATGTGTATTACATAAGTGAACTTTGATTTACATATGAGGTATCAATTATTACTGTATTGAACTGTACAAATCAATTGAATTACATAAGTAAATTATAAATATAATACATGATGAGGAATTAAAGGAAAAATAAATTGGAAAGCTTAAATTTGGGGGGGAAAAGGAACTCCAGCTCTAAGGGGGAGCTAGACCCCCAAAATCCTTTCTGAAAGGCATGTGGTGTCAAAATTCACACAAACGTTCATCACTTTTGGCCTGGAATTGAGTTACAGGGTCTGTGGACTCAATTGATGATGAGGTTTTGATACCAACTGGGGTAGTTTTAGCTGTTGCCAAGAGGGTAAAACTACCCTTAAGATAAAAAAATCATAGTAAAAACGGTTTGAACTGGTTTCTACGTCTCTTACACACATTCTGACATGTTTTGAAGACTCTAGACCAGGTATTACTATAGTAATAGCTGATTTAAGGGTCTAAAATGGCTAAAAATGGCTTAAACCAGCCCTTTTTTGGTCTAAACCAGGGTTCAATGATGCCATAATTGGCTTTTCTGTGGTCAGACTGTTTTTCAAGACTGACAAGAGTAAATTTCACTGTTGGAGTAAGAGAACTGATGGCTATAAAAGAATTTCTTCTTTGCCCAACTTTTCTCTTCATGTTACAATCTTGTCCTTTTATAATTAGTTTAAACATTGTTAAACCAATCAATAAAAGATTCCAACCACCTTTCTTAAATCATTTTAAACCTTTTAACCACTTGAAAAAATCATTATAATCATTTTTACCCCTGAACCACCCCAAAAGTGAATTAAAGCATCTTTCATCACTGTAAATTTTGTCACTTTGTTTCCAAATTCACTCTGGTCACTTTTGGGCGTGTTTTCTCTTCAATATTTTTTTAAAGACTTTGTTCTTTAATTAATTGCTTGCAGTTCTTTTCTCAATTAATTCCAATTGAAATTGCTCTTGAAGAAATTTCTTTGGTAGCCTTAAATATCTCTTGTAGAGTATTTTTGGATAAATTTTTATTTTTGGTAAAACAATGAATCTTTATAATATTACTGTTTTATACTAATAAAGTTATAAACAATAAAACTGGTGTGTTTTCTCTTAAAAATAACATTTCTTACTATTTTTAATTGATTTTTACCTTATACAAATTTTGAGGATAGGAAAAGTACTTGACTTTTAATCAAAGTTTCATATCCACACCTTACAGTAATGGACAACACCCTTAAGAGTGTAATAAGATGAAATTACTAAATAAAAAAATATAAGAAAGCAGCAACAAAATAATAACAGCAAGAATTAGAAGAGCCAACTACAAACAAGTCAAAGTCCACTGTTTTAACCTGTCAGAATGGAAAGAGGAGGGTTTATAAGGATATGGCCACCCAATTTATACTGTACAGGAAAAGAAAGAAGATGCAAAGACTAACTTAAAATCAAATAAATATAATACCCAAAATAAGGATAAGAATATTTATAAAATAATAAATCAACTAAATTAATTAACTGGGGAAAAGTCCTCAGGGGGAGAAAGAGGGGCTTTTATATGTGAGAATCACCAGCCCTGATCCAGACAGATAATTTTCATGAGAATGACTGATGGTTGAATTGAGCCTGGTCAATACAGGTCCTGTACAGATGTCCAGAACCTGTATAAGAGGTGTGGTGGCCTTGAAGTGATCATACAGTTTTAGGATGGTGTATCCAAACTGTATTGGGTAATTCCAACCTGTACAGAAGTTGACACCGTGTATTGGTGAACCAGACTGTATGCATGTTTCAGCAAGGAAGATTTCTGAAACTGAATGCTGATACACACAGTGGATTTGCTGGTTTTGAGGTGTTTGAGTGGGTGTAAGTATGAATACCCTTACTCCTGGCTAGTGGTTGTTACAGTACCCCCCTCTTGAAACTGGTGGGCTCCTGAACACCATAATACCCTGCCACTGTTGAGTGCCATCTCAATATCATCAAAGTCTTTCAAAGATTTCTTTTTGATTTATCTTTTACTCTTGACTATTATCCTGAAAATCCAATCTCCTCTCCTCTGTCACACTTGAACTGATTTATCTTCCCCCTTTCTTTTACATTGAGTAAGTCCTTTTCCAACTTTTGAAATATCCTTTTCTTGAATTCAGTCAGTATCTTCTTTTCATTGCATGGCCCTGGGTTGTATCCAAAAAAGAATGTGTGAGCCTTGAGGTATATTTTACATACCCAAATAGGCCAAAAATATCTTTAAAAATATATTTTGAACTATGCATAACCCATAAGTCATGCATATATTTAAAATTTATCATTTTTTATTTCAGAAAAGATGAATAAATTTTTATTGAGTAAATGATTCCATAGATTTGAGACCAGATTTGAGCTCTACACAAAAATTCACCTAGTGTAACTCCATAGAGTGAATAAGCTTAAAGTAACTCCAAGAGGTGGTAATATGGAAAATACTTCAATACCACATAAAAGAATTGTGAAAATTTTTGTTTTTCTCAATTTCACACCAAAATAATGGGAATGTGAGTAATCCCATGTTACATATACAGTAAGAATAGTGTTATGCATGTTTGTGGCGCTTAATATTATGGTATTCTTACATACACTTTTGTTAAACCCATAGTGGATATCAGTCTTTAAGCCTGAATTTCTATTTTTGATGTGAAAATAGTCAAGGGGGACAAAAGACATCAAAGAGAGCAAGGGTACCCAACTTCTGAGGCCTCTGAGGTGTGCAAACTCTAAAGCTTGGATCCATCAATGATCTTGGCCCAATTATTATACTAAAACCTTTTGGAGACTTAGTTACCAAGTTAAAATGTCATTAAATCATAAGAAAATAGCAAATAAGCTGCTATTTTGACATGCCAAGGAGGTAAAGAGCAACTTAGACTCCTGTAACCATGTCAATTCTTAATAATTTTCCATTTATAAGCCCCAAAAGAGTAATTAAAACCCTTCTAGGACTAGTATCCATTGATTGACCTCATAGCAACCAGCAATATAGTATCATTTGCAATTCTATGTAGAAATGAGGTAAAAACTTCAAAAATTCATTAAAAATACAATTCTTAATGAATATTTTTGAAAATTTCAGGACCAATTGAGAAAAGTATAATTCATATAAAAACCAAAAATAATCATACTTTTATAAGTAAAATTCAAAGTTTTACTTACAGTCCATTTTTGACGATTCCACGTGAAACACTGAACCTTCAAAAATTCACAGAAAACACACTCTGTGATGAAATTTTTAATAAAATTGATAAACTTGAGAAATAAATGTTTATTTTTTAATAAAATAAGATTTACAGTTATTACTCCTTTTATTCTTAACCATATATGGGTTGGTAGTCATGTAAAAACATAAATTAAGTAATTATGATAATCCTACATGACAACAGATGATGAAATCAATAATCCAAAAAAAGGTTTATTGTCTTCTCACGCACTGGATTTTCAGTTTGCTCCATGGAGAACCTCTGAGAGCTGCTGTTGACTTAAAAGAGGCCTCGTCTTTCTGTTTTTTTCCAAAATCATCACATTACTCAATTATACCATTATTACCAACAAGTAAGTATTAGTAAATCTTTTCTTAAGTGTTTTATTATTTCAGAATCAATAAGAAGGACATTAAATCATAGAAATAAACTATATATTTTTTTAATCCTGTTATAAATCAATTATGATCCATTAAATCCACAATTATCTGTCAAATTTCTTTACTATTATCTTTAATAAATTCTTTGGAGTATTGGTGAGTGTTTTCTCTTAATTCTTAAAGTTCTTCTCTAGTAACTGTTTTCTTCAAGAATTGTATTTATAATTATTCTTGCAAAATATAATTATATGTTCAAATAATTTTATTATTTTAATAAAGAAGTTTTATTATTAAACACTTCTTGTAATTGATTCTTGTAGACAATTACTGCTTACATTTATAATCACTAGTAGTGTATAACAAGTGAAAGAAATAATTAATTAGTTAATTATTTAATTGTGGTTATAATAGTTTTTATCAATATATTACATAATAACAGTCATAGTACTGTTTATTAAGAGTAAGATTATCAACAGTTTCATAGACACATCTTACAGAATTTCATAGAGCTCTTCTGCTCAAAAAATGATGGTCAATGAGCATATGAACATATAACCATTGTGATTTGGCCAATTTTGATGTTTTAAGTCCCTTCTTTCCTTGAATAAAATTCTTGAAGCCTCAAAGGAGGGGTCTTGTCCTCATTATTCTTGAAAAATAGCCCAAAAATGGCCTTGGGGCCATTTTGGACCATACCAGTGATTCTGGGTCTTGGCCATCACCATGGCCAACTTTTAAGCTTCTTGGTTTAAGGCCATTTTTGGCCTTTTGGGATCCTTTGGTGATTTTGGTGTCCTATGGTCTGCGGGCTGTGGAGGCTATTGGAGGCCCCCAGAGCCAAAATGACCCCCTGGTCCCAAATATGCTGGGGTTCCAGGGTGTCCATGGGACCAACCTTATGGCCCCTGGACCAATTTTCCACCACATGGCCTGGGCCCATTGAGAGGGTCCAGGACCATCAAGAACCTAACCTCCCCAAAGTTGAAGGGGAGGTCCTGGGTAGTGATTTCAATCCAAGCGGACCAGGATCTTCATTCTTTTGAGGACTTTGAGGGGGGGCTATAATTGAGTTATGGCCCAATTCCTTGATGAATTTTTTCAGGCTTGAAGTGCAATATTCTGACACCTTGAATTCTTATGCTTGCATAAATCTTTAGTAATGAGTTCTGAAATTCCTGAGCTCACTTAATATTCTCCTTCTGCACTGGCACCTTTTGTGCTTTGTGGTTCTGGAATCCTCAGTTGATTGGCTTTGCCTTGGTCAATGGCTTATTCTGGCCACTTTGATCCTTCCCAAACCTATGATGGCTATAAAGCAGTTGAGGTTCTTGATCCTGCTTGTACCAAGTGTCTGGCAAAAGGAAAAGATTTTTTCAGCATTAAAATCCAAGGTCTTCAAAGTGCCACTTTTGCTTTGTTGGGAATTTGAAGAAGCCATGTTGTTGTACTGGACCATTGGATTCCAATCTCAGAAGATTTTTATGGAGTAAAAAGGATGGACCTTTTGGGAAGGAGTTCCCAGTTTCTGAGGACCCTACTCCTGATGGTACTTCAGGGTATTCTAATGGTGAGTCTGGTGAATTTCTTTATTGAATTGAGTTCTGAAATCTTGATATAGTGACTGGTTTCAGGAAAAGGGGTGTGGCCAGGTAGACTAATGTTGGAGGGCCCATCCCAGTCGGTGGTAGGCCAATCTATTCCAGCTCTGAAGTCCCCATATCCAGGATCAATACTGAGGTTGTAGTGAAGAGAATAATACAGATTGACAATTCTCCACCTGATACTGATGCTGAAGGTAGTGATGAATTGGATGGTGAAGAAGTTGAGGTGGTTCATAATTCCATTGGCCATCAATCCAGTACTTCCCCTTCTCATCGTCTTGCCAAGAGATTCCAAAGTAACATTATTCCCAGCACTCCCAAAACTTTCCAACTAACTCTTGCTACCCCTCCCACTTCTCTTCCTCCTGCTTCACCAATTTCTTCCACTGCCAGGCCTGCCTTGATTCCAGAAGTAATACCATCCCCCATAGTCACTTCTCAACAACTTCAACCTGTGGCCAGATCCAGTAGAAGAAGGGAAGAAATTTCCCCTTTTCTGTTTTCTGCTACTCAGTCTTTCAATGCAGGGAGCATTGGCCCATCCAAGTTGCCAGAGAAGACCCAAATACAGCAAGTGAAAATCAAGATGCTGTAGCCAGGTTGTTTAGAAGGGTTTATAGAAATAGTAGGGAGTTGATTGAGTATGCTAATGATAGGACTATTCATGGGACTTCCTCTGAGGAAATTGCTGCAAAAGCTTCCTGTTATGAAGATGAATTGATCAATGATTTCCAGAGAACTTTTGATCATTTGGGTAGAGATAACTAGTTTCCTTTTCCTTTTTTGTGTTTGGTTTGACTTCTATCCCCACTATTATAAAAGACTCAAAAATGAAAATTAAATGGAACTTCCCAATACATGATATAGGGGGGGATTCTGCTGCTTTAAAGAATAAAAGAAATAAAATAAAATTATACCAGTAAATAAAGAAATAAAAGGAGAGAAAAAAAAAGAGATAAAAAGAAATAATAAAGGAATTCCTGAGGTTTTTCCTTCATGTGGTTAGTTGCGTGATTTTGGCCAAGGACGTTCTGAAAAATAAAACCAAGCATTTGATGCTCACAGAGTGGCCAAGGTGGTGTTATACAAGAAGTAGAACCCTCAGGGATGCATACCAGGAGATGGAACTTACTTTCATAACTTCCACTCCCCACCAAGCACCATAATAGAATAGAAAGCTTTGTCATAAATGAATTGGAGTTGAGGAATGTCTTGAATAATAATGAATGGCATAATTTGGAATAATAAAATATGAAAGAAAAGGAAAATAATAAGGAGAAGAGAGAATTTGTCCATATCTTGATGAAAGGTCCAAATTTGAGGGTATTGATGTTGTAAGGTCATTAAAATCTGTCCAAAGAAATCAACAATTGCTCACAAAGTGGCCCAGGTGATTCTTACAACATATCTAGGAAGAATACCCCTTTAAAGGTGCATTCCAGGAGAGGAACTTACTTTCATAAACTCCAATCCCCACCAAACACCATGAATCAAACTCTTGAGGTATTTGAGCCAGGCTTGTCAGGATACAATGAGTGAAAATCTTTGACAAGGTCTGGTGAGCTGGTTCCCACGTTGTTCTTTCTGGGTCTTCACTGAATCCTTTCCACTCTACAAGATACCATAATTTACCTCTTTGAGTTTTGAGTCCAGAACCTGAGCCACTTCCCATTATTATTGTTCCTCCACTAGGTTTGGTGGTGGTGGCAATTGATTCCTATTTGGTATACTTGACTGCTTGACTGGTTCTAGTAATTAAACATGGAAAACAGGGTGAACTGAATTCCATTGTTGAGGAAACTTGAGGTAAAACGCATGGCTACCAATCTTCTTCAGCACTTCAAAGGGTCCCAGCCATCTTTTTGCAAGCTTTTTAGTGCGTCTTGTGTCTTGATATTCTTGGAGGCTAGCCATACTTTGTCCCCAGGTTGGATATCAGGTGGAATTGTCCTATTTCTATCTGAATATTTCTTGAATCTCCTGATTACTGACTCCAATTCTTCTTTGACTACTTGCTGTACTGATTGGAGTTTTGTTGATAACTTTCCAGCAGGTGAGTCCTGAGAAATATGGATTGAATCAAAGCTGCGATTTCTTCCATAAATAGTGAAGAAAGGTGATTTCTTTGTTGATGAGTGTTCTGCATCATTATGGGAAAATTCAGCCAGAGGGAGCCAGGTGGGCCAATCATCTTGATGGTAACTGACATAAATCCAAAGATACTGTTCTAGAATCTGATTTACCCTCTCTGTCTGTCCATCTGTTTCAGGCTGAAAAGCAGTTGAAATATCTCTTGATATCTTGAGCTGCTGACATAATTGAGTCCAAAATGATGAAACAAATAAAGATCCTCTACCACTAACAATACTGGCCAGAATACCATGTTTGGAAAAGACATGGCTAATGAAAATTTGAGCTAAGTCCAGGGCAGTGATTGTTCCATAAGCCAGAATGAACATTGCCATTTTTTAGAACCTGTAAACAACTACTAGAATTGAATCAAAGTTGTTTGACAATGGAAATTGAGTGATAAAGTCCATTGATAATGAATTCCAAGGACCATATGGAATTTGAAGAGGCTTGAGTAATCCAAACTTCTTATAATCAATGTTCTTGTTTCCTGAACAATTCTGAAATGAGTACCCATAGTCCTTAATGAATTGATTAATGCCAGCACAATAAGAATTCCTCTTGATGAGCTTGAGGGTCTTCTCCAGGCCAGGATGGCCAGCAAATGGTGAGTCATTATGCTTTTGAAGAATATTGAGTTGGATTTCTTGATTTATTGGGATTACCACTCTATTCTTGAATGATAATAACTTGGCTTGAGGTTCAAGAGTGTAATCTGAGACTGATTCACCTCTTGCTAGTTGCTTGAGTATTTCCTTGTAGTCTTTGTCTTGCCATACTTCTTTTTGAATCTGTTCAACTAAATCTGAGAATATTCCAACCTCAATTGAGAAGAATCTTGACACTTGAATTCCATCTTGCTTGATTACTTGATGAAAATTTTGAGTATTCTTGCTGATGAATTCCACCCCCCTCTCTGGGTACAACTTGTCCCAAGGTGACAAGGCATCTGGTAAAGTGGCCAGCCAGCCTGGGCAGTAAGTGATAGTGAAATGAAAATCAGGAAGGGATTCAGCCAAATGGGCCTGAAAACAATTAAGAACTTTGGAAGAAATGAAAGATTGAAGAGAAGAGTGGTCTGTAAAGACCTCAAAAGGATTGGAAAGAGAAAGAAGAAAAGCCCAAACTATTCCAATAGGTTTCTTGTCATGAATTTCATAGTTCAGCTCAGCTGGTAGAAGCTTACTACTATAAAATGCAATTGGATGCTTTTCTGAGTAATTCACCTGACTCAGTAAAGCACCAGAGGAATAATCAGAGACATTGGTCTCTACAATAGTTGGTAGAGAGGGATTGAAATGGGAGAGGATAGGAGCAGTGGTGAAAGCTTCTTTGAGTATTTGAAACTGACTAAGAGCTTCCTCATTGAAGATAAAAAGAGAATCTTTCTTGAGGAGGGAAGTGAGAGCAGTGATTTATTTAGAGTAATTTTTAATGAAACAATGGTAGAAATTGGCAAAGCCAAGAAAGGACTGAAGGGCCTTGATGTTCTTGGGTTGTGGTCAATGGGGGATTAGTTGAGCTTTTGAAGAATCCATCTTGAGGCCATCACTTGAGAAAACATTGCCCAAGTACTCCACACTTGAGGCATGGAATACACACTTTGAGGCTTTGGCAGACAGATTATTGTCTCTCATTCTTTGGAGGATAGAGGCCACATGTCTGGCATGTTTCTCCTAAGAACTAGAGAAGACCATGATATCATCTAAATAAGCTACAACAAAAATGTCCAAGAAATATGAAAATATATCATTCACAAGATTATGGAAAGAAACAGGAGCATTGGTAAGTCCAAATGGAATAACCAAATACTCATAGCTACCATATTTGGCTCTAAAGGCAGTTAAGTGCTCATCCCCCTCTTTGATTCTCAGGAGATTATATGCACCATGCAGATCTATCTTGGAGAATATAGTGGAACTGTTAAATACAGTAAGAAGCTGGTTCATAGGAGGGACAGGATACCTGTTCTTCCTAGTGACATAATTGAGTTTCCAGTAGTCAACACACAAATGAAGGCCACCATCATTTTTCTTGATGAAAAGGAAAGGTGCTCCTGTTGAAGAGAAGCTTGGCCTAATGAAAGCTTTATCTAAATTCTCTGAAATGTAGTCCCGTAGTGTTTCTGACTCTTGATTTCATCATGAGTAGATAACACCAATTGGAGGTAGAAGACCCTCCAATTAAATATAATGATCACAGGCACGGTGTGGAGGAAGTTTCTCTGCTTTCACCTTGTAGAATACATCCAAATACTGGTGATAAGCAGGAGGGACTACCTTCAGCACAGTTTCAATATCTTCTGGCTCTTCCTCCTCATCCCACTGCTCCTCCAGGGAGGCATGAAAGGATAAAGGAGGAAGATTCATATCCGCTTGAAAGAAATGAAGTGGAGATATAGAAACATCTTCTCCAAAGTCTTTTATCTCTTTGAAGACTTCATCTATTGATGGAACTAATGAGTGAGAGGAAATGATGGAAGGGATATGGACAGAAGGAGTAAGGGAAGGTGTCTTAAGTTCACCAACCAGAGAAACACTGTGAAATCAGTGGCGAAGTCATTACTATAAGTTTTAATACCACTATAATCCTTATGACTAGAATCATAGGTGATCAATCCATTTTTCCAATCAATAATGGGATTGAAATGGTAGAGGAAATCACAGCCTAATATTTTGTCTTCTCCCTTGGGTGAATCTATAATTTTAAAGTCGTATTCAAACCTTGGGAAGGAAAGAAGTTCAACTATCCACTTTGTATAATGAGTGATTAACAAGGCAGTGGATTCATTTGAATCCAGAACAAAAATAGGAATCTTTTCAGAGAGCTCTGACACAGCCAATGAGTACTTGAGAGCAAAACTCTTTCCAATAAAAGAGTTTGTAGCATCAGAATCAATGATAATACTATAAAGAATATCAGAGACAAGAAAAAATAAGAAGATTTAAAGATTTCTTGACACTAGTATTCAGAGTGAAAAATTGTGCTCTTGTAGGGAATAAGTGAGAAATATTGAAAACATCATGATTCCAACTCAGGCTTTTCCCTGCTTGCTAGGGAAGCCTCTTGATGATCCAGGACTGTTCTGGGGTCTCTTGAAGCATTTTTCAATTGGGTGTTTCCCACCACAATAAGTAAATAAGCCTTCTTGAATCCTCCTCTCCTTTTCAGAACCAATTAACTTATTTTACTTATTTAGGAGAGCAGCATGAGGGTTTTCCTTTGAAGATTGAAACAGCTTGCCCTTCTTATTCTTCTTATGTTGAGGCCTTGAGGGATTGTATCCAGGGACAGGAGGCTTCTTTTCTTGATTTCCACCCTTTTCCTTCTGCCTCTCCTGGTGCCTGCTCTCTAGTTACAAGGTGACATCCATGAGTTCTTGAAGAGTATCAAAGGTTCCAGGGTAATAATACAATTGGTCTAATAATATTGATTCCAATCCTCTCATATAAACATGAATGTAAGCCCTTTCTCCCAAATCTCAAATTCTTGACATTAAACTTCTGAAATCAGGAATTTACAAGGAAACATGACCACTTTACTTCATCCTCAAACCGTCTAACTCTTTTTCAGCTTTCCTGACTTCATTGGGATCACCAAACCAAGTGAATATTTGGGTTTCAAATAACTGCCAATTATTGAGGAGGTAGGAAGGATCTTCATTGGAAATACTTGAAAGTTAGCATTCAATCAATTTTCCAGCTCTACCAGCAAGAAAAGAAATTGAATAAAGAACTTTCTTCCTGTCAGAGAAGAAAATTTCTGGATCATTATGGAAAATCCATTGACAGGATTGAATTGATCCTCTCAATTTATGGGCTTGATTACCATTGAACGAATCAGGTGCCTTCATTTATGGAGTCTTGAATGCAGGGGATTTAAAATTGTCCCTGGGAGCAACTGCTTGAGTGAGTTGCCCCATGAATTGAGTAATCTGCTCCATTATCTTGAGGAAATTTGGTTCAGCTTGAGAGACAAGAGTTTGATTAGAATGGGCTAGATTTTCAGCTTCAGAAGCCTCAGGGGCACCTGCCACTTCAGTTTCCTCAGACTCCTCCCCCTATTCATCTTGAGCCCCCCAATCTACCTCTAGGTCTTTGAGAAATGCTTGGATAACCACCCAACAAGCCAGAGAATGATCTTGATTTTCTTGACTTCACACCTCCTCTTCTGGAGGGTGCTGCTCCTCACATTGGTGGTCCTCTGTCCAAATTTGCACTCAGTTGATGCACTGATAGTGTGTGGTCAAGAGGAGCCTTTGCTGTAGGAGTAAGACCAGCTTGATGTCTTTGAGATCTTTTATTCTTTTCTGGGGGGCTATGCTGAACTGGAATTATGAAAGAATAAGAAAATAACTTGATGGTACTTGGAATAAGGAATCAAATTGACCAAATCAATATCAATGAAATCCTTGATGAATCTTGAGGAATAAATCAAAAGTCTTGAGGTCAAATCAAACTCAATAAATCAATAAAACATATATCAAAAGTCAATTAGAATGAAATATCAAGGAACCTTGAATAATTCAATAATAAATAATCAATCAATTTCTTGATGAATCAATAAATCAATCAATATATTCAGGAATCAGCTCAATATCTTGATGAATAAGTCAATCAATGATCACTAAATTCTTGAGGATAATCAGCTATCTTGAGGAATTCAATCAGTAAATAAGTCCAATCCAAACAGAATCCTGAATTTCTGAATCAATAACCAAAATAAACCCCAATCTATCAACCAATCAATAAAAATTCCTGATAAGACCAGCATAAGCAAAAAAACAAAATTTGATTTGACAAAAAATTGAGAATGAAATTGAGATGGTCAGCAATTTTTAAGGAATGAGAAGAATGAATTTTCATTTGAATAAAATGAATGAGATGAAAATTGATGAGAGAGAAAACATAATCATGAAGAATCATAAAACCATAAAGAGTCATAATTTGAAGAATGAGAGAAATGAATTTAAATGAATGAAAATAAAGAAGCAATTATGAGTTAATTAATTTAATGTCACAGGGGCACTTTTAAGTGAAGAGGGCCTGGCACTCAGCAAACTGGGACTTACTTTTGGAGGGCTCAAGATATGGTAATGGAAAACGCACATAAGAGTGTAATAAGATGAAATTACTAAATAAAGAAATATAAGAAAGCAGAAACAAAATAATAAGAGTAATAATTAGAAGAGCCAACCACAAACAAGTCCAAGTCCAATGTTTCAACCTGTCAGAATGGAAAGAGGAGGGTTATTAAGGATATGGACACCCAACTCATACTGTACAGGCAAAGAAAGAAAATGAAAAGACTAACTTAAAGTCAAATAATTATAATACCCAAAATAAGGATAAGAATATTCATAAAATAATAAATCACCTAAATTAATTAACTGGGAAAAGTCCCCAGGGGGTAGAAAGAGGGGCTGCTATATGTGAGAATCACCAGTCCTTATCCAGACAGAGAATTTTCATGAGAATGACTGATGGTTTAATTGAGATACAGTTTCAGGATGGTGTATCAAACTGTACAGAAGTTGACAGGCTGTATTCATGTTTCAGCAAGGAATATTGCTGAAACTGAATGCTGATACACACAGTGGATTTGCTGGTTTTGAGGTGCTTGAGTAGGTGTAAGTGTGAAAACCCTTTCCCCTGGCTAGTGGTTGTTACAGGTTGTCGCCCAGAGAACCTGTCAGAAGTGGGCCCAAAGGCCACTCTTTTTGAGAAACCCCAATGTGGGGTCATCAGGGGACAAGTTTTGGTATAAAGAAAATAACAATCAGTTCTCAAATTGTTTCTGCATAGTATTACTGTGAGCCTTTGAGAGATAACCACATATCCAAAAAAGTCATAAAGAAATTTTCAATAATTATTTCTTTTAAATAATTATCTTAAGATAAGTAAAAATGCCATAAAAAGGCATAAATGCATAAAAAACTTAGAATCTGATGAATAAAGATGTTAAATAAATTACACCATTACATTCCTCATGATAAAACACACATATATAATTTTTATGGCATATCTGTAAAGTCAATACGTAATGAGTAATAATTAAAAATGCCATAAAAAGACATAAATTCTCGTTTATCTCAGAAACCAATGAAAGGAAATGTGAAATAAATTAAACCATTGGACTTAGCATGAAAAAATACACATGAAATAATTTTATGTCATTTATCTAAGGTTAATAATTAAGGAATAAAGCTGAATATATGCACCTTTCTGATCAGTGCATACATTCATGGTTTTAGCTAATATCTCCTTAAATATAAATTATGGAGAGTTAAAACAAAGATAAATTTAACACTTAATTACTGTAAGAATACAGATATGAACTTTATTTGACAAATTACAAATAAGGCTATAACTTGTAAGGGTGTATTGAATGAAATTGCTAGAGCTGTTGACCACTTTGTTGTGAAAGTGGTCCAAACTTAAAATGAAGTTGATATTTAGGCTCTAATAATTCATACTTAAAGAATGATGTTTTTTCTATCATAATGTTCAAGGTAAAAATCCCTGAAATCATGGTTTGAAGCTTAAAATAGTAAATTTTGACAGAAGAGATGAGTTACAAAAAAATCATCAAAAATAGAGTTTTGATTATGTAATGAAGTTCTCTTGGACGTTTAATAAAGAAATTCCAAGCTATCAGAATTTACCCTCTGAATGGCTTTAGCATGTATAACTTACAAGTTATTAATGATCAAAGCTTAAGGTTAAAACTGATCATTTATAATCACTCACTGTAATCTTATTTTAAGTTTAAAAGTCATATAAGTGATAAAACTGGGGAGTGCTACCACCTTATGATTAATACTAATAAGATCCACGAATTCTAGGCTTCTTCCAAGCCTATTATGTCATCAAACTTAGAGTTATAGTGATAACTCTAAATAATGGCATAATGATGGGATAAGATGGTTTAATTATGATGTAATAATTACTAAACCTTGAAATACTGATACATTATGGTGGATACCATAATTCAAGGCTTACTAGAAGCCTTTTGGACTCTAAAAGGGAGGAATTTACTATAAACAGAGCTCTTTTTACTCTATTTCCCCCTCCGACACATCAAAAACAATAAAACACTAGACAAAAAGGTAAAATCTTTGTTCTTTATATATAAATATTTCATATTATAAAAACCCAAAGGTAATATTCATTATAATAATCAATCTTGATGTGATTACTCCAATTGTTTAATTGTTTTTATTATATTTCTATAAAAATCCTATTTTCCATGTAAAATTAAGAATATTTGTAATTTCTCTTATTTTATTTTGTAAATACAATTTAAAAAAGCTTTATTTACATTGTTTGGCATAAAATACTTCAAAAGAATTATATTAAGTGTTGAAAGTAGGTTATTTTCCCTTTTTATAATGATTCCACTTTATTATCATTTTTAATAATTCTTTTGATAATATAGCTAGTATTTATATTAATATATAACTTTAATATTGCTACTATCATTGTTATCAATTTTTTATGCATTTATTATTTTTTGTAACAATAATAAATTTCCATAAATGTATCAATTATTAAATATTGATATATTCATTTTTATTATATTATATCTATAATATAACTTATTTTATTATATTATTTCTATAATATCATTTATATTATTTCATTTATTCAAATTATATAAGCATTTTTACAGTATGATTCTACTATTTATTTATTATTATAATTATTCTTTACGTTATTCATTACTTTGATAAGGACATTCAGAGTACCATAAGTAAAATATTAGTAATATTTACTTATTGTTTCATAGTCAAACCTTACATTTGGGGGCCTGGCCTTGATATTTACTTACAAGACCTTTGAAAAAGATCTAGATTGGGCCTATGCAATAATAAATTATATTCATAATCATAAAATTACTTCATAACTCTATATTTATTGATTTTAAAAGCTATTGAGGCATTTGGAAAGAAATTGTACTTCCTTAAACATGGATTTTCACATCCTTAGACTTTCAAGAACTGTCTTTGAGTGAATCTAGTGATTAAAAAAGATATTTATAAATCAAAAATACATTTATATTATAATTTTATTTTTTTGAAGAAAGGGATCATCTTAATTTCCATTTTATTCTTAAAAGATAAAAATATAAAAAATACAAAAAATCATTTTTATTGATTTTTTTATTTCATTTATTAAAAAATATATAAAAGCAATTTTTATGTGGAAATTGCCATATCTTCCCAAAAATAACACTTTTATAATAAAAACATATATTTCTTTGGCTTTTTTTGAATGTTTGAAGAAAACTCAGGGGGGGACTATCAGGCCACCATTGAGAGATTGGTGGAAGAAACTTGTCAAAGCTCTCCAACACCAGTTTTCAGTAAGAAAAGCAAGGATAAGAAATCAATCTTCCCAGGACCCACTATTCATGACTCTGAAGGTGAGTACCTCTTGTAAAATTGCTTTAAAAAAGACTTTTTAGTGTTCTGAAATCTTTTTATTTCTTATTTCTGAATTATGACTACTAGGAGGGGATTCCAATACTCCATCCAATCAGAAGGAGATAGACTCGGAAGTAGAATTGATCCCTCAAAAGGGAAAAGAAAGGGCAAAATCCCCAGTGGAACAGAATACACACAAGGAAGTGCCATATCCCAAAGACAAGTCCCAGTAATGCCTATAATATCTGAGCCAGAGTTGGAACTAAGTATTAGTAACTCCAACAGATACAAAACACATTCAGAGGGCTCAGATAGACCTATACATGAGAAAATACAAGCAGTATTACACAGTGTACAAGGAAAAGGATTGGGAAATGTTGCCACAAATATACCAAGGATTGATGACCTCCTGGCACATCCTGAAGAATTTCCTCAAAGAGGACAAAATAGTGAGATACTCCAATGGATGGAATCCACCACCATCAAAACCTTAAGTCGAAAAGATAAACGACTTGGACAACAAGAAAAGGTATCCAAGCAAGGAAGAAGCCCCATTAGCTTCTACCAGAAAGCGTCAAGCCAGTCAACCTCCCCAAGAAGGGAAAAAGAACAAGAAAAAGAACTGGAGGAAACAATATTTCCCAAGCTTCAAGATTCCAAGAATCCAAAAGGATGCCATGGAAAATGTCTTCAACATGGCCAAAGCCTTGATGGAATTCAAGGACAAAGACAAACAAAGAATGAGATAACCCTATTTCCCAAAGAAATAACTTTGTCCCCTGATGTTGCAAATAATTTAACATAGATTAAAAATAGTATCTTACCTCTAAAAAAAATTAAAAACAGCTTATTATCTTTACAAGAAACAAATAATAGCTTATTATCTTTGACACAAATTGTTGTACAAAATACAAAATAAATAGATAATATTAAATTTATGGTCTATAATAACAAACAAAAAGTCTTAATTGACAATACTTAGGCATTGATACAAGGACAGAAAGAATCTTACAAGTACATAAGAGATATCAAAGACAAAGCTTTGACAATCAATTATGATGTTATTGTTGACAATCTGACAGAAAAAGTGAATAAATTAAGTATTTCTGTTGAAATATTTGAAGAAAAAACTTCATCATATCAAAAATTACTTCTATACCATGTAGAAAAATTGATGAAGAAGGAATGAATCTTAAAGATGACATTCAAAGCAAAATAAAACTTATTCCTAAGAAAATGCATAAAATAACTGAGGCTAACTTAAATATGCCAAAGTTATCAACCTCATTTTCTCACATAGGAAGTCCAGTTAAGACAAAAGAGGAAATAACACACCCCTTTATAGCAGACTTGCACCATCAAGACAAAAATAAAGTGTTAATGAAGGAAGAACCTGAACAGAGAAAATGTCAAACATTCACAGGTGAAGTTGAATATGACCATATGTCATCTATTAAAACAATTGACATGTTACAAGAGGATTATGCCATACAAAATTAATCAATCATGGTAATATTACATTCATTATTTGAGAATTATGCAAATAAATTTCATTATGGCATAAGACAAATAAATGGCAAAAATACCTGGTCTTGGTGGAAAAATGAAGTAATCACCAAGTGGGCAAATGATTCCTTGAGGTACGAAATAGAAAATTCAGTTGAAAGTTCTTTCTTTGACCCAGATAAGGATAAAAATTTAGCTTTGTTCTTAAAACAAGCTGAAAGATTAAATTCACTGTACCCAGAAATGTCACAAAAGATGGTTCATATGAAAATACTTAAAAAATGTGGAGGAGAATTTGAACATTCCCTGAGAAGCAGGTGCATAGAAAAATTTTCCACAGAATAGTACATTAATTCATTAGAAGATATAGTGACATAAACCAAAATTAGTAGAACATGGAAAGAGTTGTATATTGAAAGTACAAATGAAACATTCATTAAGAAAGATAAAGCAAGAGAACCTTTCAAGCCCAATACACCAAACACTATTGAGAAAAGAAAATGCCATAAATGTGGTGGTACTGGACACATAGCCAATAATTTCCTCAAAAAGACAAAAATAAATGAAGATATTGAAACAGAAGACCACAATGATAAAGAAGAAGAATCTGATTCTGAAAAAGATACTGAAGAATCAGAAACTTCTTAGAGTGATGAAATCCATATAATTAATGCACAAATTGATAATATTGATTTGATATATGAGGCACTAGATGTCAACTCAAACTCACCACAAGTTAGAACATCTCATACAAGCCTCACAAATATACAAGATGCCAAACTGCATAGGACCAAACCTGAAAAAGGAATGGGATATACAGCTGGAAAATCAAGTATAATCATTGTTATGGTAGAAAACAAAGAGGCCAGAGTAAGCCTGGACACAGGAGAATACTTGCCTTGTGTTGGTAAAAGTTATTTACAGAAACCTAGACCATATTGGGAAGAAAAGACCTATACCAATACAAGGGGTTAAATTTAGTAGTTCAAGTGAAATAATGAAACCCCTTGGAATAATTGACTTAAAGCTAATTTTTCTCACCCTTCCCGATGCATAAGAATAAAAGTAGAGCTTTTAGTAATGGATAATTGTACTAGCAATAATTACTTTTCAATCTATGGCATGGATATCTCTAATACGAAAGACATATATCTTACCATAGGGAACAATAAAAGGCAGAAATTTGGTTTTCTAAGCAATAAAAAACAAATTACTGTCATAAAAAATGAAGAGGCAAGCACATAAAGTATTTCATTTATAAATGAGCTACTTATAGAGGCATAATTCGAACAAGAATTAACAAATGAAAGAAAAGAAAGATTGATTGATCTCTTATTTAAAAACAAAAGTGCCTTTGAAACTGAAAAATAACCACTAACTTCTATCATTGAACATGAGGTAGAAATTATTATTAATGTGGAAAAACGTTATCCACCCCTGTTGAGAAGAACAGCTTACCCAGCTAGCCCAAGAGCTAGAAAGGCCTTTGAGGCACACATTAAAGAATTAAGCGACCTTGGGGTGTTAAAGAAAGTAGGACATAATGACCAGGTAGAAGTCACCACAAGTGTCATTATAACCTGGCATAATAGAAAATCAAGGATGGTAGGGGACTTTAGAGCTTTAAATACCTACACTATCCCCGACAGATATCCAATACCCAGAATCAATGAGACATTAACACAATTGTCACAGGCTAAGTTTGTTACATCCATGGATGCTCTAAAGGGGTTTCACCAAAATTTCCTAACAGAAAAAGCCAGAAAGCTACTAAGGATGATAGTCCATTGTGGAATATATGAATTCCTAAGAATGCTTTTTGGTATAAGAAATGTACCTTCCCACTATCAAAGAAGGATTAATACCGTATTTCCTCAAGAGTTATCAGAAGGATGGCTAATCATCTATATTGATGATATCATAGTTTAGTCAGATACTTGGGAAATTAACTTAACAAGACTAGAAAAAATCTTACAGAAGATTGTACAAGTAAATGTGAAAATTTCCTTGAAGAAATGTCATTTTGCATATAATGAACTAAAAAATTGGGACATGTTATATCTGGACTAAGTCTGGGCATAGATAAAAACAAAGTATCAGCAGTACTACTGAAGCCAATTCCCCAAACCAAAAAAGAAATGAAATCATTTCTAGCGTTTTCTGGTTACTACAGACAGCATATAAAAGACTTGGAAAGAATTTCCAAATCCTTGTATAAACTCTGTAACCAACAGAAAGTCTATGAAATGACTTGAGAAAGGGTTAAGGCATATGAAGAACTGGAAAAAGCCCTCACAAATGCTCCATTTCTTCTAATTCCAGATTCAAAACTACCTTTCAATCTGTACATTGATTCTTGTGGAGAAGGACTAAGTTCTGCACTACACCAAACACAAATTATCAATTATAAACCTGTTGAAGGACCAATTTGCTTCATTTCAAGGAAAATTAAGCCAACAGAAGCAATATATGTATTAAGCCAAATGGGATGTTCTTGTTTAAGATGGGCTTTAGAGAAATTGCACTACTTTTTGGATGGAACAGTATTTGATGTCATCACAGACTGTAATGCTGTAAAATCTTTATTAAACATGAAGACACCAAATGGACACAAGCTGATATGGCAGATTGCTTTCCAAAAATATAGAGGAAATATGACTATAGTACATAAATATGGAAATATTCATAAAAATGCAGATGTTCTTAGCAGATTGGCTTGAGTAAATACACCTGAAAACCCAGCATGGGTACCACAGGAAGAACATAATATAGAAGGCATATGTGCTACAGATATTGGCACAGAGTATTTTGATCAAGTTAAAGGAAGCTATAAGATGAAAAAATATGTCATATCTTATGCCAAATCTTAATGAAATATTTAAAAGACCCATCACTATGTTCCAAACTGGATGAAATATCCAAGGAAGCATATGATGAAGGAAGATTCCAGCTATTTGATGGAATTCCTTATCATAGGACTAAACACACATGTGTTATGACCTTGAAAGATAGGACTCTGATAAACACTATACTACATCAATGGCATGATAGTATTATATCTGGAGATCTCTCAGAAGATAGGACACTAGAGAATGTGAAAACCTACTCCTGGTGGTCAAATTGGAGAAATGATGTTGTAGAGTATTTCCCAACCTGTGACAGATGTCAAAAAGAAAGAAAGCCACAGGAAAGAAATTTGGAATGATTATCCAAATATAAGAACCAAAATACCCATGGATTGGGTAACCGCCTTACCTCCAGAAGGAGACAGGAGTTTTGATTCCTGCCTACTATTAGTTTACAGGTACAGCAAAACGCCAATTTTCTTACCATTTTACAAAGATGACCCTGATATGGACACACCCATTCATACAGGCTTATTCCAAAATATCATAAGTGATAGGGATCCCAAATTCACTTCGGCATTATGGACAAATCTCCATAACTTTTTTGGAACAAAGCTATCATTCTCAACAGATTACCACCCCCAAGCTTATGTCTTAGCAGAAAGAATGATACAAACTTTAGAAGACATTATCAGAATATTCTGTGCTTATGGCCTAGAACTCAAAGGCTCTGATATCTTTACCCATGATTGGTGTACTCTTATACCAGCTCTTGAACTGGCATACAAGACATAAGTCCATTCTTCAACTGGTAAAACACCAGAAATGTTAGAAAAAGGTTGTAATCCAAGACTTGCTTATGACACCCTCAAAAAGGACTTAGTGGATATATGTCCAACAGCAAGTAGTTACAAAATAATCCTTGACCAAGCAAGACATCATGATAACAGATGTATGCAAGATTGTTTTGAATATGCAAAAGATAGATGAGACAAAAGTCATAAGCCACCTGATTTAAAGCAGGAGACCTAGTATTAGTATCAAAACTAAAACTTAATACCATTAAAGCCTCAAAGAAACTGAAATATTCCATTAAAGGACCCTTAATGATAAGAGAACTACATGGCCCTAATGCTGTGCAAATAGAATTGACAGGTGAATTAATGAAAAAAACCCATCTTTCAAAGTAAGTCCTATAAAACCTTATATATTAAGCGATAAGGAGTTATTTACCCTAAGAAATAAACCACAACTTGAAATTTACCCTCTAGAAGAAGGAGAAGAGAAGAAAATTGTGAAAGTCCGTCAAAAAAGGAGGACAAGAGCCAAAAAATAGAGATAATACCTTTTAAGGTATAGAAACCCAGCTCAAGAGGATGAATGGCTACTTGAAAAAAGAAGGTTCAGAAATGAAAGAAAACCTAAAGAATAGAAAAGCTAAGCATTTTTGAGCTTCAAGACTAAAAAGGTCTATTGAAGAGGCAAGACAGTGAATGATCCCCTAATTAACTATATTGGATTGTGATACAATATTTTTTGGTGGTAGGGAATGTGAGCCTTTGAGATATGACCACATTACTCCAAAAGTTAGCAAAATAACTTTACACTACTTATTATAATAATAAGAAATGAAATTACTGTCTTAAAATAAGTGAAATTGCCATCAAAAGGCATATAATGTTGATTACCTCAGAATCCAATTAATGAAAATGTGAAAGAAATTGCACCATTGGATTCCCCATGTAAAAATACACATATAACAGATTTATTTCATATCTGTAAAGACAATAATTACTGTGGAATGAGTATAACTGCCATGAAAAGACATAAATCCTTTCTTATCTCAGAAACCAATGGATAAAGATGTGAAATAAGTTACGAAATTGGATTCCCCATGAAAAAATACACATAAAAAATTTATATGTCATACCTGTAAAGTCAATACTTACTAAGATAACCTGCATATATGCACTTTTATGATCAGCGCATATAATCATGGTTTTAAGCTCATATCTCTCCAAATATGCATAATAAGGAGTTAAACCAAAAAAATTCATCAATTACTTACTGTAAGAATAAATATCAGTCCTCTTTGAAAAGCTATAGGCACGGTTATAGCTTACAATGGTTTATTGAGAAAAATAAGAGGAGCTGTTGACCACTTTGTTGTGAAAGTGGTCCAAAATTCAAAAAGTAGATGTTCAAATTCTACTGATTCATACATGACCAATGATGTACTTGTTATCATCATATTAAAGGCACAACTCATTGAAATCATGGTTTGAAGTTTGAAATAGTAAATTTGGACAGAAGAGATGAGCTACAAGAAAAATCATCAAAATTAGAGTTTTTATGATGTAATGAAATACTCCTGGCTGTTTAATAATGACATGCCAAGATATCAGAATTCACTCCCTTAATTTCTGTAGCATGTATAATTCAAAAGCTATTGATGATCAAAATTTAAGCTTAAAAATGATCATTTAAGATCACTCACTGCAACCTTTTTTTATGTTTACCAGTTATATAAGTGATGTAACTGGTGAATACTATTATATTATTATTAATAATAGAATTCACAAAGCTTAGGCTTCTTCCAAGCTTATGATGTCAGCAAACATAGAGTTATAGTTAGAAATCTAAATAATGGTGTAAGGATGAGACAAGATGATTTAATTATAATTTAATCATCACTAAAGCTTAAAATACTGATCAATTCCAGTGGATACTGTCAGGAAATGTCTACTAGAAGCCTTCTGGCCTCTAGGGGGGAGGATTTTACTATATATAGAGCTCTTTTTACCTCTATTTCCCCTCAGACACATCAAAAACATTAAGGTAATAGATTTATTCTTTATATAGCTCTATTATATTATAAAATAATCAAGTTCACATTTATTATAGTCATAAATCTTGATTTTATTAAGATGTTATTTAACTGTTTTTGTTAAAATTCTCTCTAAAATCTTCAATTCCAAGCAAAAATCAAGAATATTTGTAATATCTTTATTTTTTCCTGTAAATACAATTTAAATAAGTTTTGTTTAAATTATTTTGGCATAAATTTATTTAAAATTATTATATGAAGTGTCAAAAGTAGGTTATTTAATATCTTTTATAGTAATTCCTCTTTATTATTACTTTTAATAATTCTTTCATTAATATAAATAGTATCTTTATTAATATATAAGTTGAATATTGTTAATATTACTTTGATAGATTGGCTTATTATTATTTAATAACAATGTTTTACGCATTTATTATTTGTTTGTAACAATAATAAATTTCCATAAATATATTACTTATTAAATATTAATATATTTATTTTTATTATGTTATTTCTAGAATATAATTTATACTATTTCATTTATTCAAATAATATAAAATTTTTTACGCCATAGTTATGATTATTCTTTATCTTATTTATTACCTTAATGAGGAAATTCTGAGTAAAATAAGTAAAATATTAGTAATATTTACTTATTGTTTCATAGTAAAACCTTACATCATCTGTGAAAGGGTGGGGAATATTGATCGCCGTGACATCCATAAAAGCAATACATTGACTGTCTTGGGCTCAGCAGGTTCCAAAAAAGATTTAATAGTTTACCTTCTAATGTATTCCCCTCCTGTGCTGTGGCGGGTAAATTTCATCAAATAGCCCAGTTGCCTCTTTCTCTGTATTCCATGGAAGTGGATTCATAGAATGATTGAAGTTTTGCTTGGAATCTTCTTCCAAGATGGTTGATAGTTGGCTTTCTGATGTTCCAAACTAAGCCAGAGTGACGTCATGCTTCACATAAATTTCATCTTGATATGAGGGTCCAGAACTGAAGCATAGATTACAGGCTTCTTGAAAAGCAAAATTTGCAGTTATTTGTTGAGCTTTTTAGTCATTTCTGCTTCTTCAGGCTCTATTTTCTAAATTTAATCATTTACAAAAGCCTATTTACATAATCATATCATTAGTGGGATTTGATATAGTTGGGGGACATGAGAAAACTCACCTGATGAATTTGTCTGATCAATGAGGTGTAGAGGGGTGTAGCATAATTAATTGTGGGGTATTTTGACACACAAATTATTCCTGTAGCTTCATCAAGTGCCTGAAGGAAGTTAATCATAAAACTGAATCTGTCCCATTTGAAAAAGGTGACACAATATTTTACCATATTAGCTGGGGAACAGAACTGATTGTATGCCTCTTTCAGTTATAAGGAACTCTTGATCATTGTGTACATGGAGCTCCATTATGTGCAAACATTGGTCAACAACATGTTGGATTTGATATTATCATGGAAAATATTCACTTTGGTGAAAAATTGTTCACATTGTTGGGGTCTGTGACATAAATAAGATCCCAGTTGTGAAATTTGGAAAATTATTGACTCATGATTCAAGTCTGTTCAATCTGGTTTGTCAACAATGCTTGCAATTGAAATTGGGCCAGGCAGGACAAATTTATTGTTCTGATGCAAACCTGAAGAAGGTAACGGCTGAGCAAATGTATTCAATCCATATTGGGCAGCCAGATGGAGAGTATGAGCCATACACCCAATGGCTTGGGTGTCAGCAGAGAAGTCCAGTGTCATAGTTTGAATGGCTTTGGCCATTTGTGGGCTTACTTAGGCATTATCAGATGTAATTACACTAATTCAATCTTCCAAGTTATATTGCCTGAGTATATCCATGAAGTGTTGTGACAGTGATGCACCTGAATGATACCCTAAGAGACCCAATGAATATTTCAGGCCAAAATAACTTAAATAGTGGTTAGAACGTTTACCATAAGGTTCCATTAGCCCCAAATTGACAGAGTGTAAGTTGAATTGCTTATTGAGGAAGTGAGCTGTAACAGCAATGAAAGCCCTCACATTTGGCCTGTTCCAAGTGTTGGTTGTGAATGATACAAAGGTGTTGCTGCTGGAAAGTACCTTGTGAAGGTGTTCTTGATGGAAAAAATACATCTTTGATAGAAGCCCAATACACAAGAATGTTGAACATTGATGGATTGAACAACTCCAGAAGAGTGTGGAATGCTGGAAATTCAACCAGAAATAAAGGTAGATCACACTCCAAGCTGTAGTACAAAAGGGAAGTTTTCAAGAATTCTAATCAAAAAGCCTGTTTAAATAAATAAGTATGATAATTTATAAAATGGAGTGGTTATCTTGAAAAACTCACCTTTTTTGGATAACAGGTTTGCACAAACTTGTCAAGAGTACCACTGCTGACACATTGTTTCTTTGAGTTCTTCAGATTGTGAAGAGCATTGAGATGATGAGTCATGGACTTCATTCTCCCTGTTAGATTTCATTTACATTTTTTTCAAGGAATGCCGCATTGATTTTTCACTTGGCATTCAGCATAAGCATAATCATAATCCATAAAACAACCCATACCCAGAAATCTTTTTGGTGAGTTTTTGCATCACTGATGGATGGTTGAGTCATAGAATTTGCTTCACTTACAGTATTTTGTTGAAAAGGTTTCACCAATGAAATTTTAGAAAATAAGAAAGAGACCCAAAATCAATTGAGAAGTAAAAAAATCATATCAAAGATGGCAACAAAAAAAAGATGAAGCAGATGAAAATAGAAATTAAGAAAAGAAGAAAGTTGAAAATTTGAAAAAAAATAGAAAAGAGTGGGAAGACTTGGCCTCCTGAAATTGAGGAGGGCAGGGTTTTATAATCCCCAAAATGCCTTCCTGGCCCCTTTTCTCCCCTCTGGAAAGGTTTTGGTCTGATTAGAAAATAAATAGAAAACCCACTCTCCAAGCTGGGCAGGGTACGGTATGGCTAGATTGGTCGCGAATTCCCACAGGGAACAGCAATATAACAAAGAAGAAATATTTCTAATAGAAACAAAATTTAATTAATTTGACGGGATCATAAATGGATATATTTGGAATTTTTAAAGAATTAAAATGAATCAATGGAAAATTAGAAACAAGAATTCTGGAGAATGTGTAGCAGGTAGTTCTTTACATACATTCAGGCTCACAATGACTGTCTAATTTGCTAAAATACCAAAATTCATAAAGCGTTTTTTAATACAGATTTGGAATCATACAGATTGAATTTGTGAGCCTTAGAGGTATGTTCATATACCCAAAAGACCACAAATAATAAAAAATGATAAAATTGTGAATAAATTAAATTTATTTAAATTATAAAGTACAAAATGAGAATATAAATATAAAATTTATATGAAAAATTGAAATTTTAATTATAATTTCAAATTAAAATTACTTTGAAATTCAAAATTTTAAAAATACATTTTTACTTGAAAAAATTTAGTAAAAATGAATTTTTAACAAAAATATTGAAATTAGGATGTTTTTGGAAAAAGGTTGAATGTAAATTATCATAACTTTCTATCCAATGAATAAACATATGAAAACTGTTTCACCATTGGATTCCTCATAACAATAAGGTGGGTTCACCTCTGGGTAAAAATTCTGTAACTCAACTCTAAATAAGCTTAAATCAAGTTTTTAGTGTTTTCTGTACAAAAGTTGAAAATCCTGAAAACCTCAACTTAATTCACATCACATGCTGGGTCAACCATCAATTTTTGTGTTAAAATTGACATGTTGTGTGTAGTTTATAAGTTATGAGGAATTGAAGTATTTTAAAGGAAGTCTCAAAATGTGTGCATGTATTAAATAATTGAGCTTTAATTTACATATGAGTTATCAATTATTACAGTTGTTTAATGTAAAAACTCAATTGAATTACATATATAACTTACAAGTATAATACATGATGAGGAATTAAAGAAAAATTGGAAAGATAAATTCTGGGGGGAAAGGAATCTTGGCTCTAAGGGGGTACCAGACCCCCAAATTCCTTGCTTACAGGTGTGAAAAGTCAAAATCCATGCAAAATTTCATCACATTTGGCCTGGAATTGAGTCACAGGGTCTGTGTCTCAATTGCTGACGAGGTTTTGATACCAACCAGGGCAGTTTAAACTGTCTCCAAGAGTGTAAAACTACCCTTAAGTTAAAACAATCATATTCAAACAGCTTTAACTGGTTTTTACCTCTCTTAAACACATTCTGACGTGTTTTGAAGGCTTAAAACCAGGTCTTACTGTAGAAATGGCTGATTTAAGGGTCCAAAAGGGCTGAAGATAGCAAAAATAGCTAAAACCAGCCCTTTTTTGGTCGATACCAGGGTTCAATGATTTCATAATTAAATTTTCTATTGTCAGAGTGTTTTCACGACTGAAATGAGTAAATTTAACTTTTGGAGTAAGAAAATTGGTGGCTATAAAAGAATGTCTTCTTTGCCCCAATTTTCTCTTCATGTTAGAATCTTTTTGTCTTATAATTAGTTTGAAAACTGTTAAAACAATTGATAAGATATTGCAGCCACCTTTTCTTGGATCATTTAAAAACCTTCTAATCAGGTGAAAAAAATCATTATAATCATTTTTACCCTTGAACCACCCCATAAGGGAATTAAAGAATCTTTCATCACTGTTAACTTTCTCACTTTCTTTCCAAATTCACTCTGGTCACTTTTGGGCATTTTTCTCTTTAATATTATTTTTAAAGACTTTTTTCTTATATTAATTTCCTGCAGTTCCTTGCTCAATTAATTTCAATTGAAATTGCTCTTGAAAAATTTTCTTTTGTAGCCTTAAATATCTCTTTCAGAGCATTTTTGGATAAATTTCTATTGTTGGTAAAATAATGAACCTTTATATCATTACTGTGTTATAATTAGAAACTTAGAACAATAAAATTAGCATTTTCCTCTTAAAAATCTTAAATATCAACATTTTTAATCATATTGTACCTTATGCAAATTTTGAGGACAGGAAAAGTGCTTGATTTTCAATCAAAGTTTCATATCCACACCTTACATTTGGTGACCCAGCCATGATATTTTAGCTCTGAAATAATTTTTTTACTTTTTTAAATTTTTTTTCTTATTTCTTAAAACTTAAAAAATACATAAAAAATATTTATAATCCAAAAAATCCATAAAAAAAATCAAACTTTTAATATTATAAGTGATGCTGCATTTTTTTTTTCATTTCTCTTTTTAAAAAAACCCTTTTTTACTTAATTAATTTCTTCTTTCATTAATTTTAATGTCTTAAAATGTGGCAAGAGAAGAAAACATTGAAACAGCATCAACAGTTACTAGTATTATCCCTGAAAGTACTATCAATTCTGAACATAATAGTACTGTTATTTTAACTCAGAATAACCAACCATAGCCAACTTTTTCTGAATGCATCAACTTGAACATATGTAATACCCTTCAGAAAGCAAATAATTTGGCCAATAGTAAGTCTTTGACGTAAAATTACTATTTTAAAGCTTTTTAATCATAAAATATGCCTTCAACCAGATCAGGAACCAGCTATAACCCCTCAAGCAGCTCCCAGAAAGGTCATAGACATGATTATGGAAGAAGCCAATCAGTTACAGAAGGACAAGGGTCAGTAAATGAATCCCAAACTGACAAATTATGCCATTCTGAAGCTGATCATACTGTTTTACCTTCAAACAAAGCTGAAACCTCCACAAAAGCCTCTGTGTACATATGAAAAGCCAGCCAGAAGGCTTACAACAATAAATTGAATCACAAAGAGTACCATATCCTTGCAGATATGGGGAAAAACTGCATGAATTCTTACCTGACTGTGAGAAATTTCTGGGCCATCCCAACACTTGCAAGCTACTCAATAGATGGCATCCATTAATGGAAAAGAAAAATATAATTCTTTTAACAGAAGAATGGAGGAAAGACATCTCTCGACCACCCAAGAAAGTACCAAAAACAGCCCCAATAGCCAGCAGAAGCAATTATAACATGAAAAAGCAGCTAAAAGCTCAGAACAAGGGCAAAGGTAAGGCACCAAACACAAAACCATACATCCTCAGCTACAGAATCCCAAATATTTAGCAGAATTCCATAGAGAATTTATTTCAGATGGCCCAAACAATGATGAAATTACAGAAAAAGGAGGAAGAAATATTAAAATATCTGAAATTATTTTTGACATTATGGATGGTATCTCAAAATTGTATGTAGCTATAAATGATGTAGAAAGTCATATTTTTGATAAAAATGAATCAATTTATAAGAATTGTCAGGCAAATAGCTTAATTATGAGCCAAATAAATGGAAACCTTATGTCCTTTTAAAAAGGTTTAAGAACAATTAAAACTTCCAATAATGAAAATTAATTTGGCAATAAAATAAGTGAAAAATCTTACATTATCAAATAATTGACAGATAAATATTCCAAATTCAATATTGATGACATAATTTGAACAGCAGTAAAACAAGCAATAAATATCATCAAAAAAGATAATAAGAAAGTCCTTGATGAAATTTTAAATCCATTTTCTGAAGAAAAGACATATACAATTGCCTTGAAAAAGTGTTTTGAAACCTCAAAATACGAAGTATCAAAATGAACAATGAAATTGAATCAAGTCACTTTGGATAATACTAGAAAGACAGAATTATGGAAAGAATTGACAGATAAAGAAGACATGTATAAAACAGAAGTAATAAATTTAGTACAAGGCTTCCAACATGAATACAGAAATTCCCAAATGTGTAGCACCAGTAAAATGAATGATATTGAACAATTACTGCACACATTATCAAGAATGTCTACACCTCTAAATCTAAATGAGGGTACAAGAGATTCCAATCCAATAGTATTGGATTTAGAAAATTCACAATTAAAGAATGAATTTTCCACTTCTTTCTATAACTTAGAACCTTCAATGGGACAAGCACACATGAAAGAAGTACAAAAACTTAAAGAATGGACTCACTTCAGTGGTGAAGGGGATTATGACCATATGGAATTCATCAGAGTTATTGACATGATTAAAGAATATTTTGAATTACAGGAGAGGTTGGTAACAGAAATATTTAACACCTTGTTTACCAGATCAGCCCATAGATGGCATATTAAATTAAGACAAGCACATGGAAACCAAAGTCGGAATTGGTGGAAAACCCAAATTATTAAAAAATGAGCCAATGATTCTTGGAGATTTAAGGTTGAAAAAGCCTTTGAATCTTCCAAATTTAATGCTGATAAAGACAAAGATTTACCAAGTTTTTTCCATTAGAAGGACAGATTAACAGCCTTTATATGCTGACATGTCAGAATTTTAGGTTCACAGAAAGCCTCTGAGACAATGTGTAGGTGACTTAGAGCATGCTGTCAAAAGCAGGACTACTGAAAAATATTCAGAAGAAGGTATTATAAATATATTGGAAGAAGTAACCACCAGAACCAGAATCAGTTCTAATAGGGTGAATCTCAAAAAAATGTTTAATACACCTTGGAAAGACTTTGTGGAAAGAATCCCAAATACAATTGTCATAAGATGAAAAATAAATCTGCAGATGTAATCAAAAAGTGACATATTCTCCAAAGCACCACACATTTAGGTAATACATGTCCAAAAAGGGGGGAAATCAATGAAATTGACGTTGAGAAAGAACCTGGTATTGAAAAAACGATGTGATTGAAGACAATTCAGATGATAAATCATTAATGTTTTCTGAATCTTTGAAAAATAGAGAAAATATAAATGTGACATTTGACATCATGGAATCTTATTCCAATTTGCCACAATTATGTAATAGTCAACTTGATTTACCAAAAATTAAAGATGCACAGCTTATGAAAGAAAAACAAAACAGAGGAAAACTTTATACATCTGGTAATTTTTGCATAACAGAAGTGGTAATTGATAAAATACCCACTAAGCCTTTACTTTACCCAGGATCCTTCTGCTCTTGTGTTAGAAAATCCTTTCTTAAGAATTGTGTAACAAATTTTGAAGATCAATTCTTACCAATTGATGGCATAAAATTCAACAGTGCAAGTACTTCAATGAAAGGATTGGGCATATTTGAAACTACTGTCATATTTCCACATATCAATGGAAATTTGAGAATAACTGTTGAATTTGTTGTTATAGAAAATCTCTCTAATACCCATTTTATATTGGGAAATGATTATTCAATCATGTAAGGCCTAGATTCAAATAGAAATAAACACACATACTTTACTATTGGGGACAATAAGATTCAAAAATTTGCTTTTTACCTTTTAAGAGACAAATGATAGTAAATAAAGTATTGGCAGTCAGCTTGGAATTAGAAAAATTCAAGTCTGAACAGTTGAATGAAGCTGAAATGCGTCTTTATCTTACTGATAAACAGGAAAGTGAAATTTCTGCTGTTTTATATCACCACAAAGAAGTATTTTCATCAGGTAAAATACCACTAGGGGCAAGCTTTTGTCATTAAGCTGACATTATTATTAATATTGAGAGACCTTACCCACCACTTTTCAGAAGACCTGCATATCCAGAAAGCCCAAAATCAAGAGAATCACTGGAGCTCCATACTAAGGGAAATCTAGACCTGGGGGTAATAAGCAAGGTTTTCCACAATTAGGAAGTAGAAATAACTTATCACAACCACTAGTCAGGGGTGAGGGTATTCAATCTTACACCCACTCAAACACCTCAAATCAGCAATCCACTGTGTGTATCAGAAATCAGTTTCAGAAATTGTCCTTGCTGAAACATGCATACAGTCTGTGTCATCAATATAGCCTGTCAATACTTGTACAGGCTGGAATTACCCAATACAGTTTGGATACATCATCCTGAAGCTGTATGATCACTCAACACTACCACTCCTCCTGTACAGACCCTGTACAGATGGTACAGGACCTGTATGGGCCAGATTCAATTCAATAATCAATACCTCTCATGAAAACTCTCTTCCTGGATCAGGGCTGGTGATTCTCACATATACCAGCCCCTCTTTCTCTCCCCTGGGGACCTTTACCTAGTTAATTGATTCAGTTTACTTATGAGTTTATGAATATTCTTACTCTTATTTTGGGTATTATACTTACTTGGTATTAAGTTAGTCTTTGCATTTCTTCTCACCTGTTCAGTATGAGGTGTGGTGGCCATATCCTTATTAACCCTCCTCTTTCCTTCTGAAAGGTTGAAACAGTGGACTTGTAATTGTTTGCGGTTGGCTCTTTTATTTCTTACTCTTATTCTTTGTTGCTGCTTTTCTTATATTAGTATCTTTTAGCAATCTTAATCTCATTACACTCTTAAGTGTTTTGCCTTATCTTATCCTTGAGCCCTATGCAGTGAGTCCCAATTTACTGAGTGCCAAGCCCTCTTCACTTAGAAGAGACCCTGTGACATAACTATACCAGTCATAGTGGCATGGCATAATGGAAAATACCAAATGGTTGGGGACTTTAGAGCACTGAAAACTTACACTGTCCCAGACAGGTACCCAATACCAAAAATCCAAATTTCCCTCACCCAAATATCTTAAGCAGTGTATATAGGCACTATGGATTCCCTTAAAGGATTTCATAAACATTTAGTGACACTAAGAGAAAGGAAATAATTGAGAATTATTGTTCATTGTGGAGTTGATGAATATTTGAGGACGCCTTTTGGAATCAAAAATGCACCTTCACATTTCCAAAGGATGATTAATGAAATCTTTCCTGCAGAACTTTCATAAGGGTTGTTAATCATTTAAATTTATGATATTATTTTCTCTTTCAAGGCATGGGAGGAACATATATACAGATTATCCAGAGTTCTGGGAAAAATTAAATCTGTAAAAATGGAGATTTCTTTAAAGAAATGACATTTTTTATTTAAAGAACTCAAAGCTCTGGGAAATGTGGTATCTTGTCTATCCCTTGGAATTGACAAAAGCAAGGTTGCAGCAGTACTACTAAACCCCATTCCTCTGAACAAAAACAAATCATTAATTTTTGGGGTTTGGAGGATATTACAGGAAGAAAATTGAATATTTTGCATCAAAAGCAAGACCTCTTTATAAATTTTGTGACAAAGACACAGTATTTGAGATGACTGTTGACAGGGTCAAAGCTTTTGAGTCTTTGAGACAAGCTTTAACCAATGATCCACTTTTACTGATGCCAGATTTTAAGATTCCTTAAAAGATTTATATTGATGCATAAGGAGATTAGCTGGGTGCTGCACTTCATAAAGTCCGGATTATAAATGACAAACCTGTGGAAGGACCCATATGTTCCATATCTAGGCAGATCAAACCAACTGAAGCCAGTTATGGGACAAGTAAAATAGAGTGTTTATGCCTTGGAAAAACATAATTAATTTCCAGAAGGATGTGTTTTTGAAGTGATAGCAGATCGTACCTCTGTTAAATCACGTTTAAACATGAAAAAACCCAAAAGGCAAATGATCAGATGGCAAATAGCCATACAAGAGTATAGAGGGATTATGAACATTCTGAACAAGGATGGCAATATTCACAAAAGATGAAGATGGGCTAAGCAGATGGCCATTACCAAATAACATTGATAATACTGCTTATGTACCAGAAGAATCTTCCCCACAAATCCCAATAGAAAGAATTATTGTTACAGACCTGAACACCACATTCTTTGAGGAAGTAAGAAACAATTATACTCAAGATAAGAATTGTAGCATCCTATGACAATGACTTAACAAAGACTTCAAAGATAGCTCCTTGATAAATGCCTTAGATTAAATATGAAAGAACTCATATGATGAAGGAATATTTCATCTACTTGATGGCATAATCTACCATAGGACTAAAACCACATGTGCAATGACATTTGTGCACAAATCCTTAATCAATCTTGTATTGAAAGAGTGCCATGACAGCCCATTCTCAGGACACTTTTATGAGGACAGAACAAGGGAAAAAAGTCAAGACCTGTATATGGTGTAAAATGTGGCAAAAATATGTTGCAGAGTATTGAAAAACCTGGGAACAATGTAAAAAGGCAAAAAAACCCACTCACAAAAGGCTTGGAAATATGATCAAAATCCAAGAACACAGAAGGCCTTGGGAAATTGTCCATATGGATTGGGTAACTGGCCTACCACCAGGAGGTGATAGAAGCTATAATGCATTCCTAGGTATTTTTGAAAGGTTCAGTAAGACTCCAATATTTTTGCCATTTCACAAAAGTGATACAGCCATGGATACAGCTCTTGTGATATGGAATATAGTAGTATCATGGACTGGCATATTCACAAACATCATTAGTGACAGGGATCCCAAATTTACCTCAGCACATTGGACAAACCTTTACCAATTGTTTGGAGAAAATTTATCTTTCTCTACAGCTTATCACCCACAAACTGATGGTCTAGCTGAAAGGATGATCCAAACCTTGGAAGACATGGTCAGAGGACTTTGTGCGTATGGCCTAGAATTTAGAGTCCTTGATGGATTCACCCATTATTGGTGTAACCTTTAAACCGCACTGGAATTGGAATATAAAACATATATTCATGCCAGTACTAATAAAACTCCTGCTATTCTAGAAAAAGGATGGAACCCAAAATTACCCCAAGAGTCCTTGAGGAAAGCTTTGGTTGAATTAAATCCCACAGCTAGTAGGTTCAAAGGAATTCTACAAAAAGCTAGAAAGAATGCATTAAGGTTCATTGAAGACTCATTTGCATCTTTGTAAGACAAATGGGACAAATCACATGCAAATTCAGAATTCAAAGTGGGAGATTTGGTACTTGTATCTACCACCGACTTGAATAACATCAAAGGATGTAAGAAGCTCAAAGACTCCTTTGCAGGAACTTTTGTCATTAAGGCCCTCCATGGAGAAAATTCTTTTGAAGTAGAATTATCTGAGGAGCTTAGTAATAAGCATCCTACATTTTCAGTAAGCTTAATAAAGCCACATAAATCTAGTGATTCTAGAGGTTTTCCCTTGAGGAATAAATTTCCCCAAAATATACCTCCTGTTTCATCATCTGGTAAAAAGAGAATTACCAAAGTTCTCAATGAAAGAAAGTTGAGAACTAAGGAAGTAAGGAAATACCTTTTCAGGTACAGTGACCAAACTTGTGAATATGAATGGCTGGCATAAAAAGAAATACCTGTAGCTACCAAACTTCTCAGAAGGTTCAGACACACTAGAAAAAACCAAGATTACTTTTTAATATTCTTTTTTAGGGGGAGGGAATGTGAGCTTTAGAGGTATTTTTATATACCCAAAAGACCACAGATAATGAAAAGGATACAATTATAAGTAAAATATATTTATTTATATTATAAAGTACAAAATGAAAATATAAATATGAAATTTATATAAAAAATTGAAATTTTAATCATAATTTAAAATCAAAACTACTTTGAAATTCAAAATTTTGAAAATACATTTTTACTTGAAAAAATTAAGTAAAAATGAATTTATAACAAAAATATTAAAATTAAAATGTTTTTGGAAAAAAGTTGAATAGAAATTATTATCAATTTTTATCCAATATATAGAAATATGATAATTATTTTACCATTGGATTCCTCAAGAAAATGAGGTGGGATTACCTCTGGGTAAAAATTCTGTAACTCAACTCTAAATAAGCTTAAATCAAGTTTTTAGTATTTTCCTTACAACAGTTGAAAATCCCCAAAGCCTTAATTTTATTCACATCACATGTGGTGTTAACAATAAATCTTTCTGTTAAAGTTGAGGTGTTGTGTGTAGTTTAGAAGCTATGAGAAATTGAGTTATTTTCAATTGAAATGTTAAAAGGTGTGTGTGAGCCTTAGAGGTATTTTCATATACCCAAAAGACCACAAACAAGAGATTAATATACAAACATAAATCAAATAAATTTAGTATTAAAATAAAAATAAAAATATCAATATGAATTTATATACAAAATCAAAAATTTAATTATATTTTGAAAATAAAAATACATTAAATTTTAAAATTGTAAAAACACATTTTTACTTGAAAAAATTTAGTAAAAATGATTTTCAACAAAATTACCCAAAAATAAAATAATTTTGGGAAAAAGTGAGATAATATTTATCATAGCTTTTCATCTAACAAATAAACATATAGAATTTATTTCACCATTGGATTCCTCATAAAGAACTAGGTGGGGTCACCTCTGAGTGAAATTTCTGTAACTCAACTCTAAATAAGCTTAAATCAAGTTTGTAGTATTTTCTGTACAAAAGTTAAAAATCCTTAAACACTTAATTTAATTCACATGACATGTGGTGTTAACCATCAATTTTTGTGTTAAAATTGAGGTGTTGTGTATAGCTTAGAAGTTATGAGGAATGGAAGTATTTTCAATTGATTTCAATTGAATTGTCAAAATGTGTGTGCGTATTAGATAAGTGAACTTTGATTTAAATATGAGGTGTCAATTATTACAGTAGTTTACTGTAAAGCTCAATTGAATTACATATGTAAATTATAAGTATAATACATGATGAGGAATGAAAGGAAAAAATAAATTGGAAAGATTAAATTTGGGGGGAAGGAACTCTAGCTCTAAGGGGGGGCCAGACCCCCAAAATTCTTGCTGACAGGTGTGAGATGTCAAAATCCACTGAAAAGTTCATCACTTTTGGTCTGGAATTGAGTCACAGGGTCTGTGACTCAATTGATAATGAGGTTTTGATACCAACCAGGGCAGTTTTAACCATTGCCAAGAGCGTAAAACTACCCTTAAGTTTAAGCAATCTTAGTAAAAACAGTTTTAGCTGGTTTCTAAGTCTCTTAAAGTCATTCTGACGTGTTTTGAAGGCTCTAGGCCAGGTATTACTATAGTAATGGCTGATTTAAGGGTCTAAAATGGCTAAATCCAGCCCTTTTTGGTCTAAACCAGGGTTCAATGATGCCATAATTGCCTTTTCTGTTGTTAGAGTGTTTTCCACAACTGACAAGAGTAAATACTCCTTTTGTAGTAAGAGAATTGATCACTATAAAAGAATGTCTTCTTTGCCCCACTTTTCTCTTCATGTTAGAATATTTTTCTTTTATAATTAGTTTAAACACTGTTAAACCAATCAATAAAAGATTCCAACCACCCTTTTCATATCATTTTAAACCTTTTAACCACGTGAAAAAATCATTATAATTATTTTCTGTAACTCTTATAATCATTTTTTATGCCTGAGCCACCCCAAAAGTGAATTAAATCATCTTTCATCACTGTTAACATTGTCACTTTTTTTCCAAATTCACTCTGGTCATTTTTGGGCATGTTTTCTCTTTAAATATATTTTTAAAGACTTTTTTCTTTAATTAATTGCTTTCAGCTCTTTGCTCAATTAATTCCAATTGAAATTACTCTTGAAGAAATTTCTTTTGTAGCCTTAAATATCTATTGTAGTGTATTTTCGGATAAGTTTTTATTGTTGGTAAAACAATAAATCTTTATAATATTATTTTTTTATACCTATAAAGTTAAAAACAAGAAATTTGGTGTGTTTTCTCTCAAAAATACTATTTCTTACTATTTTTAATTATATTTCACCTTATACAAATTTTGAGGACAGGAAAAGTAGTTGATTTTTAATCAAAGTTTCATATCCACACCTTACATTTGGGGGCCCAGCCATGATATTTTACTCTTTTTAATCCTTTTTCTTATATTGAAAAATTAAAAAAACATATAAAAAATACTTATAATTCAAAAAATCCATAAGGGAATACTTTTTTCATATTATAAGTGAGCCTTATATTTTTATTTCTTTTTTTGAAATACCTTTTTTTACTTAATTAATGGTCTTTTTCATTAATTTTAGTGTCTGACAACATGGTAAGAGAAGAACGCATTGAAACAGCCTCAACAGTTCCCAGCATTATTCTCTCCAGTACTTTTATTGTGACTCAGAATAATCAACCTGAACAAATTTCTTCTTAATTGATTAACTTGGATATAAGTAATACTCTTCAGAAAGCTAAGAATTTGGCCAATAGTAAGCTTTTTGACGTAAAATTACTATTTTAAAGCTTTTTAATCATAAAATATGCCTTCAACCAGATCAGGAACCAGCTATAACCTCTCAAGCAGCTCCCAGAAAGGTCATAGACATGATTGTGGCAGAAGCCAATCAGTTACAGAAGGACAAGGGTCAGTTGATGACCTCAAATTTAACAAATTGTCTCATTCTGAAGCTGACAAGACTGTTTTACCTTCCAAAAAAGCTGAAACCGCCACAAGAAGCCTCAGTGGACATTTACAAAGCCAGCCAGAAGGCTTACAACAATGCATTGCAGCAGAAAGAGTACCAGATCCTTCCAGATCTGTGGAAAAACTGCATGAATCCTTACCTGACTGTAAGAAAATTCCTGGGCCATCCCAACACTTGCAAGCTGCTCAATGGATGGCATCCATTGATGTAAAAGAAGAACATGATGCTCTTAACAGCAGAATGGAGGAAAAACAACCCTCCACCACCCAAGAAAGTGCCAAAAACAGCGCCAGTGGTGAGCAGCAGCAATTCAAACGTGAAAAAGCAGCCACAAGCTCAGAACAAGGGCAAAGGAAAGGCACCAGCCACAAAGCCTTACAGCCAGGGCTACAGGATGCCATGTAAAATGTATTTCAGATGGCCAGAACAATGATGGAATTACAAAAGAAGGAGGAAGCCAGATTAAAATATCAGAAATGATTTCTGACATTTTTGATGCTATCCCAGAGCTGTATGAAGCTATCACTGATGTAAAAAGTCATATTTCTGATAAAATTCATCAATTTGTAACAATCTTAAAACAAATGAATTGAGTCTGAGCAAAATCAATGAACCACTTATATGTTTTGAAAAGGTTTTAAGACCAATTAAAACTTCCAATAATGATAATTATTTTATCAAGAAAAAAAATGAACAATCTGCCAATACTCAAGAATTAACAGACAAATATTCTAAATTCAATATTTATTACATAATTGAAACAAGAATAAAACAAGCCATAAGTACTATCAAAGAGGATAATAAGAAAGCTCTTGATGATATTTCAAAATCATTTGCTGCAGTAAAGACACATATAATTGCCTTGAAAAAGCGTTTTGATACCTCAAAGGAGGAAATATCAAAATTAACAATGAAGTTAACTGAGGTTATCTCTGATAATACTAAACAAACAGAATTATGGAATGAGCTGACATATAAAGAGGATGATCATAAAAAGAATGTAATTAACTCTATACAAAGCTTGAAACATGAATGAAGAAATTCACAAAGGTGTCACAACAGTAAAATGAATGATATTGAGCAACTACTAAACACCTTACCAAGAATTTCTACACCTCTGAATCAAAATGAGGTTACAGGGATTCCCAAACCAAAAGTATTGGATATTGAAAATTCACAGTTAAAAAATGAATTTTATACTCCTTTTCATAACCTGGAACCATTAATGGGCCAAGAATTCTTGAAAGAAGTTCCAAAACTTAAAGAATGGCCTCACTTCAGTGGTGAAGGAGAATATGACCATATGGAATTCATCAGAGGTATTGACATGATCAAAGAAGATTTTTAATTACCAGAAAGATTAGTAAGAACTAGATTTAACACCTTGTTTACCAAATGTGCTCACAGTTGGTATATCAAATTAAGACAAGCACATGGACACCAAAGTTGGACTTGGTGGAAAACCCAAATTATCAGCAAATGGGCCAATGATGCTTGGAGGTTCAAAGCCAAAACAGCCTTTGAATCTGCAAATTAAATGCTGATAAAGACAAAGATTTACAATGGTTTTGCCAAAAAAAGACAGACTAACAGCATTATACCCTGACATGTCAGAATTTATGATTCATAGGAAAATTTCAAGACAATGTGGAGGTGACCTAGAGCATGCTGTCAAAAGCAGGACTACTGAACAATCTTCAGGAGAAGTTATTATCAATATATTAGAAGAAGTAACCACCAGAACCAAAATTGGTTCTAGTAGGGTGAATCTCAAAACAAAGCTTAATACACCTTGGAAAGATTCTGTGGACAAAAACCCCAAAGAAAGTTCTAATATGTTGAAATGTAGATCTGTGGATACAATCAGGAAATTCCATATTTGCCAAAGCACCACACATTTATTCAATACATGTCCAAAAAGGGGGAAATCAATTAAATTAACATTGAAAAAGAACCTGATGTTGAAAAAGATGATTTAATTGAAGAAAATTCAGATTATAAATCATCAATATTTTCTGAATCTTCAAAGGATATAGAAAATATCAATGGCACCTTTTACATCATGGAATCTTATTCACACTTGCCACAGTTGAGAAATAGACAACTTGATTTATTAAAAATTCAAGGTGCACAGTTAATGAAAACCAAACCAAAAAAGAGGGAAAGATTACACAGCTGGTAACTCCTGTATAACAGAAGTGGTAATTGACAACAAACCCACTAAGCAGCTACTTGATCCAGGAGCATTCTTCTCTTGTGTAGGTAAATCCTTTCTTAAAAATTGTGTACCAATTTGAAGATCAATTGTTGCCAATTGATGGCATAAAATTCAATAGTGCAAGTAACCCAATGAAAGCATTGGGAGTATTTGAGGCTAGTGTCATATTTCCACATATAAATGGAAATTTAAGAATCACTGTTGAACTTTTTGTTATGGAAAATTGCTCCAGTACCCATTTCATATTGGGAAATTCTTATTTGATCATGTATGGCATAGCTTTACATAACAACAAGGACAGATAATTTACTATTGGAGATAATAAGCACCAAAAATTTGCCTTTTTACCATTTAAAAGACAAATTACAGTGAAAAAAGTATCACCAGTCAGCTTAGAGTTAGAGAAATTCCAGTCTGAACAGTTGAATGAAGCTGAAATAAGCCTTTATTTGAGTGATAAACAAGAAAATGAACTTTCTGCTCTCTTATATTACCACAAAGAAGCATTTGCTTCAGGTAAAGAATCCCTAGGGGAAATTATTTGTCATGAAGTTGAAATTACTCTTGATATTGAGAAACCTTATCCACCACTCTTAAGAAGACCTACATTTCCAGCAAGTCCAAAATCAAGAGAAGCTCTGGCAATTCATATCATAGAGCTTCTAGACCTTGGTAAAATAAGAAACGTGGGCCACAATGAAGAAGTAGAAATAACTATACCAGTCATAGTGGCATGGCATAATGGAAAATCTAGAATGGTTGGGAACTTTTGAGCTCTGAACACTTACACTCTTCCAGATGGGTGCCCAATACCAAAAATTCAAATTGCCCTCACCCAAATATCTTGAGCAGTGTATATAGGCACTATGGATGACCTTAAAGGATTTCATAAAAATGTAGTGACACCAAGAGAAAGGAAATAATTGAGAATTATTGTTCATTTTGGAGTTTATGAATATTTGAGGATGCCTTTTGGAATCAAAAATGCACCTTCACACTTACAAAGAATGATCAATGTAATTTTCCCTGAAGAGCTTTCAGAAGGATGGTTGATCATCTACATTGATGATATTATTGTCTGTTCCAAGCCTTGGGAAGAACATATGTGCAGATTATCCAGAATTTTGACCAAAATCCAATCTTTGAACATGAAAATACCTTTGAAGAAATGTCATTTTGGATTTAATGAACTAAAAGCACTAGGAAATGTGGTATCTGGTCTATCTCTTGGGATTGACAAAAATAAAGTTGCAGCAGTCTTACAGAAACCTATGCCTCAAAAAAAAGGAAATTCAATCATTTTTGGGTTTTGCAGGATATTACAGGCAACACATCAAAGATTTTGCATCCATGGCAAGACCTCTTTATAAGTTATGTGACAAAGACACAGTATTTGAAATGACTGTTGACAAATTAAAAGCCTTTGAATTTTTAATAATTGCCTTTTAAATTGTATATTGATGCATCAGGGGATGGGCTGGGTGCTGCACTTCACCAAGTTCAGATCATAAATGATAAACCTGTAGAAGGACCCATATATTTCATATCCAGGAAAATCAAACCAACTGAAGCCAGATATGGAGCAAGTCAAATGGAATGTCTATGCCTTGTCTGGGCCTTGGAAAAATTGAACTACTTCTTGGAGGGATGTGTTTTTGAGGTGATAACAGATTGTACAGCTGAACAGACATATGCTCAGATACCAAATAGCCATACAAGAATACAGAGGCAATATGACTATTGTTCATAAGGATGGGAATACTCATAAGAATGCAGATGGACTAAGCTGATGGCCATTACCAAATAATATTGATAATCCTGCTTATGTTCCAGAAGAAGCTTCACCACAGATCTCAATAGAAGGCATAAGTGTTACAGACTTGAACACCACCTTCTTTGAAGAAGTAAGACACAGCTACACTCAAGATAAGAATTGTAGAATCTTGTGCCAATTACTTAACAAAGACTATAAAGACAACTCTCTCATACATGCCTTGGATGAAGTATGGAAGAAATCTTATTATGAAGGAAGATTTCACCTACTGGATGGTATAATTTACCACAGAACCAAGCACACATGTGTCATGACAGCTGTGGACAGGTCATTAATCAATCTTGTACTGAAAGAATGCCATGACAGCCCCTTCTCAGGACATCTGTCTGAAGACAGAACAAGAGAAAAAGTAAAAACCTGTATATGGTGGCCAATGTGGCAGAAAGATGTTGCAGAGTATTGCAAAACCTGTGACAGATGTCAAAACACAAATACATCCACTGGCAAAAGACTTGATAATATGATAAACATCCAAGAACCAAGCAGACCTTGGGAAATTGTCCATATGGATTGGGTAACTGGCCTACCACCAGGAGGTGACAGAAGCTATAATGCTTGCCTAGTGATTGTGGACAGATTAAGTAAAACTTCACTCTTTTTACCATGTCACAAGGATGATACAGCCATGGATACAGCTCTTCTGATATGGAATAGAGTAGTGTCATGGACTGGAATATTTACAAATATCATTAGTGATAGGGATCCCAAATTCACTTCAGCACTATGGACAAATCTTCACCAATTCTTTGGCACTAAGCTGTCTTTCTCTACAGCCTACCACCCACAAACTGATTGTCTGTCTGAAAGGATGATCCAAACCTTAGAGGACATGGTAAGAAGATTTTGTGTATATGGCCTTGAATTCAAAGATTGTTATGGATTTACCCAGGATTGGTGTACTCTGTTTCCAGCACTGGAATTGGCATATGAAACGTCAATCCATACCAGTACCAATAAAACTCCTGCTATCCTAGAAAAAGGATTGAACCCCAAATTATCCCAAGATTCCTTGAGGAAAGGTTTGATTGAAATACATCCCACAGCTTCTAGCTTGAAAGGAATGCTAGACAAAGCTAGAAAGCATGCAGTAAGGTGCATGGAGGACTCTTTTGCATATGCTAAAGACAAATGGGATAAATCACATGCAACTCCAGATTTCAAAGTGGGGGACTTAGCTCTTGTATCCACCACTAACTTCAATAACATAGAAGGATGTAAAAATCTGAAAGACTCTTTTGCAGGAGCTTTTTTTATTAAGGCCCTCCATGGAGAAAATGCTGTTGAAGTAGAGTTATCTGAAGAATTTAGTAATAAGAACCTTACATTTCCAGTGAGCTTGATAAAGCCATATAAATCTAGTGATGCTGAAAAATTCCCCTTGGGGAATAAAGCTCCCCCAGCTATACCTCCTTTTGAGTCACCTGGTAGTAAGAAAATTACCACATTTCTCAAAGAAAGAAAGTTGAGAACCAATAAAGTAAGGGAATACCTTGTTAGGTACAGTGACCCAACTTGTGAAGATGAATGATTTCCAGAAAAGGACATACCTGAAGGTACTAAACTTCTCAGAAGGTTCAGGCACACTAGAAAAAAGAATATTACAAAGTAATATTCTTTTTTAGGGGGAGGGAATGTGAGCCTTAGAGGTATTTTTATATACCCAAAAGACCACAAAAGATAAATTAAGATACAAATATATAAAAAATTGAAATATGAATACAAATTTATATTTAAAAATCAAAATTTAATTATAATTTAAAAATAAAATTACAATAAAATTTAGAATCATGAAATTATATTTTTACTTGAAAAATTAAGTAAAAATGAATTTTCAATAAAAATTGTGAAATTAAAATATTTTTGGTCAAACGTTATATAAAATATATTATAACTTTTTATCCAATGAATAAACATAAAGAGATTTTCACATCATTGGTTTCCTCATAAAAAATAAAGTAGGGTCACCTCTGGATGAAATTTCTGTAACTCAACTCTAAATAAGCTTAAATTAAGTTTTTAGTATTTTCAATACAAAAATTGAAAATCCTCAAAAATTTAATTTAATTCACACCACATGTGGTGTTAACCATCAATTTTTGTGTTAAAATTGAGGTGTTGTGTTTAGTTTAGAAGTTATGAGCAATTGAAGTATTTTCAATTGAATTCAATTGAAATGTCAAAATGTGCGCGTGTCTTACATAAGTGAACTCTGATTTACATATGAGGTGTAAATTATTACAGTAAGTGTATTGTAAAACTCAATCAAATTACATATGTAAATTACAAGTATAATACATGATGAGGAATTAAAGGGAAAATAAATTGGAAAGATTAATTTGGGGGGGGAAGGAACTCTAGCTCTAAGGGGGAGCCATACCCCCAAAATCCTTGCTGACTGGATTGGGATGTCAAACTCCACGCAAAAGTTCATTACTTTTGGTCTGGAATTGAGTCACAGGGTCTGTGACTCAATTGATGATGAGGTTTTGATACCAACCAGGGTGGTTTTAACTGCTGCCAAGAGGGTAAAACTACCCTTAAGTTAAAACAATGTTAGTAAAAACAGTTTTAAATGGTTTCTACGCCTCTTATACACATTCTGATGTGTTTTTAAGGCTCTAGACCAGGTATTACTATAGTAATGGCTGATTTAAGGGTCTAAAATGGCTGAAAATAGCAAAAAATGGCTAAAACAAGCCCCTTTTTGGTCTAAACCAGAGTTCAATGATGCCATAATTGGCTTTTCTGTTGTCAGACTGTTTTTCACGACTGAAAAGAGTAAATTTTATTTCTGGAGTAAGAAAATTGATGGCTATAAAAGAATGTCTTCTTTGCCCCATTTTTCTCTTCATGTTACAATCTTTTCCTTTTATAATTAGTTTAAACACTGTTAAACCAATCAATAAAAGATTCCAACCATCCTTTTCATATCATTTTAAACCTTTTACCACGCGAAAAAATCATTATAATCATTGTTTGTAACTCTTATAATCATTTTTACCCCTGAACCACGGCAAAAGTGAATTACAGCATCTTTCATCACTGTTAACTTTGTCACTTTGTTTCCAAATTCACTCTGGTTACTTTTGGGTGTGTTTTCTCTTTAATATTCTTTTTAAAGACTTTTTTCTTTAATTAATTGCTTGCAGTTCTTTGCTCAATTAATTCCAATTGAAATTGCTCTTGAAGAAATTTCTCTTGTAGCCTTAAATATCTCTTGTAGAGTATTTTTGGATAAATATTTATTGTTGGTAAAAAAATAAATCTTTATAATATTATTGTCTTATACTAATAAAGTTATAAACAATAAAAGTGGTGTGTTTTCTCTTAAAAAATACTTACTATTTTCAATTGATTTTTACCTTATACAAATTTTGAGGACAGGAAAAGTACTTGATTTTTAATCAAAGTTCCATATCCACACCTTACATTCAGGATAAAAAGGGCTCTTTCTCTGCTCAAAAGAGGAATGCCCATCCTGCTCTGCAATTCCTACATAGTAAAACTTTCCAAAACAGGTATAATTTCAATTTTTAGTATTTTAGTGGTTATTATTGCAACCCAACAGATAATCATTTCACCCAGGGCTTTCAATAGCGCTCACCACCAAGAAAAGTCTTTGGTAAATTCTCCAAATACTCTTTGAAACTCTTTTTATCAATTTTTATGAATGTCACAGTCACAGTTGTAGTTTTTCTATACTATATTTATCACTCTTTCATAGACTCACCCCCACGTTTTGGGGGCCTGGCCATGTTTGTTTGAGCTTTTGGACTATTTTCACACCAAAAGTGATTTTTTTGTTTTTTATTGTTATTTCTGACATCATTGATTCTTTTTTCATGCATAAAATATTAAGAAATAATATAATAAATATATTTTATTATTTTTTTTGAGTGGTATATATTTACATACCACCGTGTTTTTTTATTATTACTATTTTTTATGTTGTGGATTATAGCTTAATCACTACCAAGCTTATCTTTGGTTTTTTTTCATATTAAAACACTTAAAGCCATTAGTATTGTTCTTTTTTAATTAAAAGGAACACCTCTTCTACTGTAAATAACAGTATCAGAGACGTGATTGGGCATATTGATAATTTCAATTGCCCATTACATAACCACTTGAGATTGCACTTGTTGATTGAAAGTTAATGTGGGAGATACTGATATAAAACAATTACACCTGAGATCCACAAACTAGTATTTGTGGCATGTAATTCATAATTTCAGTTACAACATCATAATACTAGGGCATAATATAGGAATATATGGCCCAGAGGCAATTATTAGTTGTGCAAACAGCATTTTAAAATTTATTAACTGAAATAAGCACTCTTTTTCCTCTTTCATTCAGTGGAAGAAAATTTCATACCACTTGAAACCAAAGCACAAGGCAGTACACCAGTGATAATTTCAGAACCAGAAGGCAAGGGCAAAGGAAAGAGGCACAGTGAAAGCCTCATTACAGCCAAGAAGTGGACACCAATTGCCACTCAGAGAATTAGAAAACCATAAATATCTGAATCAATAAAAGGTAAACCAACATTGATAACTTGTACAGGAAAGATTACCATAATTAACCCAGTTGTACCATCTAAAGGCAGATTTCCCAAAGCAGTAGATAACAAATTTGTACAAGGAACATTCAAAGGTAAATACCCTAATAACATTAAGTTGATGAATTGTTGAAAAAACTGATATGTCACCTGGACACCTCAGGAATCAGCCAGAGGACAGACAAGGCCTGCTCAGAAGAAGAAGACCAGGACACCTTGGACACATTGGTGGATGGCAAGACACTGACGTAAATCATACCCACCCTGCCATTCACCTTCTAATTCAAACAAAACCTCAAACTGGAGTACTGGAAGGATATGGATAAAGCTCTTCAGCTCCACCACCTCCTCAAATATCTTTTCCAGTGGAGCATGGACAACAAGAGGTTCAACCTAGCATCCCACTGGGAAAACCTTGGCGCAAGTTGCCAGAAGATATGGCTCAAAGAGATAACCTTTAAGGTTTTATGGCAATCACCAAAGGATGGAATCCCACCAGGAATTTCAGACTCCTGGAGGAGAGGGAAACTAGGATAAGGGAAAATCAAGTCACTAGCCAAGCTATAGAAGAACAGCTGAACCAGACAGGGCCTAGTCTAATTCCTTCAGGCTCACAAGGAGCAGACCAACCCAGCTTTCAGGATGGCTCTATGATGAAATTATAATAAGACTATTTACAGCTTTACCAATGACTGTGACATGGTGAAATTAATTTAAAAAAGGCTTAAATATGATAATAAGGTTTGAAAATGAAGTATTAAGGGCTTTACTATTAAGAAATAGTGGTGGTGAGTGCTGTTTAAAGCTTTGGGTGCAGTCTTACCAGTTGGGTTAATATAATAAGAGCTACAGTACTAAGAATTAGAGTATACCTGACTTGTTTTCCAATAGTATAGCTGTTTCTGACAGTTGTACTACATAGGAATTTAAGAAAAGGATGCAGAAAACCTTTCTGCTTCTAGAAAAGGCCTCCTTTTATCCTAAAATGGGGTGGACTGGCCCTCTAGACAATACACATAGAGGAAGTGAAGAGTTTACAATTCAGAGTACTGGTTTGTGGTTTCCACAAAGCCTGCATAAGCTTTATTGGGCTCAGATGTGGTTTTTACACCACATCTGGGCAGGTTTCACCAATACAGGGGAAGAATTTCATGTCAGGCTGAGTCTATGATGAGAGTATTAAAAAGTATTTACAACTCTCAACTATGAATGTGACATGGTAAATAAAGATTTAAAAGATTTTATAAGAGTTAAAGATTGTTTAATTTAATAATAAGAGGGCTTTACTATACGGAATATAGTGGTGGTGAGTGCTGTTGAAAGCCCTGGGTGCAGCTTTACCTGTTGGGTTACAACAATAAAGACTACAATACTTGAAATTAAGAGTATGCCTGGTTATTACCCAAGAGTAAAACTGTTTTTTACAGTTTACTAAGTAGGGTATTCAAGAGCAGGATGAGGAGACAATTCTGGCTTTGAAAAGCCTCCTTTTTATCCTGAAACGAGGTGGAAAGGGTGCTAGACCTTTCCACGTAGAGGAAGTGAAGATTTTTTCACTCTCTAGGACTGGCTTGTGGTTTGCAAACAGCCTGTATAGCCTGTATTGGGCCCAGATGTGGTTTTGAAACCACATCTGGGCAGTTTTCACCAATACAGGGTGAAAACTTTCATCTGGGGACCTCACAGCCTGATTCTGACGTGTATGATGTGTAGGATGCTGTACAGAAACTGTATGGGACCCCAGTATTGACTGACTTATGAGGTATTTAAGTATTAAAATGCTTCTTTGTCTGTTTGACACCTCATAATCAGAGTACAACTGTATCCTGTCATAATACAGCTGGATTGGTCATATTGTGGGATTATAACTTTCAAATGGCCATACCTCTGTCAGTTTTTGAGATATCATGCTCAGAGTTGGTTCATTGGATATCCCTGTATGGGCTCTACACAATGATACCCAATTTGGTATGGTTATCATTAAATATGACAAGGTTATCCCATGTACAAGGTGTTTTGTACATAGGTGTGGTTTGGGCAAAAAGCTGTATTGAGCTTGTTTGCCTCATAACTTCTGTTATAGTTGAGATATAAAGAAGTGGATGGCACCATCAGATAGCCCTGATTGTGCTCTTTCCAGAAAGACCCCACTTCAAGTATCCCACACTAAAACTGTAGAAGTTAGATTAGAGGTGAATGTTTTGTTCACCCTCATTTGGCCTGAAATTGACCATAACTCCAGTAATATTGGTGCTAGCTCAGTTTGGCTTGTACCATTGGATAGCCCTGGCTTAGAGCTTCATTTTGAGTACCCATTTGATGGGGTTAAGTTTCTCCTTCTAGATTTTAGATGAGAGGTGAAAATTAAAGTTTATGCTCAGCAATAACTTTGAGCAGGAATAACTTTGTTGTTTCTTGTCCTATGGTGATGGGACTTATATTTTCAGAAAGAGGTGAGTTTCCTCTTACTCTTGATACCTTTTGGGCTTATTTGGCTCAGATCCATGTTTTGGTGGTATCTTGGCTATACCATTGGTTTATGGTCTTTTGGCTGTCATGCTTGTGCTCTGGTTTTGAGTCACAGGCTGACATTTCATCTGGCGACCACACATCCCTCTTGTGAGGTGTATGACACATAGAATGTTGTACAGAACCTGTATGGGACCCCAGTATTGAATGAAATATGAGGAATTGACGTCTAAAGATGATTCACCCTCTGTTCAACACCTCATAATCAAGGTTATGGAATATTATCCCACAGAAAAGGTGTATTGGCCCAATTGTGGGACTTTAACCTTAACACTGCTATAAATCTGTCTGTTTCTAAGATATTGAGCTCAAATTTGGTTCATTGTGTAGCCCCGGACGAGATATACAAAATGAGACCTCATTTGGTATGGATAACATTAAATATGGAAAAGGTGTGCCATGTCCAAGTCTTGTTATTCAGATATATGATTTTCTCAATATCTGTATGCAGCTTGTTTGATGCATAGCTTTTGTTCCAGATTAGATATGGGGAAATGAAATGCGCAATCAGATAGCCCTTATTGTTTCTTTTTCAAAAAAACCACACTTTAAGTATCTCACACTAAAACTGTAGAAGTTAGAAGAGAGCTGAATGTTTTATTCACCCCTATGTGACCATATTTTAGATGTAACTTCTGTGATTTTGGTGTTACCTCAATTTGGCTAGTACCATTGAATCTCCCTGGCTTGGATCTTCAATTGGAATACCCATTATCTGGGGTTAAGCCTCTTCCTCTGGATTTCAGATGAGAGGTGAAAATTAAGGTTTATGCTCACCAACAGCTTTGAGCAGGAATAACTTTGTTATTATTTGTCCTATGATGATGGGAGTTGAATATTTGGAAAGAGGTAAGTTTCTTCCTTCTTTTGATACCTTTTGACTTGGTTTGGCTCAGTTCCATATTTTGCTGGTATCTTAGCTTTACCATTGGTTTATGGTATTTGGCTGTCATGGTTGTGCTCTGGATTTGAGTCACAGGCTGAAGTAATCTACCTCCAAAAAAGGCTCATCATTGATGAGACTATTCAGTCCTCCTAGAGGCCCTGAAGCTCCTCAGATGAAGGTTTCCATCTGGTATGGCATCCTCTTCCAACCATTTTTCTTTGTCTGCTGTCTGGTTTTTAAATATGACCAAATACTGTCTCTGGTCTTTATCATTCAGTCTAATCTTCCTGGCCTTGATGATAATCTTCACAGGTCCAGGAGAGTCCTCCACTTCTGATATTTCTGGTGGGGTGGTAGTCTTCTTTCTGAGGGGAACTTGTCCTTTCCTGTCTGGAAGTATGGTTTGACCAGACTCACTGGGAATACTGGGTGTTTCCTGGAGAATTACTCTGTGAGTAAAACCTTAACTGCATTCTTCCCTATCAATTTATTGATATTGAAGGGCCCCACAAATGAATCTCTCATTTTCTTTGGTCCCTTTAGATTATTGAAGCTTAGTGTAGACACTAACACCTGGTCCCCTTATTTGAATTCTGGTTCCATATGTGTCCTGTCATACCTCTGCTTGTTGTATTCTTTAGCCTCAGCTATGCACTTAAAAGCTGTGCCACAAGTTCTCTTTCACATATAATGGAAGTACTTGGCTGTGGGGTGGATAGCTAGAAGATTTTTCTTCAGGTGATCTGCAGGCAATAAAGGGTTCCACCCTTTTTCTACCAGTGAGGGTGATTTTCCTGTGGTATTGTGAGCCTGTGAGGTATGTTTAACATACCCATAAGGCCACAAATGATTTTATAAACAATTAAATTTGTCTTAAACAGACTTTTTAGTTGAATTTAAAATAAAAAATAATAAAAAATAAGTATAACTTTTTTTTGGATAAACAAAGTTATAATTATTATGTCATTTTTGGATTCTACACCAAAAATAACCTAGGGTACACCCATAGGGTGTTATACCCAAAAACACTTATTTCTTGTGTTATTAGAAGATTTAAGAATCTCACAGTACTAATGTAACTGTTTTAACATTTTTTTAAAATTGTTAAATTTAAGCTTAATTAAGCTTAAATTTAAAGTTACATAAGGTTTATGCAACTTTACCAAAATTTTAGTTAAAATTAAGGTGTGGTGTATATTTACTGAATTGGCTAAGGATTTGCCATACAGAATGTAAATCCTGCGTGAGCTCAATTTAAAAGGGTTTAAGGCCATAGTGTGGCTTTAAATAAATAAAAGGGCAAAATCCACGCAAAAAGGTGGGACAAAGGAAAAAGACCAAATAGAGCTGGGGTACCCAACTTTTTGGATCTGCAATGATTCAATTAAGGTTGTCCACCTGTATTGAAGGATTTTCAACCTTATTTAAGCTTTAAGATTAGACTTTGATCCAACCTTAAGGTTTAAACTGATTTTATCCTAAATTGGATAAGAATTTCAAGCTGCCAAGAGGGTAAATCCCAACAAGCAGGCTTGGAATCAAGGTTTTAAGAACTGTCAAAGCTTAATCAAGCTTAAAACGCTTAAATAAGCTTAAAACTTTAATGTTTCAATCATCAAAACCTTATCAAAACTTAAGGTTTTGTGTGTATTGCTATTTTACGTGGAAAAATAGTAATAACTTCAAAAATTCATTAAAAATCCAAATCTTAATGGATTTGCTTGAAAATTTCACACAGCTTAGAATTGAATATTATCAATATATAAATTAAATTTTAAGTATCTTTTATTAATAGGTTTCCTGGGTAATTAGCCTGGAAAATTACTTTTTAATTAAGCTTAAAGAAAATTATGATTTCTTTAAAAATTAATTAAAAATTCAGTTTAAGAGATTTCTGCTTGAAACTCTGATTTTATGTTGTTCATGTGATGAACTTTAATATAAATAAACTTATTTTATATTAAAACTTAAAATAATTAAACTAAATGAGGATTAAAGTTACTTGGAGTTAAGAATAACACTGGTAACTTTAAATTGGAAGTAAAAATAAGTTGCCTTAAGTTAAGAACTTAATTTTTAAGCATGGTTTTTCAGTTTTGATCTGAGCACGCCCTCTACATCCATTATGAATCATGAGAGCTGCTCTGTAGACATAAAAAGAGTCTTTTCTTCACTGTTTTTGTCCATCATTCATAATCAATCCAATCATATTAGAAATTTAAACAGGTAAAGTTTTATTAAATATAAAATCTTATTATTAAAAGTAATTCTTAAGTTATTTTTATTCTTTATTTATTAAATTAAAGAATTGAAGTCATAGAATTCAGATTATTGTTGTAATCATCTATAATAAATTTTATTATATAAAATTATCATCTTAAATATCTTTTAAAATCCACAAATTCCTCTCAAAAACTCTTTAATCATAAATTTTAGTATAAAAAGTTGTTTTATCTTTGATTTTATTGATTTTTGGCGTGTTTTTAACTTATAATTATTATTTAATATAATAACTGTTGTTTTATAACTTGTTGTATTAAATAAATATTATAAGTAAGTTTTCTTTAAAGTTCTATATTTTTTTTATCTATTATTAGTTTTTTTATATAGAATTTTATTCTATAAAGAATTATTTCTGCACAGTGTGTGATTAATTCTTTTTTATAAATAATATTTATATTATTTATAAGTGGTTAATATTCTTATTTTCCACGTGTAATTGTCTCATTAAGAGCTTTACACTTCTTATTGTTATAACTGTCAGTGACTATAACAATAATAGAATAATTATAATTTATTATAATTATTATATTTTTTTTTATTATTATATTTTTTATAATAATAATTAAATTTATTTTTTTATATAATTATTTTTTAATTATATTTAAATTTGTGGTTATAATATTTCATTATATTATATTTTTCTACTGAGGACAGTCATAGTACTCTTGATATTGTCACTATTATCAAGAGTTTCATAGAGAAACCTTACATTTGGGGGCCTGGCCGTGATTTTAAACGAATTTTTGGGACATAAATCATATTCTAGACCTTATTTTACTATTTTTTGACGTAAAATTGCCATATTTGTCTTAATATTGGCTTTTTTGGGACTTATCCCTTATAAATAATCTTTATAATATTAATAAAGTTATTTTTTCTTAAGAATATTGTTTGAAACAATATACTATTGAGTGACTTGGAATAAATTTCTTTTGTCTAACTAGTGGCTTTTTCACATCACAGACTTGAAATTTATTCTTTGAGTTATTCTAGTATAAAGTGAATAATAATATAATTTTGATTAATTAACTTGTTAATTGCATAATTATTATTTCTTTAAAGAAAATAATAAATCAAATAAAAAATCTTTAAAAATAAAAATCTTTACTAAAAACATTTTTTCTTTTTATCTTAGACATTTTTCTTTATTTTTGACGTAATTTGCCATAAATTACATAAAAACAACTTTATTCAATAAGTTGAGTTTATAAGTTATTTTTATTATTTGATAAAATAACTTATATTTTTAAATTTTCTCTAGTGTCTTCCAGCAGAGAAAGTTCTTCAGACTCTGAAGCCTCAGAGTCCAGTATTGAAATTCAAACCAGCCCAGCACCAAGGGGTTTAATAACCAAAGAGCCCTTTAAAGGTCCTGCAGGTGAATTCAATCCACTTTTACTCTAATTTTTATTAAAATTGACGTGAAATGACTCCTACTAGAAGTGGAAGCAACTACTCCATCCAATCAAATGGATCTGGACCAGGACATTCCAGCCATAAATCCAAAAGGCAAGAATGTCCTCCCAGAGGAGAGGCACAAATGGAGGATGCCAGAACTTCCACCAGTTCCCAAAGGTTAGCCAGCACCTTTGAACCTCTTATTGAGAGTCCAGAAGCTGACATAACTGCTATTGCTGTTAGACCTGAACCATTTCCAACAGGCAACTGTGGAAATTTATCAATCCCAATGGAAAAACTGGTTCCTGGCGTCAAAACAACAAGAGTGGGAACTCCTTCCAAGTCTTTGGATAGGCACCATGAACTCTTATCTTCAAGTGAAGAAGTTCATGGGGCCAGAAAAGACAGAAGATCTTCTATTGGGTTGGACACCAATGTCTGTCAAAGGACAAGTCCAACAGATAAAAGCTTGGTTGAAAAACCAAAGCATGTTATCAGAAGACCAGAAGAAGAAGTTGGCCCAGGGCAAGGACAACAGCCAAGTGGAAGCTCCTCAAGCATCCACCAGCAAAAATCCGCCTCAACAAGTGCCAAACAAGCCCAAGCAAGCCCCAAAGACCAACCAGAAGGGCAAGCAAAAGGCAAAGGGAAAGGCAAAGCCCAAGTGGAACAAGCCCTACCCTCAGAATTACAGAATTCCAAAGAAGGAAAAGACAGCCATGGACAATGTGTTCAATATGGCAAGAACTTTGATGGAATTCAAAAACAAGGAGGAGGAAAGATTGAACCAATCCTTTCCAAAGAAATAGACCCTGTAAAGCTTGTAACTTACTTTGAATCTTGTAATAAAGAAATTATGGCAAAATTTAAAGCATTTGATCATGTCCAACAAAAGCTGGGCAATGAGATAGTACAAGTTAAAGACCAACAAAAGACCATTATTGGCCTTGAAAATGTTAATAAGGCAAATATTTTGTCTTTGACGCAAATTTGTGAAAGACTTGAGCATAAAGTTACCTTACTCAATCAACCAGATGAGAATTCAATTTCTTTTATAACTGGACAGTTAAGAGAATTGAAAATACAAGTTCAAAACTTGGAAAATTCAACTGGCCACAATGCAGCTCTTTTTCAAGAACAATTGGAAAAAAGTGATAAAGCAAGACTTGAATTGAAAGAAGATATTCAATCAAGTATTAATAATATATCACTAAAAAATGAATTGCCAAGGCAATCCACACCATTTCTTGACAGAAATGATCTTAACTTGAATAATGATTTACATCATACAATTTCAAGTAATGATGTGGAAACTGCTTGCAATTACAAAGACATTCCAAGATTAGAGGAATGGCCAACCTTCAGTGGTGAAGGAGAATATAATCATATGGAATTTATGAAAACAATTGATATGTTCAAAGAAGACTTTAACATACCAGATGAATACATAAGTGCCAGATTACACTCATTATTTACCAAATCAGCTAAGAAATGGTATTATAAAATGAGACAAGACCATGGAAAACATTCCTGGCCTTGGTGGAAAGAACAAGTTATTTCCAAATGGGCAAATGATTCCTGGAGATTTAGAATGGAAAATTCTTTTGAGGAAGCCATTTTTAATATTGAGAGGGACAGGCCCATGACTTGGTTTCTTAAACAGAAGGACAGATTAACTGCCCTTCATCCTGATATGTCTGAACCAATGGTACATAAAAGGATATTAAGAAAGTGTGGTGGTGACCTTGAGCATGCTATAAGAAGCAGATGTATTGAGCCTTGCTCTACAGAAGATTATATCAATGCTATGGAGGATATCACTACTAGAACAAAAATTGGAAGAAATTGGTATAAACCCCCAATAGACAACAAGACTAGTGGGAAACCAATTTCAAAACAAAATAAACCACATGACAGACCTCCTTTGAAATGTCATAAATGTGGAAGCACATCTCATTTAGCAAACACTTGTCCAAAAAAGACAAGAGTCAATGAGATAAGTGTAGAAAAAGCGGAAGACACAAAAGAAACTGATGTAGCTTTACATGAAAGTGATTCTGAACCTTCAGAAGAAGAAGAAACATCAGAAGAACTTAGTATAGAGAATATTAATGTTTCTTTTGAGGTCACTGAGGTACATACTCACTTACCACAGTACAGTGATGAATGTATGGATCTCATACATGTGCAAGATGCCAGAATGCAAAAAACCAAACCTGCCAGAGGTAAAGGTTATACAGCTGGGTCATCTTGTATCACTAATATTGTGATAAATAACACAGAAGCCAAGATACATCTTGACTCAGGTGCTTTTTGCACTTGTGTTGGGAATGATTATCTTGACAAAATTTATACCAATTGGCAAGACAAGTTGATGCCAATTGAAGGTGTAAAATTCAGCAGTGCTAGCCAGAATATGCATCCTTTGGGTATATTTGAAGCTACAATAATATTTCCTCACCCTGCAGGAAGTATGAAATTGAAAGCTGAATTTGTTGTTATGAATAATTGTACTTCACAACACTTTATACTTGGGAATGATTATCTCAATATCTATGGTATTGATATTAATAATTATAAGGACAGATATTTCACTATAGGGGAAAATAAAAGGCAAAAATTTGCTTTTTCTCCAGAAAGAAAAGAAATTACTGTCATTCAACAAGTAAAAAATGTTAATAAAGAAAAATTTGTGTCAGATCAATTAAGTGAAGCACAAATTAGTCCTGAATTAACACCAGAAATGAAGGAAGAACTTATTGAAATTTTATTTCAATTTCAAAAAGCCTTTGCTTCTGATGATGAACCACTTGGGGCTATAAAAGGCCATGAAGTGGATATCATGCTTAACGTGGAGAGACCTTATCCCCCACTATTAAGAAGACCAGCTTACCCAGCTAGCCCTAGGGCTAGAGAAGCATTAGAAAGTCATATTCATGAACTAATGAAACTGGGAGTTCTTAGAAAAGTTGGACACAATGAGGAAGTGGAAGTCACAACTCCAGTAATCATTACTTGGCATAATGATAAGTCAAGGATGGTTGGGGATTTTAGGGCATTGAACACCTATACTATTCCAGACAGGTATCCAATCCCTAGAATCCATGAGACTTTGACTCAATTATCCAAAGCAAAGTTTATTACTTCCATGGATGCTCTTAAAGGCTTCCATCAGAATGTTTTAACACCTCATGCAAGGAAATTATTGAGAATAATAGCTCATTGTGGTATTTATGAATATTTGAGGATGCCTTTTGGTATTAAAAATGCACCCTCTCATTATCAAAGAATGATGAATACCATATTCCCACATGAATTATCAGAGGGATGGTTAATCATTTATATTGATGACATTATCATTTGTTCAGAAACCTGGCAATCACATTTAGAGAGACTTTCATTAGTACTTAAGAAAATTCTACAAGTGAACATGAAAATTTCTCTTAAAAAATGTAATTTTGGGTTTCATGAGTTGAAAGCTCTGGGACATGTAGTATCAGGACTAAGCCTTGGTGTTGACAAAAACAAAGTGGCTGCAGTTTTACTGAAACAAATGCCCCAGAACAAAAAAGAGATGATGTCTTTCTTAGGATTTGCCAGTTATTACAGGCAACACCTTAAAGATTTTGCAATCCATGCCAGATCATTATACAGAATTTGTGATCAACAGACTGTTTTTGAAATGACACAGGAGAGAATTCAAGCATATGATAAAATCAAGTATGCCTTGACCAATGCACCATTATTATTGATGCCAGACTGGAAACTTCCTTTTAAGCTGTATATTGATGCATGTGGTGATGGTTTAGGAGCTGCTCTTCATCAAGTTCAAATTGTCAATGACAAACCTTATGAAGGTCCAGTTTGTTTTATTTCAAGACAAATTAAGCCTACTGAGGCAAGATATGGAGCTAGCCAAATGGAGTGCCTTTGCCTTGTTTGGGCTCTGGAAAAACTTCATTATTATCTTGATGGTAGTGTGTTTGAAGTAATTACTGATTGTAATGCAGTAAAATCACTTCTTAACATGAAGACTCCAAACAGACACATGTTAAGATGGCAGATTGCTATACAGGAGTATAGAGGCAACATGACCATAGTACATAAAGCTGGAAATATTCATAAGAATGCTGATGGCTTAAGTAGATGGGCATTACCCAATACACCTGATAATCCTGCCTATGTTCCTACAAGTGCAGAACCTCAAATCCCAATTGAAGGAATCAATATCACAGATGTTGGAACAGAATTCTTTGAAGAGGTTAGAGAAAGCTACAGGCAAGATAAGAATTGTCATATTCTTACTGCTCTACTTGACAAAGATTGTAAAGATGTAGCCTTGGCTAATTCTCTGGATGATATTTGGAAAACATCTTATGATAATGGAAGATTTCATTTGTTTGATGGTATACTATATCATAGATCTAAACACACATGTGTCATGGTCCTATGTAGTAGAATGTTGATTAACACAATACTACTAGAATGCCATGATAACATTTATTCTGGACATCTGTCTGAAGACAGAACAATGGAAAGAATTAAGACATGTGCCTGGTGGCCATCTTGGAGAAAAGATGTCATTGAGTACTGTCATAGTTGTGATAGATGCCAGAAAGCCAATAAAGCTACTGGTAAAAGGTTTGGTTTAATGATCCATATTCAAGAACCAAGTACCCCATGGGAAGTGGTTCACATGGATTGGGTAACTGCTTTACCACCTGGAGGTGATAAAAGTTACAATGCATGTCTTGTTATTGTGGACAGATATAGCAAAACACCAATCTTTTTACCATGCCATAAAGATGACACAGCTATGGATACAGCTCTTCTAATTTGGAACAGAGTCATATCCCATACTGGTCTCTTTAAAAATATCATTAGTGATAGAGACCCAAAATTCACATCAGCCTTATGGACTAATCTACATAAGCTTTTGGGTACAAAATTATCATTTTCAACAGCCTACCATCCACAAACAGATGGACTGGCAGAAAGAATGATTCAAACCCTTGAGGACATGATCAGAAGATTTTGTGCTTATGGCCTGGAGTTTAAAGATTCTGATGGCTTTACCCATGATTGGTGTACTCTTATACCAGCATTGGAATTAGCCTACAAGACCTCCATCCATGCTTCAACAGGCAAGACTCCTGCAATGTTGGAAAAAGGATGGAACCCCAAACTTCCAGTTGATACTTTGAAAAAAGATTTGGTTGACATTCATCCAACTGCTTCAAGCTTTAAGCTGCTGCTTGATAAAGTGAGACAGCATGCAAATCAAAGCATGAATGATGCCTTTGAATATGCTAAGCAGAAATGGGATAAAAGTCATAAGACACCAGAATTCAAAGTAGGGGACTTAATACTAGTTTCAACCTTGAACTTTAATAATATTAAAGGTCCAAAGAAGTTGAAAGATTCCTTTGCAGGACCATTTATTATTAAAGCCCTCCATGGGACAAATGCAGTACAAGTAGAACTGTCAGGAGAGTTAGGAAACAAACACCCAACTTTCCCCGTCAGTCTTGTAAAGCATTACACATCAAGTGATAAGGAATTATTTCCTTTGAGAAATGAAACACCCTTAGAAGTACCCCCACTTGAACCAAGTGAGGAAAAGAAAGTACTAAAAGTCTTAAAAGAAAGAAGACTTAGGGGTAAAAATGAAAGAGAATACTTAGTCAGGTACAGATATCCACATCATGAAGATGAGTGGGTTGAAGAAAGTAAGCTACCTGATTCCCAAAAGTTTCTCAGAAGATTCAGACATGAGAGAAGACCAATTCCTCAATAAAAGTTTGAATTGTGTGCTTTACATACTTGAACAGTATAAGTAGAGAGGTTGGACAGTGGATTATACCCCCCCCAAATAACTTGGGGGTATACTACAAAGGAAAATTGTGGTACAATTTTTTTTGGTGGTAGGGAATGTGAGCCTGTGAGGTATGTTTAACATACCCATAAGGCCACAAATGATTTTATAAACAATTAAATTTGTCTTAAACAGACTTTTTAGTTGAATTTAAAATAAAAAATAATAAAAAATAAGTATAACTTTTTTTTGGATAAACAAAGTTATAATTATTATGTCATTTTTGGATTCTACACCAAAAATAACCTAGGGTACACCCATAGGGTGTTATACCCAAAAACACTTATTTCTTGTGTTATTAGAAGATTTAAGAATCTCACAGTACTAATGTAGCTTTTTTAACATTTTTTTAAAATTGTTAAATTTAAGCTTAATTAAGCTTAAATTTAAAGTTACATAAGGTTTATGCAACTTTACCAAAATTTTAGTTAAAATTAAGGTGTGGTGTATATTTACTGAATTGGCTAAGGATTTGCCATACAGAATGTAAATCCTGCGTGAGCTCAATTTAAAAGGGTTTAAGGCCATAGTATGGCTTTAAATAAATAAAAGGGCAAAATCCACGCAAAAAGGTGGGACAAAGGAAAAAGACCAAATAGAGCTGGGGTACCCAACTTTTTGGATCTGCAATGATTCAATTAAGGTTGTCCACCTGTATTGGAGGATTTTCAACCTTATTTAAACTTTAAGATTAGACTTTGATCCAACCTTAAGGTTTAAACTGATTTTATCCTAAATTGGATAAGAATTTCAAGCTGCCAAGAGGGTAAATCCCAACAAGCAGGCTTGGAATCAAGGTTTTAAGAACTGTCAAAGCTTAATCAAGCTTAAAAAGCTTAAATAAGCTTAAAACTTTAAGGTTTCAATCATCAAAACCTTATCAAAACTTAAGGTTTTGTGTGTATTGCTATTTTACGTGGAAAAATAGTAATAACTTCAAAAATTCATTAAAAATCCAAATCTTAATGGATTTGCTTGAAAATTTCACACAGCTTAGAATTTAATATTATCAATATATAAATTAAATTTTAAGTATCTTTTATTAATAGGTTTCCTGGGTAATTAGCCTGGAAAATTACTTTTTAATTAAGCTTAAAGAAAATTATGATTTCTTTAAAAATTAATTAAAAATTCAGTTTAAGAGATTTCTGCTTGAAACTCTGATTTTATGTTGTTCATGTGATGAACTTTAATATAAATAAACTTATTTTATATTAAAACTTAAAATAATTAAACTAAATGAGGATTAAAGTTACTTGGAGTTAAGAATAACACTGGTAACTTTAAATTGGAAGTAAAAATAAGTTGCCTTAAGTTAAGAACTTAATTTTTAAGCATGGTTTTTCAGTTTTGATCTGAGCACGCCCTCTACATCCATTATGAATCATGAGAGCTGCTCTGTAGACATAAAAAGAGTCTTTTCTTCACTGTTTTTGTCCATCATTCATAATCAATCCAATCATATTAGAAATTTAAATAGGTAAAGTTTTATTAAATATAAAATCTTATTATTAAAAGTAATTCTTAAGTTATTTTTATTCTTTATTTATTAAATTAAAGAATTGAAGTCATAGAATTCAGATTATTGTTGTAATCATCTATAATAAATTTTATTATATAAAATTATCATCTTAAATATCTTTTAAAATCCACAAATTCCTCTCAAAAACTCTTTAATCATAAATTTTAGTATAAAAAGTTGTTTTATCTTTGATTTTATTGATTTTTGGCGTGTTTTTAACTTATAATTATTATTTAATATAATAACTGTTGTTTTATAACTTGTTGTATTGAATAAATATTATAAGTAAGTTTTCTTTAAAGTTCTATATTTTTTTATCTATTATTAGTTTTTTTATATAGAATTTTATTCTATAAAGAATTATTTCTGCACAGTGTGTGATTAATTCTTTTTTATAAATAATATTTATATTATTTATAAGTGGTTAATATTCTTATTTTCCACGTGTAATTGTCTCATTAAGAGCTTTACACTTCTTATTGTTATAACTGTCAGTGACTATAACAATAATAGAATAATTATAATTTATTATAATTATTATATTTTTTTTTATTATTATATTTTTTATAATAATAATTAAATTTCTTTTTTTATATAATTATTTTTTAATTATATTTAAATTTGTGGTTATAATATTTCATTATATTATATTTTTCTACTGAGGACAGTCATAGTACTCTTGATATTGTCACTATTATCAAGAGTTTCATAGACAAACCTTACAGGTATAGTGCTGACTTGTATTTTAGGCCAGCCAGACTACTGGGACAAATGTAACCCAGTAATGGGTATATCCTTCATGGTCCTTATATTCCATGCCATATGCACAGAACCTTTGAATAATGTCCTCCATTGTTTGGATCATCCTTTCAGCTAAACCATCTATCTGTGGATGGTAAGCTGTATAGAATGCAAGTTTTGTACCCAGCATGTCATAGAGGTTGGTCCAAAATTCTGATGTGAATTTTGGGTCCCTATCACTAATGATGATTTTTGTGACTCCACATGTGGCTATGATGTCATTCTAAAATAACAAAGCTGTATCCATTGCTGTGTTGTCCTTATGACATGGCAAGCACCTTACACTTTTTCTATACCTATAAACTATGACTAGGCAGTAATTGAAATTTGCTTTGCCTCCTGGGACAAGTCCTGTTACTCAGTCCATATAAATGGTTTCCCATGAGTGTTTTGATTCTTCTCTGTGTTGAAGTAGCCCATATTTCTTCCCATGTTTTCTTTTTGCCTTTTGGCATATTTCACAAGTGTGAATGTATTCACTCAACCCTTGCTCCCATTTAGGCCACCAAGCTGTGCTTGCTACCCTTTCATTAGTCCTGGCTTCACTAATGTAACCCACATAGGGGCAGTCATGACATTCCTGCAGAAGCAGGCATATATGGTCCCTGTCCACCACTGTTAGGGCCTTCATGTGCTTCTCTTTGGGATAGAGTAGTCCATCTATAAGGAAAAACATGTTATCCTTATAGTCCCTCAACCAGGGCCCCTCTCACTGGGATTTTAGTTCTGGGCTGCTGTACTTCTGTTGAGGGAGTTGCAACAATATGCTACACTGTTTGTGTTTGGCATAAGTCTTCATTAGTGCACTGAAGAGCTCAGTGTGTAGTTCTGAGGAGCTTATCCCCAATATGGGAGTTTCTTTTCCTTCTGATTCAGTGTCTTCACTGTATGGGGTACCACTTTCTGGTGCCCATTCAGAAAATCTGAAGTTTTTCCTCCTGTACATTTCCATGAAATGGATAGGGATCTTGGCTTCTACTTCAGGGTCATAAGCTGGGGTTCTTTTGACATTATACAGTGGCGATCTTCTGAGGCCATCTGCATTGGTGTAGCTTTTTCCTTCTTTCTATGAGATGTTCATGTTACCTCTATAATCTTGGATGGCTATTTGCCAGCTCAACAGGTGTCTATTAGTAGTATTCATATTGAGTAAATAATTGAGTGCTGTGAAATCTGTATAGACTTCAAAGACTGCACCCTCCAGATAATAATGGAGTTTCTTAGGGCCCAGACTAGGCATAAGCATTCAGTCTGTGTTGCTCCATACCTAGCTTCTGAATATTTCAGCTGCCTGAGGATGTAGCATATTACCCCTTCCCTTGCTTCACCATCCACAATTTGTTTTTGGTGTAGGGCATCTCCTAATCCTTTACTGAAATCTGAATCTATGTAAAACTTGAATGGTAATTCAAAGTTAGGGAGTATCAGAAAAGGTACATTAGTGAGTTAATTTTTGATCCTCTCATATGCATCCCTCCTTCCTTGGTAATTTCAAAACTACATCTTTTGAACAAAGAGTGTATAGACTACTAGTTATGTGGGAAAACGTTTTGCTTTGTTTTCTGTAGTAGCTAGAAAACCCAAGGAATGATTGCATCTCTTTGATGTTCTTTGGTACTGGGTTTTGCATTACTGCTGATACTTCATTTTAGTCTATGGCCAGACTAAGGAGCAAGACTTTATTTCCTAGTGCCAGTAATTCTTGTTGGCCAAAATTTCACTTCTTAAGTGAAATTTTTAGATTTATGGGTGTCCATTTACTCAGTACTCTGTCTATGTACTGCAAATGGTCTTTCCATGTTTCTGAGTATATAATAATGTCATCAATATATACTACCATCCAGCCTTTGGATATTTCTTGAAATATTGTGTCCATCATCCTTTGGAAATGGGCTGGTGCATTTTTGATGCCAAATGGCATCCTGGTGTACTCATATATACCCATATGGCATATAATTTTGAGTACCTTCATTGGGTTTGGTTTAACTCCATTATGGTGGAAGCCTTTCATACAGACCATCTTGGTTATATATTTGGATTTTGCCAGTTTGTCTAGGGCATGAGTTCTCCTTGGTATAGAGTACTTATAAGCTTTTGTGTAGTTATTGAGGGCTCTGAAATCCCCACACAAGCTAGATTTGCCATCATTCAAGGTGATAAGGACAGTAGGGGTTATTTCAGTTACATCATTATGGATCCATGTATATAATTTTACTGATGTGTTTCTCAATTTATTTCCCAGTTTCAAGACTTTCTGGATATTGAGGTCTTCTGAGCATGGATGGATAAGGTCTTTTCACATGTAGATATGATTCTATATCATGGCGTCTAAGTTTTCCCAAAGGTTCTTGCCAAATTGCAAATTCTGGTATATTTTTTCTCAGCATTTTTAGTAAGCTAAGTTTTTGTTTACTGATGAGGCTGGTACTGAATTGGAGCTCTCTGAATTCATTCATTAATTCTTCTAGAGGGTCATGGGTGGACATCTGGCATATGTCAAGTAAAAATTTCTTTTCCTTGTTTGTACCTATGGTAATGTACCTGTTCTTACTGTCATTAATATAAATTCCATACATCCTCCAGTAATCTGTTCCCAGTAAGAATCCTTGTATATGGGCATCTTCAAGCACAATAAACTTGGTATTGAGTCTGATATCACCTTTCCTATGAGGTATAATTATCTCTTTGATAATTTTCCCAATGGATTTCATCCTCCCTGATGCACTTTGAAGGTTTTTTGCCTTGGTTGGCAAGAGCTGCTTCTCCCAATTTGGGAAGTGGTTATCCAGATAGTATTTGGCCACTATTGAGCAGTGTGGACCATTGTCAATGATAAATGGATGTTAAGCATTTTCAATACAAACCTTCATCTTTGTTTCTGTCCCGTGTATATATGACATTCCTTTATTTTGTGTAACCAGGAATGTTTGTGCATCTTTTGTGTGTTTACACAAGTTCTGATTTGCAGTATTTTGTGGAATGCCTGCCTCTAACTGTATGTCCTGAATTTCTAGTTATGTTTACTTTTGGTACACACTGAAAACTCTTCTCTTGGGTCTTAGTAATCACCAGATTGTTCTCTGATGGCATGACCCATAGAGTGTGATTCAGAATCCACTGTTAGCGATTCTTCCTCTTGGAATTTCTGATTGAAATAGATTTTCTTCTTTGCCTTTAGACAGTTATTGGCATAGTGGTCTGTTGCACCACAATTGTGACAAGTATTTTCCTGGGAATTTCTTCCATTTTCTTTTGGGTTTGTCTTTTAATTCCACTCTCAAAGGTTGTTTCTCTTTGAAACTACTGCTTCTATATTGGGAATATTTCCCTATGTTTTTTCTTTTCCTTACATCTTGTTAGGTGTTTGAAATGTCATCTATGTTGCAACTTTGGTTGCATCTAAACTTTACTGCATGCTCTAGTTATCCTGGCATTTTCTTCTGAAGTTTGTGATTACTCATCTGAATATTCATTTGAGGATCAACAGCTTTAAGTCTTTTAGACTGTCTAAGACACCACTCATATGTATCTTTGTCCAAAGAGTATTTGTCATTTTCAAATGACATGGTCTTTTACCATATCCAAGTATCATTTCTGTACTTTTGGATTATCTGTCTCTTCCACCATGGCCATTTTATTCTGCTATGGATTTCCTTCTTTTCCATGTACCATATACTAGCATTTCCTTTGAATGCTGTATTTAATCCAGCAGTAATCCAGTAATCTTGTATTCTTGGTACATCAATGAAGAGTCCATCAATATAATCAATGGGCTCCATATGATCATATTCTGCTACAGAAGGGAATTTTGGCCATCTTGAGGCCTGTGGAAGCTGTTTCAAGGCTTCATTCTCAGAATAAGACATATTATTTCCATCTTGGTATTGTGATTGAGATTTTGTCTTATTATACAACAAGGCATCTGGTTTGATGTCTTCTTGGTGGTATGGATTATCCAAAATGTGGCCTTGTGGTTGGGGCTTCATGTTTTGGTAGACATTAAAAAATTTGCTTAAGTGCTGATCTAGACAATCCCTGTCCCTTTTGAAGTGGTGCTGTTCTTCAAAGACTTCATTAAGTCTTTTATTGTTTTCTTGAGAATCTGTTCTCAATTTAGCATGGCCTTCTTGAAGAGTTTTAAACATTTTATCCATGGAGGATGTTAATGTTTTTATTCCCTCATGGCTGTCTTGGAGTTCTGCAAACTGTTTTTGAGCTTGCTCTTCAAATTGAGACATTTGGAACCACAGTGCATCACTGTTTAAGCTACTCTGAGTTGTAACAACACTGTGTTCATTCTGAGTGGGGGTAATATTTCTATTAATGGGGCTACTGATTCTAGACGTATTTACAACTATTTCTGGCTCTTGTGTACTTCTTTCACCAAGTCCGACAGCTTCTGGATCATTGGGTCCGACTATTTTTACCCTTGGCTGAAAAATGTCTTGCTTTTACCCTTCTATGCTTGTCTTCTCCTTGAAAATACCTGGGATTGTGAAGAATGGTGACTCTTGGCCACTGATCTTCTGGTGCCTGAATGGTGTGAAGCCACTGGAGAGTTGGGTTGGTCTACTCCTTCTGAGTGTGAAGGAATAAGAGTAGGCCCTGTCTGGTTCAGCTGTTCTTCTACAGCTTGGATAGTAGCCTGATTCTCCCTTATCCTGGTTTCCCTCTGCTCCAGGAGTCTGAACTGCCTGCTGGGATTCCATAATTTGGTGATTACCATAAGGCCTTTGAAGGATATCTTGTTGAGACATATCTTCTGGCAACTTGCTCCAAGTTCTTCCCAGTGTGATGTTAGGTTGAAACTCTTGTTGTCCATGCTCCACCCGAAAAGGTCTTTGAGAAGTTGGTGGAGCTGAAGAACTTGACCCATATCCTTCCAGTCCTCTGGTTTGAGGTTTCTGTTGAATTGGACCGTGAATTGCATAGTGGGTATGATCTCCCTCAGTGTCTTGCCATCCATCACTGTGTCCAAGTTTTCCTCATCCAGGTCTTCTGGTTCTTGACAAGCCTTCTCTGTCCTCTGGCTGGTTCCTGAGGTGTACAGGTGACATATCAGTGCTTGCAAGCAGTCAACAACTTAATTTTATTATGGTATTTACCTTTGACTGTTCCTTGTACAAATTCATTGTCTACTGCTTTTGGAAATTTGCATACAGATTTTACGACTGGTTTAACTGTGGAAATCTTCCCTGTACAAGTTATCAAGGTTGGTTTATCTTGTATTGATTCAGCGTTTTGTGGTTTTCTACTCCTCTGGGAAGCAATTGGTATCCACTTCTTTTCTGTTATGAGGATTTCAACATGCCTCTTTCTTTTTCCCTTGATGCTTTCTGGTTCTGCAGGTAAGACTAGTGTACTGCCTTGTGACTGGGTTTCAAGTGGTATGAAGTTTTCTTCCACTGAATCAAAGAGGAAAAAGAGTGCTTATGTCAGTTAAGACTGCTTGAAATGTTGTTTTCATGTCTAATAATGGCCTGTGGGCAATATATTTCTATATTATACCCTTGTATTATGCTGGTAAAATTGAAATGATCAATTCTACGTCAAAAATACAGCTTTGTGGATTTCTGGTATACTGTTTATATACCAGTATCTCACAGATTAACTTGTAGTTAACAACTGTAATCCCAGCAGTTTCTAGGTAATGGGAAATTGAAAGTATCAATATGTCCAAAAATGCCCCTAATCCTGTTATTTACAGCAAGAGAGGTATTCTTTTTAATTGAAAAAGAGCTGTAGTTATGGCTTTCAACTTTCTTAATATGCAAAATATGCCAAAAATAAATATTTTGGTGATTGAATTCTAATCAACCCCGTATAAAAGTAATAAATAAACAAAACACAGTACCACTCAAAAAATATTCATAACATATGTGCTATATCATTTTTAATCATTTTACGCCTAAAAAAGAGAAAGAATAATGTCAGAAAGTGAGAATATAAGAGAAAAAACTCACTGTTGCAGGAAAAAAGGTCCAAAAAAGTCAAACAAACATGGCCAGCACTCCAAAATGTCAGGTTGAGTCTATGATTAGCTTATAATAAGACTATTTAAAACCTTGAATATGATTGTGACAGGGTGCAATTACTTTAAAAAAGGTCTAAAGATGATAATAAGTTTTTAAATTGAAGTATTAAGGGCTTTACTATTAAGAAATAGGGGTGGTGAGCATTGTTCAAAGCCCTGGGTGTAGTCTTACCAGTTGGGTTACTATAATAAGAACTACAATGATAAGAGTTGATGTATATCTGACTTGTTTTCCAAGAGTATAGCTGTTTCTGACAGTTGTACTATGTAGGAACTTAAGAAAAGGATGAGGAAACCTTTTCTGATTTGAGAAAAGGCCACCTTTTATCCCAAAATGGGGTGGAATGGTCCTATAGGCCATCCACATAGAGGAAGTGAAGAGTTTTTCACTTCTGGGTAATGGCTTATAGCTTACAAAAATCCTGTATACACTTTCTTGGACTGAGATGTGGTTTTGAAACCACATCTGGGCAGTTTTCATCAATACAGGGTGAAGATTTTCCATCTGGGAACCCCACAGCCTTCTTCTGACATGTATGGGACCCCAGTGTTGAATGAACTATGAGTTATTGAAGTATGAACATTCTTCTTTGTCTGTTTGACACCTCATAATCATTGTTGTGGGATATTGTCCCACAGTAAAGGTGTATTGGCCCAATTGTGGGATTTTAACCTTAAAACTGCTATAGCTTTGTCAGTTTTTGAGATATTGAGCTCAACATTGTTTCATTGTGTAGCCCAGGATAGGATCTACCAAATAGGACCTCATTAGGTATGGGTAACATTAAATATGGCAAAGATAGGCCATGTACCAGTTTTGTTATTCATACATATGATTTTTTCAAAATCTGTATGGAACCTGTTTGCCCCATAGCTTATGTTCCATATCATATGGGTGAATGGATGGCACAATCAGATAGCCCTGATTGATCTCCTTCCAAAATGACCCCACTTTAGGTATCTCACAATAAACCTGTACCAGTTAGATGAGAGGTGAATTTTTATTCACCCTTTTTTGACCTTATTTTGCCCATAGCTTCTGTTTTTTTGGTGATAGCTCAGCTTGGCTAGTACTATTTGATATCCCTGACTTAGAGATCTCATTAAAATACCCATTTGCTGGGGTTGAGTCTCTTAATGTGTATTTCAGATGGGAGGTGAAAATTGACATTTATGCTCAGTAACTTCTTTGAGCAGGAATAAAATTGTTATTATTTGTCAGCCTGTGACTCAAAAACAGAGCACAAGCATGACACCCAAATACCATAAACCAATGGTAAAGCAAAGATATCTCCCATTATCATAGGACAATGAATACCAAAGGTATTCCTGCTCAAAGTTGTTTCTGAGCATAAATTTAATTTTCAACTCTCATTTGAGGTCTAGAGGAAGAGGCTTAACGACAGAAAGTGGGTATTCCAATTTAAGCTCTAAGTCAGGGCTATCCAATGGTACTAGCCAAATTGAGCTAACACCAAAATTACAGAAGTTATGTCCAAAATAAGATCAAATTAGGGTGAATGAAAAGTTCATCTCTCATCTAAATTCTACAATTTAGTGCAAGAGACTAAAAGTGGGGTCTTTGTGGAAAAGGAAAATAAGGGCCATCTGGTGGTTCCTTTCATTCCACCATCTCCCATCTAGAACAAAAGTTATGGAGCAAATAAGCTTCATACAGATATTTAAAAAATCATATGTATGAATCACAAAACTGGTACATGGCATATCTTTGGCATATCTAATGTTACCCATACCTAATGAGGTACTATTGTGTATATCTCATCCAAGGCTACACAATGAAACAATGTTGAGCTCAATATCTCAAGAACTGAAAAAGCTATAGCAGTTTTAAGGTTAAAATCCCACATTTGGGCCAATACACCTTTACTGTGGGATGATATCCCACAACAATCATTATGAGGTGTCAAACAGACAAAGAAGAATGTCCATATTTCAATACCTCATATTTCATTCAATACTCAGGTCCCATACAGGTTCTGTACAGCATTCTATGTGTCATACACGTCAGAAAAGGGCTGTGTGGTCCCCAGATGAAATTGTTCACCCTGTATTGATTAAAACTGCTCAGATGTGGTTTCAACCCCACATCTCAGCCCAATAAAGTGTATACAGGCTTTGTGGAAACCACAAGCCAGTACCCACAAGTGGAAAACTCTTTCATTCCTCTATGTGGATGGCCTAGAGGGCCATTCCACCCTATTTTAGGATAAAAGGAGTCCTTTTCCCCACCAGAAAAGGTTTCCTCCTCCTGTTCTCATATTCCTACATAGTAAAACTGTCAGAAACACTTATACTCTTGAACACAAGTCAGGTATACTTTAACTCTTAGTATTGTAGTCCTTATTATAGTAACCCAACTTGTAAGACTGCATCCAGCACTCTCAACAGTGCTCACCACCAATTTTTCTTAATAGTAAAGCACTTATTAATTCACTCTTAAGCCATTATTATCATCCTCAAACCTGTTTAAAAGTAACTTCATCATGTCACAGTCATATTTAAAGTTTTAAATAGTATTATTATAACTTCATCATACACTCAGCCTTACATTTTGGGGGCCTGGCCATGTTGTTTGACCTTTTTTGGACCTTTTTTATGTAAAAAGTGAGTTTTTCTCTTATATTCTTAATTTCTGCCATTATTTTTTCTCTTTTTAGGCATGAAATTTTTGAAAAAAAAATAAAACATATTGTATTATCAGTGTTTGACTGGTATATCATTATGTATCACTATGCCTTTTTGTTTATTTCACATGGTTGATTATAATTACATCACCATTATAATTATTTTTGGTGTCTTTTACATGTTAAAAAACTTGAGGGCCATCAATACAGTTCTTTTTGAATCAACAACAGCACCTCTCTTGCTGTAAATAACAGAATTAGAGGCGTTGTTGGGCATATTGATAATTTCAATTGCTCTTTACATAATGACTTCTGAGATTAGACTTGTTAATTACAAGTTAATCTGTGAGATACTGGTATAAAAACAGTATACCAGAAATCCACAAAGCTCTATTTTTGACGTGTAATTGATAATTTCAACCAGAGGCCATTCTTAGACGTGCAAATAGCTTTTTAAGAAGTCTTGACTGAAATAAGCCCTCTTTTTCCTCTTTGATGCAGTGGAAGAGAACTTCATACCAATTAAGCCCCAAGCACAAGGCAGTACACCTGTGATACCTGCAGAACCAGACAGAAGGAAGGGCAAAGGAAAGAGGCACAGTGAATGCCTCATTACAGCAAAGAAGTGGGCACTAATTGCCACCCAGAGGAGTAGAAAAGCATAAACCTCTGCATCAATACAATGTAAACCAACCTTCATAAATTTTACAGGGAAAATTACCATAATGAACCCAGTTGTCACCTCTAAAGGAAAATTGCCAAAAGCAGTAGACAATAGATTTTTACAAGGCACATTCAAAGGTAAATACCCTAAGAAAATGAAGTTATTGAATGCTTGCAAACACTGATATGTAACCTGTACACCTCAGGAACCTTGGAATCCCAAGAAACCAGCCAGAGGACAGAGAAGGTTTTTCCAGAACCAGAAGGCCAGGAAGAGGACACCTTGGACATAGTGGTGGATGGCAAGACACTGAGGGAAATCATACCCACTCTACCATTCACCTTCCAATTAAACAGAAATCTCAAAGCAGAGGACTAGAAGGATATGGATCAAGTTCTTCAGCTCCACCAACTCCTCAAAGATCATTTCCAATGGAGTATGGACAACAAGAGATTCAACATAGAATCACACTGGGAAGAACTTGGGTCAAGTTGCCAGAAGATATCCTTCAAAGAACTTATGAAAATCACCAGAGGATGGAATACCACAAGGAAGCTCAGACTTCTGGAGGAGAGGGAAACAAGGATAAGAGAGAATCAAGCCACTATCCAAGCTATAGAAGAACAGCTGAACCAGACAGGGACTACTTGGATTACTTCAGTCCACAAGCAGTAGACCAACCCAACTCTCCAGTAGCTTCACACCATCCAGGAACCAGCAGATCAGTGGCCAAGAGTTACCATTCTTCACAATCCCAGGTAGTTTCCGGGAGAAGGCCAGGATAAAAGGGCAAAAACAAGACGTCTTCCAGCAAAAGGAAGAAATAGTCAGACACAATGATCCAGAAGCTGTTGGACTTGGTGAAAGTAGTACAAAAGAACCAGAAATAGCTGTAAATACTTCTAGCCTCAGAAGCCCCAATAATAGAAATATTGGCCCACTCAGAATGAACATTGTGTTATTTCACCTGAGAGGAACTTGAAAAGTGATACACTATGGTTACGAATTTCCTATTTTGCAGAGCAAACTCAAAACCAGTTTGTAGTACTCCAAGAAATCCATGAGAGGATGAAAACATTAGCAGCCTTCATGAACAAAATTGTTAAAACTCTTCAAGAAGGTCATGCTAAATTGAGTAAAGCTTCTGAAGAAAACAATGAACTACTGAATCAAGTATTTGAAGAACAGCACCACTGCAAAATGGACAAGGAGTGTCTGGATCAAGATATAAAGGAATTGTTTAATGTCTGCCACAATATGCGGTCTATTTTGGATGATCCATACCACCAAGAAGACATCAAATCAGATGCCTCATTGGTTAATATGGCAAGGTCTCCATCTCAATACCAGGATGGAGAAAATATGTCTTATTCTGAGAAGGAAGACTTGAAACAGCTTCCAGAGGCCCCAAGTTGGCCCAAACTCTCTGGCACAGGAGAATATGATCACATGAAGCTCATTGGTTATATTGATGGACTCTTCATAGATGTACCAAGCATACCAGATTACTGGATCACTGCTAGATTAAATACAGAATTTAAAGGTCATGCTAGTCTTTGGTACATAGAAATGAGAGAACTCTGTGGTAGAAGAAGCTGGCCATGGTGGAAGAGTCAGATAATCCAAAATGAAAGCAATGGTACTTGGATATGGAAGAAAACCATGTCATTTGAAAATGACAAGGACTCTAGGGACAAAGATCCATATGAGTGGTGTCTTGGACAGTCCAAAAGACTTACAGCCATTGGTCCTCAAATGAATATTCAGATGGGGAACCACAAACCACTGACACAAATGGCAGGGGAGCTGGAGAATGCAGTAAAATGCAGATTAAAGCAAAGTTTTACTCTATATGACATTTCAAACACCTTAAAATATGTAAGGAAAAGAACAAATATAGGGATATATTGCCGATTTTGGAGCAGTATTTTCAAAGAGAAACAAAATTTCAGGGTTGACTTTAAAGCCAAATGCAGAGAAAAAATGGCAGAAGTGACCAAGAAGAAAAATACTTGTCACAATTGTTGTTCAACAGACCACTATGCCATTAACTGTCTAAAGGCAAAGAAGAAATTCTATGCCATTGAGGAAGTCCCAGAGGAGGAATCCCCAACAGAGGATTCTGAAACAGACTCTATGGGTAATGCAATCACAGAACATTCTGATCATGACCACGACTCAAGAGAAGAATTTCTAGTGGAGTACCAAGAGGAAACAAAAATGGAAATTCAGGAAATACAGTTAGAGGAAGGCATGCCACAAGATATTGCATATAAAAACCTTTGTAAGCACAAATACAAGATGCAAAAACATTCTTAGTCACACCAACTAAAGGAATGGCATATATACATGGTACAGCCACAAATATGACTTTTTGTACTGAAAATTCTCAACACCTATTGATCATTGACAGTGGAGCACACTGCTCAACAGTGGCCAAAGGCTATCTGAATAACCACTTCTCAAATTGGGAGAAGCAGCTCTTTCCAACCAAGGCAAAAAAATTGCAAATTGCATCAGGTAAGATGACATCCATTGGGACAATGATTGAAGAAATAATCATACCCCATAGGAAAGGTAATATCAGACTCAAACCAGAGTTTGTTATGCTTGATATTTGCCATAAACAAGGATTCTTACTGGGAACAGACTAAAAAAGGGTGTATGGCATTGATAGTTTCAACAGTAAGAGCAGGCAAATTACCATAGGTGCAAACAAGGAGAAGAAATTTTCACTTGACATAGACCAGATCTCCACCCATGACCCTCTGGAAGAATTACTGAAAGAATTCACAGAGGGCCAATTTAGTACCAGCCTCACCAGTAAACAAAAACTTAGTTTACTGAAAATGCTGCGGAAAAATAGACCAGCATTTCCCATTGGTGAAGAACCCTTGGAAAAATAAGAGGCCATGATATAGAATCATTTCTAGATGTGGAAAGACCTTATCCACCCATGCTAAGAAGACCACCATATCCAAGAAGCCTGGAAACTAGGATAGAAATTGAGAAAAACATCAATTAACTACAAGACATGGATGTCATAAGGAAGATGGGACACAATGAAATAGTGGAAAGCACCACTCCTGTCCTTATCACTTAGCGTGATGGCAAATCTAGGTTGTGTGCGGATTCCAGAGCCTTGAATAACTACACAAAAGCTGATAGGTACCCTATAACAAGGATACCTCATTCCCTAGATAAAGTGACACAAGCCAGAAATGTAACCAAGATGCATTGTATTAAAGGTTTCCACCAGAAGGGATTTAAACCAAACTCCATGAAGTTACTCAGAGTTATATGCAACATGGGTATATATGAGTATACAAGGAAGCCATTTGGAATCAAAAATGCACCAGCCCACTTCCAGAGGATGATGGACACAATATTTCAAGAGGAAATATTAGAGGTCTGGATGGTAGTATATATTAATGAAATCATTATATACTCAGAGACATGGGAAGGACATATGCAGTACATAGACAGAGTATTAAGTATTAACACACCTATCAATCTGAGAATTTCATTTAGGAAGTGCAATTTTGGTCAACAAAAATTACTGGAACTAGGACATAAATTCTCAGGCCTCAATCTGGCCATAGAACAAAATAAAGTAGCATAAGTAACTCAAAAACCAGTACCAAAGAAAATCAAAAGGAATCAATCTTTCCTTGGGTTTTCTAGCTACTACAGAAACCATATCAAAACATTTGCTCACATAACTAGTAGTCTATACAGGTTATTCTCAAAAGATGTAGTTTCTGAAATTACCAATGAAAGGAGAGATGCATATGAGAGGATCAAAAATGAGCTCACTAATGCACCTGTCCTGATACTCCCTGACTTTTAATTACCATTCAAGTTTTACATAGCTGCAGCCTGAAGTCAAGGATTAGGAGCAGCCCTACACCAAAGGCAAATTGTGGACAGTGAACCAAGGGAAGGGGTGATATACTAAATCTCCAGGCAGCTTAAAGATTCAGAGGCTATGTATGTGCCAACCAAGACTGAATTCCTATTCCTAGTCTGGGCCCTCGAGAAACTCCATTTTTTCTTGAGGGTGCCGTTGTTGAAGTCTATACAGACTGCACGCCACTCAATTCTTTACTTAACATGAAAACTACTAATAGACACATGTTGAGGTGGCAGAAAGCCATCCAAGAGTATAGAGGTAACATGACCATCATATAAAAGCAAGGCAAAAGCCACACCAATGCAGATGGCCTCAGCAGATGGCCACTGGATAATGTCAAAAGCAACCCAGCTTATGACACTGAAGTAGCAGACAAGATCCCTGTCAATTTCATGGAAATATACAGGAGGAAAAACTTCAGATTTTCTGGTTGGGCACCAGGAGGTGGTACCCCAGACAGTGAAGACACTGAATCCAAAGGAACAGAAGCTTGAATATTGGGGATAAGCTCCTCATAACTACACCATTAGTTCTTGAGTGCAGTAATTAACTCTTATTTCAAATACAAACAGTGTGGCATATTTTTGCAACCCCTTCAACAGAAATACAGGAGCCCAAAACTGGAATCCCAGCTAGAGGAGCGCTGGTTGAGTGACTATAAGGATAACAAATATTTCCTTATAGATGGAATACTCTATCACAGAGGGAAGCACACAAGTGCCCTCATAGTAGGGTACAGGGACCAAATATCCCTGATCCTTCAGGAATGTCATTAATGCCTTTATATAGGACATGAGTGAAGACAGGACCAAGGAAAGAGTGGCAAGCACAGCTTTGTGGCCCAAATGGGCACAATAGTTGACTGAATATATCAACATTTGTGAAAGATGCCAAAAGGCAAACAGGAAACATGGGAAAAAATATGGGCTACTTCAACACATAGAAGAACACAAAAACACATGGGAAACCATTATTATGGACTGGTTCACAGGACCTGTCCCAGGAGGCAAAGGAAACTTCAATTCCTGCCTAGTTGTAGTTGATAGGTATAGCAAAAGTGTGAGGTTCTTTTCATGTCATAAGGAGGACACAGCAATGGATACAGCTTTGTTATTTTGTAATAACATCACGGCCACATGTGGAGTCCCAAAAATTATCATCAGTGATAGGGACACATAATTCAAGTCAGAATTTTGGACCAACCTTGATAACATGCTAGGCACAAAACTTGCATTTTACATAGCTCAACATCCACAGACAGATGGCTTAGCTGAAAGGATGATCCAAACAATGGAGGACATTATTAGAAGATTCTTTGCATATGGCAGGGAATATAAGGACCATGAAGGGTATACTCATGACTGGGTTACAATTCTCCCAGCAGTCCAGCTAGATTACAACACAACCCAGCACATTACCACAGGGAACTCACCCTCACTAGTAGAAAAAGGGCGGAACCCCTTCTTGGCTGTGGATCACCTGAAAAAAAATCTTCTCACTATCCACTCCAAAGCCAAGGACTTCCATGGAATGTGGAAGAGAGCTTGTGACACACCTGCTAAGTGAATAGCTGAAGCTAAAGAGTATAACAAGCAGAGGTATGACAAGACACATATGGAACCAGAACTCAAAGAAGGGGACCAAGTGTTGGTGTCTACACTCAATTTCAAGAATCTCAAGGGACCAAAGAAAATGAGAGATTCATTGGCAGGAGCCCTCACTACCATTAAACTGGTATGGAAGGATGCAGTGGAGGTTAGACTCACAGAGGAATTGTCCAGGAAATACCCATTATTCCCAGTAAGTCTGGTCAAACCATACTTCCAGAAAGGAGAGGAGAGGTTCCTCTCCAGAAAGAAGACAACTACCCCACCATAAATAGTGGAAATGGAAGACTCCCCTGGACCTGTGAAGATTATCATCAAGGCCAGGAAGATGAGACTGAATGTTAAAGCCCAAAGACAGTATTTGGTCAGATTTAAAAACCAGACAGAAGACAAAGACAAATCGTTGGAAGAGGATGCCATAACAGATGGGAAACTTTATCCAAGGAGATTAGGGGCCTCTAAGAGGACTGACCATTCTATCAATGATGATCCTTTTTCAGAGGGAGGGTATGTCAGCCTGTGACTCAAAACCAGAGCACAAGCATGACAGCCAACTACCATAAGCCAATGGTAAAGCCAAGATACCACAAAAGCATGGAGACGAGCCAAACCAGATAAAAAGGTATCAAACAAAAGGAGAAACCCACCTCTTTCCAAAAATACAAGTCCCATTACCATAGGAAAATGAATAACAAAGTTATTCCTGCTCAAAGTTGTTGCTGAGCATAAACCTTAATTTTCACCTCCCATCTGAAATCCAAAGGTAGAGGCTTAACCCCAGAAAATGGGTATTCAAATTGAAGCTCTAAGTCAGTGCTATCCAATGGGACTAGCCAAATTGAGATAGCACCAAAATTACAGAAGTTACTGCAAAAATAAGGTCAAACAAGGGTGAACAAAATATTCACCTCTCATCTATCTTCTACAGTTTTAGTGTGAGATACTTAAAGTGGGGTATTCTTGGGAAAGGATTAATGAGGGATATCTGCTGATTCCTTTCATTCCTCCATATCTCACCTAGAGCAAAATTTTTGGAGCCAATAAGCTACATACAGATATTGATCAAATCATATGTATGAATCACAAAACTGGTACATGGTATAACTTTGCAATATTTAATGTTTCCCATACCAAATAAGGTGCTATTGTGTAAATCACATCCAGGGATACACAATAAGCCAACGTTGAGCTCAATATCTCAACAAACTGACACAGCTATAGCAGGTTTAGGGTTAAAATCCCAAAATTGGGCCAATACACCTTTACTGTGGGATGATATCGCACAACAATCATTATGAGGTGTCAAAAAGACAAAGAAGCATGTTTATACTTCAATACCTCATACTTCATTCAACACTGGGGTTCCACACAGGTTCAGAACAGCATTCTACGGGTCATACACGTCAGAGGAGGGCTGTGTGGTCCTCACATGAAAATCTTTACCCTGTATTGGTGAATCCTGCCCAGATGTGGTTTCAAAACCACATAAAAGCCCAATAAAGTGTATACAGGCTTTGTGGAAACCACAAGCCAGTACCCAGAGCTGAAAAACTCTTCACTTGCTCTATGTGGATGGCCTAGAGGGCCATTCTACCCCATTTTAGGATAAAAGGAGGCCTTTTCTCCACCAGAAAAGGTTTCCTCATCCTGCTCTTTAATTCCTAAATAGTAAAACTGTCAGAAGCAGTTATACTCTTGAAAACAAGTCAGGTATACTTTAACTCTCAGTATTGTAGTTCTTATTATAGTTAACCAACTGGTAAGACTGCATCCAGGGCTTTCAAAAGTGCTCACCACCACTATTTATTAATAGTAAATCCCTTATTAATTCACTCTTAAACTATTATTATCATCCTCAAGCCTTTTTTAAAGTAATTTCACAGTTTCACCGTCATATTTAAAGCTGTAAATATTATTATTATAACTTCATCATAGACTCAGCCTGACATTATTATTTGGGAACAGGTAAGTTTCCCTTTTTCTTTGATACCTTTTGGCCTTGTTTTGTTCAGCTTCATGCTTTGGTGGTATTTTGCTCTACCATTGATTTATGGTATTTGGCTGTCACTCTTGCGTCCCAGTTTGGTTTACAGGCTGACATACTTCTTACAATTAATTCTAGTATAAATTGCTTCTTTTTGTTATTTTCACCATTAGTGTATAGAAAGTAAAATAAATAATTAAGTAATTAACTTTTTGATTGGTTTTATAATAGATTTTTTTATTATTTTTGATAAGAAAAGTCATAGTACTCTTGATTAATAGTAATATTATGAAGAGTTTGACACACCCATCTTACAAAATGAAAGTTATGGAAATTGATTCATGTGGTATTGAATCATTTTCCATATTACCACCTCATATAGTTAATTACAGCTTCTTCAGCTTATGTAATTACCCTAGGCAAATTTTGATGTGAAATCCAACTCTGGCAGCAAATTCATGGGTTTACCTACTATAAAACAATTTTCCATATTTTTCTTCATTAAAAATGCTGAATTTTTTTAGGCACATGATTTATGGGTTTTTCATGATTAACCAAATATTTTAAATTCATTTTTGGTGTATTTGGGTATGGAAAACATACCCCAACTCTCACATCAAAGCTTTCGTTTACAGTTAAAAGATGAGGAGAAATGTAATTTATTTTAAAAATTTTTTTATGAGCTTTTTAGATATTCCTACATATGCAAAAAGGTCACAAAACAAGTTTACAATATTTATTCTAATAATAAGAACTGAAATTATTATCGTAAAATAGATGGAAATGTCATAAAAAGGTATGAATTTTTCAATACCTCCAAATCTAACAAACAAACATGTGAAAGAAATTGCACCATTATATTCACAAAGGTAAAATACATATATGACACTTTTATTTCATATCTGAAAAGGAAATATGTACTGAGTAATAAGTAAAGAATGGCATAAAAAGGCATAAGCCCTTGATTATATCAGAAACCAATGAATCAACATGTGGAATACATTTTACCATTGGGTTTCCCATGAGAAATTACACATATAACATTTTTATTTCATATCTGTACAGATAATACAAAAGGAAATAACCTGAATATATGCACTCTTATGATGAGCACATATATTCATGTTTTTAGCTCACATCTCTTGAAATATACATGATAAATAGTTGAGCAAAGAATGAAGCTACCACATAGGTACTGTAAAAATACTTATAGAAAATTCATTTGACAAGTTATAAGCAAGGTTATAGCTTGTAAGCACTTATTTAACAAAATTGTTATAGCTGTTGACCACTTTTTTGTGAAAGTGATAAAAAATTAAAAAAGGTAGATATTCTGATAGTACTAGCTCATAAATAAAGAGTGATGTAATATTTATCAGTATATTCAAGGTATAAGCCCTATAAATAATGGTTTGAAGTGTAAAATAGTAAATTTCAACAGAAAAGATGAGTTGCAAGAAAAATAATCAAAAATAGAGTTTGGATTATTTAAGATAATTCTCTTGGAAGTTTACTATTTACATGTCAAGATATCAGAATTAACTCTCTGAATGGCTGTAGATTTTATAGCTCAAAAGATATTAATAATTAAGGTCTAAGCTTGAAATTAATCATTTATGATCACTAATTGTAATCTTAATTTGAGTTTAACTGTCATTTAAGTGATAAAATTGGTGAATACCAGCTTATTATGATTAAAAATACTGAAATAAACAAAGGTTATTCTTCTTTGAAGCCTATGAGTTCAGCAAGATTAGAGTTACAGTGATAACTCTATATAATGGTGTAATAATGAGATAAGATGGCTTAATTATGATTTAATCATCACTAAAACTTAAAATACTGATTATTTCCAGTGGCTAAAATCTGTAGACTTTTACTAGAAGGCTTCTGGACTCTAGGAGGGAGGATTTTACTATATATAGAGCTCTTTCTATGTCTATTTCTCCCTCCAACACAACAGAAACATTTGATTATTAAAACCAAAAGTAAAATACTTCTTCTTTTTATATAAGACTATTATATATTTAAATAATCAAGTTAATCTTTATTTCAATCATTGATCTTGATGTGATTAAATCAATTTTTCATTATTTTTGTTAAATTTCCCTCCAAATCTCCAATTCCTCACAAAAATTAGAGCATTAGTACTTTCTTCTATTTTTTGAATTTTAAATAAAATTTAAATAAGTTTTCTGTGAATTTTTAGGCATAATTTTACTTTTTTTTTTATTAAGATTTAAAAGTAGGTTATTTTATCTTATTATAATAATTTCTTTTTAATAATATTTTTCAATAATTCTTTTATTAATATAAATAGTATTTGTATTAGTATATAACTTTAATGTGTGTAATATTATTGTTATAAATTGTTTCTTATCATCAAATAACAATTTTTTATGCCTTTATTATTTGTTTCTAACAACAATGAAGTTCCATAAAATATATTAATTATTACATATTAATACACTTATTTCCATTATATCAATTGATTTAATATAATTTATATTATTAGGGGGTGTCAAAGTCACCAAATCCCGCCTTAAAATAACACGGGATTTGGAACCCAAATCCCAACACTAAATCCCAGGTTTTTTATGTATAAGTCCCATGGTATCTTAACTGAGTCCCCTGGTATTTTGACCAAATCCCATGCATCTGGGATTTCAGCTTGAAACCTAACCCAAATGAGTACTCACAATTCATACCTGTACAACATGTTCTTCTGAGCTCCATTTTGGACAATCTGACCGAACAGCTGATAGTCCATTTATACTTCATCATCCATATAATAATGCCTCGATCCAAAGCAAGACAAATCAAGACAGACATGAAGATCACCTCTGGCCTGCCTCATCCATCAGGTCACTTAATACGTACAGATTATTTAACAATAATTAATTGGCTTTCAGTCAAGTCCAATTTCGAGTCATGTTTTGGTACTAGCGGTTCAACAACTATTGGAAGACCTCCTTCCTCAAAGCAGCATGGGTTTCAGCTTATGGCCATTGAGGTCAACAAAAAATCACGAAATCGCCTAAACCTTAGTTCAAGCAGCATCCGAGATCGATGGCGAACATATAAAAAGAAATATATGGCAGCCAAAAAATTCGAAAACTTAACTGGGGCTGGAATAACGGAAGAAGATGAGAGTAAAGGAATAAAATCCATGAGTGAAAAGCTGGAAAGTATGTGTCCTTGCTATGCAGAAATGGATGTGCTCTTTGGCCACAAGCCCAATGTCACTCCCATTGCAAGCTATGATTCGCAAGAAAAAGACAGTCTCAATGGTGATGATGATGATGTTTTGCTTGATAAGGTACGCTATGGTCTCTTCCTTTTTATACCTCAGATAATTAAAGCCCATTTGCTTTTCAAAGGAGAATAATCACTTGGATTCACCTCACAATCTGGATCGTTTGCTTCATAATGAGGATAACTTGGTTCCAGTGGAAAACCTTCAAGATGATTTGGTAAGTACATTTAAGAGTCATATTTATTCACACCAATATTGATTATTCCTCCTTTGATCAGAAAAGTAAATCCATAATGCATTCAGCACAAAAGCGTAATCAAGCCATGACACCCAACTTGAATGACAAGAGTGGTTCTAGGAAAAGGTCGCTGGATATGTTTGCACCTACTTATGCAAATATACTTGAATCACGGAACAAAGGTATGACTTGCAATTATGGATACTATTAAGAATCCTACTGACAAAATTCATGCTTATTAGCCCGTGAAATAAGTGATCATGCACGTTTGGAGTGGGACAGGGAGAGGTGGAATGAAGAGAAAGTGTGCAACATGGAAAAACAACGGTTTGAAGAAGTCAAGCTACAAAAACAAATGGAGTTTGACGAGAAGCAAAATGCAAAGAAACATGAATTTGAAAAAGAAAAGTGGAATCGTGAATTGGAATTGAAGGAAAAGCAATGCCAGATGGATCTCACTATAGCGGCATTGTCATCAAGCAGGCCAATCGGGGAGCTGGAACGCATTCTGGCATTAGTCAATAAAAAATAACTTATTACATATGTGTAATGTGATCAATTTATATATGGTGCTTGTTTAATTATTGATCTTATGTCATGAAATCTAACTCCACTTTATTACCAAAGGGAAATTTCAATTTTTATGCATAATTGATGCACCAACTTGCCATTTCAAGTGCATATGACATTTATTTGCAATTTGCGGCAGATTTGCAAATTTGGGCAAGTTTTGCATTGAGCATTTATATGAAGTCTGTTCAAAAATCAAATTCGATGACAGTTTGTTTCCTTTTTTATGAAAATGTCATTTTATGGTTTGTTGGGAAATTTTTTCATCTTTTTCTATATATTTTTTTAAATTTAATGGTTATTTTTTATTTTGAAGGGTTTCAACTTTTAAATGGGCAAAGTCCCTTGTTCAGTTGATTTTTGATTTTTAATTCTTAATTTTTAATTTGCTTTTTAAAGTTGATTTTTCCCTTTAATTTCATTGAATTTTTTTTTTTTTTACTGTTCACCCCTCCCAATTAAAAAAAAAAAAACTTCTTTTAAATTTTTTTTTTTTGAATTTCAAATTTTAATTTTCATTTTTGCTTTTCACTCCTCCCTCTTAAAAAAAATCACCAAATTTTTTAAATTTGATTTGTCAATTCTCAATTATTTTTATTCTATTTTTATTTTTCACCCTTCCCTCTTAAAAAAAACTCACTTTTTTCAAAATTCAGGTAAGTGAATTTCTCTTCTTTTTGTTCAATCACAATCCTTTTTTGCTAATTTTTTTTAAATTTTTCTGTAGGTAATGTCCTTTTGGTCTTTTAAAATATTTTAATCATTTTTTTGCACCTCCCATCACCATCATCATCCACAACTCACCCACCCATCATTATTTCTTTCTTTTTTTATAATCATCATCATACATCACTCATCATTATCCATTTCCGACTTTTTTTTTTTGGATTATGATCTTTACTAACCATCACTCATCATTATCCATTTCCGACTTTTTTTTTTTTGGATTATGATCTTTACTAACCATCACTCATCATTATCCATTTCCGACTTTTTTTTTTTGGATTATGATCTTTACTAACCATCACTCATCATTATCCATTTCCGACTTTTTTTTTTTTGGATTATGATCTTTACTAACCATCACTCATCATTATCCATTTCCGACTTTTTTTTTTTTGGATTATGATCTTTACTAACCATCACTCATCATTATCCATTTCCGACTTTTTTTTTTGGATTATGATCTTTACTAACCTTTTTTTTTTCTTTTTTGTTTTAATTTTTGTTTTATTTGTTCATGTAGGGGTGGATTCTTTATAAGGGTTTCTTTTGCAATGTCATTTCATTTCCCATCCCTTCCATCATCCTTAAAATTCAAAAAAAAATCTCCTCCTCCTTCTCATTCTTCCAATCAGTTTGATGATGTCATGGTTAGGACTAAACCAGACTCAGCACATCATCAGAATGATTTGGAAGATGATGAAGCTCATATTACTCCTCTTGATGTCATGGTTAGGACTAAACCAAATATAGAACATCATGAGGATAATAATACCAAATTAAATAATAAAAGAAAGCTCACCCGAAGCCAAAGACAACACATCCATGATTCAAAAGAAATAATGTCTCACCTTGGCCATTCCAAAAAAGAATTTAAAAACTTTTCCACAATTTTGATTGACAAGAAATCTTCAAATGCCTCATGGTTAAAACTTCCATCACTTAACACTCTCCCCCATCCTTATATCCTCATTAATAAAACATCCAAGCCGTTTTTGCCTGTCATCATATATGAAATAACCCCATTTGATAATTATTCTGGCCACTCTCAAATGCTGCAAAAAATCGTCATGACATTAATGTCCTTATCTCAAAATCGACAAGAAATTAAAACCAATAAGCAACTCAAAGGTGGCATTATGAAAGGTATTGGGTTTCGATCTGGTTCTGATGCTGGAAAATCTGCAGGTGTGTGATCTTTTTGTCATATTCCCTTAATAATTACTGACTGATTACAAAATTATTAGGTGTTTACTCCAGAAAACCTGGTTTAACTCCTCATCAAATTGAAACAGATAACAATCAATGGATCAAGCTTCATGAATATGACGAATTCATTTACTCAAGAATCTCCCATTTTTCAAAATTAGCAGCAAATGAAAATCAATCATTAATGGAAGCAGCCCAATTACCCAACTTCAGTTAACTCAAATGGACTTCTGCCAATCCCAAGGAAGGATTCAAATCGTTTACCAATGTCATTGTCACCCAAGATGGATTTTTCAATAAGCCACACAAAGATTTAAACGATCTCAATGCCTGGACTTATGGTATTTTTTCTTTTGTATCAAAAAAAGATTTCCTTCCACTTCCTACTATCTTCACCCCCTCTGGACATGGCTTACACTTCCCTGAATTAAAAATGGAGATCGATTTTTCAAAAAAACCTGGCATCATGGAGATACTTTGGAAGACATCAACAATGGTTCATCATACAACAAAACCACCTCCAGAAATTATCAATCATGACACAATTACTCATTTTGGATGTTCTTTTCAAATAAACCATAAATTATTTAATGTAGGTGACAAATTCTTGAAAATGACACCCACCGAAATAAATTCAAGAGTCAATGGGTACTTTGAACGAAATATGCAGGATCAAAAAAGAAGTAAAAAATGTTAATTGTAAATAATTTTATTTTATGAATAACATCTCCACTCCGTTGTATGCCATTAAATTAAGTACATAAAACATTGGTCCTGAAGAAATTTACAATTGACTATTTTTCCATGCCAAAGTGATTGGTTTAATTTTCTCACGCATATTTAGCACATCTTCCCCAATGTCATTGTTGGCCTGATTTTCCACTTGTGGTGGATCACCATCTTCATATAAATCAAACCACTCATCACCAATTTGAGCTAACATATTATGTAAAATCGTGCAAGACACAACCCAACTAACAAAATCTTCAATTTCATGATTATACCTCATTTGATTTCTCATTTCCCTTAGAGAAAACCACCTCCCCTTCAAAATGCCAATTGCATGCTCGATTCTGACCCTTGATTTTGCTAGACAGTAATTGAACGAACGGTTGTCTTCATTATGTGCTACAACTACCGTATATGCTGGAACAACCCAAGGAGAGCTTGCATATGCCGAATCTGCAAGTAAGTACTGATCCTTTTCATAAAACTCTTGAGGTGTTTGTGCTATTTTCATATGTTGATAGACATTCGAATCATGAAGTGACCCAGTACAACCAACATGCAGAGCAGTGAACTGCTTGTTGATATCGCAAACCAGTTGTATTGACATAGAATACCTTATATGTAAACCATCAGTAAGATTGAAATAAAGAATAAAGATTCAACAGCTTACCTTTTTTTGCGATCAAAATACGCTTCACCATCATTGGGAGGACGTTGTGATAATGGTATGAGACTCTCATCAATAAACCCAATGCACCCAGGGAAGCCTTCTGCTTGCATTACTTGAGACATTTCTCTGCGTTGTTCTATTGTTGGCCACACAATTACTTTGCGCTTCAACTTCATTAATATCTGAATGACTCTTTGAGTGTACAACACAATAGCCCCATGGCTAATTCCAAACAACATTCCAATCTTTCCCAAAGCGGCCCCATTTCCATTTGATCCTAGCCTTGATAATGCCACAGCCAATTGGATGGCAGGATTGCGTTGTTTGTTTTGTGATGAGTTTTGAAAGATTTTATCAGCTTGAATTTGTGCAACCAATTTTTCAAATGATTCATGTGTTGTCCTACATAGCTGTCGAAACTTTTCAGATGAGAATGTCTGTAAATCATTCATTGTATACATGTAATGAGATGGATATCTTCTACGAGGATTGATGTATCTTTGTGAGGTTATCATATCTAACAAGATTATATCTTCCTGGATATCAGAATCACTATCAGAGCTGAGAGCATCGATGAACTGAAGTGAGTTCAAGGTCTGAAGTAAAGGTAGCCTTTGCAATGCCTTGGGCATGGTAAATAAAGAAACGGCTGGTAGTAAATGAAATTTGAAATCAAATAACTTAATAAATGATGAGTGTATTTAGATTTTATGCAAGAGAAGGAAATTTTTATGCAATTTAACATGCCCTTACTGAGTTGTGTGTTTGAAAAATGTGCCTTTATGGGAAGCTAAAGGTGGGATTTTGGTATTTAAACACGGGATTTGGTACCAAAAAACCTGGGTTTTTGTACCTCAAAATACCTCACCTCTTTAGGTGTGGGATTTCTGAAATCCCAAAAAATTAATGTGGGATTTTGGAAAAAAAAAACTCGGGATTTTGAGTGTGGGATTTGGTAACTTTGACACCCCCTATTATATTTATTTAATAATATGATTATTTTGATTCCATAATTATAATAATTCTTTATTCTTCAATTTAATAAGGACATTAATAGTAAAATAAGTAAAATATTGGTAATATTTGCTTATTGTTTCATATTCAAACCTTGAGTTTTTAATGCAAACGTTATCAAAATGATTTTGATTCAAAAATTGAACAGAATCCCTTTATATATTCAAAATCTATTTTGATTTAATCCACATATCTTTACAATATAAAATTTTTGTTAAGAGATGTCTTTGAAGTAAAATCATAATTATTATTACCTTCCCTCACAAACATATTGACCCATATTGAAACTAATTGAATATGTTTCAAGTCAAATGATAAATGGGCTATGTAGATAATTGGGAATATTTAAATCCTGTTGAATTCCATCTTTTTTCAACCACAATGGTTCAATCTTCAATTTTTAGCTTTTAAGAGCTCATATTCTTGTAAACATATTAAATTTTGCATATCTTCTTTTCCAATTTATGGAAGTTTATACTGGTAATCAAAATTTCTTTAAATACTAGTTTATTTTGATATATTACAAAAAGGGAAAATCAAATAAGAGGAATTATATTTTGAAAAAAATAATCATGTGAAATCTTAAATGAAGATGATGAAAATTAGAATTCATTGAGTTTTGAGCAAATTTAAGCTTTTATTTTCAATTAATTATAAAACGATATAGCTTATATATATATATGTTGTGTATTTGGTGAAACATCATCAAGAAATAAGCTTGGTTTGATTTAAAAATAAATTTACTAAATGAAATATTTGGGGCCTGTTCTGCGTGCCTGAAAAGGTCATTTTCTACCCCAAGTCACTTTTGATCAAAATAAATTTTCAAATGAGATCTTGTAACTTCTCCAAGAGGTAATCAAGCATCCCATCTACTTTCCCTTTCTATAAGGTAATAAGCTGAAAAGTCATAGCTCAATTTTTTTTCACTTTATAATTTCACTTTCAGTTCACCAAAAAAGCCCCAAAAATATTATGAATACAGAAACCCTAGAATTCTCCACTTCTTTTAATGAGATTTCAAAGCCCTTAAAAGAACATCAGGGAAGCCAAAGAAGTATACATAAGCTCACACAAAGCTAGCAGCTGCACACAACTGGAAAACCCATTAAACCACTTTTTCTGTTGAGGAATTTTTGGAGATATGTTAACTTGGGAAGCACACAGATAGTGAAAATCTTAAAAGAGAAGCTTGGACTATGTTGGTGGATCAAATGAATGGGATGTTTGGCTCAACCCTTGTAAATTCCCAATTTAAAAAAGAGGGACTCAATATTTTTTGTCAATATTACTCAATAGTTTACAAACATCATATAGCTATATAATTAAAACAGATCAAACACCTCTATGCAAAGTATGAGTTCCTAAAATCATTTAGTGGGTATGCGCCTGTGAGATATGTATGACATACCCATAAGGCCACAAATAACCTTCCATACAGTTTGTTTTGTCTTAAAAAAACTTATCAATTTAAATTGAAACAAAAAATGACAAAAAATAAGAATTACTCTATATTGGATACACAAAACTATAATTATTATGTCATTTTTGGATTCTACACCACAAATAACCTAGGTTAGACCAATAGGGCATTATAACCAAAAAGAAATATTGCTTATTCTATTAGAATATTTAAGAATCTCACATTACAAGTGCAGCTTTTTTAACCTTTTTTTTGAACTATTAAATTTAAGCTTATATAGGTTAAAATTTGAAGCTTCATAAGGTTTGTGCAAACTTGCCAAGATGTTAGTTAAAATACAGGTGTTGTGTATATTTACTGACATGGTTAAGTACTTTCAGTAAAGAGTTTGAATCCTTTGTGAGCTTAATTTAAAATTGTTTAAGGCCATAGTAGGGCTTTGAATGAATAAAAGTGCAAAATCCATGCAGAAAGGTGCAACAAAGGAAAAGGACCACTGGGGTACCCAGTCTTTGGCATTCTTAAGGACTCAATTAAGGTTCTCCACCTGAATTGGAGTATTTTCATCCTTATTTGAGCTTTAAGATTAGACTTTGATCCAACCTTAAATTTGAAACTGGTTTCATCTCAATTTGGACAGGTATTACAAGCTGCCAAAGGGTAAATCCTAATATGCAAGCTTGTAATCAAGGTTGCAACAACTTTCAAAGATTAAATAAGCTTAAATGAGCTGAAAACGTCAAAGTTACAATCATAACAACCTTATCAAAAGCTAAGGTTTATTGTGTATTGCTATTTTACATGGATAAATACCAATAATTCTAAGACTCATTGATAATCTGATTCTTAATGTATTTTCTTGAAGGTTTCACACAGCTTACAAATTAGTTTTATCTGTGTATAGATTAAATTTTAAGTATCTTTGTAAAAATTTTGAATTTCCCATGAGCCTTGAAATTAAAAATTTCAATTATTCTCAAAGAAAATGGTGGTTTCTTCAAAACTTAATTAAAAACTCAGTTCAAGATATTTTTTCTTGAAACTTTATTTTTGAGTTTTTCATGTGATTAACCATAATACAAAGAAACTTATTTTTGATTAAAGCTTAAACTAATTAGTCCAAAGGAGGATTAAAGCTATGTGGAGTTAAGAATAGCACTGGTAGCTTTAAATTGGAATTAAAAATAAGTTACTTTAAGCTAAGAGACTTATTTTTAAGAATGGGTTTTCAGTTTTGACCTGAAAGATCCCTATATATCCATTATGAATTATTAGAGCTGTCCTGAATGCATAAAAGAGCCTTTATCTCACTGTTTTTACCAATAACCAATCATAATTCCAATCATATTAGACATTGTAGCAGGTAAGGCTGTATTAAATATAAAATCTTATTATTGAAGTATCTCTTAATTATTTCATTCTTTATTAATACTCAATCAAAGAATTGAAAATCATAAAAATGAGATTTTTGTTCTAATCACTAATAATATATTTTATTTTATAAAATTATTGTTTTACAATATCTTTTAAAATCCACAAATTCCTCTTAGAAACTCTTAAATCTTATTTTTTATCATAAGAGCTGATTTATCTTTCAAAATATTGATTTTTCGGCGTGTTCTTAGATTACAAACATCATTTAATATAAAAGCTGTTGTTTTTTGACTTGTTTTATCAAAAAAAACATTATAAGCAAGCTTCATTCAACATTCTATATCTTTTTTATCTATTATTAGTTTTTTATATAGAATTGTTCTATAAGATTTATCTCTGCACAGTGTGTGTTCTATTTATCTTATTTATAAGTGGTTAAATATTAGGATTTTCCACAAGTAATTGTCCCATTAAGAGCTTTATACATTTTTATTATTATAACTATCAGTGACTATGATAATAGCAGAATAATTGTATTTCATTATATTTCTTAAGATTCTTATATTCTTAATTTCTTTAATAATAATTAAATTCTTCTTTTTATATGATTATTTACAATAATTATGTTAATTTGTGGTTATAACATTTAATTATATTATATTTTCTACTGAGGACAGTAATAGTACTTTTGATATTGGCTACTATTATCACCATTTTAATAAACAAACCTTACATTTTGGGGCCTGGCCATGTTTTGAACCATTTTTTGGGACATAGAGGATATTATAGACCTTATTTTACTGTTTTGTGTTTTAAAATTCCCATATTTGATCTAATTTTGGCTTTTTTGGGGCTTATTCCTTATAAATAATCTTTATAATATTAATACTATTGGTTTTATTAATAATATTATTTAAAAAAATATATTATTTAGTGATTTGGAATAAATTTTCATTGTCCAACTAGTGGATTTTTCACATGAAGACTTGAAATTTAGTCTTTGAGTTATACTAGTATAAAGTGTATAATAATACAGTTTTTCTTGATAACTTCTTATTAAAAAAATTAAAAGTTTTTTTTTTCTTTAGTCTTCAGACACTTTTCTTTACTTTTTACATCATTTGCTATAAATTTCATCAAAGCAACTTTATTGAATAGGCTGATTTGCTCTGTTATTTTTATTACTTATGAGCAAAATAGCTTATATTATTTTTTCTTTTCAGTTTAATCAATCAGAGAAAGCTCCTATGACTCTAGTATCTCAGAGTCAAGAATGGAAATTCAAACCAGGCCAGTACCAAGGGGTTTACTTACAAAAGAACCCTTTTGAGGTCCAGCAGGTGAATTCAATCCATTTCTTAGTACAATTTGCTTTAAATTGACATGGAATGACTCCTACTAGAAGTGGAAGTAGCTACTCTATCCAATAAAATGGATCTGGACCAGGACAAACAAGTTGAAAATCCAAAAGACAAGAATTTCAGCCCAGAGGAGAGGAACAAATGGAGGATGGGAGAGCTTTCACCAGCTCTCAAAGGCTAGCTAGCCCCTTCAACACTCTTCTTTAAAGTCCAGAAGTTTAAATAACTTCCAATCTGGTTGTCAGATTTGAACAATTTGAAACAGGAAGAAGTGGAAGTATGCAAGTCTTGGTATGAGAACTGGCTTATTGTGGCAACAAGAAGGAGTGGGAAATTCTTCCCCGCTTGTCGATAAGCACAATGAAATCTTAACTTCAAGTAAAGAAGTTCTTGGGCCCAGAAAAAACTCAAGACCTTCTGATGGCTATGACACCTATGTCTTTCAAAGGACAAGTCCAAAAGATAAAAACTTGTTTGAAAAACAAAAGCATTTTGTCAGAGGACCAGAAGAAAGGGTTGGGCCAAAAGAAAGAAAACAGCTCTGTAAAGCTCCTCAAGCCTCCAAAAGCCAGAATTGGCCTTGACAAGTGCCAAACAGGGGCAAGAAATTCTCAAAGAGAAATTGGAAGGGCAAGAAAAAGACAAAGGAAAAGGCAAAGCCCAAGTTGGACAAGCCTTACCCTCAGAATTACAGAGTTCACAAGAAGGAAAAGACAGCCATGGACAATGTGTTCAATATGGCAAGAATGTTGATGAAATTCAAAAACAAGTAGGAGGAAAGAACAAATCAATACTTTCCCAAGAAGCATACCTCTTAAAGCTTGCATCTCATGCATAAGTGTTCAATAAGGAAATTTTAGCGAAGCTTAACAATTCTGGGTATATCCAACAAAAGTTGGGTAGAGAAATTTTACAATTGAAAGAATCAAGACCATTATTGGTCTAGAAAAGTTCCATAAATAAAATATTTCCTTGATGCATATTTGTGAAAGAATTGAGTACAAAGTTACTTTTCTCAATCAACCAGATGATGATTCTATTCTTTTTATTATTAAACAATTAAAATATTGATAAATACATGTTCAAAATTTGGATAATTCAGCTGATCATAATGAAGCTCTTTTCCAAGAGTAATTGGACAAAAGTGATAAAGCAAGACTTGAATTGAAAAAAGATTTTCAATCAATTATCAACAATATAAGATTAAACAATGAGCCAACAAGAAAGTCTATACCAATTCTTGACAGAAATATGTTTGACTTAAATAATGACTTACATAATACAATTTCAAGCAATGCAGAAATGTAAACTTCCTTCAATTTAAAAGAAATCTCCATATTAGAGTAATGGCCAACCTTCAGTGGCAAAGGGGAATATAAGCATATGGAATTTATGAAAACAATTGATATGTTCACAGAGGACTTCAAAATACCAGATGAATATATAAGTGCCATATTACACTCATTATTTACCAAATCAGAAAGTGAATAGTATATTAAGTGAGACAAGACGATGGTAAGCACTCCTGGCCTTGCTGGAAAGAAAAAATTATTTCCAAATGGGAGAATGACTCCTGGAGATTTGAAATCCAAAATTCTTTTGAAGAAGCCATGTTTAATATTGAAAGAGACAGGCCCATGTCCTGGTTTCTTAAAAAGAAGGATAGATTAACTTCCCTGCATCCTGTTATGTCTGAAATAATGCTACATAAGAGGATATTAAGAAAATGTGCTGGTGACCTTGAGCATGCTATAAGAAGTAGATGTATTGAGCCTTGCTCTTCAGAAGATTATATCAATTCCATGGAAGACATCACTATAAGAAAAAAATGGTATAAATTGATATCAACCCCCTATAGAAAATAGGACTATTGGGAAACAAATTTCAAGACCAATAATCCACAAAAACAGCTCTTTTGAAGTTCCATAAATGTGAAAGTACATCTCATTTGGCTAATACTTGTCCAGAGAAAACCAGAATCATTGGGATAGAAATTGAAAAACTGAATACACAAGAGGAAAAAGTGATTAATCTATACCTTAAATTGATTCTGAGCCTTGTGGATAAGAAGAAATATGAGATCAACTTAGTATATTCAAATTAATTTATCTTTTGAAGTAACAGAAGTGCATACTCACTTACCACAATATAGTGATGAATTCATGGATCTAATACATGTACAAGATGCCAAAATGCAAAAAACCAAACCTGCAACCTTGTATTACTAATATTGTGATAAACAACAAAGCAGCCAAGATACATCTTGAGTGAGGGGAATTTTTCACTTGTGTTGGTAAAAACTATCTTGAAAAAGCTTATACCAATTTGCAAGAGAATCTGATGCCAATTGAAGGCATAAAATTCAGCAGTTCTAGCCAATATATGCACCCTTTGGGCATTCTTGAATCAGCAATGATATCTCCTCACCCTGAAGGAAGTATTAGAATGAATTTTGAATTTGTTGTTCTGAATAAATGCACTTCCCAACATTCTATACCTTGGAATTATTTTATCAATATTTATGGTATTGACATTAATAATCCCAAAGACAGATATTTTGCTATAGAAAAAATAAAAGACAAAAGCTTGCGTTTCCCCTAGAAAAGAGAGAAATAACTGTCATTATACAAGTAAAGATTCCAATAAGAAAATATTTGTGACAGATAAATACATTGAAGCACTAATCAGTTTTGTATTAACATTAGAAATGAAGGAATACCTTATTTAAATCTTATTTCAATACAGAGAAGCCTTTGATTGTGATAATGAACCACTAGGGGCTATTAAAGGCCATGAGCTGGACATTATTCTTAACCTCCTTACCCTCCACTATTAAGAAGACAATCTTTCCAAGCTAGTCCCAAAGCTATAGAAGCATTGGAAACTTATATTAATGGGATGATGAAACTGGGAGTTCTTAGAAAATTTGGACATAGTGAGGAAGTGCAAGTCACAACCCCTGTAATAATGAATTTGAATTATTATAAATCAAGGATGGTTGGTTATTCCAGAGCATTGAATAGCTATACTATCCCAGACAGGTATCCAATTCCCAAAATCCATGAGAATTTTACTCAATTATTCAAAGAAATATTCATCACTTCCAAGGATGCCCTTGAAGTTTTCCATCAAAATTTTTTCACATTCCATGCTAAGAGAGTATTGAAAATAATTTCTCATTGTGGTATTTATGAATAATTGAGGATGCCTTTTGGAATTAAAAAGAACCATCTCATTATCAAACAATGATGAATACCATTTTCCCACATGAATTATCAGAGGGATGGTTAATAATTTATATTTATGAAATTATCACTTGTTCCAAATCCTGGGAATTTTATTTGGAGAGATTTTCATGAGTACTTAAGAAATTTTTTCAAGTGAACATGAAAACATCTACTAAAAGATGTAATTTTAGGTTTCATGAATTGAATGCTCTAGGACATGTAGCTTAAGGATTAATCCTTGGTTTTGATAAAAACAAGTGGCTGCAGTCTTACTGAAGTAAATGCCCAGAACAAAAAAGAAATGATGTATTTCTTAGGGTTTTCTAGTTATTATGGGCAAAATCTTAGAACATTTTGCAATCCATGCCAGATCATTGTACAGAATTTGTGATCAACAAACTGTCTTTGAAATGACACAAGAAAGGATTCAAGAATATGAAAAGATCAATTATTCCTTAACCAATGCACCTTTATTATTGATGCCAGATTGGGAACTTCCTTCCAAGATGTATATTTATGCATGTGGTGAAAGTCTAGGTGCAGCTGTTTATCAAGTTCAAATTTTCAATGAAAAGACTTATGAAGGTCCAGTTCATTTTATCTCAAAAGAAATTAAACCTACCATGACGAGATATGAAGAAATAAAAAGGAGTACCTTTTCCTTGTGTGGGCTCTGGAAACACTTCATTCTTATCTTGATGGTAGTGTTTTTGAATTAATTATTTATTTTAATTCTGTGAAATCACTTAACATGAAAAACTTTAAAAGACGCATGTTAAGATGGCAGATTTCTATACAGGACTATATAGGCAATATGACTATAGAAAATACAGCTGAAAATATTCATAATAGCTATAATGTCTTTAGGAGATTTGAATTACCGAATACACCTGACATTCCTTCTTATGTTCCTACAAATGCAGAACCTCAAATCCCAACTGAAGGAATTAACATCACCGATCTGGGAACAGAATTCTTTGAAGGAGTTAGAGAAAGCTATAAGCAATATAATAATTACCATATTCTTACTTTTCTAATTGAAAAATATTGTAAAGATGCAGATTTGGCTAATTCTTTAGATTATACATGAAAAACATTGTATGATAATGGAATATTCCATTCATTTGATGGTATTGTGTATCATAGGTCTCAACACATATGTGTGATGGTCTTATGTAGTAGAATTTTAATTAACAAAATATTACTAGATTTCCATGACGTAATTTGTTCTAGACATCTTTCTGAAGACATAAAAATGGAAATAATCAAGACATGTGCTTGGTGGCCATCTTGGAGAAAAGATTTCATTTAATAATGTTATAGTTGTGACAGGTGTCAGAAGGTCAATAAAGCTACTGGTAAAAGATTTGGCTTAATGATTCATATCAACAAGCCAAGTCCCCCATGGGAAGTGGTTCATATGGATTGGGTACCTGCATTATCACCTGGTTGTGAAAAAGGTTACAATTCATGTCTTGTTATTGTAGACAGATACAGCAAAAATCCAATCTTTTTACCATCTCATAAAGATGACACAGCTATGGATAAAGATCTTTCAATTTGTAACAGATTGATATGTCATACTGAGCTCTTTAAAAATATTATTATTGATAGAGACCAAAGATTTACATCAGCCTTATGGAAAACTTTACATAAACTTTTGGGTACAAAATTATCATTCTCAACAGCTTATCATCCATAAACTGATGAATTAGAAGAAAGAATGATTCAGAATCTTGAGGACATGATCAGAAGATCGTGTGCTTATGGCCTGGAGCTTAAAGCTCCTGATTGCTTGCAAGCCTTGAGGTATATTTTACATACACAAATAGGCCACAATTATATTAAAAAATATATCCTGAATTATGCACAACTCATAAGTCATTCATATATCCAAAATTTATCATTTTTGATTTCAGAAAGGATGAATAACATTTTATTGAGTAAGCAACTCCATGGATTTAAGGCCACATTTGGATTCTACACAAACCTTCACCTAGGGTAGCTTCATAGAGTGAATAATCTCAAATTAACTCTCTGGGTAATATGGAAAATACTTCAATACCACATCATCAATACCACATAAAAGATCCGTGCAAAGTTTGGTTTTTCTTTATTTCACGCCAAAATAATGGGAATGTGAGAAATCCCATGTTACATATACACTAAGAATAGTGTTATGAATGTTTTGGGCACTTAATATTATGGTATTATTACATCGAATTTTTGTACACCCATAGTGGATATCTCACTTTAAGCTTAAATTTCTATCTTGATGTGAAAAATAAGGAAGGGGGACAAAAGACATCAAAGAGAGCCAGGGTACCCAACTTCTGAGTCCTCAGAGGCGTGGACAGCTCCAAAGCTTGGATCCATGGCTGATCCTGGATCAATTAGCAAACTAAAACACTTTGGGAACTTGGTTACCATGTTACAACTACAGTAAATCTTAAGAAAAGAGCAAATAACCTGCTATTTTGACGTGCCAAGGAGGTAAAGAGCTACTTAGACTCCTGTAACCACATCAATTCTTGATGACTTTCCATGGATAGACCCTGAAAGAGTAATTAAAGCCCTTTTTGGACTTTTATCCATTGATTTACCTCATGGCAACCAGCTAAACACTGATATTTGCAATTCTACATAGAAATGAGGTAAAAAACTTCAAAAATTCATTAAAATTACAACTCTTAATGAATCTCTCTGAAGCTTTCAGGACCAATGGAGAACTGTATTATCTATGGTACAAACAAAAAGAATTATGGTTCTACTAGTAAAATTCAAAGCTTTACTTACAGTCCATTCTTGATTATTCCACGTGAAACACTGAATCTTCAAAAATTCACAGTAAATACAACCTGTGATGAAGTTACCAATAAAGTTGATACCTTTGAGAAATCAATGATTCCTTTGGAATAAAAGAAGATTTACAGGTGTTACTCCTTTTATTCTTAACCATATTTGGGCTGGTAGGAATGTAGAAACCTCAATTAAGTAATTATGACCATCTTACGTGACAACAAATGAAATCAATAATCCAAAAAGTTTAATTGTTTTCTCACTCACTGGTTTTTCGGTTTGCTTCATGGCACGCCTCTGTGAGCTGTCTTAGACTTAAAAGAGGCCTCCTCTTGCTGTTTTTTCTAAATCATCATCACATTATTCATTTATATCATTGTTACCAACAAGTATTAGTTAAAACTTTTCTTAAGTGTTTTATTCTTTCAGAATCAATCAGAAAGACGTGAAATCATAGAAATGAACTATATATTGTTGTAATATTTTTATAAAATCATTTTGATCCATTAAATCCATAATTCTACGTCAAATCTCTCTACTTTTATCTTTGATAAGTTCTTTGGAGTATTGGTGGGTGATTTATCTTTATTTCTTAAATTTTTTCTCTAAAATTTGTTTTCTTCAAGAATTCTCTTTATAATTATTCTTGCAAAAGATAATTATATATTAAAATAATTCTATTATCTTAATAAAAGAAGTTTTTCTTATTAAATTCTTCTTGTAATTTATTCTTGTAGACAATTACTACTCACTGTTATAATCACTAGTAGTGTATAACAAGTGAAATAAATAATTCTTTAATTATTTAATTGTGGCTATAATAATTCTTTATTATTATATTTCATAAGAACAGTCATAGTAATGCTTATTAATAGTAATATTATCAACAGTTTCATAGACACATTTTACATTTCTTTACAAATGACTGGCTTACACTTATACCAGAATTGGAATTAGGCTTCAACAATTCTATCCATTCTTCAACAGGAAAGACTCCTGAAATTTTGCAAAAATTATGGAACCCTAACCTTCCAGTTTATAATTTGAGGAAAGACTTGGTTGATATTCTCCCAACTTCTTTAATATTCAAAATACCTATTGATAAATCTAGGCATCATGCAAATAAAAGCATCACCCATGCCTTTAAATATGCTAAAAAAGTTGGGATAAAAGTCATAAAACCCCAGAATTCAAAGTAGGGGACTTAATACTAGCTTCAACCTTGAGCTTTGATAATATTAAAGGCCCAAAGGAATTCAAATATTTCTTTTCATGACCATTTATTGTTAAATCCCTTAATGGAAAAAGTGAATTACAAGTAGGACTTTCAGGAGAATCAGAAAATAAGAACCAACTTGGCTCTGTTAGCCTAGTAAAGCATTACTTTTCAAGTCATAAGAAATTATTTCCTTTAAGAAATGAAAAGCCCTTAGAGGTACAACTACTTTATCAAAGTGAAGGAAAAAATGTTCTTAAAGTCTTAAAAGAAAGAAGACCTAGGGGAAAAATGAAAGAGAATACCCAGTCAGCTACAGAAACCCACAACATGGATATGGGTGGATTTCAGAAAGTAAAATACATGATTCCCAAATTTTTCTCAGATTATTTGTACATGATGGAAGACCAATTCCTCAGTGAAAATTTTGAATTGTGTTCTTTACATACTTTAAAGTATAATTAGAGAGGTTTCCCAGTGGATGATACCCCCCAATTTAATTGGGGGTGTACTAATCAATGAAACATTTTTTTACAATTCTTTTTGGTGGTAGGGAATGTGAGCCTGTGAGATATATATGACATACCCATAAAGCCACAAGTAACTATTTATACACTTCATGCAGTCTTAAAGAGACCTATCAATTGAATTCAAAACAAAAAATAACAAAAAATAACAGATAATAAGTATAGCTTTTTCTTGGAAAAACAAAGTTAAAAATATTATGTCATTTTTGAATTCTACACCAAAAATAACCTAGGGTAGACGCATGGGGTGTAATACCAAAAAATTGATATTTCTTATGTTATCAGAAGATTTAATAAGCTCACAGTACAATTTTAACCTTTTTAAAGAAATTTAAAATTGTGAAATTTAATCTTAAATAAGCTTAAATTTAAAGTTGTATAGGTTTATGAAAACTTCCCAAAACTTTAGTTAAAATTCAGGTGTTGTGTATATTTACTGAATTGGCTAAGTATTTGCCATAAAGAATGTAAATGCTGCATGAGATCAATCTAAAAGTTTTTAAGGCCATATTATGGCTTTAAATAAATAAAAGTGCAAAATCCATGCAGAAAGGTTGGAAAAAGGAAAATAGAAAACAAAGCTGGGGTACCCAGCTTTTGGGAGCTGAAACAACTATATTAAGGTTTTTCACCTGTATCGGAGTATTTTCTACCCTATTCAAACCTTGAGATTAGACTTTTATCCCACCTTAAAGCTTAAACTGGTTTTATCCCAGTTTGGACAGGAATTACAAGCTGTCACAGGGTAAATACCAATATGCAAGCTTGTAATCAAAGTTTCAATGAATTTCAAAGCTTAAATAAGCTTAAACATTTCAATTTATGAGTGTTATGGATTTATCAAAAGCTAAGGTTTGGTGTGTATTGCTATTTTATGCTAAAAAGTAGCAACAACTTCAAAAATTCATTAAAAATCCAATGCTGAATTGATTTGCTTCAAATTTCACACAGCTGAAAATTCAATGTTATCTGTGTATGGATTAGATTTTAATTATATGTTTTAAACAGTTTCAAGTGGTAATTAGCCTTGAAATTATCTTTTTCATATATTCATAAAAAAAGTTATGATTTCTTTTGAAATTAAATGAAAATCTAGTTCAAGAGATTTCTGCTTGAAACTCAATTTTGCGATTTTTCATGTGATGAACTTCAATCTAAATAATCTTATTTTTCATTAAAACTTAAGATATTTAATCCAAAAGTGGATTAAAGCTACTTGGAGTTAAGAATAACACTGGTAATTTCAAATTTTAATTTCAAGTAATTTACTCTGAGTTAAGAACCTTATCTTTAATCATGATCTTTAATTTTTTACCTTAGTACTCCCTCTATATCCATTATAAATCATTAAAGCTGTTCTGAAGGCATAAAAAGAGACTTTACATCACTATTTTTTCCAATAACCAATTATCATTCCAGTCATATTATATGTTTAAGCAGGAAAAGGTTTGTTAAATATAAAGTCTTATTATAAAATTGCTTCTTAAGTATTTTATTCTTTATCAATTTTAAATTGAAGAATTAAAATCATGGAAATGATATTATTGTTGCGATAATCAATAATACATTTTATTATATAAAATTATTGTCTTAAAATATTGTTTAAAATCTAAAAATTCCTCTTAGAAACTGTCAAATCTTATTTTTTATCATAAAAGCTGTTTTATCTTTTGAAGTATTGATTTTTTGGAATTTTTCTAGCTTATAAACATTATTTAATATACTAACTGTTGTTGCTTCACTTCTTGTATCAAATAAATATTATAAGTTAGTTTTCTTTCAAATTGCATTTCTTTTTTATCTGGTATTAGTTTTTTTTATATCAAATTTTTCTATAATATTCATCTCTTCACACTGTGTGTGACATTTCTTTTCTAAATAATCTTTATATTACTTGTAAGTGTTTAAGTATTATTATTTTCCATGTATAATTGTCTCATGAGAAGCTTCATACATTCTTATTATCATACCTGTCAGTGACTATATCAATAATAAAACAATTATCATTTGTTTAATGATAATTAAATTCTTTTTGCATAAAATTATTTTCAATAATTATATTAATTTTTCGCCATATTATTTAATTATATTATATTTTCTACTGAGGAGAGCCATAGAACTCTTGATATTTGCTACTATTATAAACAGTTCCAAAGACAATTATTACAGTGGGGCTGGGTGGGATGGGAAGAAACAGGTCATCATTGCAAATGATGAATTTTGGACCAAGGTCAAAACTCCACATTCAAGTTCTGGATATGAGAATTCACATAGTATTCAATGTAAAGATTATGATCTTTGTGCAGAGGTATATGGGGATACCTATGATAATGTTCATTTATATCAGTAATATTATGAGCCTGTTACTCAAAACTGGAGCACAAGCATGACAGCCAAACAGCATAAACCAATGGTAGAGCAAAATACCACCAAAACATGGAGCTGAGCCAAACCAACTCAAAATGTATCAAAAGAAGGAGGAAACTCAGCTGTTTCCAAATATAAAAGTCTCATAGCCATAGGAAATTAATGACAAAGTTATTCCTAATCAAAGAGGTTTTTGAGCATAAACCTTAATTTTCACCTCTCACCTGGAATCCAGAGGAAGATGCTTAACCCCCTCAAATGTGTATTCACATTGAAGCTGTAGGTCAGGCCTATACAATGGTACTAGCCAAACTGAGGTAGGACCAAAACTACAGAAGTTATGGCAAAAATAAGGTCAAATAAGGGTAAATAAAATACTCACGTCTCATCTAGCTTTTAAATTTTTAGTGTAAGATACTTAAAGTGTGGTCCTTTTGGAAATATCACAATCAGGGCTATCTGTGGTGTCATTCATTTCCTAATAACTCATTTGAAAAAAAGGTTATGGGATAAATAAGCTACATACAGATTTGGAGAAAATCATATATCTGAATAATAAAACTTGTACATGGCATAAATTTGCCATATTTAATGTTAGCCGTAGCAAGTGAGGTACCATTGTGTAGATCTCATCCAGGGATGCACAATGAACCAACGTTTGGCTCAATATCTTGAAAAATGACAAAGCTATAGCAGCTTCAAGGTCAAAATCACACAGTTTGGCAAATACACCTTTGCTGTGGGGTGCTTTCCCATAAGTATTATCATGAGGTGTCAAACAGACAAAGAATCTTGTTTATACTTCAATAATTCATATTTCATTCAATACTGGGGTCCCATACAGGTTCTGTACATCATTCTATGTGTCATACAAGTCAGAAGAGGGCTGTATGGTCCCCAGATGGAAATCTTCACCCTGTCCTGGGGAAAAATGCCCAGATGTCATTTAAAGACCAAATCTGAGCCTAATACAGAGTATATAGGCCTTGTGAAAACCACAAGCCAGTACTCTGAAGTGAAAAATCTTCACTTCCTCCATGTGAAGTGGTCCAGAGGACCTTCCTACCCAATTTTAGGATAAAAAGGGCTCTTTATCTGCCCAAAAGCGGAACTCCTCTCCTGCTCTTGAATTCCTATGTAGTACAGCTTTCCAAAACGGTTATACTCTTGGAAGATAAGCAGGTATACTTATAATCTTAATTATTGTAGTAGTTATTATTGTAACCCAACAGATAAGTATTGCACCCAGGGATTTCAATAGTGCTCACCACCACTAAATTTCTTCAATAAAGCCCTCAAATACTCTTTGAAACTCTTTTTATCAATTTTTATCCATGTCACAGTCACAATTAGAGTAGTATATAATATCTCTATTACTTTGTCATAGACTCAGCCTGACACTTTGGGGGCCTGGCTGTGCTTTTTTGAGCTTTTGGACTATTTTCACACAAAAAAGTGAGTTTTTTCTTTTTTATCTTTCTTCCTGACATCATTGTTTCTTTTCTTAGGCATAAAATATTTGAAATAATATAATACATACCTTTTATTTTTTTGAGTGGTATATATTTATATACCACATTTTTTATTACTATTTTTTAGGTGGTTGATTATAACTCAATCACCACCAAACTTCTTTTTGTCATTTTTGTCATATTAAAGCACTTAAATCCATTAATATTGTTCTTTTCTAATCAAAAATAACACCTCTTTTACTGTAAATAACAGTATCAGCAGCATGGTTGGGCATATTGATAATTTAAATTGCCCATCACAGAACCACTTGTGATTACAGTGGCTAATTACAAGTCAATCTGTGAGATACTTGTATACAAACAGTACACTAGAGATCCACAAACCAGTATTTTTGGCATGTAGTTGATAATTTCAATTACAACATTATAATACTAGGGCATATTATAGTAATGTATTTCCCAGAGGCCATTCTTAGACATGCAAACAGCATTTTAAGAAGTCTTAACTTACATAAGCCCTGTTTTTCCTCTTTGATTCAGTGGAAGAAAATTTCATACCACTTGAAACGCAATCACAATGCAGTACACCAATCATACCTTCAGAACAAGAAGGTAAAGGAAAAGGAAAGGGGCACAGTGAGAACCTCATTACAGCCAAGAGGTGGAAACCAATTGCCACTGACAGAATTAGAAAACCACAAACATCTGAATCAATACAACCTAAACAAACTTTGATAACTTGGACAGGGAGGATTACCATAATCAGCCCAGTTGTAACCTCTAAAGGCAAATTTCCCAAAGAAGTAGATACCAAATTGGTACAAGGAACAGTCAAAGGTAGATACCCTAAGAAGATCAAGTTGTTGACTGCTTTCAAACACTGATATTTCACCTTTACACCTCAGGAACCTTGGAATCCCAAGGAAAAAGCCAGAGGACAGACGAGGCCTGTTAAGAACCAGAAGCCCAGGACACCTTGGACAAAGTGGTTGATGGCAATACACTGAGGGAAATCATACCCACTCTGCCATTCACCTTCCAATTGAACATAAACCTCAAATCAGAGGACTGGAAGGATATGGATCAAGCTCTTCAGCTCCACCAACTCCTAAAAGATATTTTTCAATAGAGCATGGACAACAAGAGGTTCAACCTAGCATCCCACTGGGCAGAACTTGGAGCAAGCTTCCAGAAGATATGTCTCAAAGAGATACCCTTAAAAGATCTCATGATAAACACCAAAGGATGGAATCCCAACAGGAAGTTAAGACTCCTGGAGGAGAGTGCAAACAGGATAAGGGAGAACCAAGCCACTATCCAAGCTATAGAAGCACAGCTGAACCAGACAGTGCCTACTCTGATTCCTTCAGGCTCACAAGGAGTAGACCAACTCAGCTCTCCAGTGGCTGAAGACCATTCAGGCACCAGCAGATCAGTGGCCAAGAGTCACCATTCATCACAATCCCAGGTAGTTTTCAGGAGAAGACAAGGATAAAAGGGCAAAAACAAGAGCTCTTTCAGCCAAAGGCACAGAGAGTCAGACACAATGGTCCAGAAGCTGTTGAGCTTGGTGAAAGAAATAAACAAGAGCCAGAGATAGTTGTAAATACTTCTAGAATCAGTGGTCCCAATAATAGAAAGATTACCCCACTCATAATGAGCAACAATGTTGTCACACCTGAGTAACTTAAACAGTGATTCACTGTGGTTACAAATGTCCCAATTTGGGGAGAAAATTCAAAAGCAGCTTGCAGAGCTCCAATAAAGGCATGTTAGGATGGAATAATTAACAGCCTCAATAGACAAACTTGGCGAAACTCTTTAAGAGGGCCATGCTCAACTAAGCAAAGCCTCAGAAGAAACCAACAGAAGACTTGACCAAGTCTTAGAGGAGCAGAACTACTGCAAAAGGGACAGGGATTTTCTGGATCACAACTAGAACAAATTGCTTAAAGTCTACCAAAACATGAATCCCCAACCACAAGGCCAGGCTTTCTATAATCCATATCAAGAAGACATAAAGGCAGATTTCCTATTGGATAATAAGCCAAGATCTCCATCACAATACCAAGAAGGAGATTACTTGAATTATTCAGAGAAGGAAGCGCTAAAACAGTGTTCAGAGGCTTCAAGCTGGCCCAAATTCTCTGGTGTAGGAGAATATTATCAAATAGAACCCATTGATTTTACTTATGGACTTTTCATTGATTTACCATGCATACCATATTACTGGATTACTGCTAAATTAAATACAGAATTCAAAAGACATTATAGTATATGGTACACAGAAATGAAGGGAATTCATGGCAGAAGAAACTGGCAATGGTGGAAGAGTAAGATAATCCAAAAGTACAGAAATGGTATTTTTATATGGAAAAAGACCATTTCATTTTAAAATTACAAGTACTCTGTGGACAAAGATGCATCTGAGTGGTGCCTTAGGCAGTCTAAAAGACTTAAAGCCATTTATCCTCAAATTAATATTAATATGAGGAATCACAAACTCTTGACATAAATGCCAGGAGAACTAGAGCATGCAATAAAATACCAATGCAACCAACGTTGCACTCTATATGACATTGAAAACATCTAACAAGATTGAAGGAAAAGAACAAACATAGGGAAATATTCCCACTATAAAAGAAGTAGTTTCAAAGAAAAATAACCTTTCAGGCCGTAATTCAAAGACACACCCAAAGAATGAGTGGCAGAAGTGAAAAAGAAGAAAACTTCTTGTCACAATTGGGGGTCAACAGACCACTATGAAACCAACTGTCTAAAAGCAAAGAAAAATGTCTATCCCATTGAACAAGTCCCTTAGGAAGAATCTCCAATAAAGGATTCTGAATCACCCTCTATGGGTGATTCCATCAGAGAACAATCCAAGGAATACCAAGACCCAAGGGAAGAATTTCTAGTGGAGTACCAAGAGGAAACACAACTATACATTCAGGAGATACAGTCAGACGCAGGAATGCCACAGGACACTGCTAATGAAAACTTGTGTAAACACACAACATGCATAAACATTCCTAGTTACACCAAATTAAGGAATGGCAGCTACAAAGGTGACTGTTTTCATTGACAATTCACAGCACCCATTGATCATCGACAGTGGTGCACACTTCTCAATAGTGGCCAAAGAGTATATGGATCGCCACTTCCCAAATTTGGAGAAGAAGCTCTTTCCAACCAAGGGAAAACCCTCTAAAGGTGCATCAGGGAAGGGGACATCCATTGGGACAATTATCAAAGAGATAATTATACCCCATATGAAAGGTAATATAATACTTAACACAGAGTTTGTTTTGATTGAGCATGCCCACATGCAAGGATTCTTACTGGGAAGATACTACCAGAGGATGTATGGCATTGATATTTAAAATAGTAAAACCAGGCATATTACCATAGGTACAAACAAGGAAAAGAAATTTCCACTTGATATATACCAAATTTCTATCCATGTCCCCTTAGAAGAATTACTGAATGAATTCAGATAGGGCCCATCCAGAACTAACCTCACCAGTAAGCCAAAACTTAGTTTACTGAAAATTCTGAGGGAAATAGATGAGCATTTGCAATTTGTGACAAACCTTTAGGAAAAATCAGATGCCATGATATAGAGTTATATCTAGATGTGGAAAGACCTTATCCACCCATGCTGAAGAGACCTCTATATCCAGCAAGCGTGGAAACTAGGGAAGAAATTGAGAAACACATCAATAAGCTCCTAGACATGGATGTTATCAGGAACATACGGCAGAATGAAATAGTGGAAATAACCACTCCTGTCCTTATCACCTGGCATGATGGAAAATCTAGTTTGTGTGGGGATTCCAGAGCCCTGAATAACTACACAAATTCTGATAGGTACCCTATACCAAGGATACTGCATTCCCTAGACAAGCTTGCAAAATCCAGATATATAACCCAGATGGATTGTATGAAATGCTTTCATCAGAATGGAGTTAAACCAAATTCTATGAAGCTGCTCAGAATTATGTGACATATGGGTATATATGAGTACACCAGTATGTCATTTGGAATCACAAACACACCAGCCCACTTCCAAAGGATGATGGATACAATATTCAAAGAAGAAATATCGGAAGGCTGAATGGTAGTATATATTGATGACATCATTATATACTCAAAGACATGGGAAGACCATTTGAAGTACATAGACAGAGTACTAAATAAATGCACACCCGTCAATATGAAAATTTCCATTAAGAAGTGCAATTTTGGCCAACAAGAATTAATCACACTAGGACATCAAGTCTCAGGCCTTAGTCTGGCCATAGACCAGAATAAATTAGCAGCAGTAATGCAAAAACCAGTACAAAAGAACATCCAAAAGCAATATTTCCTTGGTTTTTCTAGCTACTACAGAAACCACATCAAAATCCCTTCCCACATAACTAGTAGTCTATCAAGGTTATGTTCAAAAGATGTAGTTTTTGAAATTACAAAGGAAAGAGGGGATTCATATGAGAGGATCAAACATTAACTCACCAATGCACCCTTCCTGATACTCCCTGACTTTGTATTATCATTGAGTTTATACATAGATGCAGCTTTCAGTCAAGGATTAAGAGCTTCTCTGCACCAAAGACAAATTGTAGATGGTGAACCAAGGGAAGGGGTAATATGCTAAATTTCCTGGCAGCTGAAATATTCAGAGGCTAGGTATGGAGAAACTAAGACTTAATGCTTATGTCTGGTCTGGGCCCTAGAAAAACTCCATTATTATGTTTAGGTTGCAGTCTTTGCAGTCTACGTATACTGCACAGCACTCAATTCTTTACTTAACATGAATATTACTAATAGACACATTTTGAGGTGGAAAATTTTCATCCAAGGGTATAAATGTAATATGACAATCATATACAAAGAAGGCAAAAGCCACACTAATACACATGGTCTCAGTAAATGCCCACTGGACAATGTCAAAAGAAACCCAGATTATGACCCTGAAGTAGCTGCAAAAATCCCTATCCATTTCATGGAAATAGATAGAAGGAGAAACTTTAGATTTTCTGAATGGGCACCAGGAAGTGGTACCCCAGACACTCATCTAAGTGAACCAGAAGGGACAGAAACTCCCATATTGGGAATAAGCTCCTCTGAACTTCACACAGAATCTTTTTAATTTAGTAATGAAAACCTATGCCAAACACAAACAGCATGGCATATTATTACAGCTCCTTCAACAGAAATACAGGATCCCAGAAGTGGAATCCCAGTTAGAGGCACCCTGGTTGAGGGACTATAACGACAATAAATCCTTCCCTATAGATGGACTACTCTATCACAGAGAGAAACACACTAGTGCCCTCACAGTGATAGATAGAGACCACATATCAATGATACTGCAGGAATGCTATGACTGCCCACATATGTAACATATGATTTAAGACAGGAACAAAGAGAGGGTAGCACGCACAGCTTGGTGGCCCAAATTGCAACAAGATTTGAGTGAATACATAAACACTTGTGACAGATGCCAGAAGCAAAACAGAAAGAATGGGGGAGAATATGGGCTGCTTCAACACATAGAAGAACCCAAATACCATGGGAAACCAGTAATAGGGACTGGGTCACAGGAGTTTTCCTAGTAAGAAAAGAAAGCTTCAATGCTTTCCTAGTAATAGTTGATAGGTATGGTAAAAGTTTAAGGTGCCTACCATGTCACACGAAGCACACAGCTATGGATACAGCCTTGTTATTCTTCAATAACATCATATCTACATGTGAAGTCCCTAAAATCATCATTAGTGATAGAGACCCAAAATTCACATCAGAATTTTGGACCAACCTTTATGACATGCTTGGAACAACACTTTCATTTTCCACAGCTTATCATCCACAAACAGATGTTTTAGCTGAAAGGATGATCAAGAAAATGGAGGAAATCATCAGAAGATTCTGTGCATATTGCATGGAGTATAAGGACCATCAAGGATACACCTCTGATTTCCTCACACTCCTGCCAGCAGTCCAGCTGGCACTCTACCGCAGGGAAATCACCCTCACTGGTAGAAAAAGGGTTGAACGCCCTATTACCTGTGGATCACTTGAAGAAAAATCTTATGAATATCCGCCCTACAGCTAAAGACCTCCATTACATGTGGAAGAGAGCATGTGATACAGCAGCCAATTGCATAGCTGATGCTAAAGGGTACAACAAACAGAGGTATGACAAAACACACATGGAACCAGACTTCAAAGAAGGGGAAAAAGTTATAGTATCCACTTTTAACTTTAATAATTTCAAAGGACCAAATGAAATGAGGGACTCATATGTGGTACCTTTTACTATCATCAAGCATATAGGTAAAAATGCAATGGAGGTTAGACTTACAGAGGAATTCTCTAGGAAACACCCAGTGTTCCAAGTAAGTTTGGCCAAACCCTACTTTAAGACAGGAGAGGATAGGTTCCCGTCCAGGAACAAGACATAGTGGAAGTGGATGACTCCCCTGGCCCTGTGAAAAATGTCATCAAGGCCAGGAAGATCATACTGAATGGTAAAGACCAGAGGCAATCCCTTGTCAGATTCAAAAGCCAGACAGCAGGTAAGAACAAATGGTTGGCAGAAGATGCCATACCACATTGTAAACTTCACTTGAAAATATTCAGAGCCCTTGGAAGAGCTGAAAAGTCTCATCAATTATGAGCCCTTTTTTAAAGGAGGGTATGTCAGCCTGTGACTCAAAACCAGAGCACAAGCATTACAGCCAAACACCATAAACCAATGGTAGAGCAAAATACCACCAAAACATGGAGCTGATACAAACCAACTCAAAGGTTATTAAAAGAAGGAGAAAACTCATTTCTTTCAAAATATGAAAGTCCCATAACCATAGGAAAAGAATAACAAAGTTATTCCTTCTCAAAAAAGCTGCTGAGTATAAACCTCAATTTTCACCTCTCACCTGAAATTCAGAGGAAGAGGCTTAACCACATCAAATAGGTATTAAACTTGAAGCTGTCATTCAGGGATATTAAATGGTACTATCCAAACTGAGCTAGCACCAAAACTACAGAAGTTATGGCCAAAATATGGTTAAATAAGGGTGAATAGAATATTCACCTCTCATCTAGCTTCTATAGTTTTGGTGTGAGATACTCAGAGTAGGGTGTTTTTTGGAAAGAGAAAAATCAGGTATATCTTGTGGTGTCATCCATTTCCCTATATTTCATATAGAACAAAACGTATAGACAAATACCTTTGCCTCGCAAGGTCTCTTGGTGAAAACAAGAGTGGCCTGGCACTCAGGAATCAAGAACTCACTTGCTGGTCTCAAAAAGAATAAAGAGACAAAGAAGAGTATATTTCTTCAAGCAAAAATGAAAGCAATACAATATACGCCAAAGATAAGGAGTAAGCCAAAGGCCAAAGATAATAAGAGAAATCCAAAGGTCAAAGAGCCAACCAAATGAATTCTCAATTAACTGTTTCAACCTTCCAGAAATAACAATAGAATTGGTAAAGGATATGACCCACAATATCAACTTACAGGCCAAGAAAAGGTGCAAATGACTGACTTAAGATTATCAGTATTTACTCTAATAATGAAAGAATAAAATAAGGATAAAAATAAATCCAATATAGCTATAATTAACTGGGGAATAAGTCCCCAGGGGAGGAAAGGTGGCCAGTATATGTGAAAAGCTGAAAGGCTGATCCCAGAGGTTTGATCACCCAGATGTATTGAATGTTTTGGTTCCATACAGGACTGGCCCTGTTGAGAATTGAGCTGTGTGACTTAATCCCCATAGTGGAATATGAATTGGCCAAAAAGGGCCAAGGACCTACAGGTTGCTTGAATACATCCTGTATGGACCAATTAAGCTGTTAAATGAATACTGAAGTGCTTTATTCCTTTACAGCTGATTGAATGTTTGATAACCTCTTGAAATTACCCCTTGCATAATCCTCAAATGAAATAACAACCCAACTCCTGCAGGGACAGGTGGTTGGGGTCCTCAAATGGTCTTCTGGTAGCCATCAGGGATTTCAAGACTGATTGACTGAAACATCTTCCTTCAAAATGGGTGTGTCACAACCACAAAGATTGACCCTCCTCCATGGGTGTTGCGGCAATTCTAACCTGGAACCAAGTTGGGACCAATTGGCCACACCATATCTCTTTTGGCCGATTGGTCCCCTCTGGTTCTCTATGGCCATTTGGCCATTTCTGGCCTCAGGCCGTATCCTGCCATCATTTGGCCTCCTTGGCCAATTTCCATATCACCAACCCCCAGGCCTTTATCTTTGATTTTGGGCCTGGTGGGTCCTTTAGTCTTCCAGGGGGTTCTGGACCCCCTAGCCATCATCTTTGGTTTTGGGCCACCCCCTTTTATTAGGGGGGTTTAGGCCTAAATGGCCTTTTTGGGCCATTTAGGCCCCCTACAGCTTCTACGGCCCGTGGGCCATAATTCATGGTCCACAGTCCGTAGGCCAATTAGGCCCCTTTTGGCCTAATCCAATGAGGCCAAAAGGGGGCAGCCAGGTGGGTCCCAAGCCACAATTGGGCCCACCTGAGCCAGGTTTGGCCACCAATCCCTTGGACCCAAATTTGGCCAAAAACCCTTGGGACATCAAAATGGCCATAGAACCTGTAGGACCCATTTTTGGCCATGGACCTTCATGGCCTCTGGAAACCACCAGCTCAGGAAGCACTCCCTTCAACTTAAGGGGAATTCTTTCCATTCCTCCATGCACCCTGTACTCAAGGTTGCAGGAGTGGTGCATATATGGTATTATATACCATTATGTACCATTTTTGCTCAGCAATTCAATGGTGATGTTTTCAGGACCAAATGCCACAATTCCAAATCAAGGTCCCAAAATCCAATGCCCATCTCGAAGGAGGATTCCTTAACTCATCAGTCTGGCAATCCATGGCGGCAATCAGAAGACCATTCAAGGATCCCAATCACCTGGCCCTGCAGGAATCGGGTTGGCAATTTCATTCAGGATTATTCCAAGGGAATTCTCAGAGGTTATACAGTATTTCAATCAGCTGTCAAGGAATCAAGTATTTCAATACTCCTTGGACAACTCAATTGGTCCATACAGGTGTCAATCAATCAACCTGTATGTCCTTGGCCCAATTGGGCCAATTCAATCTTCCACTGTGGGAATTCAATCACACAGTTCAATTTCAAGATGGCCAGAAATGTATTGGCCCAATTCAGACAATACAGCCAGTGATCTGCCTTCCAGGATCAGTTTTTCAGTTTTTCACATATACTGGCCACCTTTCAGCACCTGGGGACTTTTTCCCCAGTTAATTAATATATTGGATTTATTATTATCTTTATTTTCTTTTTCTTTATTAAGGTTAATACTGATAATCTTAATTAAGTCATTCAGCACCTTTTCTCTTTTCTTCCTCCCCTGTCAGTGGATATTGGTGGTCATATCCTTTACTAATTCCATTCCCTTTTCTGGCAGCTTGAAACAGTGAATTAAGGATTCATTTTGTTGGCTTCTTGGCTTTTGGTTTCTTTAGTATCTTTGGCCTTTGGCTTCTTATCTTTTCTTTTATCTTTGGCATACCTGTCTTTTCCATTCTTCCTCTTTAAAGAAATTATCTTTATTATTCTTCATATCCTTTGGAGCCCTCCAAGTGAGTTCTTGATTCCTGAGTTCCAGGCCCTCTTGCTTCCATAAGAGCCCCTGTGAAACTATATTAATTAACTCATAATTTCTTTCATTCTATTCATTCATTATTCATCATTTTATTCATTCTTTCTTCATCAATTTCATTCATTCATTCATTGAAATTATGACTCTTTAACGCTTATGAATTTAATTATTCTTTGTCACCTCTCAATGTTCTCTCATTCATTCTTCATTCTGAAAATTGAAAGCTGACCCAGCTTTATTTTTGTAATCTTTTTCAATCTCATTTTTATCCATAATTCAGGCATTTTTTCTTTTTGATTTTCAAATTACTCATTAGATTATTCAGACACATTCTTCATATCAGGATTCGATTTGATTTTATTCCTCAAGAATTTTGATTTCCAGGAATAATTCACTTGATAATTGCTTTAATTGACTGATTTGATATAATTGACATTGACTTCAAGAAAATTAACTGACCTGAAGATTTTCATTGATTTTGCTGAATTTCACATCAATAATTGACATAAATTGATTTTGACTCAAGAATTTATTTGACTGATTTCTTTTCTCTGCAAGATTTCATTTTTATTGATTTTGATTGATTGACTTTATTGAATTCAAGATTTTTATTGATTTTGATTGATTGATTTTATTGACTTCAAGATTTTTATTGATTTTGATTGATTGATTTTATTGACTTCAAGATTTTCATTGATATTGATTTTGACTTCAAGACTCATTTGATTTTGGTTTATTGACATACCTGAATATTTTAATTGATTCATTGATTTCCTCAATATTTGATTGTTGATTCCGTACTTCAAGAAAATTTTTATTTTATTCATTTATTTTAATTTTTTATTCCTAAAATCATGCACGCCGAACATTCACCTCCTGCAAGACAAACCAGATCTCAGGCCAGAGCTCAATCTGCTCTTACTCCAACTCCAAGAGTTCCTCTGAATGGCACCCCAGCAGTTCCTCAACTGAGGGCCCAATTGGATAGAGGACCCCACATGAAAGGAGCAGCACCATCCAGGAAGGAAGGAAGAGGGCCAAGAAGATCAATTTCCTTATCAGGAGTGGTTGGCGGATTTCCAGGATCTTCAAGAACCAGTCTCAAGTTTCAAGGTGAAGATGATGATGAGGAGGAGGAGAATTCTGTGGAATAGGAAGAGTCTTATGGTACTGAAGGTGTTCCTGCTCCTGTGGGGGAATCCCAAAGTACTGGAGGACCAACTCTGGCCCAGTATGATCAGCCAGTCTCTCATCACTCAGAACCATCTTTATTGGCCATTATGCAGCAGATGACTCAAATTATGGCAAATCTTCAAGCAGCTTCTTCTGTATCATCAAGACCACCCGCCTTAAAGACTCCATCTATGAAGGCACCAGAATGCTTTGACGGGAGTCAGCCTTTCAAAGTCAGAATCTTCCTTTGGTCATGCCAATTAATCTTTCATAATGATCCGGCAAACTTCTCTCAAGACAGAAAGAAGGTCTTTTATGCCACTTCATTTCTCATTGGCAGGGCTGCGAAATGGATTGAGCCTTATCTTTCCAATCTCACCAATCAAGACTCCAGTTACCTTCTCAATTCTTGGCCTTTAATTGAATCTCAACTCTTCACTCTATTTGGTGACCCAAATGAAGTCAGAAAAGATGAAGCAGAATTGGATTCACTAAGACTGAAGGAAGGTGGCCATGTTTCACTATACATAGCCGATTTCAGGAGTTTGGTTTCAAGAATTGGAGATTGGGGTGAAAGGGCTCTCATTCATCATTTCAGGAAGGGATTTCCATCCAGGATATTGGATCAATTGGCCTCCCATCCTTCAAGAATTGATTCTCTTCAAGACTTAATGGACGTTACCCTGGAACTTGATACCAGGTACCATGAGAGGCAAAATGAAAAGAGTCATCATCAAGAGAAGAAGCCAGAAGCCTCAAAGTCAAGTTCTTCTCATCCTCAAAATTCTTCAAGTTCAAGTCATAAGAAGAAGAAGAATTTTCAGAAGAGGGAAAAGCCCCATTCCCCATTGTTGAATAAGGACTTCAAGCTCATGAACTCTGAAAAAGAAAGAAGAATCAAAGCGGGTCTTTGTACCTATTGTGGTGGGAAGCATAGTCTTGAGTCCTGTATCAAAAGGCCTCAAAACAAGCTTACCCAACCGTCAGGCCAAATTCCCAGCCAGGGAAAAGCCTGAGTGGAGACCATGTTGTGTTCAATGGTCTTCACAGCTTTCCTTCCAGAGAACAATTGTGCATTCTGAATACTGGTGTCAAGAATTCTCTTAAATATTTTGTTTTTTCTTCTCTTTCTGATGTTTTTTACAGTATTCTCATTGATTCTGGTGCTACACACTCATTTATTGCAAAGCAGTTTGTTCACAAGTACTCATTGACTACATCAGAACTTCCAGAGAAGATTCCTCTTATCATTTTGGACTCCTCTGAGCCCTCTTCCTTATTTGTGACTCACCATACTAAATATATGGTTGAGCTCCCTTCCTTCCCAAGCTTTGAATGGGACTTTTTAGTCATTGATACTCCCAAGGGGGAAGACCTCATATTGGGCTTTGACTTTATAAATCATTTGAATCCTTCTATTGATTGGAGGCAAGGGCTGATCACCTTTAATGCTGATCATAAGGACTATTCTGATCCTTCTAATTCTTTCTGTAATGACTTTTCTTCTGCCAAATCATGTGCAGCTCTGGTTGGTGATTCTAGAACACCATCATTTCCATCTTCTGGACATATTCCTTCCATAAATTCCCCTCAGTCATTACCATTATCTAGAGATGAAGTCTTAAAAGAGATTCAAGATATTGGAGAAGATAATTCTGTATCTTCACTTCATATCTTCTTTGGGAATATGGACCTTCCTCCTTCATCTTATCATGGCTCCCTGGAGGAGTTGTAGGATGAAGAGGAAGAGCCAGAAGAAGTAGAAACCATGTTGAAGGTTGTTCCTTCTGTCTATCACCAATACTTGGATGTATTCTCTAAGGTGAAAGCAGAAAAGCTTCCTCCTCACCACGCCTGTGATCATCTTATTGAGCTGGAGTGGTCTCTACCTCCAGCTGGGGTGATCTACTCTTTATCCAAAGAAGAGTCAGGTACACTCAGGGCGTACATTTCAGATAATGTAGAGAAAGGTTTCATCCAGCCAAGCTCCTCTTCAACAGGAGCACCTGTCCTCTTTGTAAAAAAGAAAGATGGTGGCCTCCATTTGTGTGTGTTGATTACCGCAAACTCAATGCTGTTACTAGGAAGAGCAAGTATCCTGTTCTTCCTATGAATCAGCTTCTCAATGTTTTCAATGGTTGCTCTATCTTCTCCAACATCGATTTGCATGGTGCATATAACCTGCTCAGAATCAAGGAGGGTGATGAACATTTGATATGCTTCAGAACTAAATATGGCAGTTTTGAGTACTTGGTTATGCCATTTGGGCTCACCAATGCTCCTGCCTCTTTTCAGAATCTCGTCAACGATATCTTTCAAGATCTTCTTGATGTTTATGCTTTGGTCTATTTGGATGACGTTCTAGTCTTTTTCAAATCTGGGGAAGAACATGTCACTCATGCTTCCACTGTTCTTTCCAGACTTAGAGCTAATAATATTTTTGCTAAGGCTTCCAAGTTCCTATTTCATGTTTCTAGTGTATAGTATCTTGGTTATGTTGTTTCTTCTGGAGGCCTCAAGATGGACCAAGCAAAAGTCCAGCAGATTCTCAATTGGCCGCCTGCAAGAAACCCCAAGGCTCTTCAATCATTCCTTGGCTTTGCCAATTTCTACCACCGTTTCATCAAGAATTATTCAAAGAAGATCAGTTCACTCACCAGTTTCCTCAAGATTCCTGTTTCCCCCTCAATGAGGAAGCTCTCACTCAGTTTCACCAACTCAAAGAGGCTTTCACCACCACTTCAATCCTTCTCTACCCACCATTGTAGAGACCAATGCATCTGATTCTGCCTTGGGTGCTGTGCTGAGTCAGGTCTCTGACTCAGGAAAACATCCCATTTCATTCAACAGCCACAAGCGTATCCCAGAAGAGCTCAACTATGAGATTCATGACAAGGAACTCCTTGGCATAGTCTGGGCTCTCAAGTGCTGGAGGGCTTTTCTCCTGTCTCTTTCTTCCCCTTTTGAAGTTCTCACCAATCACTCTTCCCTTCAATACTTCATGTCCTCCAAAGTACTCACTTGCTGTCAAGCCCGCTGGGCTGGATTCCATTTCTCAATCACTTACTGCCCTGGCCGCCTAGCTACTCTTTTGGATGCCTTATCACATCAGGAGGACGTCTATCCGGAGAGGGGGGAGGATTTCATCAGCAAGAATCCGATGGACTTTCAACAGCTCATCAAGCAGGGTAAAGTCCAACCTTCAAGATATTTTTCAGTCAAGGTGGAATCTTTTTCAAATTTGATTGATTCAATTCAGAAGGCTCTATGGCAAGATTCTCAATACAGAAGTATCCCTCAAGAATTGGGCAAAGGGAAATTCATTCAGGATTATTCTCTTGATTCCTCTTCCCAACTTCTTCTTTTCAAAGATTGGGTGGTGGTCTTAAATGACCCCACAATCCAACTCAGCATTCTTCAAAAGCGTCATGAGTCTCCTCTAGCTGGACACCCTGGGCAATAGAAGACTCTCAAACTTTTCAAGCGGGATTTCCACTGGTCCAGCTTGACTCAATTCATCAAGGAGTATGTCTCATCCTGTCAACAGTGTTCAAGAAACAAGAATATCATTCATAAGAAGTTTGGATTCCTCAAACCTCTTCCAATTCCAAATGGTCCTTGGATTTGTCGTTCAATAGACTTTATCACTCAACTGCCACTGTCCAACTCATTTGATTCAATCCTTGTCATAGTGGACAGATTCTCAAAAATGGCAGTTCTTATTCCAACAATGTCTTCAAACACTTCACTAGATCTGTCCCATTTATTCATCAAGAATATCTTTTCAAAGAATGGCCTTCCTTCAAGCATTGTCAGTGATAGAGGTTCTCTTTTTTTTCTCCCTTCTGGACCAATCTTTGTCAGCAGCTCAATATTTCAACAGATTTGTCAACTGCTTACCAGCCAGAATCTGATGGACAGACAGAGAGGGTAAATCAGATACTAGAACAGTATCTTCAGATGTATGTCAGTTATCATCAAGATGATTGGAACAACTGGCTCCCTCTGTCCAAGTTTGCCTACAATAAGTCTGCTTACTCTTCAACCAAGCAATCCCTGTTTTTCACTGTTTATGGAAGAGATCCACAATTTGACTCAGCTCACATCACTCAAGATACTCCTGCTGGAAGGTTAAGGTTATCAACAGAAATCCAATCAGTACAGCAAGATGTCAAGAGAGAACTTGAAGTTGCCATAAGCCCGTTTAAGAGAACATCAAATCAACCAGACCCACCAAAAAACTGTCTGAAAGATGGTTGGGTCGTTTTCCAATCTCGAAGAAAGTCAGTACTCATGCTTTCCACCTCAAGCGTCCATCTCAATGGAAATTCATTCACCCAGTCTTCCATATTTCACTTTTGATACCAATCAAGGCATCAAGAGCCTCCTCCTCCAATCATTATTGAAGAAGAAGAGGAATGGGAAGTCTCTCAAGTACTGGATTCAAAGCTCAAGAGGAGAAAATTATGGTATCTGGTGGAATGGAAATGTTTCAGTCAAGACCCAGAAAGATCCACCTGGGAACCAGCCAAAAACCACAAGATGTCAGGATGAAACTATGATGAAGGTGTGAATAGGCTAGTTACAGCTTCAACTGTGTTTGTGACACGGTGAAAATGGTTAAAAAAATATTTATAAGAGTTGAAGATGATTTGATTTAAGATTAAAAGGGCTTTACTATATATAATATAGTGGTGGTGAGTTCTGTTTAAAGCCCTGGGTGTAGCTTTCTCTGTTGGGTTACAATAATTAAGATTTATAAGTATACCTGATTATTAACCAAGAGTAAAGCTTTTTTTGACAGTTTACTACATAGGTTATTCAAGAGCAGGATGAGGAGACAATTCTGGCTGTGAAAAGCCTCCTTTTTATCCTGAAATGGGGTGGAAAGGGTGCTAGACCTTTCCACATAGAGGAAGTGAATATTTTTCACTCTCTAGTACTGGCTTGTGGTTTGCAAACAGCCTGTAGAACCTGTATTGGCCTCAGATGTGGTTTTGAAACCACATCTGGGCAGTTTTCACCAAGACAGGGTGAAAAATTTCATCTGGGGACCTCACAGCCTGATTCTGACATGTATGACGCGTAGAATGCTGTACAGAAGCTGTATGGGACCCCAGTATTGACTGACATATGAGTTATTGAAGTAAAAACAAGCTTCCTTGTCTATTTGACACCTCATATTCATGGTTATGGAATATTATCCCATGGTAAGGCTGTATTGGTCAGAATGTGGGATTTTGACCTTAAAACAGCTATACCTTTGTCAGTTCTTGAGATATCAACCTCAAACTTAAACCGGTGTATAGCCCTGTATGTGTTCTACACAATTGTACCTTATCTGATATGGTTATTATTAAATATGGCAAAGGTATGCCATGTACAAGATTTTTGTACATATGCATGTTTTAGGCAACAAGCTGTATTGAGCTTGTTTGCCCCATACCTTCTGCTGTAGTTGAGATATGGGGAAGTGGATGACACCATCAGATAGCCCTAATTTTGCTCTTTCCAAAAAGACCCCACTTCAGGTATCTCACACTAAAACTTTAGAAGTTAGATGGGAGGTGAATGTTTTGTTCACCCTTATTTGGCCTGAAATTGACCATCACTCCAGTAATATTGGTGCTAGCTCAGTTTGGCTGGTACCATTGGATAGCCCTGGCTTAGAGCTTCATTTTGAGTACCCATTTGATGGGGTTAAGCCTCTCCTTCTAGATTTTAGATGAGAGGTGAAAATTAAGGTTTATGCTCAGCAATAACTTTGAGCAGGAATAACTTTGTTATTCTTTGTCTTATGGTGATGGGACTTATATTTTCAGAAAGGGGTGATTTTCCTCTTTCTTTTGATACGTTTTGAGCTGATTTTCCTCAGCTCCATGTTTTGGTGGTATCTTGGCTATACCATTGGTTTATGGTATTTTGGCTGTCATGCTTGTGCTCTGGTTTTTAGTCACAGGCTGACATACCCTCCCTCTAAAAAAGGATCATCATGGATGAGACTGTTCAGTCCTCCTAGAGGCCCTGAATCTCCTTAGATGAAGGTTCCCATCTGGTATGGCATCTTCTTCCAACCATTTGTCTTTATCAGCTGTTTGGTGCTTGAATCTGACTAAGTATTGTCTTTGATCCTTTCCATTAAGTCTGATCTTCCTGGCCCTGATGATCTTACTCACAGGTCCTGGGGAGTCCTCCACTTCCACTATATCAGGTGGTGTGGGGTTCTTCTTCCTGGAGGGGAATTTATCCTCCTCTGTTTGGAAGTATGGTTTGACCAAACTTACTGGGAAGACTGGGTGCTTCCTGGAAAATTCCTCTGTAAGTTTGACTTTCACTGCATTCTTTCCTATCAATGTAATGATATTTAAAGGCCCTACAAATGAGTCCCTCATCTTCTTGGGACCTTTATGATTATTAAAGTTCAGTGTAGACACTAGCACCTGTTCCCCTTCCTTAAAGTCAGGTTCCATGTGTGTCTTGTCTCACCTCTGTTTATTATATTCTTTTGCCTCAGCTATGCATTTGGAAGCTTTGTCACCAGCCCTCTTCCACATATCATGCAAGTCTTTGGCTGTGGGGTGGATGGTCAGAATATTTTTCTTTAAGTGATCCACAGGCAACAGGGGATTCCACCCTTTCTCTACCACTGCAGGTGTTTTTCCTGTGGTAGAGTTCTGACTTGTATTATAAGCCAGTTGGACAGCTGGTAGAAGGTTAACCCAGTCATGGGTGTATCCTTCATGGTCCTTGTATTCCATGCCATAGGCACAGAACCTTCTAAGGATGTCTTCCATAGTCTGGATCATCCTCTCAGCTAGGCCATCTGTTTGGGGAGGGTAAGCTGTGGAAAAAGCAAGCTTGGTGCCAAGCATGTCATACAAGTTGGTCCAAAATTCAGATGTGAATTTTGTGTCCCTATCACTAATGATGATTTTAGGGACTCCACAGGTAGATATGATTTTATTCCAAGATAACAGGGAAGTATCCATGGCTGTGTCCTCTTTGTGGCATGGTAGACACCTCATTCTCTTTCTGAACCCATCAACTATGATCAAGCAGGCATTGTAGTTTTCTTTGCCTCCTGGGACAAGTCCTGTAACCCAGTCCATGTTGATGGTTTCCCATTGCTGTTTGGGTTCTTCTATATGTTGAAGTAACCCATACTTCTTCCCATGTTTCCTATTTGCCTTTTGGCTTTCACAAATGTTGATGTATTCTCCCAACTCTTGTTCCCACTTGGGCCACCAAGCTGTGCTTGCTACCCTCTCTTTGGTCCTGTCTTCACTCATGTGTCCCATATAGGGAATTCTTGACATTCCTGTAGGATCAGAGAGATGTGGTCTCTGTCTACCACTGTGAGTGCACTTGTGTGTTTTTCTCTGTGGTAGAGCAGGCCATCTATAAGGAAGAATTTGTTATCCTTATAGGCCCTCAACCAGGGTTCTTCCAGCTGGGATTCCAGGTCTGGATTCCTGTACCTTTGCTGAAGGAGTTGTAGTGATATGCCACACTGTTTGTGTTTGGCATAAGACTTCAGTACTGCATTGAAAAATTCATTGTGCAGTTCTGAGGAGCTTATCCCCAGTATGGGAGTTTCTGTTCCCTCTGAAGCAATGTTCTCACTGTCAAGGGTACCATGTTCTGGTTCACATTCAGAAAATCTGAAGTTCTTCCTTCTATCTATTTCCATGAAATGGATAGGGATCTTGGCTGAAACTTCAGGTTCATAAGCTGGATTGCTTTTGGCATTGTCCAGTGGCCATCTGCTGAGGCCATCTGCATTGGTATGACTTTTACCTTCTTTGTATATGATGGTCATGTTACCTCTATACTCCTGGATAGCTATTTGCCATCTCAGCATGTGTCTATTTGTAGTCTTCATGTTTAGTAAAGACTTCAAGGCTGTGCAGTCTGTGTAGACTTCAAAGACTGCCCCCTCCAAATAATAATGGAGTTTCTCTAGAGCCCAGACTAGACATAGACATTCAGTCGGGGTGGCCCCATACCTGGTTCTGAATCCTTCAGTTGCCTAGAGATGTAACATATTACACCCTCTCTTGGTTCACCATCCACAATTTGTCTTTGGTGAAGGGCTGCTCCTAAGCCTTGGCTACATGCTGCAACTATGTATAACTTGAATGGTAGTTCAAAGTCAGGCGAGATTAGCACAGGTGCATTTGTGAGTTCATGTTTTATCCTCTCATATGCATCCCTCCTTTCCTTTGTTATTTCAAAAACTACATCTTTTGAACATAAATTGTATAAACTACTAGTTATGTGTGCAAAGTTTTTGATGTGGTCTCTATAGTAGCTAGCAAACCCAAGGAAGGATTGCATCTCTTTGATTCTTTTTGGTACTGGCTTTTGCAGTACTGCTGCTACTTTATTCTGGTCAATTGCCAGACTAAGACCTGAGACTTTATGTCCTAGAGCTAGTAGCTCTTGTTGGCCAAAATTACACTTTTTTAGTGAAATTTTCAGATTGATCGGTGTACATTTACTTAGCACTCTGTCTATATATTGTACATGGTCTTCCCAGGTCTCTGAGTATATAATGATATCATCAATATATACTACCATCCAGCTTTCTAATATTTCTTCTTGAAATATTGTGTCCATCATCCTTTGGAAGTGGGCTGGTGAATTTTTAATGCCAAATGGCATCCTGGTGTACTCATATATGCCCATATGGCTTATTATTCTGAGTAATTTCATGGAGTTTGGTTTAACTCCATTCTGGTGGAAGCCTTTCATACAATCCATTTTGGTTATGTATTTGGCTTTTGCCAGTTTATCCAAGGCATGAGGTATCCTGGGTATAGGGTACCTGTCTGCTTTTGTGTAGTTATTCAGAGCCCTGAAGTCTCCACACAATCTAGACTTTCCATCATTCCAGGTGATTAGGACAGGAGTGTTTATTTCCACTATTTCATTGTGTCCAATCTTCCTGATGACTTCCATGTACAGGAGTTCATTGATATGTTTTTCAATTTCTTTCCTGGTTTCCAGACTTGCTGGGTAAGGAGGTCTCCTAAGCATGGGTGGATAAGGCCTTTCCACATCCAGATATAGTTCTATATGATGGCCTTTGATCTTGCCTAATGGTTCTTCACCAATGGCAAATGCTAGTCTGTTCTTTCTCAGCATCTTCAGTAAACTTAGTTTTTGTTTACTGGTGAGGGTAGTGCTAAACTGTCCCTCTCTGAATTCCTTCAGAAGTTCTTCTAGTGGATCTTGAGAAGATATCTAGTATATATCAAGTGAAAATTTCTTGTCCTTGTCAGTACCAATGGTGATGTTCCTATTTTTACTGTTGTAAATGTCTATGCCATACATCCTCTGGTAGTCTGTTCCCAGTAAAATCCCTTGGATGTGGGAATCATCAAGCACTACAAACTCTGGGTTGAGTCTGATATTACCCTTCCTGTGGGGTATAACTATCTCTTTGATAATTGTCCCAATGGAAGTCATCTTCCCTGATTGTCACAGGGGCTCTTGGACAGAAATACAAGAGTGTCCTGGCACTCAGCAATCAGGGAACTCACTTGGAAGACTCCAAAAGAATAAAGAATAAAAGTAATAAGAATGAATTCCTCTAAAAGATATGCAGGTACAAGATGAGATGCAAAAGAGGAAAGGGAAGCCAAATGGCCAAAGAGCCAACCAAGGAAGTCCTTAATCACTGTTTCAACCTGCCAAAATGAATAATGGAAGTAGTAAGGATATGACCACCAAATATCCATTGACAGGCGAAGAAAGGGAAAGAGAAAAGTGCTAAATGACTGACTTAATAATATCAGTATTTGCTTCACTAAAATGAAAAGAAAATAAAGATAAAATAAAATCAAAATATATTAATTAACTGGGGAAAATCCCCCAGGGTGGAAAGTGTAGCCGGTATATGTGAAAAGTTGGGAGCTTGAGTTCTTCAGGCTGAAAACTGATCTGTATTGATCCTTGAGGCTGTATTGATTGTTTTGGGAATTGATACAGCTGGCTAATATTGAAATTGAATTGGGTTGAATGAATTTCCCATGATTGAAAATGAAATACAGTTCTTGATGGATCCAGACTGTATTGAAATGAATATGGTTGCCAAGATGGATTGAGTGGAGCTTTGACACTTGACAACTTCTTTTTGGCACTGCCTCTTGAATACACTTGAGAATGAATTGACAGTATTCCCTTGGAAGGAATACTTGGAGTGAGAATAACCAATGACTGCTTGATGGTGTCATTGGTCTTTGACGCTGAAACACTTGCTCTTGAGCCTTGATGATTCCTCTGAATGATTGGGTGCCTTGATAAAGTGATGAGATGTTGGAATGTTGAAAAGACCATTTGATATTGCCACCGTTGAATTGCTGTTGAAAAATGATGCACAATGATGTATAACATCATTTATGGCATATTGGTTGATTGACAAGAAGATTACGTCCAAAGGTCTTGAGGTGGAAAGGCAGAGGGGAAAAGGATGGATGTGATGGCTTCAGAGCTTGGAAAGGTGTTTCTGGGCCTTTTGGGGTTTTTGGCCACTTTTGGGTTCTGAGCCAAAAACTGGCCCAAAAGGCGGGAAAGTGTCTTTTGGACACTTTGCATCAAAGTGCGCAAAAATGCGCATTATGAGCCCAAATGGCCAAAAACAGCCATTTGGGCCATTTCCCTTGGTTTTGAGGGAAATGACCAGAAATACCCAGTTGGGAATAAATTGCCGCTATGGGTTCTGGATTGAGGTGAAGGGCCATGAAGGCCCCAAAACACAAATGGCCATAAATGGTCCAAAAGATAATGACGTGGCCATATTGGCCACTGGTGATGAATATGGCCAATTGGCCATAAAAGAACTGTGGCTTGATATGCCATATGGGGATCCAGGGAGGTGAATTGCCATGGTTGTGACAGTACCCCCCACCTTGGAATGGTGAGCTCCTGAGCACCAATACAAGGTGAAGCCTGTTGAGGCTATTGGAAAGATTTTGAGAAAGTGATTCAAGAGGACTGATTAAGGTAAAAAATTTGAAAACTGATTTTAAGAATTTGACATTTGATGCAGGACTTGCTTGATCTTCTTTTGACATTGTCTTCATGATTTGAATTTAATTTTGAAATGAATGAAAATTGTTTGACGTGATAATTGACGTGATAAAAGAAAATTTAAAATGAAAGTAAAATAGAAATAAAGAATGAAAATGAAAATAAGAAAAGAAAAGGAAAAAGAAAAAGAAAAATGAATTGAATCTTGAGGAGGTTCCAATCTTCATCACGGCGGTTGATCACTGATTTTGAAATTGGCCAAGGACCTGGAAAGATAAATTTGATGCCAGGTGCTCACAAAGTGGCCAAGGTGATGTTTTGACAAGATTGTAGACCCCTCAGCGAAGTGAACACCAGGAGAGGAACCTACCTTTGGTAGTTACCACTCCCGCCAGTGCCATAAAAATAAAACAAAAATGTTGAAGGAATGAATTTGAATTTGGAATCTTGGAAATGAATTGAAAAGTGAATGGCCCATTGTCCCAAGTGAAAATGGCCATAAGATTGGAAATGAAGTTGAAAGCCATGCCAAGATCTGTGTCCAAAATTGCAAAGTGCTCACAGAGTGGCCAAGGTGATGCTTACAACAAAAAGAGTAGAATACCCCTAAAGGTGCATACCAGGAGTGGGACTTACTTTTGGTAATTCCTCTCCCCACCAAGCACCATAATGAATCAAGCTTTTGAAGAATTGGGCCCAGGCTTGTCAGTATATAATGAATGAAAATCTTTGACAAGTTCAGGACAATTCTTGAGGTTTTCGGTTGGTTCCCAAGTGGATCTTTCTGGGTTTTGACTGAAACCTTTCCATTCCACCAGATACCATAATTTTCCTCTCTTGAGCTTTGAGTCCAGTATTTGAGAGACTTCCCATTCTTCTTCTTCTTGAATGATTATTGGAGGAGGAGGCTCTTGATGCCTATTTGGGATTGTTGACGTCTTGACTGGTTCCAAAAGGGAAATATGGAAAACTGGGTGGATGGATTTCCATTAAGATGGAAGCTTGAGGTGGTAGGCATGAGTGCTGACTTTCTTCAAGATTGGAAAAGGACCCAGCCATCTTTCAGACAGCTTTTTGGTGGGTCTGGTTGATTTGATGTTCTTGGAAGAAAGCCATACCATGTCACCGGGATTGAAAACAGGTGGACTTGCTCTACTTTTATCTGCATACCTCTTAAACCTGTTTATGGCAACTTCAAGTTCTCTCTTGACATCTTGCTGTACTGATTGGATTTTTGTTGATAACTTTCCAGCCGGAGTGTCTTGAGTGATGTGAACTGAGTCAAAATGAGGATCTCTTCCATAAACAGTGAAAAACGGTGATTGTTTTGTTGAAGAGTGGTCAGAGTTATTGTAGGCAAATTCAGCCAGAGGGAGCCAGGTGTTCCAATCATCTTGATGATAACTGACATACATCCGAAGGTACTGTTCTAGTATCTGATTTACCCTCTCTGTCTGTCCATCAGTTTCTGGATGATAAGCAGTTGACAAGTCTCTTGAAATCTTGAGCTGCTGGCAAAGGTTGGTCCAAAAGGAAGAAACAAAAAGAGAACCTCGATCACTAACAATTCTTGAAGGAAGGCCATGCTTTGAGAAAATATTCTTGATTAATAAATGGGCCAAATCTAATGAAGTGATTGAAGCTATTGTTGGAATAAAAACCGTCATTTTTCAGAATCTGTCCACTATGACTAAAATTGAATCAAAGGAATTGGACAGTGGAAATTGAGTGATGAAATCCATTGAAAGACAAATCCAAGGACCACTTGGAATTGGAAGAGGCTTGAGGAGTTCAAACTTCTTGTGATGAATATTTTTGGTTCTTGAACACTGTTGACAGGATGATACATAATCCTTGATAAATTGAGTCATGCCGGACCAGTGGAAATCCCGCTTGACTAGTTTGAGAGTCTTCTCTTGGCCAGGGTGTCCAGCTAGAGGAGAGTCATGCCGCTTTTGAAGTATATTGAGTTGAATTGTGGGGTCATTTGGGACCACCACCCGATCTTTGAAAAGCAGAAGTTTGGAAGAGGAATCAAGAGAATAATCTTGGACAGATTTACCTTTACCCAAATCTTCAAGGACACTTCTATATTGAGAATCTTGCCACACTGCCTTCTTAATTGAATCAATCAAATTTGAAAATGAATCCACCTTGACTGCAAAAAACTTTGAAGCTTGATTATTTTCTGATAGTTCATTGGATTCTTGCTGATGAACTCCTCCCCCATCTCCAGGTAAACGTCGTCCCAACGTGACAAGGCATCTGGAAGGGTGGCAAAGCGGCCAGGGTGGTAAGTGATGGAGAAATGGAATTCAGATAAAAATTCAGCCCAGCGGGCTTGACGGCGAGTGAGAATATTGGAAGACATAAAATATTGAAGAGATGAATGATCGGTGAGAACTTCAAAATGGGAAGAAATAGAAAGAAGAAAAGCTCTCCAGCGCTTGAGAGCCCAGACTATGCCAAGGAGTTCCTTGTCATGAATCTCATAATTGAGCTCAGCTGGGAGAAGCTTGCCGCTATCAAATGCAATGGGATGTTTTCCTGAGTCAGAGACCTGACTCAGTACAGCACCCAAGGCATAATCTGATGCATCGGTCTCTACAATGGTGGGTAGAGAAGTATTGAAATGAGATAGGATTGGAGCAGTGGTGAATGCCTCTTTGAGTTGATGAAGCTGTCTAAGAGCTTCCTCATTGAGGGGAAAACGGGAATCTTTCTTGAGGAAACTTGTGAGTGAACTAGTTTTCTTTGAATAATTCTTGATGAAACGGCGGTAGAAATTGGCAAAGCCAAGGAATGATTGAAGAGCCTTGAGGTTTCTTGGAGGTGGCCAATTGAGAATTTGCTGGACTTTTGCTTGGTCCATCTTGAGGCCTTCAGAAGAAACAACATAACCTAAATATTCCACACTAGAGACATGGAATAGGCATTTGGACGCCTTAGCAAAGAGGTTATTGGCTCTGAGTCTGGAAAGAACAATGGACACATGAGTGACATGTTCTTCCTCAGATTTGGAAAAGACCATAATGTCATCCAAATAAGCCACAACATAAACATCAAGAAGATCATAGAAAATATCATTGACGAGATTTTGAAAAGAAGCAGGAGCATTGGTAAGCCCAAATGGCATAACCAAGTACTCATAACTACCATATTTGGTTCTAAAACAAGTCAAATGTTCATCACCTTCCTTGATTCTGAGCAGGTTATATGCACCACGCAAATCAATCTTGGAGAAGATAGAAGAACCATTGAAAACAGTGAGAAGCTGATTCATAGGAGGAACAGGATACTTGTTCTTCCTAGTAACAGCATTGAGTTTGTGGTAATCAACACACAAACGGAGGCCACCATCTTTCTTTTTGACAAAAAGAACAGGTGCTCCTGTAGAAGAGGAGCTTGGCCGGATGAAACCTTTCTCTAAATTCTCTGAAATGTAGGCCCTGAGTGTATCTGACTCTTGGTTTGATAAAGAGTAGATCACCCCAACTGGAGGTAGAGACCCCTCCAGCTCGATATGATGATCACAGGCGCGGTGAGGAGGAAGTTTCTCTGCTTTCACCTTGGAAAATACATCCAAGTATTGGTGATAAACAGATGGAACAACCTTCATCACGGTTTCTATTTCTTCTGGCTCTTCCTCTTCATCCCACAACTCCTCCGGGGAGTCATGATAAGATGAAGTAGGAAGGTCCATATTCCCAAAGAAGAGATGAAGTGAAGATACAGAATTATCTTCTTCAACATCTTGAATCTCTTTGAAGACTTCATCTCTAGATGATAGTAATGACTGATGGGAATTAAGGGAAGGAATATGGACAGAAGACGGAAATGATGGTGTTCTAGAATCACCAACCAGAGATGCACATGATTTGGCAGAAGAAAAGTCATTACTGAAAGAAATTGAAGGATCATTATAGTCCTTATGATCAGAATTAAAGGTGATAAATCCTTTCCTCCAATCAATAAATGGATTAAAATGATTAAGAAAGTCAAAGCCCAATATGAGGTCTTCTCCCTTGGGAGTATCAATGACTAAAAAGGCCCATTCAAAGCTTGGGAAGGAAGGGAGCTCAACCATATATTTAGTATGGTGAGTCACAAATAAAGAAGGAGACTCAGAGGAGTCAAGAATAATAAGGGGAATCTTCTCCGGGAGTTCTGACATGGTCAAAGAATACTTGTGAACAAACTGCTTTGCAATAAATGAGTTGGTAGTTCCAGAATCAATGAGAATACTGTAAAACATATCAGAGAGAGAAGAAAAAACAAAAAAATTAAGAGAATCTTTGACACCAGTATTCAGAATGCACAATTGTGCTCTGGATGGAAAACTTTGAAGACCATTGAACACAACATGATCTTCACTCAGGCTTTTCCCTGGCCGGGAAATTTGCCTGACAGTTGGGTAAGCTTGTTTTGAGGCCTTTTGAAACAGGACTCAAGACTATGCTTCCCACCACAATAGGTACAAAGACCCTCCTTGATTCTTCTTTCTTTTTCAGAGTTCATGAGCTTGAAATCTTTATTCAACAAAGAAGAATGGGGCTTGTCCCTCTTCTGAAAATTCTTCTTCTTCTTATGACTTGAGCTTGAAGAATTTTGAGGATGAGAAGAACTTGACTTTGAGGCTTCTGGCTTCTTCTCTTGATGATGACTCTTTTCATTTTGCCTCTCATGGTACCTGGTATCAAGTTCCAGGGTAACGTCCATTAAGTCTTGAAGAGAGTCAATTCTTGAAGGATGGGAGGCCAATTGATCCAAAATCCTGGATGGCAATCCCTTCCTGAAATGATGGATGAGAGCTCTTTCACCCCAATCCCCGATTCTTGAGACCAAAATTCTGAAATCAGCAATTTATAAGGATACATGCCCACCTTCTTTCATTCTTAAAGAATCCAACTCAGCTTCTGCTTTTCTGACTTCATTCGGGTCACCAAATAGGGTGAAGAGCTGAGATTCGAACAAAGGCCAAGAATTGAGAAGGTAATTTGAGTCTTGATTGGTGAGATTGGAAAGATAAGGCTCAATCCATTTTTCAGCCCTGCCAATGAGAAATGAAGTGGCATAAAGGACCTTCTTTCTGTCTTGAGCGAAGTTTGCCGGATCATTATGAAATATCAATTGACAAGACTGAATAAAACTTCTAACTTTGAAGGGCTGAGTCCCGTCAAAGCATTCCGGTGCCTTCATAGATGGAGTCTTGATGCTTCAGAAGATGAAGCTGCTTGAAGATTGGCCATAATCTGAGTCATTTGCTTCATGATGGCCAATAAAGATGGTTCAGACTGATGAGAGACAGGCTGATTAGACTGGGCTACAGTTGGCCCTCCAGTACCTTGGGATGCCTCCACCGGAACAGGGACACCTTCAGTACCATCAGACTCTTCCTCTTCCACAGAATTCTCCTCCTCCTCTTCACCATCTTCACCTGGACCTTTGAAAATAGTCCTTGCAGTTCCTGGAAATCCGCCAACTACTCCTGAAAATGAACTTGATCTTCTGGGCCCTCTTCCTTCCTTCCTGGATGGTGCTGCTCCTTCCATGCGGGGTCCTCTATCTAATTGGGCCCTCAGTTGAGGAACTGCTGGGGTGCCATCTAAAGGAGCTCTTGGAGTTGGAGTGAGAACAGCTTGAGCTCTGGCCTGAGATCTTGTCTGTCTTGCCGGAGGTGAGTGTTGAACAGGCATGATGTCAGGAATAAAATGAAATAAATGAATTTAAACCAAAATTTGCTTGAAGTGAACAGAGTCAACAATCAAATCTTGAGGAAAAAAATCAATGAATAAAAATGAAAATCTTCAAGTACGTCAATAAATCAAAATCAAATGAAGTCTTGAAGTCAAATCAAAGTAATGTCTTGAAGTAAATCAATGAATCAAAGCCAAATGAGATCTTCAAGTCAATAAATCAATCAATCAAATCAATCAAAATCAAAATCTTGCAAAAATCAATCAATCAAATGAAATCTTGAAGAAAAATCAATTTATGTCAAAATTCTTGATGTGAAAAAATCAGCAAAATCAATGAAATCTTCAGGTCAATCAATTTTCTTGAGGTCAATATCAAATATGTCTAATCAATAAATCAATCAAAATCAAGTGAATTATTCTTTAAAAACCAAAATTCTTGAAGAATGAATCAATTATGAATCTTGATGTGAATAACGTGTCTGAATATCTTGATGAAAAATTTGAGAATCAAAGAAAATCAAGATGAAGCCTGAATTATGAATGAAAATGAAAATTTGATGATTTGAAAAGATTTTAAAAAGAATAACAAAAATAAAAAATGGGTCAGCTTTCAATTTTCAAAATGAAGAATGAATGAAAGAAAATTGAGAGGTGACAATGAATCATTAAGTTCATAAGCGTAAAAGAATCATAATTTCGATGAAATGAGTGAATGAAATTATAAAGAAAGGATGAACAGAATGAAAAAGAAATTATGAGTTAATTAATATAATGTCACAGGGGCTCTTGGACAGAAATACAAGAGTGGCCTGGCACTCAGCAATCAGGGAACTCACTTGGAAGACTCCAAAAGAATAAAGAATAAAAGTAATAAGAATGAATTCCTCTAAAAGATATGCAGGTACAAGATGAGATGCAAAAGAGGAAATGGAAGCCAAATGGCCAAAGAGCCAACCAAGTAAGTCCTTAATCACTGTTTCAACCTGCCAAAATGAATAATGGAATTAGTAAGGATATGACCACCAAATATCCATTGACAGGCAAAGGAAGAGAAAGAGAAAAGTGCTAAATGACTGACTTAATAATATCAGTATTTGCTTCACTAAAATGAAAAGAAAATAAAGATAAAATAAAATCAAAATATATTAATTAACTGGGGAAAACCCCCCAGGGTGGAAAGCGTAGCCGGTATATGTGAAAAGTTGGGAGTTTGAGTTCTTCAGGCTGAAAACTGATCTGTATTGATCCTTGAGGCTGTATTGATTGTTTTGGGAATTTATACAGCTGGCTAATATTGAAATTGAATTGGGTTGAATGAATTTCCTATTATTGAAAATGAAATACAATTCTTGATGGATCCAGACTGTATTGAAATGAATATGGTTGCCAAGATGGATTGAGTGGAGCTTTGACACTTGACAGCTTCTTTTTGGCACTGCCTCTTGAATACACTTGAGAATGAATTGACATTATTCCCTTGGAAGGAATACTTGGAGTGAGAATAACCAATGACTGCTTGATGGCGTCATTGGTCTTTGACGCTGAAACACTTGCTCTTGAGCCTTGATGATTCCTCTGAATGATTGGGTGCCTTGATGACGTGATGAGATGTTGGAATTTTGAAAAGACCATTTGATATTGCCACCATTAAATTGCTGTTGAAAAATGATGCAAAATGATGTATAACATCATTTATGGCATATTGGTTGATTGGCAAGAAGATTACGTCCAAAGGTCTTGAGGTGGAAAGGCAGAGGGGAAAAGGATGGATGTGATGGCTTCAGAGCTTGGAAAGGTGTTTCTGGGCCTTTTGGGGTTTTTGGCCACTTTTGGGTTCTAAGCCAAAAACTGGCCCAAAAGGCAGGAAAGTGTCTTTTGGACACTTTGCGTCAAAGTGCGCAAAAATGCGCAAATGCGCATTATGAGCCCAAATGGCCAAAAACAGCCATTTGGGCCATTTCCCTTGGTTTTGAGGGAAATGACCAGAAATACCCATTTGGGCATAAATTGCCGCTATGGGTTCTGGATTGAGGTGAAGGGCCATGAAGGCCCAAAACACAAATGGCCATAAATGGTCCATAAGATAATGACGTGGCCATATTGGCCACTGGTGATGGATATGGCCAATTGGCCATAAAAGAACTGTGGCTTGATATGCCATATGGGGATCCAGGGAGGTGAATTGCCATGGTTGTGACACTGATGCACTTTTAAAGTTCTTTGCCTTAGTGGGCAAGAGCTGTTTTTCCCAGTTTGGGAAGTGGTTATCCAGATATTTTCTGGCCACTATGGAGCAGTGTGCTCCACTATCAATGATCAGTTGATGCTGAGCATTGTCAATACAAACAGTCACTTTTGTGGCTGTCCCATGTATATATGCCATTCCTTTGGTTGGTGTAACCAGTAATGTTTGTGCATCTTGTGTGTGTTTGCACAAGTTCTTGTTAGCAGTGTCCTGTGGCATGCCTGCTTCCAACTGTATGTCCTGAATTTCTAGTGGGGTTTCCTCTTGGTATTTCACTAGAAATTCCTCTCTTGGGTCTTCATCATCATCAGATGGTTCTCTGATGGCATCACTTATGGAGTCTGATTCAGAATCCTCTGTTGGGGATTCCTCTTCTGGGACTTTCTCAATGGCATAGACTTTTTTCTTTGCCTTTGGACAGTTGTTGGCATAGTGGTCTGTTGAACCACAATTGTGACTATAATTCTTCTTTTTTGCCACTTCTGCAACTCTTTCTCTGGATTTGTCTTTAAACTCTACCCTGAGAGGTTGTTTCTCTTTGAAACCACTGCTTCTATATGGGGTGAATTTCCCTATATTAGTCCTCTTCCTTATGTCTTGTAAGGTGTTGGCAATGTCATCTAGAGTGCAATTTTGGTTGAATCTTAATTTTATTGCATGCTCTAGTTCTCCTGGCAGTTGCATCAGAAGTTTGTGATTCCTCATTTTAATGTTCATCTGAGGATCAATGGCTTTAAGTCTTTTAGACTGTCTGAGACACCACTCATATGGATCTTTGTCCACAGAGTATTTGTCATTCTCAAATGACATGGTCTTTTGCTATATCCAAGTACCATTACTGTACTTTTGGATGATTTGACTCTTCCACCATGGCCAGTTTCTTCTGCCATGGATTTCTTTCATTTCCGTGTACCATATACTAGCATGACCTTTAAATGCTGTATTTAATCTAGCAGTGATCCAGTAATCTGGTATGCTTGGTACATCAATAAAGAGTCCATCAATATAATCTATGAGTTCCATATGATCATATTCTCCTGATCCACAGAGTTTGAGCTAGCTTGAGGCCTCAGGAAGCTTTTTCAAGGCTTCCTTCTCTGAATAAGACATGCCATCTCCATCCTGGTATTGTGATGGAGATCTTGCCTTATTCATCAACATGCCATCTGGTTGATATGGATTATCCATAACTTGGCCTTGTAAATGGGGCTTCAAGCTATGGTAGACATTAAACAGTTTGTTTATGTCTTGATCAATACAATACCTGTCCCTTTTGCTGTGGTTTTGTTCTTCAAATACTAGATTCAGTCTTTTGTTGGTTTCTTCGGAGGCTTTGCTCAATTGAGCATATCCTTCTTGAAGATTCTTAACTATCTGTTCCAAGGAGGCTTGTGTTTTTTTCATCCTCTCATGGCCAGCTTCAAGTTCTGCAAACTGCTTTTCAGATTGTTCAGAATATTTGGACATTTGTAACCACAGTGCATCACTGTTTAAGTTACTCTCAGGTATGAGAATGTTGTGTTCAATCTCAGTGGGGGTAATGTTTCTATTACTAGTACTAATGATTCTAGAGTGGTTTACAACTACCTCTGGTTCTTGTGTACTTCTTTCACCAATTCTAACAGCTTCTGGATCATGGGGTCTGACTCTTTCCTCCTCTGGTTGAAGGAGGTTTTGTTCTTGCCCTTGTTTCCTTGTCTTCTCCTGGAAACGTCCTGGAATTGTGAAGAATGGTGACTCTTGGCCACTGATCTGCTGGTTTCTGAATGGTGTGAAGCCACTGGAGAGCTGATTTGGCCTGCTCCTTGTGAGCCTGAAGGAATCTGAGTAGGCCCTGTCTGGGTTAACTGTTCTTCAATAGCTTGGATAGTGGCTTGATTCTTCCTTATCCTCTGTGCCCTTGCCTCCAGGAGTCTGAACTTCCTGGTAGGATTCCAACCTTTGGTGATTATGATAATATCTTTGAAGTCTATATCTTTGAGACAGATCTTCTTGCAACTTGCTCCAAGTTCTGCCCAGTGACTTGCCAGGTTTAACCTTTTGTTTTCCATGCTCCATTGAAATAAATCTTTTAGAAGTTGGTGGAGCTGAAGAACTTGATCCATATCCTTCCAGTCCTCTGGTTTGAGGTTCCTGTTGAATTGGAGTGTGGATGGCAAGGTTTATATTATCTACCTCATTGTTTTTCCATCCCCTACTGTGTCCAAGGTGTCCTCTTCCAGGTCTTCTGGTTCTGGACAAGCCTTCTCTGTCCTCTGGCTGGTTCCTTTGGAAGCCAAGGTCTCTGAGGTATACAGGGGACATATCAGCGTTTGCAAGCAGTCAAAAACGTTATGTTCTTAGGGTAATTAACTTTGACTGTGCCTTGTACAAATTTGTTATCTGCTGATTTGGGCAGTTTGCCTTTGGAGGTTACAACTGGGTTAATAATTGAATTTTTCCTGTACAAGTGGCTAAGGTTGATTTACCTTGTATTTATGAAGCGTTTTGTGGTTTTCTACTCCTCTGAGTGGCTATTGGAGTCCACTTCTTGGCTGTGATGAGACCTTCACTTAGCCTCTTTCCTTTACCCTTGCTTCCCTCTGGTTCTGAGGGTGTCACTGGTATGTTGGCCTGTGACTGGGTTTCAAGTGGGATATAGTTTTCTGCCACTGAATAAGACAGGAAAAAGAGGGCTTATGTCAGTTAAGACTTCTTAAAAGGCTGGTTTTTCACATCTAAGAATGGCCTCTGGGCTTGTATGTTACTACAATGTGCCCTTGTATAATTACAGTGTAATTGAATGAACAATTTCACGTCAGAATTACAGCTTATGGTACCCTGTCACACTGTTTGTGTGCCAGTATCCCACAGATACACTTGTGGTTCTCAAGGGTAATCTGAATAAGTGGCTCTGTATAAGTGTAATTGAGTTAACAATACACTTAACCACACCTCAACTGATGGTTTTTCAGTCAGAGGTTTCCTTATTCAATCAAGAATACAGGACTTATTGATGGCTTATGTGTTTTTCTATGTAAACACGCCAAAAATAAAGGTTTTTGTGGGTATTTACCACGTGGTAAGTACTCTTATAATATGAGTATTAAGGCAAAAATATATATATAGTATATATCTTTAAAAGAAAAGATGCCTAAAAGGTTAAGACAATTGTCAGAAATAAAGAATGAGAGTGAAAACTTACTTATAAGGTCCAAAAAAAGTTTGAAACACGGCCAGTCCCCCAAAATGTCAGGATGAAACTATGATAAAGTTGTAAATAGGCTAGTTACAACCTTAACTATGTTTGTGACATGGTGAAAATGGTTAAAAAAAGATTTTTAAGAGTTGAAGATGATTTGATTTAAGATTAAAAGGGCTCTACTATATATAATATAGTGGTGGTGAGCACTGTTGAAAGCCCTGGGTGCAGCTTTATCTGTTGGGTTACAATAATTAAGACTTATAATTATACCTGATTATTAACCAAGAGTAAAACTGTTTTTGAAAGTTTACTATGTAGGTTCTTCAAGAGCAGGATGAGGAGACAATTCTAGCTGTGAAAGGCCTCCTTTTTATCCTGAAATGGGGTGGAAAAGGTGCTAGACCTTTCCACATAGAGGAAGTGAAGAATTTTCACTCTCTAGTACTGGCTTGGGGTTTTCAAACAGCCTGTACAACCTGTATTGGGCTCAGATGAGGTTTTGAAACCACATCTGGGCAGTTTTCACCAATACAGGGTGAAAATTTTCATCTGGGGACCTCACAGCCTGATTCTGACGTGTATGACGCGTAGAATGCTGTAAAGAAGCTGTATGGGACCCCAGGATTGACTGACATATGAGGTATTGAAGTCAAAACAAGCTTCTTTGTCTATTTGACACCTCATACTCATGGTTATGGGATATTATCCCATGGTAAGGCTGTATTAGTCAGAATGTGGGATTTTGACCTTAAAACAGCTATACCTTTGTCAGTTCTTGAGATATCAACCTCAAACTTAAACCGGTGTATAGCCCTGTATGTGTTCTACACAATGGTACCTTATCTGATATGGTTATTATTAAATATGGCAAAGGTATGCCATGTACAAGATTTTTGTACATATGCATGTTTTAGGCAACAAGCTGTATTGAGCTTGTTTGCCCCATACCTCTGCTGTAGTTGAAATATGGGGAAGTGGATGACACCATCAGATAGCCCTGATTGTGCTCTTTCCAAAAAGACCCCACTTCAGGTATCTCACACTAAAACTGTAGAAGTTAGATGAGAGGTGAATGTTTTGTTCACCCTTATTGGGCCTGAAATTGACCATCACTCCAGTAATATTGGTGCTAGCTCTGTTTGGCTGGTACCATTGGATATCCCTGGCTTAGAGCTTCATCTTGAGTACCCATTTGATGGGTTTAAGCCTCTCCTTCTAGATTTTAGATGAGAGGTGAAAATTAATTTTTATGCTCAGCAATAACTTTGAGCAGGAATAACTTTGTTATTCTTTGTCCTATGGTGATGGGACTTATATTTTCAGAAAGGGGTGAGTTTCCTCTTTCTTTTGATACTTTTTGAGCTGATTTGCCTCAGCTCCATGTTTTGGTGGTATCTTGGCTATACCATTGGTTTATGGTATTTTGGTTGTCATGCTTGTGCTCTGGTTTTGAGTCACAGGCTGACACAAGAATTGTCCTGATCTTGTCAAAGACTCCCACCCTTTTTATCCTGAAAAGCCAGGACCCAATTTTTCAAAAGCTTGAATTTTTATGGTGCTTGGTGGGGAGAGGAATTACCAAAAGTAAGTCCCACTGCTGGTATTCACCTTTAGGGGTATTCTACTCTTTTCTGTTGTAAGCATCACCTTGGCCACTCTGTGAGCACCTGGAATCAAATTTGGTTATCCAGGTCCTTGGCCGCTTTCAAAACCAACTGTCAAAATCCATGATGAAGATTTGACTCCCCCTCAAATTTCATTTTTTCCTTTATTTTCTTTTTCTCTCTTTATATTTGTTTCTTTTACTTTTTCTTCCTTATTTTTTCTTAAATTTCTGTTCTAATAAATCTTAATGCCAAAATCCTTACGCCAAATCATTTCTTCAACATTTTCAAAACCAAATGTCAAGAAAAGACCAAGTCAACCTCAATTCATCTGCCAACACTTTTATCAGTTCAAACATTTTCTTTTCAAGATTCAAATACCTCTGGAATCCCTACGTCCAATCCGTCTCAATAGCCTCAACAGGCTTCCACCTTATCTTGGTGCTCAGAATCTCACCATTTAAGGTAGGGGGGGTACTGTCACAACCACAAAGATTGACCCTCCTCCATGGGTGTTGCGCCAATTCTAACCTGGAACCAAGTTGGGACCAATTGGCCACACCAGATCTTGTATGAGCCATTGGTCCCCTGTGGTGCTCTCTTTCTATTTGGCCATTTTTGGCCTCAGGCCATGTCCTGCCATCATTTGGCCTCCTTGGCCAATTTCCATATCACCAACCCCCAGGCCTTTATCTTTGATTTTGGGCCTGGGGGGTACTTTAGTCTTCCAGGGGGTTCAGGGCCCCCCTCGCCATCATCTTTGGTTTTGGGCCACCCCCTTTCATTAGGGGGGTTTAGGCCTCAATGGCCTTTTTGGGCCATTTAGGCCCCCTATGGCTTCTACAGCCTGTGGGCCATAATTCACGGTCCACGGTCTGTAGGCCAATTAGGCCCCTTTTAGCCTAATCCAATGAGGCCAAAAGGGGCCACAGGGGGCAACCATCTAGCCCCCAAGGCCAGGAGGGTCCCAAACCACAATTGGGCCCACCTGAGCTAGTTTTGGCCAAAAGCCCTTTGGACACCAAAATGGCCATAGAACCCGTAGGACCCATTTTTGGCCATGGACCTCTATGGACCATTACTCCAGCCATGGCCTCTGGTAACCACCAGAGGCTACCAGACCAGCTGTGAGCCTTTGAGATATGACCACATATCCAATAAGGTCACAAAAAAGATTAATAATAATTATATTAAAATTAATTAGAATAATTATACACTAAAAATAATTACTCAAATATACAAAAAATACCATAAATTGGTACTAAAATTGGTTTAACTTAAAAACCAATGAATGAACATGTGAAATAAATTATACCATTGGATTCCCCATGGAAAAATACACATATACCACTTTTATGGCATATCTGTAAAGTCAATATTTAAGGAATTATAAGGTATAATACCTTATAAAAATCATAAAACCTTATTTATCTCAGAAACTAATGAAACAACATGTGAAATAAATTGTACCAGTGGATTCCCCACAAAAATACACATATAAAACAATTAATAAGCTAATTCCCAAAATCAATACTTAAGGAATTATCCTGAATATATGCACTTTTTTGGTCAACGCATATATTCAGTGATCATAGCTAATATCTTCTAAAATATACATGATAGAATGATGAACCAAAAATAAAGTTACCACGTAATTACTGTAAGAACACAGATATGAACTTTATTTTACAAGTTATAAACAAGGTTAAAACCTATGATGAAATATTGATAAAAATCAACAGAGCTGTTGACCACTTTGTTGTGAAAGTACTCCAAACTTAAAAAAAAGTACACAGTTGGATTCTACTAGTTCATTTGTGAAGAATGATGTAATTCTTATTATTAAATTCAGGGTATAACCCCCTGAAATCAAGGTTTGAAGTTTAAAATATTGAATTTCGACAGAAAAGATGAGTTACAAGAAAAATCATCAAAATTAGAGTTTTGATGATGTAATGAAAAGTTCTTGGCAGCATAATAAGGTTATGTCAGGCTATCAGAATTCACTCTCTGAATTGCTGTAGCGTGAAAACCTTAAAAGTTATTGAGGATCAAAGTTTGAGCTTAAATTGAGCTGTTATGATCACACACTGTAACCTTAAATTAAGTTTAACAGTCCTTATAGTGATAAAATTGGTGAATACTATTAGTTTATGATTAAAACTAATAAAATCCACGAAATTTGGGGTTCTGCCAAGCCTCTGATGTCATCACATTTAGAGTTATAGTGATAACTCTAAATAATGGTGTAATAATGATATAATATGGTTTGATCATGATGTAATCACCCTCAAACCTTAAAATATTGATCAATTCCAGTGGATATGATCAGTACACGTCTACTAGAAGCCTGTTGGACTCTAGGAGGGAGGTATTTACTATAAATAGAGCTCTTTTTACTCTGTTTTCCCCTCAGACGCATCAAAAACATTAAATCAATTAAATAAAAGGTAATTTCTTTATTCTTTAAAATATAAAACTCTTATATTCTTAAAGACCAAAGACCATCTTGTTATTAATCACCATTTTTACGTGATTAAATCAATTCTTTAATTGTTTTTGCTATAAATCTCTCTAAAAAAGCTCATTTCCACGTAAAATCAAGAAATTTAGTAAATTCTCTTTATTTTTATTGTAAATACAATTTGAAAAGGTTTTATTATATTCTTTTGGCGTAAAATAACTCAAAATTATTATCTTAAGTGTTAAAAGTAGGTTATTTCATCTTATTATAATAATTTCTCTCTTATTATTATTCATAATAATTCTTATTTAATATAAATAGTATTTATATTAATTTATAACTTTAATATTAGTAATATTATTGTTATTAATTGTTTTTTATTTATAAAAAACAATTTTTTACGCCTTTATTATTTGTTGGTAACAATAATAAAGAGCTTTATAATATATTAATTACTTTATATTAATATATTATTTATAATATTATATTTTTATATAATATTAAATTATATTATTATATTTATTTAATAATATAATAATTTTACGCCATAATAATAATATTTCTTTGTTATTATTATTATTTTAATCTTATTTATTCATTTTATAAGGACATTCAGAGTACAATAAGTAATAAATTAGTAATTTTTACTTATTGTTTCATAGTCAAACCTTACACCAGCTCAGAAAGCACTCCCCTCAACTTAAGGGGAATTCTTTCCATTCCTCCATGCACCCCGTACTCAAGGTTGCAGGAGTGGTGCATATATGGTATTATATACCATTATGCACCATTTTTTCTCAGCAATTCAATGGTGAAATTTTCAGGACCAGATGACACAGTTCCAAATAAAGGTCCCAAAATCCAATGCCCATTTCAAAGGCGGATTCTTTAACTCATCAGTCTGGCAATCCATGGCAGCAATCAGAAGACCATTCAAGGATCCCAATCACCTGGCCCTGCAGGAGTTGGGTTGGCAATTTCATTCAGGATTATTCCAAGAGCATTCTCAGAGGTTATACAGTCTTTCAATAAGCTGTCAAGGCATCAAGTATTTCAATACTCCTTGGACAACTCAATTGGTCCATACAGGTGTCAATCAATCAACCTGTATGTCCTTGGCCCAATTGGGCCAATTCAATCTTCCACTGTGGGAATTCAATCACACAGCTCAATTTAAGGATGGCCAGAACTTTATTGGCCCAATTCAGACAATAAAGCCGGTGATCCACCTTCCAGTATCAGTCTTTCAGTTTTTCACATAGACTGGCCACCTTTCAGCACCTGGGGACTTTTTCCCCAGTTAATTAATATATTTGATTTATTATTATCTTTATTTTCTTTTGCTTTATTAAAGTGAATACTGATAATCTTAAGTCAGTCATTCAGAACCTTTTCTCTTTTCTTCCTCGCCTGTCAGTGGATATTGGTGGTCATATCCTTTACTGATTCCATTCCCTTTTCTGGCAGGTTGAAACAGTGAATTGAGGATTCACTTGGTTGGCTTCTTTATTATCTTTGGCCTTTGTCTTCTTATCTTTTCTTTTATCTTTGGCATACTTGTCTTTTCCATTCTTCTTCTTTAAAGAAATTAAATCTTTATTATTCTTTATATCCTTTGGAGCCCTCCAAGTTAGTTCTTGATTCCTGAGTGCCAGGCCCTCTTGCTTCCACAAGAGCCCCTGTTACAGGGTGATAGATTTGGGGACTTGAATTGAAATGACATAATTGGGTCCTGAAAGCATCATCATTGGATTTCTGAAGAAAAATGGTTCATAATGGTCTATTATACCATATCTGCACCATGCCTGGATTCTTTGCTATGGGGTGCATGAATGAAGGAAATGTCTTCCCCTGAATTGAGGGGAAGCCTTTCTGGACCTGACCTGGTGGCCCCTGGTGGTTTCCAGAGGCCATGGTTGATTATGGCCAATTGGGGGTCCTGGGGTCCTTTTGGCCATCTTGGGATTCTTGGAATTTTGGGCAAAAATGGGCTCAGGGGGTCCACCTGGCCTTGGGTGCTAGTGGAATTCCCCCTTGGCTCCTTTTGGCCTCATTGTATTTAGGCCAAAAGGGTCTAAAGGTTCCCACGGACTGTGGGCTGTAGAGGCCATAGGGGGCCTAAATGTCCCAAAAAGGCCATTCAGGCCATAGACCCCCTAATCAAATGGGGTGGGCCAGAGGGCCCTGGAAGGCAGAATGAACCCCCCTCAGGTCCAAAACAAGGATATTGGCCAAGGAGGTCAATGATTTCAGGTTATGGCCCCAAGCCCATTAAACACCAAAAGGGGCCAATTGGCCATTAATTGTGGTCAGACTATACTTGTGGTAAAAACCCATTGCGGGGTATTCCACATGGTTGTGACAGTTCCATATGGACTTTGAGAAAATCATATATCTGAATAAAAATTGAACATGGCATGACTTTGCCATATTCAATGTGAGCAATACCAAATGACATAACATTGTGTATATCCCATCCAGGGCTACACAATGAACCAGTTCTGAGCTCAATATCTTGAAAACTGACAAAGCTATAGCAGATTTAAGGTCAAAATCCTGAAATTTGGCCAATACACCTTTTCTGTGCTCTAATTTCCCATAGCTATGATTATGAGGTGTCAAACAAATAAAGCTTGCTTATACTTCAATTCCTCATAGTTAATTCAATACTGGAATCCCATACAGGTTCTGTAAATCATTCTACATGTAATACAAGTCAGAAGAGGGCTGTATGGTCCCAAGATGAAAATGTTCACCCTGTATTGGGGAAAACTGCCCAGATATCATTTCAAAACCACATCTGAGCCCAATATAGAGTATACAGGCCTTGTGAAAACCACAAGCCATGACTCTGAAGTGAAAACTCTTCACTTCCTCAATGTGAAGTGGTCCAGAGGACCTTTCCGCCCAATTTCAGGATAAAAAGGGCTCTTTCTCTGCCCAAAAGAGGAACCCCCATCCTGCTCTTGAATTCCTACATAGTACAACTTTCCAAACCAGTTATACTCTTGGAAAATATTCAGGTATACTTCTAATCTTAAGTATTGTAGTAGTTATTAGTGTGACCCAACATATAACTATTGCACCCAGGGCTTTCAATAACACTCACAACCACTAAGCTTCTTTTTCAAAGCCCTTAAATACTCTTTAAAAATCTTCTTTATAAATTTTTATCCATATCACAGTCACAGTTAGAATTGTATATACTATCTTTATTACTCTATCATATAATCAGCCTGACACATCTCCAATTATCAATAGAACAGGCTCACCTATACTATGTGTACGTAGTGAGTCTGATTAATCAATACCTTCTGATCAAGGACCAGAAAAAATGGAAAGAAGGTTCATGCAAACTTAAAAGGGCCATCTAACTCATCTTCCAATTCTAGTGTGGAACCTGAGAAAGGATTCCCCTAATCAAGCTCTCCCCAACCAAGAATAAAATAAGCCTTGATTCAGGTGTTAGCAGACCTTGGTTGAAGAATGGAAAAAATCATGACTGAACCAGATGTGGCATCTGAGGGCATAGCTTCAGACACCCATTGTGAACCTGTGAGATATGAATGGCATACCCATAAGGCCAAAAATAACTTTTTATACAGTTGATCAAGTCTTAAAATGACTTATCAATTTAACTTGGAACAAAAAATAACCAAAAAAACATTTCTTTTTTTTGGATAAACAAAGCTATATTTATTATGTCATTTTCAGATTCTACACCAAAAATAACCTAGGGTAGACCCATGGGGTGTTATACCCGAAAATTGATATTTCTTATGTTATTAGAAAATTTAACAATCTTACAGTATGATTGCAACTCTTTTAAAAAATTTTAAAATTGTTAAATTTAAGCTTAAGTTTAAAGTTGCATAAGTTTTATGTAAACATACCAGAGCCTTTGTCAAAATTGAGGTGTTGTTTATATTTACTCAATTGGCTAACAATTTTTCATACAGGATGCAAACCCTGCCTGTGGTCAATATAAATTGCTTTAAGGCTATAGTATGGCTTCAAATAAATAAAAGAGCAAAAACCATGAAGAAATGTGGGACAAAGGAAAAAGAGTGAATAGAGCTGGGAAACCCAGCTTTTGGGATCTTCAAGGACTCAATTGAGGTTTTCTACCTGTATTGGAGTATTTTTAACCTTATTTCAGCTTTAAGATTAGACTTTGATCAAAAACTAAAGTTTAAAATTGTTTTATCCCAAATTGGACAGGAACTTCAAGCTGCCAAAGGGTAAATCCCAATATGAAAGCTTGAAATCAAGGTTTCAAGAACTTTCAATGATTAAATAAGCTTAAATATTGAAATTTGTAAGAGTTAAAACCTTATCAAAAGTTAAGGTTTGGTTTATATTTCTCTTTTACATGTAAAAACAGCAATAACTTCAAAAATTTATCAAAAGGCCAATCCTTGATATATTTACTTGAAAATTTCACACTCCTTACAATTCAATGTTATATGTTTATACATTAAATTTTATGTATGTTTTTTGAACAGTTGTACTTTAGAATTAGCCTTTAATTCAGCCTTTTTAGGTATTCTTAAGTCAAAGTGAGATTTCTTTAAAAATTTATTACAAATATAGCTGAAGATATTTGTGCTTGAAAATTTATCTTTAAGTTGTTCATGTGATTAACTTTAATATGAATAAGCTTAATTTATTTTTAATCATCAAATATTTACCCAAAAGAGGATTAAAGCTACATGGAGTTAAAGATAAAACTGATAACTTTAAATTGGAATAAAAATGAGCTACCTTATTTTTAATCATGGTTTCTCAGTTTTGACTTGAGAAAACCCTCTTTATTCATTATTAATTTTGAGAGCTTCTCTGCAGTTATAAGAAGAGAATTTAAATCACTGTTTTTTCCAAGAACAAATCATCATTCCACTCATATTAGAAATTTAAACAGGCAAAGATTTATTGAATATAAGATCTTATTATTTAAATTATTTATTGAATAGTTTATTCTTTATAAATTTTAAATTGCAAGCTTGAAATCATATAAATCAGATTATTGTTGTTATCACCAATAATACATCTTATCTCATAGAGTTATTGTCTTAAATATTTTTTAAAATCCACAAATTCCTCTTAAAAATTCTTAAACCTTATTTTTATCATGAAAATCTGTTTTACCCTTTAAAATATTTATTTTTTAGTCCCATTATTGATTGGAAAAAGGGATTTATCATCCACGATTCTAATAATAAGCATTCCAGTGGTATTATTTCTTCCACTGGTAATGAATTTTCCACTTATGTCAACAGTTTTCCTCTGGTTTCTGAGCTTGAGACACCTTCCCTTCCATTATTCCCTCTCAGTAATTACTTCCATCAAGAGATGAAGTCTTCAAAGAGATAAAATGTGAAACTTTGAGATATGACCACATACCCAAAAAAGGTCACAAGAAATATTTAATATAATTATACATTAAAAATAATTACCTTAAAACTACAAAAATACCATAAATTGGCATAAAACTTGGTTTAGCTTAAAAACCAATGAATAAAAATGTGAAATGAATTATACCATTGGATTCCACATGGTAAAATACACATATACCATTTTTATGGTACATCTGTAAAGTCAATATTTAATAAGTTATAAGTAATAATACCTTATAAAAAACACAAATCCTTATTTATTTCAAAGACCAATGAAACAACATGTGAAATAAATGGTACCATTGGATTCTCCATAAAAACCACATATAAAACAATTAAGAAGCTAAGCTTAAAAATAAATACTTAAGGAATTAACCTGAATATATGCACTTTTTTGGTCAACACATATATTCAAGGATTTTAGCTAATATCTCTTGAAATATGCATGATAGAGTGATGAACCAAAAATAAAGTCATCACGTAACTACTGTAGGAATACAGAAATAAAGTTTATTTCACAAGCTATAAACAAGGTTGAAACCTGTAAGGAATTATTGATTAAAATCAACAGAGCTGTTGACCACTTTGTTGTGAAAGTGGTCCAAACTTAAAAAGAAGGAGACAGTTGGATTCTACTAGTTCATTCGTGAAGAATGATGTATTTTTTATTGTAATTTTCAAGGTATAACCCCTTGAAATCATAGTTTGAAGTTTAAAATATTAAATTTCAACAGAAAAGATGAGTTACAAGAAAAATCATCAAAAATAGAGTTTTGATGATGTAATGAAAGTCTCTTGGAAGCATAATAAGGTTATTCCAAGATATTATAATTCACTCTCTGAATTGCTGTAGCCTGTAAATCTTAAAAGTTATTAAGGATCAAAGTTTGAGCTTAATTTGATCATTTATGATCACCCATTGTAACCTTAAATTAAGTTAAACAGTCATATGAGTGATAAAATTGGTGAATACTATTAGTTTATGATTAAAACTAATAAAATTCACGAATTTTGGGGTTCTGCCATGCCTTTGACATCATCAAACTTGGAGTTATAGTGATAACTCTAAATAATGGCGTAATAATGATTTAATATGGTTTGATCATGATGTAATCATCACCAAACCTTAAAATATTGATCAACTCAAGTGTATATAATCAGTACACGTCTATTAGAAGCCTGTTGGACTCTAGGAGGGAGGTATTTACTACAAATAGAGCTCTTTTTACTCTGTTTTCCCCTCAGACGCATCAAAAACATTAAATCAATGAAATCAAAAGGTAATATCTTTATTCTTTATATATAAATCTTTTATATTATTAAAGACCAGATATAATCTTGTTATAATCATCAATTTTGACATGATTAAATCATTTATTTAATTGTTTTTGCTAAAAACTCTCTAAAATTTCATTTCCACATAAAAATCAAGAATATTTGTAATTTTCTCTATTTTTTATTGTAAATACAATTTGGATAAGTTGTATTTACATTATTTGGCGTAAAATATTTCAAAATTATTATATTAAGTATTAAAATTAGGTTATTTTCTCTTATTATAATAATTTTCTCTTTATTATTACTTTAATAATTCTTTAATTAATATAAATAGTATTTATATTAATTTATAACTTTAATATTGGTAATATTATTGTTATTAATTGTTTTTTATTAATAAAAAACAATTTTTTACGCCTTTATTATTTGTTTGTAAAAATAATAAAGTGCCATTAAATATATTAATTATTTTACATTAATATATTTATCTTATTATATTATCATATTTAATTGATAATATAATTATTTTTGCGCCATAATTATAATAATTCTTTATTATCATAATTATTTTTATCTTATTTATTTCATTTATAAGGACATTCATAGTACAATAAGTAAAATATTAGTAATTTTTACTTATTGTTTCATAGTCAAACCTTACATAAAAGAAGTTGGAGAAAATGTTACTATATCTTCACTTCATCTCTTTCAAGGGGATATGTACTTTCCTCCTTTATCTTTTCATGCCTCCCTGGAGGAGCAGTGGGATGAGGAGGAGGAGCCAGAAGAGATTGAAACTTTGCTGAAGGTAGTTCCTGCTTCTTATCACCAATCTTTAGAGTTTCCTTCAAGGTGAGACCAGAGAAACTTTCTCCATGCCGTGCCTTTTATCATCATATGAAACTGGAGGGTTTTCTACCACCAGTTGGTGTTATCTACTCTTTATTAAATCATGAGTCAGAAACACTGTGCACCTAAACTTCAGAGAATGTAGAGAAAGGTCTCATCAGTCCAAGCTCCTCTTCAACAGGAGCACCTGTTGTTTTTGTTAAGAAAAAGGATGGTGGCCTCCGTTTGTGTGTTGACTACTGCAAACTCAATGCTGTGAGTAGGAAGAACAGCTATCCTGTCCCTCCTATGAACCAGCTCCTCACTTTCTTCTCCAAGATAGACTTGAGTTGTGCTTATAGTCCTCTGAGAATTAAAGAGGTATGAGCATTTAACTGCCTTTAGAACCAAGTATGGTAGTTATGAGTATTTGGTGATGCCATTAGGCTTAACCAATGCTCATGTGAAATTCCAGAATCTTGTAAACAATATTTTTGCAGACCTCTTGGAAATATCTGTTGTAGTTCATCTAGATGGTATCATGGTATTCTAAAGCACTGAAGAGCAACCTGTCAAACATGTGGTGGCTGTCCTCCAAAGGCTTAGGGACAATAATCTGTTTTCCAAAGCCTCAATTGTGGAATACCATGTCTATGTTGTTTCAAGTTATGATCCAAGATGGATGCTTCAAAATCTCATGCAGTGCCCTTCTAGTTTAATGCAAACGCAATTCATAAATACAGGCAGGTTTTTCTTTGGCTGTGCAGAAACTTTCTCAAGCTCATGGGGGGCACAAATATTTCAAAGTTCAAGACCAAAAAAAAATCAAATTTCTAAGTAAAAAAAGATACAACTCAAACTAAAAATCACATGGATTTATAATAAAAATGGCCTTTTTTATGACACTTGTATAATAAAACAACCTTTGTTTTTTTTTACTGGAATAAAAATTTGATACTACATATTGTGCGCAGTGTCCAAAAATAAGTCGCATGATTTTTTCAATGCCTCTTTGTAGTTTTATGAGCAAGAGCAATAAATACATACCTTATTGCCATGGTAGTCCTAATAATATGTTGGACCACCATTCATGGCAATCACCATTTGCATGTGGTGTTCAATTGAGATAAGATGCTTGTTAAGCATATTGTGAGGTATTCCATCCTAAGCTGCTTGAATATCAGCTCCAAGTTCATCCATTGTTTGAGGTTGGTAAAGGTTTTTGATTTGTGACTTCATCATCTTCCAGATGTTCTCAATCAGAGAGGCCATTTCAAATTCACCAATCCATTTTTTTGAGCCACTGTCAACTCCACATTGCAGTGTGAATCGTTTCATTATCCTCCATGAGGAGGAGGCATTGGCATCCTTGAATACATGGATCCTGTTCCATGTGCTCAACAAATGGTCATAGAGAAGGTTGATATACTTGTTGTACTAACTCCATGGCATTCATTCTCCCATTGAGAAAGGTGATAGTTGATTGGCTTAAACCAAAAAATTCCCCCCATATCATCACCAATTGTCTGCCAGATTGGTGGCTGACTGCCAAATTTTCCAAGTTCCACTTCTTGCTGGCCATCCTCCAAGCTCATACCCAATTTACATGTTTTCCAAGCTCAAATTCTGATTTGTCAGTCCAAATTACTTTGGCCCAGTCATTTATTGTCCAGTTACAATTAGCTTGGGCAAATGCAAGGCAGTGTTGGAAGTCCTGGGGTCATAAGTATGGTTTTTGGGTGCAATTGGTGAGTGTTTTCCTAGCTTGTGAACTTTTCATTGGATGGCTCAGTCATAAGTTTGGTAACTTGAGCCACTGAGCCACTGTAAGTCAAAGTGCTCAGGTGAAGATCTGACTTAATTCTCAATGGTTGCGATCTGTTAATTTTGTTGGCTGCCCACTTTTTTTTGCATCTGGGTGGTCCCAAGTTGTTGATTCTTGATGATTGTGTCATAAATGGTTGTCAAAGGGTTCTGATTGAAGTCGGAGATGTTTCTAAACAAGAGGCCAGATTTCCTCATACCAACTAGATGTGCACAGGTTTCAATATCTAAATATGGCATTGGAAATTGCTAAGACCAAAAAAAAAAGTAATCAATATTTCCAAAAGATAACATAAAAAAAGAAACAGCCTCACCAATGGTTGATTAATGATTGAAAACACCAAGAAGAATTCTTGAGGGATTGTGTCAATATCCTTCATGAAGAAATTAATACAAGGTGATGGTTGGAGGATAATGGTGCAAAGGTTAGGCATTGATTGCCTTTTATATTGTGAAATTGAAGGATTTTAGCACATCTGAGAGGTGTTGTGGTTCTGATTGTGAGCCCTTAAATGATTGAAATGAAGAGAAATAAAATTAAAAAAACAAACAAAGATATTGCAATTGGACAAGAAAAATAAAATAAAAAGAAACTTTGGAGCTGCAGCAGCAAAATTTGTGACAAATGAGAAGCCACCTCTGCAAAGCACATGCAGAAGGCCAGTACAGGCATACAGTTCCCTGCCTGCATTTGAATTCATCTGGAAGGGCACTGTACAGGGTCTGTACAAGAGGTGTGGTGAAGCTGGGTGATCATACAGTTTCAGTCTTGTGAATCCAAACTGTATTTGGAATATCCAGCCTGTTCAAGTATTGACAGGCTGTATTGATGAGCCAAGCTGTATGTATGTTTCAGCAAGAAGATTTGCTGAAACTGATTTCTGATATAGATACTGGATTTTCTGGTTTCATGAGTTTGAGTGGGTTTAAGGTTGAATACCCTTACCCCTGATAATGGCTGTGACATTTGATAAGAAACCATTTTGTTCTAATTCATCAACTAATCTCAAAAAAATGTCTTTTTCAATGCAAAGAACTTGATGAAAATGATCAGGTGGTGCTTGAAGAAGTTCCTGAAAATATATGTGCCCTCAAAGGAACCCAGTATGAAATGGTTGAGGCTCTTTAATTTCTAAAATGACCAAACATGCTATTGAAAAACATAGACATAGAATTAAGACTTTTTTCTTTTTTTTACTAAAGATGGCAATTTTGAGGGGAGTGAATTTGAATTGGCTGTCAGGATGCCAAAGGAACATTTGGAAAAAAATCCCTTTTCATTGGAATATGCACAGATAATTTTACATTTTTGTGAGAAGGTTTTTTCAATTGGTTAAAAAATTTTGAACCAAAAAAGTTAGTTTTCTATAATTTGTGTGGGTTTCAGAACAGGCCCTTAATCAATTTCAATAAAAAAAGAAAAATCTTTTTAAATTTGAAAAGATAAATAAATAGGGTTAGTCGTTTTGAGTTTCTTTTTTTGTTTTTTTTTTTAGGAATTTAAAAAAATCAGCAAAGGTAGGATCACTTTAAATATAATGATTATTAACTTAAAATTCTCTTCAATATATATATATTTCTACTAAAAAAAAACAAGAAAAAAAAAACTCAAATATACAATTTTTAATTAAAATGCATAAAATAGTTTTATCCTTTTGTTAAAACAATTTTAACAAGCAAATTTTCCTTTTTTTTGATTTACTAAACCACTTAATTCTTTTTCTTTTTTTTGAATTTTCAATTTTATAAAATACAAAAAAAAAGGTCCAATAGACAGACCACCCTTTTGAAAAAATCTGGTCAATTCTTTTTCTTTTTTTTTAAAAAAAAAAATTAATTTAGAGTTTCATAGGCTTTTTTGGTAAAAAAAAACAAATTATGAGATTCAAATATGTTTAATTTTTATACTAAATGTATGTATGATAAATAAAACCATAAATAAGTTGAAACCCAAAAAAATCAATTTAGCAGTTTCTTTTCTTTTAGTTAGAATGCACTTGATATAACTCATATAAAATATTTTTTGCATCATTTTTGTTTTGGTTAACAATGATAATAATTATACACTGAAAAAATAAAAACACCAAGTAGTTTTGTTTTGAGTTTTCGAATAGAAAATTCTTAGCAATTTACTAATTATGATACATCAATTAAGATATACCTTTCCAGGCAAGATTTGTTCAGGTTTGTTGTCGATTCCATTAGTTTTTTTGGGACTTGGGACTTCGGGTTCTACTGCAAAATACTAGTTGCCAATAGTCGCCTAATGATTTGATTTAATTCAACTGATGATAGCTTACACCAGAGCCTCCTAAGCAGACCTCATTGACGTTTGTGAAACATACGACAGGCAACTGTAGCCAATCCTGTTTGGACTACGTGGGCTCATAGGACGCCCACAAATAATTTTTGCGTTCAATTTATTTGCAAAAAATATCATTATTATTATGCGACTAATTAAATCAATATACATACAAATAAATCATTTTTAGGTGCTACAAACATAATTATCAGCTTATTAATAAAAGCCAAAACAAATGACAAAAAGGTTCAACTGTGGTGTTGAACATTTTTATCTAGTTCAATAATTACAAGCTCATTCAATACATCATTCAATCACAACTTGATTGAGAAAAAACCATACAAACAAAATTTTCATCACCACTTAATGGTCCACATCTTCCCCTGTAAACAGAGTTTTTGGGATCAAACCTTTGGATAAAATTCGACAACGGTGGAAAAAATCTAAAAAAAACTCACAACTTTGTCCCACAGTATTTTTCAAATCCTCTTCAGTCACCACCTTTGAAGCTGAATAATACCCTAACGAAGGCAAGCAAAATAACCTCATTAATAAAAATGTTGTCACAATCTTGATGACAACACATTAATCTCCAAAGTTGTCCGCTCACCAGCTGCGATCTTGGCATCGATTTCTACCCTTGAATCGGATGGAATTAAATGGTCGGGAATATCTTTTCTTACCAAGATAGGAATGCCCGATTGAACAATTGCCTGGCCAAACCACAGGAAAATGAAAAAGATAAGGAGGCTCTGAGTGCTAGTGCTAACCATTATGGTTCGAAAACAGTCATAAATGTTTTTGGAAAAAGTGGCAAACTTACATCATGTTTCATATCACTCATAGAGCACATCACGTCAATCTTTTTAATTCCCAACCAATGCAAAACATCTGGCATTAAAGCTAACCAACAAATCCACTGAAAATAAATATGTAAATTCACAGCAACCATCAAAATTGAACAAACATACCTTGAAAACGCATATCCTTAACACCAGCGATAGATTCTGTCCTCTGAAAGTATAAAGCCGCAGAATCCCCACCACGTTTTCGAGCATTATAAACGAGGTATTTAGTAACTGTAGAATGAAAAACAGGAGTCATGAATTACAAAAGCCCATGTGCATTTGGTTTCTAGGTTACAGTCCCCCTTTCCTATTTCCTTGTCCTTTTTGAAGTTATTCACCTTCACCGAGAGCTCTACCTTCTTTCCTGAAATAAATTACCACACCACTTCCACCCCTCTGAGCACATTTGATAGCTTCTTCTATACCATAAAGTAGATAAGGACGGCAGGTACATATCTAAAAATAAGACGATAAATATCATGCATCTTCCAACCGATTACAAATAAGATCATCAACTCACGCTACTTCCGAATACATCGCTTCCATTACACTCGTCATGTACACGTAACGTAAGTTCTTTACTAGGATCACTAACAAAAGTAGGATCTCCAAAAATGTAAACAGTCAAGCCACCAATCGGAGGAAGGTAAGTCTTGAGATCGTTACGCGTCAATAGTTCTGGATACATGCCCCCCGTGTCTTCAAACAGCGCACGGCGAAGAATTCCTTCGGGAATGCCTATGTGTGCAAATAGAGCAAGAAAATGGGTTATCAGTTGTACAAGGGTTATACTATTTGGGACGAAAGAAGAAAGTTTTGACAAACCAAAGCGAGCTGAAACTCCGGGTAAGTCCCACTAAAAAGTATTACAAAATGGTGTGGATAGCAAGCAATTATTGAGCTGAATGAAGGTTGAAAGGGAAATGAAGAGAGCTTTGGTTTTTTACTTACCACTGGTTCTACGGCAGCCTTGGTGACCCTAACTTCGACTCCAGCTTTTTTTGAAGCTTGAAGTTGACTTTCATTCTCGGGAAGCGCTTTCCAATCACCACCCGTGGCGTTGAAAGCAGCCTCAGCTGCGAGTGGAGCTACCCAAGCCCCAGGAGACTTGACCACGATTTTACCATCAATCAATAAACGCCCCTCGGCAGCTGCGTCGTCGAGTTCGGCGAGTTTCAAATGAGCTTTTGTGCAGGCAACTGAAGAGAAGAAATCCAATCAACAAACTTTGGAAAAATTATGAGATTGTGAGAAGCTTGAAAACAATTCAAAGACAAACTAGTAGGTCTGATGTCTACACCGTCTTTAAAGTAACTTTTGAAAATTTGAGGAGTTAAATGACCCCAAGGATCCATGCTAACAATCTTGGTGGGGTCAAACCAAGCAGGATTTGGAGAGATATTGAACGGTGGCTGGGTCTATGAAAGGAGAATCGTAAGCAAGAGGCCAAAATGAGCGATGGGATGCTTGTCAAGAAAAACTAATTCAGCAGCAAAACGTGCAAACATTGGTAAAATCGGGTCGATGATTTGGATTGATGGCCCCGATGGCAGTGGCAAGAGCTTTGTAAATACAATATGAGCTAAAACCAAAATGTGATCGTTAGTTTGAAAAGAGCTCTAGCTAGAAATCAACAAAGTTTCTAAAAACCAACCCTGAATAAGCCCCAATGGCGTTTCTAGTCACAATTGAATAAAATCAGAAAAAAGACTTTTTCGGCGAAAAACAATATAGAAAGCACACCGAATTTTTAAGCTTTGAGGGTGTCTACTGGCAACAACTGGTCCACGTTTTTGAGGGTCAGAAGCGCCCCATTCAAGAGGAATTGGATGAATGCCAGTTTGACCAGGATAAGCTAAAGATGATGAAAAGTAAAAGGCATAGTGGAGTGAGTTTTCAGATTTAATGAATTGTCAAAAGATGGCAAAAAGTGATAAAAATCGAGCAAGGACGTACTAGTTAAGATGACTCTTTGAGGATAAATAGTAGTTTGTTTAGGTGATGTGAGTGGTAAAGGATTAGAATTAAGTGAAGAAATGAGGGCATCCTCCTTCCTCATCCAATCCACAAATTTAGCTTTTTCTAATCCATTTGAAGTATCATTTCCTGAAGGGGAATGTGAAGCGAGTTGTGAGGGGTTGATAAGATTTGATGGAGCCGATGAGATTGAGATCGAATCAGACGGCAAGCGATGAAGCTGATTAAGAGTGCCAGGATTGATTTCTTGTGAAGATTTCGATGGATTGGCGAACTGAAATGATGGACCGAGTGAATTGGAAAGTTGAAACGATAGTTTATCAAGCTTTTTCATAAAAATGATGACCCCAAGAAGCCATCGAGCTCCGATTAGTTTAGGGTACAAGATGAAGATTGAGATGAAGGAAGCATGCCTTTGAGTCTTGAGCAGCCAACGCAGATGTCAAAGTCCTGACTTGTTCGACCAACGTCAGCAAGATTTTGTGAGCTGATGGCTCGTCGCCCCACGGTAACGATGGCTCTGTCATGATCAAGGATTGTGAAAGTCAACGAAGAAGGATTGGATGACGAGAAGAGATGGATGAAAGGAAGAAGGAAGGAAGGAGGAATGATTAATTTGGGGAAAAAGTCAACCCAACTCAGACAAATTGACCGTCAGCACTGCCAATCATCTGATCTCATCCGATTTGGCCTTGAGACTCAAAACTTTAATCCAAACTCAATTTTGATGGTCTCAATCTCCCCTCTTGGGCCAAATCAACGCCAACAAGGAAAACGCCGTCCCCAACGCTAGATTCCGTTGACATTCTCCCTACCTTTGCTGTTAGAAAATCTAGCAATGATTGGGAAAACCACTCAATTATCATGAGATTTAGCTTCAGTGAAATCATTTGAGATACTTACCATTACTCTTATTATTATCATAAGCTTTTCTCATTATACAAAATGAGAATTTAGGCATAGAATGGAGACGAAGAAAACTAATAATAAAGAAACCCAAGACTAATCCTGGCATATTAGGTATCTGTCAAGAATGGTGCAGGTATCTATCAGGCCTTTAAGATCTCCTACCATTCGAGATTCTCCATTCTTACAAGCTATTAGGACTCGTTTGGTCACTTTATCCCTGTGGGGATACAGGGAATTTATTTCAAAGTAATATAACCAAAAAATTCTGAATCACTGAGTAAAGGAATCAAAGAGTACAAGATAATAAAAGAAAAAAAGTAACAATAAAACCCAGAACAATATCATGAGCTTACTCATGATTATATAGTTGGCCAAATTTATGAGCCCAATTTTTTACAAAAGCCAACTATTCAATGTGTGCTTCTGAACGTGAGGATTTCTGATATGTAAGAATTTTCCCCCCACCTGAGAAAACTCCCTCAGAAGGGGAACTAGTTTCTGGGATGGCCAAATATTTGTGTGCCATCGCAGATAGAGTAGGAAAAATATTACCTTGGGACTTCCAAAGAAATAAGATTTTGGTGTCCTTTGGCTCAGGAGGTTTGGCTAAGAACCTCCTGATCTCAGTTTCTAAGGTACAACTCTCCTGTGAGCAGGAAGGGTAAAGTTTGTCAAACAAACCTGTGACTTTTTCAATGCCATCAGGGTCTTGGGCCGAATTTTTGCTTTTGAAATGGTTTTTGGCATCTTCTTCAAAGAGAGCTTGGAGTTTGTTTGAGGATATCCCAAATTGCATAATAGTTGATTTGTTTGTTGTAAATTTTTTTTGATTTAATGTGTAGATCCAGAATAGCTGCACAGATTGCAGGGGTCTTCAACAGTAAGATGGTGACATATTTTATAATTTTTGAGATCATGGCCATTACAGCTGGCTCAATCAGACCCACATTGTATCTATTGCAAGCTTACCAATGTTAAAGTATGAAAATGGAATAATAATATGATTATTAATAGGAGATAGACACACCTGATTTATCCTTTTAATAAACAATATATAAAGTGGAATTGCTTGATTGATTGTTGGATAATTGGACCCACAAATAATCATGGTTTCCTCATAAAGAGGTTGGGGAGATTCTACCATTACCTGTGCCTTTTCCCATTCAAGTGGAGAGAGGCAATAAGAGTGCATGTTTTCAGGGATGCAGAACTGATTGTATGCTTCCTTTAGGCTGATTGCTTGTTGAATCATTTTTTAAGTGGAGTTCCACCTTGTGCAAACATGGAACAGAATTGTTGTTGCAATTTTGATTTTTTTCATTGTAAATTAAGTTCACCAGTGCATTGAAATTGTCCCTCCTTCAGGGACTATATTGCAGGTAAGAGGCCAAACATCCTATTTAGGTGATGATTTTGTTGTAATTCAGATCAGCGCCATTGGTACAATTGACAATGTGGGCTATCAACATGGGTGGTCATCTTCATGTTCTTCCTGGGTTGTCATTGAAGCCCTTCCATCACCAAGGGCTTTGAGTCCTTCATGTGCCACTAGGTGTATCATATGTGCCATACATCCAAAGGTGTCACAGGGGCTCTTGGACAGAAAAACAAGAGTGGCCTGGCACTCAGAAATCAGGGAGCTCACTTGGAAGACTCTAAAAGGATAAATAAAATGAAAATAAAGAATTGAATTTCTCTAAGAAGAATGCAAGTACAGAGATGAGATGCAATAAGAGAAATGAGAAGCCAAATGGCCAAAGAGCCAACCAAGGAAGTCCTTAATCACTGTTTCAACCTGCCAAAATGAACAATGGAATTAGTAAGGATATGACCACCAAATATCCATTTACAGGCAAAGAAAGAAGAGAGAAAAGGTGCTAAATGACTGACTTGATAATTTCAGTATTCACTTAACAAAAATGGTAAGATAAATGAAGATAAAAAAAATCAAAATATATTGATTAACTGGGGGGAAAACTCTCCAGGGTCAAAGGAGGCTGGTATATGTGAAACATTGAGAGCTTGACTCCTTCAGGTTGACAGCTGGTCTGTATTTAATCCTTGAAGCTGTATTGACAGCTTGATGAAGTGTATACCTTGCCAGATTGGGAAATGAACTGTGTTGAATGATTTTCCCATGATGTATGATTGAAATAAAGGTCTTGATGAATCCAGACTGTATTGAAATGAATGTGGTTGCCAAGTTGGCTTGATGGAGCATTGACACTTGACAACTTCTTTGGAACTTCCTCTTGAATACACCTTGGGAATGAACTGACAGTATTCCCTTGGAGGGAATACTTGAAGTGAGAATAACCAATGAATTTCTGATGGCATCATTGGTCTTTGAGAAATTACACCTGCACTTGAGCCTTGATGGGTCCTCTGGATGACATGACACTTTGGTGACTTATGGAATGTTGAATTACCCCTCTGATATTGACACCATTGAGTTGCTGGTGAAAAAAGGTGCAGAATGGTGTATAACACAATTCATGACAATTTGGGTTGCTGAAGGGTGAAAGTGGCCAAAGGTCTTTGTGAGTGAAGTCAGGAGATGAGAGTGAAAATTGGGTTTTGGGTGACTTCATAGGTGACAAGGTGTTTCTGGGTGTATTGGCCAATTTTGGGTTTCTGGCCAAATACAGCTTATACAGCTTTGAAACTGTATTTCCACAAAGTGCGCAAAAATGCACAAAATGCACAAAACTGGAAATTAAGCCCCAAAAGGCCTGATATGGCCTTTTGGACATATTTCCCATAATACATGGCAAAATGGCATATACAGCTGAACACAGCAAAAATGCGCAAAATGTGAAAAACTGTGTTTAAAGCTTAAAAAGCCAAATACAGGCTCTTGGGATGTATTCTTCCTGTTGACTGGAAAATACCTGAAAGTTCCCAAAAGCAGAGAATGGCCTGGAAAGGCCTGATGAGAGCCAAGGGGCCAGGTTGGCCCCAGGAGTTAAATTACCATAAAAGGCCAGAAAAGATGAGAGGGCCAATTTGGACAGTGATTATGGATATGGCCAAATTGACATAAGATTGATATGGCACTAATGTGCCATATGGAGTCCAGGAGGTTAATTGCCATGGTTTTGACAGTACCCCCACCTTGGAATGGTGAGCTCCTGAGCACCAACACAAGGTGAAGCCTGTTGACGCAACTGGAAAGGATTTGAGACAGGGATTAAAGAGGAGTCATTAAGAGAAAAATAATTTAATACTGATATTGAAAGGTTGGCATGTGATGTGGGACTTGCTTTATATTCTTTTGACATTGGCTTCAGAACTGATGTAAATTTAAAATGAATGACCTTGGCTAATGAATTTATTTTGATGTAAATAAAGAAAAATTTGAAATGAAAATAAAATGAAAATAAGAAAGTAAAAGAAAGAAATGAATCTTGAGGAGGTTCCTATCTTCATCACAAAGGTTTATAATTGATTTTGAGATTGTCCAAGGACCTGGAAAGAAAAATTTGATTCCAGGTGCTCACAAAGTGGCCAAGGTGATTCTTTGAAAGATTGTAGACCCCTCAGGGAAGTGCACACCAGGAGAGGAACTTACTTTTGGTAATTACCACTACTTTCAGTGCCATAAAAGAAAATCAATTTGCTGAAGGAACAACTTGTAATTGGAAAGACTTGGAAATAAATTAAGAAAAGGAATGCTCCATTTGCCCAAGTGAAAATGGCCATAATTTTGGAATTGATGTTGAAATCCAGGCCAAAGATCTGTGTCCAAAAATTGCAGAGTGCTCAAAGAGTGGCCAAGGTGATGCTTACAACAAAAAGGGTAGAATACCTCTAAAGGTGCATACCAGGAGTGGGACTTACTTTTGGTAATTCCTCTCCTCACCAAGAACCATAAAGATCAAACTCTTGAAGAACTGGGTCCTGGCTTGTCAGGATATAAAGAATGAAAATCCTTAACAATTTCAGGGCAATTTTCGAGATTTTCAGTTGGTTCCCAAGTGGATCCTTCTGGGTCTTTACTGAAACCTTTCCATTCCACCAAATACCACAAGTTTCCTTTCTTGAGCTTTCAGTAAGGTATTTGAGATACTTCTCATTCCTCTTCTTCTTCAATGATGATTGGAGGAGGAGGCTCTTGATGCCTATTTGGGATTGTTGATGTCTTGACTGGTTCTAAGAGTGAAATATGGAAGAATGGGTGAATGGGCTTCCATTGAGATGGGAGCTTGAGGTGGTAGGCATCAGTGCTGACTTTCTTCAAGATTGGAAAAGGACCCAGCCATCTTTCAGACAGTTTTCTGGTGGGTCTAGTTGATTTGATGTTCTTGGAAGAAAGCAATACATGTCACCAGGATTGAAAACAGGTGGACTTGCTCTACTTTTATCTGCATACCTCTTAAACCTGTTTATGGCAAATTCAAGTTCTCTCTTTACATCTTGCTGTACTGATTGAATTTTTTTTGATAACTTTCCAGCAGGAGTATCTTGATTAATGTGAACTGAGTCAAAATGAGGATCTCTTTCATAAATAGTGAAAAACAGTGATTGTTTTGTTGAAGAGTGGTCAGAGTTATTGTAGGAAAATTCAGACAGAGGGAGCCAGGTGTTCCAATAATATTGATGATAACTGATATACATCCAAAGGTACTGTTCTAGTATCTGATTTACCCTCTCTGTCTGTCCATCAGTTTCTGGATGATAAGCAGTTGACAAATCTCTTGAAATCTTGAGCTTCTGACAAAGATTGGTCCAAAAAGAAGAAAAAAAAAGAGAACCTCTATCACTAAAAATGCTTGAAGGAAGGCCATGATTTGATAAAATATTCTTGATGAATAAATGGGCCAAATCCAGAGGAGTTATTGAAGACATTGTTGGAATGAAAACTGCCATTTTAGAGAATCTGTTCACTATGACAAGGATTGAGTCAAATGAATTGGACAGTGGCAATTGAGTGATGAAATCCATTGAAAGACAAATTCAAGACCATTTGGAATTGGAAGAGGTTTTAGGAGTCCAAACTTCTTGTGGTGAATATTTTTTGTTTCTTGAACACTGTTGACAGGATGATACATAATCCTCGATAAATTGAGTCATGCCAGAACAGTGGAAATCCCGCTTGACAAGTTTTTGAGTCATCTCTTGGCCAGGGTGTCCAGCTAGAGGAGACTCATGCCTCTTTTGAAGTATGCTGAGTTGAATTGTGGGGTCATTTGGGACCACCACCCAATCTTTTAACAGGAGAAGTTGGGAAGAGGAATCAAGAGAATAATCTTGAACAAATTTACCTTTACCCAAATCTTGAAGAATACTTCTATATTAAGAATCTTGCCATAATGCTTCCTGAATTGAGTCAATAAAACTTGAAAATGATTCCACCTTGACTGCAAAGAACTTTGCAGCTTGAATTTCATCTTGCTTGATTATTTTTTGATAATTAATTGGATTATTGCTGATGAAATCTTCCCCCCTCTCTGGGTAAACGTCATCCCGACATGACAATACATCTGGAAGGGTGGCCGGGTGGCCAGGGCGGTAAGTGGTTGAAAAATGAAATTCAGAGAGAAATTCAGCCCAGAAGGCTTGACAGCAAGTGATAATCTTTGATTACATGAAGTATTGAAGTGAAGAATGATCAGTGAGAAATTCAAAGGAGGAAGAAAGAGAAAGGAGAAAAGCTCTCCAGCACTTGAGAGCCCAGACTATGCCCAGGAGCTCCTTGTAATTAATCTCATAGTTGAGCTCTGCTGGAAGACACTTGTGACTATCAAATGAAATGGGATGTTTTCCTGCGTCAGAGACCTGACTCAGTACAGCACCCAAGGCATAATCAGAAGTATCGGCCTCTACAATGGTGGGTATAGGAAAATCAAAGTGAGAAAGGATTGGAGAAATGGTGAATGCCTCTTTGAGGGGAAAACAGGAATCTTTCTTGAGGAAACTTGTGAGTGAACTAATTTTTTTTGAATAATCCTTGATGAAATGGAAGTAAAATTTGGCAAAGCCAAGGAATGATTGAAGAGCCTTGAGGCTTCTTGGACGTGGCCAATTGAGAATTTGCTGGAATCCTGCTTGGTCCATCTTGAGGCCTTCAGAAGAAACAAAATAACCTAAATACTCTACACTAGAAACATGGAATAGGCACTTGGATGCCTTAGCAAAGAGGTTATTGGCTCTGAGTCGGGAAAGAGCAGTGGACACATGAGTGACATGTTCTTCCTCAGATTTGGAAAAGACCATAATGTCATCCAAATACGCCACAGCGTAAATATCAAGAAGATCATAAAAAATATCATTGACAAGTTTTTAAAAAGAGGTAGGAGCATTGGTGATCCCAAATGGCATAACCAAATACTCATAGCTGCCATATTTAGTTCTAAAACATGTCAAATGTTCATCACCTTCCTTGATTCTGAGCAGGTTATATGCACCACAAAATTCAATCTTGGAGAAGATAGAAGAACAATTAAATACAGTAAGAAGCTGATTCATAAGAGGAACAGGATACTTGTTCTTCCTAGTAACAGCATTGAGTTTGTAGTAATCAACACACAAACAGAGGCCACCATCTTTCTTTTTGACAAAGAGGACAGGTGCTCCTGTTGAAGAGGAGCTTGGACGGATGAAACCTTTCTATACATTCTCTGAGATGTAGGCCCTGAGTGTATCTGACTCTTGGTTTGATAAAGAGTAGATCACCCCAGCTGGAGGTAGAGACCCCTCCAGCTCAATATGATGATCACAGGCATGGTGAGGAGGAAGTTTCTCTGCTTTCACCTTGGAGAATACATCCAAATACTGGTGATGAACAGAAGAAACAACCTTTATCACAGTTTCTACTTCTTCTGGCTCTTCCTCTTCATCCCACAACTCCTCCAGGGAGTCATGATAAGATGAAGGAGGAAGGTCCATATTCCCAAAGAAGAGATGAAGTGAAGATACAGAATTATCTTCTCCAACATCTTGAATCTCTTTGAAGACTTCATCTCTAGATGATAGTAGTGAATGATGGGAATTAAGGGAAGGAATATGGAAAGAAGATGGAAATGATGGTGTTCTAGAATCACCAACCAGAGCTGAACATAATTTGGCAGAAGAAAAGTCATTACTGAAAGATTTTGAAGGATCATAATAGTCATTATGATCAGCATTAAAGGTGATCAGCCCTTGCCTCCAATCAATAGATGAATTAAGATGATTGAGAAAGTCAAATACCAATATAAGGTCTTCTCCCTTGGGAGTATCCATGACTAAAAGGTCTCATTCAAATCTCGGGAAAGAAGGGAGCTCAACCATATATTTAGTATGGCGAGTAACAAATGAAGGAGACTCAGAGGAGTCAAGAATGATAAGAGGAATTTTCTCTGGGAGTTCTGACATGGTCAAAGAATACTTGTGAACAAACTGCTTTGCAATAAATGAGTTGGTAGCACCAGAATCAATGATAATACTGTAAAACATATCAGAGAGAGAAGAAAAAACAAAGAGTTTAAGAGAATTTTTGACACCAGTATTCAGAATGTACAATTGTGCTCTGGATGGAAAACAATGAAGACCATTGAACACAACATAATCTTCACTCAGGCTTTTCCCTGGCTGGGAAATTTTCCTGACAGTTGGGTAAGCTTGTTTTGAGGCCTTTTGAAACAGGACTCAAGATTATGCTTCCCACCACAATAGGTACATAAACCCTCCTTGATTCTTCTTTCTTTTTCAGAATTCATCAAGTTGAAATCTTTATTCAATAAAGAAGGATGGGGCTTGTCCCTCTTCTGAAAATTCTTCTTCTTTTGACTTGAGCTTGAAGAATTTTGAGGATGAGAAGAATTTGACTTTGAGGCTTCTGGCTTCTTCTCTTGATGATGACTTTTTTTCATTTTGCCTCTCATGGTACCTGGTATCAAGATCCAGGGTAACATCCATTAAGTCTTGAAGGATGGGAGGCCAATTGATCCAAAATCCTGGATGACAATCCATTCCTGAAATGATGAATAAGAGCCCTTTCAGCCCAATCTCCAATTCTTCAAACCAAAATTCTGGAATTGGCTATGTATTAAAAAAATGGCCACCTTCTTTCATTCTTAGAGAATCCACCTCTGCTTCAGCTTTTCTAACTTAATTTGGGTCCCCAAATAAAGTAAGGAGTTGAGATTCAAATAAGTTCCAAGAATTGAGAAGGTAATTTGAGTCTTGATTGGTGAGATTGGAAAGGTAATGCTCAATTCATTTTGCAGCCCTGCCAATGAGAAATGAAGTGGCATAGAGAAATTTCTTTCTGTCTTGAGAGAAATTAGCCAAATAATTATGAAAAATAAATTGACAAGACTGAATGAAGCTTCTAACTTTGAAGGGTTGGGTCCCATGAAAGCATTCTGGTGCCTTAATACATGGAGTCTTGAAGGCTGGTGGTCTTGATTCTTCAGAGGATGAAGCTTCTTGAAGATTGGCCATAATCTGAGTCATTTTCTGCATAATGGCCAAAAAAGATGGTTCAGACTTATTAGACTGGGCTAGAGTTGGTCCTTCAGTACCTTGGGATGCCCCCACAGGAGCAGGAACACCTTCAGTACCATCAGACTCTTCCTCTTCCACATAATTCTCCTCCTCTTCACCATCTTCCCCAGGACCTCTGAAAATGGTCCTTGAAGCTCCTGGAAGTCCGCCAACTACTCCTGAAGCTGAACTTTATCTTCTTGGACCTCTTCCTTCCTTCCAAAATGGGACCTCTGTCTAATTTGGCCCTCAGTTGAGGGCCTGCTGGGGTGCCATAAAGAGGAGCCCTTGGAGTTGTAGTGAGAACAGCTTGAGTTCTGGCCTGAGATATTGTCTGCCTTGCAGGAGGTGAGTGTTGTATGGGCATGATTTCAGGATAAAAATGAAATAAAATGAACAATAATCAAGATTTGAAGATGAAAACTTGAGGAAACTTGAAATAAAGCTTGAAGTAAAAAGTCAAAATCAATATATTGAATAAAATCAATAAATCAAAATGTGATCTTCAGGTAAATCAATCAATTAAATATCAGAGGAAAAATTGAAGTCAATGAATCAAATAAGTCAAAATGAAAACTTCAGGAAAATCAATAAATCAATGTCAAATGAAATCTTGAAGTCAATAACTCAATAAGTCAAATCAATCTAAATCAAAATATTGCAAAATAAATAAATAAATCAAATGAATTCTTGAGGCAAAATCAATTTATGTAAAAATTCTTGATGTGAAAAATCAGAAAAATCAATGGAATCTTCAGGTCAATCAATTTTCTTGAGGTCAATATCACTTTATGTCAAATCAAAATCAAGTGAGTTCTTCTTAAAAAATCAAAATTCTTGAAGAGTGAATCAAATATGAATCTTGATGTGAAGAATGTGTCTGAATAACTTGATGAAAAATTTGAAAATCAAATGAAAATTAAAATTACACCAGAATTATGAATGAATTAAAATGGATGATTTGAGGTGAGATTTAAAAAAGAGAAACAAAAATAAAATTGAGTCAGCTTTCAATTTTCAAAATGAAGAATGAATGAGAGAAAATTGAGAGGTGACAATGAATAATAAGGTTCATAAGCATTAAAGAGTCATAATTTCAATGAAATGAGTGAATGAAATTATAAAGAAAGAATGAACAGAATGAAAAGAAATTATGAGTTAATTAATATAATGTCACTGGGGTGACCCATGGAGTTTTGAACTACCCCTCTGATATTGAAACCATTGAATTTCTGGTGAAAAAAGGTGCAGAATGGTGTATAACACCATTTATGACAATTTGAGTTGCTGAAGGGTGAAAGTGGCAAAAGGTCTTTGTGAGTGAAGTCAGGAGGATGAGAGTTAAAATTGGGTTTTGGGTGACTTCATAGGTGACAAGGTGTTTCTGGGTGTATTGGCCAATTTTGGGTTTCTGGCCAAATACAGCTTATACAGCTTTGAAACTGTATTTCCACAAAGTGCGCAAAAATGCACAAAATGCACAAAACTGGAAATTAAGCCCCAAAAGGCCTGATATGGCCTTTTGGACATATTTCCCATAATACATGGGAAAATGGCATATACAGCTGAATACAGCAAAAATGAGAAAAATGAGAAAAACTGTATTTAAAGCTTAAAAAGCCAAATAAAGTCTTTTGGGCTGTATTTTACCTGTTTACTGGAAAATACCTGAAAGTGCCCAAAAGCAGCGAATGGCCTGGAAAGGCCTGATGATAGTCAAGGGGCCAGGTTGGCCCCAGGAGTGAAATGACCATAAAAGGCCAGAAAAGATGAGAGGGCCAATTTGGCCAGTGATTATGGATTTGGCCAAATTGCCATAAGATTGATATGGAACTGATGTGCCATATGGAGTCAAGGAGGGTAATTGCCATGGTTGTGACAAAAGGCCTGTTTCTTTTCAGAAAAATCCTCCATTGTATCTTCAAGTACTTGCACCATCTGATTATTGACTGATGCATTTTCAGTCATTAATCCACCAGGAATCCCATTAAGATCATATTGATGGATGATTCCCTTGAATGAGTTTGCTAGGGTTTGGCCCAAATGATCACCTGTGATCAGATTAATAGCAAAGCTAGAACTAACCCAAAAAAATCAGGCAAAAAAAAGAAAAATCCTTTGATTTTGTTCTATTCTAGAAGGAGAGATTTCATCTAAAAATCTTCATCCAAGTAATGACCTGTGACTCCAATGAAAGACACATTGTTGGGGCTGGTCCTAGTGTTGGTTGTAAATTAAACAATTTTCCAACCTTCAGTGAGCCTCTTGTGAATTATTTTCTGATGAAAAAAAAAAGTTTCCTAAATGCAATTTCAATGCATTTTGGCGAACCAATATGTTTGAGATTGCTGATCTACAGAGCTCCAGGAGATTGTAAAACAATTCATATTTGGACACAGAGAGTGGCAAGTCACTTTCACACATGAACTATACCAATGCCGTCTTGAGCAATGCAGGAGAATGCATCTGTTAAGTCAAACAGATATTAGACACCAATTACAAAGGCATTTGAATCAGAAAATTGCTTACCTTTTTATGTTAATGCCCCTTGAAAAATTCATTGAGGATCATTTGTGATTTAACTTTATGATGATCATTGTTGGACTTTTTCAGAAAACGCAAAATATTCAAATGTTGTATCATGCCTTTGGTGTAAGATGTGATTATGAAACTGATGATAATATCACTATTAATCAACAGTACTGTGTCTGTTCTTATGAAATATAATAATAAAATATTATTATAACCACAATTAAATAATTAAAGAATTATTTCTTTCACATTTTAAGCACTACTATTAATTTTAACAGTAAGCAAGTAATTGTCTACAAGAATCAATTACAAGAAGATTTTCATAATAAAAACTTCTTTTATTAAAATAATAAAATTATTTTAATATATAATTATCTTTTGCAAGAATAATTATAATGATAATTCTTGAAGAAAACTAATTTTAGAGAAAAACTTTAAGAATTAAAGATAAATCACTCACTAATATTCCAAAGAGCTTATTGAAAGATAAGATAGAGAGATTTGACGTGGAATTGTGGAGTTTAAGGATCAAAATAGATTTATAACAGTAATACAACAATATATAGTTGGATTCTATAATTTCACGTCTTTCTTATTGATTCTGAAAGATTTAAAACACTTAAGAATAGCTGTAACTAATACTTACTTGTTGGTAATAATGATTTAAATGATAATAAGATGATGATGTGGAAAAAACAGCGAGAAGAGGCTTCTTTTAAGTCAACAACAGCTCACAGAGGCATGCCATGGAGCAAACTGAAAAACCAGTGAGTGAGAAAACAATAAACCTTTTTGGATTATTGATTGCATCATCTGTTGTCACGTAAGATTATCATAATTACTTAATTGATGCTTTTACGTGACTACCAACCCCAATATGGTTAAGAATAAAAGGAGTAACATCAGTAAATCTTCTTTTATTCCAAAATAATCATTGATTTCTCAAAGTTATCAATGTTATTGCCAATTTCATCACAGGATGTAATTACTGTGAATTTTTGAAGCTTCAGTGTTTCACGTAGAATACTCAAAAATGGACTGTAAGTCAAACTTTTGATTTTACTAGTAAAACTGTAATTATTTTTGGTTGTGCCATGGAAAATACAGTTCTACATTAGTCCTGAAAGTTTCAGAAAGATTAATTAAGAATTGTATTTTTAATGAATTTTTGAAGTTTTTACCTCATTTCTACATAGAATTGCAAATATCAGTGTTTCACTGGTTGCTATGAGGTAAATCAATGGATACAAGTACAAAAACGGTTTTAACTACTCTTTTGGGGTTTATCCATGGGAAGTCATTAAGAATTGACATGGTTACAGGAGTCTAAGTAGCTCTTTACCTCCTTGGCACGTCAAAATAGCAGGTTATTTGCTATTTTCTCAAATTTTCCTGTAGTTGTAACATGGTAACCAAGTTCCCAAAAGGTTTTAGTTTACCAATTAGGCCAAGATCAGCCATGGATCCAAGCTTTGGAGCTGTCCACGCCTCTGAGGCCTCAGAAGTTGGGTACCCTGGCTCTCTTTGATGTCTTTTGTCCCCCTTGCCTATTTTTCACGTCAAAATAGTAATTTAAGCTTCAAGTGAGATATCCACTATGGGTGTACCAAACGTCCATGTAAGAATACCATGATACTAAGTGCTCAAAGCATGCATAACACTATTCTTAGTGTATATGTAACATGGGATTTCTCACATTCCCATTATTTTGGCGTGAAATTAAGAAAAACAAAAATTTTCACAGATCTTTTATGTGGTATTGATGATGTGGTATTGAAGTATTTTCCATTTTACCATCTCAAAGAGTTAATTTGAGCTTATTCACTCTATGGATCTACCCTAGGTGAATTTTAGTGTAGAATCCAAATCTGGCCTTAAATCCATGGATTTACTTACTCAATAAAAAGTTATTCATCTTTTCTGAAATCAAAAATGATGAATTTTGGATATATGCATGACTTATGAGTTATGCATAATTCAAAATTTATTTTTAAGAGGATTGTGGCCTATTTGGGTATGTAAAATATACCTCAAGGCTCACATTTGGTGTTTCCTTTGAATTCCTTTCTAAGTTTCTTATTGCAGCAATAGCCTCCACAATAATTGACTTGGCATTGCACATATTGGTCATGAAGATTGCAAAAGTATTTCCCTACCCAAGAGCATTTGCTTGATTGGGATAGTTCAGCTCTAGAGACCTGAGATGAATAGTTGGCATTGCTGGTGGGTATTCATGAAGGTTTTTTAGGTGGTTCTGGCCCAATCAAATGAAAAATAATTGTAATTTTGTTTAAAATATTAATAAAAAAACTTTTTTCAAAAAGGTACAAGTAGTAAAAAAATAGAGGTTCACAAGGTGAAATGCAATTTGGCCTCTTAAATTATAATTAAAAGGAAAAAAAAAAAATTAAGAAAATGGAAATGGGGAGGAGAGTGGGAAATAAAAACTTTGGGAGGGAGAAAATGATTCCCCCAAGTCCTTCCCAATCCAAGGAGCTCTTGGACAATAGGGACCATGCCTGAAAAAGGAAGGAAGAGAGATCAGAAATTGTAGCTGGGATGGGATAGGGCTAGGGAAAAGGTGGGAAACAATCAATGGGGCCCACCCTTAACAAGTACAGATTTACATTACTAAAAATGCAAATTTTACCCTGATGAATTATGATCTATTAATAAAAACCTATGAAATCTGAATCATACTCAGGGGTTTCACCCTTCAATTGAAACTGATTGATGCTACAATTGGAGGTATGTGTAATGAGTATTCTTCTTCTACAGGTGTACTGTAATATTTGTCTATAAAACTGCCAATAATATTAATATTAATCAACAGTACTATTTCTTTTCTTATAAAATACAATAATAAATATTCTTATAACCACAATTAAATAATTGGTTGATTAATTATTTATTTTACTTGTTATACACTACTAGTGATTATAACAGTAAGCAGTAATTGTCTACAAGAATAAATTACAAGAAGTATTTAAATAATAAAATTATCTTAATATATAATTATCTTTTGCAATGATAATTATAATTATAATTCTTGAATAAACCTAATACTAGGGAAAAAAATTGAGAATTAATAATAAATCACTTACTAATATTCAGTGAACCTTAGATAGAATATGTTAGAGAGATTTGGAAGATAAATGTGAATTTATGGGACCAAAATTGATTTATAACAAAACTATAGCAATATATAGTTGATTTTCTATGATTTAACGTCCTTCTGATTGATGATGAAAGATTTAAAACACTTAAGAAAAATATTTAACTAATACTTACTTGTTGGTAATAATGGTATGATTGGATGATAAGATGATTTGGAAAAAACAGCAAGAGGAGGCCTCTTTTAAGTCAAATACAGCTCACAGAGGTGTTCAAAGGATAAAATTGAAAAAACAGTGAGTGATAAAACAACAATCCTTTTGGGATTATTGATTTCATCATTTGTTGTTGCGTAAGATTATCATAATTACTTTATTAATTCTTTTAGGTGACTACCAACCCATTTATGGTTAAGAATAAAAGGAGTAACAACTTTGAATCTTCTTTTATTTCAAAATAAACATCAATGTATCTAAGTTATTAATGTGATTGGAAATTTCATAACAGGTTGTATTTTCTGTGAATTTTTGAAGATTCAGTATTTCATGTGTAATCATCAAAAATGGACTGTAAGTAAAAATTTGAATTTTACTAATGAAACTGTGATTATTTTGGATTTCTTTATGGATCATAATTTTCTCCATTGGTCGTGAAATATTCAGAAATATTAATTAAGAAATGTATTTTTAAGGAATTTTTGAATTTTTTACCTCACTTCTATGTAGAATTGCAAATAGCACTATATGGCTGGTTGCTATGGGTAAATCAATGGATACTAGTACAAAAAGGGTTTTAATTACTCTTTTAGGGCTTATCCATGGAGAATAATCAAGAATTGACATGGTTAAAAGAGTCTAAGTAGCTCCTTACCTCCTTGGCACATCAAAATAGCAGCTTATTTGCAATTTTCTTATGATTTAATGAGATTTTAACTTGGTAACCAGGTTCCCAAAAGGTCTTAGTATACTAACTGGGACATGATGAGCCATGAATCCAAGCTGTAGAGCTATCAACACCTCAGAGGCCCCAGAAGCCGGGTACCCTGGCTCTCTTTGATGTCTTTTGTCCCCCTTAGCTATTTTCACGTCAAAAATAGAATTTAAGGCTTAAAGACTGATATGCACTATGGTTGTATCAAAGCTTTATGTAAGAATACAATAATGTTAAGTGCCATAAACAGGAATAACACTATTCTTAGTGTATATGTAACATGGGATTTCTCACATTCATATTATTTTGGCCTGAAATTGAGAAAAACAAAAATTTTCACAATTCTTTGATGTGGTATCGATGAGGTGGTATTGAAGTATTTTCCATAATAAACCTCATAGACTTAATTTAAGCTTATTAACTCTATGGGGTTACCCCAGGTGAAATTTTGTGTAGAATCCAAATCTGGCCTTAAATACATGCATTTACTTACTCACAAAAAAGTTATTCATCTTTTCTGAAATCCAAAATGATGAATTTTGAATATATGCATGACTTATGGGTTATGCATAGTTCAGATTCTAATTCAAAGATAATTGTGGCCTATTTGGGTATGTAGAATATACCTCAAGGCTCACATATAGTAGCTTCTAAAAGTGTATTTTTGAATATAATGAATAATAAGTATACTTAATTAATTCAGGATTATATCAATATATAAATTCTCTCAATCAAGAGGACAAAAGGCCTCATTAAAGCCTTTTTTGAAATTTGAGTCCCAATTATGGTGTATATAATTTAATACATCTAAATCCACAGTATTTGAGTGAATAGAGCTAAAACATTTGATAATGTAAATATTTGATTAAAAATAACCCCAAAGAATAAAATAACATGAATTTAGTTTTGTGAAAATGTGAAAAAAGAGGTTTTCTGTATTTCTTGGCTTATAATAATGATATACATTCAGGATAATTGAGATATTTGATTATTTTATGAGGAATATTAGGAGAAACAAAGTATAATGAACTCAGTTCTAAGTTATGCATCATCTGTTTCAATAGAAGATTGATTTTCATGAATGTATTAGTAGATAATACTTTAAAAATATTTGAAAATGAAAGAACCTAGGCCATTTGCAAGGTTTTTCTATAAAACTCATAATAATAGTAACAAGTATGAAGACTACTCTGACTGTCCTCAGTAGACAATATAATATAATCCAATATTATAACCACATATCAATATAAGTATTAAAAATAATGATACATAAAAAAATTAATTATTAGTAAAGATTTTGATAATAAAAAATCTTAATAATTATATTAAATTATAAGTAACCTCTTATTATTATAGCCACTGACAGTTAAAATAATAGGAAATATAAAAGCTCTTAATGAGACAATTATATGTGAAAAATATAAGCTTGTATCCACCCATGAGTAATATCAATATTATTTATAAAAGAAATATCACACACAATGTGCAGAGATAAATCCTTTAGAGAAATCCTATACAAAAAAAACTAATACTAGATAAAAAATATATAGAAATTCAGACTAAAATTACTTAGAATATTTATTTAATACAATAATTTAAACAATAACATCAATAGTATTGAATTATTTTTATAATTGAAAACACACCAGAAATCAATTTTTTGAAGGAATGAAACAACTTCTTTATGATAAAATAAGATTTGTGAATTTTTAGAGGAAATTTGTGGATTTAAAAAATATTTTAAAAGAAAAATTTAATGTAATAAAATATATTATTGGTGATTACAACAATATGATCTAAGCTCTATTATTTAAACTCTTTATTCATAAATGATAAAGAATATTCATGACTTAAGAATTAATGTAATAATATAAGATTCTATATTGAATAAAATATCACGTGTTTAAAATGTCTAATTGAATGATTGATAAGTTTTGTGAGCCTTAGAGGTATTTTTATATACCCAAAAGACCACAGATGATAAATTAAAATACAAATATAAATAAAATAAATTGACTTATATTATAAAAATAAAAATTGAAATATAAATACAAATTTATATTTGAAGATCAAAACTCAATTATAATTTGAAAATAAAATTACAATAAAATTTAAAATTATGAAAATTCATTTTTACTTGTAAAGAATTATGTAAAAATGAATTTTTAATAAAAATTATGAAATTAAAATATTTTGGTAAAAATTTATATAAAATATATTATAGCTTTTTATCCAATAAATAAACATACAAAAATTATTCCACCATTTGATTCCTCATAAAAAATTAGGTGGGGTCACCTCTGAGTGAAATTTTTGTAACTCAACTCTGAATAAGGTTAAATCAAGTTTTTAGGATTTTCAATACAAAAGTTGAAAATCCTCCAAACTTTAATTTAATTCACACCACATGTGGTGTTAACCATCAATTTTTGTGTTAAACTTGAGGTGTTGTGTTTAGTTTAGAAGTTATGAGGAATTGAAGTATTTTCAATTGAATTCAATTGAAATGTCAAAATGTGCGCGTGTATTACATAAGTGAACTTTTATTTACATATGAGGTATCAATTATTACTGTATTGTACTGTAAAATTCAACTGAATTACATATTTAAATTACAAGTATAATACATGATGAGGAATTAAAGGAAAAAATAAATTGGGGGGAAAAGGAGCTCTAGCTCTAAGGGGGAGCCAGACCCCCAAAATCCTTGGTGACAGGCGTGAGATGTCAAAATTCACGCAAAATTTCATTACTTTTGGCCTGGAATTGAGTCACAGGGTCTGTGACTCAATTGATGATGCGGTTTTGATACCAACCAGGGTGGTTTTAACTGCTGCCAAGAGGGTAAAACTTCCCTTAAGTTAAAAAAATGTTAGTAAAAACAGTTTTGACGGTTTCTACGCCTCTTACACACATTCTGACATGTTTTGAAGGATCTAGACCAGGTATTGCTATAGTAATGGCTGATTTAAGGGTCTAAAATGGCTAAAAATGGCTTAAACCAGCCCTTTTTTGGTCTAAAACAGGGTTCAATGATGCCATAATTGGCTTTTCTGTTGTCAGACTGTTTTTCACGACTGACAATAGTAAATTTTACTTTTGGAGTAAGAGAATTGATGGCTACAAAAGAATGTCTTTTTTGCCCCACTGTTCTCTTTATGTTAGAATCTTTTCCTTTTATAATTAGTTTAAACACTGTTAAACCAATCAATAATAGATTCCAACCACCTTTCTTAAATCATTTTAAACCTTTTAACCACGTGAAAAAATCATTATAATCATTTTTACCCCTGAACCACCCCAAAAGTGAATTAAAGCATTTTTCATCACTGTAAACTTTGTCACTTTGTTTCCCAATTCACTCTGGTCACTTTTGAGCATGTTTTCTCTTTAATATTCTTTTTAAAGACTTTTTTCTCTAATTAATTGCTTGAAGTTCTTTGCTCAATTAATTCCAATTGAAATTGCTCTTTAAGAAATTTCTTTTGTAGTCTTAAAATATCTCTTGTAGACTATTTTTTGGATAAATTTTTATTGTTGGTAAAACAATAAATCTTTATAATATTATTGTTTTTTACTAACAAAGTTATAAACAATAAAATTGGTGTGTTTTCTCGTAAAAATAATATTTCATACTATTTTTAATTGATTTTTACCTTATACAAATTTTGAGGACAGGAAAAGCACTTGATTTTTAATCAAAGTTTCATATCCACACCTTACAAGTTTTCTGAAAAAAAAAAGTGAAGTAAAGGATCTTCATATACCTTCATATCAGCGTTTATCATTCATACTTGATATAGAGGGTGTTCTCTAGTAAAAACTTACAAACCAAACAATAAACTCAGATTCTTAATTTCAGGTAACGTATTTCTCAATTCAATTTGAAGGTAGCAGTGTTATTCTTAATTACAAGGAGCTTTCATCCTCTATTTGATTAATTATTTCCAGCTAAAATATAAAATAAGTTTATTCATATTGAATTTTATCACATGGACAACTTGAAAGTGAAGCTTCAAGTTAAACTCTCTTCAACAGAGGTGATAATTATTTTTTAAAGAAAGCTTGATTCATTTCAAGAATAATTAAAAAATCTGAATTCATGGCCAATTACCTGAGAATCCTGTTCTCTAAAGGATACTTAGGATTAATTAATACACCCATAAAATTTAATTGTAAGATCTGTGAAATTTTCAAGAACCTTTATTAAGAATTGGATTTTCAAAGAATTTTTGAATTTATCACTATTTTTCCACATAAAATAGCAATGCACACCAAAACTTAGCTTTTGATAAGGTTTTGACCATTATAACTTCAAAGTTTAAGCTTAATTATGATTTAAAGTTTTTAAAACCTTGATTACAAGTCTGCATAGGGGGATTTACCCCTTGGTAGCTTGTAATTCCTGTCCAATTTGGGAATAAGCCAGTATAAACTTTAATATTCAATATATCTCTAATATTAAAGTTTAAATAAGGTTTAAGATACTAAAATACAGGTAGAAAGCCTTAATTGGGTCCTTTCAGATCACAAAGGTTGGGTACCCTGGCTCTACTAGGTGTTTTTCCTTTGTCCAACCTTATTTTGTGACTTTCAAAAATTTATTTAAAGCAATACAATTTCTTTAAATCAATTGAAATTTAGCTCAGGCAGGATTTATAGCTATTATTTCAAATACTTAGCCAATTCACTAAAAATACACCACATAAACCTTATGCAACTTTGAAATTAAGCTTCAAATTAACAATTTAAAATTTTAATAAAAATTGTAAAATTGTATATTTGTATTGTGAGATTCTTAAACCTTCCAATAACTTAAGAAATAGCCGTTTTTGGGAATACCACCCTATGGGTCTACCCTATGTTATTTTTGTTTTAGAATCTAAAAATGAAATAATGATTAATATTTTGTTTATTAAAAATAAATTTGTATTTATTTTTTGTTATTTTTGTTTTAAATTTTCTTGATAAGTTTGTTTAAAACTAAATTAATGGTATAAAAAGTTATTTTTGGCCTTATGGGTATGTCATACACAGCTCACAGGCTCACATCATTTTCCAAAAACCCTTGGTGGAAGAAATGAAGATCTACAGCAAAGCAGATATTTAAATCTCTTGAAATGTATCTTTATATGGGAGGGAAGTTTAGGAGTGGGCTTGAATTAATTGTTTAGAAAAAGAAATTATGGTCCATGCACACCAATACATTGAGGCTTGTCCAGTGTTTGGTGATAAATTTAAGATTATTATCCTTGACTAAAATTGTGAGTGTTAGAGGTATTTTCATATACCCAAAAGGCCACAAATAATAAAAAAAAGTTATAAACAGAGAATAATAATTTTGTTTTTAATATACAAACAAAATTGGAATATAAATATTAAATTTAAATAAAAAAAATAAAGTTCATAATCATAATTCACATCAAAATTTGAGGTGTGAAAATATATTTTTACAAGAAAAATGAAAGTAAAAATAAATTTTCATCGAAAATATTCAAATTAAAATATTTTTTGGAAAAATTTTAATAAAAATAATTTCAAATTTATTTCCAATGAAGGAACTTGTGGAAATTCTTTCACCATTGGATTCCTCACAAAATAATCAGGTGGAGTCCTTTCTGGGTGAAAATTCTGTAACCCAACTACTAATAAGCTTGAAGTAATTTTTTAGTATTCTCTGTATAAAAATCTGAGAGTTCTCAAAACATTAATTTAATTCACACCACATGTGGTGCTAACCATCGATCTTTTTGTTAAGATTTAGTGCTGTTGTGTTGTTCAGAAGTTCTAAATAATTGAAGTATTTTTGATTGAAATGTCAAAATGTGCATGTGTATTACATAAGTGAAATTGCATTCATGTAGGTGTAAACAGCAATTAAAGTTGTGTAATGTAGATTTCTTATTGAATTAGATTATTAAATTCTTAGCATAATAAGTAATAAGGAAATAAAGAAAACCAAATTGGAAAGATTAATTGTGGGGGGAAAAGGAATCTTTGCTCCAAGGCTCCCAGACTCCCCCAAATTCCTTTCTGAAAGGAGTGAGATAACAAAAGTCATGCAACCTTTTATTACTTTTGTGCTTGAATTGGGTCACAGGTTGCCCCATGGTGTATTATTGAAAATAAAGGTCTTGATGAATCTAGACTATATTTGTGATCCTTAGAGGTAATTTCATATACCCAAAAGACCACAAATACAAAATTAACATATAAATATAAATAAAATAAATTTATTTATATTATTAAAATAAAAACCAAAATATAAATATAAAGTCATATTCAAAATAAAAAGTTTAATCACAATTTAAAAATAAAATTACATTAAATTTTGGAATTATAAAATTACATTTATACTTGAAAAAATTAAGTAAAAATGAAATTTTAACAAAATTGTAAAAAATAAATAAGTTTGGAAAAAAGCTAAATAAAAATTATTATAACTTTTTATCCAATAAATAAACGTATAAAAATTATTTCACCATTGGATTCCTCATAAAAAATCAGGTGGGGTCACCTCTGAGTGAAATTCTTGTAACTCAACTCTAAATAAGCTTAAATTAAGTTTTTAGCATTTTCAATACAAAAGTTGAAAATCCTCAAAACCTTAATTTAATTCACACCACATGTGGTGTTAACCATCAATTTTTGTGTTAAAATTGAGGTGTTGTCTTTAGCTTAGAAGCTATGAGGAATTGAAGTATTTTCAATCAAATTCAATTGAAATGTCAAAATGTGTGCGTGTATTACATAATGGAACTTTGATTTACATATGAGATATCAATTATTACTGTATTGTACTGTACAATTCAATTGAATTACATATGTAAATTATAAGTATAATACATGATGAGGAATTAAAGGAAAAATATATTGGAAAGATTAAATTTGGGGGGGGGGTGTAAGGTGTGGATATGAAACTTTGATTAAAAATCAAGTACTTTTCCTGTCCTCAAAATTTGTATAAGGTAAAATTCAGTTAAAAATAGTATGAAATATTATTGTTAAGAGAAAATACGCCAATTGTATTGTTTATAACTTTATTAGTATAAAACAATAATATTATAAAAATTTATTGTTTTACCAACAATAAAAATTTATCCAAAAAATACTCTACAAGAGATATTTTAAGGCTACAAAAGAAATTTCTTCAAGAGCAATTTCAATTGGAATTAATTGATCAAAGAACTGCAAGCAATTAATTAAAGAACAAAGTCTTTAAAAAGAATATTAAAGAGAAAACAGGCCCAAAAGTGACCAGAGTGAATTTGGAAACAAAGTGACAAAGTTTACAGTGATGAAAGATGCTTTAATTCACTTTTGGGGTGGTTCAGGGGTAAAAATGATTATAAGAGTTACAAACAATGATTATAATGATTTTTTTTACGTGGTTCAAAGGATTAAAATGATTTAAAAATGGTGGTTGGAATCTTTGATTGAGTGGTTTAACAGTGTTTAAACTAATTAATAAAAAGAAAAGATTCTAACATGAAGAGAAAAGTGGGGCAAAGAAGACACTCTTTTATAGCCATCAATTCTCTTACTCCAAAAGTAAAATTTACTCTTTTCAGTCGTGAAAAACAGTCTGACAACACAAAAGCCAATTATGGCATCATTGAACCCTGGTTTAGACCAAAAAGGGCTGGTTTAAGCCATTTTAGCCATTTTTAGCCATTTTAGACCCTTAAATCAGCCATTACTATAGCAATACCAGGCCTAGAGCCTTCAAAACACGTCAGAATGTGTGTCAGAGGCGTAGAAACCAGTTAGAACTGTTTTTAATATGATTGTTTTATCTTAAGGGTAGTTTTACCCTCTTGGCAACAGCTAAAACTACCCCAGTTGGTATCAAAACCTCATCATCAATTGAGTCCACAGACCCTGTAACTCAATTCCAGGCCAAAAGTGATGAACTTTTGCGTGAATTTTGACATCCCACACCTGTCAGCAAGGAGTTTGGGGTCTAGCTCCCCCTTAGAGCTGGAGTTCCTTTTCCCCCCCAAATTTAATCTTTCCAATTTATTTTTCCTTCAATTCCTCATCATGTATTATACTTATAATTTACATATGTAATTCAATTCAATTGTACAGTACAATACAGTAATAATTGACACCTCATATGTAAATCAAAGTTCACTTATGTAATACACGCGCACATTTTGACATTTCAATTGAATTCAATTGAAAATACTTCAATTCCTCATAACTTCTAAACTAAACACAACACCTCAATTTTAGCACAAATATTGATGGTTAACACCACATGTGGTGTGAATTAAATTAAGGTTTTGAGGATTTTCAAATTTTGTATTGAAAATACTAAAAACTTAATTTAAGCTTATTTAGAGTTGAGTTACAAAAATTTCACTCACAGGTGACCCCACCTGATTTTTTATGAGGAATCCAATGGTGAAATAATTTTTATGTGTTTATTTATTGAATAAAAATTTATAGTAATTTTTATTTAACTTTTTTCCAAATTTATTTATTTTTTCACAATTTTGTTAAAATTTCATTTTTACTTAATTTTTTCAAGTATAAATGTAATTTTATACTTACAAAATTTTAATGTATTTTTATTTTTAAATTGTAATTAATTTCTTATTTTTAATATAATTTTATATTTATATTTTGATTTTTATCTTAATAATATAAATAAATTTATTTTATTTATATTAATATGTTATTTTTGTATTTGTGGTCTTTTGGGTATATGAAATTACCTCTAAGGCTCACATTCCCTCCCCCTAAAAAAGAATATTACTTTGTAATATTGGTATTTCTAGTGTGTCTGAATCTCCTGTGGAGTTTGGTAGCTTCTGGTATATCCTTTTCTTCTAACCATTCATCTTCACAAGTTGGGTCACTGTACCTAACAAGGTATTCCCTTACTTTCTTGGTTCTTAATTTCCTTTCTTTAAGAACTTTGGTAATTTTCTTAGTACCAGATGTCTCAATAGGAGGTATAACTTGGGGAATCTTATTCCTGAAGGAAAATTTCTCAGCATCACTAGATTTATATGGCTTTATCAGGCTTACTGGAAATGTAGGGTGCTTATTGCTAAGTTCTTCAGATAACTCTACTTCAACAGCATTCTCTCCATGGAGGGCCTTAATCACAAAAGGTCCTGCAAAGGAGTCTTTCAACTTTTTACATCCTTTGATGTTATTGAAGTTAGTTGTGGATACAAGAACTAGGTCCCCCACTTTTAAATCTGGAGCTGCATGTGATTTATCCCATCTGTCTTTAGCATATGCAAAAGGGTCCTCCATGCACCTTACTGCATGCTTTCTAGCTTAGTCTAGCATTCCTTTGAAGCTAGCAGCTGTGGGATGTACTTTAATTGAGTCTTTCCTCAAGGCATCTTGGGGTAACTTGGGGTTCCATCCTTTTTCTAGAATAGCAGGAGTCTGATTGATACTGGCATGGATTGATGTTTTATATGCTAATTCCAGTGCTGGCAACAGAGTACACCAATCATGGGTAAATCAATCACAATCTTTGAATTCAAGGCCATATGCACAAAATCTTCTCACCATGTCCTCTAAGGTTTGGATCATCCTTTCAGCCAGGCCATCCGTTTGTGGGTGGTAGGCTGTAGAGAAAGACAGTTTAGTGCCAAATAATTGGTGAAGATTTGTCCATAGTGCTGAAGTGAATTTGGGATCCCTATCACTAATGATATTTGTAAATATCCCAGTCCATGACACTACTCTATTCCATATCAGAAGATCTGTATCCATGGCTGTATCATCTTTGTGACAAGGTAAAAAGATTGGAGTTTTACTGAATCTGTCCACAATTACTAGGCAGGCATTATAGCTTCTGTCACCTCCTGGTGGTAGGCCAGTTACCCAATCCATATGGACAATTTCCCAAGGTCTGCTTGGTTCTTGGATTTTTATCATATTGCCAAGTCTCTTGCCAGTGGATTTATTTGCCTTTTGGCATCTGTCACAGGTCTTGCAATACTCTGCAACATCTTTCTGCCACATTGGCCACCATATGCAGGTCTTTACTTCCTCTCTTGTTCTGTCTTCAGACAGATGTCCTGAAAAGGGGCTATCATGGCATTCTTTCAGTACAAGATTGATTAATGACCTGTCTACAACTGTCATGACACATGTGTGCTTGGTTCTGTGGTAAATTATACCATCCAGTAGGTGAAATCTTCCTTCATCATAAGAGTTTTTGCATACTTCATCCAAGGCATGTATTAGAGAGTTGTCTTTACAGTCTTTGCCAAGTAATTGGCATAAGATGCTACAATTCTTATCTTGAGTGTAACTACTTCTGACTTCTTCAAAGAAGGTGGTGTTCAAGTCTGTAACACTTATTCCTTCTATTGGAATTTGTGGTGAAGCTTCTTCTGGCACATAAGCAGGATTATCAATATTATTTGGTAATGGCCATCTGCTTAGTCCATCTGCATTCTTATGAATATTCCCATCCTTATGAACAATAGTCATATTGCCTCTGTATTCTTGTATGGCTATTTGGCATCTGAGCATGTGTCTGTTGGGTGTTTTCATGTTCAAAAGTGATTTGACAGCTGTACAATCTGTTATCACTTCAAAAACACATCCCTCTAAAAAGTAGTTCAATTTTTCCAAGGCCCAGACAAGGCATAGACATTCCATTTGACTTTCTCCATATCTGGCTTCAGTTGGTTTGATTTGCCTGGATATGAAACATATGGGTCCTTCTACAGGCTTATCATTTATGATCTGAACTTGGTGAAGTGCAGCACCCAGTCCATCCCCTGATGTATCAATATACAGTTTAAAAGGCAATTTAAAGTCTGGAATCAGTAAGAGTGGAGCAGTGGTCAATGCTTCTCTTAGAGACTCAAAAGCTTTGACTCTGTCAACAGTCATCTCAAACACTGTGTCTTTGTCACACAGCTTATAAAGTGGTCTTGCTATGGATGCAAAATCTTTAATGTGTTGCCTGTAATATCCTGCAAAACCTAAGAATGACTGAATTTCCTTCTTATTCTGAGGCACGGGTTTTAACAATACTGCTGCAACTTTGTTTTTGTCAATTCCAAGGGACAATCCAGATACAACATGTCCTAGTGCTTTAAGTTCTTTAAATCCAAAATGACATTTCTTCAAGGAGATTTTCATGTTTACTGATTGGATTTCTGTCAAAACTCTTGATAATCTGTACATGTGCTCCTCCCAAGTCTTTGAACAGATAATAATGTAATCAATGTAAATGATTAACCATCCCTCTGAGAGTTCTTCAGGGAAGATTTCATTCATCATTCTTTGGAAGTGTGAAGGTGCATTTTTGATACCAAAGGGCATCCTTAAGTATTCATACACTCCACAATGAACAATAATTCTCAAGTATTTTCTTGCTCTTGGTGTTATCACATTTTGATGGAATCCTTTAAGGGAATCCATAGTGGTTATATACACTGATTGAGATATTTGAGTAAGGGCAATTTGGATTTTTGGTATTGGGTATCTGTCTGGAACAGTGTAAGTGTTCAGAGCTCTAAAGTCCCCAACCATTCTGGATTTTCCATTATGCCACGCCACTATGACTGGTGTAGTTATTTCTACTTCTTCATTGTGGCCTACTTTTCCTATTACACCAAGGTCAAGAGGTTCTTTGATATGAATTTCTAGAGCTTCTCTTGATTTTGGACTTGCTGGATTAGCAAGTCTTCTTAAGAGTGGTGCATAAGGTCTCTCAATGTTAAGAATGATGTCAACTTCATGACCAATAATTGCTCCCAGAGGTTCTTTGTCTGTAGCAAATGCTCCTCTGTGGTCATACAAAAGGGAATAAAGTTCATTTTCTTGTTTATCAGTCAGATGAAGGCTTATCTCAGTCTCATTTAACTGTTCAGACTTGAATTTCTCTAACTCTAAGTTGACTGGTGATACTTTGTTTACTGTAATTTGTCTTTTAAATGGTAAAAAGGCAAATTTTTGGCGCTTATTGTCCCCAATTGTAAAGTACCTGTCTTTGTTATTATGTAAATCTATCCCATACATGATTAAATAGTCATTTCCCAATATAAAATGGGTACTAGAGCAATTTTCCATAACAACAAATTCAACTGTGATCCTTAAATTCCCATTTATGTGTGGGAATATGACATTGGTCTCAAATATTCCTAATGCTTTCATTGGGTTACTTGCACTGTTGAATTTTATACCATCAATTGGTAACAATTGGTCTTCAAAATTTGGTACACAAGGTTTAAGAAAAGATTTTCCAACACAACAGCAGAAGGCTCCTGGGTCAAGCAAAAGTTTGGTGGGTTTGTTGTCAATCACCACTTCTGTTATACAGGAGTTACCAGCTGTATAACCTTTCACTCTATTTGGTTTTGTCTTCATAAGCTGTGCATCTTGAGCTTTTGATAAATCAACTTGACCATTGCTCAATTGTGGCAAGTGGGAATAAGATTCCATGATGTCAAAAGTGGCATTGATATTTTCTATATCTTTTGAAGATTCAGAAAATATGGATAACTTATCATCTGAATTGTCTTCAGTTATGTCTTCTTTTTCAACATCTGGTTCCTTTTCAATGTCAATTTCATTGATTTTCCCCTCTTTTGGACATGTATTGGCTAAATGGGTGGTGCTTTGGCAAATATGGCACTTTCTGACTGTATCTGCAGATTTATACTTAATATTAATAGAATTTTCTTTGGGGTTTTTTTCCACAGAATCTTTCCAAGGTGTATTAAACCTTGTTTTGAGATTCACCCTACTAGAACCAATTTTGGTTCTAGTGGTTACTTCTTCTAGTATATTGATAATATCTTCTGCTGAAGATTGTTCAGTAGTCCTGCTTTTGACAGCATTCTCTAAGTCACCTCCACATTGTCTCAGAATTTCTCTATGGATCATAAATTCTGACATGTCAGGATATAATGCTGTTAATCTGTCCTTTTGTTGGCAAAACCATGGTAAAGCTTTGTCTTTATCAGCATTAAATTTGGCAGATTCAAAGGCTGTTTCAACTTTAAACCTCCAAGAATCATTTGCCCATTTGTTGATGATTTGGGTTTTCCACCAAGTCCAACTCTGGTGTCCATGTGCTTGTCTTATTTTGATGTACCATCTGTGAGCTGATCTTGTAAGCAAGGTGTTAAACCTGGCTGTTACCAATCTGTCTGGTAATTAAAAATCCTCTTTGATCATTTCAATAACTCTAATGAATTCCATATGGTCATACTCTCCTTCACCACTGAAGTGAGGCCATTCTTTAAGTTTTGGAACTTCTTTCAAGAGTGCTTGGCCCATTGATGGTTCCAAGTTATGAAAAGAAGTAGATAATTCATTTTTTAATTGTGAATTATCAGGATCCAATACTTGTGGATTTGAAATTCTTGTGCCCTCATTTTTATTTAGGGGTGTAGACATTCTTGGTAAGGTATTCAGTATTTGTTCAATGTCATTCATTTTACTGTTGCTACACCTTTGGGAATTTCTGTATTCATGTTGGAAGCTTTGTATTAAATTTATTACTTCAATTTTATACATGTCTTCCTTATGTGTCAGTTCTTGCCATAACTCTGTCTGTCTTGTATTATCAGAAGTGACTTGATTCAATTTCCTTGATAATTTTGATACTTCTTCTTGTGAAGCATCAAAACACTTTTTCAAGGCAATGGTATATGTCTTTACTTCAGTAAATGAATTTGAAATGTCATCAAGGACTTTCTTGTTATCTGTCTTGATAATATTTATGGCTTGTTTAATTCTTGTTTCAATTATGTCATCAATATTGAATTTAGAATATTTATCTGTTAATTCTTTAATAATGGCAGATTGTTCATTTATTTTATTGTTAGAAGAATTGTCATTATTGGATTTTTTAATTGTTCTTAAAACTTTTTCAAAACACATAAGTGTTTCATTAATTTGGCACAGACTCAGGTTGTTTGTTTTAATGTTGTTACAAATGGTTTCATTTTTATCAGAAAGATGTTTTTTCACGTCATTTATAGCATTATACAACTCTGGGATGGAATCAAATATGTCAGAAATCATTTCTAAAATCTTAATCTGACTTCCTCCTTCTTTTGTAATTACATCATGGTTCTGGCCATCTGAAATACATTTTCCATGGCATCCTGCTGAATCTTTGGGATTCTGTAGCCCTGGCTGTAAGGTTTTGGGGCTGGTGCCTTCCCTTTGCCCTTGTTTGGAGTTTGTGGCTGCTTTTTCACGTTGGAATTGCTGCTGCTGGCCACTGGGGATGTTTTTGGCACTGGTTTGGGTGGTGGAGGGTTGTTTTTCCTCCATTCTAGTGTCAAAAGCATCATGTTTTTCTTCTCCATCAATGGATGCCATCCATTGAGCAATTTGCAAGTGTTGGGATGGCCCAAGAATTTCTTACTGTCAGGTAAGAATTCATGCAATTCTTCCACAGGTCTGCAAGGATTTGGTACTCCTTGAATTGAAGTGCATTGTTGTATGCACTGTGGCTGACGTTGTATATGTCCACAGAGGCTTGTTGTGGCAGTGTCAGCTCTTTTTGAAGGTAAAATGGTATTATCAGCTTCAGAATGACCCATTTTAGTTGTTTGGAAGTCATCAACTGACCCTTTTCCTTCTGTACCTGATTGGCCTCTGCCATAATCACGTCTATTACCTTTTTGGGAGCTGCTTGAGGGGTTGTAGCTGGCTCCTGACCTGGTTGATGGCATAATTATGGTTAAAAAGGCTTAAAATAGTATTTTTACGTCAAAAACTTACTATTGGCCAAATTTTTAGCTTTCTGAAGCATATTACTTATGTCCAAGTTAATCAATTCAGAAGATATTGGTTCAGGTTGGTTATTTTGAGTCACAATAACAGTACTATTATGATCAGAATTAACAGTACTGGCAGGGATAATGCTGGTTACTGTTGAGGCTGTTTCAATGTTTTCTTGTCTTACCACGTTGTCAGACACTAAAGTAATGAAAAAGGCAATTAATTAAGTAAAAAAATGTTATTTCAAAAAAAGAAATAAAATATAAGCCTCACTTATAATATGAAAAAAATTATTTTTTTATGGATTTTTTGGATTATAAGTATTTTTTATATGTTTTTAAATTTTTCAATATAAGAAAAAAAGGATTTAAAAAGAGTAAAAAAATATGTCACAGGTAAAATATCACGGCTGGGCCCCCAAATGTAAGGTGTGGATATGAAACTTTGATTGAAAAGCAAGTACTTTTCCTGTCCTCAAAATTTGTATAAGGTAAAATTCAGTTAAAAATAGTATGAAATATTATTTTTAAGAGAAAACACGCCAATCTTATTGTTTATAACTTTCTTAGTATAAAACAATGATATTATAAAAATTTATTGTTTTACCAACAATAAACATTTATCCAAAAAATACTCTACAAGAGATATTTTAAGGCTACAAAAGAAATTTCTTCAAGAGCAATTTCAATTGGAATTAATTGAGCAAAGAACTGCAAGCAATTAATTAAAGAAAAAAGTCTTTAAAAAGAATATTAAAGAGAAAACAGGCCCAAAAGTGACCAGAGTGAATTTGGAAACAAAGTGACAAAGTTTACAGTGATGAAAGATGCTTTAATTCACTTTTGGGGTGGTTCAGGGGTAAAAATGATTATAAGAGTTACAAACAATGATTATAATGATTTTTTTTACATGGTTAAAAGGATTAAAGTGATTTAAAAATGGTGGTTGGAATCTTTGATTGAGTGGTTTAACAGTGTTTAAACTAATTAATAAAAGGAAAATATTCTAACATGAAGAGAAAAGTGGGGCAAAGAAGACACTCTTTTATAGCCATCAATTCTCTTACTCCAAAAGTAAAATTTACTCTTTTCGGTCGTGAAAAACAGTCTGACAACAGAAAAGCCAATTATGGCATCATTGAACCCTGGTTTAGACCAAAAAGGGCTGGTTTAAGCCATTTTAGCCATTTTTAGCCATTTTAGACCCTTAAATCAGCCATTACTATAGCAATACCAGGCCTAGAGCCTTCAAAACACGTCAGAATGTGTGTCAGAGGCGTAGAAACCAGTTAAAACTGTTTTTAATATGATTGTTTTATCTTAAGGGTAGTTTTACCCTCTTGGCAACAGCTAAAACTACCCCAGTTGGTATCAAAACCTCATCATCAATTGAGTCCACAGACCCTGTAACTCAATTCCAGGCCAAAAAAGGTGATGAACTTTTGCGTGAATTTTGACATCCCACACCTTTCAGAAAGGAGTTTGGGGTCTAGCTCCCCCTTAGAGCTGGAGTTCCTTTTCCCCCCCAAATTTAATCTTTCCAATTTATTTTTCCTTTAATTCCTCATCATGTATTATACTTATAATTTACATATGTAATTCAATTCAATTGTACAGTACAATACAGTAATAATTGACACCTCATATGTAAATCAAAGTTCACTTATGTAATACACGCGCACATTTTGACATTTCAATTGAATTCAATTGAAAATACTTCAATTCCTCATAGCTTCTAAACTAAACACAACACCTCAATTTTAGCAAAAAAATTGATGGTTAACACCACATGTGGTGTGAATTAAATTAAGGTTTTGAGAATTTTAAACTTTTGTATTGAAAATACTAAAAACTTAATTTAAGCTTATTTAGAGTTGAGTTACAAAAATTGCACTCAGAGGTGACCCCACCTGATTTTTTATGAGGAATCCAATGGTGAAATAATTTTTATGTGTTTATTTATTGAATAAAAAGTTATAATAATTTTTATTTAACTTTTTTCCAAATTTATTTATTTTTTCACAATTTTGTTAAAATTTCATTTTTACTTAATTTTTTCAAGTATAAATGTAATTTTATACTTACAAAATTTTAATGTATTTTTATTTTTAAATTGTAATTAATTTTTTATTTTTAATATAATTTTATATTTATATTTTGATTTTTATCTTAATAATATAAATAAATTTATTTTATTTATATTAATATGTTATTTTTGTATTTGTGGTCTTTTGGGTATATGAAATTACCTCTAAGGCTCACAGGGGGAGCTAGACCCCCAAACTCCTTGCTGACAGGCGTGCTGTGTCAAAATTCACGCAAAAGTTCATCACTTTTGGCCTGGAATTGAGTTGCAGGGTCTGTGACTCAATTGATGATGAGGTTTTGATACCAATCAGGGTGGTTTTAACTGCTGCCAAGAGGGTAAAACTACCCTTAAGTTAAAGCAATGTTTGTAAAAACAGTTTTAACTGGTTTCTACGCCTCTTATACACCTTCTGACGTGTTTTGTAGGCTCTAGACCAGCTATTGCTATAGTAATGGCTGATTTAAGGGTCTAAAATGGCTAAAAATAGCTTAAACCAGGGTTAAATAATGCCATAATTGGCTTTTCTGTTTTCAGACTGTTTTCACGAATGAAAAGAGTAAATTTTACTTTTGGCGTAAGAGAATTGATGGCTATAAAATAATGTCTTCTTTGCCCCACTTTTCTCTTCATGTTAGAATCTTTTCCTTTTATAATTAGTTTAAACATTGTTAAACCAATCAATAAAAGATTCCAACCACCTTTCTTAAATCATTCTAAACCTTTTAACCACGTGAAAAAGTCATTATAATCATTGTTTGTAACTTCTATAATCATTTTTACCCCTGAACCCCCCCAAAAGTGAATTAAAGCATCTTTCATCACTGTAAACTTTGTCACTTTGTTTCCAAATTCACTCTGGTCACTTTTGGGCATGTTTTCTCTTTAATATTCCTTTTGAAGACTCTGTTCTTTAATTAATTTCTTGCAGCTCATTGCTCAATCAATTCCAATTGAAATTTCTCTTGAAGAAATTTCTTTTGTAGCCTTAAAATATCTCTTGTGGAGTATTTTTTGGATAAATTTTTATTGTTGGTAAAACAATAAATCTTTATAATATTATTGTTTTACACTAATAAAGTTATAAACAATAAAATTGGCGTGTTTTCTCTTAAAAATAATATTTCCTACTATTTTTAATTGATTTTTACCTTATACAAATTTTGAGGACAGGAAAAGTACTTGATTTTTAATCAAAGTTTTATGTCCACACCTTACACTTCATCTGACTGATGAATAAGAAAATGAACTTTCTTCCCTTTTGTATGACCACAGAGGAGCATTTGCTTCAGACAAAGAACCTCTAGGAGCAATTATTGGTCATGAAGTTGACATCATTCTTAACATTGAGAGACCTTATCCACCACTCTTAAGAAGACCTGCATATCCAGCAAGTCCAAAATCAAGAGAAGCTCTAGAAATTCATATCAAAGAACTTCTGGACCTTGGTGTAATAGGAAAAGTAGGCCACAATGAAGAAGTAGAAATAACTACACCAGTCATAGTGGCATGGCATAATGGAAAATCCAGAATGGTTGGGGACTTTAGAGGTCTGAACACTTACACTGTTCCAGACAGATACCCAATACCAAAAATCCAAATTGCCCTTACTCAAATATCTCAAGCAGTGTATATAACCACTATGGATTCCCTTAAAGGATTCCATCAAAATGTGGTGTCATCAAGAGCAATAAAATACTTGAGAAATATTGTTCATTGTGAAGTGTATGAATACTTGAGGATGCCCTTTGGTATCAAAAATGCACCTTCACACTTCCAAAGAATGATGAATGAAATCTTCCCTGAAGAACTCTCAGAGGGATGGTTAATCATTTGCATTGATGACATTATTGTCTGTTCCAAGACTTGGGAGGAGCACATATACAGATTGTCCATAGTCTTGACAAAAATTCAATCAGTAAACATGAAGATCTCCTTGAAGAAATGTCATTTTGGATTTAAAGAACTTAAAGGCACTTGAACATGTTGTATCTGGTTGGTCCCTTGGAATTGAGAAAAACAAAGTTGCAGCAGTATTGCTAAAACCCATGCCTCAGAACATGAAGGAACTTCAGTCATTCTTAGGTTTTGCAGGATATTACAGGCAACACATTAAAGATTTTGCATCCATAGCAAGACCACTTTATAAATTGTGTGACAAAGACACAGTATTTGAAATGACTGTTGACAGAGTCAAAGCTTTTGAGTCTCTAAGAGAAGCATTGACCACTGCTCCACTCTTACTGATGCCAGACTTTAAATTACCTTTCAAACTGTATATTGATGCATCAGGGGATGGACTGGGTGCTGCACTTCACCAAGTTCATATCATAAATGATAAACCTGTAGAAGGAACCATATGTTTCATATCCAGGCAAATCAAACCAACTGAAGCCAGATATGGAGCAAGTCAAATGGAATGTCTATACCTTGTATGGGCCTTGGAGAAATTAAAACTACTTCTTGGAGGGATGTATTTTTGAGGTGATAACAGATTGTACAGCTGTCAAATCACTTTTAAACATGAAAACACCCAACAGACATATGCTCAGATGGCAAATAGCCATACAAGAATACAGAGGCAATATGACTATTGTTCATAAGGATGAGAATATTCATAAGAATGCAGATGGACTAAGCAGATGGCCATTACCAAATAATATCGATAATCCTGCTTATGTGCCAGAAGAAGCTTCACCAGAAATTCCAATAGAAGGAATAAGTGTTACATCCTTGAACACCACGTTCCTTGAAGAAGTCAGAAGTAGTTACACTCAAGATAAGAATTGTAGCATCTTATGCCAATTACTTGGCAAAGACTGTAAAGACAACTCTCTAATACATTCCTTGGATGAAGTATGGAAAAAATCTTGTGATGAAGGAAGATCTCACCTACTGGATGGTATAATTTACCACAGAACCAAGCACACTGTGGGAACTCCTCTTGTGTGGGATTAAAATGAGGCAGTACCTGGAGGGGGAAATCACAGGTAACTAGTTTTGAATTGCTAATAACTCCTGTAACCAAGGGTGGCAAGGGCGTATTGCCTGCCCCTCCTAAAATACTGAACAAAATCTTCCTTGGAGCTCACAAACCAAAATAAAATTAGTAAGTGGCTTTACAACTGCAGAAGACAAAATTCAGCAGTCTCAGATCAGACCTATTCAATAAATAATATGAAAAATAATTTCAGTAATTTTGGTTAATTGAGATTTTAATGAAATACTTGTCTGTTTAATTTTAATATTTTTTTTTGGTTAAATTGAGGTGAGTGGTTTCTTCTTGGTGATAAATCCTTGGTAGGATGGGTTATTTAAGGTTTTCTAAAAAATTTGATGAGTTTGATAAAGGTAATTTTGTTAAAGTATAGCTATAATAGAGTAAAGTAATTTTTCAAAGGTTTGTTATTTTTTAGGAGTGGTTAATAATAAAATTGTATTTGTTAAATTTAAGAGGTAAGATTCTTTGATATTGGATTTTTAAAGGGGTAAGTTACTTTTAAGTCTTGATAAATGGTGTTAATTTTACTAGGTGAAATATTTTAATAGAGTAGTAACCCTAATCTTGGGTACTAGATAATTTTTATTTTTATTTTAATAATAATAAGATTCCACTGAGCTTAGCTACTGGGTAATCTTCAACACTATACTTCCACTGAGCTTAGCTACTGGGTAATCTTCAACACTATACTTCCACTGAGCTTAGCTACTGGGCAAGTAAATTTACTATAATTTTCTGGACTACCTCCCAGATGAGGGATGACTTATCCCTGTGCTTGTAATGTGCAGAGGATATATTGTGCATGGGGGGGGATTTTGAAATTTGGGGGGAGAGAGCCCCTCTATTTATACCTTTTGGGAGCCTAGAGGGCCCTCCATGGGAGCTGTCTTTTTCCACCTTAATTCCTCTTGATTTCATCATGTGACTCCATTTTTGGTGAGGACCTTTCTTGCATGCGTCAGGTGATTTAAGGTTTGGTGATAATTTTCTTTCTGCACAGCCTCCATTTATCACATGATTGTCTTTTGGTGAACTAATTATGATGTGATATTCTTAAATTTTCCTTGCATACATGAGGTGATTCAATTTTGGCTGAGGAGTTTTCTTGTGCACAGACTTTCTTCTGTCACATGATATTCTGTTGGTGGATGCAGTATCACATGATTACCTTGTAATTCCTTTGCATATGTCCTATTTTAGGTTGGGTAGAAATGGCTGTGTAATTCATGCAGGTGTCATGGTTGTTTTTCTTCTTTTTGAACTTTAAAATGAGGTCAGGTGATAATTTCTTGCACTGATGAATTTACTGTGATGTATGAGATGATGTGATTTTTGAGTTTGACACATGCTGTGCATAGTGATATGGTTGAGATTTAATTAGAATTGTGTACTGCATGCAGCCTGTTGTAACTAGCTTTGGTTTGCATGAGGTTATGAGTGGTGTAAATAATTATGATTCTGTTTTAAGGTTTTAAGTGGGGTTACTGAGGTTATAAGATAAGGTACTCCTGTGGCTGTGTTATAAATGACTTGCAGGAATTCCATGGAGTTGAGCTTTGCATCATGTGATTTTGAATGCAAGTTGGCTGTGTAGCTAATGCATGTGTCATTTTCTTCCTGCATGAGTCCTGTGGCTGTAAGGGGGTGTAAAGCTGGGTGGGGTGTGTAATTTAAAGGGTGGTACCTTATTTCTTGTAACTAGTTTACTATATGTAACTTGATTTTTACATATGAATAATGAAATTGAATAATTTATTTAAACACATACACTGCCCTTTGGTGCCTGTGCCATGGTTTTATGAGTTAAATCCAGTTTCTTGCTGTAAAATTGACCTTTTGGTGTAAAATTTGAGTGTAAGTCTGCCTGTAGGCTGGATTTACTGCTGTTATGGGGTACTATGAGCTTGAGCCTGGTGAAAAAAATGGTATGGAATACCACATCCCCCTCTCCATTTAATGCTGTCCCCAGCATTCCAGGTGAGAGCTCTCTATTCTTCATCTGATTCTGTGGTTTCCTCCAATACCTCTTCCTCATTTATTTATTCATCTTCTTCACTTTGTTGTTCTTCTGTGTCTTCTTTTGTTTTTATCAACTTCCCTCTTGGGTAGAACCTCTTGACTTGAGATGCTGCAAATCTTCTTGCTAATTCTGTTCCATCAAGTTCCTCAAGTTCATATGGTCCATTGTTTATTTGTTTGATTACTCTATAGGGTCCATTCCATTTGTTTTTGAAAAGTAGTCCCCAATTAGTTTCTATTGCTTTGTTGTAAACCAGGACCAAATCTCCTGGATTGAGTGGTGATCTTAGTTGATGTGCCATTCTTCTATCCCAATATTTCATTGAGTCCTCTCTTAATTTTTTGAGTTTTTCTGCTGCTTTCCTTCTCATTTCTTCTTTTCCTTCTAATTGTTTAGCTCTGGCTTCCAATAATTCCTCAGTTGTGGATATTTTGTGCCATTCTACTGCTAAAAAGGTTTTTGTTTCAATATCAATTGGTAATACTGGTAGTTGTCCAAATTGGAGTTCAAATGGTGAGAAACCAGTTGTCCTTTTAGTGGAGATTCTGTCAGCCAATGTAACCAAAGGTAGATATTTTTTCCATTTCCCTCCATTTTCTCCACACATCTTGACTAATGCATCCTTAAGTTGTTTATGGCCCCTTTCAACCATTCCTTGAGACTCTGGGTAATAGGGTGTGGTGATTCTGATCCTTCATCCTGCTTTCTTTACTGCATCTTGTAATTCTTTTCCAAACTCTGGCCCCCCATCAACAGTTACTTCTTTTGGTGAGCCATACCTGCATATCCATTCTGAGGTGAACCATTCTGAAACTGCTTTTGCTGTTAATTTGACTAGTCCAACTGTTTCTGGCCATCCTGAAAAATCATCTCTGGCCACAACCATATATTTCCATCTTCCAGATTTGATATGGACTGCATCCATGCTTACCCTTTCAAAGATTGTTGATGTTGCTGTAGATTTTCCTTGTTCTCTTTGTAAGTTTTGACTTCTCTTTTGGCAGGCTAGGCAAGATTGAACCCATTTCTTTACTGATTTCTTCATTCCTTCCCACCAAAATCTTGCTTTAATTCTTCTGTAAGTTTCATTTTCCCCTCTAGGGCCCATCTCTTCATGAAGTGACTTTAAGATGTAGCTTTGAACTTCTTGACTTGATATCACCAATTGAGGGTTTGGGTTATTTCTTCTTTTGAGTTGGCCATCTTCCAAAAAAAAGCTGGATGACCTTCTTTTTATCCTTCTAAATTCTTCTTCTTTGCTTGATTGTGGTTTTTTCATTGTACTTAAGTATTCTTGCATTCTCTTCCAAAATCCTTCTTGTTTGGTTGGTACTTGTACTCCTGAAAAATGGAGTGAATTTACATTCTTGGCCCCAAATCCAGGGTGTGGCTTGATCCAATCTTCTTCTTCATCAAATTCTGGTGCATCTTCTTCTTCTTCTTCTGAGTTTTTTGGTCTTCTGGATAGCCCATCTGGCATAGTGAAAGTTTTCCCTGGTTTGTGTACCAAATCAAAGGAAAATAGCTGAATGAAAGCCACCCATCTTGTCATGGGGGCATTGGGTAAGCAAGGGGTGTTGATCATTTCAATTAAAGCCTTGGCATCAACCTGTAATTCAAAATGTTGTCCCCAAAGTATTGTTTGAAGTTTCTTGAGAATTCTTGCAACTCCACAGAGTTCCAATTTGGGTTGTGAGTATTTTGATTCTAATTTTGAAAAAGTTATTGATTCATATAATACTGGTCTGTCTTTTCCTTCTTTATCTTCTTGAGTGAGTACTGCTCCTGCAGCAATGTAGCTTGAATCTACTGCTAGCTTAATTTTTCCTGCTCCTTTGTCATAATCCAATTTTTTGAGAGTTATTTCTTCTCCAACTATTCTTCTGAGCTTATGGAAAGCTTCTTCACATTTTTGATCCCAATCCCAGTCAACATCTTCTCTGGTGAGCCTTCTGAGTGGTGATGCAACTTGTGAGAAGTTTTCAATAAACATTCTTACATAGGCACAAAGACCAAGAAATCCTCTTATTTCCTTTTTGTTGAGAGGTGTTGGCCAATTTTGAATCTTGTTGATCTTTTGTTTTGAGATTTTTCTTCCTTTGAATGATACAACATGCCCTACTATGTCCAAAGCTGGAACACAGCATGCAAACTTGGATCCTGAGATAGTAAGTCCTGCTTCTTCAATCCTGAATAAAACTCTTTCTAAGGTTATGGCATATTCCCATATAAGTCTTCTGATTGAGGGGTTTTCTGGTAGTGTTTCTTGATTGTAAAGTTATCTTGGTCCTTTTATTCCTCCATCATCAATAAAAATTCCTACACTTTCTGGTATTTCTTCTTGGAGTATCCAGGTCATTTGGGCTTGGTATACTGCTACTGAGTTGGTGGCTCCTTGGGGTAGTCTTGTGAGTTGCATCCTTCCAAGGGGTGTTTCAAAAGTTGTGAGGGGTCTTGTAGTGACATCTAATTCTCTTTCATCATATCCTCCCATGATATCTCCTAGTCCATAGCATGCTCTTCCTGCAAAGGCATCTACAAATTCTTCAATATGAGGTGGTAAGCCATCATGCTTGATGGTGACTTTATTGAGTTCTTGAAGGTCATGGACAATTCTGAGTTTCCCATTTGATTTGGCCACACAAAATATTGGGCTTGTGTAGCTTGAGGTGGATTGCTCATAGAGTCCAGTCCTGATTCTTTCTCTGATCAATTCAGTAAACTGAGGTAAAATTGATTTGGGAATGGGAATTGGTTTCTTCTGCCAAGGTTCATGAGGTATTACTGGTATTTTGTAAGGTTTTCCATATGAGTGCTTGAATAATCCTCTTTCTTCTTCACAAAAGGCTATTGCTTTTTCCCTTAAAGTAATAAAATTTTTAAGTAGATTGATTTCGTCATTTGATAACCATCCTGGTGGGCCAAAGTTAACTGCTTGCAGTCTTTCATGGGTGACCTTGAAGGTTTCTTGAAATATAGGTGGGTTGGGTGATAAAGGTGTTTCATAAGGATCTCTTGACAAAGGTGGTCTTTCCAAAGGTGGGTTAAGGTCTTGAGGCATTGGCTCATTGACTGGTCTCACCTTCTTCAGGACTGATTTGTATTTGGCTGCTAAAACTTGGTGATCCATCTTCAGTTAGTTATTTTGTTTTTTTTCTTCTTGCTTTTAATTATTTCTAAGAATTTTCTAGTGTCCTGAAATATTGAGGTCTTCACAATTCTTCTTTCTTCTTTCTTCCATAAAAAATGTAGTTTAAGGTCATACAGGACCTACAGCTAGGTGTGTAACCCCTGTATATTAGGTATACAAGTCCTGCAGTTTAAGTCATGCAAGGACCTCCTGGCCTAATCCAAGGGCTTATCTTGATTCTTGAGCTCCTTTGGGCTTGAATTTGTATTCCACTTGACTCTTGTTTTATTCTTCAATATTCATGATTCCCAATTGATGTAAGATTCTTCTGGTTGTTTTATTTCTTGATAAGGAATTTTCTTGTCTTAATTGATTGCTTGGGACTCCACTTTGTTCATTCTGGCCAATTTGATAATAATAAAAACCTGTAAAACCCCTTGTTCCTGTTACACAAAGGAAGCAGTTTATTGTCATGCTGAGGACAAAAATGGTCCTTCAGCACTTCTCCTGACTAGGACAATCCCCTCCAGCTTCTTGGCTGTTTTTATAATTTTCCCTGCCCAAGTCTACAGGGGAAGCAGTTTACTGTCATGCTGAGGACCTCTTGAGTCTTCAAGCTTCTTTAAAATCCCAAGGGCAATTTGAGTTGAGTGTTTTACATCATCTTGTTGGTCCATCATGTTGAGTGAGTCCTGAGTTCATAATTAATCCAGTGAGTAATCCTTCATTCCATAAATCCTGACCACTTCTTCTTGAATTCCAAATGAGTTTCAATCCAGAATCAAAGAAGTGTCCAAGGTCTTGTGTTGTCCAAACGTCAATCCATAAGGAACCCCTGCTTTTCTTCATATATAATCTTCTTCATTTTCAGTATTCTGAATAATTGTCCTATGATAAGTTGCTTCCCAATTCTCTTGATATTTCTTAAAAATAATTTATGTCCTTTTGTTCTTTTGTATTCCTGAATTAATCCTGTTATAAGAAATGAAAAATGAAAAACTTGTAATAATAAGGTGATTTAAAATTGATTTTAAGATTAATTTATTGATATATTTATTTAATAATATTTGTTTGGATGAGGGCCCCCCTCTCCATTTAAAAATCTTGAGTTGGTTTTTAAATTTTGAAGAGGATATATCCTCATTCCCCCAAAGCTTCCACTATAAGGGAGAGTGTAAGAGATAAGTTTACCCACCGCTTATTTTATATAGTGATTTTGATGAGGATAAATAATGATACAGTAAATATACATAATTTTATCTTAATGATTATTCAATAAATTTTTTATTTTTTTATTTTCTTATTCTTTTACTGTAAGTATAAAATACCCATTAACTGAGATATCTGAGTAAAAATCAAATTTCAAAAGAAATGATCCTGAATCACAATCAAAATCATGGAACTGTTTGGTTGAAGGTGGTAATTTGTGCCAATCAGTAAAAATTGGTGCTCTTGAGAGTATTTATGATTAATATTACATAGTTGAATGATCATAATTTAGGTCCTTTATTCATATAATGACCCTTATGATGCCACAACTCTTCCTTTTGGAATCATCATTGTGACTCAGACTTTATTTCAAGTCCATCCCCTTTATGGTTCAGATTTTCTGTTACCCATAAATGCATTTGAGTTGTTGAAAAATATAAACAGTGAAGTTAAAAATTTGTACAGTTAAAAAAAACTCTTGTTTGCTCTTTGGGGGGCTTTTTAAATTCCATTTGGAATAAATAGCACATTGAGGTGTTATTAATATGTAAATTCCCCAAATTATGTCATCAATTTATGAGTTTTTAATATAAATAACTCCTTCAGAGTTCAATTAATGCCTTCATGGCACAGATACTTCTTCTTTTCAAACAAGTTCCAATCACTCTCTTGTAATTGAAGAAATATTTCAAATAAATTGATCATTTAAAAAAAAAAATACTTGATGTAGAGTTTTTTTTTTTAATTATTGTTATTATTGAGTTGAGAAAATTAAGCCAGCTTAATGGCTCTTGTTGTAATAGTAGGAAAAGTATAATAGAATATTCTTAAGCTCATGAATGGGATATGACCCTAATTCTTAGTGAAAATAAATAAATGAGTTTGAAAATAATAAAAAAACAAAAATAAAATCCAAAAAATATGTTCAGAACATTCAAGTCAGTAAATCTTTCTAATTCTTGTTTATGATGACATAAAATTAGAAATTAAAAAAAATAAGAAATGAAACCTTAGGTAGTTTATAGTCTTGCCTAGGACTTATCCTGTTTTTATAGTCCTTGATAAATCTTCTTGAATACTTCAAATAGGCAGTTTATGGTCTTTCTAAGGACCATATGTTGTCTTTGCTTTGGTCCTTGTTGATAATTTTAGTGATTTATTTTTGATATTTGAAGGGGCAGTTTATGGTCTTGCCAGGGACCTTATGTTGTGCCCAGGCCCCTGATTGTTGCACTTGGGGTTTCCTGGCATGTAATTTATCTTCAAAGCCAAGTTGTAAGTTGAATTAAACAGTTTGTAGTCTTATTTAGGACTCTTGGTTAATCTCTTTAGTTTGAATCCTTGTTGAGGATTTTTTATGGTGGGCAGTTTATGGTCTTGCCAAGGACCATTGGCTGTTTTGCTGTGATCCTTGTTGACAATTTGATTGGGCAGTTTATGGTCTTGCCAAGGACCATTGGTTTATTGTTTTGCTGATAATTTCTTGATTTCTTGTTGAGAATTTTTGTTTTCATTTATCTTCAAAGCCAAGTTGTAAATTGCATTAAACAGTTTATAGTCTTATTGAGGACTCTTGGTTAATTTTTTTTACTTTGAGTCCTTGTTGAGAATCTTGGTTTTGATTTATCTTCAAAACCAAGTTGTAAGTTGAATTAAACAGTTTATAGTCTTATTGAGGACTCTTGCTTAATTTTTGAAAACTACTTTTAAGGTTATAAAATCAGAGACCTATTTTCATTATGAACACCTGTAGCATTCAAAATAAAATATATCAGCTTCATATAATATTAAGAAAAAAGAAAAAAAATTCCAGCAGTTTAATGTCTTGCTGAGGACATTTTGTTATTTGTTTTTTTTTAAAGGCCTTTGTAAAAAAAACTCATCAGTAAATGTAAATAAAATATTGAATAAAATTAAAGATAAATAAGCATTTTTTATTTATTTTTATTCTTATATATATATATTGTAATCAGTATCATCATTTTGTTTTATATATAAAAAACTAATTAGTCAGAAATAACATTAAAACAGGAAAATAAATTTAACAGTTTAAAGTCTTGTTAAGGACTTCCTTGTATAATGAAGACCTGTAGCACAATTAAATGTGTCAGCCCCATTTTATATCCAAGATAAATTAAGAATGAAAAAAAGAAATAAGCAGTTTAAAGCCTTGCTGAGGGCCTTTTTTGTTGTTTAAACCCTCATTCCAGGGCCTTTTTATTTGTTCAAATTTTTAGCCCTGCAGGATATCAAAAATAAAAAAAATAAAAAATTGATTAGCCACTTAAATCATCAAAATTACAATTCATAAATGAATTAAGCAGTTTTTAGCCATGTTGAGGGCATTTTTGTTTAATTAAATTATTGTAAAGCCCTGTAAAAAAAATAGAAAATCATTTTAAGTAAAATAAACAGCCAGAAGATAAAAAATGAAAGCAGAAACTAGCAGTTTAATGTCTTGCTGAGGACATTTTGTTATTTTTTTTTTTTTTTTTTTTTATAGCCCTTGAGCAATTAAGAGTAGAAAATGTCAGCTCAATATAAATATAAAAAATAAAAGGAAACTATCAGTTTAAAGCCTTGATGAGATCTTCTTTATTTAATCTTTTTTTAAAAAAATTATTCTCTTGAGCTTAATAAAGTCCTGAAATTGGTCCTAATGTTGATTACTGTTTTTCTACACTTGTTTCTTTTGTTTTTCATTGAAATTTACCTGTATGAAATTAAAAAACATAATATTAGCATTTATAGAGGCAATATTATTAAAATGAAATTAAACCAAGCAGTTTTTAAGCCATGCTGAGGGCTTGCATTATTTGTCCAAATTCCTTCAATCATTTCATTGAACTAAAAAAAAACTGAAATTTCAGTGAATTGAATAATCAGTACAGAAAAAAAATAAAATAAAATAAATAATAAAATTGAGCAGTTTAATGCCTTGCTCAGGGCATTTCTGTTCTTTGTAGCCCTGTAGTATAAAAAATTAATAAAAAAATAATTTAATTAAAATAACCAAACCCAGCAGTTTAAAGCCATACTAAGGGCTCTTTTTTTTGTTGTATTTTATCTTTTTGCAATTTGACAGTAATTTAATTCCTTGTTATTTATTTTTATATTTATTTATTTTTTTTGATTTTTATTTTATTTTATTTTATTTTATTTTATTTTATTTTTTTTTTAGAAAATTCATCAAAAGAAAAAAAAAAAAGTAATATCCACTCTTGAGAAGAAAAAATAAAAATAAACAGTTTTAAGTCTTGTTCAGGACTTTTCTTTTTTTAATTTGTTTTCCTGATTTATTTTACCAAATTTTATTTCATTTCATTTTTTGGGTCCTCTATTCACTAAAGAATGTGGTTGTCCAGGTGAGGTTTTGTTGTTGAGAGGCCTAGAACACTCTTGTATCACTTAAGACCCGTTCGTGTGGCTGATTTGGAGCTATAATGCACTCTGACTTCCCCTGTAAGGCTCTAAAACCCATTGGGAAGTTGTATTTGGACTAATACAGGTGATATTACACCTTTACAATGCTTAGAAGGAAGTCGCATAACTGGCTTTTGTAGCTAAATAGCTTGTCTTTGCCTCAACTTGAGTCGTGTCAGTAGTTGTGGTTGATTAGAGTGGACCCTCATGGTCTACTGGGGTGTTTCTCTGATTACTGCGATGTTCAAATCATTTCAAGGAAATGAACGGGGTGTTCAAAAACTGGTCGGGCTGGTTTAATTTAGTTGGTATAGCTCAGGGCTGGTTTCCAGGTGTCTCGGAACCACTGGAAACATAATTTTGTGATGTTTCGACCACCTCTTGAGCTTCCAAAAGGCTACCAGTGTGATCCTAACCGAATTGATGGTTATCGGTGGCTGTAACATTCTTTTCCGGGCTAACTCCACCATAGGAATTAGCCATGTCACTTACTGTTTGGCTCTAATATTTTATTTAACACCTGCTGTCAATCACGACAAGCAGCTTGGTTTTGTATATGGCGTAACTTGTCAATGTTTTGTACTGTACTGGTGCAGTACATGCCCTAGCTTTCTCCTCTTGCATATTCCAATATGTTGGTATTGCTGGCAAATTTTGTTTTGATTCTGTCGTGATATTTAACATGAATGGTGTTTGTAGACAGAGGTAGGGTTTTTTTATGACTGCCTGCAGGTACAGTAGTGTCGTTCTTCTAGCATGTTACTGAGGCTGTACATTTATATCAAAAACTGAGAATGAGTCAATGAGGTGCTGATGCAAGATCTCTTGTATGATCTATTTTGTTTCTTTTATTTTTTTTATTGTGCATGGATTTAGTGAAGTGGCGATGAGTGTCAGACACCCATCTCCCAGCTTATACATGATTCAGGTCTGGTTACCAGGCACATGTGATCCTAACTAGATCGACTTGTATTGGTAGGTGGCAGATTTTTTCCCCAAGCTGTTGTGATAGTACAGCTTTTCATTCAGTTAGCTGAATTGTATTGTTTTCTTTGATGCTCTATCTACGCAAGTGAGCGCTTATTGGTATTCTTAGGCAAGATCATGGTGCTGCTGGATTCAATGGGCTAGTTCGGTGTGTTAGCCTGTCTGACAGATCGGAGGCTTGCTGCTCCAAATGATCTTTATGGTGTGTTGACACCATGTTTAGCAACAGTAATACAACTTGAAACGACCATAGAAAGATATTCTCCTCCAGATGGTGGCGTTTATTTTGACATCCTCTTAAGTATCTTCCCTTTTAAATAAAGCCGCTGTGAACCCTTTCGGCTCAGTTCACACATTATTTCTTGTTATTATTTCATGTTGCATTCACAATTTCTGGCTCATTTGACTGCATTGCTTGTATTTTTTATTCATATTGGGTAGTGGTGTTAAGTTGGAATTTTGAGTTAGAATCTTTATTATGATGGCTGGTTGGCTTTAGAGCGTCTTGAACGTCTTTCCAAGGTTGATCCAAATCCCTTGCTATACACATGGCTGGGTTGTATTGTTTGTTATTCCTAATGCAAAGAGAAGGGTCAATGGTAGTAACGTGATTTTGTTGATGCTTATGCAAGGGTGCTCGCATTCCTGATTTGTGTTTGGTAAGTCTCTCTCTATACTCTGCATGACAATTGTTATCTCCCACCGCAGTGTAAGTAAGTGTTTGGTGAAGCTGATGTTGTCCTCCGAAAACTAAAGGCATGCCATTATAGTGTGTTGTTTATCTACTATTCCTGTAAGATGAAGTGCTGTGATTCAAGGAGCCCAACGTTCTGAGCTCTTTAGCTCCCACCATAAATAATGCGGAGATAAACGTTTCTTCATGAGCCACGGGAGGGCTGTTGGCTATAAATACCCCTGCTTCCGTGGCTAATTCACATTTTCTCTCTTTTTTTTAAAAAAATGCATCAAAAGGTCCCTGCATTCTTATCTTTGTTGGGTTGCTTGATTTCGTTATATTTATTTATCTTTGTTAAATCATAGTTGTTTAGTGGCGTTGGTGATATCTAGTCACCACCTTTCCAGTGTTTAGTCTTCAAGGTCGCCTATTTTCTTTGCTGTCAAAGACGTTTTTATTTTATTTTCCATATGAAAACTGTTATTGAACAAAGTCTGGAGCCCCAATAGAACTCTTCATAGGTATTAACTTTCGAGATAGGTTGATTTTGTAAACTAGGAATAGTATCAGAGGAGAGACAAGAAATAAATATATTTTTATTATATTTATTATGAGATCTGAACGACTATTTTATAGACACCCAAACAGGTGGGTTGTATTGAGAAAACATTTAGAAAATCTATGCATGAAGGCTATATAAAAGAACAAAACCCAGAAAAAATGCAGCAGGGATGAAATTAGGCTGAATCATATAAATCCAAAAGAATATAATAATAAGGCTAAGATTATATTCTGTATCTAGCTCTTTATGTTTTCTGCATAGATATATGTTATCTTTGGAAAATATTCAGATTATGATCTTTTCAGAGAAATTGATATTTCTTTATAAAAATTTATCTGAAAAAAAATATAAATTAATTATTGAAGCCTTTTTTTTAAATATGTTCACTATCACCTCTTGTTTTGTAAAAATGAACTATTCAAAGTTAATGTAAGCTTTCATATAGTTATCATTTATAAGTATAATTTAAGTGGGGACTGATGCTGTCTTTGTCTCTTTTTTTACTGATTGATTTTTGAATAAAATTGGAAATTAGATAAAATAGATAATGAAATAAATATATATATATATATTTATTTAATGTAAGTGTTTCTTTCTATAATAACTATCTACTGATATGAACTGAGTTGAAACTGATTGTTTTTGTTTTTGTTTTTCTTTTTCTTGAGAAAAAAATAAATATAACTATAAGATAAAATATTTGATATCAGGTAAGCTTATATTCTCTTTCTTCCTTCCAAGCTTATATGAATTGAAGCTTATTTTTAAATTTTTAATATTTTATTTTGTGTCTCTTTCTTTTTTAGTATAAAAGAAGAATTGAATTGTAAAAAGGAAGGATGAAAGTGGTAAAAAAAAATGAAAATTTGAAGAAATAAATAATAATAATATCAAAGGAAATAGGATTGATTATTAAGCAAAGGATTGGGGACTTAGCAGGTGAGATTTATTTTGATAAATTCCTTTGAAAAAGGATTCTCTTCACTAATTCTTGTTTGATAAATCTTCCTCCCCTCCTTTGTTCTTTTTTAAGGGTTTCAAAAAAGGATTTTTGACAAAAAGTGTTCCAATCTTTTGTATTCAATTTAATTGCACCACTCTTAAGACTGAGGATTGCTGGTATAAGTGTTTCTTCCCAGTAGAAATCCCAGGTGGAATTATTAATAATATAATTTCTTGAGATCTTGCTTATTTTTCCATTTTTGATTTCAAAATCCTGGAGGTTGAACCAGTCTTGGCATTCCCAGGTTTTCCAAAATAATGATTTCCTGAGGTGTTCATCCATGTTAAATATTTCAGTCCAATATTGGTTTCCAAGGTTGCCTTCAATTCCATCCCAGGTCAGTAATTCCAAGAATTCATATTTTGCAAGGTTGAATCCAGGTAATTCTCTCCATGGATGAGAAATGACAGTTTCTGATGGTGATTTTTCTTCTTTAAAGATGTCCTCAAACTCAATGTATGGAAGTACTATGGTGGAAATATCAGGACAGGGTTCTGGCTTTATTTTCAAGAACCAGTCAGGATTTTCAATCAATTCTTGTGGATTGATGTAATTGGTCGAGACTTCTTTTTCTTCTATCCAGCTGATATCTGTATCCATTGACCAGGGATTTTCTTCAGGTAATGGCCATGACTCCATTTTCAAGGATTTGGTGGGTTTGAAGTGTTAAGGTAAGATGAATTGAAAATAGTATCAAATTTATTTATTGAAAATAGCTTGAGGGTAGGTTGAATAGATTTTGGATGATAAATTTGGGTAAGAACTTGGGTATTCCTCTTTGATAAGGCAGGAGGTCACTTCCTAGTGCTTTTTTTTGATTTTGGGTGAATGAATCTGAGTATTTGGATTTGATAAAAATTAATATTCCTCTTTGATAAGGCAGGAGGTTACTGCCTAGTGATCATTGGGTTTTGGTGAAGAAAATCAGTTATTTTGGTTGATAAGAAATTATTTTCCTCTTTGATAAGGCAGGAGGTCACTGCCTAGTGATTTTATGGTTAGTTATTGTGTTTTTTATTGGTGAGTGGAATTATTGATTTGATTTGATGAGAATTGATATTCCTCTTTGATAAGGCAGGAGGTCCCTGCCTAGTGATGATTGGGTTTTAGTGAAGAAAACTGGTGATTTTGGTTGCTAAGAAATGATTTTTGGCTTTGACAAGGCAGGAGGTCACTGCCTAGTGATTAATTGAATTTAAATCTGACTTTTGTGTTTGATTTTTGATTTTTAGAGCTGTTATGTGTCTTTAAGATGGGCCTTGATGGTTTGAAATTTAATTGGTCCATTAATTCTTGAGTAATTTGATTATTGGTTTTGTCATAAACCTCCAAAATGTTCAGCAATTCCTTTATTTCTTCAATTTCTTGGTTTCTTGATATTGATGAAGTATCCTTAAAGTGCCAAAGGTTCTCTTTATTGAAATGTTCATCTTCTGGTGACCAATGAAGCTCTTCATTGATAACTTGGTCTTCTTTTATTAATTCTTCCCCATAGGATTCAAAAATTGGTGAATTGGCCATGGTGGAGGTGATTTTTTTTGTAAGCTTTTTCTTTTTATATTTTTATTTTTTATTCTTTATTTTTTAAGAAAACATTTGTTGATGAATGTCTTCTTTGTTAAGGCAGGAAGTCACTGCCCTATGAGAGAGAAAAAAATAAAATAAAATAAAAAAAAGAAACTAATGTTACATTTTATGGGTGATACTGATACATTTTAGAGAAAAAATCTTAATTTTTGTTGGTTTTATTCAAAGTTGAGCTCCCCCAAGTGGGAAAGGTGAGTGTCTGTTGAGTAACCTGGCCAAAATCAGGTCTTTGAGGGCTTCCAGAAAGTTATTTCTTTCCTCAATCTCTGGTTCTGCTGGAAATTCTGACCACCATAAGTCTTCATCAATGAATATATATCCATCTCCAACCCATTTCAGTCTTCCAGTTTGATATGTTGATCCATTCAATCCAAGGTACCACTGGGCCCAAATTTGGTTGAAGTAAAGTCCTCTTCTTGGTAGTGTGGCTATTTCAAATATATCATCCCAGAATTGATTTTCAAGGTTACCTTTAATTCCCTCTTCAGTTAATAAATCTAAGAATTGGATATTGTTCAAGTTTGATCCTGGAAGGTGACATAAGTATTTATCTTCACAGAAACTTTCTTGAGCTTCATCTCCATAAATATCTTCAAAAGTGATATATGGCAAGTAAATGTAGTTGTATTCATTTTCTAGGATGGATTCTATTTCTTCATCTTCATTGGGAGGTTGCTGGATAAATTCAGGGTTTTCCAGTTGCCATTTATAAGGTTCTTCTTGGTTGTTCAATGGTCTGTCCAAGAAGTTGATATGGTATGTGTCTTTTAAATTTTTGTCTCTTTCTTCCATAATTATGAGGTCTTTTTCAATGTCATTTATAATTTCTTCATCTGAGAGCTCATGATGCTCACTAAATCTGACTTTCTTCTTTTTGGGTTTAGGTTTGAAAGGGTTTCCATATATTTTCTCATTTCCATCTACTAAAATCTGGAAAGTTTCTTCCTTACTGTTAATTGGCTTGTAAATTATATTGGGTAATTCATCTTCAGAGGTTGAGTCTTCAAGCTGTCTTTTGAGGTTGTTTGGCCATTTGGTATTTTGTAAATCTTGACCAAATTCCTCACTTTTTGGAGATATGGATAACTCTTGGGTCTTCTGGGTTAAATTGATTATGGTATTGTCTCTTTTTGCATTTTGAAACTTCTTTCCTGGGTTATTTCTGACCAATGTTGCCATATTGCATAAATCCATTCCTCTAGGTGGTCCAGTTTGCCATCCAAGTGCTTGAGGTTTGCATATTGGCATGCATAATCTTCTTCCATCAGGTTCTTGATAACTCAATATTTCACCTTGTTTATGGGAAAATTCTAGTCTGATATTGTTGTCTGCCAAGAAAGGTCTTCCAAGTACTGTATGGACAGATCCTTTTGCAATGAAGAAGTGAATTAGAGTTTTTTCACCTGAAGCCAAAATGATTGGAGTAAATTCTGAAAGTGCAACCAATGAAGTGGTATGGCCTCCAATTCCCCTAAGGTTCATGTTAAGATTTCTTGTTGTGAGTGAGGCTTTGATTGCTATTTCTTCTGGTATAATGTTGAGTTTTGCACCAGTGTCCACTAATGCTCTGATAGGATATTCTTCCTTTCCAATGAAGATTTCCATAAATCCCAAAGGACAAGCATAATGAATTTTGGGTTTTGGTATTTCTTTGAATCCAAAGGTTAATAGTCTTTCTTGAAGATCCATTGAGTTGAGTGATTTAATCTTTTCCTTGTCTTTTTCTGATAATTCCTGTAATTTATGGACAAAATTTGGTGACATCCTCAAGATTTCTTCAATGGTGAGGTTGATCTTTTGTTGCATAATTTTCTTGATAATTTAATCAATTTCCAATTTAGTTTCAACTTGTTTCTTTTGAGGCTTGCTGACTTTCTTTCCTTGTTTTGGAATTTCTTCATCTTCATTTTTTTTGGCAATATCTTCAATTTCCTCCTCAGGTTGGTCTGGTTTTGGAATATTTGAATTTTGGAATTTAGTGGGAATTATTACTCTTTCTTCTTCCTTTTCTTCTTCAATGTAAGATCCTGGAATTCCTGCCTTTTTCTTTGGCTCTTGATTTTTGGATTGTCTTTCCAACCTTTGTTTTGTCTGTCTTAGTCCAATATGTGATTCAAAAGGGTCATTGGCTGAGGAAATGGTAGGTGGTTTCCAATTTGACCAATCTTCAACATGTGCAATTGAGGTTGATTTATCCTCTGATTTCTTTTCAGTGGGCTTAATCTCTTCTTCTGGTTTTGGTTTTACAGTAGGTTTTTCCATGAATTTCTTGTTGAGTTCTGCTTGTTCCTTTGCAAAAGCTCTGACTATGTTTTTGGCACTTTCATTTCCTTCCATAGGTACTCTCTGATAATTGGGGAAGAGGTAAGATGTTCCTTGGGTTCTGACAATTCTTTTGTCCAAATCTTCAGCAAGGTGAGTGCATCTAGTTGCTGAATGTCCTTCTTCCTTGCAGTAAGCACATTTCATTGGTGGTCTTGGGGCCATTTGAGCTGGTATGTAAGGTTGATAACTGGATGAAAATGGTGGTAAAGGATTCCTTGGCCTATATGGCTGGTTATTTTGAGAGAATCTTTGCTCTTGATTGTTGTTCCAGTTCCTTCTTGGTGGATTCACTGCTTCTGAAAGGCTTTTAAGTTGATTTAAAACTTCTTTAACTGATTCTTTTCCCTCATTTCTTGGCTGAGGTTCTGGTTGTGGAGGATTTTTGATCTTTTGGGTGAGTTCTTTTACTTGTTTTAAAACTTCATCCCAGCTTTCATCCTCAAATCTTGTTTTCTTCTCTGGAGGTTTTGGTTTAGAAAATTCTTTTTGTTGAATAAGTACCTTGGCCTCCAAGTCTTGTTCAATGTATAATTTCAAAATATCCAATCTTGGAATGATGTAACCTCCATCCAAGGCTTGGACCATAGCTCTGTCTTTAATCATTTCTTTGTAAATTGATTCTTGAACACCAGTGGAAAGGCTGGCCAATATCTCCTGGTTATGATTGATATCACCTTGGATATATTGGTATCTTTTGAGGTAAGTGATGATTGCTTCATATTCCCCAATGAATTTTCTGTATTGAGTAATGTTTCTTATTCCACCTTCTTGTTGAGTTTTTGTGAATAAATCAGCTATTGAGGATAATCTGTATCTTCTTTCAGGTGAGACTGTTCCCCATCTTCTTTTCATATCCATTTTTAATTGACCCCAATCAGCTGTTTCATATCCTGGCATTCCTTCAATATGATAACTGATTTCTTCATCTTTTGTCCAAAATGCTATTTGTCTTGCAATGTCTCTTCCACTTGCTCCTTCAATTTCTGCAATATTGTCAACTTTCTTGATGAATCTTTCAACATCTTTTCCATCAAACCATAAGTTATAGTCCTTGGCTCTAATTTTCACTATTGGAGTAGTGTTTCTTGGAATTTCTTGATGTAATGGAGTTGGCATTTGGGAAGAAATGTTGACTCTTCTTGGTAAGGTACTTGGTCTTTGTTCTGTATAAGGTGTTGATGTGGCCATGGGTCTAGGATAAGGTGAAGGTGATCCATGTGGCCTGAATGATCTTGGAAGGGTGGTTTGTTCTTCAAGTGGACTATTTTGTGGAGTATAACTTGATGATTTATTTTTTCCTTCTTTTTTGATTAGTGCTAGTAATTTTGCTTGCATTTCTAGCATCTTCTGCTGAAGTCTCTCTGTTGAAGACATTTCTTCCTGTCCTTCCACAGTTTCTTCATTGAGGTTTTCATCCTGTATTTCTTCAATACTGGAAGGTAATTTTGATGATGAAGGTTTATCCGTTTTTGGTTGATTTATTTCTTCCTTTGATTCTTGTATTGAGTTATTGATTTTATTTCTTTCAAGGAGATCAAGGAAAAATTTCTCCACAACCTTCAAGTCCCTTTTATTGGTTCTTGGTGTTGCAATAGGAAAATTAGAATATTTTTCTGATTCCTCTCCTAATTCTGTTTCTTGCTTGGGTGGATAATAGTAATGATCAGAGTGAGTTGATGTTTCAGATTCTTGAGATGATGGTTTGGGCTGATTTTAATTGTTTGAATCCAGTTTTTTGTTATAAAAAATAGTATTCTTGGAATTGTTAAGAATTTTTCTTTAATTGATTGTAATTTAATTGATTTTTTTTATTGAAGTTGAGGTTATCAAGCCACTGTTGAGACACCAGATGTGGGAACTCCTCTTGTGTGGGATTAAAATGAGGCAGTACCTGGAGGGGGAAATCACAGGTAACTAGTTTTGAATTGCTAATAACTCCTGTAACCAAGGGTGGCAAGGGTGTATTGCCTGCCCCTCCTAAAATACTGAACAAAATCTTCCTTGGAGCTCACAAACCAAAATAAAATTAGTAAGTGGCTTTACAACTGCAGAAGACAAAATTCAGCAGTCTCAGATCAGACCTATTCAATAAATAATATGAAAAATAATGTCAGTAATTTTGGTTAATTGAGATTTGAATGAAATACTTGTCTGTTTAATTTTAATATTTTTTTTTGGTTAAATTGAGGTGAGTGGTTTCTTCTTGGTGATAAATCCTTGGTAGGATGGGTTATTTAAGGTTTTCTAAAAAATTTGATGAGTTTGATAAAGGTAATTTTGTTAAAGTATAGCTATAATAGAGTAAAGTAATTTTTCAAAGGTTTGTTATTTTTTAAGAGTGGTTAATAATAAAATTGTATTTGTTAAATTTAAGAGGTAAGATTCTTTGATATTGGATTTTTAAAGGGGTAAGTTACTTTTAAGTCTTGATAAATGGTGTTAATTTTACTAGGTGAAATATTTTAATAGAGTAGTAACCCTAATCTTGGGTACTAGATAATTTTTATTTTTTATTTTAATAATAATAAGATTCCACTGAGCTTAGCTACTGGGTAATCTTCAACACTATACTTCCACTGAGCTTAGCTACTGGGTAATCTTCAACACTATACTTCCACTGAGCTTAGCTACTGGGAAAGTAAATTTACTATAATTTTCTGGACTACCTCCCAGATGAGGGATGACTTATTCCTGTGCTTGTAATGTGCAGAGGATATATTGTGCATGGGGGGGATTTTGAAATTTGGGGGGAGAGAGCCCCTCTATTTATACCTTTTGGGAGCCTAGAGGGCCCTCCATGGGAGCTGTCTTTTTCCACTTTAATTCCTCTTGATTTCATCATGTGACTCCATTTTTGGTGAGGACCTTTCTTGCATGCGTCAGGTGATTTAAGGTTTGGTGATAATTTTCTTTCTGCACAGCCTCCATTTATCACATGATTGTCTTTTGGTGAACTAATTATGATGTGATATTCTTAAATTTTCCTTGCATACATGAGGTGATTCAATTTTGGCTGAGGAGTTTTCTTGTGCACAGCCTTTCTTCTGTCACATGATATTCTGTTGGTGGATGCAGTATCACATGATTACCTTGTAATTCCTTTGCATATGTCCTATTTTAGGTTGGGTAGAAATGGCTGTGTAATTCATGCAGGTGTCATGGTTGTTTTTCTTCTTTTTGAACTTTAAAATGAGGTCAGGTGATAATTTCTTGCACTGATGAATTTACTGTGATGTATGAGATGATGTGTTTTTTGAGTTTGACACATGCTGTGCATAGTCATATGGTTGAGATTTAATTAGAATTGTGTACTGCATGCAGCCTGTTGTAACTAGCTTTGGTTTGCATGAGGTTATGAGTGGTGTAAATAATTATGATTCTGTTTTAAGGTTTTAAGTGGGATTACTGAGGATATAAGATAAGGTACTCCTGTGGCTGTGTTATAAATGACTTGCAGGAATTCCATGGAGTTGAGCTTTGCATCATGTGATTTTGAATGCAAGTTGGCTGTGTAGCTAATGCATGTGTCATTTTCTTCCTGCATGAGTCCTGTGGCTGTAAGGGGGTGTAAAGCTGGGTGGGGTGTGTAATTTAAAGGGTGGTACCTTATTTCTTGTAACTAGTTTACTATATGTAACTTGATTTTTACATATGAATAATGAAATTGAATAATTTATTTAAACACATACACTGCCCTTTGGTGCCTGTGCCATGGTTTTATGAGTTAAATCCAGTTTCTTGCTGTAAAATTGACCTTTTGGTGTAAAATTTGAGTGTAAGTCTGCCTGTAGGCTGGATTTACTGCTGTTATGGGGTACTATGAGCTTTAGCCTGGTGAAAAAAATGGTATGGAATACCACAACACATGTGTCATGACAGTTTTAGACAGGTCATTAATCAATCTTGTACTGAAAGAATGCCATGATAGCCCCTTTTCAGGACATCTGTCTGAAGACAGAACAAGAGAGGAAGTAAAGACCTGCATATGGTGGCCAATGTGGCAGAAAGATGTTGCAGAGTATTGCAAGACCTGTGACAGATGCCAAAAGGCAAATAAATCCACTGGCAAGAGACTTGGCAATATGATACAAATCCAAGAACCAAGCAGACCTTGGGAAATTGTCCATATGGATTGGGTAACTGGCCTACCACCAGGAGGTGACAGAAGCTATAATGCTTGCCTAGTAATTGTGGACAGATTCAGTAAAACTCCAATCTTTTTACCATTTCACAAAGATGATACAGCCATGGATACAGATCTTCTGAAATGGAATAGAGTAGTGTCATGGACTGGGATATTTACAAATATCATTAGTGATAGGGATCCCAAATTCACTTCAGCACTATGGACAAATCTTCACCAATTATTTGGCACTAAACTGTCTTTCTCTACAGCATACCACCCACAAACGGATGGCCTAGCTGAAAGGATGATCCAAACCTTAGAGGACATGGTGAGAAGATTTTGTGGATATGGCCTTGAATTCAAAGAGTGTGATGGATTTACCCATGATTGGTGTACTCTTTTGCCAGCACTGGAATTAGCATATAAAACATCAATACATGCCAGTACCAATCAGACTCCTGCCATTCTAGAAAAAGGATGGAACCCCAAGTTACCCCAAGATTCCTTGAAGAAAGACTCAATTGAAATACATCCCACAGCTGCTAGCTTCAAAGGAATGCTAGACTAAGCTAGAAAGCATGCAGTAAGGTGCATGGAGGACCCTTTTGCATATGCTAAAGACAAATGGGATAAATAACATGCAGCTCCAGATTTCAAAGTGGGGGACCTAGTTCTTGTATCCACCACTAACTTCAATAACATCAAAGGATGTAAAAAGTTGAAAGACTCCTTTGCAGGACCTTTTTTGATTAAGGCCCTCCATGGAGAAAATGCTGTTGAAGTAGAGTTATCTGATGAGCTTAGCAATAAGCATCCTACATTTCCAGTGAGCTTGATAAAGCCATATAGATCTAGTGATGCTGAAAGATCTCCCTTGAGGAATAATATTCCCCAAGTTATACCTACTATTGAGACATCTGGTACTAAGAAAATTACCAAAGTTCTTAAAGAAAGGAAATTAAGAACCAAGAAAGTAAGGGAATACCTTGTTAGGTACAGTGACCCAGCTTGTGAAGATGAATGGTTAGAAGGAAAAGATATAACAGAAGCTACCAAACTCCTCAGGAGATTCAGACACACTAGAAACACCAATATTACAAAGTAACATTCTTTTTTAGGGGGAGGGAATGTGAGCCTTAGACGTAATTTCATATACCCAAAAGACCACAAATACAAAATTAACATATAAATATAAATAAACAAATTTATTTATATTATTAAAATAAAAATCAAAATGTAACTATAAAATTATATTCAAAATAAAAAATTTAATTACAATTTAAAAATAAAATTATAAAATTACATTTATACTTGAAAAAATTAAGTAAAAATGAAATTTTAACAAAATTGTAAAAAAAATAAATAAATTTGGAAAAAAGTCAAATAAAAATTATTATAACTTTTTATCCAATAAATAAACAGATAAAAATTATTTCACCATTTGATTCCTAATAAAAAATCAGGTGGGGTCACCTCTGAGTGAAATTCTTGTAACTCAAATCTAAATAAGCTTAAATTAAGTTTTTAGTATTTTCAATACAAAAGTTGAAAATCCTCAAAACTTTAATTCAATTCACACCACATGTGGTGTTAACCATCAATCTTTGTGTTAAAATTGAGGTGTTGCGTTTAGCTTAGAAGTTATGAGGAATTGAAGTATTTTCAATTGAATTCAATTGAAATGTCAAAATGTGCGCGTGTATTACGTAAGTGAACTTTGATTTACATATGAGGTATCAATTATTACTGTATTGTACAATACAATTCAATTGAATTACATATGTAAATTAAAAGTATAATACATGATGAGGAATTAAAAGAAAAATAAATTGGAAAGATTAAATTTGGGGGGGAAAGGAACTCCAGCTCTAAGGGGGAGCTAGACCCCCAAAATCCTTGCTGACAGGCATGTGGTGTCAAAATTCACGCAAATGTTCATCACTTTTGGCCTGGAATTGAGTCACAGGGTCTGTGACTCAATTGATGATGAGGTTTTGATACCAACTGGAGTAGTTTTAGCTGTTGCCAAGAGGGTAAAATTACCGTTAAGATAAAAATATCATAGTAAAACCAGCTTTAACTGGCTTCTACGCCTCTTACACACATTCTGACGTGTTTTGAAGGCTCTAGACCAGGTATTGCTATAGTAATGGCTGAAAATAGCAAAAAATGGCTAAAACCAGCCCCTTTTTGGTCTAAACCAGGGTTCAATGATGCCATAATTGGCTTTTCTGTTGTCAGACTGTTTTTAACGACTGACAAGAGTAAATTTTACTTTTGGAGTAAGAGAATTGATGGCTATAATAGAATGTCTTCTTTGCCCCACTTTTCTCTTCATGTTAGAATCTTTTCCTTTTATAATTAGTTTAAACATTGTTAAACCAATCAATAAAAGATTCCAACCAGCTTTCTTAAATCATTTCAAACCTTTAAACCACATGAAAAAATCATTATAATCATTTTTTGTAACTTTTATAATCATTTTTACCCCTGAACCACCCCAAAAGTGAATTAAAGCAACTTTCATCAGTGTAAACTTTGTCATTTTGTTTCCAAATTCACTCTGGTCACTTTTGGGCATTTTTTCTCTTTAATATTATTTTTAAAGACTTTGTTCTTTAATGAATTGCTTGCAGTTCTTTGCTCAATTAATTCCAATTGAAATTGCTCTTGAAGAAATTTCTTTTGTAGCCTTAAATATCTCTTGTAGAGTATTTTTGGATAAATTTTTATTGTTTGTAAAACAATAAATCTTTATAATATTATTGTTTTATACTAATAAAGTTATAAACAACAAATAGGCGTGTTTTCTCTTAAAAATAATATTTCTATTATTTTTAATTGATTTTTTTACCTTACACAAATTTTGAGGACAGGAAAAGTACTTGATTTTTAATCAAAGTTTCATATCCACACCTTACAGTATTGAATTAATGTGGGTGCCAAGGTGGATTGAGGGAGCATTGACACTTGAAATATTGTTTTTAACTACCTCTTGAATATCCCTTAAGAATGAAATGCCAGTATTCCCTTGGAGGAATACTGTGAATGTGAATATGCAATGATTTCTTGATGGTGTCATTGATACTTCAGAGTGACACTTGTCCTTGAGCCTTTATGAATCCTCTGGATGACGTGATGGCTTGATGACTTTTTGGAATGCTGAAATAACCCTTTGATATTGGTGCAATTGGATTTCTGGTGAAAAAAGATTCATAATGGTGTATAACATTATTTGAGGGTGAAAGTGGCTAAAGGTCTTTTGGAAGGATGCCAGGAGGATATGAGTGAAAAATGGGGTTTGGTGGCTTCAGAGGTGAAATAGTGTTTCTGGTCATTTTGACCAAATACAGCTTATAAAGCTTTAAAACTGTATTTTCACAAAGTGTGCAAAAAATGTGCAAAATGTGCAAAACTGGAAATTAAGCCCCAAATGGCCTAATATAGTTACTTGTGAATATTGTCCATATTACATGGGAAAATGGCACAAAATTAATGAATACACCAAAATGCACAAAATGCGCAAAAATGTATTTAAAGCTTAAAAATCCATATACAGGCTTTTGGACTGTATTTTCCCTGTTGACTGAAAAGTACCTAAGAGTTCCCAAAAGCAAAGACTGGCCAGGAAAGGCCTGATGATCATGAAGGGGCCAAGTTGGCCCCAATGGTGAAATGACCATAAATGGCCAAGAAATATGAAATTGCCAATTTGGCCAAGGATTATGGATATGGCATTGATATGCAATATGAAGGTCCAAGAGGGTGAATTGCCATGGTTGTGACACAGGGTCTGTGACTAAATTGATGATAAGGTTTTGATACCAACAAGAAAAAGTTTTACCCTTTACAGGAGAGCAAAACTACCCTTACCTTACAACAAAATTAGTTAAAACAGATTGAACTGGCTCCAAGGTCTATTTCACACAATATGATGTGTTTGGCAGGATTTAAACCAAGTAATACTATAGAAATGGCTGATTTAAGGCACTACAATGGCTAAAACCAGCCCTTTTTTGGTCCAAACAAGGTTCAATGATAATTGCTTTTTTTTCTTGGTGTTTTCTCACAACTGATTATAGTCAATTTATATCTGGAGTAGGAGAGTTGGTGGCTAAAAAGGAATGTGTTCTTTGCCACACTTTTTTCTTCATGTTAGAATATTTCCCTTTGCAAATTAGTTTAAACACTGTTAAGCCATTTAATGAAGGATTCCAACCACCAATTTCATATCATTTTAAAGCTTTTAACCACTTTATTAAATCATTATGGTCATTGTTTGTAACTCTTACAATCCTTTTTACCTTTGGACCACCCCAAAAGTGAATTAAAGCATCTTGCATTACAATTAACTTTTTCACTTTGTTTCCAAATTCACTCTGGTCACTGTTGGGCATGTCTTCTCTTTAATATTGTATTTAAATACTCTGTTCTCATATTAATTTCCTGCACTTCTTTGCTCAATTAGTTCCAATTGCAATTGTTCTTGAAGAAATTTGTTTTGTAGCCATAGATATCTCTTGTAGAGTATATTTGATAAACTTTTATTTTTGGGCAAAACAATAAATTTTTATAATATTATTTTTTTCTACCAAAAAAGTTAAAAACAATCAATTTGCTGTGTTTTCTCTTAAAAATCCCAAAAAGATACTATTTTTAATCAAATTTACCTCATCCAAATTTTGAGGACAGGAAAAGTACCTCATTTTTAATCAAAGTTTCATATCCACATTTTAAAAAGTATCGAAAATTTATTGTTGATTAAAAGGAGTTCTCAATCATGAGTGATGATTCCTGTGTGTCTACCATAATAATCAGATTTCTCAACTTGAATATCTCACTTAGAGCATGCAAAGGCACATAACCTGGTAATTGATAAGAAGATATTGAATTTAAAAATGCAACATAGGGGTAAATATTTCAGATTTTCAAGAAAGAAGCTCTCAAAACAATGAAGAGATATTCATATGAAGAAGAATTCTAAGATAGAGCACAAAATTTTGGGATTGAGGTGAATGCTTGTCAAGGAAGCCAAGAGCCATTTTTGCTTTCTCTTGTGTTTTTTAATTGATGGAATAGAGTAAAATGGCTAGGCATCTCTTTTTCACTTGCAATTAAATAATGTTTGAGCTTTGTATCAATTGTGCTGATTGATGATTGAGTAGTATTGTCAGTTTCACTAAGAGTAGAGTTTTAAAATGGTCAGAAAGTGATTGAAGAAGCTAAACAGAGTTTTGTTTTATCAAAAATAAATTCAAATGGATATTTTGATTGAGCAATACACCAACTGCTTTGTGTGTTCATTGATTTTTAGTTCAACAAAAAACTAAGAATAGTCAGAAAATGTAGTTTTGTTTGTTTGGATTAATAAAAACAAAATGAGAATAAAAGAGGAAACTTAAAAATTACAAAAAAGCAAAGGGAAAGAAAGGCAAAGGTGGGCAAAAGAGCTAGACTATAAAAGACATTTCGTGGGGTTTTATCAGCCTACTGTCCCCTCCCTATTCCTTGACTTCAAACAATTATTGTATGAAGTCTTGATGTTAGGCCAAAACGATTTAGGGTGGCAGAAAAATTCCTCTTGAGAACCAAAACTTTGTTACATTTTTTAATTCATTTTGAAGGGATTTGATTGGATAGCACCTGAATCATCCAATTTTTTTCCAGACGTATAGACCTTTGAAGTTTTTTGTTTGATTTTGCGTTTCTGCCTCTCTAGGTACATTTTCATTTTAATCTCATTACAAGTGCTTGTAAAACAAAGCGAACGGAGGTTGCTTCTGTTTCGTTTCGTAGCATTATGACATAACGAGCCACACAGATCCAAAATGAATGTTTTAGACAAACATGTTTGATTTCGAGCTTCACTTTATTTCGGTAGCATGATGACTACTAAGTTAAGCCAAAGCTGTTACGGATTGCTATGATCATTAGGAGGCCGATTATTTCCAGTGGCTTGTAGAGGAACGTTGAGTCACTGGCCAGGAAAACAATGAGCTTTTGCAGGGGAAATACAATCTCCTGATAGTAAGTGATGGCTTGGTGTTATGCCGCCATATGCTCATGTTTGCGAACTGAACAGTTTCTCATTCGTTGTCCAAGTGGCGAGTATCACCGTATCTTCTCTTGAGCTCGCGGTATCGACTCAAAAATATCAACGCCTCAACTTCCTTGCGAACGTATTGGGCTTTGGCTATCGCCTGAGCCATCTCATCCTCTTGTACTTTGGTGCTGCTGATGGAGTCCAGGCGCTGTTTGGTGGTTTGGAAGCATTTCCGAGTCTTTGCAGCCAAGTCGTAGCTGGGATCTGGGTAATGTGGTGACAGTCTTAAAAGCTCTTTGTAGACTTTTATCGCTCGTCGTCGTAAAAATTGAGAAGCCATCAAAATGTTTGTCGAGAAAATGGCGCAAGGCTACGCGAGGGCGCCCCGGGACGGCTTAGAGGTGAGCGACGTGCGTGCGTGGGAGTGACGTCATCACCACTCGTGAGTTCTTTGTGCCACCAAGACCGAGCCAGGACATCCATCGACCAGTCCCAGCCAGCTGAAACACTCAGAGCAAGCAGAAATTTGGAAAAGAACGCTGGTTTGCAAGACAAGAAGTGGGTTCATCCTCAGAGCATTCAGCCGCAAGGAAATTATATGATATGGGGCAAGATATTATGCCCTTTCTGAGGGAGGTTCAATCGGAGTTTACTTGAGATAATTTGTCAAAATGAATTCCTTCAAGAGAAAAACCGGAGTGTCCCCCAGGGAAAAAAGATGTTCTCATAAAAACTAGAGAGTTTGAATCTATGATATTTGATCACATTGTGGTATTCCATACCATTTTTTTCACCAGGCTCAAGCTCATAGTACCCTATAACAGCAGGAAATCCAGCCTACAGGCAGACTTACACTCAAAATTTACACCAAAAGGTCAATTTTACAGCAAGAAGCTGGATTTAACTCATAAAACCATGGCACAGGCACCAAAGGGAAGTGTATGTGTTTAAATAACTTATTCAATTTCACTATGCATATGTAAAAAATCAATTTACATATAGCAAACTAGTTACAACAAATGAGGTACCACCCTTTAAATTACACACCCCACCCAGCTTTACACCCCCTTACAGCCACAGGACTCATGCAGGAAGAAAATGACACATGCATTAGCTACACAGCCAACTTGCATTCAAAATCACATGATGCAAAGCTCAACTCCATGGAATTCCTGCAAGTCATTTATAACACAGCCACAGGAGTACCTTATCTTATAACCTCAGTAACCCCACTTAAAACCTTAAAACAGAATCATAATTATTTACACCACTCCTAACCTCATGCAAACCAAAGCTAGTTACAACAGGCTGCATGCAGTACACAATTCTAATTAAATCTCAACCATATGACTATGCACAGCATGTGTCAAACTCAAAAATCACATCATCTCATACATCACAGTAAATTCATCAGTGCAAGAAATTATCACCTGACCTCATTTTAAAGTTCAAAAAGAAGAAAAACAACCATGACACCTGCATAAATTACACAGCCATTTCTACCCAACCTAAAATAGGACATATGCAAAGGAATTACAAGGTCATCATGTGATACTGCATCCACCAATAGAATATCATGTGACAAGAAAGAGGCTGTGCACAACAAAAATCCCCAGCCAAAATTGAATCACCTCATGCATGCAAGGAAAATCCAAGAATATCACATCATAATTAGTCCACCAAAAGATAATCATGTGATAAATGGAGGCTGTGCAGAGAGAAAATTATCACCAAACCTTAAATCACCAGACCCATGCAAGAAAGGTCCTCACCAAAAACAGAGTCACATGATGAAATCAAGAGGAATTAAAGTGGAAAAAGACAGCTCCCATGGAGGGCCCCCTGGGCTCCCAAAAGGTATAAATAGAGGGGCTCTCTCCACCCAAATTTCAAAATCCCCCCCCATGCACAATATATCCTCTGCACATTACAAGCACAGGAATAAGTCATCCCTCACCTGGGAGGTACTCCAGTATATTATAGTAAATTTACTTGCCCAGTAGCTAAGCTCAGTGGAAGTATAGTGTTGAAAATTACCCAGTAGCTAAGCTCAGTGGAATCTTATTATTATCAAAATAAAAATAAAAATTACCCAGTACCCAAGATTAGGGTTACTACTCTATTAAAATATTTTATCCAGTAAAATTAACACCATTTATCAAGACTTAAAAATAGCTTACCCCTTTAAAAATCCAATATCAAAGAATCTTACCTTTTAAATATAACAAATACAATTATATTTTATTATTAAACACTCTTAAAAAAAATAACAAACCTTTAAAAAATTATTTTACTCTATTATAGCTATACCGTAACAAAATTACCTTTATCAACACCAATCAAATTTTTCAGAATACCTTAAATAACCCATCCTACCAAGGATTTATCACCAGGAAGAAACAACTCAACTCAATTTAACCAAAAAATATTAAAATTAAACAGACAAGTATTTCATTAAAATCTCAATTAACCAAAATAACTGACATTATTTTTCATATTATTTATTGAATAGGTCTGATCTGAGATTGCTGAATTTTGTCTTCTGCAGTTGTAAAGCCACTTACTAATTTTATTTTGGTTTGTGAGCTCCAAGGAAGATTTTGTTCAGTATTTCAGGAGGGGCAGGCAATACACCCTTGCCACCCTTGGTTACAGGAGTTATTAGCAATTCAAAACTAGTTACCTGTGATTTCCCCCTCCAGGTACTGCCTCATTTTAATCTCACACAAGAGGAGTTCCCACATCTGGTGTCCCAACAGTGACTAGATAACCTCAACTTCAATAAAGAATTAATTTAAAATCAATAAATTATAAAATTCATAACAACTCCAAGAATACTATTTTTTATAACAAAAACTGGATTCAAATAATCAAAATCAGCAAAGACCATCATCTCAAGAATCTGAATCATCAACTTACTCTGATCATTACTATTATCCACCAAAGCAAGAAACAGAATTAGGAGAGGAATCAGAAAAATATTCTAATTTTCCTATTGCAACACCAAGAACCAATAAAAGGGACTTGAAGGTTGTGGAGAAATTTTTCCTTGATCTCCTTGAAAGAAATAAAATCAATAACTCAATACAAGAATCAAAGGAAGAAATAAATCAACCAAAAATGGATAAACCTTCATCATCAAAATTACCTTCCAGTATTGAAGAAATACAGGAAGAAAACCTCAATGAAGAAACTGTGGAAGGACAGGAAGAAATGTCTTCAACAGAGAGACTTCAGCAGAAGATGCTAGAAATGCAAGCAGAATTACTAGCACTAATCAAAAAAGAAGGAAAAAATAAATCAGCAAGTTATACTCCACAAAATAGTCCACTTGAAGAACAAACCACCCTTCCAAGATCATTCAGGCCACATGGATCACCTTCACCTTATCCTAGACCCATGGCCACATCAACACCTTATACAGAACAAAGACCAAGTACCTTACCAAGAAGAGTCAACATTTCTTCCCAAATGCCAACTCCATTACATCAAGAAATTCCAAGAAACACTACTCCAATAGTGAAAATTAGAGCCAAGGACTATAACTTATGGTTTGATGGAAAAGATGTTGAAAGATTCATCAAGAAAGTTGACAATATTGCAGAAATTGAAGGAGCAAGTGGAAGAGACATTGCAAGACAAATAGCATTTTGGACAAAAGATGAAGAAATCAGTTATCATATTGAAGGAATGCCAGGATATGAAACAGCTGATTGGGGTCAATTAAAAGTGGATATGAAAAGAAGATGGGGAACAGTCTCACCTGAAAGAAGATACAGATTATCCTCAATCACTGATTTATTCACAAAAATTCAACAAGAAGGTGGAATAAGAAACATCACTCAATACAGAAAGTTCATTGGGGAATATGAAGCAATCATCACTTACCTCAAAAGATACCAATATATCCAAGGTGATATTAATCATAACCAGGAAATATTGGCCAGCCTTTCCACTAGTGTTCAAGAATCAATTTACAAAGAGATGATTAAAGACAGAGCTATGGTTCAAGCCTTGGATGGAGGTTACATCATTCCAAGATTGGATATTTTGAAATTATACATTGAACAAGACTTGGAGGCCAAGGTACTTATTCAACAAAAAGAATTTTCTAAACCAAAACCTCCAGAGAAGAAAACAAGATTTGAGGATGAAAGCTGGGATGAAGTTTTAAAACAAGTAAAAGAACTCACCCAAAAGATCAAAAATCCTCCACAACCAGAACCTCAGCCAAGAAATGAGGGAAAAGAATCAGTTAAAGAAGTTTTAAATCAACTTAAAAGCCTTTCAGAAGCAGTGAATCCACCAAGAAGGAACTGGAACAACAATCAAGAGCAAAGATTCTCTCAAAATAACCAGCCATATAGGCCAAGGAATCCTTTACCACCATTTTCATCCAGTTATCAACCTTACATACCAGCTCAAATGGCCCCAAGACCACCAATGAAATGTGCTTACTGCAAGGAAGAAGGACATTCAGCAACTAGATGCACTCACCTTGCTGAAGATTTGGACAAAAGAATTGTCAGAACCCAAGGAACATCTTACCTCTTCCCCAATTATCAGAGAGTACCTATGGAAGGAAATGAAAGTGCCAAAAACATAGTCAGAGCTTTTGCAAAGGAACAAGCAGAACTCAACAAGAAATTCATGGAAAAACCTACTGTAAAACCAAAACCAGAAGAAGAGATTAAGCCCACTGAAAAGAAATCAGAGGATAAATCAACCTCAATTGCACATGTTGAAGATTGGTCAAATTGGAAACCACCTACCATTTCCTCAGCCAATGACCCTTTTGAATCACATATTGGACTAAGACAGACAAAACAAAGGTTGGAAAGACAATCCCAAAATCAAGAGCCAAAGAAGAAAACAGCTATTCCAGGAACTTACATTGAAGAAGAAAAAGAGGAAGAAAGAGTAATAATTCCCACCAAATTCCAAAATTCAAATATTCCAAAACCAGACCAACCTGAGGAGGAAATTGAAAATATGGCCAATAAGGATGAAGATGAAGAAATTCTCAAAGAAGAAAAGAAGCTCAGAAAACCTCAAAAGAAACAAGTTGAAACTAAATTAGAAATTGACAAAATTATTAAGAAAATTATGCAACAAAAGATCAACCTCACCATTGAAGAAATTTTGAGGATGTCACCAAATTTTGTCCATAAATTACAGGAATTATCAGAAAAAGACAAAGAAAAAATTAAATCACTCAACTCAATGGATCTTCAAGAAAGACTATTAACATTTGGATTCAAAGGAATACCAAAGCCCAAGATTCATTATGCTTGTCCTTTGGGATTTATGGAAATCTTCATTGGAAAGGAAGAATATCCTATCAGAGCATTAGTGGACACTGGGGCAGAACTCAACATCATACCAGAAGAAATAGCAATCAAAGCCTCACTCACAACAAGAAATCTTAACATGAACCTTAGGGGAATTGGAGGCCATACCACTTCATTGGTTGCACTTTCAGAATTTACTCCAATCATTTTGGCTTCAGGTGAAGAAACTCTAATTCACTTCTTCATTGCAAAAGGATCTGTACATACAGTACTTGGAAGACCTTTCTTGGCAGACAACAATATCAGACTGGAATTTTCTCACAAACAAGGTGAAATATTGAGCTATCAAGAACCTGATGGAAGAAGATTATGCATGCCAATATGCAAACCTCAAGCACTTGGATGGCAAACCGGTCCACCTAGAGGAATGGATTTATGCAATATGGCAACATTGGTCAGAAATAACCCAGGAAAGAAGTTTCAAAAAGCAAAAAGAGACAATACCATAATCAATTTAACCCAGAAGACCCAAGAGTTATCCATATTTCCAAAAATTGATGAATTTGGCCAAGATTTACAAAATAAAAAATGGCCAAACAACCTCAAAAGACAACTTGAAGACTCAACCTCTGAAGATGAATTACCCAATATAATTTACAAGCCAATTAACAGTAAGGAAGAAACTTTCCAGATTTTAGTAGATGGAAATGAGAAAATATATGGAAACCCTTTCAAACCTAAACCCAAAAAGAAGAAAGTCAGATTTAGTGAGCATCATGAGCTCTCAGATGAAGAAATTATAAATGAAATTGAAAAAGACCTCATAATTATGGAAGAAAGAGACAAAAATTTAAAAGACACATACCATATCAACTTCTTGGACAGACCATTGAACAACCAAGAAGAACCTTATGAATGGCAACTGGAAAACCCTGAATTTATCCAGCAACCTCCCAATGAAGAGGATGAAACAGAATCCATCTTAGAAAATGAATACAATTACATTTACCTGCCATACATCACCTTTGAAGACATTTATGGGAATGAAGCTCAAGAAATTTTATGTGAAGATAAATATTTATGTCACCTTCCAGGAGCAAACTTGAACAATGTTCAATTCCTAGAAATATTAACTGAAGAGGGAATTAAAGGTAACCTTGAAAACAAATTTTGGGATGAAATATTTGAAATGGCCACACTACCAAGAAGAGGACTTTACTTCAACCAAATTTGGGCCCAGTGGTACCTTGGATTGAATGGATCAACATACCAAACTGGAAAATTGAAATGGGTTGGAGATGGATATATATTCATTGATGAAGACTTAAGGTGGTCAGAATTTCCATCAGAACCAGCAATTGAGGAAAGAAATAACTTTGTGGGAGCCCTCAAAGACCTTATTTTGGCAAGATTACTCAACAGACACTCACCTTTCCCACATGGGGGAGCTCAACTTTGAATAAACCAACAAAATCAAGATTTTTTCTCTAAAATGTATCAGTATCATCCATAAAATGTATCATTTATTTCTTTTTTTTATTTATTTCATTTTTTCTCTCATAGGGCAGTGACTTCCTGCCTTAACAAAGAAGAAATTCATCAACAAAGTATTCCTTAAAAAAAAAAAAAAAAAAAAAATTAAAAAAAAAATAAAAAAAATAAAAAAAAAATATATAAAAAATAAAAAAAAACCTTACATTAAAAAATATATATCAATCACCTCCACCATGGCCAATTCACCAACTTTTTGGATCCTATGGGGAATAATTCATAAAAGAAGACTAAAGTATAAATAAATATTCAATTTGGAACCAGACAATAAAGATATCAATAAAGAAACCCTTTGGCACTTTAAGAATACTTCATCAATATCAAGAAACCAAGAAATTGAAGAAATCAAGGAATTGCTGAAATCTTTGCAGGTTTCTGACAAAACCAATGATCAAATTACTCAAGAATTAATGGAACAATTAAATTTCAAACCATCAAGGCCCATCTTGAAGACACATAACAGCTCTAAAAATCAAAAATCAAAAAAACAGTCAGATTTCAACTCAATTAATCACAAGGCAGTGACCTCCTGCCTTATCAAAGAGGAATATCAATTCTCATTAAATCAAATCAATAATTCCACTCACCAATAAGAAAAACACAATAAATAACCATAAGATCACTAGGCAGTGACCTCCTGCCTTATCAAAGAGGAAAATAATTTCTTATCAACCACAAATAACCAATTACACTCACCCACAGAAACAACAAATAATCCAAATCACTAGGCAGTGACCTCCTGCCTTATCAAAGAGGAATATCCAAATTTTTAACCCAAAATTATCATTCAAAACCAATGATAACCTACCTTCAAACTATTTTTTATAAATAAACTTAATAACATTATCAAATCTTATTATCTTTTGACACATTAAAACCCACCAAATCCTATAAAATGGAATCATGGCCATTACTTGAAGAAAATCCCTGGTCAATGGACACAGATATCAGCTGGGTAGAAGAAAAGGAAGTCTGGACCAATTACAATAATGCCCAAGAAGAAAGTGAATATCCTGAATGGTTCTTACAAACAAAACCAGAACCCTGTCCTGATATTTCCACCATAGTCCTTCCATACATTGAGTTTGAGGACATCTTTGAAAAAGAAAAATCACCATCAGAAACTGTCATTCCACATCCATGGAAAGAATTACCTGGATTCAACCTCACAAAGTATGAATTCTTGGAATTACTGACCTGGGAGGGAATTGAAGGCAACCTTGGAAACCAATACTGGAATGAAATATTCCACATGGATGAATACCTCAGGAAATCATTATTTTGGAGGACCTGGGAATGCCAAGACTGGTTCAACCTCCAGGATTTTGAAATTAAAAATGGTAAAATAAGCAAGATCTCAAGAGGGTATATTATTAATGATTCCACCTGGGATTGCCACTGGGAAGAAACACTTATACCAGCAATCCTCAGAATCAAAAATGATGGAACTCAAATTGATACAGAAGATTGGGAATCTTTCTGTAAAGAATACCTTTTCAAAAGTCTTAAAAGAGAAGGATGGAGGGAAGGGAAACTTATCAAACAAGAATTAGTGAAGAAGATACTTGGTCAAAGGAATTAATTTAAAGAATTTTTAAACCTAATATTTCATCTATAATCAATAAAAAAAAAAAAAAAAAAAAAAAAAAAAAAAAAAAAAACAACAAATAATAAATATAAACAATTAAATTGAATCAATTGACAAAAATTATGAATTTGATCCCAGAATTATAAATGTAAAAGTAACAACTTAAATTTTAAAGTTGATCTCTTCTATATGAAAATATTCATATCTAGATATTCAGAATATAATATATGGGGGCACAAGCATTATTCAAAATAAAAAATTGCAGGATATAAGTTATTGTCAGATAATAATAAGAAGAAGAAGAAATAATAACTAAAAGTAATTACTTAAAGCAAAATCAGATTTGGCCATATGACCTCAGATTATAGATATGAAATGATCACTTAAAGAACATTTTAAATTTACCTCTTATAAAAATGATTAAAATAAATAAATAAATGATCCTAAAGAAATTTATTGAGGGTTTTTATTTTTATTATTATACCATTTCTTTTTTTTAAAAATCGTCATAGCATCTCATATTAGTTTTGTTTAGTTACTCAAGTCTCTTTTTTTTGCTGCTTATTTTGTTTTCCTTTTAGTTTTATTTTTTAATAATAATATATTTATATTATATAATTATAACTTACTATATTATAGATTATCTCATTTCGTTTTAGGTTCTTTTATTCGCTCAAGAGAAAGAAATATATATATATATATTCATTTATTTCTTCTATTTGTCCAAGGAAGAAAAACAAATGACATCAAAATATATCAAGGCGGAAAAGCTTCTAGTTATCAAAAGATCATAACATGCAAAAAAAAAAAAAAAAAAAAAAAAGAATACACCACAATCAGCTCCAGGATAAGAGAATAAAGAGGAATAAAACACCACTTGCCTAAGGTTGCCTGGAAGGTTTAACCACATGACCAAAACAATCGCGGGGGACGTAAATCATAATGGTGGGACGGTTTCCTGAAGCCATCCTTGTTTTTTTGAGAGGAAGCATTCAAAGCTTCTTCGCCTAAGAAGTAGCTGAGAGGATCGGGGACAAATAATCGAGGGTCATATTCACCCTCAATAAACGCATAAAATGCCATTGCAGCTTCAGGAACGCTTTCTGAAGAGGGTGATGAAGAGGATGCCCTTGACAAAGATGCAAGGGCAGGAGGAGATGGTGGACCAGAACAAGAATCGGTGGCCCAACCCCAGATTCCCCCTTTTCTTGAAGGAGAGGATGGATAACCAAACAAGAGTTCTTCTAGCTCCTCGGCAGAAAAGGCGTGAACAAGATCAGAATATCCTGTTCCATAAGAGCAATTACAAGAGCTCATAGCAAGAAACGGTTATTTGGTCCAATAAGTGCTTAGGAATAACTACGATGAAACGTTTAAAAAAAAAAAACAAAACAAAAAGAAAAGAGAGAATCAGCTTTTAAGCTAAAAGAATAAAAAACAAATATTACCGACAAAATTGAAATCGAAGACCAATATGTTTTTTTTTGTGCCAGTTAAAAAAGAAGCAGGAAGTAGCTTGTGTCATCAAGCTATTTATACCTGCAGCTCAACGTCCACAAACAAATTGGGGGACCCTCTTTTCACAACTGTGCTACAAGGAGGACTTGAGGATCCTACCAAACTCCGGCACTCCACCAGCAACATAACAAGCACGTGGAGTCGCGACTAGAAAAGTAAAAAAAAAAGGGTGGTCACCTAAATACCATCAATCTCGTATTAAATTGAAGGACTTTAGGAGGGGCATCATTGCCATTCACAGAAGAAAAAGAAAAAAAAAAAAGTTTAGACAGAAGAACGGAAATGAACATAAGAGCACAGCTTGTCAAACTGTCATAATTTCAAGGGTAAAAAAATATATAATAATAAATAAATAAATAGGAACAAACCTTTAAGTATTTCCAACAAGTCATCACGATTCAAAAAAAAAAAGAGGACGTGAGATCCGTTAACTGATTTGGGGTGGAATGGGAGCCAGCCTTTTGTTGTTAACGTCAATTGTTGGAAACAAGGAAGAAATCAAATGGCTCTCATAAATCGGGCATTAAGAGCCTGGCTTGTAGAAGCCATGTATATAGAGCTTTTAATTTTGAGGACCCTAGTATGAAAAATCTCGAGTACTTCTAAAAGCATCAAAGCAGTTGGAAGGAAAAGAGGAAAGTAAAGCCATTCAGCTTTCCATGACGTGATGTATTGGCTCTGGTGGACTTACGGCGGAATGATATTTTTGAAGTAGCAAGTCATTAGTTAACAATGTATAGCACTTACAACTTGCTCATCTCCTTGAGATCACATTCTCAGATCTTGAAAACAAGCCGAGGAAGCCGGAAGAAGGTGGCGTCTGCGATTGGATTTTGCTCTGTCACTAAAGGTCAGAACAGAATGACGCCTTGAGCACTGCATCTTCTGTCCAAACCATACAGCAATACAAATCGGACAAGGTAAACGTTATCGTAGCAAACCAAATTTATTCAGTCACATTCTCAGAGTAAACTTAGATCGGGGATGTGGGATGATGAAGCTATTACAATCAGCAAATGTGGTTAGGATCACATCCAAAGACCTCATAAAGGTCAGTAAGCGACGAAAACCTAACCAAGAAGCATTTAACTGGTGTCCGATGCAAACAACCATCCCCCACGATCCCAGCAACTGTACCCAAAGGTTTTTAAAAGACCTCGATCACCCCAAGACTTCAGTCCACTTTGATTTGAATATAGGTGTCAAACGAAAACACTCACCTAGACCCAAAACAATCTAACCAATTCAATTAGGAGTAGGTGTATGACATCTTAGCAATTGAGAGGCCCAACTACTTGATTTTGGAGGGTATTGCACCAAAATGGTCGAATCCATCTTGGACCCGAAGCTGCTATAAGAGTTCAAGGGACTGACCAACCAAGTGAAAACCACGCGAGGAGGTTTAGAGCACAATAGAAGAGTTCTTGAAGGAACTAGAGCTATATAAAAGAAGAATAACTAAATAAATAAGTAATAATAAAAAAAGAAAAAAAAAAAAAGGAAAGCTCACCAGATTCTGTTCTACGCAGGGCAGGGGGTGAGTAGTAGGACCCATTTAGGGGTCTTTGCAAGCAAGAAACAGTCACCCGAACTGTTTTAAAGCTTCAATAGAGCTTTATAACACCCATTTAAACTAAAAAAGCCCACCCAAAGACTGTTGAGGGGATTTACACGGCTGAGACTCTTCTTTTCAATAAACTATACTGCATGACATACTAGTAAAAAACAAACCATGCAAAGTGGTTAAAAACATCATAACGTGCTTTCCAAAAAAAAAAAAAAAAAAAAAAAAAAAAAGATAAGCATTAAAAAGAACCTTCCCACACATAAAAAGTATAATAAATAATTAAAAAAAAATAATAATAAGTAATAATAATAAAAAATAAAACAAGAAGAGCTGAGTAAAAGTCCTAGACATGACTTTAAACTGTTTATTTCTTATTTTCTATTAATCAAATTTGAGTTTTACTAATGATTTGTTTTCTTTTGGAGAAATTATTTTCTAAAAAATATTAAAAAAAAATAATAATAAATTGAATTACTTGAGCTGACAAAAAGAAGTTCTTCTGTTTAAAAAAAAAAAAAAAAAAAAAGCCCTCATCAAGGCTTAAAACTGATCTTTTGTTTATTCTTTTCATAAATTATGAATTATCTGAAATTTCCTATCCTCAATTCCTATAGGCTTTGGACAACAAAGCAATAAAAAAATAATACAAAAAAAAAAAGCCCTCAGTATGGCTATAAACTGCTGTTTTCTTATTTTATTTCAATTTAACTAAAAAAAAAAAAATTATTATTGTTTACTTTTTTTACAGGGCTCTAAAAATGCCCTGAGCAAGGCATTAAACTGCTCAATTTTATTATTGATGATATTTTTTTTAATTACTGATTCTTTACTTTACTGAAATTTCACTAATTTTTTTATTTCAATGACATAATTAAAGGAAATAATAAATAAAATTAGCCCTCATTAAGGCTTTAAGCTGATGGTTTCCTTTATTTTTCACTTGTTATAATTACATTGGACTGACATTTCATATCCTCAATTTCTACAGGGCTTAAAAAAAAAACAATAAAACAAATAACAAATAAGCCCTCAGCATGGCTATAAACTACTTAATTTCATTTTTTATCATGATTCAATTATTTGACCAATCAGGTTTTTTTTATATGAATGAACAGGGCTTTGAAAAAAATAAATGCCCTCAGCAAGGCTTTAAACTGCTATTTTATCTTTTATGCTTCCTTATTTTAAATGATAACTATACTAACATATTTGATTTGGCTTCCACAGGTATGCAACATTAATAAACTATTTCTCTTATTTTATAGGCTTAAATGTGCTTTGAAAATAAAGATGAGTCCTCAATAATACTATAAGCTGTTTAAGATAACTATACAACTTGGCTTTGAAGATAAATTACATGCCAGGAAACCCCAAGTGCAACAATCAGGGCTACAAATAACAGAAAAGCCCTCAGCATGGCTTTAAACTGCTGGGGCTACAAATAACAAATATGTCCTGAGAAAGACATCAAACCGCTGGAATTTTCTTTAATTTTCTCCTTAATATTACAGGATACTGACATATTTTATTTTGAATGCTACAGGTGTTCATAATGAAAATAGGTCTCTGATTTTATAACCTTAAAAGTAGTTTTCAAAAATTAAGCAAGAGTCCTCAATAAGACTATAAACTGTTTAATTCAACTTACAACTTGGTTTTGAAGATAAATCAAAACCAAGATTCTCAACAAGGACTCAAAGTAAAAAAAATTAACCAAGAGTCCTCAATAAGACTATAAACTGTTTAATTCAATTTACAACTTGGCTTTGAAGATAAATGAAAACAAAAATTCTCAACAAGAAATCAAGAAATTATCAGCAAAACAATAAACCAATGGTCCTTGGCAAGACCATAAACTGCCCAATCAAATTGTCAACAAGGATCACAGCAAGACCACCCATGGTCCTTGGCAAGACCATAAACTGCCTATTTGAAGTATTCAAGAAGATTTATCAAGGACTATAAAAAACAGGATGAGTCCTAGGCAAGACTATAAACTACCTAAGGTTTCATTTCTTATTTATTTTTTTAATTTCTAATTTTATGTCATTATAAACAAGAATTAGAAAGATTTACTGACTTGAATGTTCTGAACATATTTTTTGGATTTTATTTTATTTTTTTTTTTTTTATTATTTTCAAACTCATTTATTTATTTTCACTAAGAATTAGGGTCATATCCCATTCATGAGCTCAAGAATATTCTATTATACTTTTCCTACTATTACAACAAGAGCCATTAAGTTGGCTTAATTTTTTCAACTCAATAATAACAATAATTAAAAAAAAAAAAAAAGAAACACTCTACATCAAGTATTATTTTTTTTAAATGATCAATTTATTTGAAATATTTCTTCAATTACAAGAGAGTGATTGGAACTTGTTTGAAAAGAAGAAGTATCTGTGCCATGAAGGCATTAATTGAACTCTGAAGGAGTTATTTATATTAAAAACTCATAAATTGATGACATAATTTGGGGAATTTACATATTAATAACACCTCAATGTGCTATTTATTCCAAATGGAATTTAAAAAGCCCCCCAAAGAGCAAACAAGAGTTTTTTTTAACTGTACAAATTTTTAACTTCACTGTTTATATTTTTCAACAACTCAAATGCATTTATGGGTAACAGAAAATCTGAACCATAAAGGGGATGGACTTGAAATAAAGTCTGAGTCACAATGATGATTCCAAAAGGAAGGGTTGTGGCATCATAAGGGTCATTATATGAATAAAGGACCCAAATTATGATCATTCAACTATGTAATATTAATCATAAATACTCTCAAGAGCACCAACTTTTTGCTGATTGGAACAAATTACCACCTTCAACCAAACAGTTCCAGGATCTTAATTGTGATTCAGGTTTATTTCATTTTAATTTTGATTTTTAATCAGATATCTCATTTAATGGTTATTTTATACTAGTATAAAAAAAATAATGTAAATTTACTGTATCATTATTTATCCTTATCAATATCACTATAAAAAAAATAAGGGGTGGGTAAACTTATTTCTTACACTATCCCTTATAGTGGAAGTTTTGGGGGAATGAGAACATATCCTCTTCAAAATTCAAAAACCAACTCAAGATTTTTAAATGGAGAGGGGGGCCCTCATCCAAACAAATATTATTAAAAAATATATATCAATAAATTAATATTAAAATCAATTTTCAAATCACCTTATTATTACAATTTTTTATCTTTTCATTTCTTTATAAAACGTATAATTCAGGAATACAAAGGAACAAAAGGACATACATTATTTTTAAGAAATAGCAAGAGAATTTGGAAACAATTTATCATAGGGCAATTATTCACAATACTGAAAATGAAGAAGATTATTTATGAAGAAAAACAGGAGCTCCTTATGGATTGACCTCTGGACAACACAAGACCTTGGACACTCCTTTGATTCTGGATTGAAACTCATTTGGAATTCAAGAATAAGTGGTCAGGATTTATGGACTGAAGGTTGACTCACTGGATTAATTATGGACTCAGGACTAACTCAACATGAAGGACCAACAAGATGATGTAAAACACTCAACTCAAATTGCCCTTGGGATTTTAAAGAAGATTGAAGACTCAAGAGGTCCTCAGAATGACACTAAACTGCTTCCCCTGTAGACTTGGGCAGGGAAACTTATCAAAAAATAATAACAGCCAAGAAGATGGAGGGGATTGTCCTAGTCAGGAGAAGTGCTGAAGGACCATTTTTGTCCTTAGCATGACAATAAACTGCTCCCTTTGTGTAACAGGAACAAGGGGCTTCACAGGTGTTTATCATTATCAAATTGGCCAAAATGAACAAAGTGAAGTCTCAAGCCATCAATTAAGACAAGAAAATTCCTTATCAAGAAATAAAACAACCAGAAGAATCTTGCATCAAGTGGGAATCATGAAGATTGAAGAATAAAACAAGAGTCAAGTGGAATCCAAAATCAATCCCAAAGGAGCTCAAGAATCAAGATAAGCCCTTGGATGAACCAGGAGGTCCTTGCATGACTTAATATGCAGGAGTTGTATACCTAATATACAGGGGTTACACACCTAGTTGTAGGTCCTGTATGACCTTAAACTACATTTTTTATGGAAGAAAGAAGAAAGAAGAATTGTGAAGACCTCAAGATTTCAGGACACTAGCAAATTCTTAGATATAATTAAAAAAAAAAATAAAAATAAAATAAAAATCACTAATTGAAGATGGATCACCAAATTTTAGCAGCCAAATACAAATCAGTCCTGAAGAAGGTGAGACCAGTCAATGAGCCAATGCCTCAAGACCTTAACCCACCTTTGGAAAGACCACCTTTATCAAGAGATCCTTATGAAACACCCTTATCACTAAACCCACCTATATTTCAAGAAACCTTCAAGGTAACACATGAAAGACTGCAAGCAGTCAATTTTGGCCCACCAGGATGGTTATCAAATGAAGAAATCAATCTACTTAAAAGTGTTATTACCTTAAGGGAAAAAGCAATAGCTTTCTGTGAAGAAGAAAGAGGATTACTCAAACACTCATATGGAAAACCTTACAGGATACCAGTAATACCTCATGAACCTTGGCAGAAGAAACCAATTCCCATTCCCAAATCAATTTTACCTCAGTTTACTGAATTAATCAGAGAAAGAATCAAGACTGGACTCTATGAGCAATCCACCTCAAGCTACACAAGCCCAATCTTTTGTGTGGCCAAATCAAATGGGAAACTCAGAATTGTCCATGACCTTCAAGAACTCAACAAAGTCACCATCAAGGATGCTGGCTTACCCCCTCACATTGAAGAATTTGTAGATGCATTTGCAGGAAGAGCATGTTATGGACTAGGAGATATCATGGGAGGATATGATGAAAGAGAATTAGATGTCACTACAAGACCCCTCACAACTTTTGAAACACCCCTTGGAAGGATGCAACTCACAAGACTACCCCAAGGAGCCACCAACTCAGTAGCAGTATACCAAGCCCAAATGACCTGGATACTTCAAGAAGAAATACCAGAAAGTGTAGGAATTTTTATTGATGATGGAGGAATAAAAGGACCAAGATCACTTTACAATCAAGAAACACTACCAGAAAACCCCTCAATAAGAAGATTTATATGGGAATATGCCATAACATTAGAAAGAATTTTATTCAGAATTGAAGAAGCAGGACTGACTATCTCAGGATCAAAGTTTGCATGCTGTGTGCCAGCTTTGGACATAGTAGGGCATGTTGTATCATTCAAAGGAAAAACAATCTCAAAACAAAAGATCAACAAGATTCAAAATTGGCCAACACCTCTTAACAAGAAGGAAATAAGGGGATTTCTTGGGCTTTGTGCCTATGTAAGGATGTTCATTGAAAACTTCTCACAAATTGCATCACCACTCAGAAGGCTCACCAGAGAAGATGTTGACTGGGACTGGGATCAAAAATGTGAAGAAGCTTTCCATAAGCTCAGAAGAATAGTTGGAGAAGAAATAACTCTCAAGAAATTGGATTATGACAAAGGATCAGGAAAAATTAAGCTAGCAGTAGATTCAAGCTACATTGCTGCAGGAGCAGTACTCACTCAAGAAGATAAAGAAGGAAAAGACAGACAAGTATTATATGAATCAATAACTTTTTCAAAATTGGAATCAAAATACTCACAACCCAAATTGGAACTCTGTGGAGTTGCAAGAATTCTCAAGAAGCTTCAAACCATACTTTGGGGACAACATTTTGAATTACAGGTTGATGCCAAGGCCTTAATTGAAATGATCAACACCCCTTGCTTACCCAATGCCCCCATGACAAGATGGGTGGCTTTCATTCAACTATTTTCCTTTGATTTGGTACACAAACCAGGGAAAACTTTCACTATGCCAGATGGGCTATCCAGAAGACCAAAAAACTCAGAAGAAGAAGAAGAAGATGCACCAGAATTTGATGAAGAAGAAGATTGGATCAAGCCACACCCTGGATTTGGGGCTAAGAATGTAAATTCACTCCATTTTTCAGGAATACAAGTACCAACCAAACAACAAGGATTTTGGAAGAGAATGCAAGAATATTTAAGTACAATGAAAAAACCACAATCAAGCAAAGATGAAGAATTTAGAAGGATAAAAAGAAGGTCATCTAACTTTTTCTTGGAGGATGGCCAACTCAAAAGAAGAAATAACCCTAACCCTCAATTGGTGATATCAAGTCAAGAAGTTCAAAACTACATTTTAAAGTCACTTCATGAAGACATGGGCCACAGAGGAGAAAATGAAACTTACAGAAGAATTAAAACAAGATTTTGGTGGGAAGGAATGAAGAAATCAGTCAAGAAATGGGTTCAATCTTGCCTAGCCTGCCAAAAGAGAAGTCAAAACTTACAAAGGGAACAAGGAAGGCCTACAGCAACATCAACAATCTTTGAAAGGGTAAGCATGGATGCAGTCCATATCAAATCTGGAAGATGGAAATATATGGTTGTGGCCAGAGATGATTTTTCAGGATGGCCAGAAACAGTTGGACTAGTCAAATTAACAGCAAAAGCAGTTTCAGCATGGTTCACCTCAGAATGGATATGCAGGTATGGCTCACCAAAAGAAGTAACTGTTGATGGGGGGCCAGAGTTTGGAAAAGAATTACAAGATGCAGTAAGGAAAGCAGGATCAAGGATCAGAATCACCACACCCTATTACCCAGAGTCTCAAGGAATGGTTGAAAGAGGCCATAAACAACTTAAAGATGCATTAGTCAAGATGTGTGGAGAAAATGGAGGAAAATGGAGAAAATATCTACCTTTGGTTACCTTGGCTGACAGAATCTCCACTAAAAGGACAACTGGTTTCTCACCATATGAACTCCAATTTGGACAACTACCAGTATTACCAATTGACATTGAAACAAAAACATTTTTAGCAGTAGAATGGCATAAAATATCCACAACTGAGGAATTACTGGAAGCCAGAGCTAAACAATTAGAAGGGAAAGAAGAAATGAGAAGGAAAGCAGCAGAAAAACTCAAAAAATCAAGGGAAGACTCAATGAAATATTGGGATAGAAGAATGGCACATCAACTAAGATCACCACTCAATCCAGGAGATTTGGTCCTGGTTTACAACAAAGCAATAGAAACTAATTGGGGGCTACTTTTCAAAAAAAAATGGAATGGACCCTACAGAGTAATCAGACAAATAAACAATGGACCATATGAACTTGAGGAACTTGATGGAACAGAATTAGCAAGAAGATTTGCAGCATCTCAAGTCAAGAGGTTCTACCCAAGAGGAAAGTTGATAAACACAAAAGAAGACACAGAAGAAGAACAAAGTGAAGAAGATGAATCAATAAATGAGGAAGAGGTATTGGAGTAAACCACAGAATCAGATGAAGAATAGAGAGCTCTCACCTGGAATGCTGGGGACAGCATTAAATGGAGAGGGGGATGTGGTATTCCATACCATTTTTTTCACCAGGCTCAAGCTCATAGTACCCTATAACAGCAGGAAATCCAGCCTACAGGCAGACTTACACTCAAAATTTACACCAAAAGGTCAATTTTACAGCAAGAAGCTGGATTTAACTCATAAAACCATGGCACAGGCACCAAAGGGAAGTGTATGTGTTTAAATAACTTATTCAATTTCACTATGCATATGTAAAAAATCAATTTAAATATAGCAAACTAGTTACAACAAATGAGGTACCACCCTTTAAATTACACACCCCACCCAGCTTTACACCCCCTTACAGCCACAGGACTCATGCAGGAAGAAAATGACACATGCATTAGCTACACAGCCAACTTGCATTCAAAATCACATGATGCAAAGCTCAACTCCATGGAATTCCTGCAAGTCATTTATAACACAGCCACAGGAGTACCTTATCTTATAACCTCAGTAACCCCACTTAAAACCTTAAAACAGAATCATAATTATTTACACCACTCCTAACCTCATGCAAACCAAAGCTAGTTACAACAGGCTGCATGCAGTACACAATTCTAATTAAATCTCAACCATATGACTATGCACAGCATGTGTCAAACTCAAAAATCACATCATCTCATACATCACAGTAAATTCATCAGTGCAAGAAATTATCACCTGACCTCATTTTAAAGTTCAAAAAGAAGAAAAACAACCATGACACCTGCATAAATTACACAGCCATTTCTACCCAACCTAAAATAGGACATATGCAAAGGAATTACAAGGTCATCATGTGATACTGCATCCACCAATAGAATATCATGTGACAGGAAAGAGGCTGTGCACAACAAAAATCCCCAGCCAAAATTGAATCACCTCATGCATGCAAGGAAAATCCAAGAATATCACATCATAATTAGTCCACCAAAAGATAATCATGTGATAAATGGAGGCTGTGCAGAGAGAAAATTATCACCAAACCTTAAATCACCAGACCCATGCAAGAAAGGTCCTCACCAAAAACAGAGTCACATGATGAAATCAAGAGGAATTAAAGTGGAAAAAGACAGCTCCCATGGAGGGCCCCCTGGGCTCCCAAAAGGTATAAATAGAGGGGCTCTCTCCACCCAAATTTCAAAATCCCCCCCCATGCACAATATATCCTCTGCACATTACAAGCACAGGAATAAGTCATCCCTCACCTGGGAGGTACTCCAGTATATTATAGTAAATTTACTTGCCCAGTAGCTAAGCTCAGTGGAAGTATAGTGTTGAAAATTACCCAGTAGCTAAGCTCAGTGGAATCTTATTATTATCAAAATAAAAATAAAAATTACCCAGTACCCAAGATTAGGGTTACTACTCTATTAAAATATTTTATCCAGTAAAATTAACACCATTTATCAAGACTTAAAAATAACTTACCCCTTTAAAAATCCAATATCAAAGAATCTTACCTTTTAAATATAACAAATACAATTATATTTTATTATTAAACACTCTTAAAAAAATAACAAACCTTTAAAAAATTATTTTACTCTATTATAGCTATACCTTAACAAAATTACCTTTATCAACACCAATCAAATTTTTCAGAATACCTTAAATAACCCATCCTACCAAGGATTTATCACCAGGAAGAAACAACTCAACTCAATTTAACCAAAAAATATTAAAATTAAACAGACAAGTATTTCATTAAAATCTCAATTAACCAAAATAACTGACATTATTTTTCATATTATTTATTGAATAGGTCTGATCTGAGATTGCTGAATTTTGTCTTCTGCAGTTGTAAAGCCACTTACTAATTTTATTTTGGTTTGTGAGCTCCAAGGAAGATTTTGTTCAGTATCTCAGGAGGGGCAGGCAATACACCCTTGCCACCCTTGGTTACAGGAGTTATTAGCAATTCAAAACTAGTTACCTGTGATTTCCCCCTCCAGGTACTGCCTCATTTTAATCCCACACAAGAGGAGTTCCCACAACATACAGCAACCAATCAAAATGTGTGCACTGTGGCTTCTGGTTGGTATAGTTGAAATATGTGCTTCTTGCAAGGTACTTTCTTCATGTTAAAACCCTGTCTTGATTATAATAAAGCAGTCCAAATATGAAAAATAGCCCACTTGATTTAGGAAAGATGTTGACCAACAGATTGAGTTGAAAAACAATAGTTTTGTTGCTTAAAATCCTGGATTGTTTCAGCTGAGTAGTTCTGAGATTTCACCAAGTCTTGTTCAAAGAAGTAAACCAATTGAAGCCTATTTCCTTGGTCTTTTTACCCTTTCATTTGAAATCATTTCAATAATTAATTCTCAGCATTCCTTTGATCAATATTAAGCAGAACTCAAATGCAAAATGCCATGAAAATGCTCTTCCATCCAATCAAACTCATGAAAAGAGACAATAGAATCTTATTCTCAATCATAAGGTCATTTGAAAACTACATATTACTTATTTATAGTAAATTGGTAATCAGTGAAGTCCAGCTTTGGGTCTTTTTTGGAACCTCGGAAACAACCTCCATCAGCCACCCACCTTTTTTCAAGCAAAATGAATTCAAGGAGTTAGAAAATGAGGTGAGTAAAAAGTCTTTCAGTCAATTTAATCTTAGAGAAACAACCTTATGTGAAAAATGGAGAACAAAATAAGTCTCAAAAACACTGGCTCTGGAATCACTCCTAGTGATCATACAACGGTTATTAAATAAAATTTCACAAGCTTGAGGGCATTTTCTTTTAATTAATAAAAAGGATTTTCTTTCTGGTGAAAGTCAAAGTGTGACTCCCTTGGTCCCATTAGTTACAAAAGAGGAAGGCTCAAAATATGAAATTAAATGACAATCTTCAAACAATTCTAAAGAAGTAAGCTAATATATTAGTTCATGAGATGGTATAAGCTACCACCTTCAAAAACCATTCGCCATCATGCATTTTGATTATGCCACATCTGTATGACCTTTTATCTCGATGAACATGAACAAAATCAATGTTAAAGCCTGCAATTTTGCAACAAAATTATATTCAATAATTGAAATATGGGTGCCCCAGAAAACTCTAACTTTCAAATAACATCTTACACATTTCATGTTGACAATACTTCAGCTTTAGCACCCTTAGATTGAGAAAAAAAAACAAAATTGGTTTTGTAACCTGCAGCTTTTCAGAAAGATCATATATAATCATCAACCAAGGATAGCACAAAAACATACCACTGCCAAAAATACCTTCATTATTCCAATTTTATTATTCCTCATGTAGTACCCTTTAATTGGGAAAAATACAAAACTTTTTTTTACAACCTGTACTTTTACATCATTTCCCTGCACCATGAAAAATAATTCAGAACCTGGGGGCAGTGGCTGCATGTTTAAAACAGATTGTAACATGGGTACTGTGGAGCTCCCTTTAGTGTGGGATTGGATAAGGAAGTCCTTGAGGGGGAAATAACAGGTAAGCAGTTTTGAATTGTTGAAAGAATCCTGTAAGAAAGGGTGCTAAGGTATATTAGCTGCCCCACAAAAAAACTTGAAGACTGTGGATTTACAACTAGAAAAGAATTCTCAGAAGTCTCTATCAGACCTAATCAAAAATAAGATAAGTAACTTTTAAGTTAAAACAGTACAAAATATAATCTTCAAATAATGATAAAAAATGACATAAGGGTAAGACCTTAATAGTATAAGAGTTTGATTTAATATACTAGTAATAATATATAGTATGAGGGTAATTTTAATTTAATTTAATTTATTTTTATAGTTATTATTGGTTTTGGAGGGTGATTATTGATATAGTATAGAAATAAGACATTTAATAGCTAAATGGTAAGGTATTGTTTACTATAAAGTGGATACTTATTAAGTATATGAATGATATGATATAGTATAAATGTAATTTTTCTATATAATAGTATATATTTGGAAGATTTTTTATATAAAGCTACAATATGGATTTTTTTCCTTTATAACATAAAGGTTATTTGGATAAACTCAACAGTATGAGTATTACTGATAGTATTATAGCTATAGGACTGATAATTTAAACATAGGGTGGAGTAATAATATGATGTAGACCTTCCTTTCACTGCTGTTAATTAAAAATAACTATGAATTAAACTTAGAATTCTATAATACTTTCAAAAGATAACTAGATTATCCTACTATAAAGGATGGATAATTATTCTCCTTCTTGGTATATAGATAATTGTATGGGGAAAGAGGCTCTCCATTTATATTCTTTGGGCTCTCCTTAGAGGAACTCAAAAAAGGGACCTATGACTTTTTCACTTATTTTGGTGGGGATAAAGGTTTTTAGTGGTGACTCTCTAATGATACCATTTTTTTGGTTGATTTCACCATTCTAAGGTTGGACTATGAAACAATAAGTAAATATTAATGATATTTCACTTATTGTACCATGAATGTCCTCATGAAAGTAATGAATAATATTAAGAATAATTATAACAATGGAGAAATATTATAATTATGGCATGAAAATATTGATATTATTCAAAAAAATTGAATGATACAATAAAAAAAATATATTATTATTTAATAATTAATATATTTATGGCAATTTATTATTGTTACAAAGAAATGATAAATGGTCACAAACTTTTATTTCTGAATAAAAACAATTTATAACAGTAATAATACCAATATCAAAGTTATATATCAATATAAATACTATTCATAGGAAAAAACAATTATTAAATATAATAATAAAAAGAAATTATTTTAAAAAGAGAAAATAACATACTTCTAACACTTAATAGAATAATTTTGAATATTTTCACACCCAATAATGTGAACGAAACTTACTTAAATTGTATTTACAGAAAAAAATAAAAGAAATTACAGATATTCTTGATTTTACATGGAATCAAACATTTTTAGAGAGAAATTAACAAAAACAATGAAATATTTGTTTCATCTTGTCAAAATTGATGATTATGATAAGGATTGACTTTAATTCTTAATAATATGATAGAATTATATAAAAATAATAAAGTGTTTACCTTTGGATTTAATATTTGAATGTTTTTGGTGCATCTGAAGGGGAAATAGAGGTAAAAAAAGCTCTCTATATAGTAAATTCCTCCCCCCTAGTGTCCAGAAGGCTTCTAGTAGACGTGTCCAGATGGTATACACTGGAATTGATCAGTATCTTGGGGTTTAGTGATGATTGGATAATAATTAAACCATCTTATCTAATTCTTACACCATTATTTAGAGTTATCACTATCACTCTAGGTTTGCTAACATCATAGGCTTGGAAGAAGGGGGAAATTTGTGAATTTTATTAGTTTTAACAATAAATTACTATTATTAACCAGTTTTATCACTTATATAACTGTAAAACATAAAATAAGACTACAGTGGGTGAAAGATGTGTCTATTAAACTGCTGATAATATTACTATTAATCAACAGCACTATGACTGTTCTTATGAAATGAAATAATAAAAATTATTATAACCACAATCAATCAATTAATTATTTATTTTACTTGTTATACACTACTAGTGATTATGGCAGTAAGCAGTAATTGTCTACAAGAATCAATTACAAGAAGTATTTAAATAATAAAGCTGTTTTAATATATAATTATAATTATTAAAGAAAACAAATACTAGAGAAAAACTTTAAGAATTAATAATAAATTACTCACTGATATTCGGTGGACCTTAGAAAGAATATGTTAGAGAGATTTGGCAGATAATTGTGGATTTGAAGGATAAAAACTGATTTATAACAATATTAGAACAATATATAGTTGATTTTCTATGATTTAGCATCCTTCTTATTGATAACGAAAGATTTGAAACACTTAAAAAAGCTGTAACCAATACTTACTTGTTGGTAATAATGGTATAATTGGATAATAAGATGATTTGGAAAAAAAAGCAAGAGGAGGCCTCTTTCAAGTCAAAAACACCTCACAGAGATGTGCCATGAAGCAAATCGAAAATCCAGTAAGTGAGAAAGCAATAATCATTGTTGGATTAATAATTGCAACATCTGTTGTCATGTAAGATTATCATAATTACTTAATTGATGCTTTGACGTGACTACCAACCCAAATATGGCTAATAATAAAAGGAGTGAAAACTCTATATATTATTTTATTTTAAAATAGGAATTAATTTCTAAAAGCTATCAATGTTATTGGAAATGTCATCACAGGTTTTATTTTTGGTGAATTTTTGAAGATTCAGTGTTTCATGTGAAATTATCGGAAATTGACTATAGGTAAAGCTTTTAATTTTACCTATGAAATTGTAGTTATTTTTGGTTCTTCATGGATCATACTATTCTCCATTGTTCCTGAAAGCTTCATGAAGATTAATAAAGAATTATATTTTTGATGAATTTTTGAAGTTCTTACCTCATTTCTATGTAGAGTTGCAAATAGCACTATATGGCTGGTTGCTATGAGGTGAATCAATGGATACTAGTCCAACACATGTTTTAATTATTCTTTTCAGGTTTACCCATGGAAAATAATTAAGAATTGAGATGGTTACAGGAGTCTAAGTTGCTCTTTACCTCCTTGTCATGTCAAATTAGCAGCTTATTTGCAATTTTCTTATGATATAATGTGTGAGCCTGTGAGGTATGTATAACATACCCATAAGGCCACAAATGATTTGATATAGAGCTGATTTAGTGTTTAAGAGACTTTTAAAATCAATTTAAAAAAAGAAATAAGTATATTTTTTTTTTGATAAACAAAGTTATAAATATTATGTCATTTTTGGATTCTACCCCAAAAATAACCTAGGGTACACTCACAGGGTGTTATACCAAAAAAAGCTTATCGCTTATGTTATTGGAAGATTTAAGAATATCACAGTACTAATGTGACTTTTTTAACATATTTTTAAAATTGTTAAATTTAAGCTTAAATAAGCATAAGTTTCAAGTTGTATAAGGTTTATGCAAACTTACCAAAATTTTAGTTAAAATTGAGGTGTTGTGTATATTTACTGAATTGGCTAAGGATTTGCCATACAGAATGTAAATTCTGCGTGAGCTCAATTTAAAATTGTTCAAGGCCATAGTATGGCTTTAAATAAATAAAAGGGCAAAATCCACACAAAAGGTGGGACAAAGGAAAAAGACCAAACAGATCTGGGGTAGCCAGCTTCTTGGATCTGGAAGGATTCAATTAAGGTTTTCCACCTGTATTGGAGGATTTTCAACCTTATTTAAACTTCAAGATTAGACTATGATCCAACATTGAAGTTTAAACTGGTTTTATCCCAATTCGGACAGGAATTTCAAGCTGCCAAAGGGTAAATCCCAATATGCAGGCTTGAAATTAAAGTTTTGAGACCTTTCAAAGTTCAAATAAGCTTAAAACTTCAAAGTTAAAAGCATCAAAACCTCATCAAAAGTTAAGGTTTAGTGTGTATTGCTTTTTTTGTGGAAAAACAGTAATAACTTCAAAAATTCATTAAAAATCCAATTCTTAATGGATTTACTTGAAAGTTTCACACAGCTTACAATTTCATATTATATATATAGATTATATTTTAAGTATCTTTTATAAGCAGATTTCCTGGGTAATCAGCCTGGAAATTTACTCTTTTAATTACACTTAAAGTAAATTTAGATTCATTCAAAAATTAATTAAAAATTGAGCTTAAGAGATTTATGCTTGAAACTCTATTTTCAAGTTGTTGGTGTGATTCAATTTAATATAAATAAACTTATTTCATATTAAAACTTAAAATAATTAACGTAAATGAGGATTAAAGTTACTTGGAGTTGGGAATAACACTGGTAACTCTAAATTGGAATTAAAAATAAGTTACCTCAAGTTAAGAACCTTATTTTTAAGCATGGTTTTTAGCTTTAACCTTAGAATGCCCTCTATATCCATTATTAATTATGAGAGCTGCTCTTTAGACATAATAAGAGTCTATTAATTACTGTTTTTGTCCATCATCAATTATCAATCCAATCATATTAGACATTTAAACAGGTGAAGCTTTATTATATATAAAATCTTACTATGAAAGTATTTCTTAAGTATTCTATTCCTTATAAATCTTAAATTGAAGAATTGAAATCATAGAAATTAAATTATTGTTGCAATAACCTATAATATATTTCATTCTATAAAGTTATTGTCTTTAAAATATCTTTTAAAATCCACAAACTCCTCTCAAAAACTCTTTAATCATAATTTTTATTATAAAAAGTTGTTTTATCTTTAAAAATATTGATTTTTGGCATGTCTTTAACTTATAATAATTACTTAATATAATAACTGTTGTTTTTTGACTTGTTGTATTGAATCTATATTATAAGTAAGTTTTCTCTAGAATTCTATATTTTTATCTATTATTAGTTTTTTTATATAGAGCTTTTATAGAAGAATTGATTCTGGACAGTGTGTGTTTTAATTCTTTTATAAATAATATTTATATTTTCCACGTGTAATTGTCTCATTAAGAGCTTTACACTTCTTATTGTTATAACTGTCAGCGACTATAACAATAATAGAATAATTATAATTTATTATAATTATTATATTTTTTTTATTATTATTTTATATAATAATAATTAGATTTGTTTTCTATATATAATTATTTTTAATAATTATATGACAATTTGTGGTTATAATATTTTGTGAGATTATATTTTTCTACTGAGGACAGTCATAGTACTCTCAATATTGTTACTATTATCAAGAGTTTCATAGACAAACCTTACATAATGAGATTTTATCTTGGTAACCAAGTTCCCAAAAGGTTTTAGTGTACTAATTGGGACATGATAAGCCATGGATCCAAGCTTTAGAGATTTCCACACCTCAGAGGCCTCAAAAGATGGGTACCATGGCTCTCTTTGATGTCTTTTGTTCCCCTTAGCTGTTTTCATGTCAAAAATAGAAATTCAGGCTTAAACACTGATATCCACTATGGGTGTCTCAAACCTTTATGTAAGAATACCATAATATTAAGTGCCACAAACATGCATAACACTATTTGTAGTGTTTATGTATCATGGGATTTCTCACATTCCCATTATTTTGGTGTTAAATTGAGAAAAACAAAATTTTTTACAATTCTTTTATGTGGTATTGAAGTATTTTCCATATTACCACCTCATAGAGTTAATTTAAGCTTATTAACTCTATGAGGTTACCCTAGGTGAAATTTGGTGTAGAGTGCAAATCTGGTCTTAAATCCATGAATTTACCTACTCACAAAAAAGATATTCATCTTTTCTGAAATACAAAATGATGAATTTTGAATATATGCATGACTTATGGGATCTGCATAGTTCAGATTTTAATTTCAAGATAATTGTGGCCTATTTGGGTATGTAAGATATACCTCAAGGCTGACATTCCCTCCCACTAAATAATGAAATTGTACTACAATTTTATTAATGATATCAGCAAGAAAAAGGGCCCAAAGGGGTTAATTCCCACTGTCCAACCTCTTTTCATTACTCAGATTGAGTAATTTAAAGAAAATTTATAGACATATTCAGGCTTGTGGCCTTCTTTAATGTCTAAATCTTCTTAAGAACTTATCTGAGTGAGGTACTTCTGCTTCTGCCAACCATTCACCTTCATGTACTGGATTTCTATATCTGACAAGATATTGTCTTTGATTTTTACCCCTAAGTCTCCTTTCTTTAATGACTTTCTTTATATTTTTGTCTTCACTCTGCTATACTGTTGGCAAAGACAAAGGAGTTGGCTTCCCCAAAGGAAACAGTTCTTTTTCAGCTGGATGAGAAGGCTTCATCAAGCTGACTGGGAAGGTGGGGTGAAATATTTGTCTATGAAACTGTTGATAATATTACTATTAATCAACAGTACTAAGACTGTTCTTGTCAGGATGAGTCTATGTTGAAGTGGTAATAAAGCTATTTACAACTAAAACTATGACTGTGACACGTGGAAAATAGTTGAAAATATTTTACAAGGGTTAAAGATGGATCGATTTAACAATAAAAGGGCTTTACTATAATGAATATAGTAGTGGTGAGTGCTGTTGAAAGCCCTGGGTGCAGCTTTACCTGTTGGGTTAAAATACTTTAAATTAAGAGTATACCTGTTTATTACCCAAGAGTAAAACTTTTTTTGACAGTTTACTACTTAGTTTATTCAAGAGCAGGATGAGGAGACAATTCTGGCTGTGAAAAGCTTCCTTTTTATCCTGAAATTGGGTGGAAAGGGTGCTAGACCTTTCCACGTAGAGGAAGTGAAGATTTTTCACTCTCTAGGACTGACTTGTGGTTTGCAAACAGCCTGTATGCCCTGTATTGGGCTCAGATGTGGCTTTGAAACCACATCTGGGAAGTTTTCACCAATACAGGGTGAAAATTTTCATCTGGGGACCTCACAGCCTGATTCTGACGTGTATGACGCGTAGAATGCAGTACAGAAACTGTATGGGACCCCAGTATTGACTGACTTATGAGGTATTGAAGTATTAGCATGCTTCTTTGTCTAGTTGACACCTCATAATCAGAGTACAACTGTATCCTGTCATAATACAGTTGTATTTGTCATATTGTGGGATTATAGCCTTCAAATGACCATAGCTCTGTCAGTTTTTGAGATATCATTCTCAACGTTGATTCATTGAATATCCCTGTATGAGCTCTACACAATTATACCCAATTTGGTATGGTTATCATTAAATATGACAAAGTTATCCCATGTACAAGGGTTTTGTACATAGGTGTGGTTTGGGCAAAAAGCTGTATTGAGCTTGTTTTCCTCATAACTTCTGTTATAGGTGAGATATGAAGAAGTGGACGGCAACATCAGATATCCCTGATTGTGCTCTTTCCAAAAAGACCCCACTCCAAATATCCCACACTAAAACTGTAGAAGTTAGTTGAAAGGTGAATGTTTTGTTCACCCTTATTTGGCCTGAATTTGACCATAACTCAAGTAGTACTGGTGCTAGCTCAGCTTGGATGGTACCATTGGATAGCCCTCACTTAGAGCTTCATTTTTAATAACCATTTGATGGGTTAAGCCTCTCCTTCTGGATTTTAGATGAGAGGTGAAAATTAAGGTTTATGCTCAGGAATAGCTTTGAGCAGGAATAACTTTGTTATTTCTTGTCCTATGGTGATGGGACTTATGTTTTCAGAAAAGGGTGAGTTTCCTCTTTCTTTTGATACATTTTGAGCTGATTTGGCTCAGGTCCATGTTTTGGTGGTATCTTGGATATACCATTGGTTTATGGTATTTTGGCTGTCATGCTTGTGCTCTGGTTTTGAGTCACAGGCTGATAGTTCTTATGAAATATAACAATAAAAACTATTATAATCAAAATTAAATAAATAATAACTTAATTATTTCTTTTGCTTTTTATACATTAATAGTGATTATAACAGTAAGCAGTAATTGTCTACAAGAATCAATTACAAGAAGAATTCAATGAAAAAAACATCTTTATTAAAATAATAATATTATTTTAATATATAATTATCTTTGATAAGAATAATTATAGAGAGGAATCCTGAATAATACTATTACTAGAGAAAAACTTTAAGAATTAAGATAAATGACTCACTAATACTCCAAAGAAATTATTGAAAGATAATGGTAGAGAAATTTCATGGGTAATTGTGGATTTAAAGGATAAAAATTTATTTATAACAAGATTACAACAATATATAGTTGATTGCTATGATTTCACTTCTGTATTCTTGATTCTGAAAGAATAAAATACTCAAAAAAAGATTAACTAATACTTACTTGTTGGTAATAATGGTATAATTGGATAATATGATGATTTTGGAAAAAACAGCAAGAGGAGGCCTCTTTTAAGTCTAAGCCAGCTTCATAGAGGCACTATATGGAGAAAACTGAAAACGCAGTGGGTGAGAAAACAATAATACTTTTTGTATTAATGATTGCCTCAGCTGTTGTCATGTAAGATTATCATAATTACTTGATTGATGCTTTTACATGACTACCAACCAAAATAAGGTTAAGAATAAAAGGAGTAAAAACTGTAAATCTTTTTTTATTTTGAAAAAAAAATTAATTTCTAAAAGTTATTAATGTTATTGGAAATTTCATCACAGATTGTATTTTCCGTGAATTTTCAAAGATTCAGTATTACACATGGAATTATCAAAAATGAGCTGTAAGTAAAACTTTTAATTTTACCCATAAAACCGTAATTATTTTTAGTTTCTTTGTGGGTAATACCTTTCTTCATTGGTACTGAATGTTTCAGAAATATTCATTAAGAATTGTAGTTTTAATGAATTTTTGAATTTTTTACCTCATTTCTACATAGTATTGCAAATAACACTATATAGTAGGTTTCTGTGAGGTAAATCAATGGATAATAGTCCGAAAAAGGTTTTTATTACTCCTTTGGAGTTTATCCAAGGAAAATACTTAAGAATTGATATAGTTACAGGAGTCCAATTTTCTCTTTACCTCTCTGTCATGTCAAAATAGTAGCTTATTTGCAATATTCTTATGATTTAATGAGATTTTAACTTTATAACTAGGTTCCCAAAAGGTTTTAGTATGCAATTTGGGACTAGATAAGCCATGGATCCAAGCTTTGGAGCTTTCCATGCCTCAGAGGCCTCAGATGTCAGCCTGTGACTCAAAACCAGAGCACAAGCATGACAGCCAAATACCATAAACCAATGGTATAGCCAAGATACCACCAAAACATGGAGCTGAGCCAAATAAGCTCAAAAGGTATGAATAGAAAGAGGAAACTCACCCCTGTCCAAATATACAAGTCCCATCATCATAGGACAAAGAATAACCAATTTATTCCTGCTCAAAGTTGTTGCTGAGCATAAACCTTAATTTTCCCCACTCATCTGAAATACAGAGTAAGAGGCCCAACCCCATTGAATGGGTATTCAAAATAAAGCTCTAATCCAGGGCTATCCAATGGTACCAACAAAACTGAGCTACCACCAGTATTACAGAAGTTACAGTCAAATTCAGGCCAAATAACGGTGAATAAAACATTCACCTCTCATCTAACCTCTACAGTTTTAGTGTGAGATACCTAAAGTGTGGTCTTTTTTAAAAGAGAACAATGAGGGCTATCTTCTGGTGTCATCCATTTCTCCATATCTCCAATAGAACACAGGTTATAGGGCAAACAAGCCCAATACAGCTTTTGCCTGAAAACACGCACATGTACAAAAGACTTGTACATGGGATAACTTTGTCATATTTAATGATAGACATAGCAAATAAGGTACCATTGTGTAGAACACATACAGGGATACACACGTATTCACTTTTGAGGTTGATATCTTAAGAAATGACAAAGGTATAGCTGTTTTAAGGTCAAAATCCCACATTCTGACCAATACAGCCTTACCATGGGATAATATCCCATGGCCATGATTATGAGGTGTCAAACTGACAAAGAAGCTTATTTTTACTTCAATACCTCATAGTTCATTCAATATTGGGGTCCCATACAGGTTCTGTACAGGATTCTACGCGTCATACACGTCAGAATCAGGCTGTGTGGTCCCCGGATGAAATTTGTAAGATGTGACTATGAAACTGATGATAATATTACTATTAATCAACAGTACTATGTCTGTTCTTATGAAATATAATAATAAAAATTATTATAACCACAATTAAATAATTATAAAATTATTTCTTTCACGTGTTATACACTACTAGTGATTATAACAGTGAGCAGTAATTGTCTACAAGAATCAATTACAAGAAGAATTTAATAATAAAAACTTCTTTTATTAAAATAATAAAATTATTTTAATATATAATTATCTTTTACAAGAATAATTATAAAGATAATTCTTGAAGAAAACTATTACTAGAAAAAAACTTTAAGAATTAAAGATAAATGACTCACTAATACTCCAAAGAACTTATTGAAAGATAAGAGTAGAGAAATTTGACGTAGAATTGTGGATTTAAGGGATCAAGATGATTTATAACAGTATTTCAACAATATATAGTTGGATTCTATGATTTCACGTCTTTCTGATTGATTCTGAAAGATTTAAAACACTTAAGAATAGCTTGAACTAATACTTACTTGTTGGTAATAATGGTTTAATAAATTTATAAGATGATGATGATAAGGAAAAAACAGCAAGAAGAGGCTTCTTTTAAGTCAATAACAGCTCACAGAGGCGTGCCATGGAGCAAACTGAAAAACCAGTGAGTGAGAAAACAATAAACCTTTTTGGATTATTGATTGCATCATCTGTTGTCATGTAAGATTATCATAATTACTTAATTGATGCTTTTACGTGACTACCAACCCCAATATGGTTAAGAATAAAAGGAGTAACACTTGTAAATCTTCTTTTATTCTAAAATAATCATTGATTTCTCAAAGTTATCAATGTTATTGCCAATTTCATCACAGGTTGTAATTACTGTGAATTTTTGAAGATTCAGTGCTTCACGTAGAATATCCAAAAATGGACTGTAAGTAAAACTTTTAATTTTACTAGTAAAACTGTAATTCTTTTTGGTTGTACCATAGATAATACAGTTCTCCTTTAGTCCTGAAAGTTTCAGAAAGATTCATTAAGAATTGTATTTTTAATGAATTTTTGAAGGTTTTACCTCATTTCTACGTAGAATTGCAAATAGCAGTGTTTTGCTGGTTGCTATGAGGTAAATCAATGAATATGGGTCCCAAAAGGGTTTTAATTACTCTTTTGGGGTTTATCCATGGAAAGTCATTAGTAATTGACATGGTTACAGGAGTGTAAGTAGCTCATTACCTCCTTGGCACGTCAAAATAGCAGGTTATTTACTATTTTCTGATGTTTTACAGTAGTTGTAACTTGGTAACCAAGTTCCCAAAGAGTTTTAGTTTACCAATTGGGCCAAGATGAGCCATGGATCCATGCTCTGGAGCTATCCACGCCTCTGAGGCCTCAGAAGTTGGGTACCCTGGCTCTCTTTGATGTCTTTTGTCCCCCTTGCCTATTTTTTTACGTCAAAATAGTAATTTAAGCTTAAAGTGAGATATCCACTATGGGTGTACCAAAAGTCCATGTAAGAATACCATGATATTAAGTGCTCAAAACATGCATAACACTATTCTTAGTGTATATGTAACATGGGATTTCTCACTTTCCCATTATTTTGGCTAAAAATCAAGAAAAACAAAAATTTTCACGGATCTTTTATGTGGTATTAATGATGTGGTATTGAAGTATTTTCCATTTTACCACCTCAAATACTTAAATTGAGCTTATTCACTCTATGGAGCTACCCTAGGTGAATTTTTGTGTAGAATCCAAATCTGGTCTTAAATCCATGGATTTACTTACTCAATAAAAAGTTATTCATCTTTTCTGAAATTGAAAATGATGAATTTTGGATATATGCATGACTTATGAGTTGTGCATAATTCAAAATCTCTTTTTAAGATAATTGTGGCCTATTTGGGTATGTAAAATATACCTCAAGGCTCACAAAATTTTTCACCCTGTATTGGTGAAAACTGCCCAGATGTGGTTTCAAAACCAAATATTAGCCCAATACAGGCTATAAAGGCCTTTTGTAAACCACAAGCCTGTCCAAGAGAGTGAAAAATCTTCACTTCCTCTATGTGGAAAGGTCTAGCCACCTTTTCACCCCATTTCAGGAGAAAAAGGAGGCTTTTCACAGTCAGAAAAGCTTTTCTTATCCTGATCTTGAATTCCTACATAGTAAACTGTCCAAAAACAGTTTTACTCTTGGAAAAGAATCAGATTATAGTATAAATCTTAGTATTGTAGCTCTTATTATAGTAATCCAACTGGTAAGACTGCACCCAGGGCTTTCAGCAGCGCTCACCACCACTATCTCTTGATAGTAAAGCCCTTTTACTTAATTATAAAGCCTTATTATCTTGAAACCTCCTTTATTTTAAATCTTTACAACTGTGTCACAAACATAGTTAAAGCTGTAACTAGCCTATTTACCACTTGATCATAGCTTCCTCCTGCAATCAGAAGCTGGGTACTCTGGCTCTCTTTGATGTCTTTTGTCCCCCTTAGATATTTTCAGGTCAAAAAGAAAGAAATTCAGGCATCAAGAATGATATCCACTATGGGTGTATCACAGCTGTATGTATGAATATCATAGTATTAAGTTCCACAATCATGCATAACACTATTCTTAGTGTATATGTAACATGGATTTCTCACATTCCCATGTGCTTCTTGCAAGGTACTTTATCCATGTTAAAACACTGTCTTAATGAAGATAGAGCAGTCCAAATATGAAAAATAGCTCACTTGATTGATGAAAGATTCTTACCAGCAAATTGAGCTGAAAAATAATGGTTTTGTTGCCTAAAATCCCAGATTGTTTCAGCTGAGTAGCTCTAAGATTTCACCAAGTCTTGTTCAAAGAAGTAAACCAATTGAAGCCTATTTCCTTGGTCTTTTTACCCTTTCATTTGAAATCATATCAATAATTAATACTCAGCATTCCTTTGATCAATATTAAGCAGCACTCAACTGCAAAATGCCATGCAAATGCTCTTCCATTCAATCAAACTCATGAAAAGAGACAATGAAATCTTTTTCTCAATCATGAGGTCATTTGAAAACTACATAATACATATTTATAGTAAATTGGTCATCAGTGAAGTCAAGCTTTGAGTCCTTTTTGGAACCTCAGAAACAAGCTCCATCAGCCAACCACCTTTTTTCAAGAAAAATGCATTCAAGTAGTTAGAAAATGAGGTGAGTAAAATTCTTTCAGTTAACTTAATCTTAGAGAAACAACCTTATGTGAAAAATGGAGAACAAAATAATTCCCAAAAAAACTGGCTCTGGAATCACTCCTAGTGATCATGCAAAGGTTATTAAATAAACTTTCACAAGATTGAAGCTATTTTCTTTTGTTTGAATAAAATTGTGAGCATTAGAGGTATTGTCATATACCCAAAAGACCACAAACAAAAAACTAATATACAAACATAAATAAAATAAATTTATTTGTATTATTAAAATAAAAATTGAAATATAAATATAAGTTGATATAAAAAATCAAAAAATCTAATTATAATTTAAAAATAAAAATATATTAAATTTTGAAATTGTAAAAATACATTGTTTCTTGAAAAATTTAAGTAAAAACAAATCTTCAACAAAATTGCCCAAAATAAAATAATTTTGGAAAAAAGTTAAATAAAATTTATCATACCTTTTTATACAACAAATAAACATATAAATTTTATTTCACCATTTGATTCCTTACAAAAAATTAGGTGGGGTCACCTCTGAGTGAAATTTTTGTAACTCAACTCTAAATTAGCTTAAATAAAGTTTTTAGTATTTTCTGTACAAAAGTTGAAAATCCTCAAAACCTTAATTTAATTCACACCACATGTGGTGTTAACCATCTATTTTTGTGTTAAAATTGAGGTGTTGTGCATAGTTTAGAAGTTATGAGGAATTGAAGTATTTTCAATTGAATTCAATTGAATTGTCAAAATGTGTGCCTGTATTACATCAGTGAGCTTTGATTTACATATGAGGTTTCAATTATTACAGTAGTGTACTGTAAAACTCAATTGAATTACATATGTAAATTATAAGTATAATACATGATGAGGAATTAAAGGAAAAAATAAATTGGAAAGATTAAATTTGGGGGGGGGGAAAGGAACTCTAGCTCTAAATGGGAGCCAGACCCCCAAAATTCTTGCTGACAGGCATGGGATGTCAAAATAAATGCAAACGTTCATCACTTTTGGCGTGGAATTGAGTCTCAGGGTTTGTGATTCAATTGATGATGAGGTTTTGATACCAACCAGGGTAGTTTTAGCTGTTGCCACAAGGGTAAAACTACCCTAAAGCTAAAACAATCTTAGTCAAAAACAGTTTTAACTGGCTTCTATGACTCTTACACACATTCTGACGTGTTTTGAAGGCTCTAGACCAGGTATTGCTATAGTAATGGCTCATTTAAGGGTCTAAAATGGCTAGAACCAGCCCTTTTTGGTCTGAACCAGGGTTTAATGATGCCATAATTGGCTTTTTTGTTGTCAGAGTGTTTTCCATGACTGAAATGAGTAAATTTTATATTTTGAGTAAGAAAATTGATGGCTATAAACGAATGTGTTCTTTGTGTCACTTTTCTCTTCATGTTAAATTTCCTTTTATAATTAGCTTGAACATTGTTAAACCAATCAATAAAAGATTCTTACCAGCCTTTATAAATAATTTTCAACCTTTGAACCATGTGAAAAAATAATTATAATCATTTTTACCCCTTGAACCACCCCAAAAAGTAAATTAAAGCATCTTTCATCACTGTTAGCTTTGTCACTTTGTTTCCAAATTCATTCTGGTCACTTTTGGGTGTGTTTTCTCTTTAAAGATTTTTTTGAAGAATTTGGTTTCTAATTAATTGCTTGCAGTTTTTTGCTCAATGAATTCCAATTGAAATTGGTCTTGAAGAAATTTCTTTTGTAGCCTTAAATATCTCTTGTAGAGTATTTTTTGGATAAATCTTTATTGTTGGGAAAACAATAAATTTTTATTATATTTTTGTTTTATACTTAAAAAGTTAAAAGCAATAAAATTGTAGTGTTTTCTCTTGAAAAATACTATTTCTTACTATATTTAAATAATTTTACCTTATACAAATTTTGAGGACAGGAAAAGTACTTGATATTTTATCAAAGCTTCATATCCACACCTCACATTTGGGGGCCCAGCTGTGATATTCTACCTGTGAAATATTTTTTTAGCCTTCTTAACTCTTTTTCTTATATTGAAAAATTTAAAAAACATACAAAAAATTCTTATAATTCAAAAAATTAATCAAAAAAATAAATTTTTTTCATATTATAAGTGAGGCTTATATTTTTATTTCTTTTTGGAAATACCTTTTTTTACATAATTAATTGGCTTTTTCATTAATTTTAGTGTCTGTAAATGTGGTAAGACAAGAAAACATTGAAACAGCCTCAACAGTTACCAGCATCATTCCTGCCAGTACTGTTAATTCTGACCATAATAGTACTGTTATTGTGACTCAGAATAATCAACCTGAACAAATTTCTTCTGAATTGATTAACTTGGATATAAGTAATACTCTTCAGAAAGATAAGAATTTAGCCAATAGTAAGTTTTTGACGTAAAATTACTATTTTTAAGCTTTTTTAACCATAAAAATGCCTTAAACCAGATCAGGGACCAGCTATAACCCCTCAAGCAGCTCCAAGAAAAGTCATAGACGTGATTATGGCAGAAGCCAATCAGTTACAGAATAACAAGGGTCAGTTGATGACCTCCAAAATAATCAATTGTGTCATTCTGAAGCTGATAAAACTATTTTACCTTCAAAAAGAGCTGACACTGCCGCAGGAATCCTCAGTGGACATTTACATAGCCAGAAAGAAGGCTTACAACAATGCATTGCAGCACAAAGAGTACCAGATCCTTGCAGATATGTGGAAAAACTGCATGAATTCTCACCTGAATGTGAGAAAATTCCTGGGCCATCCCAACACTTGCAAGTTGCTCAATGGATGGCATCCATTGATGGAAAAGAAGAACCTGATGCTCTTAACAGCAGAATGGAGGAAAAACAACCCTCCACCACCCAAGCAAGTGCCAAAAACAGCCCCAGTGGCCAGCAGCAGCAATTCCAGCGTGAAACAGCAGCCACAAGCTCAGAACAAGGGCAAAGGAAAGGCACCAGCCACAAAGCCTTACAGCCAGGGCTACAGGATTCCAAAGATCCAACAGGATGCCATGGAAAATTTATTTCAGATGGCCAGAACAATGATGGAATCACAACAGAAGGAGGAAGCCAGATTAACAGATCAGAAATGATTTCTGACATTTTTGATGCTATCCTAGAGATGTATGAAACTATAACTGACGTAAAAAGTCATATTTCTGATAAAAATTCATTAATTTGTAACAATCTTAAAACAAATAGCTTGAGTCTCAGCCAAATCAATGAAACACTTATACATTTTGAAAAGGTTTTAAGAACAATTTAAACTTCCAATAATGAGAATTCTTTTGGCAAAAAGATAAATGAACAATCTGCCATTATTAAAGAATTAACAGACAAATATTCTAAATTCAATATTGATGACATAATTGAAACAAGAACAAAACAAGCCATAAGTACTATCAAAGAGGATAATAAAAAAGCTCTTTATGATATTTCAAAATCATTTACTTAAGTAAAGACACATATAATTGCCTTGAAAAAGTGTTTTGATACCTCAAAAAAGGAAATATCAAACTTAGCAATAAAGCTAAATGAGGTTATCTCTAATAATACCAAACAAACAGAATTATGGAATGAGCTGGCATATAGGGAGGATGGTCATAGAAACAATGTAATAGACTCTATACAAAGCTTGCAACATGAATTAAGAAATTCACAAAGGTGTAACAACAGCAAAATGAATGATAATGAGAAACTACTAAACACCTTACCAAGAATGTCTACACCTCTGAATCAAAATGAGGGCACAAGGATTTCCAATACACAAGTATTGGATATTGAAAATTCACAGTTAACAAAATAAATCTTCTACTTCTTTTCATAACTTGGAACCATTAATGGGGCAAGCACTATTGAAAGAAGTTCCAAAACTTAAGGAATGGCCTCACTTCAGTGGTGAAGCAGAATATGACAATATAGAATTAATCAGAGGTATTGAAATGATCAAAGAAGATTTTGAATTACCAGACAGATTGGTAACAGCTAGATTTAACACCTTGTTTACCAAATAAGCTCACAGATGGTATATCAAATTGAGACAAGCACATGGACACCAAAGTTGGACTTGGTGGAAAACCCAAATTATCAACCAATGGGCCAATGATGCTTGGAGGTTCAAGGTTGAAAAAGCCTTTGAATCTGCAAAACTCAATGCTGATAAAGACAGAGCTTTACCATGGCTTTTCCAACAGAAAGACAGACTAACAGCATTATACCCTGAGATGTCAGAATTGATGATTCATAGGAAAATTTTAAGACAATGTGGAGGTGACCTTGAGCATGCTGTCAAAAGCAGGACTACTGAGAAATCTTCAGCAGAATATATTATCAATATATTAGAAGAAGTAACCACCAGAACCAAAATTGGTTCTAGTAGGGCGAATCTCAAGACAAGGTTTAATACACCTTGGAAAGATTGCATGGACAAAAAACCCAAAGAAAATTCTAATAATTTGAAATATAAATCTGCATATACACTCAGGAAATGCCATATTTGCCAAAGCAACACACATTTATTAAATACATGTCACAAAAGGGGGAAAATCAATGAAATTGACATTGATCAAGAGCCTGATGTTGAAAAAGATGATGTAATTGAAGAAAATTCAGATGATAAATAATCAATATTTTCTGAATTTCAAAGGATATAGAAAATATCAATGCCACCTTTGAAATCATGGAATCTTATTCACATTTCCCACAGTTGAGCAATAGCCAACTTTATTTATCAAAACTTCAAGATGCACAGTTAATGAAAACCAAACCAAACAGAGGGAAAGGTTTTACACCTGGTAACTCTTGTATAACAGAATTGGTAATTGACAACAAGCCCACTAAACTACTACTTGATCCAGGAGCATTCTGCTCTTGTGTAGGTAAGTAATTTCTTAAGACTTGTGTACCAAATTTTGAAGATCAATTGTTGCCAATTGATGGAATAAAATTCAATAGTGCAACTAGCCCAATGAAAGCATTGGGAATATTTGAAACTAGTGTCATATTTCCACATATCAATGGAAATTTGAGAATCACTGTTGAATTTGTTGTTATAAAAAATTGCTCTAGTACCCATTTCATATTGGGAAATGATTATTTAATCATGTATGGCATAGATCTACATAACAACAAAGACAGATACTTTGCTATTGGAGACAATAAGCGCCAAAAACTTGCCTTTTTACCATTTGAAAGAAAAATTACAGTGAACAAAGTATCACCAGTAAACTTAGTGTGAGCCTTGAGGTATATTTTACATACCCAAATAGGCCACAATTACCTTTAAAAAAAAATTTTGAATTATGCAAAACTCATAAGTCATGCATATATCCAAAATTCATCATTTTCAATTTCAGAAAAGATGAATAACTTTTTATTGAGTAAGTAAATCCATGGATTTAAGACCAGATTTGGATTCTACACAAAAATTCACCTAGGGTAGCTCCATAGAGTGAATAAGCTCAATTTAAGTATTTGAGGTGGTAAAATGGAAAATACTTCAATACCACATCATTAATACCACATAAAAGATCCGTGAAAATTTTTGTTTTTCTTGATTTTTAGCCAAAATAATGGGAAAGTGAGAAATCCCATGTTACATATACACTAAGAATAGTGTTATGCATGTTTTGAGCACTTAATATCATGGTATTCTTACATGGACTTTTGGTACACCCATAGTGGATATCTCACTTTAAGCTTAAATTACTATTTTGACGTAAAAAAATAGGCAAGGGGGACAAAAGACATCAAAGAGAGCCAGGGTACCCAACTTCTGAGGCCTCAGAGGCGTGGATAGCTCCAGAGCATGGATCCATGGCTCATCTTGGCCCAATTGGTAAACTAAAACTCTTTGGGAACTTGGTTACCAAGTTACAACTACTGTAAAACATCAGAAAATAGTAAATAACCTGCTATTTTGACGTGCCAAGGAGGTAATGAGCTACTTACACTCCTGTAACCATGTCAATTACTAATGACTTTCCATGGATAAACCCCAAAAGAGTAATTAAAACCCTTTTGGGACCCATATTCATTGATTTACCTCATAGCAACCAGCAAAACACTGCTATTTGCAATTCTACGTAGAAATGAGGTAAAACCTTCAAAAATTCATTAAAAATACAATTCTTAATGAATCTTTCTGAAACTTTCAGGACTAAAGGAGAACTGTATTATCTATGGTACAACCAAAAAGAATTACAGTTTTACTAGTAAAATTAAAAGTTTTACTTACAGTCCATTTTTGGATATTCTACGTGAAACACTGAATCTTCAAAAATTCACAGTAATTACAACCTGTGATGAAATTGGCAATAACATTGATAACTTTGAGAAATCAATGATTATTTTAGAATAAAAGAAGATTTACAAGTGTTACTCCTTTTATTCTTAACCATATTGGGGTTGGTAGTCACGTAAAAGCATCAATTAAGTAATTATGATAATCTTACATGACAACAGATGATGCAATCAATAATCCAAAAAGGTTTATTGTTTTCTCACTCACTGGTTTTTCAGTTTGCTCCATGGCACGCCTCTGTGAGCTGTTGTTGACTTAAAAGAAGCCTCTTCTTGCTGTTTTTTCATCATCATCTTATCAATTTATTAAATCTTTATTACCAACAAGTAAGTATTAGTTCAACTATTCTTAAGTGTTTTAATTCTTTCAGAATCAATCAGAAAGACGTGAAATCATAGAATCCAACTATATATTGTTGTAATACTGTTATAAATCCTTTTGATCCCTTAAATCCACAATTCCACGTCAAATTTCTCTACTTTTATTATCAATAAGTTCTTTGGAGTATTAGTGAGTCATTTATCTTTAATTCTTAAAGTTTTTCTCTAGTAATAGTTTTCTTCAAGAATTATCTTTATAATTATTCTTGCAAAAGATAATTATATATTAAAATAATTTTATTATTTTAATAAAGAAGTTTTTATTATTAAATTCTTCTTGTAATTGATTCTTGTAGACAATTACTTGCTCACTGTTAAAATCACTAGTAGTGCTTAACACGTGAAAGAAATAATTTTTAATTATTTAATTGTGGTTATAATAATATTTTATTATTATATTTCATAAGAACAGACATAGTACTGTTGATTAATAGTAATATTATCATCAGTTTCATAGTCACATCTTACACTTAGACCTAAAGAGATTCAAATCTGAACAGTTAAATGAAGCTGAAATAAGCCTTCATTTGAGTGATAATCAAGAAAAAGAACTTTATGCTCTTTTATATGACCATAAAGAAGCATTTGCCTCCAATAAAGAACCCCTGGGGGAAATTATTGGTAATGAAGTTGACATTACTCTTAATATTGAGAGAACTTATCCACCAACCTTTAGAAGACCTGCATATCCAGCAAGTCCAAAATCAAGAGAAGCTCTGGAAGTTCATATCAAAGAACTTCTAGACCTTGGTGTAATAAGAAAGGTGGGCCACAATGAAGAAGTAGAGATAACTACACCAGTCATAGTGGCATGGCATAATGGAAAATCTAGAATGGATGGGGACTTCAGAGCTCTGAACACTTGCACTGTTCCAGACAGGTACCCAATACCAAAAATCCAAATAGCCTTCACCCAAATATCTCAAGAAGTATATATAAGCACTATGGATGCCCTTAAAGGATTTCATCAAAATGTAGTGACACCAAGAGCAAGGAAATACTCGAGAATTATTGTTCATTGTGGAGTATATGAATCTTTGAGGATGCCTTTTGGAATCAAAAATGCACCTTCACACTTCCAAAGAATGATGAATGAAATCTTCCCTGAAGAACTTTCAGAAGGATGGTTGATCATTCAAATTTATGATATTATTTTCTGTTCCAAAACTTGGGAAGAACATATGTAAAGATTACCCAGAGTTTTGACAGAAATACAATCTGTCAATATGAAAATTTCTTTAGAGAACTGCCATTTTGGATTAAAAGAGCTCAAAGCACTAGGACATGTGGTATCTGGTCTATCCCTTGGGATTGACAAAAATAAAGTTGCAGTAGTCTTACTGAAACCTATGCCTCAAAAAAAGGAAATTCAATCATTTTTGTGTTCTGAAGGATACTACAGGCAACACGTTAAAGATTTTGCATCCATAGCAAGACCTCTTTATAAGCTATGTGACAAAGACACAGTATTTGAAATGACTGTTGACAGAGTAAAAGCCTTTGACTCTTTAAGACAAGCCTTGACCACTGCTACACCCTTATTGATGCCAGACTTTAAACTTCTCTTTAAACCTTACATTGATGCATCAGGAGATGGGCTTGGTGCTGAAATTCATCAATTCCAGATTATCAATGATACACCTGGGGAAGGACCCATATGTTTCATATCCAGGCAAATCAAACCAGCTTAAGCCAGATATGGAGCAAGTAAGATGGAGTGTTTATGACTTGTTTGGGCTTTAGAAAAACTCAATTACTTTCTGGAAGGATGGTTTTTGAAGTAATAAAAGATTGTACCTCTGTTAAATAACTTTTGAACATGAAAACACCCAACAGAAATATGCTCAGACGGCAAATAGCCATACAAGAGTATAGGGGCAATATGACTATTGTTCATAAAGATGGGAATATTCATAAAAGGGCAGATGTACTATGAAGATGGCCATTACCAAATGATATTGATAATCCTGCTTATGTGCAAGAAGAAGCTTCACCACAGATCCCAATAGAAAGAATAAGTGGTAGAGACTTGAACACAACCTTTTTTGAAGAAATGAGAAACAGTTACACTCAAGATAAGAATTGTAGCATCTTATGTCAATTACTCAACAGGGACTGTAAAGACAACTCTCTAATAAATTCGCTGGATGAAGTTTGGAAGAAACCTTATAATCAAGAGAGATTTCACCTACTATATGGTATAATCTACCACAGGACCAAGCACACATGTGTCATGACAGTTGTGGACAGGTCATTAATCAATCCTGTACTGAAAGAATGCCATGACAGCCCCTTTTCCGGACATCTGTCTGAAGACAGAACAAGAGAAAAAGTAAGGACCTGCATATGGTGGCCAATGTGGCAGAACGATGTTGCAGAGTATTTTAAAACCTGTGACAGATGTCAAAAGGAAAATAAATCCACTGTCAAGAGACTTGAAAATAGGATCAAAATCCAAGAACCCAGCAGACCTTGAGAAGTTTTCAATAAGGATTGGGTAACTGGCCTACTGCCAGGAGGTGACAGAAGTTATAATGCTTGCCTAGTGATTGTAGACAGATTCAGTAAAACTCCAATCTTTTTACCATGTCACAAAGATGATACAGCCATGGATACAGCTCTTCTGACATGGAATAGAGTAGTGTCATAGACTTTCATATCTACAAATATCATTAGTAACAGGGATCCCAAATTCACTTCAGCACTGTGGACAAATATTCAACAATCATTTGGCACCAAATTGTCTTTCTCTACAGCCTACCACCCACAGAGTGATGGTATAGCTGAACGGATGATACAAACCTTAGGAGACATGGTGAGAAGAATTTGTGAATATGGCCTTGAATTCAACAATTGTGATGGTTTCATTCATGATTGGTGTACTATGTTACCATCACTAGAGCTGTAATATAAGACATCAATTGATGCCAGTACCAATCAAACTCCTGCTATTCTAGAAAAAGGATGGAATCCCAAGTTACCTCAAGATTCTTTAAGAAAGGATTTGGTTGAAATACATCCTACAGCTGCTAGCGTCAAAGGAATTCTAGACAGATTTGGGAAGCATGCAGTAAGATGCATTGAAGACTCATTTGCATATGCTAAAGATAAATGGGACAAATCACATGCCACTCCATATTTCAAAGTGGGGGATTTCGTGCTAGTATCCACCACCAACTTCAATAACATCAAAGGATGTAAAAATCTCAAAGCCTCTTTTGCAGGACCTTTTGTTATTAAAGCCCTCCATGAGAAAATGCTGTTGAAGCAGAATTATCTGAAGAACTTAGTAATAAGCATCCTACATTTCCAGTGAGCTTGATAAAGCCATATAAGTCTAGTGATTCTTAAAGGTTTCCCTTGGGGAATAAAGCTCCCCCAGTCATACATCCTATTGAGATATCTGGTATTAAAAAGATTACCAAAGTTCTTATAGAAAGAAAATTAAGAGCCAAAAAAGTAAGGTATTACCTTGTTAGGTACAGTGAGCCAACTTGTGCGGATGAACGGTTAGAAGAAAAAAATATATCTGAAGCTACCAAACTTCTCAGAAGATTCAGAAATACTAGAAATACCATATTACAAAGTAATATTTATTTTTAGGGGGAGGGAATGTGAGCCTTAGAGGTATTTTCATATACCCAAAAGACCACAAACAAAAAATTAATATACAAACATAAATAAAATAAATTTATTTGTATTATTGAAATAAAAATTGAAATATAAATATAAAGTTACATACAAAATCAGAAAATTTAATTATAATTTAAAAATAAAAATACATTTTTACTTGAAAAATTTAAGTAAAAATGAATCTTCAACAAAATTACCCAAAATAATTTCTTTTTAGAAAAGAGTTAAATATAATTTATCATAAGTTTTTATCCAACAAATAAACATATAAATTTTATTTTACCATTTGATTCCTTACAAAAAATTAGGTGGGGTCACCTCTGGATGAAATTTCTGTGACTCAACTCTAAATAAGCTTAAATTGATTTTTCAGTATTTTCTGTACAAAATTTGAAAATCCTCAAAAACTTAATTTAATTCACACCAAATTTGGTGTTAACCATCAATTTTTGTATTAAAATTGAGTTGTTGTGTATAGTTTAGAAGTTATGAGGAACTGAAGTATTTTCAATTGAATTCAATTGAATTGTCAAAATGTGTGCGTGTATTACATCAGTGAACTTTGATTTACATATGAGGTGTAAATTATTAGAGTAGTGTACTGTAAAACTCAATTGAATTACATATGTAAATTATAAGTATAATACATGATGAGTAATTAAAGGAAAAAATAAATTGGAAAGATTAAATTTGGGGGGGGGGAGAGGAACTCTAGCTCTAAGGGGGAGCCAGACCCCCAAAGTCCTTACTGACAGGCGTGAGATGTCAAAATTCACGCAAAGGTTCATCAATTTTGGCCTGGAATTGAGTCATTCCATGACTGACAAGAGTGAATTTTACTTTTGGAGTAAGAAAATTGATGGCTATAAAAGAATGTCTTCTTTGCCCCACTTTTCTCTTCATGTTAAAATCTTTTTCTTTTATAATTAGTTTAAACATTGTTAAACCAATGAATAAAAGATTCCAACCAGCCTTGATAAATCATTTTCAACATTTTAAACACGTGAAAAAATTATTATAATCATCGTTTTTAACTCTTATAATCATTTTTACCTGTTGAACCATGCCAAAAAGTGACATAAAGCATCTTTCATCACTGTTAACATTGTCACTTTGTTTCCAAATTCATTCTGGTCACTTTTGGGAGTGTTTTCTCTTGAAATATATTTTTAAAGACTTTTTTCTTTAATTAATTGCTTGAAGTTCTTTACTCAATTAATTTCAATTGAAATTTCTCTTGAGGAAATTTCTTTTGTAGCTTTAAATATCTGTTGTAGAGTATTTTTGGATAAATATTTATTGTTGGTAAAACAATAAATTTTTATTATATTATTGTTTTATACTTACAAAGTTAAAAAAAATAAAATGGGTGGTTTTCTCTTTAAAAATACTATTTCTTACTATTTTTGAATAATTTTACCTTATACAACTTTTGAGGACAGGAAAATTACTTGATATTTTATCAAAGTTTCATATCCACACCTTACAAAAAAGGATTTTCTTTCTGATGAAAGTAAAAGTGCTACTCCATTGGTCCCATTAGTTACAAAAGAAGAAGGCTCAAAATATGAAATTAAATGAAAAGCTTCAAACAGCTTTAAAGAAGTAAGCTAATATATTAGTTCATGAGATGGTATAAGCTACCACCTTCAAAAACCATTTGCCATCATGCATTTTGACTATGCCACATCTGTATGACCTTTTATCTCAATGAACATGAACAAAATAAATGTTAAAACCTGCAATTTGGCAACAAAATTATATTCAATAATTGAAATATGGGTGCCCCTGAAAACCGTAACTTTCAAAGAAAATATCACACAATTCATGTTGACAATACTTCAGCTGTAGCACCCTTAGATTGAGAAAAAAGAAACAGAATTAATTTTCTAAACTGAAGTTTTTCAGAAAGATCATATATATCCATCAACAAAGGATAGCACAAAAAGATACCACTGGCAAAAAAACCTTCATTACTCCATTTTCATTATGCCTCATGTAGTACCATTTAATTGGAAAAAAAAATTTGTTTTACAACCTGTATTATTACATCATTTCCCTGCACCATCATAAGTTATTCAGAGCCTGGGGGCAGTGGCTGCAGGTTTAAAACAGATTGTAACAGGGGTACTGTGGAACTCCCTTTAGTGTGGGATTGGATAAGGAAGTCCTTGAGGGGGAAATCACAGGTAAACAATTCTGAATTGCTGAAATAATCCTGTAAGAAAAGGGGTTAAGGTGTATTAGTTGCCCCTCTGAATATACTAAAAAATATACCTCCAGAGGTCACAAAAAGATTTTAAGACTGTGGATTTAAAACTAGAGAAGACTTTTCAGAAGTCTCTATCAGACCTAATAAATAGTAATATAAGTAGCTTATAAGTTGAAACAGTATAAAATATAATCTACAAATAATACTAAAAAATGAGATAAGGGTAAGACCTTAATAGGATAAGAGTTTGATTTAATATACTAGTACTAATAAATAGGATGAGGGTAGTTGTAATTGAATTCAATTCATTTTTTATTCTTATTATTGGTTTGAGAGGGTAATTATTTGTAAGGTGTGGATATGAAACTTTGATAAATAATCAAGTACTTTTCCTGTCCTCAAAATTTGTATAAGGTAAAGATCAATTAAAAATGGAAAGAAATATTATTTTTAAGAGAAAACACGCCAATCTTATTGTTTCTAACTTTATTAGTAAAAACAAGATTATTATAAATATATATTGTGTTACCAACAATAAACATTTATCCAAAAATACTCTGCAAGAGATATTTAAGGCTACAAAAGAAATTTCTTCAAGAGCAATTTCAATTCAAACTAATTGAGCAACAAACTGCAAGCAATTAATTAAAGAACACAGTCTTTAAAAAGAATATTAAAGAGAAAACATGCCCAAAAGTGACCAGAGTGAATTTGGAAACAAAGTGACAAAGCTAACAGTGATGAAAGATGCTTCAATTCACTTTTGGGGTGGTTCAGGGGTAAAAATGATTATAAGAGTTACAAACAATAATTATAATGATTTTTTCACGTGGTTAAAAGGTTTAAAATGATTTTGAAAAAGGTGGTTTGAATCTTTTATTGATTGGTTTAACAGTGTTTAAACTAATTCTAAAAGGCAAAAGATTCTAACATGAAGAGAAACGTGGGGCAAAGAAGAAATTCTTTTATAGCCATCAATTTTCTTAATTCAAAAGTAAGATATACTCTTGTCAGTCGTGAAAAACAGTCTGACTACAGAAAATCCAATTATGGCATCATTGAACCCTGGTTTAGACCAAAAAAGGGCTGGTTTAAGCCATTTGTAGCCATTTTAGACCCTCAAATCAGCCATTACTATAGCTGTCAGCCTGTGACTCAAAACCAGAGCACAAGCATGACAGCCAAAATACCATATACCAATGGTATAGCCAAGATACCACCAAAAAATGGAGATGAGCCAAATCAGGTCAAAAGGTATCAAAAGAAAGAGGAAACTCACAGTATCCTGAAAACATAAGTCCCATTACCATAGGACAAGAAATAACAAAGTTATTCCTGCTCAAAGTTACTGCTGAGCATAAGCCTTAATTTTCACCTCTCATCTAAAATCAAGAAGGAGAGGTTTAACCCCATCAAATGGGAACTAAAAATGAAGCTCTAAGCCAGGGCTACCCAATGGTACAAGCCAAACTGAGCTAGCACCAATATTACTGGAGTTATGGTCAATTTCAGGCCAAATAAGGGTGAAAAAAACATTCACCTCTCATCTAACTTCTACAGTTTAGTGTGAGATACTTGAAGTGGGGTCTTTTTTAGAAAGAGCATAATCAGGACTATCTGATGGTGTCATTCATTTCCCCATAGCCCAACTAGAACAAATGTTATGGGGCAAATAAGCCCAATACAGCTTTTTGCCTATACCACCGGGGCGAATCTCGTGTCAATCGTCGGCGATTGACTTCACGTCAAGCAAACGTCAAGCAGGATAAAAGTCGAGCTCACGTCAAGCGAAAATCAAGCGAACGTCAAGCACACGTCACACTCTGGTCTTACACCAAATCCTGTGACATCCAATAATATTGGTTCCCCTGTGCCTTCAACTCAGATTCCTCACCACCTGATCATCCCACAACCGTCCGATGATTGGTAAAAATTACACCAGACCCGCCTGTTTGCACACACACACATCAAAGATGTCCTTCAGCCAGTTTTGATGTAGGCGGGGGGTTTGACTTCACCAGGTCATCCATGAAGTGTGCGTGTGCATTGGCGTGTGCGGGCGCGTTTGCGTGTGCATTGGCGTGTGCGGGTGCGGGTGGGTAGGCGTGTGCATTGGCGTGTGCGGGTGCGTGGGCGTGTGCATTGGCGCGTGCGGGTGCACATGCGGGTGTGGGTACGCAAAAGCCGATTCCGCTTCCAACATGATGATGGCGCAGTTAGAAATTTTGGATGCTATGAAAGGTGAGTGTGTGGGTCATTTGATCATTGGACTTGGCTTATTCACACTGTACCCAATGTCAAAATAGTAAGTTCTTTGTGGCAATGTGAAATAATGGGCTTTGCTTGTCACAATGGCATGTCTCTGTCACTAAATTTTGAGGCAATTATTTCACTAGCAAATTTGCTAATGAATCTGAGAGATTTGCATTTTTGTAGACTAAATATCATGAAATAACGGCTTTATCATTACAAGCAGTCCACATGACAGAGCTTTGTTATCATACAATTCACAGTTACCTTCTATTTCTTCTTCTGATATAATCAAGTGTCCATCATCAAAACCAACAGCTTTATAAATATTGAGATACGGCCAATCTGGTAGGAAATTCACATCAATCTTCAAAGTTTTTAAAATCAGAAAGTTATTATTCAGTATGCTAGATGGCTCAGAGACTTTGAAAATGCTATCAATAATACCAAATTGTCGTGAGTTGCCCCTCAGAAAACATATCACACTGTTGCTGATATTTTTGGATTCAGTTGAAAATATATTGTTCCCAATATTAATGTTTGAAACTGGAAAATACCAAGGTGAGACAATCCTTGAAGTGGGAGGACTTGTGGATTGCATGGTAGTGTCTAAGCTGATCCAATCAACTACTTCCCTTGTGGAATGAAAATTCTGTAAGTACTCAACCAGGCAAGCATAATTTTGTTGGTCATGGCGGGATGGCTTGTTATATTTATGGTGATTGAACACGGCAGGTGGCTGTGATTCGAAAAGCTGTTTTATTTCACATGGCACAGATGGGGATTTCAGGAGAACGGAAAGGTTGGAACATCGACAGATATGTTGAAGTAAGGTTTTATCTATATCATCTATTCAGAGTTGCAAAAAGTTAGTCTTATTCAGTTCAGGTGTTTAATCAATGTGAATATGTTGATCTTATTAATTGACGTACATATCTTGTTATTTGTTGGCATCTTTGCAAATACTCCAATCAAGCGCTCATAACCCCATGTGGCTGAGGCTTGTGCTGGGCCCCAACGTTGGAAGAGTTCGCGAATATGATCAGCAAAATGATGATTTGGTTTACTTTTCTGTTTTGGGAACAGGTGTTGATTGGAAAGGCGGAATTTTTTCCAATGTTCAGCAAATGCAGTCGCATCATCTATTGAAACAGTCCAGCTTGTGGCAATGTTGATAACACTAATCAAATGGAATGTATTCTTGGCTAGTTCATTTGCAAGTTCTTCTGACTGACCCATTTTTCTTTGAGTGTTGGCAGATTGGTGTGCATCTAATGACATCTGTTGACTGAGCATTAGAAATCGAATATAGACCTTATATAAGAGAGCCCATTCAGCGGCTTTTAAGCTACCATGAGAGGGGGAACCCATTTTGCGGGGAACTCTTGTCCATGATGAGGGAATTATGGTCTCAGATATGATTTGTCGGAGATGCTCAAGAGCCTCACCCTTGATCTGGTGATCACTCAGTGCAGTGATATCCAATTCAGAGGGTATTTCAGAAGTGGGGATGTAATCGGCATCAAATGAAGGAATCTCCGCAGAACCACTAGATGGATGTTCTGTGTTAGGGGTGGGCATTGGGAAGTAGTTTTTTCGGGTGGAAGTAGTGGGGAGTGGCTCATTTATTATTTTTGCTGCGTCTCTTCTCAGGGAGCGGGCCTCTCTCAATGTGATTTTATCGAGAGAGCTGTTGGAGGTCTTGGAATCTGAGTCTGAACTGTTGGTGTCATTGGATTTCCTGCGGGACCTGAAGTAAATTTTTGATTTCGCCTCTGGAATGCACAATTTGAAAGTTGCATGATCCTTCAAAATTCCAAGTATTAAATTATGCATTATGTCAAGAGTAACCATTCTGGTTGCATCCCAATACGGAAGGTCTTCCAAAATTGAATATCGCACTCCATACTCAGAGAAAATTGCTTGTCTTTGTTGTGGGGTTTCCCGAAGCCATTTGGCAATGGTTGATTTATGACTTTGGTATGAGCGCGTGTAGTGAAATTGAGGACCAATTTCTTCAATTTGAGCTTTGTGAATGGTGCAAAAATTACAAAAGTGGTTTCCTGAATGGGAAATAAATCCAGTAAGCTTGCGCATGGCAACCACATCCGCAATGGCTGTGAGGATGGCAACACGGATAAAGGATCCTGATGGACCTGTTGAGGTGGGTGCAAAATGGTAACCCTGCCATAGCTCTTTGAGCTCGTTGATGAGTGGCATTAATAGATAATTCAATTGAAGCGCAGTTGGCTCCTTCGGACCAGGGATGATTCCTGCAACATAGACATTCTCGGGCTTCAATCTTTCACTTGGGGGGAGATTAAGACAAATAAGCATGATAGGTCCAATGCTAGCCAACCGGGTTGACTTTTCATGTGCATTAAACCAGTCCACATATATGGAGAAGGCCAATGCACCAGGAATGGACATGAATGGGGGGTCATGGATATTTCTAGTGCCAGTGAAGCGTCTCCAGACCAATCCATCCCAGACGTCACATTTTGGGGAATCTTCGGGAGTTTGGGATTGTTGATGTTGATGCAGAATGTCCATAATTCCAGCCCGCTGGAGAAATCTGGCAAGCCAATTTTTGAATGGTTGATAAATGAAATGTTTTGTTGGTATAAATTTTTGCTTCATGTTGGCTGTGTTTTGGGTGTGGGGTTCAGATGAATAGATTAATTTGCCTAATGATTGTGTGCAAGGGGGATCATGATCATTTGGGTCATTATGGCGTTGACAGTGGGGTTGGTCAGTTGTGACTGATTCAGTAAGGCCATTAAGAGAGAAACATTGAGGACAATATATATAGTTTTGAATCACTGGCTCCAATTGGAGATGTTCAAATATGGTACTCAGATCTTGAGGTATATGGAATGCAGGAGCGGGGGGACCAGCTGAGCTTGAGATACTGGACTTGATCAGCAGGTTCAGGGCGGGGTTGAGTATGCGTGAAGCCCTGCGGGGTAAATTATACCTTAATGATAGAATGGCAGATATTATCATTCCTAGGTCTTGTGGGGGAAGGGTTTGACTGCCACTATATGGTTTCTGTGCAGTTGAATTGAGACCCGCTGCAGTTGGGAAAGTGCTTTGGGTCAAACGTGAATAATCAGCTGGGAAGATTTGATCCAATAGAATTTGTGGGCACCCAGATCCTGATGCAGAAGTAGGGATGTTTGGAAGAGATTCGGGTGCAAGGGTTGATTTGAGCTTTTTAATGTGCTGTTTATATTGGAAAGGTGTGAAGGCAACTCCTTGCCTATCACCCTCAGGGGAAGAGTGTGTTTGAGTTGAGCAGTGTTGACACATGCATATACGCATTGAGGAATAGGGCCGGGTTGTCATTGTTGCAGGAATTGGGAGTACGGTTGGTTTGTGTATAAATATCTATGGTTGATGTGAAAGTGTTTAGGAGTGTTATTAATTCGAAATAAAATTCAGTGATTATTTATGAAGGGGGAGATGATTTGAGCCAGCTGAGGATTTTATCCCATTTGTAATGGAGCATGAGCTGCAGTGGATAAAGTTTAACATGTCTCATCTGGATGGCGGAATTGGTTAGGCGTTTAATTGGGTAAAATGCCATGCTGCTCAATGCTCATACATATTCTAGTTTATTTACACATTGTGATAGTGCGGGTTTTACCATTGAGGGGGTTCCATTAGTGAAGTGTTACCATTGAATTGAGGGGATTAACATTTAACCCATGTACGCTGGCACGCCATCGTACATGGTTTAAACCTTATTACAGACATAACTATATAACTCTATTACATAAGGGGTTGGAGTACAGCTAAAGTCTTGGTATTTGGTTTGAGTGCGGCGGGCTTTGAATCAGTTGGAATGTGATTTGGATTGTCTTGCCTTTCGTGAAAAGGTGATGTCTCTTTTGTGGGTAAATCCTTCATGAATATACCCCTTTACAGATGTACAATGTTGTGGAATTTCAATGCAGATATTGGCAGTTTGGATAATTCACAAAATGTGACAATGGGGAGGCGGAAATGTTACCAAATATGATTACTTATGGATGATGGGTCCCCTTTCAGATCAAGGAAATATCACATTATATGCTGGTAGGCCGTGCAGGGTGGTTTCCGACAAAAGCGGAGGAGCTCAAGAGGAGGCAGGGAGGATTCTCCTCAAAAGAGTCTTATCCGACTTCCACACAACACTTAGTTCCAACTATTCATAGAATTTCTCTATTCTAAATTTGAAAAGATTTCATCTCATATCACTCTATTTTATCATAATACTGAGGTGTTTTATCTAGTTAGAAAATATTACTGTACTTTTTCGGCCCTTATGTCATCTTTCAAGTCACATAAATCCCGTTCAGGTTCTGTTCATGACTCAAATAGTGAATCTAGCATAGAATATGTTCAAACACAGTCACCATTGAGTCCCAACATTCCTCTCACAACCCCTATCGCATCCTCAATGAATGTATCAGGTCTTAACATTGATGTGGGCAATCCAAAGGCTCCAACTTCAAGCACTTGGTCGATCCCAAATATTTCCGTCACTCCAATTCCCCCGAATCCCACTAATACACAAATTCATGTGTCTCAGGGGCCAGAAGGCACACCTCAAATCTCCTCACACGCTAATCCCCAATCAAAATTTCCACGTGAGTTCCTCCTTAATCCCGGTCGGAATCCAGTCGCATCCCAGGATCCCTTTGGCCAAAGTAAACAGCCAACCCTCAATATTCCATCAGGATCGCAGGTTCATGTGGGTGATGAAAGGCGCGTGGATGGGGGGCGACGAAAAAGACCTTTGGAAAATGTAACTTGGAGCGGTCTGTCGGAGGGAAATCCAGTATTGACGCTTCATCAAAGTAAGTCATTTGAATTTTGGAGTAGAAACTTATTCACAATTTGATATGTTTGTTTCATGGGTTAGATATGGCACCTAAAGGCAAGTCAGTCCGATCTCAGGAGCCAATTGAAGATCGTGAGGATGACCAGTCTTCATTAATGTTTTGATGTGTTAACTGATGATTTGCATGGCAGGGGATGAACTTTATGCGTCTTCACCTCTGGTCCATAAAGAGAAAGTCACTGGACGTCATCATCCATATGCCTCCAAACCAAGAACGGGTCATGCCAGTACATCAAGAGAAACAATGGTGGATGATGAGGATGAGAACATGTCTCCGACTCAAAGTGAAAGAAATGATGAACCAAGGAGGGACAATTTCACAGCGCATGAGCAAGGCACTCAATCAAATAGTGAGTTCACCCATCCTCAGCTGGGCCTCGCCCAGAGTATGCTTGAACAATCCGAGGTCAGACAGCAAAGGAACCAGGCCCGCAAAGCTCACAATGTGGCGAAACGTGCAAGCCAGAAGGAGCAACAAAAATGGCTGAAGGCAGAACTTCCAGAGAATGTCCATGGAATGAGATCAGCAGTACACGCACATTGCCTGTTCCTACTCAAAGTTAGGGATACGGATTTTTCCTCACTACCAGCACCACCCAGCACAGAAGAGCGTGAAATTGCAATTCAAGTGGCTGGTCATCTCGGTTATGTCCCCGAGGATGTTTTCAATGAGCCATCAACACAGGTTCAGTCTCAGGGTTTCCAAAGCTACTGCAAAAATGAGCTCCACAAGCTAGGACTAAAGCGATTCACTTGGGACTGGGAGAGCTCATGGCAACATCGGTTTAACGAGCTGATGTCTATGGTGTTTTACCGTACATTCCGTCTCGCACTTGTCAGCACTGAGTATCATCACTACTGTTGGAACAAGGATCATAACAACTATGGGGTCGTGGCGGCTTTAATGGAGCGATATTTCACTTATTTGAAAAGAGAATGGAAGTCTATTCAAAAGGATGCGGAGTATTTGGTTAAAAAGAAGGAGAATCAAAAGCTCGCGAAGATTCGTCAAAGAGTTAGTTACTGTATCTCTTCTTCATTGTGGACCAAGTCTGATGATGATCTACTTGATTATGTGCAGACCTGTGAGCGCCGTCGTGAATGGTGTGATACGGCTAAATTTCCCATCCTAGCATCACAATTCAATGACCCTCGAGTATGCTCAGATACTGAGGAAATACTGGAAAATGGCCGTCAAGTTTACCGCAAAGTGGGATTACGCTGGCGCTCCCAGTTATTTAATGATTTGGTATTGAAAATGGATAGAGACATAGAGTTTTGTAATCGGATTAAAAAAAAGGGTAAAAAAACTATTGATAGATTGCCAGAATTACGATTGACAGATGATGGTGATATTCCGGAAGGCCTATCATTTCAGGTATTTGATCAAGATTGGCTCAAAGGCTGTAGTAAGATGCAGACTAGCGCCCTCAAGATACTTGACATGCCAGTTATTAGGCCTAATGGTGATGCTCTGCAATAACTTAGTAATTTGTCACGGTATAGCACTGTGACAAATTAAAATTTTGTGAATTATTTGTGCAGGTGTAATAAAATCTGATTATTATCTCTTAAGGATGCAACAACTTGCTAAATATGTTAGAATATAGACAATATTAATTGAAATGTATCACCGTCTCCCTTAGCAATAATACTCTATTGCTCATTTTCATTGAGGAAATATTGAAGAAGTTCAATCCAGCTCATGGTGTTCATAATTGTGGACCTGTGCCAGAGTCAACAGGAGTTATCAACTTTGTCAATCACAAATTATATAATATCAGTAAGGCTCACGCAGTTAATGATTTTTTCTTTTCTTGGACCTATTGGTAATTGGAATATGGCATTCCCATAAGGAAGGATTTCAGAATAGTAATACAATCAAGTGAAAGATGAGCTTGAAAGGTACCTTCCGCATGTTGACCTCAACTGAATGAGGAGTGATATAGTGGATGACCTGTACAGGTCGTTGTTGGCCAATACGATGTAGATGATCAACAGCCTGAGCCTCAATGGCTGGGTTCCAATTGGGCTCCTGGAAATGTGGATGTCAGGGTCCGAAAATCAGGGGAGAATTTTGGGGGGCCCCTCACCATTAAATAGACTATATTAGCACAAGTTATATTGAGGCCAGTTCCAGCCGCGGCAATGGATGCAATGAGTACTTCACATTCAGGATTATTGAAGAAATTCTCAAGCGCCTTGTCCTGCGCTCGTGGTGTAATTGTTCCATCAATTCGTGCTGAAAGGATAGAGTGATGGGCAAGAGCAATACCAATTCTACAATATAAAAAATTCAGATGGAGTCAATTGGTAATGGATGCATATTAGAATTAACGCACAAATCTAGAAATTGGGTCCATTGGGTATAAACCACCGATTTCGTCGGACCACACCTTGTTTGTTTGTTCTTCATTAAGCTTTGTAGGAGGTGTGCAATTTTACTACTCATCATGCATGTTTCCACATCCACAATAGTTCGTGTGATTCTTGGGGAGTTATCCTGAGTGCTCCTGCCCTCGGGGTCTTCCAACTCCGCCTCCGCAATTGTGTTAAGCATGATGTGATGGTTACAACGTATTCGCAGCTTATTAATATTTCTGAAAAATTCCCCTGGTCCTTTGCTTTTGGATGATAGGAATTCTTCATATAATATGGAATATTCTTGCTGCATGGTCGGGTTGAGTGGGAGCAGCTCATAATGATGGCTAATAGTGGGGAGGGATTCGAGATGTGTGGTTTTGGTGCGGCGCAAACTTAAATGCCGCAATGCCAAATGCAAAATATCATTGCAACCTTTTGAAAGACTACTCAGGATGAATGGTGACCAGTTATCTTGATCGGCGCTCTGGGGTTGAGTGATGAATGATATTATGCCCAAAAGGTCATAAATGGTGTTGTGAATAGGTGTGCCCGTTAAACATATTCGACGGGATGAAAGGAGGCTATTAATGGCACGGTGAGTGGCAGTGTATTGAGAGCGAATATAGCTATAAGAGGGGGAAAGGGTTATTGGATATAAAAGGTAATTTGAATCATTTAAGATCAGACACTCACTGTGCTTCATCCAAGATTATACGATGCCAATTGATTTGAAAAATGAATGATGTAGAGGGATTGGTTTGCTTAAATTCTTGGGTGATAGTATTGTAAGAAGTGATGATGATATCATATTTTAAAATGTCGGCTTGGGATAATGAGTGACGAGTGGGACCATGGTAGATTTTGGCATGCAGTGCTCCAGCCTGAGCATGCTTGGATATTTCTGATTGCCAGTTGGTAATTAAGCGAGGGGGGCAGATGATCATGGTGGGCGTGGAGTGATGGGGGTTTGCAATCATCCGCTCCTTGGAGGTACCAATTAGAGAAATGGCCTGAATGGTTTTACCTAATCCCATATCATCCGCGAGCAGTCCTCCAAGAGGGGTATTGGTCGAAAGGGATTCAAATGAGCTAACGACCTTGTTTGTAATGATGTGCCTGGCATTAAAAGTGGATCCTGGGGGTGAGGTTGCCCAAAGGTTACGGGCTGATTGGCCATTGGGGATTTCTCGATCCCAGAGGAAAGCTAGTCCGGTCTTTTGATGAGGGAGGAGGGGGGTTTGAATAATGGCATGGGGCGGGGTTATCATGGGGAGGTCTGATCCACTGGGTAATTGTATCAGTTTTTGCTTGGAAATCAATGATGAAACAGCAGGATATGAAGCAGGCATCGAGTTTGAAGCGGGAAATGTCGGAGTAAAGAGTTGACATTGACAATGAGTAGTACAGTCATATTCTTTGGGCATTTTAAGCTTGAAATCTTGTGTTCGAAAGCTTTCCATTATGAATAGAATGTTTGGATACCATGTGAAGAACATCAATGCTAGATTGGGTTTCTGAGATGAGGAGGGATCATTGGCATCAGTCATAAATACTCCCTCAACGAATAATATTTGAGTAGGATTGGATTGGCAATTTTCAATCCATGCCCCACCAGGACCACAGTGCATGAACGTTTTTGGTGCCCCAAGGAATGGTATCAACGTTTGGGAAAGGGTTCCCGGGAGAGAGCCAATAGCATGCTGGTGATTGGGGAGATATACAAATATGTTGTGCTGATTGTGCCATAGGATAATCCAAGAACCTAAGTGGGAATTCTCAGGCTTTAAGGTTATATCACTATTTATTTGAATACGAATATTAATCATCCCAATGCAAAGTGGTTGTGAAGGGGTTGACATGATGGCTATTTTAAATTATTTTGGGACAGTTGCAAATTATATGATCGGGAAGGGTTAGCTAAAGGGAATGAAGCGCAATAAGCGCAGGTGGGGAACTTATATGAGTGGCAGCAACAGGCCAAAAGGGGGATGGCCTGTGGTTACGTGCATGGTCTTGATGGAGGTGGGCCTCTTGGGCACATAATTTTCATATCCGATTTGGGGCATATATCAAGGCAAGGTGGCCAAAATGTGGGTGCACCATTATGACTGCTGGATCTGCAGCGATTTACAAAAACTTTGGTGGAACAAGGTTGACATTAGCACATCCAAAATTGGGTGGGTTGTAGCAACTTATTGTGGAGGGCATATCAGAGGCATGCAGTCATGTTCGCTGGTGTGACAGCGAACATGGATGCATATATATCTTCCTCAGGTTAATTGTTGCACAGGGACCTACTGGGCAATGTTGGCGGTTTCAAAGGGCAATCTCACTGTGGGGATGCTTGTGTGTAGGCGGGTGAGATATGTTCGGTGGCGTGCCACCAAACATGACTTTGGTTTTGCGTGAAGTTTTTTGCTGACTGATGCATACTGGGCTTTCAGGGGGGAATGTGTAGGATGATCAAAGGGGGCGCCATCCGTGAGCCGTGATCCACATATACATTCACCCCTATGGCGTTTGAGGCGAGTACTAATCTACCGAGATTGGCATCAGGGTCTTTGCCTCAGGCGTGTACAAAACTCCGGAGGAAAGAGGCCACACGCCCCAGGGATTTTTTGGCTGAAAGCCAGGTGCCACAACTTGCGCGGGGCGGGTGAGAACGTGAAGAAAATGACCCGCGGTGGGAGATACCCACGCAAACATGACCAGCCTCAGCAATCATAGGCTGGGATTGTTATTCTAATGTGGATGAGGCTGAAGCAAATTCACACTGATTGGCCTCAGGTTTCCACGCGCAAGCAGGTGAGCGTCTGCAGTCAAGCTGACAACCCGACCAAGAAAATAGGCAGCTGGAAGACTGGCAGAAAAATGTCTTCCAGGCGTGTGAAAGCTGCCTGCGTATGACCCATCGGGGGTGCGTATGAAAGCGTGTGGCTGCCCAACAATGAACAAGCGGGCCAGTCATTGTTTGCCCCAACAATGGCACCGGAGTGAATCAACTCTTTGTGTATGACCCAAATATTAAGTCATCCCATTATGACCCACTTACATTAACTTGCATTACATGCGCATCTGTGCCGTAGTTAGGCAGAGCTGTCCAACAAGGTGCATCAAAGGGATGCAGGTGAGAGATATGACTCGATGGCTTGACGTGATTGCATGTTACATTGTTGAACAGCTTTTTGCTCTGCCCCGCAGTACACATTTACAAAGGTGTACTGCGTACTACAGTGTCGACTGTACTGTACAACAGATCAGGAAGGTGTAATACTACTTGAGCCTGCATGCATATAGCAAATGTGCATGCACCTTCCGATCGTTTGCATTTACGAAGCTCATGTGCCACATGCTCAGCATTGTGTTTCACCCGATTTGCACACGCAAGGTGCGCATGTCATGGTCAAAAGCACCGTGTGAAAGTGCTCAGTAAAGCCATGGAATGAACTAATTCTGCAATAGCTCACTGGAAGGCTCAGTTTGGAGCACTTCACCAAAGCGTGTGAAATGCTGCACCTGGCTGAAATGTCATCCGATGCTGTGCCAAATGCTCAGATTGTGTGCTTACAAAAATGACCTAGCAATTGCTCAGCATCGTGCTTTTGATATTGTTATATCAATAGTTCAACAACTGTGCAATTAAAATGTTCAGCCACTGAGCATTTCAATTATGACCCGAAAGCAAACCTGAGCAATGGGTCGAGCCAAGATTACGCTGTATTCACTTGTCTTACAGCCCCCCCTTTGTTCACATACTATTACCAGGCCATACGGCCGGTAATCTTGCCGCGGTCACTTGTGACCAAATGCACCGGGTGCATTTCTGCATGGGTCACTTGTGCATTGCACGTTGAATGCACATTCAACAAGGGCCTCACGACCACCCTCTTGGGTGATTGGGTGGCTATTTAAGGAAACAAAGGGGATTTGACTCAGCTTGACAATTCAATAAATTGCAATACTCAGCGGTGCATTTCATATTGTTATATCAATTGTTCAATTACTGTGCAATTAATATGTTCAGCCACTGAGCATTTCAATTATGACCCGAAAGCAAACCTGAGCAATGGGTCGAGGCAAGCTCACGCTGTATTCACTTGTCTTACAGCCCCCCCCTTTGTTCAAAGACTATCACCAGGCCATAAGGCCGGTGATCTTGGCGCGGTCACTTGTGCATTGCACCCACAATGCACAATCAATAAGGGCCTCACGACCACCCTCCTGGGTGATCGGGTGGCTATTTAAGGAAACAAAGGGGATTTGACTCAGCTTGACAATTCAATAAATTGCAATACTCAGCCAGACCCCCATTGTTCTTCTGCCTCACGCGAGCATTTCACTTCTCAGTTGCAGCATTCGCTGAGACTCAGCTTCAATTTTGCCCACACGCCTTGAAGCTGAGACTTTTGCGGGTGCTGAAACTGCTGAGATCGTCTCAGCTTCACCTTGGTATAAAAGACCATCTTCACACGACATGCACTTCACTTTCTCTCTCACCCGCTCCACTTCGTTCAACGTCACCCGCGTTTGTCCTTCTTGTGCATATTCCCCCTTGTCTTCCTGCCTTTCCAGTCTTTTCTTTCGCACTCGACTAACCCCACTCCCCTTCCTGCTCGCTTTTCGTTTTTCCTGCTGATAATTTCAGAACCCCACTTCTATCTACTTTGTACGTTTTCTCCAATTGAACTTTTGTCAACATTATGGTCCAATATTAATCATTTTCTTTCTTCACGACTCTCTTCTAGACTTTTAAAAACCTCCTACTAGAGTCTTTTTAATTTGAATTCCGTTTTAAAATTATAAATCATCGTATGTCCTCCTTTTCTTTCTTGATTGCTTACTTTCTATTCAGTTACTAACCTGTTTTGTTTTGTTTTTAGATGTTGTGCACGTTATGCACCAAGCGGGGTATCCCCTGCATTCGTTCCTCGACGACGACCGACGCTTGTGATGCTTGCCGACAAGCACACAAGAAATGTTCGTTCGTCGTCCGCCCCTTCCGACCCCGCGGCCAGAGGAGTTCCCGCCCAAGACGCCCTCGCCAGGACTCCTTTGTGGCCGATGATGATGAAACGATTTCCGAGCGTGAGTGGACCCCGGGACCCCAAACAGGCCAGCGGGAACGATTCAGGACGATTAGCCCAGTCCCCTCAAGCATCGATTTGTCCACCCCCCCTCCTAGGCCACCATCCGATGGTCACTTCACTCCTCGACCTGAGCGAAGTGATTATCCGGCCGATGAAGGATGGCGATGGAAAGAGGACATTCAAGCTTGGGCTGATCGTCACCATGTCTTGTCACCAATGGGATTCAAACGCCAAAGTAAGTTTTCTTTCTCCTCCTTCTCTCATTTATCTTCATGCAATAATACTCACTTTTTACCATTACTCATAGAACCAAACCCCCCGAATCCCCCCCGACAAGACTCTCCCGTTCCTACTTTGCCTCGCGAGCAAACCCCGCGGCAACCCACTCCAGGCCCGAGTGGCACCCAATGGTCTGAGGACTTATTCCGCGGTAAGCAGCCAACTTTCTCTTTTCTCATTTTCACTTTCGCATCAAGTTAACTGACTCTTCCTCCTTTTGTAGAAGCCTCCCAGCACGATGAGCCACCTATTCCTGGCCCGAGTCCATCCTCCGAACCACCTGAGGACATTGCGACTCGTGAGCCTCAACCTGAGGTGGCTCCTACGCAATCAACAGAGGAACCTTTTGGTAAGTCCCTATTTCACCTTTTTAACTCAACTCAACTTTTCCTCACCCCTCCTTCGACCATCTCCAGCTCGTCCCGCAACTCCCCGCTCCATTATCATCATCGACGATACGCCAGTCGGTTCCCCCCCTCCCCCTCCCCCTCCACCTTCTTCACCCACTCCCCCACCTTCCCCTCCTGTTCCCCCTCCCACCACTCCTACCCCAGTTCCTTCCCCGGATATCCCTCCCATTGACGCCGAGAACCCAACAGCCTCCTCCCCCCCGGTGCCAAGCTCCTCTCATTCCTACGATGACGCTCGCCAGGAATTCACCGACCTGCGCCCGATACTAATGATTCCTCGAGCCATCGTCCACGAATCGATCAACCGAATCTTGTTGGAGCATCGTCGGTTGCTCCACATGATTCCTTTCGTGGATGCAACTCATCGAAATGAGATGCACCGGGAATTCCGGGAGGAACTAAACTCCCTCCTTGGCGAGGCGATAGAGGCTTATCCAATGGAGGACATCACCGGGATAGTCTCCAAATTCTTAGAAAAATAAAATCCACAAAAAAAATCGTATTCTTTCCTCTTTTTACCTTTTGTAATACACTCCTTTAGATAAATTATTTGTATTCAATGAAAGATATTTTCAATTTCTCTTACATTCTTTGTTCACGTGAATTTATTATAATTCCTCAATGATTCATATTTACTATTGGGTGAGAATAATTTTCGTAAGTGCCCCACCAAAAGTTTGAGTTAGTATTTTTGTATGTGAGAAAATCTTTTGCCAAAAATGCGCCAATAGTCTCTGTTACCGTCTCCTATATTTTCTTCTTCCATGGTTTAGATCCATATCAAATCTTAACTGTAAAAAAGCGGGAGGTTCCGGCATGTGAGCAATCCACTCCAGATTCATGAGAAATTGCCGTTCCTATGGTCACACGCTATTAATCTTAGTCATGTATTGAATTGTTTAAATTGTCGGGAACCTTCACAAGCGTAACGATTGGCGTGTGAGCTGTCGGGAGCCTGAAAAGGCGTAAGGATTGGCGTGTGAGCTGTCGGGCGCCTGCACAGGTGAAAGGATTGGCGTGTGAATTGTCGGGAGCCTGCACAGGCGTAAGAAATTGTCAGCATTGTTAGCATCCTTCACAAGCCTAAGGATTCGCGTGTGAGCTGTCGGGAGGCTGCACAGGCGTAAGGATTGGCGTGTGAATTTTCGGGAGCCTGCACAGGCATAACAAATTGTCAGCATTGTTGGCAACCTTCACAAGCCTAAGGATTGGCGTGTGAGCTGTCGGGAGCCTGCACAGGCGTAAGGATTGGCGTGTGAGCTTTCGGGAGTCTGCACAGGCATAAGGATTGGCATGTGAGCTGTCGGGAACCTGCACAGGCGTAAGGATTGGCGTGTGAGTTGTCAGGAACCTGCACAGGCGTAAGGATTGGCGTGTGAAGCCTCGGCACCCCGCATAGGCGTAAGAAACTTTTAGCATTGTCGGCACCTGCACAAGCATAAGGATTCGCGTGTGAAGCGTTGGGATCCTGGACAAGAGCAACAAACCTGGCATATGTACAATGGCATGCCTCCGTACATAATCCACTTCACCACTTTTTCCTGTGAGACACCCCATCTCCCGCACTCGAATCCATCCAATCCTGGTGTATATTGTCCTCTGCCTTACCCCACCATTATCTACCAATCACGCTGCTATTCCGACTGCCTCACTCTTTGAATTGGCATGAGATTGTATTACCATCCCTGATTTGATAGCCCGCTCTCTCGGCAATCTCATAATAGCCATGGCTTTTTTGCCAACCTCCTTGAGCATTGTGCGGACATACCCACTAGTGTCGTGCTTTCGTTGTCCTGTGCTGGATCAGTATAATGAACAAATGTACTACTGGCCCACACTACCTGAATGAGCCCATGACATGCGGATAGATCAATCCAAAAATGCTCATTTGGGAAAATCAATTTTCCACCTGTACACCGCTTTGACGCATCTCTTTGAATTTGGCCGGTCTCCTTATCAGCTTGAAACCACCATCCTGAAGCATACAGCGATGCATCCTTATCAACATGAGGTGCGTTTTTGAATCCATTCATGGTGAAAGTGAGTGCCAAAGCAAACTCACATGCACCCTGATTTGCGGGATTATTGCCTTCATACTTGTCTTGATCAAAAGACGGAACCCCCAATGAGTTGTAGCAATTTTGAATCTTCTCAAATAAATTATCCCCAACATATCGTAAGGATTGACCTAGAATGCGACCCACCGAGCTAAGATTGGCACCTCGGTCCCGCCATTCATCTTTTGCATTTTCAATTTTGCCAGCACTACCATACAGACCAAATTGTTCATTCTTCGTGGTGCATTTGCGCCACCCAATTGCAAACATAAATCCCTCCAGTAATGCTCCATTTGTTGCAATAGGGTCAGTGAACCTCTTTTCGCGAAATAAGAACTGTGATAATTCATCCCATTGATTGACCTCAACTTCACTCATTGTTGTGAATGGTCGGAATTCATCAAGGGCAATGAGTAATCCGGTTGAAGAGAAAATTGCCACACGGCCAAAGTGAATGCGTTTGATCTGATTGACATCCACCACCCTCCGAATTTCACTTGGGGTGATATTTGCTGATACTGGCATTGATATTTGTGCTGTTGGGCGAGAGGAGGAAAAAAACCTATTCATTCGGGTCGTTTTGCGCTCATTTGTCTTTTGGGATCTGCTACTATTCCCGAGTGGTTGCGGGATCACTATGTGTTGAAGCACAAAAGATATCAGATACTGCCAAGGAGCTTTCTTCGGCACACATCCTTTGACTTCCCTTTAGAGCCCACAGGACATTGGCACAATCTGAACCGACTAAAGCCAATGTTCTTCCGTGGGGCCCAATGAGGGTGCCACATAAATGTGGAAGCATATATATATATCTATATATATACACTGAGATTAAGTGAGAAACTCACACTTTCCTTCCTCAGCCCGACGCTTTCTCGCAAGTTCCCTTTTACGCTCTTTTCCTTTTTTCGTGAATGGCATGCTTGCAGCAGAAAATGAAATGAAACCAAATGATTACTGATTTATTAATATCACCTAAATTGGATTGCAGTGGATGAATCTTTTTTAATTGCCGCTAAAAAGAAAGATTACACCTGACCTTGGCAATTTCACGATCACAAATACCTGAACCTGAAAATTGCAGTGGATAGTGCATTATTCAATTTTACACATTGATGTTCCCATGCAATCACTTTCCAATCCAACCATTTGGAATATTGCAAGCACACGCAAATGCAATATGCATCCTGCTGCGGATCCCTAGTTATCCCAGTCCTCTTGAAAGACACAGTAACAATTTGCCTATTATGGGCTGGCGGGAAGTGATAAAAGCGACTTCCCGCAATGCCCCCGAGTGTGCTACTCGCGGGCACAAAGCCTGACTCAGCTTGCATCTTGGCGGAGTCTTTGCAATGATGTACGGAGGCATGCCGCCGTACAATTACTAATGGTACTCAGACTGTGGCATCTGGGCAGTAGTAGGATAGGAAGTCATGATTATTAAATTCATAAATAACTTTGAAAAATTAAATTACAATCTATCTAGTACAAAGCTAATCTAAAACGGGTCAATCCTGGTTGTGAGTTTAGCTGACCTGGGTACCGTCAAGGTGACCTCATCACTTGAACCAAGACCGCGTTTCGCCACCCAGGCATCACCAAAGTCTAATACTAAGCATCGTGCAAATTCAAATCTAAGAGGTACAGTGGGGTTAAAAGACTCTGATGAGAAGAAACTTTTATTCAGTAAATTACATATATACTTATTAGTACGTAGCCACACTGGCTCCACTAGATTTTTACCCTCTGAAAGTTTTGCGGAAATGTCAAGTAGTGATAAAGCCCCTTTAACTGAGCTTGTTCTCCAGTCATCTGAGCATACCATCAAACCACGAACCCCCGCCGCACAGAATGCCGCTAATATACCATAGCAAATTCGATTTATTCCGAGATTCTTGTGACACGCCAAAAGATCTTTGATGGCCTCATTTTTTTTTGAGTTCGTGAGTTTGCCTTTGATGCCATTAACTTTGACCTTTGTATGTGCACGTACCATGTTGTACGCAATCATCAAATGGATAACTGTATCCATTAGATCCTCCAGGTTCTTGTGCGGCTTTGTGGATATCTCATTGTCAGCCCCGCCACCTTCAATGCTGAGTTGGGTTGCACGTTGCTTTGATTTACTCAAGCAGGAGGCAAGGTATTCAACTGCTCCCCGTTCGAGTCCAAGAGGATCGGTTGAATTTGATGTTGGTGCAACATATGGTTTGGGTGCAATCACATCGTATGAGACTAAACTAATGGATTCAAACATAACATTTGCCCAAAAATGTTTAACTGGATTCGCGGGGTAAAGAAGGCCCTGAACCATTTTGAAGAAGGAGTGTTCAGATTTGGGGAGATTATCGGGAGGTTTAGCTGATTCCTTCATCAATTTGAGATTCCAAATGTTGTAATCAAAAAACGCTTCTGTTTCAGTTGGCTTAAAAAAATCTAACCCTGTATATTGCAATTTATATCACCAGTCAACAGCCAATAATCAAGTATCATGCACAAAGATAAAAAAAAACTCACCTGCCATCTCAAGGTCCTGCAGCCAAGCCGACATTTTAAGATCTCGGTTACTGATCACCTTAATACCAACGGGCAGGAATGTATGAGCATCCTTTGTTGGTAAATTGTCCCATCTATTTTTGTAAATCCTATTGATATTATCAAGCCCCCTTTTCCATGATTGTTGAGAAATATTGGAATGATAATTCAAAATGCCTGCAAACTCTTCCATGCGGGATAAAAATATTCCTTGAAAATTCGCAGCGGATGAGACTTCGCACTCAGCGTCGGGAATTATATCAGTCATATCTCGTCCCATTGTATCATGTTTAATTGTTTCCCTTTCTTGAGGGGCTTGAATATTCCGAGGAGAGGCGGGAGGGGTTGCATCATGCATTGTTTCATTGGGTATCGGGGGGCTTTCAGTATGTGGAGGTTCAGCATGGATTGTTTCATTGAGTATGGGGGGGGTTCAGTATGCGGAGGTTCATTATCAATATGGTCCACTTCAACATTGATCATTTCATCACCTTGATCCCGGGAATCCTTTGCGGCTTCAAAGGTACGGCGTTTTTTGTTGGTTTTTTTGGTCGCATGTATATTTGGTCTTTTTCCTAATCCTTTGCCTAGAAATCCAATTACGACTCGAGATCCTTCAGGTAGAGATTCTCCCACCTCCACACCTGCCCATATATTGTAAGCAGCTATTTTTATCAACTTTGTTTTGAATTAGTAATGGACTTACGGTTCAAATCCATTTTGAGCAGGCTCATGGCTTCAGCAATCTTTTGACGCACATAATCAGGAATTTTACTATCATTTTGGATTTTCTCGAGCCTTGGGATTGTTTGAGAAATGTTGGAGACAAATTGTTCCTTGGATATAATTTCCACCTCCCCACTGAAAATTACATCATCTTGCCCATCATCTTCTGTCGGTGCACAAGGTTCAACAGTCTTTTCCTTCTCATAAGTTTTAAAATTCGGTTTCTGAGAGCTTGGAGGTTGACCTGAAATAAAGGCTATGACACAATATCAGGTTTTGAGAGATTAGAAATACTCAAGATGGATGTATACTCACATTCTGGAAGAACTGGTGGATCTTGATTATCTTCATGTGACTGGCTCTCTGCTTCAATGCCTAATTCACGACTACTGGCCATATCAGATATTTCACTTCCACTCTCTGGGGCTGAAGTTGGTCGTTCATTAAATTCCGTTGAATTTCCCGGGGTTTGGGCCATCGCGGAGGTAGTTTAGTAAGCAAAGAGATGGTGACGAGTTGATTGATAACTTGTTTGAAAATTTTGAATAAAAAGATCCAAATTGAAGAAAATAGGTGGAAGTAAAATAATCGCATTTGCAAAATGCGATTTGGCGAGGTTTTGCAAATTATTTCATATCATGCAAATGAAATCACTTCCCTGTGAGACATTGAATAAAGTTGACTAGTGAGAAACCTACTAAAGTCAACTTTTGAACTATTCAACACTCATGAGGTAAGGACTAAGCAAAGTGTTCCATTTGAATGATATGAAATAAAATGGTTTTCTCGGGGAAACAGGAGACACAATTCTTGTCTTAAATAGTCCACTTATTAGGTTTTAATTTGCGAGTCTCATGATTTAAACCCTAACCACAACATTGTGAATATACTGACCAATTTCCCCTGAGGTCCTGTTGGCAGAGAAGGCCACTCAGCATATTTCGGCGATGGCGTCCATTGTGTACGCCAACAAGCCACCGTACACTATGGATGTAGTACGGAAGCGTAAGGATGGTAAGCGGCGTCGGAGGCATGTCGGGAGGGTACCTACTAGGCAAGCGTAAGGATCGTAAGCAGTGTCGGGAGTATGTCGGGAGGGTACTTCATGAGCGTAAGGATGGTGAGCAGTGTCAGGAGTATGTCGGGAGGGCACTTCATGAGCGTAAGGATCGTAAGCAGTGTCAGGAGTATGTCGGGAGGGCACTTCATGAGCGTAAGGATTGTAAGCAGTGTCGGGAGCATGTCGGGAGGGCACTCCGCGAGCGTAAGGATCGTAAGCAGTGTCGGGAGTATGTCGGGAGGGCACTCCGCGAGCGTAAGGATCGTAAGCAGTGTCGGGAGCATGTCGGGAGGGCACTTCATGAGCGTAAGGATCGTAAGCAGTGTCGGGAGTATGCCGGGAGGGCACTCCGTGAGCGTAAGGATGGTGAGCAGTGTCGGGAGGGCACTTCATGAGCGTAAGGATCGTAAGCAGTGTCGGGAGCATGTCGGGAGGGCACTGCGCGAGCATAATGATCGTAAGCAGTGTCGGGAGCATGTCAGGAGGGCACTGCGCGAGCGTAAGGATTGTAACCAGTGTTGGGAGCATGTCAGGAGGGCACTACACAAGCATAAGGATGGTAAGGGTGGGGGTGTGAAAGCGTAAGGAGTGGTGAGGACGGAGATGGGGGGGCAGGCAGTGTCAGAGTCTCATCTGGAGGGTGGTGCGGGCGCGTAAGCATGCTAAGCGTCGGGGAGGCAGAAGCTATTAGGTGAAATTACCCGAACGTTGCGAATAGTGTTGAAACGGGTTTGGGCTTTGAGTGACATTCTCATGTGACACATGTGACGATTGACGTTGTCTTGACGCTGACGTGACGTGACACACTAAATCCAGTGACTATAAAGTGACACTAACGAGACTGAAGCAAGATTTTATACTGACCGCGGTGCGATGTGAAGTCAATCGCCGACGATTGACGCAAGATTCGCCCTGGTGTACCACGCAAATGTAAAAAACTCTTGTGCCGGGGATAACTTTGCCATATTGAATGATACCCATATCAAATGAGGTACCATTTTGTAGAGCACATACAGTGCTACACACTGAACCAATTTTGAGGTTGATATCTCAATAATTGACAAAGGTATGGCTGTTTTAAGGTCAGATTCCCACCTGCTGTCATATACAGCTTTATCATGGGATAATATCCCATAACCATGCATATGAGGTGTCAAATGACAAAGATGCTTGTTTTTACTTAAATACCTCATATTTCAGTCAATAATGGGGTCCCATACAGTTTCTGTACAGCATTCTACGCGTCATACACGTCAGAATCAGGCTTTGAGATCCCCAGATGAAAGTTTTCACCCTGTATTGGTGAAAACTGCCCAGATGTGGTTTCAAAACCACATCTGAGCCCAATACAGGTTATACAGGTGGTTTGCAAACCAGAAGCCAGTACTAGAGAGTGAAAAAATCTTCACTTCCTCTACGTGGAAAGGTCTACCACCCTTTCCACCACATTTCAGGATAAAAAGGAGGCTTTTCACAGCCAGAATTGTCTCCTCATCCTGCTCTTGAATAACCTACGTAGTAAACTGTCAAAAACAGTTTTACTCTTGGTTAATAATCAGGTATAACTATAAATCTTAATTATTGTAGTCTTTTATTATTGTAACCCAACAGATAGAGCTGCACCCAGGGCTTTAAACAGTGCTCACCACCACTATATCATATAAAGTAAAGCCCTTTTAATCTTAAATTAAATTATCTTTAAACCCTTATAAATCCTTTTAAACCATTTTTACCGTGTCACAAACATAGTTAAAGCTGTACTTAGCCTACTTACACCTTTATCATAGTTTCATCCTGACAATAGCAATACCTGGTCTAGAGCATTCAAAACACGTCAGAATGTGTGTAAGAGGCTTAGAAGCCAGTTAAATCTGTTTTTACTAACATTGTTATAACTTAAGGGTAGTTTTACCCTCCTGAAAACAGTTAAGACTTCCCTGGTTGGTATCAAAACCTCATCATCAATTGAGCCACAGACCCTGTGACTCAATTCCAGGCCAAAAGTGATGAACCTTTGCTTGAAATTTGACATCTCACGCCTGTCAGTAAGGACTTTGGTGGTCTGGCTCCCCCTTGGAGCTAGAGTTCCTTTTCCCCCCAATTTTAATCTTTCCCATTTATTTTTCCTTTAATTCCTCATCATGTATTATACTTGTAATTTACATATGTAATTCAATTGAACTGTACAGTACAATACAGTAATAACTGATACCTCATATGTAAGTCAAAGTTCACTTGTGTAATACACACGCACATTTTGAGATTTCAATTGAATTCAATTGAAAATACTTCAATTCCTCACAACTTCTAAGCTAAACACAACACCTCAATTTTAACACGAAAATTGATGGTTAACACCACATGTGGTGTGAATTAAATTGAAGTTTTGAGGATTTTAAATTTTTTTATTGAAAATACGGAAAAATTAATTAATTAATTAAAGCTTATTTAGAGTTGAGTTACAAAAATTTCATCCAGAGGTGACCCCACTTTATTTTTTGTGAGGAATCCAATGGTGTGATAATTTCTTTATGTTTCTTTATTGGATAAAAAGCTATAATATATTTCATATAAATTTTTACCAAAAATATTTTCATTTCACAATTTTTATTCAAAATTCATTTTTACTTAATTTTTGCAAGTAAAAATATGATTTCATAATTTTAAATTCTATTGTAATTTTATCTTTAAATTAGAATTAAATATTGATTTTTAAATATGAATTTGTATTTATATTTCAATTTTTTATTTTTATAATATTAATAAATTTACTTTATTTATATTTGTATCTTAATTTATCATTTGTGGTCTTTTGGGTATATGAAAATACCTCTAAGGCTCACATTATTGATATAATATAGAAATAACACATTTAATAACTAAATGGTAAGGTATTGTTTAATATAAACTGGATATTTATTAAGTATATGAATGATATGATATAGTAGAAGTGTAAGGTTTCTATCTACAAATATATATATGGAAGGTTTATTATATAAAGCTACAATATAGATATTTTCCCTTTATAATATATAGGTGATTTGGATAAACTCAATATTATTAGTATTATTGATAGTATTATAGCTATAAGACTGATAATTCAAACGTAGGTTGGAGTAATAATATGATGTAGACCTTCTGTTCACTACTGTTAATCAAAAATGACTATGAATTAAGCTTAGAATTCTATAATAATTTCACAAGATAACTAGATTATCCTACTATAAAGGATGTATAATTATTCTTCTTCTGGGTATATAGATAATTGCATGGGGAAAGAGGGACTCTATTTATATTCTTTGGGCTCTCCTTAGAGGCAATAAAAAAAGGGACCTATGAATTTTTCACTTCTTTTGGTGGGGATAAAGGTTTATAGTGGTGACTGTCTATTGATACCATTTTTTTGGTTGATTTCACCATTTTTATGTATGATTATTGTAAGGTTGGACTATGAAAAAATAAGTAAATATTAATAATATTTTACTTATTGTACCCTGACTCTCCTTATAAAAGTAATCAATAAGATCAAGAATAATTATAACAATGAAGAAATATTATAATTATGGAAGACCAATATTGATATTATTTTAAAAAATTTAATAATACAATAAAATAAATATATTAATATTTAATAATTACTATATTTATGGCAATTTATTATTGTTACAAACAAATAATAAATGGTCACAAACTGTTATTTAGGAATAAAAAAACTTATAACAGTGATATTACGAATATCAAAGTTATATATCAATATAAATACTATTCATATGAAAAAAAAATTATTAAATATAATAATAAAAAGAAATTATTTTAAAAAGAGAAAATAGCCTACTTTTAACACTTAATAGAATAATTCTGAATACTTTCACACCAAATAATGTGAATGAAACTTACTTAAATTGTATTTACAGATAAAAATAAAAGAAATTACAGAGATTCTTGATTTTACATGGAATTGAACATTTTGGGAGAGAAATTAACAAAAAAATTCAAATATTTGTTTAATTATGTCAAAATTGATGATTATAATAAGGATTGAGTTGAATTCTTAATAATATGATAGAATTATATAAAGAGAATAAAGTTTTTACCTTTGGATTTAATATGGTAATCTTTTTGATGAATGTGAGGAGGAAATAGAGGTAAAAAGAGCTTTATATATAGGAGATTCCTCCTTCATAGTGTCCAGAAGGCTTCTAGTAGATGTGTCCTGATGGTATACACTGGAATTGATAAGTATATTAAGGTTTAGTGATGATCACATCATGATTAAACCATCTTATATAATTCTCATGCCATTATTTAGAGTTATCACTATAACTCCAGGTGTTCTGACATCATAGGCTTGTAATAAGGGAAAAATTTGTGAATTTTATTAGTATTAACAATAATTTACTGTTATTATCCAGTTTTATCACTTATATGACTGTAAGACATAAAATGAGATTACAGTAAGTGTAAGATGTGTCTATTAAACTGTTGATAATATTAATATCAATCAACAGTACTATGACTGTTCTTATGAAATACAATATCAAAAATTATTATAGACACAATTAATGAATTGATTATTTCTTTCACTTGTTATACACTACTAGTAATTATAACAGTAAGCCGTAATTGCCTACAAGAAGCATTTAAATATATAATTATCTTTTCAAGAATAATTATAATTATAATTCTTGAAGAAAATAAATACTAGAGAAGAACTTTAAGAATTAATAATAAATTACTCACTAATATTCAGTGAAACTTAGACAGAATATGGTAGAGAGATTTGGCCAATAATTGTGGATATGAGGGATCCAAATTGATTTATAACAAGATTGAAGCAATATATAGTTGATTTCATATGATTTCACCTCCTTTATATTTATAATGAAAGATTTGAAATACTTAAGAAAAGCTGTAACCAAGACTTACTTGTTGATAATAATGGTATAATTGGATAATAAGATGATTTAGAAAAAACAGCAAGAGGAGGCCTCTTTGAAGTCAACAACACCTCACAGAGACGTGCAATTAAGAAAATTGAAAAACCAGTTAGTGAGGTAGCAATAATCATTTTTGGATTAATAATTGCATCATCTGTTGTCATGTAAGATTATCAAAATTAATTAATTGATGGCTTTACATGACTACTAACCCAAATATGGTTAATAATAAAAGGAGTAAAAACTGTAAATATTTTTTTATTTCAAAAGAAAGATTGATTCCTCAAAGTTATAGATGCTATTGGAAATGTCATCACAGGCTGTATTTTCTGTGAATTTTTGAAGATTCAGTGTTTCATGTGGAATTACAAAAAATTGACTATATTTAAAGCTTTTAATTTTACTTATGAAGCTGTAATTATTTTTGGTTATTTCTGGATCATACTATTCTCCGTTGGCCCTCAAAGCTTCAGAAAGATTAATTAAGAATTATATTTTGAATGAATTTTTGAAGTTTTTACCTCATTTCTATGTAGAATTGCAAATAGCACTAAATGGCTGGTTGCTATGAGGTAAATAAATGGATACTAGTCCAAAACAGGTTTTATTTACACTTTTGAGGTCTGAACATGGAAAATCATTAAGAATTGACATGGCTGCAGGTGTCAGGCTGTGACTCAAAACCAGAGCACAAGCATGACAGCCAAAATACCATAAACCAATGGTATAGCCAAGATACCACCAAAACATGGATCTGAGCCAAGTAAGCTCAAAAGGTATCAGAAGAAAGAGGAAGCTCACCTCTTACTGAAAACATAAGTCCCATCACCATAGGACAAGAAATAACAAAGTTATTCCTGCTCAAAGTTATTGCTGAGCATAAACCTTAATTTTCACCTCCCATCTAAAATCAAGAAGGAGAGGCTTAACCCCATCAAATGGGTACTCAAAATGAAGCTCTAAGCCAGGGATACCCAATGTCACCAGCCAACCTGAGCTTGCACCAATATTACTGGAGTTATGGTCAATTTTAGGCCAAATAAGGGTGAACAAAAAATTCACCTCTCATCTAATCTCTACAGTTTAGTGTGAGATACTTGAAGTGGGGTATTTTTGGAAAGAGCATAATCAGGACTATCTGATGGTGTCATCCGTTTCCCCATAGCCCAACTAAAACTAAAGTAATGGGGCAAATAAGCTCAATACAGCTTTTTGCCTATACCACGCAAATGTACAAACCTCTTGTACATGGGATAACTTTGCCATATTTAATGATACCACTATCAAATGAAGAACCATTTTGTAGAGCACATAAAGGGCTACACACTGAACCAATTTTGAGGTTGATATCTCAATAATTGACAAAGGTATGGCTGTTTTAAGGTCAGATTCCCACCTGCTGTCATATACAGCTTTACCATGGGATAATATCCCATAACCATGAATATGAGGTTTCAAATAGGCAAAGATGCTTGTTTTTACTTAAATACCTCATATTTCAGTCAATACTGTGGTCCCATGCAGCTTCTGTACAGCATTCTACGCGTCATACATGTGAGCCTTGAGGTATATTTTACATACCCAAATAGGCCACAATTATCTTAAAAAGAAATTTTGAATTGTACATAACTCATAAATCATGCATATATTCAAAATTCATCATTTTTGAATTCAGAAAAGATGAATAACCTTTTATTGAGTAAGTAACTCCATGGATTTAAGGCCAGATTTGGATTCTACACAAAAATTCACCTAGGGTAACTCCATAGAGTGAATAAGCTTAAATTAACTCTTTGAGGTGGTAAAATGGAAAATACTTCAATACCACATCATCAATACCACATAAAAGATCCGTGAAAATTTTTGTTTTTCTTAATTTCATGCCAAAATAATGGGAAAGTGAGAAATCCCATGTTACATATACACTAAGAATAGTGTTATGCATGTTTTGAGCACTTAATATCATAGTATTCTTACATGGACTTTTGGTACACCCATAGTGGATATCTCACTTTAAGCTTAAATTACTATTTTGACGTAAAAAATAGGCAAGGGGGACAAAAGACATCAAAGAGAGCCAGGGTACCCAACTTCTGAGGACTCAGAGGCGTGGATAGATCCAAAGCTTGGTTCCATGGCTGATCGTGACCCAATTGGTAAACTAAGCCTCTTTGGGAACTTGGTTTCCATGTCACAACTACTGTAAATCTTAAGAAAATAGCAAATAACCTGCTATTTTGACGTGCCAAGGAGGTAAAGAGCTACTTAGACTCCTGTAACCACGTCAATTCTTAATGACTTTCCATGGATAAACCCCAAAAGAGTAATTAAAACCCTTTTTTGGACTTGTATCCATTGATTTACCTCATAGCAACCAGTGAAACACTGATATTTGCAATTCTACGTAGAAATGAGGTAAAAACTTCAAAAATTCATTAAAAATACAATTCTTAATGAATCTTTCTGAAACTTTCAGGACCAATGGAGAACTGTATTATCTATGGTACAACCAAAAAATATTACAGTTTTACTAATAAAATTAAAAGTTTTACTCACAGTCCATCTTTGACCATTCTACGTAAAACACTGAATCTTCAAAAATTCACAGTATTTAAAACCTGAGATGAAATTGGCAATAACATTGATAACTTTGAGAAATCAATGATTATTTTGGAATAAAAGAAGATTTACAGATGTTACTCCTTTTATTCTTAACCATATTGGGGTTGGTAGCCACGTAAAGGCGTCAATTAAGTAATTATGATAAGCTTACGTGACAACAGATGATGCAATCATTAATCCAAAAGGGTTTATTGTTTTCTCACTCACTGGTTTTTCAGTTTTCTCCATGGCACGCCTCTGCGAGCTGTTGTTGACTTAAAAGAAGCCTCTTCTTGCTGTTTTTTCCGTATCATCATCATCTTATTAATCATTTATATCAATATTACCCACAAGTAAGTATTAGTTAAAACTTTTCTTAAGTATTTTATTCTTTCAGAATCAATCAGAAAGACGTGAAATCATAGAAATAAACTATATATTGTTGTAATACATTTATAAATTCATTTTGATCCTCTAAATCCACAATTCTACGTCAAATCTCTCTATCTTATCTTTCAATAAGCTCTTTGGAATATTAGTGAGTGATTTATCTTTAATTCTTAAAGTTTTTCTCTAAAATTAGTTTTCTTCAAGAATTATAATTATAATTATTCTTGCAAAAGATAATTATATATTAAAATAATTTTATTATTTTAATAAAGAAGCTTTTATTATTAAATTCTTCTTGTAATTGATTCTAGTAGACAATTACTTACTCACTGTTAAAATCACTAGTAGTGCTTAACACATGAAACAAATAATTCTTTAATTTTTTAATTGTGGCTATAATAATATTTTATTATTATATTTCATAAGAACAGACATAGTACTGTTGATTAATAGTAATATTATCATAAGTTTCATAGTAACATCTTACAATACACGTCAGAATCAGGCTTTGAGGTCCACAGATGAAAATTTTCACCCTGTATTGGTGAAAACTGCCCAGATGTGGTTTCAAAACCACATCTGAGCCCAATATAGGTTATACAGGTGGTTTGAAAACCACAAGCCTGTCTCAGAGAGTGAAAAATCTTCACTTCATCTACATGGAAAGGTCTAACACCCTTTCCACCCCATTTCAGGATAAAAAGGAGGCTTTTCACAGCCAGAATTGCTTTCCTCATCCTGCTCTTAAATTCCTACGCAGTACAATTGTCAAAAACAGTTATACTCTTGGAAAATAATCAGGTATAATTATAATCTTAATTATTGTAATCCAACAGGTAAAGCTGCACCCAGGGCTTTCAACAGCGCTCACCACCACTATTTTATAATAGTAAAGCCCTTTAATTTTATTAGAAAAACTTATTTCTTCATAAACACTCTTATTTTAAATCTTTTATAACTTGTCACAGTCATAGTTGAAGTTGTAAATAGCCTAATTACTGCTTCATCATAGACTAAACCTGACATTTGGGGGGCCTGGGTGTGTTTTTTGATCATTTTGGACCTTATAAGTAAGTTTTTTACTTATTTTTTATTTTCTGACACTTGTTTTATCCTGTTTTAGGAGTAATTCTTTCTCAAAAATATATACTTATTATATATTTATCCTTATACTCATATTGAAAAGAGTACTTTTCATGTGGCTAATAACCACAAGACCCTTATTTTTTGGCGTGTTTTATATATAAAAATACTTTTTAGACATTAATACATTCTTAATTTTTAATTAAATTAAGACACCTAATACTGATAAATCAACAGTTAAGGCGTGGTTGGGCAGATTGTTAACTCAATTACCCTCTTAAATACCACTTTTTGACAGTTTACACTTGCTAATTACAAGTTATTCTGTGAGATATTGGTATACAAACAGTATACCAAATATCAGTAAGCTGTATTTCTGACATGAAATTGTTAATTAAATTACACTGTCATTGTACAAAGGAATATTGTAGTAATATACAAGCCCAGAGGCCATTCTTAGACGTGGAAACAGCATTTTAGAAAAAGTATTTTTCCTGTTTGATTCAGTCAAAGATAACTTCACACCACTTGAAAGCCAGTCACAGGCCACCACACCAGTGACACCCTCAGAACCAGAGGGCAGCAAAGGCAAATGAAAGAGGCACAGTGAAGGCCTGATAACAGCAAAGAAGTGGACACCCATTTCCACACAGCAGAGTAGAAAACCACCAAATTCTGCTTCAATACAAGGTAAACCAACCTTGATAGCTTGTACAGGGAAAATTACTATAATTAACCAAGTTGTAACCTCTAAAGTTAAATTGCCCCAATCAGCAGACAACAAATTTGTACAAGGCACAGTCAAAGGTAAATACCCTAAGAACATAAAGTTTTTGACTGCTTGCAAACACTAACATGTCACCTGTATACCTCAGAGACCTTGGCTTCCAAAGGAGCCAGCCAGAGGACAGAGAAGGCCTGTCCAGAACCAGAAGACCCGAAAGAGGACACCTTGGACACAGTGGTGGTTGGCAAAACAATGAGGGAGATAATATTAACCCTGCCTTTCACACTCCAGTTCAATGGAGACCCCAAACCAGAGGACTGGAAAGACATGGATCAAGTTCTTCAGCTCCACCAACTCCTCAAGGACCTATTCCAATGGAGCATGGAAAACAAGAGGTTCAACCTGGCATCTCACTGGGCAGAACTTGGAGCAAGTTGCAAGAAGATCTGTCTCAAAGAGATAGACTTCAAAGCCCTTATGATAATCACAAAAGGTTGGAATCCTACCAGAAAGTTCAGACTCCTGGAGGCAAGGGCACAGAGGATAAGGGAGAATCAAGCCACTATCCAAGCTATAGAAGAACAGTTCACCAAGACAGGGCCTGCTCAGATTCCTTCAGGCTCACAAGGAGCAGGCAAATAAGCTCTCCAGTGGCTTCACACCATTCAGACACTAACAAATTAACGACCAGGAGTCACCACTCTTCACAATTTCAGGAGGTTTCCAGGAGAAGAAAAGGATACAAGGGGAAAAACAAGACCTCTTTCAGCCAAAGGCAGAAATAGTCAGACCCCATGCTCCAGAAGTTGTTGGATTTGGTGAAAGAAGTGCAGAAGAACCAGAAGTAGTTGTAAACCACTCTAGAATCAGTAGTCCTAGTAATAGAAACATTACCCCCACTCAGATTGAACATAATATTGTCACACCTGAGAGTAACATAAGCAGTGATGCACTGTGGTTACAAATGTCCCAATATGATGAGCAAACTCAAAAGCAGTTTGCAGATCTTGAAGCAAGCCATGAGAGGATGAAGAAATTAACAGCCTCCATGGATAAAATTGTTAAAAATCTTCAAGAAGGACATGCTCAATTGAGCAAAGCCTCTGAAGAAACCAACAAAAGACTGAATCTAGTCTTTGAAGAACAACACCCCACCAAAGGGACAGGGATTGTCTGGATCAAGACATAAACAAATTGTTTAATGTCTACCATAACTTGAAGCCCCAACGACAAGGCCAAGTTATGGAAAGTCCATATCAACCAGATGACAGCAAACCAGATGTCATGTTGATGAATAAGGAAAGATCTCCATCACAATACCATGATGGAGATGGCATGTCTTATTCAGAGAAGGAATCCTTTAAACAGCTTCCTGAGGCCTCAAGCTGGCCCAACGTCTCTGGAACAGGAGAATATGATCATATGGAGCTCATAGATTATATTGATGGACTCTTTGTTGATGTACCAAGCATACCAGATTACTGGATTACTGCTAGACTGAATACAGAATCTAAAGGTCATGCTAGTATATGGCATACAGAAATGAAAGAAATCCATGGCAGAAGAAACTGGCCATGGTGGAAGAGTCAAATCATCCAAAAGCACAGTAATGGAACTTGGATATGGAAAAGGACCATGTCATTTGACAATGACAAATACTCTGTGGACAAAGATCCATCTGAGTGGTGTCTTAGACAGTCTAAAAGACTTAAAGCCATTGATCCTCATATGAACATCCAAATGAGGAATCACAAACTCCTTACACAACTGCCAGGAGAAATAGCGCATGCAGTAAAATGCAGATGCAACCAAAATTGCACTCTAGATGACATTGCTAATACCTTACAAGACATAAGGAAAAGAACTAATATAGGGAAATTCACCCCATATAAGAGCAGTGGTTTCAAAGAGAAACAACCTTTTAGGGTGGAGTTGAAAGACAAACCAAAAGAAAGGGTGGCAGAGGTGACAAAGAAGAAGAATTCTTGTCACAATTGTCGTTCAACAGACCACTTTTCCAACAACTGTCCAAAGGCAAAGAAAAAAGTCTATGCCATTGAGAAAGTCCCAGAAGAGGAATCCTCAACATAGGATTCTGAATCAGACTCCATGGGTGATGCCATCAGAGAGCCATCTGATGATGACCAAGACCAAAGAGAAGAATTTCTAGTAGAATACCAAGAGGAAACCCCACTAGAAATTCAGGAAATACAGTTGGAAGCAGGCATGCCACAGGACACTGCTAACAAGAACTTGTGCAAACACACACAAGATGCACAAACATTCCTGGTTGCACCAACCAAAGGAATGGCATATATACATGGAACAGCCACTAAAATGACTGTCTGTATTCACAATGCTCAACATCCATTGATCATTGATAGTGGGGCACACTGCTCCATAGTGGCCAGAAATTATCTGGATAACCACTTCCCAAATTGGGAAAAACAGCGCTTTCCCACCAAGGCAAAGAACTTTGAAAGTGCCTCAGGGAATATGACTTCCATTGGTACAATTATCAAAGAGATAATTATACCCCACAGGAAGGGTAATATTAGACTCAACCCAGAGTTTGTAGTGCTCGATGATGTCCACATCCAAGGGTTCTTACTGGGAACAGACTACCAGAGGATGTATGGCATAGATATTTACAACAGTAAAAATAGGCACATTACCATTGGTACTAACAAGGAAAAGAAATTTTCACTTGATATATACCAGATATCTTCTCAAGATCCACTAGAAGAACTTCTGAAGGAAGTCAGAGGGACAGTTTAGCACTACCCTCACCAGTAAACAAAAACTAAGTTTACTGAAGATGCTGAGAAAGAACAGACCAGCATTTGCCATTGGTGAAGAACCATTAGGCAAGATCAAAGCCATGATATGAAGCTATATCTGGATGTGGAAAGGCCTTATTCACCCATTCTCAGGCAGCCTCCTTATACAGAAAGCCTGGAAACCAGGAAAGAAATTGAAAAACACATCAATAAACTCTAGGACATGGATGTCATCAGAAAGATTGGACATAATGAGATAGTGGAAATCACCACTCCTGTCCTAATCACCTGGCATGATGGCAAGTCTAGATTGTGTGGAGACTTCAGGGCTCTTAATAACTACACAAAAGCAGACAGGTACCCTATACCCAGGATTCCACATGCCTTGGATAAACTGGCAAAAGCCAAAAACATAACCAAAATGGACTGTATGAAAGGCTTCCACCAGAATGGAGTTAAAACAAACTCCATGAAATTACTCAGAATAATATGCCATATGGGCATATATGAGTACACCAAAATTCAATTTGGCATTGAAAATTCACCAGCCCACTTCCAAAGGATGATGGACACAATATTTCAAGAAGAAATATTGGAAGGCTGGAAGGTAGTAGATATTGATGACATCATTAGATACTAAGAGACATGGGAAGACCATGTACAATACATAGACAGAGTGCTAAGTAAATGTACACCCATCAATCTGAAGATTTCACTGAAAAAGTGTAATTTTGGCCAACAAGAGCTACTAGCTCTAGGACATAAAGTCTCAGATCTTAGTCTGGAAATTGACCAGAATAAAGTAGCAGCAGTACTGCGAAAGCCAGTACCAAAGAGCATCAAAGAGATGCAATATTTCCTTGGGCTTGCTAGCTACTATAGAAACCACATCAAGAATTTTGCCCACATAACTAGTAGTTTATACAAGTTATGTTCAAAAGATGTAGTTTTTGAAATTACCAAGGAAGGGATGCATATGAGAGGATCAAAAATGAACTCACAAATGCACCTGCGCTCATCTTTCCTGACTTTGAACTACCAATCAAGTTATATATAGATGCAGCATGTAGCCACGGCTTAGGAGAAGCCCTTCACCAAAAACAAATTGTGGATGGTGAACCAAGACAGGGAGTAATATGTTACATTTCTAGGCAACTGAAAGATTCAGAAGCCAGGTATGGGGCCACCCAGACTGAATGTTTATGTCTAGTCTGGGCTCTAGAAAAACTCCATTATTATCTGGAGGGTGCAGTATTTGAAGTCTACCCAGACTGCACAGCCTTGAAGTCTTTACTGAACATGAAGACTACAAATAGACACATGCTCAGATGGCAAATAGCCATCCAGGAGTATAGAGGGAACATGAGCATCATATAAAAAGAAGGTAAAAGTCATACAAATGCAGATGGCCACTGGATAATGTAAAGAGAAAACCTGCTTATGACCCTGACGTTGCACCCAATATCCCCATCCACCTCATGGAAATAGATAGGAGGAGGAACTTCAGATTCTCTGAATGGGCACCAGGAAGTGGTACCCTTGACAGTGGGAACACTGATTCAGAAGGAAAAGAAACTCCCATACTGGGAATAAGCTCCTCAGAACTTCACAATGAATTTTTCAGTGCAGTACTGAAGTATTATGCCAAACAAAAACAGTGTGTCATATTACTACAACTTCTTCAACAAACGTACAGGAGTCCAGAACTGGAATCCCAGCTGGAAGAACCCCGGTTGAGGGCCTACAACAATAACACGCTCTTCCTTGTGGATGGTCTGCTTTACCACAGAGAGAAGCACACAAGTGCACTCACAGTGGTAGGCAGAGACCACAGCTCTCTGATCCTACAGGAATATCATGACTGTCCCTATATGGGACACATGAGTGAAGACAGGACCAGAGAAAGGGTAGCAAGCACAGCTTGGTGGCCCAAGTGGGAACAAGAGTTGAGTGAATACATCAACACTTGTGAAAGATGCCAAAAGGCAAACAGGAAACATGGGAAGAAGTATGGATTACTTCAACATATAGAGGAACCCAAACACCCATGGGAAACCATCAATATGGACTGGGTCACAGGACTTGTCCCAGGAGGCAAAGAAAGCTAAAATTCCTTCCTGATAATAGTTGATAGTTTCAGCAAGAGCATGAGGTGTCTATCATGCCATAAAGAGGACACAGCCATGGATACTGCTATGTTATTCTGGAATAACATCATATCCACCTGTGGAGTCCCTAAGATAATCATTAGTGATAAGGATCCAAAGTTAACATCTGAATTTTGGACCAGCTTATATGACATTCTTGGAACCAAGCTTGCATTCTCCACAGCTTACCATCCACAAGGAGATGGCCTAGCTGAAAGGATGATCCAGACAATGGAAGACATCCTTAGAAGGTTCTGTGCCTATGGCATGGAATACAAAGACCATGAGGGATACACCCATGACTGGGTTACCCTTCTACCAGCTGTCCAACTGGATTTGTGAGCCTTAGAGGTAATTTCACATACCCAAAAGACCACAAATATGAAAATAACATATTAATATAAATAAAATAAATTTATTTATATTATTAAAATAAAAATCAAAATATAAATATAAAATTATATTAAAAATAAAAAATTAATTACAATTTAAAAATAAAAATACATTAAATTTTGTAAGTATAAAATTACATTTATACTTGAAAAAATTAAGTAAAAATGAAATTTTAACAGAATTGTGAAAAAATAAATAAATTTGGAAAAAATTTAAATAAAAATTATTATAACTTTTTATCCAATAAATAAACACGTAAAAATTATTTCACCATTGGATTCCTCATAAAAAATCAGGTGGGGTCACCTCTGAGTGAAATTCTTGTAACTCAACTCTAAATAAGCTTAAATTAAGTTTTTAGTATTTTCAATACAAAAGTTGGAAATCCTCAAAACCTTAATTTAATTCACACCACATGTGGTGTTAACCATCAAATTTTGTGTTAAAATTGAGGTGTTGTGTTTAGTTTAGAAGTTATGAGGAATTGAAGTATTTTCAATTGAATTCAATTGAAATGTCAAAATGTGCACGTGTATTACATAAGTAAACTTTGATTTACATATGAGGTGTCAATTATTACTGTATTGTACTGTACAATTGAATTGAATTACATAAGTAAGTTATAAGTATAATACATGATGAGGAATTAAAGGAAAATAAATTGGAAAGATTAAAATTGGGGGGGAAAAGGAACTCCAGCTCTAAGGGGGAGCTAGACCCCCAAAATCCTTGCTGTCAGGCATGGGATGTCAAAACTCACACAAACGTTCATCACTTTTGGCCTGGAATTGAGTTACAGGGTCTGTGGACTCAATTGATGATGAGGTTTTGATACCACCTGGGGTAGTTTTAGCTGTTGCCAAGAGGGTAAAACTCTCCTTAAGATAAAAAAATCATAGTAAAGACAGTTTTAACTGGTTTCTACGCCTCTAACACACATTTTGACGTGTTTTGAAGGCTCTAGGCCTGGTATTGCTATAGTAATGGCTGGATTAAGGGTCTAAAATGGCTAAAAATGGCTTAAACCAGCCCTTTTTGGTCTAAACCAGGGTTCGATAATGCCATAATTGGCTTTTCTGTTGTCAGACTGTTTTTCACGACTGACAAGAGTAAATTTTACTTTTGGAGTAAGAGTGTAAGGTGTGGTTATGAAACTTTGATTGAAAATAAAGTAATTTTCCTGTCCTCAAAATTTGTATCAGGTAAAAATCAATTAAAAATAGTATGGAATATTATTTTTAAGAGAAAACACGCCAATTTTATTGTTTATAACTTTATTAGTATAAAACAATAATATTATAAAAATTTATTGTTCTACCAACAATAAAAATTTATCCAAAAAATACTCTACAAGAGATATTTTAAGGCTACAAAAGAAATTTCTTCAAGAGCAATTTCAATTGGAATTAATTGAGCAAAGAACTGCAAGCAATTAATTAAAGAACAAAGTCTTTAAAAAGAATATTTAAAGAGAAAACACGCCCAAAAGTGAGCAGAGTGAATTTGGAAACAAAGTGACAAAGTTTACAGTGATGAAAGATGCTTTAATTCACTTTTGGGGTGGTTCAGGGGTAAAAATGATTATAAGAGTTACAAACAATGATTATAATGAGTTTTTTCACGTGGTTAAAAGGATTAAAATGATTTAAAAATGGTGGTTGGAATCTTTTATTGATTGGTTTAACAATGTTTAAACTAATTATAAAAGGAAAAAGATTCTAACATGAAGAGAAAAGTGGGGCAAAGAAGACATTCTTTTATAGCCATCAATTCTCTTACTCCAAAAGTAAATTTTACTCTTGTCAGTTGTGAAAAACAGTCTGACAACAGAAAAGCCAATTATGGCATCATTGAACCCTGGTTTAGACCAAAAAGGGCTGGTTTAAGCCATTTTTAGCCATTTTAGACCCTTAAATCAGCCATTACTATATCAATACCAGGCCTAGAGCCTTCAAAACACGTCAGAATGTGTGTCAGAGGCGTAAAAACCAGTTAAAACTGTTTTTATTATGATTGTTTTATCTTAAGGGTAGTTTTACCCTCTTGGCAACAGCTAAAACTACCCCAGGTGGTATCAAAACCTCATCATCAATTGAGTCCACAGACCCTGTAACTCAATTCCAGGCCAAAAGTGATGAAATTTTGCATGAATTTTGACATCCCACGCCTGTCAGCAAGGATTTTGGGGGTCTAGCTCCCCCTTAGAGCTGGAGTTCCTTTCCCCCCCCAAATTTAATCTTTCCATTTTAGTTTTCCTTTAATTCCTCATCATGTATTATACTTATAACTCACATATGTAATTCAATTCAATTGTACAATACAATACAGTAATAATTGACACCTCATATGTAAATCAAAGTTCACTTATTTAATACATGTGCCCATTTTGACATTTCAATTGAATTCAATTGAAAATACTTCAATTCCTCATAACTTCCAAACTAAACACAACACCTCAATTTTAACACAAAATTGGATGGTTAACACCACATGTGGTGTGAATTAAATTAAGGTTTTGAGGATTTTCAATTTTTGTATTGAAAATACTAAAAACTTATTTTAAGCTTATTTAGAGTTGAGTTACAAGAATTTCACTCAGAGGTGACCCCACTTGATTTTTTATGAGGAATCCAATGGTGAAATAATTTTTATGTATTTATTTATTGGATAAAAAGTTATAATAATTTTTATTTAACTTTTTTCCAAATTTATTTATTTTTTCACAGTTTTGTTAAAATTTCATTTTTACCTAATTTTTTCAAGTATAAATGTAATTTTATACTTATAAAATTTAATGTATTTTTATTTTTAAAATGTAATTAATTTTTTATTTTTAATATAATTTTATATTTATATTTTGATTTTGATTTTAATAATATAAATAAATTTCTTTTATTTATATTAATATGTTATTTTTTATATTTGTGGTATTTTGGGTATATGAAATTACCTCTAAGGCTCACAAAGAGAATTGATGGCTATAAAAGAATGTCTTCTTTGCCCCAATTTTCTCTTCATGTTAGAATCTTTTCCTTTTATAATTAGTTTAAACATTGTTAAACAAATCAATAAGAGATTCCAACCACCTTTATCAAATCATTTTAAATCTTTTAATAATGTGAAAAAATCATTATAATCATTGTTTGTAACTCTTATAATCATTTTTACCCCTGAACCACCCCAAAAGTGAATTAAAGGATCTTTAATCACTGTTAACTTTGTCACTTTGTTTCCAAATTCACTCAGGTCACTTTTAGGCGTGTTTTCTCTTTAATATTCTTTTTAAGGACTTTGTTCTTTAATTAATTGCTTGCAGTTCTTTGCTCAATTACTTCCAAGTGAAATTGCTCTTGAAGAAATTTCTTTTGTAGCCTTAAAATATCTCTTGTAGAGTATTTTTTGGATAAATTTTTATTGTTCGTAAAACAATAAATTTTTATAATATTATATTTTTATACTAATAAATTATAAACAATAAAATTGGCGTTTTTTCTCTTAAAAATAATATTTCATACTACTTTTAATTGATTTTTACCTTATACAAATTTTGAGGACAGGAAAAGTAATTGATTTTTAATCAAAGTTTCATATCCACACCTTACATTTGAGGGCCAAGCCATGATATTTTACCTGTGACATATTTTTTTTACTCTTTTTAAATCTTTTTTCTTATATTGAAAAATTTAAAAACATATAAAAAATACTTGTAATCCAAAAAAATCCGTAAAAAATAACTTTTTTCATATTATAAGTGAGGCTTATATTTTTATTTCTTTTTTGAAATATCCTTTTTTTACTTAATTAATTGGCTTTTTCATGAATCTTAGTGTCTGACAATGTGGTAAGACAAGAAAACATTGAAACAGCCTCAACAGTCACCAGCATTGTTCCTGCAAGCACTATTAATTCAGACAATAATAGTACTGTTATTGTGACTCAAAATAATCAACCTGAACCAATATCTTCTGAATTGATTAACTTGGAAATAAGTAATACTCTTCAGAAAGCTAAAGATTTGGCCAATAGTAAGTTTTTTGACGTAAAAATACTATTTTAAGCCTTTTTCAAACCATAATTATGCCTTCACCAGGTCAGGAGCCAGCTACAACCCCTCAAGCAGCTCCCAAAAAGGTAATAGACGTGATTATGGCAGAGGCCAATCAGGTACAGAAGGAAAAGGGTCAGTTGATGACTTCCAAACAACTAAATTGGGTCATTCTGAAGCTGATAATACAATTTTACCTTCAAAAAGAGCTGACACCGCCACAACAAGCCTCTGTGGACATATACAAAGCCAGCCACAGTGCATACAACAATGCACTTCAATTCAAGGAGTACCAGATCCTTGCAGACCTGTGGAAGAATTGCATGAATTCTTGCCTGACAGTAAGAAAATTCCTGGGCCATCTCAACACTTGCAAATTGCTCAATGGATGGCATCCATTGATGGAGAAGAAAAACATGATGCTTTTGACACTAGAATGGAGGAAAAACAACCCTCCACCACCCAAACCAGTGCCAAAAACAGCCCCAGTGGCCAGCAGCAGCAATTCCAACGTGAAAAAGCAGCCACAAGCTCCAAACAAGGGCAAAGGGAAGGCACCAGCCCCAAAACCTTACAGCCAAGGCTACAGGATTCCAAAGATTCAGCAGGATGCCATGGAAAATGTATTTCAGATGGCCAGAGCCATGATGGAATTACAGAAGAAGGAGTAAGCCAGATTAAGATTCCAGAAATGATTTCTGATATATTTGATTCCATTCCAGAGTTGTATGATGCTATAAATGATGTGAAAAAACATCTTTCTGATAAAAATGAAACCATTTGTAACAAAATTAAAACAAACAACCTGAGTCTGTGCCAAATTAATGAAACACTTATGTGTTTTGAAAAAGTTTTAAGAAAAATTAAAAATTCCAATAATGATAATTCTTCTAACAATAAAATAAATGGACAATCTGCCATTATTAAAGAATTAACAGATAAATAGTCTAAATTCAATATTGATGAAATGATTGAAACAAGAATTAAACAAGCCATAAATATTATCAAGACAGATAACAAGAAAGTCCTTGATGACATTTCAAATTCATTTACTGAAGTAAAGACATATACCATTGCCTTGGAAAAGTGTTTTGATGCTTCACAAGAAGAAGTATCAAAATTATCAATGAAATTGAATCAAGTCACTGCTGATAATACAAGACAGACAGAGTTATGGCAAGAACTGACACATAAGGAAGACATGTATAAAATTGAAGTAATAAATTTAATACAAAGCTTCCAACATGAATACAGAAATTCCCAAAGGTGTAGCAACAGTAAAATAAATAACATTGAACAAATACTGAACACCTTACCAAGAATGTCTACACCTCTAAATCAAAATGAGGGCACAAGAATTCCAAATCCACAAGTATTGGATCCTGATAATTCACAATTAAAAAATGAATCATCCACTTCTTTTCATAACTTGGAACCATCAATGGGCCAAGCACTCTTGAAAGAAGTTCCAAAACCTAAAGAATGGCCTCACTTCAGTGGTGAAGGAGATTATGACCATATGGAATTCATTGGAGGTATTGACATGATCAAAGAGGATTTTGAATTAACAGACAGATTGGTAACAGCCAGGTTTAACACCTTGTTTACCAGATCAGCTCACAGATGGTACATCAAAATAAGACAAGCACATGGGCACCAGAGTTGGACTTGGTGGAAAACCCAAATCATCAAAAAATGAGCAAATGATGCTTGGAGGTTTAAAGTTGAAACAGCCTTTGAATCTGCCAGATTTAATGCTGATAAAGAGAAAGCTTTACCATGGTTTTGCCAACAAAAGGACAGACTAACAGAATTATATCCTGACATGTCAGAATTTATGATCCATAGGAAAGTTCTGGGACAATGTGGAGGTGACTTAGAGCATGCTGTCAAAAGCAGGACTACTGAACAATCTTCAGCAGAGGATATTATCAATATACTAGAAGAAGTAACCACCAGAACCAAAATTGGTTCTAGTAGGGTGAATCTCAAAACAAGGTTCAATACACCTTGGAAAGATTCTGTGGACAAAAACCCCAAAGAAAATTCTAGTAATATTAAATATAAATGTGCAGATACAGTCAGAAAGTGCCATATTTGCCAAAGCACCACCCATTTAGCCAATACATGTCCAAAAAGGGGGAAAATCATTGAAATTGACATTGAAAAAGAACCAGATGTTGAAAAAGAAGAAATAACTGAAGAAAATTCAGATGATAAGTCATCCATATTTTTTCAATCTTCAAAAGATATAGAAAATATCAATGCCACTTTTGACATCATGGAATCATATTCCCACTTGCCACAATTGAGCAATGGTCAGGTTGATTTATCAAAAGTTCAAGATGCACAACTTATGAAGACAAAACCAAATAGCGGGAAAGGCTATACAGCTGGTAACTCCTGTATAACAGAAGTGGTTATTGACAACAAGCCAACCAAACGTTTGCTAGACCCAGGAGCCTTCTGCTTTTGTTTTGGAAAATCTTTTATTAAGACTTGTGTACCAAATTTTGAAGACCAATTGTTACCAATTGATGGAATAAAATTCAACAGTGCAAGTAACCCAATGAAAGCATTAGGAATGTTTGAGACCAATGTCACATTCCCACACATAAATGGGAATTTAAGAATCACAGTTGAATTTGTTGTTATGGAAAATTGCTCTAGTACCCATTTTATATTGGGAAATGACTATTTAATCATGTATGGGATATATTTACATAATAACAAAGACAGATACTTTACTATTGGAGACAATAAGCGCCAAAAATTTGCCTTTTTACCATTTAAAAAACAAATTACAGCAAACAAAGTATCACCAGTCAACTTAGAGTGAGAAAAATTCAAGTCTGAACAGTTAAATGAGGCTGAAATAAGCCTTCATCTGACTGATAAACAAGAAAATGAACTTTCTTCCCTTTTGTATGACCACAGAGGAGCATTTGCTACAGACAAAGAACCTCTAGCAGCAATTATTGGTCATGAAGTTGACATCATTCTTAACATTGAGAGACCTTATCCACCACTCTTAAGAAGACCTGCTTATCCAGCAAGTCCAAAATCAAGAGAAGCTCTACAAATTCATATCAAAGAACTTCTGGACCTTGGTGTAATAAGAAAAGTAGGCCACAATGAAGAAGTAGAAATAACTACACCAGTCATAGTGGCGTGGCATAATGGAAGATCCAGAATGGTTGGGGACTTTAGAGCTCTGAACACTTACACTGTTCCAGACAGATACCCAATACCAAAAATACAAATTGCCCTAACTCAAATATCTCAAGAAGTGTATATAACCACTATGGATGCCCTTAAATGATTCCATCAAAATGTGGTAACACCAAGAGCAAGAAAATACTTGAGAATTATTGTTCATTGTGGAGTGTATGAATACTTAAGGATGCCTTTTGGTATCAAAAATGCACCTTCACACTTCCAAAGAATGATTAATGAAATCTTCCCTGGAGAACTCTCAGAGGGATGGTTAATCATTTACATAGATGACATTATTATCTGTTCCAAGACTTGGGAGGAGCACATGTACAGATTATCAAGAGTTTTGACAAAAAATTCAATCAGTAAACATGAAAATCTCCTTGAAGAAATGTCATTTTGGTTTTAAAGAACTTAAAGCACTAGGGCATGTTGTATCTGGTTTGTCCCTTGGGATTGACAAAAACAAAGTTGCAGCAGTATTGCTAAAACCCATGCCTCAGAATAAGAAGGAAATTCAGTCATTCTTAGGTTTTGCAGGATATTACAGGCAGCAAATTAAAGATTTTGCATCCATAGCAAGACCACTTTATAAGTTGTGTGACAAAGTCACAGTATTTGAAATGACTGTTGACAGAGTCAAAGCTTTTGAGTCTCTAGGAGAAGTATTGACCACTGCTCCACTCTTACTGATGCCAGACTTTAAATTGCCTTTTAAACTTTATATTGATGCATCAGGGGATGGACTGGGTGCTGCACTTCACCAAGTTCAGATCATAAATGATAAACCTGTAGAAGGACCCATATGTTTCATATCCAGGAAAATCAAACCAGCTGAAGCCAGATATGGAGCAAGTCAGATGGAATGTCTATGCCTTGTCTGGGCCTTGGAGAAATTGAACTACTTCTTAGAGGGATGTGTTTTTGAAGTGATAACAGATTGTACAGCTGTCAAATCACTTTTGAACATGAAAACACCCAACAGACACATGCTCAGATGGCAAATAGCCATACAAGAATACAGTGGCAATATGACTATTGCTCATATGGATGGGAATATTCATAAGAATGCAGATGGACTAAGCAGATGGCCATTACCAAATAATAGTGATAATCCTGCTTATGTGCCAGAACAAGATTCACCACAAATTCCAATAGAAGGAATAAGTGTTACAGACTTGAACACCACCTTCTTTGAAGAAGTCAGAAGTAGTTACACTCAAGATACGAATTGTAGCATCTTATGCCAATTACTTAACAAAGACTGTAAAGACAACGCTCTAATACATGCCTTGGATGAAGTATGGAGAAAATCTCATGATGAAGGAAGATTTCACCTACTGGATGGTATAATTTACCACAGAACCAAGCACACATCTGTCATGACAGTTGTAGACAGGTCATTAATCAATCTTGTACTGAAAGAATGCCATGATAGTCCCTTTTCAGGACATCTGTCTGAAGACAGAACAAGAGACAAAGTAAAAACCTGAATATGGTGGCCAATGTGGCAGAAAGATGTTGCAGAGTATTGCAAAACCTGTGACAGATGCCAAAAGGCAAATAAATCCACTGGCGAAAGACTTGGAAATATGATAAAAATCCAAGAACCAAACAGACCTTGGGAAATTTTCCATATGGATTGGGTAACTGGTCTACCACCAGGAGGTGACAGAAGCTATAATGCTTGCCTAGTAATTGTGGACAGATTCAGTAAAAATCCAATCTTTTTACCATGCCACAAAGATGATACAGCCATGGATACAGCTCTTCTGATATGGAATAGAGTAGTGTCATGGACTGGGATATTTACAAATATTATTAGTGATAGAGATCCCAAATTCACTGCAGCACTATGGACAAATCTTCACCAATTATTTGGCACTAAACTGTCTTTCTCTACAGCCTACCACCCACAAACTGATGGCCTGGCTGAAAGGATGATCCAAACCTTAGAGGACATGGGGAGAAGATTTTGTGCATATGGCCTTGAATTCAAAGATTGTGATGGATTTACCAATGATTGGTGTACTCTGTTTCCAGCACTGGAATTAGCATATAAAACATCAATCCATGCCAGTACCAATCAGACTCCTGCTATTCTAGAAAAAGGATGGAACCCCAAGTTACCCCAAGATTCCTTGAGGAAAGACTTAATTGAAATACATCCCACAGCTTCTAGCTTCAAAGGAATGCTGGACAAAGCAAGAAAGCATGCAGTAAGATGCATGGAGGACTCTTTGGCATATGCTAAAGACAAATGGGATAAAGCACATGCAACTCCAGATTTCAAAGTGGGGGACCTAGTTCTTGTATCCACAACTAACTTCAATAACATCAAATGATGTAAAAAGTCGAAAGACTCCTTTGCAGGACCTTTTGTGATTAAGGCCCTCCATGGAGGAAATCCTGTTGAAGTAGAGTTATCTGAAGAACTTAGCAATAAGCACCCTACATTTCCAGTAAGCTTGATAAAGCCATATAAATCTAGTGATTCTGAGAAATTTCCCTTGAGGAATAAGATTCCCCAAGTTATACCTCCTATTGAGACATCTGGTACTAAGAGAGTTACCAAAGTTCTTAAAGAAAGGAAATTAAGAACCAAGAAAGTAAGGGAATACCTTGTTAGGTACAGTGACCCAGCTTGTGAAGATGAATGGTTAGAAAAAAAGGATATACCAGAAGCTACCAAACTCCTCAGGAGATTCAGACACACTAGAAATACCAATATTAAAAAGTAAAATTCCTTTTTAGGGGGAGGGAATGTGAGCCTTAGAGGTGATTTCATATACCCAAAAGACCACAAATACAAAAATAACATATTAATATAAATAAAATAAATTTATTTATATTATTAAAATAAAAATCAAAATATAAATATAAAATTATATTAAAAATAAAAAATTAACTACAATTTAAAAAAAAATACATTAAATTTTGTAAGTATAAAATTACATTTATACTTGAAAAAATTAAGTAAAAATGAAATTTTAACAAAATTGTGAAAAAATAAAAAAATTTGGAAAAAAGTTAAATAAAAATTATTATAACTTTTTATCCAATAAATAAACACATAAAAATTTTTTCACCATTGGATTCCTCATAAAAAATCAGGTGGGGTCACCTCTGAGTGAAATTCTTGTAACTCAACTCTAAATAAGCTCAAATTAAGTTTTTAGTATTTTCAATACAAAAGTTGAAAATCCTCAAAACCCTAATTTAATTCACACCAAATGTGGTGTTAACCATCAAATTTTGTGTTAAAATTGAGGTGTTGTGTTTAGTTTAGAAGTTATGAGGAATTGAAGTATTTTCAACTGAATTCAATTGAAATGTCAAAATGTGCGCGTGTATTACATAAGTGAACTTTGATTTACATATGAGGTGTCAATTATTACTGTATTGTACTGTACAATTGAATTGAATTACATATGTAAATTATAAGTATAATGCATGATGAGGAATTATAGGAAAATAAATTGTAAAGATTAAAATTGGGGGGGGGAAAGGAACTCCAGCTCTAAGGGGGAGCTAGACCCCCAAAATCCTTGCTGACAGGCGTGGGATGTCAAAATTCACACAAAAGTTCATCACTTTTGGCCTGGAATTGAGTTACAGGGTCTGTGGACTCAATTGATGATGAGGTTTTGATACCAACTGGGGTAGTTTTAGCTGTTGCCAAGAGGGTAAAACTACCCTTAAGATAAAACAATCATATTAAAAACAGTTTTAACTGGTTTCTATGCCTCTGACACACATTCTGACGTGTTTTAAAGGCTCTAGGCCTGGTATTTCTATAGTAATGGCTGATTTAAGGGTCTAAAATAGCTAAAAATGGCTAAAAATGGCTTAAGACAGCCCTTTTTGGTCTAAACCAGGGTTCAATGATGCCATAATTGGCATTTCTGTTGTCAGACTGTTTTTCACGACTGACAAGAGTAAATTTCACTTTTGGAGTAAGAGAATTGATGGCTATAAAATAATGTCTTCTTTGCCCCACTTTTCTCTTCATGTTAGAATCTTTTCCTTTTATAATTAGTTTAAACATTGTTAAGCCAATCAATAAGAGATTCAAACCACCTTTATTGAATCATTTTAAACCTTTTAACCACGTGAAAAAATCATTATAATCATTGTTTGTAACTCTTATAATCATTTTTACCCCTAAACCACCCCAAAAGTGAATTAAAGCATCTTTCATCACTGTTAACTTTGTCACTTTGTTTCCAAATTCACTCTGGTCACTTTTGGGTGTGTTTTCTCTCTAATATTCTTTTTAAGGACTTTGTTCTTTAATTAATTGCTTGCAGTTCTTTGCTCAATTAATTCCAATTGAAATTGCTCTTGAAGAAATTTCTTTTGTAGCCTTAAAATATCTCTTGTAGAATATTTTTTGGATAAATTTTTATTGTTGGTAAAACAATAAATTTTTATAATATTATTGTTTTATACTAATAAAGCTATAAACAATAAAATTGGTGTGTTTTCTCTTAAAAATAATATTTCATACTAATTTTAATTGATTTTTACCTTATACAAATTTTGAGGACAGGAAAAGTACTTGATTTTTAATCAAAGTTTCATATCTACACCTTACAGGCTTATAAAACAAGACAGCACTCTACCACAGGAAAAACACCTGCAGTGGTAGAGATAGGGTGGAATCCCCTTCTGCCTGTGGATCACTTGAAGAAGAATCTTCTGACAATCCACCCCACAGCCAAAGACTTCCATGATATGTGGAAGATTGCTTGTGACACAGCTACCAAATGCATAGCTGAGGCAAAGGAATATAATAAGCAGAGGTGGGACAAGACACATATGGAACCTGACTTTAAGGAAGGGGACCAGGTGCTAGTGTCCACACTGAACTTTAATAAACTTAAAGGACCTAAGAAAATGAGAGACTCATTTGTAGGGCCCTTCACTATCATTAAATTGATAGGGAAGAATGCAGTGGAAGTCAAACTTACAAAGGAATTTTCCAGAAAGCACCCCGTCTTTCCAGTGAGTTTAGTCAAGCCATACTTGTAAACAGAGGAGGCCAAATTCCCCTGCAGAAAGAAGAACCCCACACGACCTGATATTGTGGAAGTGGAGGACTCCCCTGCGCCTGTGAGTAAAATCATCAGAGGCAGGAAGATCAGACTTAATGGGAAGGATCAGAGACAATACTTAGTCAGATTTAAGAACCAAACAGCTGATAAAGACAAATGGTTGGCAGAAGATGCCATACCAGATAGGAACCTTCATCTAAGGAAATTCAGAGCCTCTAGGAGGACTGAACAGTCTCATCTATGATGAGCCTTTTTTAGAGGGAGGGCATGTCACCCTGTGACTAAAAACCAGAGCACAAGCATGACAGCCAAAATACCACAAACCAATGGTATAGCCAAGATACCACCAAAACATGCGACTGAGCCAGGTTATCTCAAAAGGTATCAAACAAAAGAGAAAACCAACCCTTTTCTGAATATATAAGTCCCATCACCAAAGGACAAAGAATAACAAAGTTATTCCTGCTCAAAGTTGTTGCTGAGCAAAAACCTTAATTTTCACCTCTCATCTAAAATACAGAGGGAGAGGCTGGAGCACATCAAATGGGTATTAATAATGAAGCTCTAAGCCAGGGCTATCCAATGGTACCAGCCAAACTTAGCTAGCACCAGTATTACTTGAGTTATGGCCAAATTCAGGCCGAATAAGGGTGAACAAAACATTCACCTCACATCTAACTTTTGCAGTTTTAGTGTGAGATACAAAAAGTGGGGTCTTTTTGGGATGCGCATAATCAGGGCTATCTGATGGTGTCATCCATTTCCTCATAGCTCAACTAGAACAAAATTTATGGGGAAAATAAGCTAAATACAGCTTTTTGCCTAAACCATGCAAATGTACAAAATTCTTGTACATGGGATAACTTTGCCATATTTAATGATACCCATATCAAATGAGGTACCATTGTGTAGAGAACATACAGGGATACACACTGAACCAATTTTGAGGTTGATATCTCAATAATTGACAAAGGTGTGGCTGTTTTAAGGTCACATTCCCACCTGCTGTCACATACAGCCTTACCATGGGATAATGTCCCATAAGCATGGATATGAGGTGTCAAATAGATGAAGGAGCTTCTTTTGACTTCAATACCTCATATGTCAGCCAATACTGGGGTCACATACAGTTTCTGTACAGCATGCTATGCGTCATACACGTCAGAATCAGGCTGTGAGGTCCCCAGATGAAATTTTTCACCCTGTCTTGGTGAAAACTGCCCAGATGTGTTTTCAAAACCACAACTGAGCCCGATACAGGCTATACAGGTCTTTACAAACCACAAGCCTGTCTCAGAGAGTGAAAAATCTTCACTTCATCTACATGGAAAGGTCTAACACCCTTTCCACCCCATTTCAGGATAAAAAGGAGGCTTTTCACAGCCAGAATTGCTTTCCTCATCCTGCTCTTAAATTCTTACGCAGTACAACTGTCAAAAACAGTTATACTATTGGAAAATAATCAGGTATAATTATAATCTTAATTATTGTAATCCAACAGGTAAAGCTGTACCCAGGGCTTTCAACAGCGCTCACCACCACTATTTTATAATGGTAAAGCCCTTTAATTTTTTAACCCTTATTTCTTCATAACCACTCTTATTTTAAATCTTTTATCACATGTCACAGTCATAGTTGAAGTTGTAAGTAGTTCATAGACTTGACCTGATAGCAGGAGGCTAAGCTGCTCTTTACCTCCTTGTCATGTCAAATTAGCAGCTTATTTGCAATTTCCTTATGATTTAATGAGATTTTATCTTGTTAACCAAGTTTCTAACAGGTTTTAGTATACTAATTGGGGAATGATAAGCCATGGATCCAAGATTTAGAGCTTTCCATGCCTCAGAGGCCTCAGAAGCTGGTTACCCTGGCTCACTTTGATGTCTTTTGTTCCCCTTAGCTATTTTCATGCCAAAAATAGAAATTAAGGCTTCAATACTGATATCCACTATGGGTGTATCAAACCTTTATGTAAGAATAGCATAATAATAAGTGCCACAAACATGCATAACACTATTCTTCGTTTATATGTAACATGGGATTTCCCACATTCCCATTATTTTGGTCTTAAATTGAAAAAAACAAACCTTTCACAATTCTTTCATGTGGTATTGATGATGTGGTATTCAAGTATTTTCCATATATTTCCACCTCATAGAGTTTATTTAAGCTTATTAACTCTATGGGGCTACCCTGGGGTAAATTTTGTGTAGAATCCAAATATGGTCTTAAATCCATGGATTTACTTACTCACAAAAAATATACTCATCTCTTCTGAGATCCAAAATGATGAATTTTGAATATATGCATGACTTATGGGACATGCATAGTTCAGATTTCAATTTAAAGGTAATTGTGGCCTATTTGGGTATGTAAAATATACCTCAAAGCTGACATTCCCTCCCACTAAATAATGAAATTGTACTAAACTTTTATTAATGATATCAACAAGAAAAAGTCCCCAAAGGGGTTAATGACCACTGTCCAACCTCTTTTCATTACTAATATTGAGTAATTTAAAGAAAATTTATAGACATATTCAGGCTTGTGGCCTTCTTTAATGTCTGAATCTTCTTAAGAGTTTATCTGACTCAGGTATCCCTGATTCTTCAAGCCTTTCATCTTCATATAGTGGATTTCTATATTTGGAAAGCTATTCTCTTTGCTTTTCACCCCTGAGTCTCCTTTCTTTAATTAATTTCTTTATCTTTTTGTCTTCAATATGTTCCACTGGTGGTACAGTCAAAGGAGTTGGTTTCTTAAAGGAAATAATTCTTTGCCAGTTGGTTGATAAGGATTTATCAAGCTGACTGGGAAGGTGGGGTGTCTACTTTCCAGTTCACCACTCAATTACACTTGAACTGCACTGGCTCCATGTAAGGCATAAATAAAAAAAGGTCCTACATAAGAATCTTTAAGTTTCTTTGGGCCTTTGATATTATTAAAATTCAAGGTTTACACTAGAACTAAGTCCCCTACTTTGAAGTCTGGTACTTTGTGACTCTTGTCTCACTTCTGTTTTGCATAGTCAAAAGCATCATTCATACTCTGTCTTGCATGATGTTTCACTTTATAAATCATTATCTTGAAGCTGGAATCTGTAGGAGGAATTTCAATGAACTCTTTCCTCAGTGTGTCTGCTGGGACTCTTGGATTCCATCCATTTTCTAAAATAGCAGGAGTTTGGCCTGTAGAAGAATGGACTGATGTCTTATATTCCAGTTCAAATGCAGGTATTAGAGTGCACCAGTCATGTGTAAAGCCATCTGGGTCTTTGAATTCTAACCCATAAGCACAGAATCTCCTTATCATGTCTTTTAAGGTTTGAATCATCCCCTCTGCTAGTCCATCTGTTTGTGGGTGATATGCTGTTGAGACAGATAGCTTAGTCCCAAACAATCTGTGAAGATTGGTCCAAAGTGCTGATGTGAGCTTGGGATCTCTGTCACTTATGATATTCCTAAATAATACTGTATGAGAAATAACTTGAGTCCATCAAGGAAGAGCTGTATCCATAGCAGTGTCATCTTTATGACATGGTAAGAATATGGGAGTCTTGCTATATCTGTCTACAATGACTAAACAAGCATTATAAGGTTTTTCAACACTTGGAGGAAGTGCTGTGATCCAATCCATGTGAACACCTTCCCAAGGGTATTTTGGGTCTTTATTATGAATCATCAGTCCAAATCTCTTGCCTGTACTCCAGTTTGCGTGTTGGCATCTGTCACAGGTATGGCAATATTTAATGGTTTATTTTCTCCAAGATGGCCAACATGCACAGTTTTTCACTTTTTAAAGTCTTCTGTCTTCTGACAGGTGTCCAGAGTCGATGATATCATGGCATTCATTAAGAATTGTATTGATAATGAATCTACTACACAATGTCATTACACAATAATGTTTGGCTCTGTGGTAAGTTATTCCATCAAACAAGTTAAATCTTGCTTCTGAATAGGAATTTTTCCAAACCTCATCCAGTGAATCGACTAAAGATGTATCTTTTAAGTCTTTACCTAACAAGGAAGTCAAGATATTACAACTCCTTTCCTGCTTATAAGATTCTCTGACCTCTTCAAAGAATTCAGTCCCAATATCAGTTATGTTAATCCCTTCAATTGGAATCTGTGGTTCTTCTTCCAAAGGTAAATAAGCTGGGTTATCAGGAGTATTGGATAATGCCCACCTGCTAAGTACATAAGCCTTCTTGTGAATTTTTCCTGCCATATGAACTATAGTTATATTACCTCTATATTCTTTCATTACTATTTGCCATCTCAACATATGTCTGTTGGGATTTTTCATGCTAAGAAGTGATTTAATGGCATTACAGCCAGTAATGACTTCAAAACAACTGCCACCAAGATAACAGTTGAATTTCTCTTATACCAAACATAAGAGCTCCATCTGTCTTCTGATGGTTTGATTTGTCTTGAGCTGTAACAAACTTGTCCCTCTGTAGGTTTGTCATCAATAATTTGGACTTGATGTAGGGCTGCCCCTAATCCATCTCTGCATGCATCAATATAAAATTTGAAAGGTATATTCCAGTTAGGCATGAGAAGTAAAGGTGCTTCTGTAAGGGCTTCCCTTATCTTCTCATAAGCTTTAATCCTTTCCTGTGTCATCTCAAATACTGTCTGTTGATCACAAACTCTATAGAGTGATTTGGCTAGAATTGAAAAGTATTTCAGGTGTTGCCTGTAATAACTGGAAAATCCAAGAAAAGACATCATTTATTTCTTATTCTGGGGTATTGGCTTAAGTGACACTGCTGCCACTTTATTTTTGTAAATTCCCCAGAATAACCCACAAGCAATATGTCCTGAAGCCTTCAGGTCTTCAACGACAAAGTTAAGTTTATTGAGTGAAATCTCCATATTCACCCCTGAGACTTTGTCAAGTACTCTTGCAAGTATTTCAAGGTGCAAAGACCATGAGTCAGAAAATATGATGATATCATCAATATAAATGATAAGCCATCCTTCAAATAATTCTGTGCGGAAGACAGTATTAATCATTCTTTGATAATGGGATGGTGAATTTTTAATGCCAAATGGGATTCTAAGATCCTCATAGATAACACAGTGGGTGATAATTCTAAGTAATTTCTTAGTTTTGGGTGTCAGAATAGTTTGATGAAAGCCTTTCAATGCATCCACGGATGTTATATACTTTGCTTTAGACAATTGGGTCAAAGTTTCTTGGATTCTAGGAATTGGATACCTATCTGAACTGTGTAGGTATTCAATGCTCTAAAATCTACAACCATTCTAGCTTTACCATTGTGCTAAGCAATAATAGCAAGTGTTTTCACCTCAACTTCCTAATTATGGCCTAATTTGCTTAGTACACCTAGTTAGATCAACTCTTGGATATGTTTTCCCAAGGCTTCTCTAGCTTGGGAACTGGCTGGTTAAGCTGGTCTGTAAATATTAAGAGTAATATCAGCTTCATGCCAATTAATAGTGCCCAATGGTTCATTATCAGAGGCAAAAGCATTTTTGTATGTGTAGAATACATGAATAAGTTCCTTCCTTATTTTGGGTGAGAATGATAGATTAATTTGTGCTTCAACAAGTTGATCTGTCTCAAATTCTTCTTTATAAGCAGGCTTATTTGAAGCTACTATTGATATTTGTTTTGGCATGATGGAAAAGGAAGATTTTTGTCTTTTATTTTCTCCTATTGTAAAATATCTCTCCTTATGGTTATTGATGTCAATACCATGAATATTCATGTAATCATTTCCAAGACTGATATGTTGAGATGTACAGTTTTTCATTACTACTATCTCTGTCTTCATTCTTACACCTCCTGCAGGATGTGGAAATACAATGATAGGGTCCAATATGCCCAAAAAGTACATATCATTACTGGCACTAATGAATTGCACACCTTCTATAGGTAACACATGGTTTTTCCATTCAGGTAGTCTTTGCCTATACAAGTGCAAAATGGCCCTGTTTCTAAATGGACTTTAGCTTCAACATTATTTATTAAGACTGATTTAATACAAGATGCTCCAAAGGTGAATCCCTTGCCTCTAGCAGGTTTAGTCTTACACATTCTGCCATCTTGGATATTGATAACGTTATAGAAATCCTCACTATACTGTGGTAGGTGATGATGGACTTCTGTGACTTCAAAGAAAGCTGTAATGTGCTCAAGAGAATAATATTTTACTGATGATTCTTCAGAGACTGAAGAATCATGGTTAGATTCTTCTTTCTCTTCAGTATACTGAACTTCTTCAATGATTTGAACTTAATTGATTTTTGTCTTTTTGAGGCAAGTGTTGGCTAAATGTGAGGTACTCCCACATTTATGACACTTCAAGACAGGTTTTCCAGGTCTCTTGTCATCTCTGAAAGCTTTTGGGACAATCTTGGACACTACAGGGGCTCTAGTCCAAGTTTTTCAAATTATTGTTCTAGTGATGATATCATCCATGGAATTAATGTAGTCTTCTGATGAACAGGGTTCTACACATCTGCATCTGATATAATGTTCTAGCTCTCCTCCCGATTTTCTTAATATTGTCATATCAATCATTGAGTCGGACATATCTGGGTGTAAGGCAAACAATCTTTTTTTTGTTTGAGGAACCAAGTGAGTGGTTTATAATTTTATGAGTTAAAAATGGCACTTTCAAAAGAATTTTCCATTTTAAAACTCCAAGAATTGTTGGCCAATTTGGTTATTACTTCTGATTTCCACCAAGGCCAATCATGGTTTCCATGATCTTGTCTCATTTTGTAATGCCATTTCCTTGCAGTTCTGGTAAACAAGGGATGCAATTTACCCACTATTATTTTATCAGGTATATTTAGATCTTCTTGAAACATATAAATTGCTCTTATGAACTCAATATGGTTGTATTCTCCTTCACCAGAGAATGTTGGCCATTCTTCTAATTTTGGAATATCCTTTGCAGAAATTGCATTCTCTCCTATAAGAGGGTTTTGACTTCCTTTTACTGAATGTTTGTCTTCAGTAAAAGGTTTGGAATGTCTTGGCATATGTGCATTTGGTTAATAACTCTCATGAATTTGTTCTACATGTGCAAGTATTTCATCTTTCAATTTCTGCCTTTCACTGTCACTCCTTGCCAAGTGTATGGCAAATTGATTGGTATTATCAACTACCACTAAAGCATGATTTTCCAGAATCTTAAGCTAGTAATTAATTTTTTTAGTGGAAGGATCTTCAATTTCATCATCTTGGACTTGATATTTACTCTCAATTCTGTCACATGTATTGGAGATTAATTCAAGTTTGGCAATGGTAGACTTATGCAATTCAGAAGAATATTTGTTATTCTTTTTCATTTCATTGATATCCAAAATTATTTTAGTTAGCTTTGCATCAATTTTACCAAGCTCTACATTAATACTAGTTTTAAGAAATGTATTTCTTGTATTATTTGCTTTGAAAAGTCCTGTTCATCATTTCCTGCTCCTTGGCTGTGAATTCCATAAAAGTCCTGGCCATATTGAAGACACTTTCCGCTGCTGAAGGCTCCAATTTGGGGCTCCTGTACCCCTGAGAGTAAGGTCTGTGCTAATTGGCTTTGCCTTTGCCCTTTCCTTGATGGCGCTTGGGACCTCTCTGATTCTTCTAAGGTACTTTGGGCTTGTCTTTGGACACTTCTGGAGCTGGTTTGGAGCTGGTAGATGCCCCTGGGCCTTCTTTCTCCAAAACTGGAGTAATTTCCAGTTCCTTTTTCTGGTCTATGGATAAAAGACCTTGGTTCTTCAGCCAATTATTTATGTTTTTGACCTTGTCTTTGCAAGACAGTGGGCTCCAGCCTCCTAAGAGATCTATGATCTTCTCCTGACCCAGAAAGCTCTTGATATGTAAGTAGGAGTTCATGAAACCCTGCCAAAGGATTGGGCATATTTTCCACTCCTCTTCTTTTGCTTCTCTGAACCAGTGTTTGTATTGGGACTGATATATTTCTATTTATGCCACTTGGAACTGGTTCAGCCCTTAAGATATTATCTTCAATTAGCTCAGGCTCAGCGTTAACATCAAAGCTTGTGGGTACAGAACTTGAGGAATGGGGGGGAAACTCTGGAATCCTGCAGAAATGTCTTTCTTGAGGAAGACTTTCCAGATCTGGCCCTGGTCTTTCCGCTTACTTGTCCACATCCATCTTGTTGTATTTAATAGTTGCTTCCATTTATGGTATGAAACATTTTTCATGTAAATTTAATAGAAAATGGAAGATAAAGACAGAAAAACACACCTTTTGGTGGTTTGACTTGCTCTGTTCTAAATAAAGTGCCTCTTGTGACAATTTTTACTTCAATGCTTTCTTCAGATTCTGTACTAGTAATATATCTCTTACTGAGGCTATTACCAGCTGCACTGTACTTTATTAAAGACACTTAAAAAAATTGATAAAAGAAAGAAATTTGTTATTTTTTATGCTTTTAAGATTTTCTTATAAGTTTCATTATTTTTTAATATAAAAAAATGAGTCTTTTCAAAGAAAAAAATTAAAATTGAAGAATTTGAACTTAAACTTAATTTGGAGTAACTCAAAGTATAATTTTGTAAGTTTTTGGGTTTGAAAAAGCCATGTGTGAAAACAGTATAAAACTAAACCAAGTTCCACAATGAAAAAAGCTTTCAAAGACAATTACAAAAATAAAAATGATTTTAACTTCAAATTGAAAGAAAAAATGACTAAATTGATATATTTTAGAGCTTAAAAATATATCAATGGAGGGTACAAGGTTCAAAAAACATGGCCAGGACCCCAAATGTAAGATTTGTGTAGGTATGGTGGTTTCTTAGAACAAAAGAATGAATTCTAGAATAAGATTAAATCCAAGTCTATGGATAAAATCACGGCCAGGCCCCCAAATGTAAGATTTGTCTATAAAACTGTTGATAATATTACTATGAATCAACAATACTATGGTGTTTCTTATAAAGTATAATAAAAAGAATTATTATATCCACAATAAATTAATTATTTCTTTAACTTGTCATACACTACTAATGATTATAACAGTAAGCAGTAATTGTCTACAAGAATCAATTACAAGAAGTATTTAATAATAAAACTATTTGAATATATAATTATTTTTTTCAAGAATAATTATAAGTATAATTATTGAAGAAAACTATTACTAGAGAAAGCCCTTTTAGCATTAATAATTACTCGCTCACTAATACTCCAATGAGCTTTAGAAAGAGATTGGTAGAGAGATATGATGTATAATTGGGGATTTAAAGGATGCAAATTTATTTATAACAACATTAAAGCAATATATAGTTTTTTTATATGATTTCAAATCTTTCAGCTTGATTCTGAAAGAATTGAAACATTAAAGAAAAGATTTTAACTAGTACTTACTTGTTGGTAACAAAGATGTAATTGGATAATAAGATGATTTTGGAAAAAACAGCAGGAGGAGGCCTCCTTTAAGTCTAAGACAGCTCACAGAGGCATGCCATGGAGCAAACTGAAAAACCAGTGAGTGAGAAAACAATAATTCTTTTTGTATTAATGATTGCATCATTGGTTGTCATATAAGATTATCATAATTACTTAATTGATGGTTTTACATGACTACCAACCAAAATATGGTTAAGGATAAAAGGAGTAACAACTGTAAATATTTTTTATTTCAAAATAAAAACTGATTTCTCAAATTTGTAAGCTCTTGGGAGATTTCATCACAGGTTGTAGTTTCTGTGAATTTTTGAAGATTCAGTATTTCACATGGAATTATCGAAAATTGACTGTAAGTAAAACTTTGAGCTTTACTTATGAGACTGGAATTCTTTTTGGTTTCTTTGAGGGCCATACTGTTTGCCATTGGTCCTTAATGTTTCAGAAATATTAATTCAGAATTGTATCTTTAATGAATTGTTGAATTTTTTTACCTCATTTCTACATAGTATTGCAAATACCACTATATAGTAGGTTGCTATGGGATAAATCAATGGATATTATTCCAAGAAGGGTTATAATTACTCTTTTGAGATTTATAAATCTAAAATCATTAATAATTAATATAGTTAAAGGAGTCTCAGTTTCTCTTTACCTCTGTCACGTCAAAATGGTAGCTTATTTGAAATTTTCCTATGATTTAATGAGATTTTAACATGGTAACTAGCTTCCCAAAAGGCTTTCTGTATGTGAGAAAACCATAATATTAAGTGCCAAAAAGATGCATAACACTATTCTTTGGGTATATGTAACATGGGCTTTCACACATTCCCATTATTTTGGCGTGAAATTGAGAAAAACAAATATTTTCACAATTCTTTTGGGTGGTATTGAAGTATTTTCCATATTACCACCTCTGAGGGTTAATTTAAGCTTATTCACTCTATGGAGATACCCTAGGTGAATTTTTGTGTATAATCAAAATATGGCCTTAAATCCATGTATTTAATTACTAACAAAAAGGTTATTCCTCTTTTCTGAAATGAAAAATGATAAATTTTGAATACATGCATGACTTATGGGTTATGCATAGTTCAAAAGTTAACTGTAAAGATAGTTGTGGTGTTTTTGGGTATGCAAAATATACCTGAAGGCTCACATGGGGTGTTTATTTTTTAACTCACCACTAAATCTCAATTGAACTGAATTGGTGCCAAAAAGAAACAATAACCAAAGGTCCTACACAAGAATCTTCAAGTTTTTTTGCCCCTTTGATATTATTAAAATTCAAGGTTGAATCTAGAACTAAGTCCCCTACTTTGAAGTCTGGTATTTATGACTCTTGTCCCACTTCTGCTTTGCATAGTCAAAAGCATAATTAATGCTTTGGTTTGCATGATGTTTAACTTTATCAAGCATCATCTTCAAGCTGCAAGCTGTAGGATGGATTTTAACTAAGTTGTTCCTAGGTGTTTCTGCTGGGAGTCTTGGATTCAATCCTTTTTCCAACACAACAGGAGTTTGACCTGTGGAAGAATGGACTGATGTCTTATGTGCCAATTCCAATGCAGGTATCAGAGTGCACCAGTCATGGGTAAACCCATTTGAGTCTTTTATCTCTAATCTATAAGCACAGAATCTCCTGATCATGTCCTCTAAATTTTGAATGATTCTGCCTGCTAGCCCATCTGTTTGAGGGTGATTTTCTGTAGAAAATGATGACGTTGTTGCAAATGATGTATGAAGATTGGTTCAAAGTGCATATGGGAATTTGGGGTCTCTGTCACTTATAAAATTGTGAAATAGCCCTGTATGAGACATAACTCTACTTCATAGAAGAAGAGCTGTATCCATAGCAGTGTCATCCTTATGACATGGTAAGAATATGGGAGCTTTGCTGTATCTGTGCACAATGACTGAACAAGCATTTTAGCTTCTGTCCCCACTTGGAGGAAGTGCTGTGAGCCAATCAATGTGAGCAGCTTACCAAGGGGATTTTAGTTCCTGAATATGGATCATAAGTCCAACTTTCTTGCCTGTACTCCTGTTTGATTTTTCGCATTTGTATCAGGTGTGCCAATATTCAATGGTCTTTTTCCTCCAAGATGATAACCATGAACAGATCTTCACTTTTTCAAGTGTTCTGTCTTCTGACAGGTGTCCAGAGTAGATTCTATCATGACATTCATGAAAAATGGCATTGATAAGCAATCTACTGCATAATGTCATTAAACCAGAATGCTTGGTTCTGTGGTGAATTATGCCATCAAACAGGTGAAATCTGCCTTCAGAATAGGAATTTTTCCAAGCTTCATCCAGTGAGTCTTTATCAAAAAAGGAAGTCAAGATGTGGCAATGCTCATCCTTCTCATAAGATTCTCTGACTTCTTCAACAATTTCCGTCCCAATATCAGTTATGTTAATTGTAAGATGTGACTATGAAACTGATGATAATATTACTATTAATCAACAGTACTATGTCTGTTCTTATGAAATATAATAATAAAGTATTATTATAACCACAATTAAATAATTAAAAAATTATTTCTTTCACGTGTTAAGCACTACTAGTGATTTTAACAGTGAGCAAGTAATTGTCTACTAGAATCAATTACAAGAAGAATTTAATAATAAAAACTTCTTTATTAAAATAATAAAATTATTTTAATATATAATTATCTTTTGCAAGAATAATTATAAAGATAATTCTTGAAGAAAACTATTACTAGAGAAAAACTTTAAGAATTAAGAATAAATGACTCACTAATACTCCAAAGAACTTATTGATAGATAAGAGTAGAGAAATTTGACGTAGAATTGTGGATTTAAGGGATCAAGATGATTTATAACAGTATTACAACAATATATAGTTGGATTCTATGATTTCACGTCTTTCTGATTGATTCTGAAAGATTTAAAACACTTAAGAATAGTTGAACTAATACTTACTTGTTGGTAATAATGATTTAATAAATTTATAAGATGATGATGATACGGAAAAAACAGCAAGAATAGGCTTCTTTTAAGTCAACAACAGCTCACAGAGGCGTGCCATGGAGCAAACTGAAAAACCAGTGAGTGAGAAAACAATAAACCCTTTTGGATTAATGATTGCATCATCTGTTGTCACGTCAGATTATCATAATTACTTAATTGATGCTTTTACGTGACTACCAACCCCAATATGGTTAAGAATAAAAGGAGTAACATCTGTAAATCTTCTTTTATTCCAAAATAATCATTGATTTCTCAAAGTTATCAATGTTATTGCCAATTTCATCACAGGTTGTAATTACTGTGAATTTTTGAAGATTCAGTGTTTCACGTAGAATGGTCAAAAATGGACTGTAAGTAAAACTTTTAATTTTACTAATAAACCCATAATTCTTTTTGGTTTTACCATAGATAATACAGTTCTCCATTGGTCCTGAAAGTTTCAGGAAGATTCATTAAGAATTGTATTTTTAATGAATTTTTGAAGTTTTTACCTTATTTCTACGTAGAATTGCAAATAGCAGTATTTTGCTGGTTGCTATGAGGTAAATCAATGAATATGGATCCCAAAAGGGTTTAATTACTCTTTTAGGGTCTAGTCATGGAAAGTCATCAAGAATTGACGTGGTTACAGGAGCCTAAGTAGCTTATTACCTCCTTGGCACGTCAAAATAGCAGGTTATTTGCTATTTTTCTTATGATTACAGTAGGTGTAACTTGGTAACCAAGTTCCCAAAGAGTTTTAGTTTACCAATTGGGCCAAGATGAGCCATGGATCCATGCTCTGGAGCTATCCACGCCTCTGAGGCCTCAGAAGTTGGGTACCCTGGCTCTCTTTGATGTCTTTTGTCCCCCTTGCTTAATTTTTACGTCAAAATAGTAATTTAAGCTTAAAGTGAGATATCCACTATGGGTGTACCAAAAGTCCATGTAAGAATACCCTAATATTAAGTTCTCAAAACATGCATAACACTATTCTTAGTGTATATGTAACATGGGATTTCTCACTTTCCCATTATTTTGGCTAAAAATCAAGAAAAACAAAAATTTTCACGGATCTTTTATGTGGTATTAATGATGTGGTATTGAAGTATTTTCCATTTTACCACCTCAAATACTTATATTGAGCTTATTCACTCTATGGAGCTACCCTAGGTGAATTTTTGTGTAGAATCCAAATCTGGTCTTAAATCCATGGATTTACTTACTCAATAAAAAGTTATTCATCTTTTCTGCAATTGAAAATGATGAATTTTGGATATATGCATGACTTATGAGTTTTGCATAATTCAAAATTTCTTTTTAAGATAATTGTGGCCTATTTGGGTATGTAAAATATACCTCAAGGCTCACATTCCCTCCCACCAAAAAATACAATTGTACTACAATTTTATTAGTGATAAAAGAATAAGGCCCCAGAGGGGGTTAATGTCCACTGTCCAACCTCTTCACATTACTCAGATCAAGTAATTTAAAGCACATTCATAGACATATTCAGGCTTGTGGCCTTCTTTCATGTCTAAATCTTCTTAAGAGTTTATCTGAGTCAGGTATTTCTGATTCTGCCATCCATTCATCTTCATGTACTGGATTTCTATATCTGACAAGATATTCTCTTTGATTTTTACCCCTAAGTCTCCTTTCTTTAATGACTTTCTTTATCTTTCTGTCTTCTTTCTGTTCCACAGGGGGCACAGTCAAAGAAGTTGGGTTTCTTAAAGGAAACAATTCTTTGTCAGCTGGTTGATAAGGCTTTATCAAGCTGACTGGAAATGTAGGGTGTTTATTTTCCAATTCACCACTCAATTCCACTTGAACTGCATTGGTTCCATGCAAAGCAACAATAACAAATGGTCCTACATAAGAATCTTTAAGTTTCTTTGGGCCTTTGATATTATTAAAATTCAAGGTTGAAACTAGAACTAAGTCCCCTACTTTGAAGTCTGGTACTTTATGACTCTTGTCCCACTTCTGTTTTGCATAATCAAAAGCATCATCCATACTTTCTTTTGCATGGTGTTTCACTTTATCAAGCATTATCTTGAATCTGGAAGCTGTAGGATGAATGTCAATCAAGTCTTTCCTCAGTGTGTCTGCTGGGAGTCTTGGATTCCATCCTTTCTCTAACATAGCAGGAGTTTGTCCTGTGGAAGAATGGACTGATGTCTTATATGCCAATTCTAATGCAGGTATAAGAGTGCACCAGTCATGGGTAAAGCCATCTGAGTCTTTGAATTCTAATCCATAAGCACAGAATCTCCTGATCATGTCTTCTAAAGTCTGAATCATCCTCTCTGCTAGCCCATCTGTTTGAGGGTGATATGCTGTAGAGAATGATAACTTAGTCCCAAACAATCTATGAAGATTGGTCCAAAGTGCAGATGTGAATTTGGGATCTCTGTCACTTATGATATTCTTAAATAATCCTGTATGAGAAATAACTCTACTCCATAGAAGAAGAGCTGTATCCATAGCAGTGTCATCTTTATGACATGGTAAGAATATGGGAGTTTTGCTATATCTGTCTACTATGACTAAACAAGCATTATAACTTCTGTCACCACTTTGAGGAAGTGCTGTGACCCAATCCATGTGAACAACTTCCCAAGGGGATTTTGGTTCTTGAATGTGGATCATCAATCCAAATTTCTTGCCTGTACTCCTGTTTGCTTTCTGGCATCTATCACAGGTATGGCAATACTCAATGGTTTCCTTTCTCCAGGATGGCCACCATGCACAATTCTTCACTTTTTCAAGTGTTCTGTCTTCTGATAGGTGTCCAGAGTAAATGCTATCATGGCATACATGAAGAATGGTATTGATAAGCAGTCTACTACACAGTGTCATCACACAAGAATGTTTTGTTCTATGGTAAATAATCCCATCAAACAAGTGAAATCTTCCTTCAGAATAGGAATTTTTCCAAACTTCATCTAGTGCATTAACCAAAGATGTGTCTTTGCAGTCTTTATCCAATAAAGAAGTCAAGATATGGCAATTCTTGTCTTGTTTATAAGACTCTCTGACCTCTTCAAAGAATTCAGTCCCAATATCAGTTATGTTAATTCCTTCAATTGGAATCTGTGGTTCAGCTTCCAAAGGTACATAAGCTGGGTTATCAGGAGTGTTGGCTAAAGCCCATCTACTAAGTCCATCAGCATTTTTGTGGATGTTTCCTGCTTTATGAACTATAGTCATGCTTCCTCTATATTCTTGAAGGGCTATTTGCCATCTCAACATATGTCTGTTGGGAGTTTTCATGTTAAGAAGTGATTTTACGGCATTACAGTCAGTTATCACTTCAAAAACACTGCCATCAAGGTAATAGTGTAATTTATCAAGTGCCCATACCAAACATAAGCACTCCATTTGGCTTGCACCATATCTGGCTTCTGTTGGTTTGATTTGCCTTGAGATATAACAAACTGGTCCTTCTGTAGGTTTGTCATCAATAATCTGGACTTGATGTAGGGCTGCCCCTAGTCCATCTCCACATGCATCAATGTACAATTTAAAAGGAATATTCCAGTCAGGCATGAGGAGTAAAGGTGCTTCTGTAAGGGCTTTCTTTATCTTCTCATAAGCTTTAATTCTTTCCTGTGTCATCTCAAATACAGTCTGTTGATCACAGATTCTATAGAGTGACTTGGCTAGAATTGCAAAATCTTTCAAGTGTTGCCTATAGTAACTAGCAAATCCGAGGAAAGACATCATTTCTTTTTTATTCTGGGGTATTGGCTTAAGTAACACTGCTGCTACTTTATTCTTGTCAATACCCAAGCTCAAACCAGAAACAACATGTCCTAATGCTTTGAGTTCTTCAAAACCAAAATTGCATTTCTTAAGTGAAATTTTCATGTTCACTTCTGCAACTTTATGAAGTACTCTTGCAAGTCTTTCAAGGTGCAAAGACCATGAGTCAGAACATATAATAATATCATCAATATAAATGATAAGCCATCCTTCAGATAATTCTGTGGGGAAGATGGTATTCATCATTCTTTGATAATGAGATGGAGCATTTTTAATGCCAAATGGCATTCTAAGATACTCATAAATACCACAGTGAGTGATAATTCTAAGTAATTTCCTAGCTTTAGGCGTCAAAACATTTTGATGGAAGCCTTTTAATGCATCCATTGATGTTATATACTTGGCTTTAGACAATTGAGTCAAGGTTTCTTGGATTCTAGGGATTGGATACCTATCTGGAACTGTGTAGGTATTCAAAGCTCTAAAGTCTCCAACCATTCTTGATTTATCATTATGCCATGCAATAATAACAGGTGTTGTCACTTCAACTTCCTCATTATGGCCTACTTTCCTTAGCACACCAAGTTGGATCAACTCTTGGATATGTTTTTCCAAGGCTTCTCTAGCTCTGGGACTGGCTGGATAAGCTGGTCTTCTAAGTACTGGAGGATATGGTCTATCAATATTAAGAGTAATATCAATTTCATGTCCCCTTATAGCGCCTAATGGTTCATTATCAGATGCAACTGCATTATTGTATGTATATAATACCTCAATAAGTTCATTCCTCATCTTTGGTGACAATGATGGATTAATTTGTGCTTCAACAAGTTGTCTAGACACAAATTCATCTTTGTAAGTATCTTTGACAGAAGATACTACAGATATCTGTTTTGGCATATTGGAGAAAGCAAATTTTTGCCTTTTGTTATCTCCAATTGTGAAATATCTGTCTTTATGGTTATTTATATCAATACCATAAATATTCAAGTAATCATTTCCAAGAATGATGTGCTGAGATGTACAATTATCCATTACTACAATCTCAGTTTTCATTCTTACACTTCCTGCTGGATGTGGGAATACAATATTAGTGTCCAATATGCCCAAGGGGTACATATTGTTACTGGCACTACTGAATTGTACACCTTCTATTGGTAATAGATGGTTTTTCCATTCAGGCAGTATAATTTGGAGATAATCTTTGCCAACACAAGTGCAAAATGCCCCTGTATCCAAATTTACTTTGGCTTCAATATCACTCATCAGAACTGATGTGATACAGGATGCTCCAGCAGTATAACCTTTTCCTCTAGCAGGTTTTGTCTTACACATTCTGGCATCTTGGATATTGATCAGGTTGCAGCAATCCTCACTGTACTGTGGCAAGTGGGTATGGACTTCTGTGACCTCAAAGAAAGCTGAAATGTTTTCAATGGGATAGTCCTCTACTGGTGTATCTTCAGAGACTGCAGAATCTTGATCAGACTCTTCTTTCTCTTCAGTACACTGAATTTCTTCAATGATTTGAACTTCATTGATCTTTGTCTTCTTAGGGCAAGTGTTGGCTAAATGTGAAGTACTTCCACATTTATGACACTTCAAGACAGGTCTCTCTGGTCTTCTTTCCTCTCTAGGAATTTTTGGGACTATTTTGGACTCTATTGGGTTTCTAACCCAAGCTTTACCAATTCTTGTTCTGGTAATGATATCTTCCATAGCATTAATGTAGTCCTCTGTTGAACAGGGTTCCACACATCTGCTTTTGATAGCATGTTCTAGTTCTCCTCCACACTTTCTTAATATTTTCATATTAATCATAGTGTCAGACATATCTGGGTGTAAAGCAGGTAATCTGTCTTTCTGTTTGAAGAACCAAGTAAGTGGTTTGTCTTTTTCTGAGTTAAAAATGGCACTTTCAAAAGCATTCTCCATTTTAAACCTCCAAGAATTATTGGCCCATTTGGTAATCACTTCAGATTTCCACCAAGACCAGTCATGTCTCCCATGATCTATTCTCATCTTGTAATACCATTTCTTTGCAGTCTTGGTAAACAAACAATGTAATTTTCCTACTATGATTTCATCAGGTATATTAAAGTCTTCTTGCAACATATCAATAGTTCTGATGAATTCAATATGGTTGTATTCTCCTTCACCAGAGAATGTTGGCCATTCTTTTAATTTAGGAATATCCTTTGCAGAAATAACATTTTCTCCTAAGAATGGAGTCAAACTTTCTTTGACAGAAAGTTTTTCTTCAGTCAAAGGTGTAGAATGTCTTGGCATATGTGGTTCATGATTCTTATGAATTTGTTCCACACTTGCAATTATTTCATTCTTCAATTTCTGCCTCTCACTGTCACTTTTTGCTAAATGTATAGCAAATTGATTGGTGTTCTTAACTATTTTTAAGACATGGTCTTCAAGAGTTTTAAGTCTATCATTTACTTTAAAAATGGAAAGATCTTCTGTGTCATTATTTTGACATTGGTTCTCAATTCTGTCACAAGCATTACTAATTGACTCAAGGGTGACAGTTGTCAATTTATGCCATTCAGAATGTTGCTTGTCACTTTTCTTTAAATCATTGATGTCTAATGTAATTTGCTTTAACTTGGACTCAGGTTTGCCAATTTCTACACTAATACTTCTATGTACATCATTTATTTGCGTGGAAAAGTCCTGTTCATCCTTTCCTGCTCCTTGGCTGTGAATTCCATAAGAGTTCTGGCCATATTGAAGACACTGTCCACGGCTGAAGGCTCCAATCTGGGAATCCTGTACCCTTGTGGGTAAGGTCTGTGCCAATTGGCTTTGCCTTTGCCCTTGCCTTGATGGTTCTTGGGACCTCTCTGTTTCTTTTGAGGTCCTTTGGGCTTGTCCTTGGATGCTTCTGGAGCTGGTTTGGAGCTGGTAGATGCCACTGGTGCCTCTGTCTCCAAAGTTGGAGGCATTTCCAACTCTTTATTCTGGTCTATGGATAAAAGACTCTGGTTCTTCAACCAATTCTTTATCTTTTTGACCTTGTCTTTGCAAGACAGGGGGCTCCAACCTCCTAAGAGTTCTATGGTCTTCTCCTGACCCAGAAAGCTCTTGATGTGTAAGTAGGAGTTCATGGCCCCCTGCCAAAGGCTTGGGCAGATTTCCCACTCCTCTTCTTTGGCTGCTCTGAACCAATTTTTGTACTGGCTCTGATATATTTCTATTGCTGCCACTTGAAAATGGTTCAGCCCTGGAAATATTATCATAAATTAGTTCAGGCTCAGAATTTACGTCAAAATCTGTTGGTACAGACCTTGGGGAATGGGGGGCAACTCTGGCATCCTCCAGATGTGTCTTTCTTGTGGAAGATTTGGTACTTCTGGATTTGGTCTTGCCTCTTCCTTGTCCACATCCATCTGGTTGGACTGAATAGTTGCTTCCATTTCTGGTATGCACCATTTTCACGTCAATTTAAAGATAAAAGGTGAAAATATAAGATAAAATACACACCTTTTGGTGGTAATTTAGCTTTTTCTGAGTTGAATAAGGTGCCTCTTTTAGCAATCTGCACCTCAATACTGTCTTCAGATTCTGGACTAGTGATATATCTTTTACTGAGTCTGTTGCCAGCTGCACAGTATTTGATTAAAGACACTAAAAGAAATTATGAAAGAGAAAAAAAATTATTCTTTTTAAAGAAAAAAATTAAAATTTAAGATTTTGAATGAAAATTAATTCAGAGTAACTCAGAATAATTTTATAAGTTTTTGGATGTGAAAAAGCCACGTGTAAAAACAATATAAAATTAAACCAAATTCCTCAATGAAAAAGATTTTAAAACAATTTCAAAAATAAAAATATTTTAACTCCAAATTGAAAGAATAAAATTAATTAAATTAATATATTTTAGAGCTTAAAAATATATTAATTAAGGGTACAAGGTTCAAAAAACACGGCCAGGCCCCCAAATGTAAGATGTGACTATGAAACTGATGAGAATATTACTATTAATCAACAGTACTATGTCTGTTCTTATGAAGTATAATAATAAAGTATTATTATAACCACAATTAAATAATTAAAAAATTATTTCTTTCACGTGTTAAGCACTACTAGTGATTTTAACAGTGAGCAAGTAATTGTCTACTAGAATCAATTACAAGAAGAATTTAATAATAAAAACTTCTTTATTAAAATAATAAAATTATTTTAATATATAATTATCTTTTGCAAGAATAATTATAAAGATAATTCTTGAAGAAAACTATTACTAGAGAAAAACTTTAAGAATTAAGAATAAATGACTCACTAATACTCCAAAGAACTTATTGATAGATAAGAGTAGAGAAATTTGACGTAGAATTGTGGATTTAAGGGATCAAGATGATTTATAACAGTATTACAACAATATATAGTTGGATTCTATGATTTCACGTCTTTCTGATTGATTCTGAAAGATTTAAAACACTTAAGAATAGTTGAACTAATACTTACTTGTTGGTAATAATGATTTAATAAATTTATAAGCTGATGATGATACGGAAAAAACAGCAAGAATAGGCTTCTTTTAAGTCAACAACAGCTCACAGAGGCGTGCCATGGAGCAAACTGAAAAACCAGTGAGTGAGAAAACAATAAACCCTTTTGGATTAATGATTGCATCCTCTGTTGTCACGTAAGATTATCATAATTACTTAATTGATGCTTTTACGTGACTACCAACCCCAATATGGTTAAGAATAAAAGGAGTAACATCTGTAAATCTTCTTTTATTCCAAAATAATCATTGATTTCTCAAAGTTATCAATGTTATTGCCAATTTCATCACAGGTTGTAATTACTGTGAATTTTTGAAGATTCAGTGTTTCACGTAGAATAGTCAAAAATGGACTGTTAGTAAAACTTTTAATTTTACTAGTAAAACAATGATTCTTTTTGGTTTTACCATAGATAATACAGTTCTCCATTGGTCCTGAAAGTTTCAGGAAGATTCATTAAGAATTGTATTTTTAATGAATTTTTGAAGTTTTTACCTTATTTCTACGTAGAATTGCAAATAGCAGTATTTTGCTGGTTGCTATGAGGTAAATCAATGAATATGGATCCCAAAAGGGTTTAATTACTCTTTTAGGGTCTAGTCATGGAAAGTCATCAAGAATTGACGTGGTTACAGGAGCCTAAGTAGCTTATTACCTCCTTGGCACGTCAAAATAGCAGGTTATTTGCTATTTTTCTTATGATTACAGTAGGTGTAACTTGGTAACCAAGTTCCCAAAGAGTTTTAGTTTACCAATTGGGCCAAGATGAGCCATGGATCCATGCTCTGGAGCTATCCACGCCTCTGAGGCCTCAGAAGTTGGGTACCCTGGCTCTCTTTGATGTCTTTTGTCCCCCTTGCTTAATTTTTACGTCAAAATAGTAATTTAAGCTTAAAGTGAGATATCCACTATGGGTGTACCAAAAGTCCATGTAAGAATACCATAATATTAAGTGCTCAAAACATGCATAACACTATTCTTAGTGTATATGTAACATGGGATTTCTCACTTTCCCATTATTTTGGCTAAAAATCAAGAAAAACAAAAATTTTCACGGATCTTTTATGTGGTATTAATGATGTGGTATTGAAGTATTTTCCATTTTACCACCTCAAATACTTATATTGAGCTTATTCACTCTATGGAGCTACCCTAGGTGAATTTTTGTGTAGAATCCAAATCTGGTCTTAAATCCATGGATTTACTTACTCAATAAAAAGTTATTCATCTTTTCTGAAATTGAAAATGATGAATTTTGGATATATGCATGACTTATGAGTTTTGCATAATTCAAAATTTCTTTTTAAGATAATTGTGGCCTATTTGGGTATGTAAAATATACCTCAAGGCTCACATTAATTCCTTCAATTGGAATCTGTGGTTCTTCTTGCAAAGGTAAATAAGCTTGGTTATCAGGAGTATTGGCTAATGCCCACCTACTAAGTACATCAGCATTCTGATGAATGTTTCCTGCTTTATGAACTATAGTCATGTTACCTCTATATTCTTGAGGGCTATTTGCCATGTCAACATATTTCTGTTTGGATTTTTCATGTTAACAAGTGATTTCATGGAATTAAGGTCAGTTACTACTTCAAAAACATTGCCATCAAGATAATCATTTAATATCTCAAGGGCTCATACTAAACATACAAGTTCTATTTGACTTGCCCAATATCTGGCTTTTGTGGGTTTGATCTGTCTTGGGATATAAAAAACTGGTCCTTCTGTAGGTTCGTAATCAATAATTTAGCCTTGATGTAGGGCTGCCCCTAATCCATCTCCAAATTCATCAATGTATAATCTGAATGGAATATTCCAGTCAGGCATGAGGAGTAAAGGTGCTTCTGTAGGAGATTTTATTATCTTCTCATAAGCCTTCATTCTTTCCTGTGTATTCTAAAACACTGTCTGTTGATCACAGATTATATAGAGTGACTTGGATAAAATTACAAAGTCTTTCAGGTGTTGCCTGTAATAACTCAATTTTGTCAATACCCAAGCTTTAATAAAAAGAAATATGTCCTAAAGCTTTAAGTTCTTCAAAGCCAAAGTTCAATTTTTTGAGTGAAATTTTCATCTCAACTCCCGCCACTAAGTCAAGTACTTTCACAAGGCTTTCAAGGTGCAAGGACCATGAGTCTGAACATATAACTATATCATCAATATAAATAATAAGCCATTGATCATATAGCTATGTGGAGAAGATGGTAGTCATCATTCTTTGATAATGTGATGGAGAATCTTTGATATCAAAGGGCATTCTAAGATATTCATGAATACCACAGTGAATGATAATTCTAAGTAATTTCTTAGCTTTGGGTGTTAAAATAATTTCATAAAAGCTTTTTAATGCATCCATGCATGTTATATACTTGGCATTAGACACTTGGGTACATGTTTCTTGGATTCTAAGAATTGGATACCTATCTGGAACTCTAGAGGTATTAACTTTTCTAAACTCTCAAACCATTCAGGATTTATAATTGTTCCAAGTAATAATAACAGGAGTTGTTGATTCAACTTCCTCATTACGGCCCAATTTTCTCAGTAAAACCAGCTTTATTAATGTCACAGGGGATCTAGTTGAAAACAGGAGTGGCCTGGCACTCAGTAATCACGACCTCACTCAGAGGGCTCCAAAAAGATAAAGAAATAAGCATGATTATATTTCTTTAAATAAGAATAAGAGTAGAGATAAATATGCAAAAGTTAAAAGAAAGAAGGAAGCCAATGGCCAAGATAATAAGAGAAATTCAAACACCAAAGAGCCAACAAAATGACTCCTCAATTCACAGTTTCAACCTGCCAGAAAGAATACTGGAATTAGTAAGGGATATGACCACCAATATCCACTGACAGGCAAAGAAGAAAAGGTGCAAATGACTTACTTAACATTATCAGTATTTACTTTATTAAATGAAAAGAAAATAAGGATAAAGATAAATCAAATACATTGTTTAAATGGGGAACAAGTGCCCAGGGAAGAAAAGGTGACCAGTATATGTGAAAGGTTGAAGACTTGACCTGGTGGGTTGATTGCCCAGCTGTATTTACTGCTTTGGGTCAATATAGATCTGGCCATCTTGGGAATTAAACTGCATTACTGAAATCCCACAGTGGAATATGAAGTGGCCCAAAAGGGCCAAGGCCATACAGCTTTCTTGAATACAGCCTATGAGCCTTAGAGGTATTTTCATATACACAGAAAACCACAAATAACAAAATAAGATATAAATATAAATAAATTTATTTATATTATCAAAACAAAAATCAAAAGATAAATACAAATCTGTATACAAAAATAAATATTTAATTACAATTTAACATAAAAATTACATTAAATTTTAACATTGTGAAAATGCATTTTTACTTGAAAAAATTAAGTAAAAATGAATTTATGATACAATCAATGAAATTGAAATAATTTTGGTAGCAAGTTACATAAAAAATATTTTAACTGTTTATAAAATAAATAAACTTAAGAAAATGACTTTGCTATTGGATTCCTCATAGAAAATAAGGTGGGGTCACCTCTGGGTAAAATGTCTGTAACTCAACTCTAAATCAGCTTAAATTGAGTTTTTAGTATGTTCTGTACAGCAGTTTAAAATAAACAAAACATAAATGCAATTCACACCACATGTGGTATTAACCATCAATTTTTGTGTTAAAATTGCAGTGTTGTGCGTAGCTTAGAAGTTATGAGGAAGTGAAGTATTTTCAATTGAAATGGCAAAATGTGCGCATGTATTACATAAGTGAACTGTAATTTACATATGAGGTATCAATGATTACAGTGGTGTACTGTAAAACTCAATTGAATTGTATGTGTAAATTACAAGTGTATTACATGATGAGGAATTAAAGAAAAAATAAATTGGAAAAATTAATTCTTGGGGGGAAAAGGTACTGTAGCTCCAAGGGGGAGCCAGACCCCCAAATTCCTTGATGGAAGGCGTTGGATGTCAAAATCCACCCAAAGGTTCATTACTTTTTGGCCTGGAATTGAGTCACAGGGTGTGTGACTCAATTAATGATGAGGTTTTGATACCAACCAGGGCAGTTTTAACTGTTGCCAATAGGGTAAAACTACCCTTAAGTTAAGAGAATCTTAGTAATAACAGATTTAACTTACTTCTACATCTCTTACACACATTCTGACGTGTTTTGAACGCTCTAGACCAGGTATTACTATAGTAATGGCTGAGTTGAGGGTCTAAAATGGCTAAAAATAGCCAAAAATGGCTAGAACCAGCCTTTTTTTGCTCTAAACCAGAGTTCAATGATGCCATAATTGACTTTTCTGTTGTCAAAATGGTTTCTACGACTGAAAAGAGTAAATTTCACTTTCCGAGTAAGAAAATTGGTGGCTATAAAAGAATGTCTTCTTTGCCCCAATTTGCTCTTCATGTTAGAATCTTCTCCTTTTATAATAAGGTTAAACACTGTTAAACAAATCAATGAAAGATTCCAACCTCCCTTTCTCAATAATTTTAATCCTTTTAACCATTTGAAAAAAATTATAATCATTCTTTGTAAGTCTTATACTAATTTTTACCCCTTGAACCACCCCATAAGTGAATTAAAGCATCTTTGATCACTATTAACTTTGTCACTTTGTTTCCAAATTCACTCTGGTCAATTTTGGGAATATTTTCTCTTCAAATGTCTTTTTAAAGATTTTATTCTTTAATTAATTTCTTGCAGTTCTTTGCTCAATTAATTCCAATTGAAATTGCTCTTGAAGAAATTTCTTTTGTAGCCTTAAATATCTCTTGTAGAGTGTTTTTGGATAAATTTTTATTGTTGTTAAAAAACTAAATCTTTGTGATATTATTGTTTTATACTTATAAATTTAAAAACAATAAAATTGATGTGTTTTATTTTAAAAATAATATTCTATACTATTGTTTAAATTATATTTTACCTTATGCAAATTTTGAGGACAGAAAAGTACTTGATTTTTAATCAAAGTTTCAGATCCACACCTTAAATTTGGGGGCCCAGCCAAGATATTTTACCTGTGATATAATTTTTTACTCTTTTTAAATCTTTTTTCTTATATTGAAAATTTAAAAACATATAAAAAATACTTATAATGCAAAAAATTCATAGAAAACAACTTTTTTCATATTATAAGTGAGGCTTTATTTTTTCATTTCTCTATTGAAAAATCTTTTTTCACTTAGCCAATTGGCTTTTTTTCATTAATTTGAGTGTCTGAAAACCTGGTAAGACAAGAAAATGTTAAAAAAGCCTCAACAGTAACAAGCATTATTCCTGCAAAAACTGTGAATTCTGACCATAATAGTACAGTTACTATAACTCAGAATAATCAACCTGAACCCATTTCTTCTAGATTAATTAACTTCAATATAAGTAATACCCTTCAGAAGGCTAAGAATTAGGCCAATAGTAAGTTTCTTTGATGTAAAAACACAATTTTTAAGGCTTTTAATCATAAAATATGCCTTCAACCAGATCAGGAGGCAGCTATAGCCCCCCAAGCAGCTTCCAAAAAGGTCATAGATGTGATTATGGCAGAAGCCAATCAGCTACAGAAGGACAAGGGTCAGTTGATGACCTCCAAATTAATAACTTATGTCATTCTGAGGCTGATAATACTATTTTACCTTCAAACAGAGCTGACATCGCCACAAGAAGCCTCAGTGGACATATACAAAGCCACCCAGAAGGCTTACAACAAAGCATTAAAGCACGAAGAGCACCAGATTCTTGCAGATTTGTAGAAAAACTGCATGAATTATTACCTGACTGTGAGAAAATTCCTGGGCCATCCCAACACTTGAAAGTTACTCAATGGATGGCATCAATTGTTGGAAAATAAGAACATGATGATTTTAACAGCAGAATGGAGGAAACACAACCCTCCACCACCAAAGCAAGTGCCAAAAACAGGCACAGTAGCCATTTGCAGCAATTCCAACATGAAAAAGCAGCCACAAGCTCAAAAATAGGGCAAAGGCAAAGCACCAGCCACAAAACCTTACAGCCAGGGCTACAGAATCCCAAATATTCAGCAGGATGCCATGGAAAATGTATTTCAGATGACCAGAAAAATGATGGAATTACAGAAGAAGGTGGAAGCCAGATTAAAATATCAGAAAAGACTTCTGGAATTTTTTGCTTCTATCCCAGAGCTGAGTGAAGCTATAAATGACGTAAAAACTCATGTTTCTGATAAAAATTCAACCATTTGTAACAATCTTAAAAAAAACAACTTAAGTCTGAGCCCAATAAATGAAACAATTGGGTGTTTTGAGAACGCCTTAAGAACAATTAAGACTTCTAATGGTAAAAATTCTTTTGGAAATAAGATAAATGAACAAACTGCCATTATTAAAGAATCAACACACAAATATTCCAAATTCACATATTGAGGACATAATTGAAACAAGAATAAAACAAGCAATAAGTACTATCAAAGAGGAAAATAAAAGTGTTCTTCAGAATATTTCAAAATCATTCACTGAAGTAAAGACATATACAATTCCCTTGAAAGAGTGTTTTGAGACCTCAAAAGAGGAAATATCAAAATTAACAATGAAGTTGAATTATATCACCTCTGAAAATACTAGACAAACAGAACTATGGAAAGACTTAAAACAAACAGATGATCATCATAGGACCAATGTAATAGCTAAATACAAATTTTACAACATGAATTCAGAAATTCCCAAAGGTGTAACAATAGTAAAATGAATGATATTGAACAATTACTTCACACCTTACCAAGAATGTCTACACCTTTTGATCAGAATGAGGGCACAAGAATTGCAAATCCCCAAGTATTGGAGGTTGAAAAATCAAAGTTAAAAATGAATTTTCCACTTCTTTTCATACCTTGGAACCATCAATGGGCCAAGCACTCCTGAACGAAGTACCAAAACTGAAAGAATGGCCTCACTTCAGTGGTGAAGGAGAATATGACCATATGGAATTCATCAGAGGTATTGACATGATTAAAGAAGATTTTGAATTACGAGACAGATTGGTAACAGCAAGATTTAACACCTTGTTTACCAGATGAGCTCAAAGATGGTATATAATATTAAGACAAGCACATGGACACCAAAGTTGTACTTGATGAAAACCCCAAATTATCAACAAATGGGTCAATGATGCTTGGAGGTTCAAAGTGGAAACAGCCTTTGAATCTGCCAAATGTAATGCTGATAAAGACAGATCTTTACCATGGTTTTGCTAACACAAAGATAGATTAACAGCATTGTATCCTGACATGTCAGAATTTATGATCTACAGAAAGATTCTGAGACAATGTGGAGGTGACCTAGAGCATACTGTCAAAAGCAGGACTACTAAAAAATCTTCAGCAGAAGATATTATTAATATATTGGAAGAAGTAACCACCAGAACCAGGATTGGTTCTAGTAGGGTGAATCTCAAAACCAGGTTTAATACCACTTGGAAAGATTCTGTGGCCAAAAATCCCAAATAAAATTCTAATAATGTTAAGTATAAGTTTGCCGTTATAATCAGAAAGTGTCATATTTGCCAAAGCACCACCCACCCAGCTAATACATGTCTAAAGAAGGGGAAAATCAATTAAATTGACATTGAAAAAGAACCTGATTTTGAAAAAGATGATAACATAATTGAAGAAAATTCAGATTATTAGTCATCAATATTTTCTGAATCTTCAAAAGATATGGAAAATATCAATGCCACTTTTGACATCATGGAATCTTATTCCCACTTGCCACAATTAAGCAATGGTCAAATTGATTCATTAAAGAATTCAAGAGGCACAACTTATGAAACCCAAACCAAACAGGGGAAACTGTTATACAGCTGGTAACTCCTGTATAACAGAAGTGGTAATTGACAACAAACCCACTAAAGGTTTACTTGACACAGGAGCCTTCTGCTCTTGTGTTGGAAAATCTTTCCTTAAGACTTGTGTACCAAATTTTGAAGATCAATTGTTGCCAATTGATGGCAGAAAATTCAATAGTGCAAGTAGCCCAATGAAAGGACTGGGAATCTTTGAGACCAATTTCATACTTCCACATATCAATGGAAATTTAAGAATCCTGTTAAATTTGTTTTTATGGAAAATTGCTCTAGTACCCATTTCATATTGGGAAATGACTATTTAATCATGTATGGAATAGATTTACATAGCAAAAAGAACAGATACTTTACTATTGGGGTCAATAAGCGTCATAAATTTGCCTTTTTACCATTTGAAAGACAAATTGAAGTGAGTAGGGTGGCACCATTCAAGTTAGATTTGGAAAGATTCAAATATGAACAGCTAAATAAAGATGAGATAAGCCTTAATCTGACTGATAGTCAGGAAAATGAACTTTCTGCCCTTTTATATGACCACAGAGAAGCATTTGACTCAGACAAAGAACCTTTGGGTGCAATTATTGGTCATGAAGTTGACATCATCCTTAATATTGAGAGACCTTATCTACCACTCTTAAGAAGACCTGCATATCCAGCAATCCCTAAATCAAGAAAAGCTCTGGGAATCCATATTGAAGAACTTTTAGACTTTGGTGTAATAAGAAAGGTTGGCCATAATGAGGAAGTAGAAATAACTACACCAGTCAGAGTGGCATGGCATAATGGAAAATCTAGAATGGTTGGGGACTTCAGAGCTCTAAACACTTACACTGTTCCAGAAAGGTACCCAATACCAATGATCCAAATTGCCCTTATCCAGATATCTCAAGCAGTGTATATAACCACTATGGATGTCCTGCAAGGATTTCATCAGAATGAAGTGAAACCAAGGGCGAGAAAATACTTGAGAATTATCGTTCATTGTGGAGTATATGAATATTTGAGGATGCCTTTTGGTATCAAGAATGTACCTTCACACTTCCAATGAATGATGAATGAAATCTTCCCGGAAGAGCTTTCAGAAGGATGGTTAATCATTTACATTGATGACGGTATTGTTTCTTCCAAGACGTGGGAAGAACATATATACAGATTATTAAGAGTTTTAACAAAAATACAATATGTCAACATGAAAATTTCTTCAAAGAAATGCCATTTTAGGTTTAAAGAGTTGAAAGCACTGGGACATGTACTATCTGGTTTATCCCTTGGAATTGACAAAAAGCAGGTTGCAGCAGTATTGCTGAAACCAATGCCTCAGAAAAAAAATGAATTCAGTCATTTTTGGGGTTTTCAGGATATTACAGGCGGCACATTAAAGACTTTGCATCTATAGCAGGACCTCTTTACAAATTCTGTGACAAAGACAAGGTATTTGAAATGACTGTTTACAGAGTCAAGGCCTTTGTATCTTTGAGACAAGCCTTGACCACTGCTCCACTCTTACTGATGCCAGACTTCAAGCTGCCTTTTAAGCTTTATATTGATGCATCAGGAGATGGGCTTTGTGCTGCACTTCATCAAGTCCAGATTATCATTGATGAACCTGTGGAAGGACCCATATGCTTCATATACAGGCAAATCAAAGCAACTGAAGCCAGATATGGAACCAGTCAAATGGCGTTCTTATGCCTTGTGTGGGCCTTAAAAAAGCTAAATTACATTCTGGAAGGATGTTGTTATGAAGTAATAAAATATTGTACCACGTTTAAGTCAGTTTTAAACATGAATACTACTAACAGGCATATGGTCAGAGGCCAACCAGCCACACAAGAGGATAGGAGCAATATGAGTATTGTTCATAAAGATGGGAATATTCAGAAAAATGCAGATGGACTGAGCGGATGGCCATTACCAAATAATATTGATAATCCTGCTTATGTTCCAGAGGAAGATTCCCCACAGATCCCCATAGAAGCAATCAGTCTTACAGATCTGGACACACCTTTCTTTGAGGAGGTAAGAAACAGTTATACTCAGGATGAAAATTGTAGCATTTTATGCCAATTACTTAGTAAGGACTGTAAAGACAATTTTTTGATACATGCCTTGGATGATAAATGGAGAAAAACATATGATGAAGGGAGATTCCACTTACTGGATGGTATAATTTACCACAGAACTAAGAATACATGTGTTATGACAGTTGTGAACAGGTCCTTAATTAGTCTTCTACTTAAGGAATGCCATGACAGCCCCTTTTCAGGAAATCTGTCTGAGGACAGAACAAGAGAAAAAAATAAAAACCTGCATATGGTGGCCAATATGGCAGAACGATGTTTCAGAGTATTGCAAAACCTGTGACAGATATCAAAAAGCAAAGAAATCCTCTGGCAAAAGACTTGGGAATATGATCAAGATCCAAGAACCCAGCAGACCTTGGAAAATTATCCATATGGACTGGCTAGCTGGTCTGCAACCAGGGGGTGCCAGAAGTTATGATGCTTTCCTAGTGATTGTTGGCAGATTAAGTAAGACTCCAATCTTTCTAACATGTCACAAGGACAATACAGCCAAGGATACCGCTCTTCTGATATTGAATAGAGTGATATCATGGACTTGCATATTCACAAACATCATTATTAACAGAGATCCCAAATTCACCTCAGAACTATGGACAAATCTTCACCAACTATTTGGGACAAAATTATCCTTCTCTACAGCCTACCACCCACAAACTGATGGTCTGGCTGGAAGGATGATCCAATCCTTGGAAGATGTGGTGAGAAGAGTTTGTGCATATGGCCTTGAATTCAAGCATTGTGATGGATTTACCTATTATTGGTGTACTCTTTTACCACAACTAGAATTGGAATATAAGAAATCCATCCATGCCAGTACCAAGAAAACTCCTGCTATTCTAGAAAAGGGTGGAATCCCAAATGAACTCAACATTCCTTGAGGAAAGAATTTGTTGAAATACATCCTACAGTTTTTAGCTTCAAAGGAATTCTAGACAAAGCTAGACAGCATGCAGTAAAGTTCATGGAAGACTCTTTTGCATATGCTAAGGACAAATGGGACAAGTAACATGCCACTCCAAACTTCGAAGTGGGGGATTTAGTACTTGTACCCACCACGAACTTAAATAACATCAAACAATGCAGAAAGCTCAAAGATTCCTTTTCAGGACCTTTTATTATCAAAGCCCTTTATGGAGAAAATTCTGTTGAAGTAGAATTATCTGAGGACCTTGGAAATAAGCATCCTACATTTCCAGGGATCTTGTTAAAGCCATATAAATCTAGTGATGCTGAAAAATTTCCTTTGAGGAATAAAGTTCCCCAAGTTATACCTTCTATTGAATCATCTGGTATTAAATAGATTACCAAAGCTCTCAAAGATAGAAATTTGAGAACCAATAAAGTAAGGGAATACCTTGTTAAGTACATTGACCAAGGTTGTGAATATGAATGGTTATCAGAAAAGGACATACATGAAGCTACTAAACTGCTCAGATGGTTCAGAAAAACTAGAAATAAAAATATTACACAGTAATATTTTTTTAGGGGGATGGAATGTGAGCCTTGGAGGTATTTTCATATACCCAAAAGATCACAAATAACAAAATAAGATATAAATATAAATAAATTTTTTTATATTATCAAAATAAAAATTAAAATATAAGTACAAAAATAAAAAATTTAATTACAATTTAAAATAAGAATTACATTAAATTTTAAAATTGTGAAAATGCATTTTTATTTGAAAAAATTAAGTAAAAATGAATTTTTAATAAAATTAATGAAATTAAAATATTTTTGGTAAAACGCTACATAAAGCATTGTATAACTTTTTATCCAATAAATAAACTTAAGAAAACTACTTCACCATTGGATTCCTCATAAAAAATAAGGTGGGGTCACGTGGGGGTAAAATTTCTGTAACTCAGCTCTAAATAAGCTTAACCATAAATTTTTGTGTTAAAATTGAGGTGTTGTTTGTAGTTTAGAAGTTATGAGGAATTGAAGTATTTTCAATGGAAATGTCAAAATGTGCGCGTGTATTAAATAAGTGAAATTTAATTTCCATATGAGGTATCAATGATTAAAGTTGTGTAATGTAAAGCTCAATTGAATTGTATGTGTAAATCACAAGTGTGAGCCTGTGAGGTATGTTTAACATACCCATAAGGCCACAAATGATTTTATAAACAATTAAATTTGTCTTAAACAGACTTTTTAGTTGAATTTAAAATAAAAAATAATAAAAAATAAGTATAACTTTTTTTTGGATAAACAAAGTTATAATTATTATGTCATTTTTGGATTCTACACCAAAAATAACCTAGGGTACACCCATAGGGTGTTATACCCAAAAACACTTATTTCTTGTGTTATTAGAAGATTTAAGAATCTCACAGTACTAATGTAACTTTTTTAACATTTTTTTAAATTGTTAAATTTAAGCTTAATTAAGCTTAAATTTAAAGTTACATAAGGTTTATGCAACTTTACCAAAATTTTAGTTAAAATTGAGGTGTGGTGTATATTTACTGAATTGGCTAAGGATTTGCCATACAGAATGTAAATCCTGCGTGAGCTCAATTTAAAAGGGTTTAAGGCCATAGTATGGCTTTAAATAAATAAAAGGGCAAAATCCACGCAAAAAGGTGGGACAAAGGAAAAAGACCAAATAGAGCTGGGGTACCCAACTTTTTGGATCTGCAAGGATTCAATTAAGGTTGTCCACCTGTATTGGAGGATTTTCAACCTTATTTAAACTTTAAGATTAGACTTTGATCCAACCTTAAGGTTTAAACTGGTTTTATCCTAAATTGGACAGGAATTTCAAGCTGCCAAGAGGGTAAATCCCAATAAGCAGGCTTGGAATCAAGGTTTTAAGAACTGTCAAAGCTTAATCAAGCTTAAAAAGCTTAAATAAGCTTAAAACTTTAAGGTTTCAATCATCAAAACCTTATCAAAACTTAAGGTTTTGTGTGTATTGCTATTTTACGTGGAAAAATAGTAATAACTTCAAAAATTCATTAAAAATCCAACTCTTAATGGATTTGCTTGAAAATTTCACACAGCTTAGAATTTAATATTATCAATATATAAATTAAATTTTAAGTATCTTTTATTAATAGGTTTCCTGGGTAATTAGCCTGGAAAATTACTTTTTAATTAAGCTTAAAGAAAATTATGATTTCTTTAAAAATTAATTAAAAATTCAGTTTAAGATATTTCTGCTTGAAACTCTGATTTTATGTTGTTCATGTGATGAACTTTAATATAAATAAACTTATTTTATATTAAAACTTAAAATAATTAAACTAAATGAGGATTAAAGTTACTTGGAGTTAAGAATAACACTGGTAACTTTAAATTGGAAGTAAAAATAAGTTGCCTTAAATTAAGAACTTAATTTTTAAGCATGGTTTTTCAGTTTTGATCTGAGCACGCCCTCTACATCCATTATGAATCATGAGAGCTGCTCTGTAGACATAAAAAGAGTCTTTTCATCACTGTTTTTGTCCATAATTAATAATCAATCCAATCATATTAGACATTTAAACAGGTAAAGTTTTATTAAATATAAAATCTTATTATTAAAAGTAATTCTTAAGTTATTTTTATTCTTTATTTATTAAATTAAAGAATTGAAGTCATAGAATTCAGATTATTGTTGTAATCATCTATAATAACTTTTATTATATAAAATTTTCATCTTAAATATCTTATAAAATCCACAAATTCCTCTCAAAAACTCTTTAATCATAAATTTTAGTATAAAAAGTTGTTTTATCTTTGATTTTATTGATTTTTGGCGTGTTTTTAACTTATAATCATTATTTAATATAATAACTGTTGTTTTATAACTTGTTGTATTAAATAAATATTATAAGTAAGTTTTCTTTAAAAGTTCTATATTTTTTTTATCTATTATTAGTTTTTTTATATAGAATTTTATTCTATAAAGAATTATTCCTGCACAGTGTGTGTTTAATTCTTTTTATAAATAATATTTATATTATTTATAAGTGGTTAAATATTTATATTTTCCACGTGTAATTGTCTCATTAAGAGCTTTACACTTCTTATTGTTATAACTGTCAGTGACTATAACAATAATAGAATAATTATAATTTATTATAATTATTATATTTTTTTTTATTATTATATTATTATAATAATAATTAAATTTATTTTTTTATATAATTATTTTTAATAATTATATTTAAATTTGTGGTTATAATATTTCATTATATTATATTTTTCTACTGAGGACAGTCATAGTACTCTTGATATTGTTACTATTATCAAGAGTTTCATAGACAAACCTTACAACAAGTGTATTACATGATGAGCAATTAAAGAAAAAATAAATTGGAAAGATTAATTCTTGGGGGAAAAGGTACTTTAGCTCCAAGGGGGATCCAGACCCCCAAAATTGTTGCTGACAGGCATGGGATGTCAAACTCCATGCAAACGTTCATGAATTTTGGCTTGGAAGTGAGTTACAGGGTCTGTGACTCAATTAATGATGAGGTTTTGATACCAACCAGGGCAGTTTTAACTGTTGCCAATAGGGTAAAACTACCCTTAAGCTAAGAGAATCTTAGTAATAACAGATTTAACTTACTTCTACATCTCTTACACACATTCTGACGTGTTTTGAACGCTCTAGACCAGGTATTACTATAGTAATGGCTGAGTTGAGGGTCTAAAATGGCTAAAAATAGCCAAAAATGGCTAGAACCAGCCTTTTTTTGCTCTAAACCAGAGTTCAATGATGCCATAATTGACTTTTCTGTTTTCATAATTTTTTCCACGACTGACAAGAGTAAATTTTACTTTTGAAGTAGGAAAATTGATGGCTATAAAAGAATGTCTTCTTTGCCCCACTTTTCTCTTCATGTTAGAATCTTCTCCTTTTATAATTAGTTTAAACACTGTTAAACCAATCAATAAAAGATTCCAACATCCCTTTCTAAATAATTTTAATCCTTTTAACCATGTGCAAGAAACATTATAGTCATTCTTTGTAACTCTTATAATCATTTATACCCCTTGAACCACCCCATAAGTGAATTAAAGCATATTTCATCACTGTTAACTTTGTCACTTTGTTTCCAAATTTTCTCTGGTCACTGTTGGGTGTGTTTTCTTCTTGAATATCTTCTTAAATAATTTTTTCTTTAATTAATTGCTTGCAGTTCTTTTCTCAATTAATTTCAATTGAAATTGCTCTTGAAGAAATTCCTTTTGTAGCCTTAAATATCTCTTGTAAAGTATTTTTGGATACATTTTTATTGTTGGTAAAACAATAAATTTTCATAATATTATTGTTTTATACTTATAAAGTTAAAAGAAGTAAAATTGGCTTGTTATCTTTTGAAACAACTATTTCATACTATCTTTTAATTATATTTTACTTACTACAAATTTTGAGGACAGGAAAAGTACTTGATTTTTAATTAAAGTTTCATACCCACACCTTACACAGCCTGTATGAAGCAATTGAGTTGTACAAAGAATAATGAAGGAATTGATGATTTTTGACCTCTTGAAAGTACCCTTGGAATAATCCTGAAAAGAAAATAGAACCCAACTCCTGCAGGGCCAGGTGGTTGGGGTCCTCAAATGGTCTTCTGGTAGCCACCAGGGATTGCAAGACTGAATGAATGAAAGGAATTACTTCAAAATGAGTGATGGATATGGGAGTTTAATTGAAAAGAGATAATATGATCCTCAAAGCATCACTATTGGATTTCTGAGCAAAATTGGTGCATAATGGTATAATATACAATGTATGCACCATGCCTGGATGCTTTGGTACAGAGTACATGGATGAAGGAGAGTACTTCCACTGAATCAAGGGGAAATATTTCTGGTGGCCTTTTCTTTTTACCAGAGTCCAGGGGTTGAAAGTGGCAAAAATGTGGTTCTTGGCCAATTTGGGTCCTGGGGCCGCTTTTGGCTTCATCAGATTTAGGCCAAAAGAGGCCTAAGGGTCTCACAGACTGTGGAAGGTGGGCCATAGAGGCTGTAGGTGGCCTAAATGGCCAAAAAAGGCCATTAAGGCCTTAGAACCCATAATCAAATGGGTTAGGCCAAAGGAACCTGTGATGGCTAGAGGGGCAAGAAGCCCCTGGGAGGCAAGAGGAACCCTCAGGTCCAAAAAAGGTATTGGCCTGGGGGTTGGTGAGGTGGAGAATTGGCCAAAAGGCCCAATGGTTGCAGGATATTGGGTGAGGCCATAAGTGGCCAGTGAAAGTTGATAGGGCCCAAAGGTCATGAAGCACCAAAATAGTCTAATTGCCCATAAAACTGATAACATGACCAATTTTCCATAAAATGAGGTCAGGCTATATTTGCCACAAACACCCATTGGGGGGGTGATTATATGCGGTTGTGACAGTAACCCCCACCTTGAATGGTGAGCTCCTGAGCACCAAAACAACGTAAATTCCTGTCAAGGCTTTTGAGAAGGATTGAGAATAGGGATTCCAGAGGTATTGAATATTAAAAAAAAAGTATGACTGGTACGAGGTTGGCATATGATGTGAGGATGAATTGGTCTTCTTCTGACATTTTTCTTTGGAAGTTTTGAAGACTTGAGTTAACACAAAGATTTTGGCATTAGTATTATAAGAAGGAAAGGTTTGAAAAAATATAAAGAGAGAAAGTCAAAGAAACATAAAAAGCAAATGAGAAAGGGAAATAAAAAGGAGTGAAAGCTTGAGGGGGATTCCAATCTTGATCACTGAATTAGACCGCTGATTTGAATTGGCCAAGGACTTGGAAAACAATATTTGATGCCAGGTGCTCAGAGAGTAGCCTAGGTGATTATTTGAAAGATTGGAGACCCCTCAGGGAAGTGCACACCAGGAGAGGAACTTACTTTTGGTAGCTAGAACTCCCACCAATGCCATAAATATAAGTTTTTTCTGAAGGAATTAATTTGAATTGAAGGAACTTGGAAAGTGAAAGAAAAATTGAATGGTCCATTTGCCCAAGTGATAATGGCCATAAGGATTGGAATTGGTGTTGCAAGCTTGGCCAGAGTCCTGTGTCTATAAATTTGAAAAGTGCTTACAGAGTGTCCAAGGTGATGCCTACAACAAGAAGGGGTAGAATACCTCTAAAGGTGCATACCAGGAGTGGGACTTATTTGGGTAATTACTCTCTCTAAAAAGCGCCACAAAATAATCAAGATCTTGAAGAATTGGGTCCTAGCTTGTCGGGATATAAATAATGGAAATCCTTGATAAGTTCAGGGCAATTTTTGAGGCTTTTGGTTGGTTCCCAAGTGAATCTTTCTGGGTCTTGACTGAAACCTTTCCATTACACCAAGTACCATAGTTTTTCTCTCTTAATTTTGGAATCCAGAATTTTAGAGACTTCCCATTCCTCTTCTTCTTCAATGATGATTGGAGGAGGAGGTTCTTGATGCCTAGTTGGGATTGTTGATGTCTTGACTGGTTTAAGGAGGAAAATGTGGAATACTGGGTGGATGGAAGCTTGAGGTGGTAAGCATGAAAACTAGCTTTCTTCAAGATCGGAAAAGGAGCCAACCATATTTCAGACAGTTTTTTGGTGGGTCTAGTTGATTTGATGTACTTAGAAGAAAGGCATACCATGTCACCAGGATTGTGACCATAGGTACTTGCTCTACTTTTATCTGTATACCTCTTAAACCTTTTTATGGAAACTTCAAGTTCTCTCTTTTCCTCTTGCTGTAATGATTGGAGGGTTGTTGATAGGTTTCCAGCAGGAGTATCTTGAGTGATGTGAGCTTAGTCAAATTGTGGATCTCTTCCATAGAAAGTAAAAAAGAATGATTTTTTTGTTGAAGAGTGATCAGAATTATTGTAGGAAAATTCAGCCAGAGGGAGCCAGGTGTTCCAATCCTCTTGATGTTAACTAACAAACATCCAAAGGTATTGTTCTAGTATCTGATTTACCCTCTCTGTCTGTCCATCAGTTTCTGGATGGTAAGCAGCTCACAAATCTCTTGAAATCTTGAGCTGCTGGCAAAGATTGGTCCAAAAGGAATAAAACAAAAGTGAACCTCTATTGCTAACAATGCTTGAAGGCATGCCATTCTTTGAAAAGATATTCTTGGTTAAGAAATGGGCAAAATCCAGTGAAGTTATTTTAGACATTGTTGGAATGAAAACTTCCATTTTTGAGACTCTGTCCACTATGACAAGAATTGAGTAAAAAGAATTGAACAGTGGAAGGTGAGTGATAAAGTCCATTGAAATACAAATCCAAGGACAATTTGGAATTGGAAGAGGTTTGAGGAGCCCAAAATTCTTGTGGTGGATATTCTTCTTTCTTGAACACTGTTGACAGGATGAGACATAATCCTTGATAAATCAAGTCATGCTGAACCAGTGGATATCCCGCTTAACAAGTTTGAGAGTCTTCTCTTTGCCAGGGTGCTCAGCTAGAGGAGAATCATGACACTTTTTAAGAATGTTGAGTTTAATTGTGGGGTCATTTTGATAAGCAATCTACTGCATAATGTCATTACACAAGAATGCTTGGTTCTGTGGTGAATTATGCCATAAAACAGGTGAGATCTTCCTTCAGAATAGGAATTTTTCCAAATTTCATCCAGTGAGTCTTTATCTAACAAGCAAGTCAAGATATGGTAATTCTTATCCTTCTCATAAGATTCTCTGACTTCTTCAAAAATTTCCGTCCCAATATCAGTTATGTTAATTCCTTCAATTGGAATCTGTGGTTCTTCTTGCAAAGGTAAATAAGCTTGGTTATCAGGAGTATTGGCTAATTTCCACCTACTAAGTACATCAGCATTCTGATGAATGTTTCCTGCTTTATGAACTATAGTCATGTTACCTTTATATTCTTGAGCGCTATTTGCCATGTTAACATATTTCTGTTTGGATTTTTCATGTTAACAAGTGATTTCATGGAATTAAAGTCAGTTACTACTTCAAAAACATTGCCATCAAGATAATCGTTTAATATCTCAAGGGCTCATACTAAACATATAAGTTCTATTTGACTTGCACAATATCTGGCTTCTGTTGGTTTGATCTGTCTTGGGATATAAAAAACTGGTCCTTCTGTAGGTTTGTAATGAATAATAATTTGGCCTTGATGTAGGGCTTCCCCTAATTCATCTCCACAGGAATCAATGTATAATTTGAACGGCATATTCCAGTCAGGAATGAGGAGTAAAGGTGCTTCTGTAGGAGATTTAATTATCTTCTCATAAGCTTTAATTCTTTCCTGTGTATTCTAAAACACTTTCTTTTGATCAAATATTATATAGAGTGACTTGGATAAAATTACAAAGTCTTTCAGGTGTTGCCTGTAATAACTGGAAAATCCAAGAAAAGACATCATTTCTTTCTTATTCTGGGGTATTGGCTTGAGTGACACTTCTGCCACTTCAATTTTGTCAAGACCCATGCTAAAATAAGAAGAAATATGTCCTAAAGCTTTAAGTTCTTCAAAGCCAAAGTTGCATTTCTTGAGTGAAATTTTCATATTAACTCCTGCCACTTTGTCAACTACTTTTGCAAGGATTTAAAGGTTCAAAGCCCATGAGTCTTAACATATGATCATATAATAAATATAAATAATAAGCCATCCATCATATAATTCTGTGGAGAAGATGGTATTCATCATTCTTTGATAATGTGATGGAGAATGTTTGATACCAAATGGCATTCTAAGATACTCATAAATACCACAGTGAGTGATAATTATAAGTAATCTCTTAGCTTTGGGTGTCGAAATATTTTGATGAAAGCCTTTTAATGTATCCATGGTTGTTATATACTTGGCTTTAGACACTTAGGTACATGTTTCTTGGATTTTAAGTGTTGGATACCCATCTGGAACTCTGGAGGTATTGATTTACCTAAACTGTCAAACCATTCAAGATGCATAATTGGGCTGAGTAATGATAACAGGAGTTGTTGATTCAACTTCCTCATTATGGCCTACTTTTCTTAGCAAACCAAGCTTTATTGATGTCACAGGGGCTCTAGTGGAAAACAGGAGTGGCATGGCACTCAGGAATCACGAACTCACTTGGAGGGCTCCAAAAATAGAAAGAAATAACAAAGATTATATTTCTTTTAGAAAGAATAAGAGTAAGGAAAAATATGCCAAATATAAAAGAAAAAAGGAAGCCAATAGGAAAGATAATGTGAGAGAGCCAAATGCCCAAGATGAAACAAAATGAATCCTCAATTAACAGTTTCAACCTTTTAGAAAGAATATTGGAATTAGTAAAGTTTATGACCACCAATATCCACTGACAGGCAAAGAGGAAAATGTGAAGATGACTTACTTAGCATTATCAATATTTACTTTAAGAAATGAAAAGAAAATAAGGATAAAAAAACATCCAATACATTGTTTAACTGGGGAACAAGTGCCCAGGGAAGAAAAGGTGGCCAGTATAGGTGAAACATTGAAGACTGATCCTGGTGAGTTGATCACCCGGCTGTATTTACTGTTTTGGGTCAATATAGATCTGGAAATCTTGAGAACTGGACTGCATTACTGAAATCCCACAGTGGAATATGAAGTGGCCCAAAAGGGCCAAGGCCATACAGCTTTCTTGAATACAGCCTATGAGCCTTAGAGGTATTTTCATTTTCACAAAAGACCACAAATAACAAAATAAGATATAAATATAAATAAATTTATTTATATTATCAAAACAAAAATCAAAAGATAAATACAAATCTATATACAAAAATAAATATTAAATTATAATTTAACATAAAAATTACATTAAATTGTAAAATTGTGAAAATGCATTTTCACTTGGAAAAATTAAGTAAGTATGAATTCTTAATAAAATTAATGAAACTAAAATATTTTTGGTGAAAAGCTACATAAAATATATTCTAGCTTTTTATCCAAGAAATAAACTTAAGAAAATTACTTCACCATTGGATTCAACATAAAGAATAAGGTGGGGTCACCTCTGGGTAAAATTTCTGTAACTCAACTCTAAATAAGCTTAAATTAAGTTTTAGTATTTTCTGTACAAAAGTTGAAAATCCTCAAAAAATTAATTTAATTCACACCACATGTGGTGTTGACCATCAATTTTTGTGTTAAAATTGAGGTGTTGTGTGTAGCTTAGAAGCTATGAGGAATTGAAGTATTTTCAATTGAAAGGTCAAAATGTGCGCATGTATTACATAAGTGAACTGTAATTTCCATATGAGGTATAAATGATTACAGTTGTATTCTGTAAAACTGAATTGAACTGTATGTGTAAATTACAAGTGTATTACATGATGAGGAATTAAAGGCAAAATAAATTGGAAAGATCAATTCTGGGGGGGGAAGGTACTGTAGCTCCAAGGGGGAGCCAGACACTCAAATTCCTTGGTGACAGGCATCCGATGTTAAATTTCATGCAAAATTTCATCAGTTTTGGCTTTGAATTGAGTCACAGGGTCTGTGGCTCAATTGATGATGAGGTTTTGATACCAACCAGGGCAGTTTTAACTGTTGCCAAGAGGGTAAAAATACCCTTAAGTTAAAAAAATCTTAGTAAGACAAGTTTGAACTGGTTTCTACGTCTCTTAAATGCATTCTGACGTGTTTTGAAGGCTCTAGACCAGGTATTACTATAGTAATGGCTGTTTTAAGGGTCTAAAATGGCTAAAACCGCCTTTTCTTTTGCTCTAAACCAGAGTTCAATGATGCCATAATTGGCTTTTCTGTTGTAGGAATGTTTTCCACGACTGACAAGAGTAAATTTTACTTTTTGAGTAAGAAAATTGATGGCTATAAAAGAATGTCTTCTTTGCCCCACTTTTCTCTTCATGTTAGAATCTTCTCCTTTTATACTTCATTTAAACACTGTGAAAACAATCAAAAAAAGATTCCAACCACCCTTTCTCAATCATTATAATCCTTTTAGCCATGTGAAAAAAACATTATAATCATTCTTTGTAACTCCTATAATCATTTTTACCCCTTGAACCACCCCGTAAGTGAATTAAAGCATCTTTCATCACTGTTAGCTTTGTAGCTTTGTTTTGAAATTCACTCTAGTCACTTTTGGGTGTGTTTTCTCTTTAAATATCTTTTTAAATACTTTGCTCTTTAATTAATTGGTTGCAGCTATGTGCTCAAAAAATTCCAATTGAAATTGCTCTTGAAGAAATTTCTTTTGCAGCCTTAAATATATCTTGTACAATATTTTTGGATATATTTTTATTCTTGGTAAATCAATAAATCTTTATAATATTATTGCTTTATACTTATAAATTTAAAACAATAAAATTGGTGTTTTTTCTCTTAAAAATACTACTTCATGCTATTTTTAATCTTTTCTTACCTTATACAAATTTTTAGGACAGGAAAAGTACTTGATTTTTAATCAAATTTTCATATTCACACCTTATATTTGGGGTCCTAGCCCTGATATTTTACTTGTGACATAATTGTTTACTCTTCTTGAACCTTTTCCTTTTATTGAAAAATTCAAAAACATATAAAAATACTTATAATTGATAAAAATACATAAAAATTTTTTTTTTTACACATTATAAGTGAGGGTTTATTTTTTCATTTCCCTCTTGAAAAATCTTTTTTACTTAATCAATTGGCGTTTTTTCATTAATTTTAGTGTCTTACAACATGATAAGACAAGAAAATATTGAAACAGTCTCAACAGTAACAAACCATATTCCTGCAAGTACTGTGAATACTGACCATAATATTACAGTTGTTATAGCTCAGAATAATCACCCAGAACCCACTTCTTCTGAATTAGATAACTTGGATATAAGTAATACCTTTCAGAAGGCTAAGAATTGGGCAAATGGTAAGTTTTTTGACGTAAAATTACTATTTTAAGCTTTTGAATCATAAATAATATGCCTTCAACCAGAGAAGCAGCCACCTATAACCCCTCAAGCAGCTCCCAAAAAGGTCATAGACATGATTATGGCAGAAGCCAATCAGTTACAGAAGGACAAGGGTCAGTTTATGACTTCCAAATTAACAAATTATGTCATTCTGAAGCTGTTAAAACGCTTGCAAGTTACCCAATTGATGACATCCATTGATGGAAAAGAAGAACATGATGCTTTTAACAGTAGAATGGAGGAAAAACACCCCTCCATCACCAAGCTAGTGCCAAAAACAGCCCCAGTAGCCAGCAGCAGCAACTCCAACGTGAAAAAGCAGCCACAAGCTCAAACCAAGGGAAAGGGCAAGGCACAAGCCACAAATCCTTAGAGCCAGGGGTACACAATCCAAAAGATTCAGAAGGATGCCATGGAAATTGTATTTAAGATGGCAAGAACAATGATGGAATTACAGAAAAAGGAGGAAGCCAGATTAAAATATAAGAAATGATTCCTGAGATTTTTGATGCTATCCCAGAGTTGTATGAAGCTATAAATGACATAAAAACTCATGTTTCTGATAAAAATTCAACCATTTGTACCAATCTTAAAACAAATAACGTAATTCTGAGCCAAATAAATGAGACACTTATGTGTTTTGAAAAGTTCTTAAGAGTAATTAAAACTTCCAATAATGACAATTCATTTGGAAATAAATTGAATGAAAAATCTTCCATTATTGGAGAATGAAAGGCAAATATTGTAAATTCAATATTGATGACATAATTGAAACCAGAATTAAACAAGCCATAAATATTATCAAGACATATAACAAGAAAGTACTTGATGATGTTTCAATTTCATTTACTGAAGTAAAGACATACACAATCACCTTGAAAAAGTGTTTTCATGCTTCACAAGAAGAGGTATCAAAATGAACAATGAAATTTAATCAAGTCACTGCGGATAATACAAGACAAACAGAGTTATGCCAAGAACTGACACATAAAGAAGACATGTATAAAATTGAAGTAATAAATTTAATACAAGCCTTCCAACATGAATTCAGAAATTTCCAAAGATTTGGCAACAGTAAATTGAATGATATTGAACAAATACTGAAGACCTTACCAAGAATTTCTACACCTTTGAATCAGAATGAGGGCACAAGAATTCCCAATTCACAAGTATTGGAGGTTGAAAACTCACAGTTAAAAATGAATTTTCCACTTATTTTCATAGCTTGGAACCATCGATGGGCCAAGCACTGCTGAAAGAAGTACCAAAACTGAAAGAATGGCCTCACTTCAGTGGTGAAGGAGAATATGACCATATGAAATTCATCAGAGGTATTGACATGATTAGAGAAGATTTGAAATTACGATACAGATTGGTCACAGCAAGATTTAACACCTTGTTTACCAGATGAGCTCACAGATGATATATCCAATTAGGATAAGCACATGGACACCAAATTTGGACTTGGTGGAAACCCCAAATTATCAACAAATGGGCCAATGATGCATGGAGGTTTAAAGTGGAAAAAGCCTTTGAATCTTCCAAATTTAATTCTGATAAAGACAAAGCTTTACCATGATTTTGCCAACAAAAAGACAGATTAAAAGCATTGTATCCTGACATGTCAAAATTTATGATCCACAGAAATATTCAGAGACAATGTGGAGGTGCCTTCAAGAATCCTGTCAAAAGCAGGACTACTAAACAATCTTCAGCAGAATATATTATTAATATATTAGAAAAAGTAACCACCAGAGCCAGGATTGGTTCTAGTAGGTTGAATCTTGAAACAAGGTTTGATACCACTTGGAAAGATTCTGTGGACAAAAATCCCAAATAAAACTCTAATAATGTTAAGTAGAAGTCTGCAGTTATAATCAGAAAGTGTCATATTTGCCAAAGCACCACCCACCTAGCTAATACATGTCCAAAGAGGGGGAAAATCAATGAAATTGACATTGAAAAAGAACCTGATGTTTAACAAGATGGTAACAGAATTGAAGAAAATTGAGATGATAAGTCATCAATATTTTCTGAATCTTCAAAAGATATGGAAAATATCAATGCCACTTTTGACATCATGGAATCTTATTCCCACTTGCCACAATTAAGCAATGGTGAACTTGATTAATTGAAGAATTCAAGATGCACAACTTATGAAACCCAAAATAAACAAGGGGAAAGGTTGTACATATGGTAAATCCGGTATAACAGAAGTGGTAATTGACAACAAACCCACTAAGACTTTCCTTGAACCAGGAGCCTTCTGCTCTTGTGTTGGAAAATCTTTTATTAAGACTTGTGTACCAAATTTTGAAGACCAATTGTTACAAATTGATGGTGTAAAATTAAATAGTGCAAGTAATCCAATAAAAGCATTGGGAATCTTTGAGACCTTTTTCATATTTCCACAAATTAATGGAAATTTAAGAACCACTGTTGAATTTGTTGTTATGCAAAATTTCTCTAGTACCCATTTTATATTAGGAAATGACTATTTGATGGTGTATGGCATAGACTTAAAGAACAACAAGAACAGCTCCTTTACTATTAGAGACAATAAGCATCAAAAACTTTCCTTTTTACCACTTAAAAGACAAATTGTAGTAAATAAAGTAGCACCAGTCAACTTAGAGTTGGAAAGATGCAAATCTGAACAGTTAAATGAGGCTGAAATACGTGTTCATCTGAATGATAGTCAGGAAGATGAACTTTCTGCCCTTTCATATGACCACAAAGAAGCATTTACATCAGATAAAGAACCATTGTGGGAAATTAATGGTCATGAAGTTGACCTCATCCTTAATATTGAAAGACCTTATCCACCACTCTTAAGAAGACCTGCATATCCAGCAAGTCCTAAATCAAGAGAAGCTCTGGAAATGCATATTAAAGAACTTCTAGACCTTGGTTTAATAAGAAAGGTTGGCCATAATGAGGAAGTAGACATACATACACCAGTCATAGTGGCATGGCATAATGGAAAATATAGAATGGTTGGGGACTTTAGAGCTCTAAACACTTACACTGTTCCAGACAGGTACCCAATACCAAAAGTACAAATTGCCCTTACCCAGATATCTCAAAAAAGTGTATGTAACCACTATGGATTCCCTTAGAGGATTTCATCAAAATGTAGTGACACAAGGGCAAGAAGATACTTGAGAATTATTGTTCATTGTGGAGTATATGAATATTTGAGGATGCCTTTTGGTATCAAGAATGCACCTTCACACTTCCAAAGAATGATGAATGGAATCTTTCCTGAAGTACTTTCAGAAGGATGGTTAATCATTTACGTTCATGAAATTATTGTCTGTTCCCAAACTTGGGAAGAACATATGCACATATTATCCAAAGTTTTGACAAAAATCCAATCTGTCAACATGAAAATTTATCTAAAGAGATTCCATTTTGAATCTAAAGAGTTTAAAGGACTGGGACATGTAGTATCTGGTTTATCCCTTGGAATTGACAAAAACAAGGTTTCAGCAGTATTGCTGAAACCCATGCCTCAGAAAAAGAAAGAAATCACATCATTTTTGGGGTTTGAAGGATATTACAGGCAGCATATTAAAGATTTTTTATCCATAGCAAGACCTTTTTATAAATTATGTGACAAAGACACAGTATTTGAAATGGCTGTTGACAGAGTCAAAGGCTTGGAATTATTGAGACAAGCCTTGACCACTGCTACACTCTTACTGATGGCAGACTTTAAGCTTCCTTTTAATCTTTATATTGATGCATCAGCAGACACCAGGGCGAATCTTGCGTCAATCGTTGGCGATTGACTTCACGTCGCACCGCGGTCAGTATAAAATCTTGCTTCAGTCTCGTTAGTGTCACTTTATAGTCACTGGATTTAGTGGGTCACGTCGCGTCAGCGTCAAGACAACGTCAATCATCACATGTGTCACATGAGAATGTCACTCAAAGCCCAAACCCGTTTCAACACTATTCGCAACGTTCGGGTAATTTCACCTAATAGCTTCTGCCTCCCCGACGCTTAGCATGCTTACGCGCCCGCACCACCCTCCAGATGAGACTCTGACACTGCCTGCTCCCCATCTCCGTCCTCACCACTCCTTACGCTTTCACACCCCCACCCTTACCATCCTTACGCTCATGAAGTGCCCTCCTGACATGCTCCCGACACTGCTTACGATCCTTACGCTCACGGAGTGCCCTCCCGCCATGCTCCCGACACTGCTTACAATCCTTATGCTCACGGAGTGCCCTCCCGACACTGCTTACGATCCTTATGCTCGCGGAGTGCCCTCCCGACATACTCCCGACACTGCTTACGATCATTATGCTCGCGCAGTGCCCTCCCGACATGCTCACGACACTGCTTACGATCCTTACGCTCATGGAGTGCCCTCCTGCCATGCTCCTGACACTGCTTACGATCCTGACGCTCACAGAGTGCCCTCCCGACATACTCCCGACACTGCTTACAATCCTTATGCTCGCAGAGTGCCCTCCCGACACTGCTTACAATCCTTACGCTCACGGAGTGCCCTCCCGACATACCCCCGACACTGCTTACGATCCTTATGCTTGCGGAGTGCCCTCCCGACATACTCCCGACACTGCTTACAATCCTTACGCTTGCCTAGTAAGTACCCTCCCGACATGCCTCCGACGCCGCTTACCATCCTTACGCTTCCGTACTACATCCATAGTGTACGGTGGCTTGTTGGCGTACACAATGGACGCCATCGCCGAAATATTCTGAGTGGCCTTCTCTGCCAACAGGACCTCACGGGAAATTGGTCAGTATATTCACAATGTTGTGGTTAGGGTTTAAATCATGAGACTCACAAATTAAAACCTAATAAGTGGACTATTTAAGACAAGAATTGTGTCTCCTGTTTCCCTGAGAAAACCATTTTATTTAATATCATTCAAATGGAACACTTTGCTTAGTCCTTACCTCATGAGTGTTGAATAGTTCAAAAGGTGACTTTAGTAGGTTTCTCACTAGTCAAATTTATTCAATGTCTCACAGGGAAGTGATTTCATTTGCATGATATGAAATAATTTGCAAAACATCGCCTCCTTCAATTTCCCGCCATATCGCATTTTGCAAATGTGATTATTTTACTTCCACCTATTTTCTTCAATTTGGATCTTTTTATTCAAAATTTTCAAAAAATTTATCAATCAACTCGTCACCATCTATTTGCTTACTAAACTGCCTCCGCGATGGCCCAAACCCCGGGAAATTCAACGGAATTTAATGAACGACCAACTTCAGCCCCAGAGAGTGGAAGTGAAATATCTGATATGGCCAGTAGTCGTGAATTAGGCATTGAAGCAGAGAGCCAGTCACATGAAGATGATCAAGATCCACAAGTTCTTCCAGAATGTGATTATACATCCATCTTGAGTATTTCTAATCTCTCAAAACCTGATATTGTGTCATAGCCTTTATTTCAGGTCAACCTCCAAGCTCTCAGAAACCAAATTTTAAAAGTTATGAGAAGGAAAAGACTGTTGAACTGTAAGATGTGACTATGAAACTGGTGATAATATTACTATTAATCAACAGTACTATGTCTGTTCTTATGAAATATAATAATAAAATATTATTATAACCACAATTAAATAATTAAAAAAAATTATTTCTTTCACGTGTTAAGCACTACTAGTGATTTTAACAGTGAGCAAGTAATTGTCTACAAGAATCAATTACAAGAAGAATTTAATAATAAAAACTTCTTTATTAAAATAATAAAATTATTTTAATATATAATTATCTTTTGCAAGAATAATTATAAAGATAATTCTTGAAGAAAACTCTTACTAGAGAAAAACTTTAAGAATTAAGAATAAATGACTCACTAATACTCCAAAGAACTTATTGAAAGGTAAGAGTAGAGAAATTTGACGTGGAATTGTGGATTTAAGGGATCAAAAGGATTTATAACAGTATTACAACAGAATATAGTTGGATTCTATGATTTCACGTCTTTCTGGATGATTTTGAAAGATTTAAAACACTTAAGAATAGCTTTAACTAATACTTACTTGTTGGTAATAATGATTTAATAAATTGATAAGATGATGATGAGGAAAAAACAGCAAGAAGAGGCTTCTTTTAAGTCAACAACAGCTCACAGAGGCGTGCCATGGAGCAAACTGAAAAACCAATGAGTGAGAAAGCAATAATCCTTTTTGGATTAATGATTGCATCATCTGTTGTCACGTAAGATTATCATAATTACTTAATTGATGCTTTTACGTGACTACCAACCCCAATATGGTTAAGAATAAAAGGAGTAACATCTGTAAATCTTCTTTAATCTAAAATAATCATTGATTTCTCAAAGTTATCAATGTTATTGCCAATTTCATCACAGGTTGTAATTACTGTGAATTTTTGAAGATTCAGTGTTTCACGTAGAATGGTCAAAAATGGACTGTAAGTAAAGCTTTTAATTTTACTAGTAAAACCATAATTCTTTTTGGTTGTACCATAGATAATACAGTTCTTCATTGGTCCTGAAATTTTCAGGAAGATTCATTAAGAATTGTATTTTTAATGAGCTTTTGAAGTTTTTACCTCATTTCTACATAGAATTGCAAATAGCAGTATTTTGCTGGTTGCTATGAGGTAAATCAATGAATATGGATCCCAAAAGGGTTTAATTACTCTTTTAGGGTCTAGTCATGGAAAGTCATCAAGAATTGACGTGGTTACAGGAGCCTAAGTAGCTTATTACCTCCTTGGCACGTCAAAATAGCAGGTTATTTGCTATTTTTCTTATGATTACAGTAGGTGTAACTTGGTAACCAAGTTCCCAAAGAGTTTTAGTTTACCAATTGGGCCAAGATGAGCCATGGATCCATGCTCTGGAGCTATCCACGCCTCTGAGGCCTCAGAAGTTGGGTACCCTGGCTCTCTTTGATGTCTTTTGTCCCCCTTGCTTAATTTTTACGTCAAAATAGTAATTTAAGCTTCAAGTGAGATATCCACTATGGGTGTACCAAAAGTCCATGTAAGAATACCATAATATTAAGTGCTCAAAACATGCATAACACTATTCTTAGTGTATATGTAACATGGGATTTCTCACTTTCCCATTATTTTGGCTAAAAATCAAGAAAAACAAAAATTTTCACAGATCTTTTTTGTGGTATTAATGATGTGGTATTGAAGTATTTTCCATTTTACCACCTCAAATACTTAAATTGAGCTTATTCACTCTATGGAGCTACCCTAGGTGAATTTTTGTGTAGAATCCAAATCTGGTCTTAAATCCATGGAATTACTTACTCAATAAAAAGTTCTTCATCTTTTCTGAAATTGAAAATGATGAATTTTGGATATATGCATGACTTATGAGTTTTGCATAATTCAAAATTTCTTTTTAAGATAATTGTGGCCTATTTGGGTATGTAAAATATACCTCGAGGCTCACATTCCCTCCCACCAAAAAATAAAATTGTACTACAATTTTATTAGTGATAAAAGAATAAGGCCCCAAAGGGGGGTAATGTCCACTGTCCAACCTCTTCACATTACTCAGATCAAGTAATTTAAAGCACATTTATAGACATATTCAGGCTTGTGGCCTTCTTTCATGTCTAAATCTTCTTAAGAGTTTATCTGAGTCAGGTATTTCTGATTCTGCCATCCATTCATCTTCATGTACTGGATTTCTATATCTGACAAGATATTCTCTTTGATTTTTACCCCTAAGTCTCCTTTCTTTAATGACTTTCTTTATCTTTTTGTCTTCATTCTGTTCCACAGGTGGTACAGTTAAAGGAGTTGGGTTTCTTAAAGGAAACAATTCTTTATCAGCTGGTTGATAAGGTTTTATCAAGATGACTGGAAATGTGGGGTGTTTATTTTCCAATTCACCACTCATTTCGACTTGAACTGCCTTGGTTCCATGTAAAGCAACAATAACAAAAGATCCTACATAAGAATCTTTAAGTTTCTTTGGGACTTTGATATTATTAAAATTCAAGGTTGAAACTAGAACTAAGTCCCCTACTTTGAAGTCTGGTACTTTATGACTCTTGTCCCACTTCTGTTTTGCATAATCAAAAGCATCATTCATACTCTGTTTTGCATGGTGTTTTACTTTATCTAGCATTAATTTGAAGCTGGAAGCTGTAGGATGAATGTCTATCAAGTCTTTCCTCAGTGTGTCTGCTGGGAGTCTTGGATTCCATCCTTTTTCTAACATAGCAGGAGTTTGTCCTGTGGAAGAGTGGACTGATGTCTTGTATGCCAATTCTAATGCAGGTATCAGAGTGCACCAGTCATGGGTAAAGCCATCTGAGTCTTTTAATTCTAATCCATAAGCACAAAATCTCCTGATCATGTCTTCTAAAGTTTGAATCATCCTCTCTGCTAGCCCATCTGTTTGAGGGTGATATGCTGTAGAGAATGATAACTTAGTCCCAAACAATCTATGAAGATTGGTCCAAAGTGCAGATGTGAATTTGGGATCTCTGTCACTTATGATATTCTTAAATAACCCTGTATGAGAAATAACTCTACTCCATAAAAGAAGAGCTGTATCCATAGCAGTGTCGTCTTTATGACATGGTAAGAATATGGGAGTTTTGCTATATCTGTCTACAATGACTAAACAAGCATTATAACTTTTGTCACCACTTGGAGGAAGTGCTGTGACCCAATCCATGTGAACAACTTCCCAAGGGGATTTTGGTTCTTGAATATGGATCATCAATCCAAATTTCTTTCCTGTACTCCTGTTTGCTTTTTGGCATCTATCACAGGTATGGCAATACTCAATGGTTTCTTTTCTCCAAGATGGCCACCATGCACAGTTTTTTACTTTTTCAAGTGTTCTGTCTTCTGATAGGTGTCCAGAGTAAATGCTATCATGGCATTCATGAAGAATGGTATTGATAAGCAATCTACTACACAGTGTCATCACACAAGAATGTTTTGTTCTATGGTAAATAATCCCATCAAACAAGTGAAATCTTCCTTCAGAATAGGAATTTTTCCAAACTTCATCTAGTGCATTAACCAAAGATGTGTCTTTGCAGTCTTTATCCAATAAAGAAGTCAAGATATGGCAATTCTTGTCTTGTTTATAAGACTCTCTGACCTCTTCAAAGAATTCAGTCCCAATATCAGTTATGTTAATTCCTTCAATTGGAATCTGTGGTTCAGCTTCCAAAGGTACATAAGCTGGGTTATCAGGAGTGTTGGCTAAAGCCCATCTACTAAGTCCATCAGCATTTTTGTGGATGTTTCCTGCTTTATGAACTATAGTCATGTTTCCTCTATATTCTTGAATGGCTATTTGCCATCTCAACATATGTCTGTTGGGAGTTTTCATGTTAAGAAGTGATTTTATGGCATTACAGTCAGTTTTCACTTCAAAAACACTACCATCAAGGTAATAGTGTAATTTCTCAAGTGCCCATACCAAACATAAGCACTCCATTTGGCTTGCACCATATCTGGCTTCTGTTGGTTTGATTTGCCTTGAGATATAACAAACTAGTCCTTCTGTAGGTTTGTCATCAATAATCAGGACTTGATGTAGGGCTGCCCCTAGTCCATCTCCACATGCATCAATGTACAATTTAAAAGGAATATTCCAGTCAGGCATGAGGAGTAAAGGTGCTTCTGTAAGGGCTTTCTTTATCTTCTCATAAGCTTTAATTCTTTCCTGTGTCATCTCAAATACAGTCTGTTGATCACAGATTCTATAGAGTGACTTGGCTAGAATTGCAAAATCTTTCAAGTGTTGCCTATAGTAACTAGCAAATCCAAGGAAAGACATCATTTCTTTTTTATTCTGGGGTATTGGCTTAAGTAACACTGCTGCTACTTTATTCTTGTCAATACCCAAGCTCAAACCAGAAACAACATGTCCTAATGCTTTGAGTTCGTCAAAACCAAAATTGCATTTCTTAAGTGAAATTTTCATGTTCACTTCTGCAACTTTATGAAGTACTCTTGCAAGTCTTTCAAGGTGCAGAGACCATGAGTCAGAACATATAATAATATCATCAATATAAATGATAAGCCATCCTTCAGACAACTCTGTGGGGAAGATGGTATTCATCATTCTTTGATAATGAGATGGAGCATTTTTAATGCAAAATGGCATTCTAAGATACTCAAAAATGCCACAGTGGGTGATAATTCTAAGTAATTTCTTAGCTTTAGGCGTCAAAACATTTTGATGAAAACCTTTCAATGCATCCATTGATGTTATATACTTGGCTTTAGACAATTGAGTCAAGGTTTCTTGAATTCTAGGGATTGGATACCTATCTGGAACTGTGTAGGTATTCAAAGCTCTAAAATCTCCAACCATTCTTGACTTATCATTATGCCATGCAATAATAAAAGGATTTGTCACTTCAACTTCCTCATTATGGCCTACTTTCCTTAGCACACCAAGTTGGATCAACTCTTGGATATGTTTTTCCAAGGCCTCTCTAGCTCTGGGACTGGCTGGATAAGCTGGTCTTCTAAGTACTGGAGGATATGGTCTGTCAATATTAAGAGTAATATCAACTTCATGTCCTCTTATAGCGCCTAATGGTTCATTATCAGAGGCAAAGGCATTTTTATATGTGTATAACACATTAATCAGCTCATTCCTCATCTTTGGTGACAATGATTGATTAATTTTTGCTTCAACAACTTGATTAGTCACAAATTCATCTTTGTAAGTATCTTTGACAGAAGATACTACAGATATCTGTTTTGGCATATTGGAGAAAGCAAATTTTTGTCTCTTGTTATCTCCAATTGTGAAATATCTGTCTTTATGGTTATTTATATCAATACCATAAATATTTAAGTAATCATTTCCAAGAATGATGTGCTGAGATGTGCAATTATCCATTACTACAATCTCAGTTTTCATTCTTACACTTCCTGCTGGATGTGGGAATACAATATTAGTGTCCAATATGCCCAAGGGGTACATATTGTTACTGGCACTACTGAATTGTACACCTTCTATTGGTAATAGATGGTTTTTCCATTCAGGAAGTATAATTTGGAGATAATCTTTGCCAACACAAGTGCAAAATGCCCCTGTATCCAAATTTACTTTGGCTTCAATATCACTCATCAGAACTGATGTGATACAGGATGCTCCAGCAGTATAACCCTTTCCTCTAGCAGGTTTTGTCTTACACATTCTGGCATCTTGGATATTGATCAGGTTGCAGCAATCTTCACTGTACTGTGGCAAGTGGGTATGGACTTCTGTGACCTCAAAGAAAGCTGAAATGTTTTCAATGGGATAATCCTCCACTGGTGTATCTTCAGAGACTGCAGAATCTTGATCAGACTCCTCTTTCTCTTCAGTACACTGAATTTCTTCAATGACTTGAACTTCATTGATTTTTGTCTTTTTAGGACAAGTGTGTCACAACCATGTATTTTGACCCTCCTCCTTGATGGCGGCGGCAATCCAACCTGGAGCCAAGTTGGGGCCAATTGGCCATGTCATATCATTTATGGCCAATTGACCCCTTTTGGGTGTTCCATGGCTCTTATGCCATAACCCATTCCATTGGCCACTTATGGCCTCCATCATCCTTTATGGCCTCAGGCCATATCCTGCGTCATTGGCCCTCTTGGCCAATTTCCACCTCACCAACCCCCAGGCCTCCATCACTGTTTTTGGGCCTGGGGGGTCCCTTTGTCTTCCAGGGGCTTCCAGGCCCCATGGCCACCTTCCTTGGTTTCCTGGCCACCCCTTTCATTATGGGGGTTTTGGCCTAAATGGCCTTTTTGGGCCATTTAGGCCCCCCACGGCTTCTACGGTCCGCGGGCCGTAATACGCGGTCTGCGGTCCGTGGGCCGCGGTCCGTAAGCCGCGGTCCGTAGGCGGGTTAGGCCCCTTTTGGCCTAATCCAATGAGGCCAAAAGGGGCCAAAGGGGGCAGCCACCTAGCCCCCAAGGCCAGGTGGGTCCCAAACCACAACTGGGCCCACCTGAGCCATTTTTGGCCACCAATCCCTTGGACCCAAATTGGACCAAAAACACCTTGGATCCATTTTTGGCCATAAATCCCGTAGGACCCATTTTTGGCCCTGGACCACCATGGACCAACTTCACCGTCATGGCCTCTGGAAACCACCAGAGGCCACCAAATCATCTCAACAAGCATTTCCCTCAACTTAAGGGGAATTCTTTCCTTTCCTTCATGCACTCCGTACTCAAGATTGCAGGTGTGGTGCATATATGGTATTATATACCATTATGCACCATTTTTACTCAGCAATCCAATGGTGACGTTTTCAGGACCCAATTCCACCTTTCCATTTCAAGGTCCATAATTCCAACGCCCATTTTCGAAGGAGGACTTTTCAGCTTATCAGTCTGGCAATCCATGGCGGTAATTCAGAAGATCATTCAAGGATCCCAACCACCTGTATCTGCAGGAGTTGGGTTGGTACAATTCATTCAGGATTATTCTAAGGTCAATTCGCAAGAGGTATTACATAATTCAATCAGTTGTCAAGACATCAAGTATTCAATACTCCTTGGACAACCCAATTCATCCGTACAGGCCTTATTCAATCAACCTGTATGGCCTTGGCCCAATTGGGCCATTTCTTATTCCACTGTGTGAATTCCATCACACAGTTCAAATTTCAAGATGGCCAGAACTGTATTTCCCGATTCGGACAATACAGTCATTGATCCACCTTCCAGGATAAACCTTCCAGCTTTTCACATATACTGGCCACCTTTCAGCACCTGGGGACTTTTTCCCCAGTTAATTAATATAGTGGATTTATTTTTATCCTTATTTTCTTTTACATTATTAAAGTTAATACTGATAATCTTAAGTCAGTCATTCAGCACCCTTTTCTTTTATTTCCTCGCCTGTCCAGTGGATATTGGTGGTCATATCCTTATACTAATTCCATTTCCTTTTCTGGCAGGTTGAAACAGTGAATTAAGGATTCACTTGGTTGGCTTCTTGGCTTTTGGCTTCTTTATTAACTTTGGCCATTGGCTTCATCGTTTTCTTATCTCATCTTTTGGCATACTTGTTTTCCCCTTTATTCTTTCTTAAAGAAATTCATCTCTTATTATTCTTCTATTTTTGGAGCCCTCCAAGTGAGTTCTTGATTCCTGAGTGCCAGGCCCTCTTCTTCCAAGAGCCCCTGTGACATTATATTAGTTAACTCATAATTCTTCTTCATTCATTCATTCTTTTATTCTTATATTTTAAATTCATTAATTCATTTCATCAAAATTATGATTCTTTGACGTTTTATGATCTTATGATTCTTCGTCACCTCTCAATTTTCTCTCATTCATTCTTCATTCTGAAAATTGAAAGCTGACCCATTTTTTATTTTCTGTTATCTTTTCAATCTCATTCTCAATCTTAATCAATCTATTTTTATCCATAATTCAGGCATTTTTATCTTTGGTTCTCAAGTTATTCATCAGGTTATTCAGACACGTTCTTCATATCAGGATTCACTTTGATTTATTCCTCAAGAATTTTTGATTTTTTGGAAGAATTCACTTGAAAATTGATTTGATTGACTAATTTGACATAATTGAAATTGACCTCAAGATAATTGATTGACCTGAAGACTTTATTGATTTTGCTGATTATTCACATCAAGATTTTGACATAAATTGATTTTGACTCAAGAATTCATTTTGATTGATTGATTTTTTCTGCAAGATTTTGATTTGATTTGATTTTGATTGTTTGATTGATTGTTTTTATTGACTTCAAGATTCTCATTGATATTGATTTTTACTTCAAGACTCATTTGATTTGATTGATTGACGTATTTGAAGAATTTTGATTCATTGATTATCCAATTTCCTCAAGATTTGATTGTTGATTTTGTACTTCAAGAAAATTTTGATTTTATTTCATTTATTTTGGTTGATTATTCCTGAAATCATGCCAGTTCAACATTCACCTCCAGCAAGACAGACCAGATCTCAGGCCAGAACTCAAGCTGTTCTGACTCCAACTCCAAGGGCTCCTCTTGACGGTACCCCAGCAGTTTCTCAACTGAGGGCCAGATTGGACAGAGGACCCATTATGGAAGGAGCAGCACCATCCAGGAAGGAAGGAAGAGGGCCAAGAAGGTCAATGTCTTTATCAGGAGTGGTTGGCGGATTCCCAGGATTTTCAAGAACCAGTCCCAAGGTTCAAGGTGAAGATGGTGAAGAGGAGGAGGAGAATTCTGTGGAAGAGGAAGAGTCTAATGGCACTGAGGCTGCTCCTGCTCCTGTGGGAGCATCTGAGGGCACCAGAGGACCAACTCTAGCCCAGTCTGATCAGCCTGCCTCTCATCAGCCTGAACCGTCTTTATTGGCCATTATGCAACAAATGACTCAGATTATGGCCAATCTGCAAGCAGCTTCTTCTTCTGAATCATCAAGACCACCAGCCTTCAAGACTCCCTCTATGAAGGCTCCAGAATGCTTTGATGGGACTCAGCCCTTCAAAGTCAGAAGCTTTATTCAGTCTTGCCAACTCATCTTTCATAATGACCCGGCAAACTTCTCTCAAGACAGAAAGAAGGTTCTTTATGCCACTTCATTCTTAGTTGGCAGGGCTGCAAAATGGATTGAGCCTTATCTTTCCAATCTCAATAATCAAGACTCAAATTATCTCCTCAATTCCTGGCCATTATTCGAATCCCAATTGTTCACTTTATTTGGAGACCCAAATGAAGTAAGAAAAGCAGAAGCTGAATTGGATGGCCTTAGGATGAAAGAAGGTGGGCATGTTGCTTTGTATATTGCCGATTTCAGGAGTTTGGTTTCAAGAATTGGGGATTGGGGTGAAAGGGCTCTTATTCATCATTTCAGGAAGGGTTTGGCCTCCAGGATTCTGGATCAATTGGCCTCCCATCCTTCAAACATTGATTCTCTTCAAGACTTAATGGACGTCAGCCTGGAACTTGATACCAGGTACCATGAGAGGCAGAAGGAAAAGAATCATCATCAAGAGAAGAAGCCTGAAGCCTCAAAGTCTCACTCTTCTCATCATCAAGTTTCTTCAAGTTCAAGACCAAAGAAGAAATTTCATTCTCAAAAGCGGGACAAGCCCCATTCTTCATTGTTGAATAAGGACTTCAAGTTGAAAGGTTCTGAAAAGGAAAGAAGAATCAAGGAGGGGTTGTGTACCTATTGTGGTGGGAAGCATAGTCTTGAGTCCTGTGTCAAAAGGCCTCAAAACAAGCTTACCCAACCGTCAGGCAGTTTTCCCAGCCAGGGAAAAGCCTGAGTGAAGACCATGTTGTGTTCAATGGTCTTCACAGTTTTCCTTCCAGAGCACAATTGTGCATTCTGAATACTGGTGTCAAGAATTCTCTTAAATTTTTTTTTTTCTCTTCTCTTTCTGATGTTTTTTACAGTATTCTCATTGATTCTGGTGCTACACACTCATTCATTGCAAAGCAGTTTGTTCACAAGTACTCATTGACTACGTCAGAACTTCCAGAGAAGATTCCTCTTATCATTTTGGACTCCTCTGAGTCCCCTTCCTTATTTGTGACTCACCATACTAAATATATGGTTGAGCTCCCTTCCTTCCCAAGCTTTGAATGGGATTTTTTAGTCATTGATACTCCCAAGGGAGAAGACCTCATATTGGGCTTTGACTTTCTCAATCATTTTAATCCTTCTATTGATTGGAGGCAAGGGCTGATCACCTTTAATACTGATCAAAAGGACTATTCTGATCCTTCCAATTCCTTCCGTAATGACTCTTCCTCTGCCAAATCATGTGCAGCTCTGGTTGGTGATTCTAGAACACCATCAGTTCCATCTTCTGTCCATATTCCTTCCCTTAATTCCCATCTGTCATTACCATCATCTGGAGATGAAGTCTTCAAAGAGATTCAAGATGTTGGGGAAGATAATTCTGTATCTTCACTTCATCTCTTCTTTGGGAATATGGACCTTCCTCCTTCATCTTATCATGACTCCCTGGAGGAGTTGTGGGATGAAGAGGAAGAGCCAGAAGAAGTAGAAACCGTGATGAAGGTTGTTCCCTCTGTTTATCACCAATACTTGGATGTATTCTCCAAGGTGAAAGCAGAGAAACTTCCTCCTCACCGTGCCTGTGATCATCATATTGAACTGGAGGGGTCTCTACCTCCAGTTGGGGTGATCTACTCTTTATCCAAACAAGAGTCAGATACACTCAGGGCCTACATTTCAGAGAATGTAGAGAAAGGTTTCATCCGGCCAAGCTCCTCCTCAACAGGAGCACCTGTCCTCTTTGTTAAAAGAAAAGATGGTGGCCTCCGTTTGTGTGTTGATTACCGCAAACTCAATTCTGTCACTAGGAAGAACAAATATCCTGTTCCTCCTATGAACCAGCTTCTTAATGTCTTTAATGGTTCTTCTATCTTCTCCAAGATTGATTTGCGTGGTGCATATAACCTGCTCAGAATCAAGGAGGGTGATGAACATTTGACATGCTTCAGAACTAAATATGGCAGTTTTGAGTACTTGGTTATGCCATTTGGGCTCACTAATGCTCCTGCCTCTTTTCAGAATCTTGTCAATGATATATTCCAAGATCTTCTTGATGTTTTTGTTGTGGTTTATTTGGATGACATTATGGTCTTTTCCAAATCTGAGGAAGAACATGTCACCCATGTGTCCACTGTTCTTTCCAGACTCAGAGCCAATAACCTTTTTGCCAAGGCTTCTAAATGCCTTTTTCATGCCTCTAGTGTAGAATATCTTGGTTATGTTGTTTCTTCTGAAGGCCTCAAGATGGACCAAGCAAAAGTCCAGCAGATCCTTAATTGGCCTCCTCCAAGAAACCTCAAGGCTCTTCAATCCTTCCTTGGCTGTGCCAACTTCTACCGCCGTTTCATCAAGAATTATTCAAAGAAAATCAGTTCACTCACCAGTTTCCTCAAGAAAGATTCCTGTTTCCCCCTCAATGAGGAAGCTCTTAGCCAGTTTCATCAACTCAAAGAGGCCTTCACTACCGCTCCAATCCTTTCCCACTTCAATCCTTCTCTACCGACCATTGTAGAGACCGATGCATCCGATTATGCTTTGGGTGCTGTACTGAGTCAGGTCTCTGACTCAGGAAAACATCCCATTGCCTTTGACAGCCGCAAGCGTATTCCAGCAGAACTCAACTATGAAATTCATGACAAGGAACTCCTTGGTATAGTCTGGGCTCTCAAGCGCTGGAGGGCTTTCCTTCTTTCTCTGTCCTCTCCTTTTGAAGTTCTCACCGATCATTCTTCTCTTCAGTACTTTATGTCATCAAAGATCCTTACTCGCCGTCAAGCCCGTTGGGCTGAATTCTTATCTGAATTTCATTTTTCAATCACTTACTGCCCTGGCCGCCTAGCAACTCTTCCAGATGCCTTATCACGTCGGGACGATGTCTATCCGGAGAGGGGGGAGGATTTCATCAGCAAGAATCCAATGAATTTTCAACAACTCATTAAGCAAGATGAAGTTCAACCCTCAAAGTTTTTTGCAGTCAAGGTGGATTCTTTTTCAAATTTGATTGATTCAATTCAGAAGAAATTGTGGCAAGATCCTCAGTACAGAAGTATCCTTGACGATTTGGGTAAAGGTAAATCTGTCCAAGATTATTCTCTTGATTCCTCCTCCCAACTTCTTCTCTTCAAAGATCGGGTGGTAGTCCCAAATGACTCCACAATTCAACTCAGCATTCTTCAAAAGCGTCATGACTCTCCTCTAGCTGGACACCCTGGCCAAGAGAAGACTCTCAAACTTGTCAAGCGGGATTTCCACTGGCCCGACATGACTCAATTCATTAAGGATTATGTATCATCCTGTCAACAGTGTTCAAGAAACAAGAATATCCACCATAAGAAGTTTGGACTCCTCAAACCTCTTCCAATTCCAAATGGTCCTTGGATTTGTCTCTCAATGGATTTCATCACTCAACTGCCCCTGTCCAATTCTTTTGACTCAATTCTTGTCATAGTGGACAGATTCTCAAAAATGGCGGTTTTTATTCCAACAATGTCTTCAATAACTTCTTTGGATTTGGCCCATTTATTCATCAAGAATATCTTCTCAAAGCATGGCCTTCCATCAAGCATTGTCAGTGATAGAGGTTCACTCTTTGTTTCTTCCTTCTGGACCAATCTTTGTCAGCAGCTCAAGATTTCAAGAGACTTGTCAACTGCTTATCACCCAGAAACTGATGGACAGACAGAGAGGGTAAATCAGATACTAGAACAGTATCTTTGGATGTATGTCAGTTATCATCAAGATGATTGGAACACCTGGCTCCCTCTGGCTGAATTTGCCTACAATAATTCTGATCACTCTTCAACCAAGCAATCACCGTTTTTCACCGTTTATGGAAGAGATCCACAATTTGATTCAGTTCACATCACTCAAGATACTCCTGCTGGAAAGTTATCAACAAAAATCCAATCAGTACAGCAAGATGTCAAGAGAGAACTTGAAATCGCCATAAACCGGTTTAAGAGGTATGCAGATAAAAGTAGAGCAAGTCCACCTGTTTTCAATCCTGGTGACATGGTATGGCTTTCTTCCAAGAATATCAAATCAACTAGACCCACCAAGAAACTGTCTGAAAGATGGTTGGGTCCCTTTCCAAACTTGAAGAAAGTCAGTACTCATGCTTACCACCTCAAGCTTCCATCTCAATGGAAATCCATCCACCCAGTCTTCCATATCTCACTCTTGGAACCAGTCAAGACATCAACAATCCCAAATCGGCATCAAGAGCCTCCTCCTCCAATCATTATTGAAGAAGAAGAGGAATGGGAAGTCTCTCAAGTACTGGATTCAAAGCTCAAGAGAAGGAAATTATGGTATCTGGTGGAATGGAAAGATTTCAGTCAAGATTCAGAAAGATCCACATGGGAACCAGCTGAAAACCTCAAGAATTGTCCTGAACTTGTCAAAGATTTTCATTCGTTATATCCTGACAAGCCAGGACCCAATTCTTCAATGGCTTGAATTTTTATGGTGCTTGGTGGGGAGAGGAATTACCAAAAGTAAGTCCCACTCCTGGTATGCACCTTTAGGGGTATTCTACTCTTCTTTGTTGTAAGCATCACCTTGGCCACTCTGTGAGCACTTTTCAATTTGGACACAGACCTTTTGGCCCGGCTTTCAACATCCGAATTCCAAATTTATGGCCATTTACACTTGGGAAAATGGACCATTCCTTTTTTATTCTCCTTCCCAAGACTTTATTCTTTCAACACATTCATTTATCAAGAGCTTTCTTATTTATGGCACTGGCGGGAGTGGCAACTACTAAAAGTAAGTTCCTCTCCTGGTGTGCACTTCCCTGAGGGGTCTACAATCTGTCAAAACATCACCTTGGCCACTCTGTGAGCACCTGGCATCAAATTCTTTTATCCAGGTCCTTGGCCACTTTCGAAATCAATTGTTGTAATCCGTGATGAAGATTGGATTCCTCCTCAAATTTCATTTTCTTTATTTTTTCTGTTTCTCTCTTTATATTTGTTTCCTTTTCTCTTTTACTCTTTATATTCTTTCAAAATTTCTTTTCTTATAACTCTTTAACGCCAAAATCTTTACGTCAAATCATGTCTTCAACTTTGTCAAAGCCAAATGTCAAGAGAAGACCAAGTCAACCTCAATTCATATGCCAACAAGCTTATCAGTTCAATTCTTCTTTTCAAGATTCAATGCCTCTGGAATCCTTACGTCAAATCCGTCTCATTAGCCTCAACAGGCCTCTACCTTATCTTGGTGCTCAGGAGCTCACCATTCAAGGTAGGGGGGTACTGTCACAACCACGTATTTTGACCCTCCTCCTTGATGGCGGCGGCAATCCAACCTGGAGCCAAGTTGGGGCCAATTGGCCATGTCATATCATTTATGGCCAATTGACCCCTTTTGGGTGTTCCATGGCTCTTATGCCATAACCCATTCCATTGGCCACTTATGGCCTCCATCATCCTTTATGGCCTCAGGCCATATCCTGCGTCATTGGCCCTCTTGGCCAATTTCCACCTCACCAACCCCCAGGCCTCCATCACTGTTTTTGGGCCTGGGGGGTCCCTTTGTCTTCCAGGGGCTTCCAGGCCCCATGGCCACCTTCCTTGGTTTCCTGGCCACCCCTTTCATTATGGGGGTTTTGGCCTAAATGGCCTTTTTGGGCCATTTAGGCCCCCCACGGCTTCTACGGTCCGCGGGCCGTAATACGCGGTCCGCGGTCCGCGGTCCGTAGGCGGGTTAGGCCCCTTTTGGCCTAATCCAATGAGGCCAAAAGGGGCCAAAGGGGGCAGCCACCTAGCCCCCAAGGCCAGGTGAGTCCCAAACCACAACTGGGCCCACCTGAGCCATTTTTGGCCACCAATCCCTTGGACCCAAATTGGACCAAAAACACCTTGGATCCATTTTTGGCCATAAATCCCGTAGGACCCATTTTTGGCCCTGGACCACCATGGACCAACTTCACCGTCATGGCCTCTGGAAACCACCAGAGGCCACCAAATCATCTCAACAAGCATTTCCCTCAACTTAAGGGGAATTCTTTCCTTTCCTTCATGCACTCCGTACTCAAGATTGCAGGTGTGGTGCATATATGGTATTATATACCATTATGCACCATTTTTACTCAGCAATCCAATGGTGACGTTTTCAGGACCCAATTCCACCTTTCCATTTCAAGGTCCATAATTCCAACGCCCATTTTCGAAGGAGGACTTTTCAGCTTATCAGTCTGGCAATCCATGGCGGTAATTCAGAAGATCATTCAAGGATCCCAACCACCTGTATCTGCAGGAGTTGGGTTGGAACAATTCATTCAGGATTATTCTAAGGTCAATTCGCAAGAGGTATTACATAATTCAATCAGTTGTCAAGACATCAAGTATTCAATACTCCTTGGACAACCCAATTCATCCGTACAGGCCTTATTCAATCAACCTGTATGGCCTTGGCCCAATTGGGCCATTTCTTATTCCACTGTGTGAATTCCATCACACAGTTCAAATTTCAAGATGGCCAGAACTGTATTTCCCGATTCGGACAATACAGTCATTGATCCACCTTCCAGGATAAACCTTCCAGCTTTTCACATATACTGGCCACCTTTCAGCACCTGGGGACTTTTTCCCCAGTTAATTAATATAGTGGATTTATTTTTATCCTTATTTTCTTTTACATTATTAAAGTTAATACTGATAATCTTAAGTCAGTCATTCAGCACCCTTTTCTTTTATTTCCTCGCCTGTCCAGTGGATATTGGTGGTCATATCCTTATACTAATTCCATTTCCTTTTCTGGCAGGTTGAAACAGTGAATTAAGGATTCACTTGGTTGGCTTCTTGGCTTTTGGCTTCTTTATTAACTTTGGCCATTGGCTTCATCGTTTTCTTATCTCATCTTTTGGCATACTTGTTTTCCCCTTTATTCTTTCTTAAAGAAATTCATCTCTTATTATTCTTCTATTTTTGGAGCCCTCCAAGTGAGTTCTTGATTCCTGAGTGCCAGGCCCTCTTCTTCCAAGAGCCCCTGTGACAAAGTGTTGGCTAAATTTGAAGTACTTCCACATTTATGACACTTCAAGACAGGTCTTTCTGGTCTTCTTTCCTCTCTAGGAATCTTTGAGACTATTTTGGACTCTATTGGGTTTTTAATCCAAGTCTTACCAATTCTTGTCCTGGTAATGATATCTTCCATAGCATTAATGTAGTCCTCTGTTGAACAAGGTTCCACACATCTGCTTTTGATAGCATGTTCCAGTTCTCCTCCACACTTTCTTAATATTTTCATATTAGTCATAGTGTCAGACATATCTGGGTGTAAAGCAGATAATCTGTCTTTTTGTTTGAAGAACCAAGTAAGTGGTTTGTCTTTTTCTGAGTTAAAAATGGCACTTTCAAAAGCATTCTCCAATTTAAACCTCCAAGAATTATTGGCCCATTTGGTAATCACTTCAGATTTCCACCAAGACCAGTCATGTTTACCATGATCAATCCTCATTTTGTAATACCATTTCTTTGCAGTTCTGGTAAACAAACAGTGTAATTTTCCCACTATGATTTCATCAGGTATATTAAAGTCTTCTTGCAACATATCAATAGTTCTGATGAATTCAATATGGTTATATTCTCCTTCACCAGAGAATGTTGGCCATTCTTCTATTTTGGGAATATCTCTTGCAGAGTAGGCATTTTCTCCTAAGAATGGAGTCAAACTTTCTTTGAAAGAAAGTTTTTCTTCAGTCAAAGGTGTAGAATGTCTTGGCATATGTGGTTCATGATTCTTATGAATTTGCTCCACACTTGCAATTATATCATTCTTCAGTTTCTGCCTCTCACTGTCACTTTTTGCTAAATGTATAGCAAATTGATTGGTGTTCTTAACTATTTGTAAGACATGGTCTTCAAGAGTTTTAAGTCTATCATTTACTTTAAAAATGGAAGGATCCTCTGTGTCATTATTTTGACATTGGGTCTCAATTCTTTCACAAGCATTGCTAATTGACTCAAGGGTGACAGTTGTCAATTGATGCCAATCAGAATGTTGCTTGTCATTTTTCTTTAAATCATTGATGTCTAATGTAATTTGCTTCAACTTTGACTCAAGTTTGCCAATTTCTACACTAATACTTCTATGTACATCATTTATTTGCGTGGAAAAGTCCTGTTCATCCTTTCCTGCTCCTTGGCTGTGAATTCCATAAGGGTTCTGGCCATATTGAAGACACTGTCCACGGCTGAAGGCTCCAATTTGGGGATCCTGTATCCTTGTGGGTAAGGTCTGTGCCAATTGGCTTTGCCTTTGCCCTTGCCTTGATGGTTCTTGGGACCTCTCTGTTTCTTTTGAGGTCCTTTGGGCTTGTCCTTGGGCGCTTCTGGAGCTTGTTTGGAGCTGGTAGATGCCACTGGTGCCTCTGTCTCCAAAGCTGGAGTCATTTCCAACTCTTTCTTCTGGTCTATGGATAAAAGACTTTGGTTCTTCAACCAATTCTTTATCTTTTTGACCTTGTCTTTGCAAGACAGGGGGCTCCATCCTCCTAAGAGTTCTATGGTCTTCTCCTGACCCAGAAAGCTCTTGATGTGTAAGTAGGAGTTCATGGCCCCCTGCCAAAGGCTTGGGCAGATTTCCCACTCCTCTTCCTTGGCTGCTCTGAACCAGTTTTTGTACTGGCATTGATATATTTCTATTGCTGCCACCTGAAAGTGGTTCAGCCCTGGAAATATTACCATAAATCAGTTCAGGCTCAGAATTTATGTCAAAATCTGTTGGTACAGACCTTGGGGAATGGGGGGCAACTCTGGCATCCTCCATATGTGCCTTTCTTGTGGAAGATTTGGCACTTCTGGATTTGGTCTTGCCTCTTCCTTGTCCACATCCATCTGGTTGGACTGAATAGTTGCTTCCATTTCTGGTATGCACCATTTTCACGTCAATTTAAAGATAAAAGGTGAGAATATAAGATAAAATACACACCTTTTGGTGGTAATTTAGCTTTTTCTGAGTTGAATAAGGTGCCTCTTTTAGCAAACTGCACCTCAATACTGTCTTCAGATTCTGCTTCTGAAGATTCTGGATTATTGATGTATCTTTTACTGAGTCTGTTACCAGCTGCACAGTATTTGATTAAAGACACTTAAAGAGAAAAAATATGATAAAAGAAATTATTTTTGTGTTTTAAGATATTTTTAAAAGATTTTTTATGAATTTTATTATTTTTTAATATTAAAAAAAATTATTCTTTTTAAAGAAAAAAATTAAAATTTAAGATTTTGAATGAAAATTAATTCAGAGTAACTCAAAGAATAATTTTATAAGTTTTTGGATGTGAACAAGCCATGTGTAAAACAGTATAAAATTAAACCAAATTCCTCAATGAAAAAGATTTCCAAAACAATTCCAAAAATAAGAATTATTTTGACTTTAACATGAAAGAAAAAAAAATATTCAATTAATATATTTTAGAGCTTAAAAATATATTAATTAAGGGTACAAGGTTCAAAAAACACGGCCAGGCCCCCAAATGTAAGATGTGACTATGAAACTGGTGATAATATTACTATTAATCAACAGTACTATGTCTGTTCTTATGAAATATAATAATAAAATATTATTATAACCACAATTAAATAATTAAAAAAAATTATTTCTTTCACGTGTTAAGCACTACTAGTGATTTTAACAATGAGCAAGTAATTGTCTACAAGAATCAATTACAAGAAGAATTTAATAATAAAAACTTCTTTATTAAAATAATAAAATTATTTTAATATATAATTATCTTTTGCAAGAATAATTATAAAGATAATTCTTGAAGAAAACTATTACTAGAGAAAAACTTTAAGAATTAAGAATAAATGACTCACTAATACTCCAAAGAACTTATTGAAAGGTAAGAGTAGAGAAATTTGACGTGGAATTGTGGATTTAAGGGATCAAAAGGATTTATAACAGTATTACAACAGAATATAGTTGGATTCTATGATTTCACGTCTTTCTGGATGATTTTGAAAGATTTAAAACACTTAAGAATAGCTTTAACTAATACTTACTTGTTGGTAATAATGATTTAATAAATTGATAAGATGATGATGAGGAAAAAACAGCAAGAAGAGGCTTCTTTTAAGTCAACAACAGCTCACAGAGGCGTGCCATGGAGCAAACTGAAAAACCAATGAGTGAGAAAACAATAATCCTTTTTGGATTAATGATTGCATCATCTGTTGTCACGTAAGATTATCATAATTACTTAATTGATGCTTTTACGTGACTACCAACCCCAATATGGTTAAGAATAAAAGGAGTAACATCTGTAAATCTTCTTTTATTCTAAAATAATCATTGATTTCTCAAAGTTATCGATGTTATTGCCAATTTCATCACAGGTTGTAATTACTGTGAATTTTTGAAGATTCAGTGTTTCACGCAGAATGGTCAAAAATGGACTGTAAGTAGAACTTTTAATTTTACCAGTAAAGCCATAATTCTTTTTGGTTGTACCATAGATAATACAGTTCTTCATTGGTCCTGAAATTTTCAGGAAGATTCATTAAGAATTGTATTTTTAATGAATTTTTGAAGTTTTTACCTCATTTCTACGTAGAATTGCAAATAGCAGTATTTTGCTGGTTGCTATGAGGTAAATCAATGAATATGGATCCCAAAAGGGTTTAATTACTCTTTTAGGGTCTAGTCATGGAAAGTCATCAAGAATTGACGTGGTTACAGGAGCCTAAGTAGCTTATTACCTCCTTGGCACGTCAAAATAGCAGGTTATTTGCTATTTTTCTTATGATTACAGTAGGTGTAACTTGGTAACCAAGTTCCCAAAGAGTTTTAGTTTACCAATTGGGCCAAGATGAGCCATGGATCCATGCTCTGGAGCTATCCACGCCTCTGAGGCCTCAGAAGTTGGGTACCCTGGCTCTCTTTGATGTCTTTTGTCCCCCTTGCTTAATTTTTACGTCAAAATAGTAATTTAAGCTTCAAGTGAGATATCCACTATGGGTGTACCAAAAGTCCATGTAAGAATACCATAATATTAAGTGCTCAAAACATGCATAACACTATTCTTAGTGTATATGTAACATGGGATTTCTCACTTTCCCATTATTTTGGCTAAAAATCAAGAAAAACAAAAATTTTCACAGATCTTTTTTGTGGTATTAATGATGTGGTATTGAAGTATTTTCCATTTTACCACCTCAAATACTTAAATTGAGCTTATTCACTCTATGGAGCTACCCTAGGTGAATTTTTGTGTAGAATCCAAATCTGGTCTTAAATCCATGGAATTACTTACTCAATAAAAAGTTCTTCATCTTTTCTGAAATTGAAAATGATGAATTTTGGATATATGCATGACTTATGAGTTTTGCATAATTCAAAATTTCTTTTTAAGATAATTGTGGCCTATTTGGGTATGTAAAATATACCTCAAGGCTCACATGAACCTTGTGCACCGACAGAAGATGATGGGCAAGATGATGTAATTTTCAGTGGGGAGGTGAAAATTATATCCAAGGAACAATTTGTCTCCAACATTGCTCAAACAATCCCAAGGCTCGAAAAAATTCAAAATGATAGTAAAATTCCTGATTATGTGCGTCAAAAGATTGCTGAAGCCATGAGCCTCCTCAAAATGGATTTGAACCGTAAGTCCATTACTAATTTAAAACAAACTTGATAAAAATAGCTGCTTACAATATATGGGCAGGTGTGGAGGTGGGAGAATATCTACCTGAAGGATCTCGAGTCGTAATTGGATTTCCAGGCAAAGGATTAGGAAAAAGACCAAATATACATGCGACCAAAAAAACCAACAAAAAACGCCGTACCTTTGAAGCCGCAAAGGATTCCCGGGATCAAGGTGATGAAATGATCAATGTTGAAGTGGACCATATTGATAATGAACCTCCGCATACTGAACCCCCCCCATACTCAATGAAACAATCCATGATGAAGCTCCACATACTGAAAGCCCCCCGATACCCAATGAAACAATGCATGATGCAACCCCTCCCGCCTCTCCTTGGAATATTCAAGCCTTTCAAGAAAGGGAAACAATTAAACATGATACAATGGGACGAGATATGACTGATATATTTCCCGACGCTGAGCCCGAAGTGTCATCCGCTGCGAATTTTCAAGGAATATTTTTATCCCGCATGGAAGAGTTTGCAGGCATTTTGAATTATCATTCCAATATTTCTCAACAATCATGGAAAAGGGGGCTTGATAATATCAATAGGATTTACAAAAATAGATGGGACAATTTACCAACAAAGGATGCTCATACATTCCTGCCCGTTGGTATTAAGGTGATCAGTAACCGAGAGCTTAAAATGTCGGCTTGGCTGGAGGACCTTGAGATGGCAGGTGATTTTTTTTTTATCTTTGTGCATGATACTTGATTATTGGCTGTTGACTGGTGATATAAATTGCAATATACAGGGTTAGATTTTTTTAAGCCAACCAAAACAGAAGCGTTTTTTGATCACAACATTTGGAATCTCAAATTGATGAAGGAATCAGCTAAACCTCCAGATAATCTCCCAAAATCTGAACACTCCTTCTTCAAAATGATTCAGAGCCTTCTTGTAAGGTGTGGATATGAAACTTTGATTAAAAATCAAGTACTTTTCCTGTCCTCAAAATTTGTATAAGGTAAAATTCTGTTAAAAATAGTATGAAATATTATTTTTAAGAGAAAACACGCCAAATTTATTGTTTATAACTTTATTAGTACAAAACAATAATATTATAAAAATTTATTGTTTTACCAACAATAAAAATTTATCCAAAAAATACTCTACAAGAGATATTTTAAGGCTACAAAAGAAATTTCTTCAAGAGCAATTTCAATTGGAATTGATTGAGCAAAGAACTGAAAGCAATTAATTAAAGAACAAAGTCTTTAAAAAGAATATTAAAGAGAAAACACGCCCAAAAGTGACCAGAGTGAATTTGGAAACAAAGTGACAAAGTTTACAGTGATGAAAGATGCTTTAATTCACTTTTGGGGTGGTTCAGGGGTAAAAATGATTATAAGAGTTACAAACAATGATTATAATGATTTTTTCACGTGGTTAAAAGGATTAAAATGATTTGAAAATGGTGGTTGGAATCTTTGATTGATTGGTTTAACAGTGTTTAAACTAATTAATAAAAGGAAAAGATTCTAACATGAAGAGAAAAGTGGGGCAAAGAAGACATTCTTTTATAGCCATCAATTCTCTTACTCCAAAAGTAAAATTTACTCTTGTCAGTCGTGAAAAACAGTCTGACAACAGAAAAGCCAATTATGGCATCATTGAACCCTGGTTTAGGCCAAAAAGGGCTGGTTTAAGCCATTTTTAGCCATTTTTAGCCATTTTAGACCCTTAAATCAGCCATTACTATAGCAATACCAGGCCTAGAGCCTTCAAAACACGTCAGAATGAGTTTCAGAGGCGTAGAAACCAGTTAAAACTGTTTTTAATATGATTGTTTTATCTTAAGGGTAGTTTTACCCTCTTGGCAACAGCTAAAACTACCCCAGTTGGTATCAAAGCCTCATCATCAATTGAGTCCACAGACCCTGTAACTCAATTCCAGGCCAAAAGTGATGAACTTTTGTGTGAATTTTGACATCCCACGCCTGTCAGAAAGGATTTTGGGGGTCTAGCTCCCCCTTAGAGCTGGAGTTCCTTTTCCCCCCCAAATTTAATCTTTCCAATTTATTTTTCCTTTAATTCCTCATCATGTATTATACTTGTACTTTACATATGTAATTCAATTCAATTGTACAGTACAATACAGTAATAATTGACACCTCATATGTAAATCAAAGTTCACTTATGTAATACACGCGCACATTTTGACATTTCAATTGAATTTAATTGAAAATACTTCAATTCCTTATAACTTCTAAACTAAACACAACACCTCAATTTTAACATAAAAATTGATGGTTAACACCACATGTGGTGTGAATTAAATTAAGGTTTTGAGGATTTTCAACTTTTGTATTGAAAATACTAAAAAACTTAATTTAAGCTTATTTAGAGTTGAGTTACAAGAATTTCACTCAGAGGTGACCCCACCTGATTTTTTATGAGGAATCCAATGGTGAAATAAATTTTACATGTTTATTTATTGGATAAAAAGTTATAATAAATTTTATTTAACTTTTTTCCAAATTTATTTATTTTTTCACAATTTTGTTAAAATTTCATTTTTACTTAATTTTTTCAAGTATAAATGTAATTTTATATTTACAAAATTTAATGTATTTTTTATATTTAAATTATAATTAATTTTTTATTTTTAATATAATCTTATATTTATATTTTGATTTTTATTTTAATAATATAAATCAATTTATTTTATTTATATTAATATGTTATTTTTTATATTTGTGGTCTTTTGGGTATATGAAATTACCTCTAAGCCTCACACTTCTTTACCCCGCGAATCCAGTTAAACATTTTTGGGCAAATGTTATGTTTGAATCCATTAGTTTAGTCTCATACGATGTGATTGCACCCAAACCATATGTTGCACCAACATCAAATTCGACCAATCCTCTTGGACTTGAACGCGGAGCCGTTAAATACTTGGCCTCCTGCTTGAGTAAATCGAAGCAATGTACAACCCAACCCAGCATTGAAGGTGGCGGCGCTGACAATGAGATATTCACAAAGCCGCACAAGAACCTGGAGGATCCAATGGATACAGTTATCCATTTGATGATTGCGTACAACATGGTACGTGCACATACAAAGGTCGAAGTTAATGGCATCAAAGGCAAACTCACAAACTCAAAAAAAATGAGGCCATAAAAGATCTTTTGGCGTGTCACAAGAATCTCGGAATAAATCGAATTTGCTATGGTATATTGGCGGCATTCTGTGCGGCGGGGGTTTGTGGTTTGATGGTATGCTCAGATGACTGGAGAACAAGCTCAGTTAAAGGGGCTTTATCACTAATTGACATTTCCGCAAAACTTTCAGAGGGTAAAAATCTAGTGGAGCCAGTGTGGCTACGTTCTAATAAGTATATATGTAATTTACTGAATAAAAGTTTCTTCTCATCAGAGTCTTTTAACCCCACTGTACCTCTTAGATTTGAATTTTCACGATGCTTAGTATCAGACTTTGGTGATGCCTGGGTGGGGAAACGCGGTCTTGGTTCAAGTGATGAGGTCACCTTGACGGTACCCAGGTCAGCTAAACTCACAACCAGGATTGACCCGTTTTAGATTAGCTTTCTACTAGATAGATTGTAATTTAATTTTGCAAAGTGATTTATGAATTTAATAATCATGACTTCCTATCCTATTACTGCCTGGATGCCACAGTCTGAGTACCAATAGTACTTGTACGGCGGCATGCCTCCGTACATCATTGCAAAGACTCCGACAAGACGCAAGCTGAGTCAGGCGTTGTGCCCGCGAGTAGCACACGCGGGGGCATTGCGGGAAGTCGCGTTTATCACTTCCCGCCAGCCCATAATAGGCAAAATGTTACTGTGTCTTTCAAGAGGACTGGGATAACTAGGCATTGGCAGCAGGATGCATATTGCATTTGCATGTGCTTGCAATATTCCAAATGGTTGGATTGGAAAGTGATTGCATGGGAACATCAATATGTAAAATTGAATAATGCACTATCCACTGCAATTTTCAGGTTCAGGTATTTGAAATCGCGAATTTGCGAAGGTCAGGTGTGATCTTTCTTTTTAGCCGCAATTAAAAAAGATTCATTGTCCGCAATTTAATTTAGGTGGTATTAATAAATCAGTAATCATTTGGTTTCATTTCATTTTCTGCTGCAAGCATGCCATTCACGAAAAAAGGAAAAGAGCGTAAAAGGGAACTTGCAAGAAAGTGTTGGGCTGAGGAAGGAAAGTGTAAGTTTCTCACTTAATCTCAGTGTATATATATAGATATATATATATGCTTCCACATTTATGTGGCACCCTCATTGAGCCCCACGGAAGAACATTGGCTTTAGTCGGTTCAGATTGTGCCAATGTCATGTGGGCTCCAACAGGGAAGTCAAAGGATGTGTGCCGAAGAAAGCTCCTTGGGCATTGGGCACCATTCTGGACTCAACACTCCTGAGCTTCAAATTGCAGGAAGCAGTATCTGATATCTGGTCTGCTTCAACACAAAGTGATCCCTCAACCACTCGCGAATAGTTGGACATCCCAAAATATAAATGAGGGCAAAACCACCCGAAAGCAGAGGTTTTTTTCCTCCTCTCGACCAACAGCACCAATATCAATGCCAGTATCAGCAAATATGATCCCAAGTGAAATTCGGAGCCTTGTGGATGTCAATCAGATCAAACGCATTCACTTTGGCCATGTGGCAATTTTCTCTTCAACCGGATTACTCATTGCCCTTGTTGAATTCCGACCATTCACAACAACGAGTGAAGTTGAGGTCAATCAATGGGATGAATTATCGCAATTCTTATTTCGCGAAAAGAGGTTCACTGACCCTATTGCAACAAATGGAGCATTACTGGAGGGATCTATGTTCGCGATTGGGTAGCGCAAATGCACCACGAAGAATGAACAATTTGGTCTGTATGGAAGTGCTGGCAAAATTGAAAAAGCAAAAGATGAATGGCGGGACCGAGGTGCCAATCTTAGCTCAGTGGGTCGCATTCTAGGTCAATCCTTACAATATGTTGGGGATAATTTATTTCAGAAGATTCAAAATTGCTTTAACTCATTGGGGGTTCCGTCTTTTGATCAAGTCAAGTATGAAGGCAATAATCCCGCAAATCAGGGTGCATGTGAGTTTGTTCTGCACTCACTTTCACCATGAATGGATTGAAAAATTCACCTCATCTTGATAAGGATGCATCGCTGTATGCTTCGGGATGGTGGTTTCAAGCTGATAAGGAGACCGGCCAAATTCAAAGAGATGCATCAAAGCGGTGTACAGGGGGGAAATTGATTTTCCCAAATGAGCATTTTTGGATTGATCTATCCGATTGTCATGGGATCATTCAGGTAGTGTGGGCCAGAAGTACATTTCTTCATTATACTGATCCAGCACAGGACAATGAAAGCACGACACTAGTGGGTATGTCCGCACAATGCTCAAGGAGGTTGGCAAAAACAATGTGCCGAAAAAGCCACGGCTATTATGAGATTGGCGAGGGGGCGGCCTATCAAATCAGGGATGGTAATACAATCTCAGCCCAATTCAAAGAGTGAGGCAGTCAGAATAGCAGGGTGATTGGTAGATAATGGTGGGGTAAGGCAGAGGACAATATACACCAGGATTGGATGGTTTTGAGTGCGGGAGATGGGGTGTCTCACATGAAAAAGGGGTGAAGTGGATTATGTACGGAGGCATGCCATCGTACATATGCCAGGTTTGTTGCTCTTGTCCAGGATCCCAATGCTTCACCCGCGAATCCTTATGCTTGTGCAGGTTCCGACAATGCTAAAAGTTCCTTACGCCTATGCGGGCTGCCGACGCTTCACATGCCAATCCTTACGCCTGTGCAGGTTCCCGACAGCTCACACGCCAATCCTTACGCCTGTGCAGGTTCCCGACAGTGCACACGCCAATCCTTACGCCTGTGCAGGCTCCCCAAAGCTCACACGCCAATCCTTACGCCTGTGCAGGCTCCCGACAGCTCACACACCAATCCTTAGGCTTGTGAAGGTTGCCAACAATGCTGACAATTTCTTACGCTTGTGCAGGCTCCCGACAATTCACACGCCAATCCTTACGCCTGTGCAGGTTCCCGACATCTCACACGCCAATCCTTACGCCTTTGCAGGCTCCCGACAGCTCACACGCTTGTGAAGGTTCCCGACAATTTAAACAATTAAATACATGACTAAGATTAATAGCGTGTGACCATAGGAATGGCAATTTCTCATCAATCTGGAGTGGATTGCTCACATGCCGGAACCTCCCGCTTTTTTACAGTTAAGATTTGATATGGCTCTAAACAATGGAGGAAGAAAATATAGGAGGCAGGAATGGTGACTATTGGCGCATTTTCGGCAAAAGATTTTCACACATACAAATACTAACTCAAACTTTTGGTGGGGCACTTACGAAAATTATTCTCACACAATAGTAAATATGAATAATTGAGGAATTATAATAAATTCACGTGAACAAAGAACGTAAGAGAAATTGAAAATATCTTTCATTGAATACAAAACTTTTATCTAAAGGAGTGTATCACAAAAGGTAAAAAGAGGAAAGAATACGTTTTTTTTTGTGGATTTTATTTTTCTAAGAATTTTGAGACTATCCCGGTGATGTCCTCCATTGGATAAGCCTCCATTGCCTTGCCAAGGAGGGAGTTAAGTTCCTCCCGGAATTCCCGGTGCATCCACGAAAGGAATCATGTGGAGCAACCGACAATGCTCCAACAAGATTTGGTTGATCGATTTGTGGACGATGGCTCGAGGAATCATTAGTATTGGGCGCAGGTCGGTGAATTCCTGGCGAGCGTCATCGTAGGAATGAGAGGAGCTTGGCACCGCGGGGGAGGAGGCGGTTGGGTTCTCGGCGGCAATGGGAGGGATATCCGGGGAAGGAACCGGGGTAGGAGTGGTGGGAGGGGGAAGGTGGCAGAGTCCGTGAAGAAGAAGGTGAAGGGGGAGGGGGAGGGGGTGATCTGACTGGCGTATCGTCAATGATGATAATCGAGCGGGGAGTGGCGGGACGAGCTGGAGATGGTTGAAGGAGGGGTGAGGAAAAGTTGAGTTGAGTTAAAAAAGTGAAATAGGGACTTAACGAAAGGTTCCTCCGTTGATTGCGTAGGAGCCACCTCAGGTTGAGGCTCACAAGTCGCAATGTCCTCAGGTGGTTTGGAGGATGGACTCGGGCCAGGAATAGGTGGCTCATCGTGCTGGGAGGCTTCTACAAAAGGAGGAAGAGTCAGTTAACTTGATGCGAAAGTGAAAATGAGAAAAGAGAAAGTTGGCTGCTTACCGCGGAATAAGTTCTCAGACCATTGGGTGCCACTCGGGCCTGGAGTGGGTTGCTGCGGGGTTTGCTCGCGAGGCAAACTAGGAACGGGAGAGTCTTTTCGGGGGGGATTTGGGGGGTTTGGTTCTATGAGTAATGGAAAAAAGTGAGTATTATTGTGTGAAGATAAATGAGATAAGGAGGAGAAAGAAAACTTACTTTGGCGTTTGAATCCCATCGGTGACAAGACATGGTGACAATCAGCCCAAGCTCGAATGTCCTCTTTCCATCGCCATCCTTCATTGGCCGGATAATCACTTCGCTCAGGTCGAGGAGTGAAGTGACCATCGGATGGTGGCCTAGGAGGGGGGGTGGACAAATCGATGCTTGAGGGGACTGGGCTAATCGTCCTGAATTGTTCCCGCTGGCCTGTTTGGGGTCTCGGGGTCCATTCCCGCTCGGAAATGGTTTCATCATCATCAGCCACAAAGGAGTCCTGGCAAGGGCGTCTTGGGCGGGAACTCCTCTGGCCGCGGGGTCGGAAGGGGCGGACGACAAATGAACATTTCTTGTGTGCTTGTCGGCAAGCATCACAAGCGTCGGTCGTCGTCGAGGAACGAATGCAGGGGATACCCCGCTTGGTGCATAACGTGCACGACATCTAAAAACAAAACAATTGAGGTTAGTAACTGCTTACAAAGTAAACAATCAAGAGAAAAAATGAAGACGTACGATTAATTATGAATTTAAAACGGAAACAAAATAAGATTGCTCTAGTCGGAAGTTTTTAGAAGTCTGGAAAAGAGCCGTGAAGAAAAATAAGTATTAATATCGGTATGTAATGTCGACAAAAGTTTAAAAAAGAGGTAACGCACGAGGTGGATAGAAGTGAGGTTCTGAACGGATCAGAAGAATAAACAAACAGGGAAAAGGAAGGGAAGTGGGTTAAGTGGAGTGCGAAAGACAAAAATAGAAAGGCGGGAAGACGAAGGGGAATACGCACAAGAAGGACAAACGCGGGTGAGGTTGAACGAAGTGGAGCGGGTGAGAGAGAAAGTGAAGTGCGTGTCGTGTGAAGATGGTCTTTTATACCATGGTGAAGCTGAGACGATCTCAGCAGTTTCAGCACCCGCAAAAGTCTCAGCTTCAAGGCGTGTGGGCAAAATTGAAGCTGAGTCTCAGCGAATGCTGCAACTGGGAAGTGAAATGCTCGCGTGAGGCAGAAGAATAATAGGGGTCTGGCTGAGTATTGCAATTTATTGAATTGTCAAGCTGAGTCAAATCCCCTTTGTTTCCTTAAATAGCCACCCGATCACCCAGGAGGGTGGTCGTGAGGCCCTTGTTGAATGTGCATTGTGGGTTCAATGCACAAGTGACCCATGCAGAAAAGCACCCGGTGCATTTGGTCACAAGTGACCGCGGCGAGATTACCGGCCATATGGCCTGGTAATAGTATGTGAACAAAGGGGGGGGCTGTAAGGCAAGTGAATAAAGCGTGAGCTTGCCTCAACCAATTGCTCAGGTTTGCTTTCGGGTCATAATTGAAATGCTCAGTGGCTGAACATTGGAATTGCACAGTGATTGAACTATAGATATAACAATATCAAATGCACCATGCTGAGCCATTGCTCAGTCGTTTTTGTATGTGCGCACTCTGAGCATTTGGCACAGCATCGGATGACATTTCAGCCAGGTGCAGCATTTCACACGCTTTGGTGAAGTGCTCCAAACTGAGCCTTCCAGTGAACTATTGCAGAAATAGTTCATTCCATGGCTTTACTGAGCACTTTCACACGGTGCTTTTGACCATGACATGCTCAGCTTGCGTGTGCAAATCGGGTGAAACGCAATGCTGAGCATGTGGCACATGAGCTACGTAAATGCAAACGATCGGAAGGTGCATGCACATTTGCTATATGCATGCAGGCTCAAGTAGTATTACACCCTCCTGATCTGTACAGTATTGTCGACACTGTAGTACGCAGTACACCTTTGTAAATGTATGCTGCGGGGCAGAGCAAAAGCTGTTCAACAATGTAACATGCAATCACATCAAGCCATCGAGTAATATCTCTCACCTGCATCCCTTTGATGCACCTTGTTGGACAGCTCTGCCTAACTACGGCACAGATGCGCATGTAATCCAAGTTAATGTAAGTGGGTCATAATGCGATGACTTAATATTTGGGTCATACACAAATAGTTGATTCACTCCGGTGCCATTGTTGGGGCAAACAATGACTGGCCCGCTTGTTCATTGTCGGGCAGCCACATGCTTTCATATGCACCCCCGATGGGTCATACACAGGCAACTTTCACACGCCTGGAAGACATTTTACTGCCTATTTTCTTGGTTGGGTTGTCAGCTTGACTGCAGACGCTCACCCGCTTGGGCATGGAAACCTGAGGCCAATCAGTGTGGATTTGCTTCAGCCTCATCCACATTAGAGTAATCCCAGCCTATGATTGCTGAGGCTGGTCATGTTTGCGTGGGTATCTCCCACCGCGGGTCATTTTCTTTACATTCTCACACGCCCCGCGCAAGTTGTGGCACCTGGCTTGCAGCCAAAAAATCCCTTGGGCATGTGGCCTCTTTCTCCGGAGTTTTGTACGCGAGTGAGGCAAAGACCCGGATGCCAATCTTGGTGGATTAGTACTCGCCTCAAACGCAATAGGGGTGAATGTATATGTGGATCACGGCTCATGGCTGGCGCCCCCTTTGATCATCCCACACATCCCCCCCTGGAAGCCCAGTAGGCATCAGTCAGCAAAAAACTTCAGGAAAAACCAAAGTCATGTTTGGTGGCATGCCACCAAACATATCTCACCCGCCCACACACAAACATCCCCACAGTGAGATTGCCCTTTAAAACTGCCAACATTGCCCAGTAGGTCCCTGTGCAAGAATTTACCTGGGGAAGATATGCATCCATGTTTGCTGTCACACCAGCGAACATGACTGCATGCCTCTAATATGCCCTCCACAATAATTTGCTACAACCCACCCAATTTTGGATATGCTAATGTCAGCCTTGTTCCACCAAAGGTTTTGTACCTTGCTGCAGATCCAGCAGTCATAATGGTGCACCCACATTTTGGCCACCTTGCCTTGATATATGCCCCAAATCGGATATGAAAATTATCAGCCCAAGACGCCCACCCCCATCAAGACCATGCACGTAACCACAGGCCATCCCCCTTTTGGCCTGTTGCTGCCACTCATATAAGTTCCCCACCTGCGCTTATTCCTCTTCATTCCCTTTAGCTTACCCTTCCCAATCATATAATTCCCAACTGTCCCCAAATAATTTAAAATAGCCATCATGTCAACCCCTTCACAACCACTTTGCATTGGGATGATTAATATTTGTATTCAAATAAATAGTGATATAACCTTAAAGCCTAATAATTCCCACTTAGCTTCTTGGATTATCCTATGGCACAATCAACACAACATATTTGTATATCTCCCCAATCACCAGCATGCTATTGGCTCTCTCCCGGGAACCCTTTCCCAAACGTTGATACCATTCCTTGGGGCACCAAAAACGTTCATGCACTGTGGTCCTGGTGGGGCATGGATTGAAAATTGCCAATCAAATCCTACTCAAATATTATTTGTTGAGGGAGTATTTATGACTGATGCCAATGATCCCTCCTCATCTCAGAAATCCAATCTAGCATTGATGTTCTTCACATGGTATCCAAACATTCTATTCATAATGGAAAGCTTTCGAACACAAGATTTCAAGCTTAAAATGCCCAAAGAATATGACTGTACTACTCATTGTTAATGTAAACTCTTTACTCCGACATTTCCCGCTTCAAACTCGACGCCTGATTCATATCCTGCTGTTTCATCATTGATTTCCAAGCAAAAACTGATACAATTACCCAGTCGATCAGACCTCCCCATGCCATTATTCAAACCCCCCTCCTCCCTCATCAAAAGACCGGACTAGCTTTTCTCTGGGATCGAGAAATTCCCAATGGCCAATCAGCCCGTAACCTTTGGGCAACCTCACCCCCAGGATCCACTTTTAATGCCAGGCACATCATTACAAACAAGGTCGTTAGCTCATTTGAATCCCTTTCGACCAATACCCCTCTTGGAGGACTGCTTGCGGATGATATGGGATTAGGTAAAACCATTCAGGCCATTGCTCTAATTGGTACCTCCAAGGAGCGGATGATTGCAAACCCCCATTGCTCCACACCCACCATGATCATCTGCCCCCCTCGCTTAATTACCAACTGGCAATCAGAAATATCCAAGCATGCTCAGGCTGGAGCACTGCAAGCCAAAATCTACCATGGTCCCACTCGTCACTCATTATCCCAAGCCAACATTTTAAAATATGATATCATCATCACTTCTTACGATACTATCACCCAAGAATTTAAGCCAACCAATCCCTCTACATCATTCATTTTTCAAATCAATTGGCATCGTATAATCTTGGATGAAGCACAGTGAGTGGCTGAGCTAAAATGATTCAAATTACCTTTTATATCCAATAACCCTTGCCCCCTCTTATAGCTATATTTGCTCCCAATACAATGCCACTCACCGTGCCATTAATAGCCTCCTTTCATCCCGTCGAATATGTTTAATGGGCACACCTATTCACAACACCATTTATGACCTTTTGGGCATAATATCATTCATCACTCAACCCCAGAGCGCCGATCAAGATAACTGGTCACCATTCATCCTGAGTAGTCTTTCAAGAGGTTGCAATGATATTTTGCATTTGGAATTGCGGCATTTAAGCTTGTGCCGCACCAAAACCACACATCTCGAATCCCTCCCCACTATTAGCCATCATTATGAGCTGCTCCCACTCAACCCGACCATGCAGCAAGAATATTCCACATTATATGAAGAATTCCTATCATCCAAAAGCAAAGGACCAGGAGAGTTTTTCAGAAATATTAATAAGCTGCAAATATGTTGTAACCATCACATCATGCTTAACACAATTGCGGAGGCGGAGTTGGAAGACCCCAAGGGCAGGAGCACTCAGGATAACTCCCCAACAATCACACGAACTATTGTGGATGTGGAAACATGCATGATGAGTAGTAAGATTTCACACCTCCTACAAAGCTTAATGAAGAACAAACAAACAAGGTGTGGTCCAACGAAATCGGTGGTTTATACCCAATGGACCCAATTTCTAGATTTGTGCGTTAATTCTAATATGCATCCATTACCAATTGACTCCATCTGACTTTTTAATATTGTAGAATTGGTATTCCACTTGCCCATCACTCTATCCTTTCAGCACGAATTGATGGAACAATTACACCACAAGCGCAGGACAAGGCGCTTGAGAATTTCTTCAATAATCCTGAATGTGAAGTACTCATTGCATCCATTGCCGCGGCTGGAACTTGCCTCAATATAACTTGTGCTAATATAGTCTATTTAATGGTGAGGGGCCCCCCAAAATTCTCGCCTGATTTTCGGACCCTGACATCCACATTTCCAGGAGCCCATTTGGAACCCAGCCATTGAGGCTCAGGCTGTTGATCGTCTACATTGTATTGGCCAACAACGACCTGTACAGGTCATCCACTATATCACTCCTCATTCAGTTGAGGTCAACATGCGGAAGGTACCTTTCAAGCTCATCTTTCACTTGATTGTATTACTATTCTGAAATCCTTCCTTATGGGAATGCCATATTCCAATCACCAATAGGTCCAAGAAAAGAAAAAATCATAAACTGCGTGAGCCTTACTGATATTATATAATTTGTGATTGACAAAGTTGATAACTCCTGTTGAATCTGGCACAGTTCCACAATTATGAACACCATGAGCTGGATCTAACTTCTTCAATATTTCCTCAATGAAAATGAGCAATAGAGTATTATTGCTAAGGGAGACGGTGATACGTTTCAATTCATATTGTCTATATTCTAACATATTTAGCAAGTTGTTGCATCCTTAAGAGATAATAATCAGATTTTATTACACCTGCACAAATAATTCACAAAATTTTAATTTGTCACAGTGCTATACCGTGACAAATTACTAAGTTATTGCAGAGCATCACCATTCGGCCTAATAACTGGCATGTCAAGTATCTTGAGGGCGCTAGTCTGCATCTTACTACAGCATTTGAGCCAATCTTGATCAAATACCTGAAATGATAGGCCTTCCGGAATATCACCATCATCTGTCGATCGTAATTCTGGCAATCTATCAATAGTTTTTTTACCCTTTTTTTTAATCCGATTACAAAACTCCATGTCTCTATCCATTTTCAATACCAAATAATTAAATAACTGGGAGCGCCAGCGTAATCGCACTTTGCGGTAAACTTGACAGCCATTTTCCAGTACCTCCTCAGTATCTGAGCATACTCAAGGGTCATTGAATTGTGATGCTAGAATGGGAAAATTTAGCCGTATCACACCATTCACGACGGCGCTCACAGGTCTGCACATAATCAAGTAGATCATCATCAGACTTAGTCCACAATGAAGAAGAGATACAGTAACTAACTCTTTGACAAATCTTTGCGAGCTTTTGATTCTCCTTCTTTTCTACCAAATACTCCGCATCCTTTTGAATAGACTTCCATTCTCTTTTCAAATAAGTGAAATATTGCTCCATTAAAGCCGCCACGACCCCATAGTTGTTATGATCCTTGTTCCAACAGTAGTGATGATACTCAGTGCTGACAAGTGTGAGACGGAATGTACGGTAAAACACCATAGACATCAGCTCGTTGAACGGATGTTGCCATGAGCTCTCCCAGTCCCAAGTGAATCGCTTTAGTCCTAGCCTGTGGAGCTCATTTTCGCAGTAGCTTTGGAAACCCTGAGACTGAACCTGTGTTGATGGCTCATTGAAAACATCCTCAGGGACATAACCGAGATGACCAGCCACTTGAATTGCAATTTCACGCTCTTCTGTGCTTGGTGGTGCTGGTAGTGAGGAAAAATCCTTATCCCTAATTTTGAGTAGGAACAGGCAATGTGCGTGTACTGCTGATCTCATTCCATGGACATTCTCTGGAAGTTCTGCCTTCAGCCATTTTTGTTGCTCCTTCTGGCTTGCACGTTTCGCCACATTGTGAGCTTTGCGGGCCTGGTTCCTTTGCTGTCTGACCTCAGATTGTTGAAGCATACTCTGGGCAAGGCCCAGCTGAGGATGGGTGAACTCACTATTTGATTGAGTGCCTTTCTCATGCGCTGTAAAATTGTCCCTCCTTGGTTCATCATTTCTTTCACTTTGAGTCGGAGACATGTTCTCATCCTCATCATCCACAATTCTTTCTCTTGATGTACTGGCATGACCCGTTCTTGGTTTGGAGGCATATGGATGATGACGTCCAGTGACTTTCTCTTTATGGACCACAGGTGAAGACGCATAAAGTTCATCCCCTGCCATGCAAATCATCAGTTAACACATCAAAACATTAATGAAGACGGGTCATCCTCACGATCTTCAATTGGCTCCTGAGATCGGACTGACTTGCCTTTAAGTGCCATATCTAACCCATGAAACAAACATATCGAATGGTGAAAAAGGTTATACTCCGAAATTAAAATGACTTACTTTGATGAAGTGTCAATCCTGGATTTCCCTCCGACAGACCACTCCAAGTTACATTATCCAATGGTCTTTTTCATTGCCCCCCATCCACGCGCCTTTCATTACCCACATGAACCTGAGATCCTGATGGAATATTGAGGGTTGGCTGTTTACTTGGGCCAAAGGGATCCTGGGATGCAACTGGATTCCTACCGGGATTAAGGAGGAACTCACGTGGAAATTTTGATTGGGGATTAGCGTGTGATGAGATTTGAGGTGTGCCTTCTGGCCCCTGAGACACATGCGTTTGTGTATTAGTGGGATTCGGGGGAATTGGAGTGACGGAAATATTTGGGATCGACCAAGTGTTTGAAGTTGGAGCCTTTGGACTTCCCACATCAATGTTAAGACCCGATACATTCATTTAGGATGTGACAGGGGTTGTGAGAGGAATGTTGGGACTCAATGGTGACTGTGTTTGAACATATTCTATGCTAGATTCACTATTTGAGTCATGAACAGAACCTGAACGGGATTTATGTGACTTGAAAGATTACATAAGGGCCGAAAAAGTACAGTAATATTTTTAACTTGATAAAACAGTTCAGTATTGTGATAAAATAGAGGGATATGAGATGAGATTTTTTCAAATTTAGAATAGAGAAATTCTATTAATAGTTGGAACCAAGTGTTGTGTGGAAGTCGGATAAGACTCTTTTGAGGAGAATCCTCCCTGCCTCCTCTTGAGCTCCTCCGCTTTTGTCAGAAACCACCCTGCACGGCCTACCAGCATATAATGTGATATTTCCTTGATCTGAAAGGGGACCCATCATCCATAAGTAATCATATTTGGTATCATTTCCGCCTCCCCATTGTCACATTTTGTGAATTATCCAAACTGCCAATATGTGCATTGAAATTCCACAACATTGTACATCTGTAAAGGGGTATATTCATGATGGATTTACCCACAAAAGAGACATCACCTTTTCACGAAAGGCAAGACAATCCAAATCACATTCCAACTGATTCAAAGCCCGCCGCACTCAAACCAAATACCAAGACTTTAGCTGCACTCCAACCCCTTATGTAATAGAGCTATATAGTTATGTCTGTAATAAGGTTTAAACCATGTAAGATGGCGTGTCAGCGTACATGGATTAAATGTTAATCCCCTCAATTCAATGGTAACACTTCACTAATGGAACCCCCTCAATGGTCAAACCCGCACTATCACAATGTGTAAATAAACTAGAATATGTATGAGCATTGAGCAGCATGGCATTTTACCCAATTAAACGCCTAACCAATTCCGCCATCCAGATGAGACATGTTACACTTTATCCAATGCAGCTCATGCACCATTACAAATGGGATAAAATCCTCAGCTGGCTCAAATCATCTCCCCCTTCATAAATAATCACTGAATTTTATTTCCAATTAATAACACTCCTAAACACTTTCACATCAACCATAGATATTTATACACAAACCAACCGTACTCCCAATTCCTGCAACAATGACAACCCGCCGCTGTTCCCCAATGCGTATATGCATGTGTCAACACTGCTCAACTCAAACACACTCTTCCCCTGAGGGTGATAGGCAAGGAGTTGCCTTCACACCTTTCCAATATAAACAGCACATTAAAAATCTCAAATCAACGATTGCACCCAAATCTCTTCCAAACATCCCTACTTCTGCATCAGTATCTGGGTGCCCACAAATTCTATTGGATCAAATCTTCCCAGCTGATTATTCACGTTTGACCCAAAGCACTTTCTCAACTCCAGCGGGTCTCAATTCAACTGCACAGAAACCATATAGTGGCAGTCAAACCCTTCCCCCACAAGACCTAGGAATGATAATATCTGCCATTCTATCATTAAGGTATAATTTACCCCACAGGGCTTCACGCATACTCAACCCCGCCCTGAACCTGCTGATCAAGTCCAGTATCTCAAGCTCAGCTGGTCCCCCCGCTCCTGCATTCCATATACCTCAAGATCTGAGTACCATATTTGAACATCTCCAATTGGAGCCAGTGATTCAAAACTATATATGCTGTCCTCAATGTTTCTCTCTTAATGGCCTTACTGAATCAGTCACAACTGACCAACCCCACTGTCAACGCCATAATGACCCAAATGATCATGATCCCCCTTGCACACAATCATTAGGAAAATTCATCTATTCATTTGAACCCCACACCCAAAACAAAACCAACATGAAGCAAAAATTTATACCAACAAAACATTTCATTTATCAACTATTCAAAAATTGGCTTGCCAGATTCCTCCAGCAGGCTGGAATTATGGAAATTCTGCATCAACATCAACAATCCCAAACCCCTGACGGTACCCCCAAATGTGACGTCTGGGATGGATTGGTCTGGAGACGCTTCACTGGCACTAGAAATATCCATGACCCCCCATTCATGTCCATTCCTGGTGCATTGGCCTTCTCCATATATGTGGACTGGTTTAATGCACATGGAAAGTCAACCCAGTTGGCTAGCATTGGACCTATCATGCTTATTTGTCTTAATCTCCCCCCAAGTGAAAGATTGAAGCCCAAGAATGTCTATGTTGCAGGAATCATCCCTGGTCCGAAGGAGCCAACTGCGCTTCAATTGAATTATCTATTAATGCCACTCATCAACGAGCTCAAAGAGCTATGGCAAGGTTACCATTTTGCACCCACCTCAATAGGTCCATCAGGATCCTTTATCCATGTTGCCATCCTCACAGCCATTGCGGATGTGGTTGCCATGCGCAAGCTTACTGGATTTATTTCCCATTCAGGAAACCACTTTTGTAATTTTTGCACCATTCACCAAGCTCAAATTGAAGAAATTGGTCCTCAATTTCACTACATGCGCTCATACCAAAGTCATAAATCAACCATTGCCAAATGGCTTCGGGCAACCCCACAACAAAGACAAGAAATTTTCTCTGAGTATGGAGTGCGATATTCAATTTTGGAAGACCTTCCGTATTGAGATGCAACCAGAATGGTTAATCTTGACATAAAGCATAATTTAATACTTGGAATTTTGAAGGATCATGCAACTTTCAAATTGTGCATTCCAGAGGCGAAATCAAAAATTTACTTCAGGTCCCGCAGGAAATCCAATGACACCAACAGTTCAGACTCAGATTCCAAGACCTCCAACAGCTCTCTTGATAAAATCACATTGAGAGAGGCCCGCTCCCTGAGAAGAGACGCAGCAAAAATAATAAATGAGCCACTCCCCACTACTTCCACCCAAAAAAACTACTTCCCAATGCCCACCCCTAACACAGAACATCCACCTAGTGGTTCTGTGGAGATTCTTTCATTTGATGCCGATTACATCCCCACTTCTGAAATCCCCTCTGAATTGGATATCACTGCACTGAGTGATCACCAGATCAAGGGTGAGGCTCTTGAGCATCTCCGACAAATTATATCTGAGACCATAATTCCCTCATCTTGGACAAGAGTTCCCCGCAAAATGGGTTCCCCTCTCATGGTATCTTAAAAGCCGCTGAATGGGCTCTCTTATATAAGGTCTATATTCCATTTCTAATGCTCAGTCAACAGATGTCATTAGATGCACACCAATCTGCCAACACTCAAAGAAAAATGGGTCAGTCAGAAGAACTTTCAAATGAACTAGCCAAGAATACATTCCATTTGATTAGTGCTATCAACTTTGCCACAAGCTGGACTGTTTCAATAGATGATGCGACTGCATTTGCTGAACATTGGAAAAAATTCCGCCTTTCCAATCAACACCTGTTCCAAAAACCGAAAAGTAAACCAAATCATCATTTTGCTGATCATATTCCCGAACTCTTCCAACGTTAGGGCCCAGCACAAGCCTCAGCCACATGGGGTTATGAGCGCTTGATTGGAGTATTTGCAAAGATGCCAACAAATAACAAGATATGTACGTCAATTAATAAGATCAATATATTCACATTGATTAAACACCTGAACTGAATAAGACTAACTTTTTGAAACTCTGAATAGATGATATAGATAAAACCTTACTTCAACATATCTGTCGATGTTCCAACCTTTCCGTTCTCCTGAAATCCCCATCTGTGCCATGTGAAATAAAACAGCTTTTCGAATCACAGCCACCTTCCGTGTTCAATCACCATAAATATAACAAGCCATCCCGCCATGACCAACAAAATTATGATTGCCTGGTTGAGTACTTACAGACTTTTCATGCAACAAGGGAAATGGTTGATTGGATCAGCTTAGACAATACCGTGAAATCCACAAGTCATCCCACTTCAAGGATTGTCTCACCTTGGTATTTTCCAGTTTCAAACATTAATATGGGGAACAATATATTTTCAACTGAATCCAAAAATGTCAGCAACAGTGTGATATGTTTTCAAAGGGGCAACTCACAACAATTTGGTATTATTCATAGCATTTTCAAAGTCTCTGAGCCATCTAGAATACTGAACAATAACTTTCTGATTTTAAAAAGTTTGAAGATTGATGTGAATTTCCTACCAGAATGGCCGTATCTCAATATTTATAAAGCTGTTGGTTTTGATGATGGACACTTGATTATATCAGAAGAAGAAATAGAAGGTAACTGTGGATTGTATGATAACAAAGCTCTGTCATGTGGACTGCTTGTAATGATAAAGCCATTATTTCATGATATTTAGTCTACAAAAATGCAAATCTCTCAGATTCATTAGCAATTTTGCTAGTGAAATAATTGCCTCAAAATTTAGTGACAGAGACATGCCATTGTGACAAGCAAAGCCCATTATTTCACATTGCCACAAAAAACTTACTATTTTGACATTGGGTACAGTGTGAATAAGCCAAGTCCAATGATCAAATGACCCACACACTCACCTTTCACAGCATCCAAAATTTCTAACTGCGCCATCATCATGTTGGAAGCGGAACCGGCTTTTGCGTACCCACACCCGCACGCGCCAACGCACACCCACCAGCACGCGCCAATGCACACGCCCACGCACCCGCACACGCCAATGCACATGCCCACCCACCCGCACACGCCAATGCACACGCAAACCCACCCGCACACGCCAATGCACACGCAAACGCACCCGCCCCCCCACATGCACACGCACACTTCATGGATGACCTGGTGAAGTCAAACCCCCCGCCTACATCAAGACTGGCTGAAGGACATCTTTTATGTGTGTGTGTGCAAACAATTGGATGTCACAGGATTTGGTGTAAGACCAGAGTGTGACGTGTGCTCAACGTTCGCTTGATTTTCGCTTGACGTGAGCTCGACTTTTATCCTGCTTGACGTTTGCTTGACGTGAAGTCAATCGCCGACGATTGACACGAGATTTGCCCTGGTGAGATGGGCTTAGTGCTGCACTTCATCAAGTCCAGATTATTGATGATAAGCCTGTGCAAGGACCCATATGCTTCATATCCTCATATCCAGGCAAATAAAACCAAATGAAGCCAGATATGGAGCCAGTCAAATGGAGTGCTTATGCCTTTTCTGGGCCTTAGAAAAGCTAAATTAATTTCTGGAAGGATGTGCTTTTGAATTAATAACAGATTGTACCACTGTTAAGTTACTTTCAAAGATGAAGACTCCTAACAGGCATATGCTCAAATGGCAAACAGCCATACAAGAGTATAGGGGCAATGTGAGTATTGTTCATAAAGATGGGAATATTCATAAAGATACAGATGGACTGAGAAGATGGCCATTACCAAATAATATTGATAATCCTGCTTATGTTCCAGAAGAAGCTTCCCCATAGATCCCCATAGAAGGAATCAGTGTTACAGGCCTTAACACCACATTCTTTGAGGAGGTAAGAAGCAGTTATACTCAGAATGAAAATTGTAGCATTTAATGCCAATTACTTACCAAGGACTATTAAGACAACTCTTTGATAAATGCCTTAGAGAGATATGGAAAGAATCATATGAGGACGGATTATTCCACTTACTGGATGGTATAATCTACCAAAAAACTAAGCATACATGTGTTATGATAGTTGTGGACAGGTCCTTAATAAAACTTGTACTTAAAGAATGCCATGACATCCCGTTTTCAGGACATCTGTCAGAGGAAAGAACAAGGGAAAAAATAAAAACCTGCATATGGTGGACAATGTGCCAGAAAGATGTTGCAGAGTATTGAAAAACCTGTGAGAGATGTCAAAAAGCAAATAACTCCACCAGAAAAAGACTTGAGAATATGATCAAGATCCAAGAACCCAGCAGACCTTGGGAGATTGTCCATATGGATTGGGTAACTGGCCTGCCACCAGGGGGTGAAAGAAGTTATAATGTTTGCCTAGTGATTGTTGACAGATATACTAAGACTCCAATCTTTTTACCATGTCACAAGAATGATACAGCCATGGACACAGCTCTCTTAATAAGGAATAGAGAATTATAATGGACTGGCATATTAACAAACGTCATTATTGACAGGGATCCCAAATTCACCTCAGAATTAGGGACAAATCTTCACCATCTATTTGGGCCAAAGTTATCCTTATCTACAGCCTAAACCCATAAACTGATGGTTTGGCTGAAAGGATTATCCAAACCTTGGAAGATATTGTAAGAAGACTCTGTGCATATGGCCTTGAATTCAAAGATTGTGATGAATTTGCCCATGATTGGTGTACTCTTTTACCAGCACTGGAATTAGCATATAAGACATCCATTCATGCCCGTACCAATCAAACTCCTGCTATTCTAGCCAAAGGATGCATTCCCAAATTACCTCAAGATTCCTTGAGGAAAGATTTAGTTAAGATACATCCTACAGCTGCTAGATTTAACGGAATACTAGAAAAAACTGGAAAGAATGCAATAAGGTGCATGGAAGACTCTTTTTCATATGCTAAGGACAAATGGGAAAAGTCACATGCCACTCCAGATTTCAAAGTGGGGGATTTAGTTTGTATCCACCACTAAATTCAATAACATCATAGGATGTAAAAATCTGAAAGATTCCTTTGCAGGACCTTTTGCTATTAAGGCCCTACATGGAGAAAATGCTGTTGAAGTAGAATTATCAGAAGAACTTGGCAATAAGCATCCTACATTTCCAGTGAGCTTGATAAAGCCATACAAATCTAGTGATGCTGAAACATTTCCCTTGAGGAATAAAGTTCCCCAAGTCATACATCCTATTGAACCATCTGGTATCAAAGAGATTACCAAATTTCTCAAAAAAAAGAAAGTTGAGAACCAATAAAGTAAGGAATACCTTGTTAGGTACAGTGACCAAACTTTTGAAGATGAATGGTCAGCAGAAAAGGACATACCTGGAGCTACTAAGCTTCTCACAAGGTTGATACACACTAGGAATAACAATATTACAAAGTAATATTGTTATTTAGTGGGAGGGAATGTGAGCCTTAGAGGTCTTTTCCTATACCCAAAAGACCACAAATAACAAAATAAGATATAAATATAGATAAAGTAAATTTATTCATATTGTCAAAAGAAAAATGAAAATATAAATAGAAGCTTATATACCCAAATAATAATTTAATTATCAATTAAAATAAACATTACATTAAATTTTAAAATTGTGAAATTGCATTTTTACTTGAAAAAATTAAGTAAAAATGAATTTTTAATAAAATCAATGAAATTAAAATATTTTTGGTAAAAAGCTACATAGAATATATCATAGCTTTTTATCCAATAAATAAACTTAAGAAAGTTACTTCACCATTGGATTCCTCATAAAAAATAGGGTGGGGTCACCTCTGGGTAAAATTTCTGTAACTCAAGTCTTAATAAGCTTAAATTAAGTTTTATTATTTTCTGTACAAAAGTTAAAAATCCTCAAAACTTAATCTAATTCACACCACATGTGGTGTTAACCATACATTTTGTGTTAAAATTGAGGTGTTTTGTGTAGTTTATAAGTTATGAGGAATTAAAGTATTTTCAATTGAAATGTCAAAATGTGTGCTTGTATTACATAAGTGAGCTGTAATTTACATATGATGTGTCAATTATTACAGTTGTGTACTATAAACCTCAATTGAATGGCATGTGTAAGCTACAAGTGGATTACATGATGAGGAATTAAAGACAAAATCAATTGGAAAGATTAATTCTGGGGGGAAAGGACATCTAGCTCCAAGGGGGAGCCTGTCACAGGGGCTCTTCGAAGTGAAGAGGGCCTGGCACTCAGTAAACTGGGACTCACTTATGGAGGGCTCAAAGGTAAGATAAGATGAGATACACTGAAGAGTGTTAAAGATAACTTGCTAAAGAAATAAATATAAGAAAAGCAGCAACAAAGATAAGAGTAAAAGAATAGAAGAGCCAACCACAAACAAGTCCAAGTCCACTGTTTCAACCTGTCAGAATGGAAAGAGAAGGGTTAATAAGGATATGGCCACCCAACTCATACTGTACAGGCGAAGAGAGAAATGCAAAGACTAACTTAAGATTAAATAATTATAATACCCAAAAATAAGGATAAGAATAATTATAAAATAATAAATAAACTAAATTAATTAACTGGGGAAAAGTCCCCAGGGGGGAGAAAGAGGGGCTGGTATATGTGAGAATCACCAGCCCTGATCCAGAGAAGAATTTTCATGAGAATAATTGATTGTTGAATTGAGTCTGGCCAATACAGGTCCTGTACAGCTGTACAGAACCTGTACAAGAGGTGTGGTGTATTTGAGTGATCATACAGTTTCATACTGGTGTATTGAAACTGTATTGGGTGAATCCATCCTGTACAAGTATTGACAGGCTGTATTGATGTACCAAGCTGTATGCATGTTTCAGAATGAAGATTGCTGAAGCTGACTGCTGATACAAGTGCTGGATCTGCTGATTTGGGGTGCTTGAGTGGGTGTATGGATGAATACCCTTACCCCTTGGTGAGTGGTTGTTACAGTATCCCCCTCTTGAAACTGGTGGGCTCCTGAACACCATAATACCCTGCCATTGTTGAGTGGCATCTCACTCCCCACACAATTCTTTGAAAAGTTTTCTTTTGACCATTATCTCGAAATCCTTCTCCAACTCTTCTCTGTCATTTCAATTTATTTCCCCCTTCTTTAAATTTGAGTAAATACCCCGCTTTGAACTGTTCTTCTTCTGATTTCTACAACTGACGTTCTTTGGGTGTGGCCTTGGGTTGTATCCCAAAATGCTGGCCACTGAGCTCCTGTGCTCAAAAATGGTGCCAGATGAGTATATGCAGTGTACTTGTCTGGCAAGCCCAATCAGAGAAAATGATGGGGCCAAGAATTCAGGGGTCTTGTCCCCAATGGCTTTCAAAATGCCTCAACCAGCCCTTTATAGTGATTTTGGGCTGGTGCCTTCTCTATGGGGAGTCTTGAGGATCCTTGAATTTATGGCCATTTTGGCCTTTTGTTTGGGTCCTTAGTGCCTTGGGGTGACATGTGATTCATGGCCAATTCTGGCCTTTTCTTGGGTCCTTGGTGTTTTGGGTGAAATTTTGGTTCATGGCCATTTTTGGCCTTTTCTTGAAAATTGGGATTTTTTGGCCTTTACGGGCCTTTGGGGTAATTTGGGGTCTTGCGGTCTGCGGGCCGTGGGGGCTATAGGAGGCCCCCAGGGCCCAAATTTGCTGGGGACCCAGGGGTGCCATGGGACCTTGATTGGCCCAAAAAAGAATCTTCACCTTATATGGCCTGGACCCATTGGTGGGGTCCAGGACCTCCAAGAACTTGGCCTTCCCCAAACTTTCAGGGGAGGCCCCCCATGCTGATTCCAGCCCCTAAAGGGGTCTTGGGCCTTGACATTTGAGAGGTTTTGAGGGGGGCCATGATTGACTTGTGGCCCAATTCCCTTGAGGTCAAATCTTGGGCCTACAACTGGACTGATTCTGCCGTACTGAATCTTCTGCTTGCGTATCTTCAGCCATGAGTTAACCATGGCCTCTAGTGGAATTTTGATGAATTGGGTAAGTATAACCAGTTGCTTGTCCTTGTTTGTGTTTGGTTTGGCTTCTATCCATGCTCTTATCACAACTAAAAAATAATAAAAAAAAAAAAAAATAAAAAAAAAAAATAAAAAAGATAATGGAACCTCCCAATACGTGATTTGGGGAGGGGCTGCTGCTGCTTTAAAGAAATAAAAGAAAGAAAATTATAAAAGTAAAGAAAGAAAGAAAAATAATAAGAGAAAATGAGAGCAAAGAAAGAAATAAAGAAAAATCCTGATGGTTGGTCCTTGTTGTGGTGAGTTGCTTGATTCTGGCCAAAACAAGTGTCTGAAAAGTGAAAACCAAGCATTTTGATGCTCACAGAGTGGCCAAGGTGATGTTTTACAAGAAGTAGGACCCTCAGGGATGCATACCAGGAGATGGAACTTACTTTCATAACTTCCACTCCCCACCAAGCACCATAAGACTGAAATAAATTGCCATAAATGCCTTCTGACATGATTTGCCATAAATGACTACTGAAATGAATTTCTGTAAATAACTTCTGAAATGATTTGCCATAAATGACTACTGAAATGAATTGCCGTAAATGACTTGAAGTAATGAATGTCTTGAATTATGATGATTGGCATAAAATGAAATGATAATAAAGAAAGAAAATGAAACATAAAGAAAGAAAGAAAATATTTGGCCATATCTTGATAAGGTCCAAATGGAGGGTATTGATGTTGTATGCTTCCTGAACCTGTCCAAAGAATTGACAAGTGCTCACAAAGTGGCCAAGGTGATGCTTACAACAACATATGGGTAGAATACCCCCTTAAAGGTGCATGCCAGGAGAGGAACTTACTTTCATAACTTCTTCTCCCCACCAAGCACCATAAAATCAAACTCTTGAGGTATTTGGACCAGGCTTGTCTGGATACAATGAGTGGAAATCCTTGACAAAGTCTGGTGAGTTGGTAAGGTTGGAAGCTGGTTCCCAAGTGGTTCTTTCTGGGTCTTCACTGAATCCTTTCCACTCTACAAGATACCATAAATTACCTCTTTTGAGTTTTGAGTCCAGAACCTGAGCCACTTCCCATTCTTCTTGCTCTTCCACTAAAACTGGTGGTGGCGGCAATTGATGACGATTTGGGATAGTTGAATGCTTGACTGGTTCTAATAAGGACACATGGAATACAGGGTGAACTGTCTTCCATTGCTGAGGCAACTTGAGGTGATATGCATGGCTTCCAATCTTCTTAAGAACTTCAAAGGGTCCCAACCATCTTTCTGATAATTTCTTGGTGGGTCTTGTTGTCTTGATGTTCTTGGAAGCTAGCCATACTTTGTCCCCAGGCTGGAAATCAGGTGGACTTGCCCTATTTCTATCTGCATACTTCTTGAATCTCCTTATTGCTGACTCTAATTCTTCTTTGACAACTTGCTGTACTGATTGGAGTTTTGTTGATAACTTTCCAGCCGGTGAGTCTTGAGAAATATGGATTGAGTCAAAGCTGGGATTTCTTCCATAAATGGTGAAAAAAGGTGATTGCTTGGTTGATGAATGTTCTGCATTATTATAGGCAAATTCAGCCAGAGGGAGCCAGGTGTACCAGTCATCTTGATGATAGCTGACATACATCCGAAGGTACTGTTCTAGTATCTGATTTACCCTCTCTGTCTGTCCATCTGTTTCAGGGTGAAAGGCAGTTGAAAGATCTCTTGATATCTTGAGCTGCTGACACAATTGAGTCCAGAATGATGAAACAAATAAGGATCCTCTATCACTGACAATACTGACTGGGAGTCCATGCTTGGAAAATACATGGCTAATGAATATTTGAGCTAAATCCAGAGCAGTGATTGTGCCATAAGTTGGAATGAAGATTGCCATTTTTGAGAATCTGTCCACAACTACTAAAATTGAATCAAAGTTGTTGGACAGTGGCAATTGAGTGATAAAGTCCATTGATAATGACTTCCAAGGACCAGATGGAATTGAAAGAGGCTTGAGTAATCCAAACTTCTTGTGATGGATGTTCTTGTTTCTTGAACATTGCTGACATGAGGACACATAGTCCTTGATGAATTGATTCATGCCAGCCCAATAAAAATCCCTCTTGATGAGTTTGAGGGTGTTCTCCTGGCCAGGATGGCCAGCCAATGGTGAGTCATGACGCTTTTGAAGAATATTGAGTTGAAGTTCTTCATTGCTTGGGATTACCACTCTATCTTTGAATAATAATAACTTGGCTTGAGGTTCAAGAGAATAATCTGGAACTGATTCACCTCTTGCTAGTTGCTTGAGTATTTCTTTATAGTCTTTGTCTTGCCATACTTCTTTTTGAATCTTGTCAACTAAATCTGAGAAAATTTCCACTTTGATTGAGAAGAATCTTGACTCTTGAATTCCATCTTGCTTAAGTACTTGATGAAAATTCTGAGGATTCTTGCTGATGAAGTCCACCCCCCTCTCTGGGTACACGTCGTCCCGACGTGATAAGGCATCTGGTAAAGTGGCCAGCCTGCCTGGGCGGTAAGTGATAGTGAAATGAAATTCTGAGAGAAATTCGGCCCAACGGGCCTGACGACGAGTAAGAACTTTGGAAGACATGAAATATTGCAAGGAAGAGTGGTCTGTCAAGACCTCAAAAGGATTGGAAAGAGAAAGAAGAAATGCTCTCCAGCGCTTGAGAGCCCAAACTATGCCAAGGAGTTCCTTGTCATGAATCTCATAGTTGAGCTCAGCTGGTAAGAGCTTGCGACTATCAAATGCAATGGGATGCTTTCCAGAGTCATTCACCTGACTCAGTACGGCGCCCAATGCATAATCAGAAGCATCAGTCTCTACTATAGTAGGTAGAGAAGGATTAAAATGAGATAAGATAGGAGCAGAGGTGAAAGCTTCTTTGAGTGCTTGAAACTGACTAAGAGCTTCCTCATTGAAGATGAAGGGAGAATCTTTTTTAAGGAGGGAAGTGAGAGAAGTGATTTTTTTAGAATAATTTTTAATGAAACGTTGATAAATATTGGCAAAGCCAAGAAAAGATTGAAGAGCCTTGATGTTTCTGGGCTGAGGCCAATTGAGGATTTGCTGAACTTTTGAAGAATCCATCTTGAGGCCATCACTTGAAACAACATAGCCCAAGTATTCCACACTTGAGGCATGGAATACACACTTGGAGGCTTTGGCAAACAGATTATTGTCCCTCAGTCTTTGGAGGACAGAGGCCACATGTTTCACATGTTCCTCCTCAGAACTGGAAAAGACCATAATATCATCTAGATAAACCACAACAAACACATCCAAAAAATCTGCAAAGATATCATTTACTAGATTTTGGAAAGAAGCAGGAGCATTGGTCAAACCAAATGGCATGACCAAATACTCATAACTGCCATATTTGGTTCTAAAGGCAGTTAAGTGCTCATCCCCCTCTTTGATTCTCAGAAGGTTATATGCACCATGCAAATCTATCTTGGAGAAGATAGTGGAACCGTTGAATACGGTAAGAAGCTGGTTCATAGGAGGAACAGGGTATCTGTTCTTCCTAGTGACAGCATTGAGTTTGCGGTAGTCAACGCACAAACGAAGACCTCCATCCTTTTTCTTGACAAAAAGGACAGGTGCTCCTGTTGAAGAGGAGCTTGGTCTAATGAAACCTTTCTCTACATTCTCTGAAATGTAGGCCCGCAGTGTTTCTGACTCTTGATTTGATAATGAGTAGATAACACCAATTGGAGGTAGAAGACCCTCCAATTCGATATGGTGATCACAGGCGCGGTGTGGAGGAAGTTTCTCTGCTTTCACCTTGGAGAATACATCCAAATATTGGTGATAAGCAGGAGGAACAACCTTCAACACAGTTTCAATTTCTTCTGGCTCTTCCTCCTCATCCCACTGCTCCTCCAGGGATGCATGAAAAGATAAGGGAGGAAGGTCCATATCCCCTTGGAAGAGATGAAGTGAAGATATGGCAACATCTTCTCCAACATCCTTTATCTCTTTGAAGACCACATCTCTTGATGGAAGTAATTACTGAGAGGGAATTATGGAAGGGATATGGACAGAAGAAGGGATGGAAGGTGCCAGAGCAACACTGTTGACAGCAGTGGCTAAGTCATTACTAGTAGAAGGAATAATACCACTAGAATCCTTATGATTAGAATCATAGGTGATCAATCCATTTTTCCAATCAATAATGGGATTGAAATGGTAAAGGAAATCATAGCCCAATATCAGGTCTTCTCCTTTGGGTGAATCTATGATAAAGAAATCCCATTCAAAGCTTGGGAAGGAAGGCAAGTCAACTATCCACTTGGTATAATGGGTGATGAACAAGGCAGGGGATTCATTAGAATCCAAAATGAAAAGAGGAATCTTTTCAGGGAGCTCTGACAGAGTCAATGAGTACTTGAGAACAAAATTCTTTGCAATAAAAGAGTTTGTAGCACCAGAATCAATGAGAATACTATAAAAAATATCAGAGACAGAAGAGAAAATAAGAAATTTTAAAGATTTCTTGACACTAGTATTCAGAGTGCACAATTGTGCTCTTGAAGGAAATAAGTGAGAACCATTGAACACATCATGATCCCCACTCAGGCTTTTCCCTGCTTGCTAGGGAAGCCTCCTGATGATGACCCAGGCTTGTTCTGAGGTCTCTTGAAACATTTTTCAATTGGGTGCTTGCCACCACAATAAGTACACAACCCTGCTTGAATCCTCCTCTCCTTTTCAGAACCGATTAATTTATTGTCCTTATTGAGGAGAGCAGCATGGGGTTTGTCCTTTGAAGATTGAAATTGCTTGCCCTTCTTATTCTTCTTCTGATGAGGCCTCTTTTGAAATAAGTTTTGAGGAGGCCTAGACTGATTGGATCCACTGACTGGAGGCTTCTTTTCTTGATTGCCACCCTTTTCCTTTTGCCTCTCATGATATCTTGTGTCTAATTCTAGAGTGACATCCATAAGTTCTTGAAGAGTATCAAAAGTTCCTGGGTGAGAAGCCAACTGATCCAATAATCTTGATTCCAATCCTCTTCTGTAAACATGGATATAAGCTCTTTCCCCCCAATCTCCAATTCTTGACATTAAGCTTCTGAAATCTGCTATGTACAAGGAAACATGACCACTTTCCTTCATCCTCAAATTGTCCAACTCTTGTTCAGCTTTCCTGACTTCATTGGGGTCACCAAACAGAGTGAATAATTGAGATTCAAACAATGGCCAATTATTGAGGAGGTAGGAAGGGTCTTCATTGGAAATATTTGAGAGGTAAGGTTCAATCCATTTGCCAGCTCTACCAGTAAGAAGAGAAGTTGAGTACAAAACCTTCTTCCTGTCAGAGAAGAAGTTTGCTGGATCATTATGGAAAATTAGTTGACAGGATTGGATAAATCCTCTCAACTTATGAGCTTGAGTACCATCAAAAGAATCAGGTTCCTTCATGGATGGAGTCTTGAAAGCAGGGGCTTTGGAATTGTCCCTGGGGGCAACTGCTTGAGTGAGTTGCCCCATGAATTGAGTCATCTGCTCCATCATCTTGAGGAGACTTGGATCAGTTTGAGAGACAAGAGGTTGACTAGAAAGGGGTAGATTAGAACCCTGAGGCACCTCTGGAGCATTTGCCAAGGCATCTGGCACTTCAGTTTCCTCAGAATCTTCCTCTTCCACAGACTCTTCCCCCTCTTCATCTTCAACTTCCCCTAATCTTGCTCTTGCACCTTCAGACATGCCAGGGTAGCCACCCAAAAGTCCAGAAAAGGATCTTGATCTTCTAGATTTCATTCCACCTCTTCTTGAGGGTGCTGCTCCTTCCATTGGTGGTCCTCTGTCCAAATTTGCACTCAGTTGATGAACTGATGGTGTGCGGTCAAGAGGAGCCCTTGCTGTAGGAGTGAGAACAGCTGGAATTTTCTGGGATCTAGTATTCTTTGCTGGGGGGCTATGCTGGACTGGCATTATGAAAAGAATTAAAATAACTTGATGGTATTAAGAAGAATAATCAGGCTTGGCCAAATCAATCACAATAAAATCTTGATGAATCTTGAGGAATCAATTCAAATCTTGAGGAATCAAATTCAATCAACAGTCAAATAAATTCAATCAATCAACAATAAATTCAATCAAATATCAATAATCTTGAGGAAATCAATAATCAATCAATATTCAATCAATAATCAATCAATAAGTGTCTTCAATATGAAATCAAGTCTTGAGGAATCAATCAATCAGTTCAAAATCTTCAGAAATCAATTCAATATCTTGATGAGTCAAATCAAATCAATAATCAAAATCAATTCTTGAGGATCAATCAATATCTTGAGAGTTCAAAGTCAATGAATCCAATAAATCCTGAATCAATAACCCAAATGAATCCCAATGAATAATCCAATCAATTAAACCACTCAATAATCCCTAGATAAAACCTGAATAAGAACACAGAAAAAATTTGATTGATAAAAGTAAAATGAAGTGATGAAATGGTCAGCAATGATTAAGGAAGGAAAAGAATCAATTTTCATAAGAATGAAAGGAATGAGATGAAAATTGATGAGAGAGGAAATTCATAAAAAATCATAAAAATCATAAAATCATGAAAAGGTCATAATTGATGAATGAGAGGAAATGAATATGAATGAATGAAAAGAAAGAATCAAATATGAGTTAATTAATTTAATGTCACAGGGGCTCTTCGAAGTGAAGAGGGCCTGGCACTCAGTAAACTGGGACTCACTTATGGAGGGCTCAAAGATAAGATAAGATGAGATACACTGAAGAGTGTTAAAGATAAATTGCTAAAGAAATAAATATAAGAAAAGCAGCAACAAAGATAAGAGTAAAAGAATAGAAGAGCCAACCACAAACAAGTCCAAGTGTCAGAATGGAAAGAGAAGGGTTAATAAGGATATGGCCACCCAACTCATACTGTACAGGCGAAGAGAGAAATGCAAAGACTAACTTAAGATTAAATAATTATAATACCCAAAAATAAGGATAAGAATAACTATAAAATAATAAATAAACTAAATTAATTAACTGGGGAAAAGTCCCCAGGGGGGAGAAAGAGGGGCTGGTATATGTGAGAATCACCAGCCCTGATCCAGAGAAGAATTTTCATGAGAATAATTGATTGTTGAATTGAGTCTGGCCAATACAGGTCCTGTACAGCTGTACAGAACCTGTACAAGAGGTGTGGTGTATTTGAGTGATCATACAGTTTCATACTGGTGTATTGAAACTGTATTGGGTGAATCCATCCTGTACAAGTATTGACAGGCTGTATTGATGTACCAAGCTGTATGCATGTTTCAGAATGAAGATTGCTGAAACTGACTGCTGATACAAGTGCTGGATCTGCTGATTTGGGGTGCTTGAGTGGGTGTATGGATGAATACCCTTACCCCTTGGTGAGTGGTTGTTACAGAGCCAGACCCCCAAAATCGTTGTGGAAAGGCGTGAGATGTCAAATTTGATGCAGAATTTCATCAATTCTGGCCTGGAATTGAGTCAAAGGGGCTGTTATTCGATTGATGATGAAGTTTTGATACCAACCAGGGCAATTTTAACTGTTGCAAAGAGGGTAAAACTACCCTTAAGTTAAACCAATCTTAGTAAAAAAAGTTTGAAATGAATTCCACGTCGCTTACACACAATCTGACGTGTTTTGAAGGCTCTAGAGCAGGTATTACTGAAGTAATGGCTGATTTAAGGGTCTAAAATGGCTCAACCCACCCCTTTTTTGGTCTAAACCAGGGTTCAATGATGCCATAATTGGCTTTTGTTATGTCATATTGTTTTCCACGACTCAGAATAGGAAATCTTACCTTTGGAGTAAGAAAATTGATAGCTATAAAATAATGCCTCCTTTGCCCCATTTTTCTCTTCATTTTCAAATCTTTTCCTTTTATAATTAGTTTGAACACTGTTAAACCAATCAATAAAAGATTCCAACCACCATTTTGAAATTATTTTAAAACTTTTAACCATGTTAAAAATCATTATAATCATTCTTTGTAACTCTTATAATCATTTCTACCCCTTGAACCACCCCATAAGTGAATTTAAGCATCTTTCATCACTGTTAGCTTTGTCACTTTGTTTCCAAATTGACTATGGTCACTTTTTGGTTTGTTTTCTCTTTAAATATCTTGTTGAAGACTTTTTTCTTTAATTAATTTCTTGCAGTTCTTTTCCCAATTGATTCCATGTCATGCTGAGTCTATGATTTAATAGTGATTAAGCTATTTACAGCTTTAACTATGAGTGTGACATGGTGATGAAGGTTTAGAATAAGAGTATTTTTGATAATAAGGGCTTATAATGAAATGAAAAGGGCTTTACTATTTGTGGAATAGTGGTGGTGAGTGCTGTTGAAAGCCCTGGGTGCAGCTTTACCTGTTGGATTACAATATGAAAGACTATAATACTTAAGCTTGAAGTATACCTGATTCGTTTCCAACAGTATAGCTGTTTTTGACAGCTTTACTATGTAGGAATTCAAGAGCAGGATGAGTAAACCTTTTCTGGCTGTGAAAAGGCCCCTTTTTATTCTGAAATGGGGTGGAAACGCTGCTAGACCTTTCCGCATAGAGGAAGTGAGGATTTTTCACTCTCAAGGACAGGCTTGTGGTTTGAATAAGGCCTGTATAGCCTGTATTGGGCTCAGATGTGGTTTTGCAACCACATCTGGGAAGGTTTCACCAATACAGGGTGAACACTTTCATTTGGGGACCACACAGCTTGATTCTGACATGTATGACATGTAGAATGCTGTACAGAACATGTATGGGACCCCAGTATTGAATGAACTATTAGTTATTGAAGTATAAACATTCGTCTTCGTCAGTTTGACACCGCATAATCCTACTTATGGGATATTCTCCCACAGAAAGGCTGTATTGGCCAAATGGTGGGATTTTGACCTTAATAATGCCATAGCTTTGTCAGTTTTTGAGATATCCACTTAAAAACTGGTTCAGTGTGTAGCCCTGTATGTGCGGTATGCAATGATACCTCATTTGACTTGACTATAATTAAATATGGCAAACTTATGCCATGTACAAGTTTTTTTTACATATATGTGGTTTAGGCAAAAAGCTGTATTGGCTTGTTTGTCCTATAGCTTTTGTTCTAGTTGAGATATGTAGAAATTAATGAAACCATCAGATATCCCTGATTGTTCTCTTTACAGAAAGAACCCACTGTAGCTATCTCACACTAAAACTGTAAATGTTAGATGAGAGATGAATATTTTATTCACCCATATTTGGCCTGAATTTGGCCATAACTTCAGTAATACTGGTGGTAGCTCAGTTTGGCTGGTACCATTGGATAGCCCTGACTTAGAGCTTCATTTTGAATACCCATTTGATGGGGTCAATCCTCTTACACTGTATTTTAGAGGAGAGGTGAAAATTAAGGTTTATGCTCAGCAACAACTTTGAGCAGGAATAACTTTGTTCTTCTTTGTCCTATGGTGATGGGACTTGTATATTTGGAAAGGGGTAGGTTTCCTCTTTTTTTTGATACCTTTTGAGCTGATTTGGCTCAGCCCCATGTTTTGGTGGTATCTTAGCTATAGCATTGATTTATGGTATCTGGCTGTCATGCTTGTGCTCTGGTTTTGAGTCACAGGCTGACATTCCAATTAAAATTTCTCTCGAAGAAATTTCTTTTGTAGCCTTAAATATCTCTTGTAGAATATTTTTGGATAAATGTTTATTGTTTTTAAAACAATAAGTCTTTGTAATTTTATTGTTTTATACTTATAAAGTTAAAAATAATAAAGTTGGCATGTTTTCTCTTAAAAATACTATTTCATACTATTTTTGATCATTCCTTACCTTATAAAAATCTTGAGGACAGGAATAGTACTGCATTTTTTGAACAAAGTTTCATATACACACCTTACAACAAAGGTAAATTCTAACTATGATTCATGATGAGGAATTGAAGAAAAATTCAATTGGAAAGATTGATTCTGGGGGGGAAAGTAATGTTGGCTCCAAGGGAGAGCCAGAGGCACAAATTCCTTGCTGAAAGGCATTAGATGTTGAAATCCATGCAAAATGTAATCAGTTTTTTCCTGGAATTGAGTCACAGGGTCTGTGACTCAATTGATGGTGAGGTTTTGATACCAACCAGGGCAGTTTTAACTGTTTCCAAGGGGTTAAAACTGACCTTAAGACAAAACAAAAAATTTTAAAAATGGTTTTAACAGGAATTGACGTCTCTTACACACATTCTGATGTGATTTGAGGGCTTAAAACCAGGTATTACTATAGAAATGGCTGATTTGAGGGTCCAAAGTTGCTAAAACCAGCACTTTTTTTGGTCTAAATCAGGGTTCAATGATGCCATAATTGGCTTTCTCTTGTCAAATTGTTTTCCACGACTGAAAAGAGCAAATTTTTCTCTTTGAAGTAAGATAATTGATGGCTATGAAAGAATTTCTTCTTTGCGCCTCTTTTCCCTTCATGTGTCACAACCACGAGTTTGACCCTCCTCCTTGATGGTTGCGGCAATCCAACCTGGAGCAAAGTTGGGGCCAATTGGTCACATCATATCATTTATGGCCAATTGGCCCCCTTGGGTGTTCTATGGCTCTTGTGCCATAACCCATTCCAATTCCCATTTATGGCCTCAGGCCATATCCTGCGGTCATTGGCCTTCTTGGCCCATTTCCACCTCACCAACCCCCAGGCCTTCATCTTTGATTTTGGGCCTGGGGGGTCCTTTTGTCTTCTAGGGGCCTCCAGGCTCCCCAGTCATCACCATTGGTCTCTGGCCAACCCCTTTCATTAGTGGGGTTTTGGCCTAAATGGCCTTTTTGGGCCATTTAGACCCCCTATGGCTTCTACGGTCTGTAGGCCAATTAGGCCCCTTTTGGCCTAATCCAATGAGGCCAAAAGGGGGAAGCCACCTAGCCCCCAAGGCCAGGTGGGTCCCAAACCACGATTGGGCCCACCTGAGCGATTTTTTGTCACCAATTCCTTGGAACCAAAATTGGCCAAACACCATGGACACAATTTTGGCCATAAATCCTGTAGGACCATTTTTGGCCATGGACCACCATGAACCAATATCCCAGCCATGGCCTGTGGCAACCACCAGAGGCCACCAGATCAGCTCAGTCAGCCTTCCCCTCAACTTATGCGGAATTCTTTCCATTCCTGCATGCCCTCGGTACTTGAGCTTGCAGGCGTGGTGCATATATGGTATTATATACCATTATGCACCATTTTCGCTAAGCAATCCAACAGTGAAGTTTACAGGACCCATTTCCATCTTTCCATATCAAGGTCTCAAAATCCAACACCCATTTTGAAGGAGGATTATTCAACTCATAAGTCTGACAAGTCATGGCGGCAATCAGAAGACTCTTCAAGGATCCCAACCACCTGTATCTGCAGGAGTTGGGTTGGTAAATTATTCAGGATTATTCAAAAGGGGAAATTCTCAAGAGGTATTACATTAATTCAATCAATTGTCAAGGAATCAATTATTTCAATACTCCTTGGACAACTCAATTCATTGGTACGGGCCTCATTCAATCAACCTGTATTGCCTAGGCCCAATTGGGCCATTTCACATTCCACTTTGTGAATTCCATCACAAAGTTCAAATTTCAAGATGGAAAGAACTGTATTTCCCAATTTGGACAATAAAGTCAATTGATTCACCTTCCAGGATCAATCTTTCAAGTTTTCACATATACTGGCCACCTTTCATCACCTGGGGACTTTTTCCCCAGTTAATTGATATATTGGATTTATTTTTATCTTTATTTTCTTTTACCTTATTAAAATTAATACTGATAATCTTAATTGAGTCATTAGCACCCTTTCTATTTTTTCTTCCTCGCCTGTCAGTGGATATTGGTGGTCATATCCTTTACTAATTCCATTCCTTTTCTGGCAGGTTGAAAAAATGAATTGAGGATTTGCTTGGTTGCCTTCTTGGCCTTTGGCTTCCTTTATTATCTTTGGCCTTTGGCTTCTTATTCTTTTCCTTTATCTTTGGCTTACTTGTCTTTTCCGTTCTTCTTCTTTAAACAAATTAAATATTTATTATTCCTTTATCTTTTGGAGCCCTCCAAGTGAGTTCTTGATTCCTGAGTGCCAGGCCCTCTTGCTTCCATAAGAGCCCCTGTGACATTATATTAATTAACTCATAATTTATTTCATTATATTCATTCATTATTCATCATTTTATTCATTCACTCTTCATCAATTTCATTAATTCATTCTTCGAAATTATGACTCTTTAACGCTCATGAATTTAATGATTCTTTGTCACATCTCAATTTTCTCTCATTCATTCTTCATTCTGAAAATTGAAAGCTGACCCAATTTTTATTTTTGTTATTTTTTTCAATCTTAATCTCAATCATCAATCTCATTTTTATCCTTCATTAAGGGGTCTTATCATTTTGATTTTCAAATTGCTCATCAGATTATTCCGACACCTTCTTCATATCAGGATTCAATTTGATTTCTCTTCAAGAATTTTGATTTTCAGGAAGAATTCACTTGATAATTGATTTTATTGACTGATTTTATTTAATTGACATTGACTTCAAGAAAATTGACTGACCTGAAGATTTCACATCAAGAATTGACATAAATTGATTTTTGACCCAAGAATTCATTTGACTGATTGATTCTCTCTGCAAGATTTCATTTTAATTAATTTTATTGGTTGATTTTATTGACTTCAAGCCTTTTATTGATATTGATTTTTGACTTCAAGACTCATTTGACTTTGATTGATTGATGTACCTGAAGATTTTAATTGACTCATTGATTTCCTCAAGATTTGATTGTTGATTCCGTACTTCAAGAAAGTTTTGATTCTTTTTTATTTATTCATTTATTTTAACTTCTATTCCTGAAATCATGCCTGTTGAACATTCACCTCCGGCAAGATAAAACAGATCTCAGGCCAGAGCTCAAGCTGCTCTTACTCCAACTCCAAGAGTTCCTCTTGATGGTACCCCAGCAGTTCCTCAACTGAGGGCCCAATTGGATAGAGGACCCCGCATGGAAGGAGAAGCACCATCCAGGAAGGAAGGAAGAGGGCCAAGAAGATCAATTTAATTGTCAGGAGTGGTTGGCGGCTTTCAAGGAATTTCAAGAACCAGTCTCAAGGTTCAAGGTGAAGATGATGATGAGGAGGAGGAGAATTCTGTGGAAGAGGAAGAGTCTGATTGTACTGAAGGTGCTCATGCTCCTGTGGGGGCATGCCAAAGTACTGGAGGACCAACTCTAGCCCAGTCTGATCAGCCTGTCTCTCATCAATCTGAACCATCTTTATTGGCTATTATGCAGCAAATGACTGAAATTATGGCCAATCTTCAAGAAGCTTCTTCTTCTAGATCATCAAGACTCCATCTATGAAGGCACCAAAATGCTTTGATGGGACTCAGCCCTTCAAAGTAAGAAACTTCCTTCAGTCAAGCAAATTGATCTTTCATAAGGACTGGGAAAACTTCTCTCAAGACAGAAAGAAGGTTCTTTATGCCACTTCCTTTCTCATTGGAAGGGCTCCAAAATGGATTGAGCCTTGCCTTTCCAATTTCAACAATCAAGACTCCAATTACCTTCTCAATTCTTGGCTTTTATTTGAATCTCAACTCTTCACTCTATTTGGTGACCCGAATGAAGTCAGAAAGGCTGAAGCAGAATTGGACTCACTAAGAATAAAGGAAGGTGGCCATGTTTCACTATACATAGCCTATTTCAGGAGTTTAGTTTAAAGAATTGGGGATTGGGGTGAAAGGGCTCTCATACATCATTTCAGGAAGGGATTGCCATCCAGGATATTGGATCAATTGGCCTCCCTTCCTTCAAGAATTGATTCTCTCCAAGACTTAATGGACCTTACCCTGGAACTTGATACCAGGTACCATGAAAGGCAAAAGGAGAAGAATCACGCTCAAGAGAAGAAACTTGAAGTCCCAAGATCAAGTACTTCTCATCCTCAAAATTCTTCAAGTTCAAGTCACAAGAAGAAAAAGAATTTTCAGAAGAGGGACAGGCCCCATTCTTCTTTGCTGAACAAGGACTTCAAGCTCATGAATTATGAAAAAGAAAGAAGAATCAAAGAGGGTCTTTGTACCTATTGTGGTGGGAAGCATAGTCTTGAGTCTTTCTTCAAAAGACCTCAAAACAAACTCACCCAACCGTCAGGCAAATTTCCCAGCCAGGGAAAAGCCTGAGTGGAGACCATATTGTGTTCAATGGTCTCCACAGTTTTCCTTCCAGAGCACGATTGTGCATTCTGAATACTGGTGTCAAAAATTCTCTTGAATTTTTTGTTTTTTCTTCTCTTTCTGATGTTTTTTACAGTATTCTCATTGATTCTGGTGCTACACACTCATTTATTGCAAAACAGTTTGTTCACAAGTACTCATTGACTATGTCGGAAATTCCAGAGAAGATTCCCCTTATCATTCTTGACTTCTCTGAGTCTCCTTCCTTATTTGTGACTCACCATACTAAATATATGGTTGAGCTCCCTTCCTTCCCAAGCTTTGAATGGGACTTTTTAGTCATTGATACTCCCAAGGGAGAAGACCTCATATTGGGCTTTGACTTTCTAAATCACTTTAATCCTTCTATTGATTGGAGGCAGGGGCTGATCACCTTTAATGCTGATCATGAAGACTATTGTGATCCTTCTAATTCTTTCCGTAATGACTTTTCTTCTGCCAAATCATGTGCAGCTCTGGTTGGTGATTCTAGAACACCATCATTCCCATCTTCTGTCCATATCCCTTCCCTTAATTCCCATCAGTCATTACTATCATCCAGAGATGAAGTCTTCAAAGAGATTTAAGATGTTGGAGAAGATAATTCTGTATCTTCCCTTCATCTCTTCTTTGGGAATATGGACCTTCCTCCTTCATCTTATAATGACTACCTGGAGGAGTTGTGGGATGAAGAGAAAGAGCCAGAAGAAGTAGAAACCGTGTTGAGGATTGTCCCTTCTGTCTATCACCAATATTTGGATGTATTCTCCAAGGTGAAAGCAGAGAAACTTCCTCCCCACTGCGCCTGTGATCATCATATTGGGCTGGAGGGGTCTCTACCTCTACTTGGGGTGATCTACTCTTTATCAAACCAAGAGTCAGATACACTCAGGGCCTACATTTCAGAGAATGTAGAGAAAGGTTTCATCTGGCCAAGCTCCTCTTCAACAGGAGCACCTGTCCTCTTTTTCAAAAAGAAAGATGGTGGCCTCTGTTTGTGTGTTGATTACTGCAAACTCAATGCTGTTGCTAGGAAGAACAAGTATTCTGTTCCTCCTATGAATCAGCTTCTTACTGTTTTCAATGGTTCTTGTATCTTCTCCAAGATTGATTTGCGTGGTGCATATAACCTGCTCATAATCAAGGAGGGTGATGAACACTTGACTTGTTTTAGAACTAGATATGGCAGTTATGAGTACTTGGTTAGGCCATTTGGGCTCACCAATGCTCCTGCTTCTTTTCAAAATCTTGTCAATGATATCTTTCAGGATCTTCTTGATGTTTCTTTTGTGGTTTATTGGGATGACATTATGGTCTTTTCCAAATCTGAGGAAGAACATGTCCCTCATGTGTCCACTATTCTTTCCAGACTCAGAGCCAATAACCTTTTGCTAAGGCGTCCAAATGCCTGTTTCATGTTTCAAGTGTGGAATATCTTGGTTATGTAGTTTCTTGTGAAGGCCTCTCGATACACCAAGCAAAAGTCCAGCAGATTCTCAATTGGCCGCCTCCAAGAAACCCCAAGGCTCTTCAATCCTTCCTTGGCTTTGCCTGTCAGGATGAAACTATGAAAGAGTGGTAGTGTAGGCTATTTACAACTCAAACTATGTTTGTGACACGGTAAAAATGCTTTTTAAGAAGGTTTTGAGATGATTAAGAATAAATTTAAAGGGCTTTACTATAGTGGTTATAGTGGTGGTGAGCGCTGTTGAGAGCCCTGGGTGCAGCTTTATCTGTTGGGTTACAATAATAAAAGACTACAATAATTAAAACTTATAATTATACCTGATTATTAACCAAGAGTAAAACTGTTTTTGAAAGTTTACTACGTAGGTTATTCAAGAGCAGGATGAGGAAAGGCTTTTGACTGCAAAAAGCCCTCCTTTTATCCTGAAATTGAGGTGGAAAGGGTACTAGACCTTTCCACATAGAGGAAGTGAAGATTTTTCACTCTCTATGACAGGCTTGTGGTTTGCAAACAACCTGTATACCCTGTATTGGGCTCAGATGTGGTTTTGAAACCACATCTGGCGGTTTTCACCAATACAGGGTGAAAATTTTCATCTGGGGACCTCACAGCCTGATTCTGACGTGTATGACACGTAGAATGCTGTACAGAAACTGTATGGGACCCCAGTATTGACTGACATATGAGGTATTGAAGTAAAAACATGCTTCTTTGTCTATTTGACACCTCATATTCATGGTTATAAGATATTATCCCATGGTAAGGCTGTATATGACAGCAGGTGGGATTTTGACCTTAAAATGGTCATAACTCTGTCAGTTTTTGAAATATCAAGCTCAAAATTGGTTCATTGAATAGCTCTGTATGAGCTCTACACAATGGTACCCAACTTGACATGCTATCATTAAGTATGACAAAGTTATTCTATGTACAAGTATTTTTGTACATTGGCATGGTCTGGGCAAAAGCTGTATTATGCTTGTTTGGCCAATAACTTCTGTTGTAGTTTAGCTATGAGAAAATGGATGGCACCATCAGATAGCCCTGATTGTGCTCTTTACAAGAAGACCCCACTTTAAGTATCTCACACTAAGACTTTAAAAGTTAGATGAGAGGTGAATGTTTCGTTCACCCTTATTTGGTCTGAATTTGACCATAACTCAAGTAATACTGGTGCTAGCTCAGTTTTGCTAGCACCATTAGATAGCCCTGGCTTAGAGCTTCATTTTGAAGACCCATTTGATGGGGTTAAGCCTCTCCTTCTAGATTTTAGATGAGAGGTGAAAATTAAGGTTTATGCTCAGCAATAACTTTGAGCAGGAATAACTTTGTTACTTCTTGTCCTATGGTGATGGGACTTATATTTTCAGAAACAGGTGAGTTTCCTCTTTCTTTTGATACCTTTTGAGCTAATTTGGCTCAGCTCCATGTTTTGGTGGTATCTTGGCTATACCATTGGTTTATGGTATTTTGGCTGTCATGCTTGTGCTCTGGTTATGAGTCACAGGCTGACATACCCTCCCTCTAAAAAAGGCTCATCATTGATGAGACTGTTCAGTCCTCCTAGTGACTCTGAATCTCCTTAGATGAAGGTTCCCATCTGGTATGGCATCCTCTGCCAACCATTTGTCTTTGTAAGCTGTCTGGTTCTTGAATCTGACTAGATATTGTCTCTGATCCTTCCCATTAAGTCTGATTTTTGTGGCCCTGATGATTTTACTCACAGGTCCAGGAGAGTCTTCTACTTCCACTATTTCTGGTGGAGTGATGTTTTTCTTCCTGGAGGGGAATTTATCCTCCTCTGTTTGGAAGTATGGTTTGACCAGGCTCACTGGAAAGACTGGGTGTTTCCTAGAAAACTCCTCAGTGAGCTTGACCTCTACTGCATTCTTCCCTATCAACTTAATGATAGTGAAGGGCCCTACAAATGAGTCTCTCATTTTCTTGGGTCCTTTGAGATTGTTAAAGTTCAGTGTAGACACTAACACCTGGTCCCCTTCCTTGAAGTCAGGTTCCATATGTGATTTGTCCCACCTTTGCTTGTTATACTCTTTGGCCTCAGCTATGCACTTGGCAGAAGTATCGCAGGCTTTCTTCCACATATCATGGAAGTCTTTGGCTGTGGGGTGGATGGTCAGAAGATTTTTCTTCAAGTAATCCACAGGTAACAGGGGGTTCCACCCTTTCTCTACCAGTGCAGGTGTTTTTCCTGTGGTAGAGTGCTGGCTTGTATTATAAGCCAGTTGGACTGCTGGTAAGAGGGTGACCCAATCATGGGTGTATCCCTCATGGTCCTTGTATTCCATGCCATAGGCACAGAACCTCCTGAGGATGTCCTTCATTGTTTGGATCATCCTCTCAGCTAGGCCATCTGTTTGTGGATGGTAAGCTGTGGAAAAAGCAAGCTTGGTGCCAAGCATGTCATATAAATTGGTCCAAAATTCAGATGTGAATTTTGGGTCCCTGTCACTGATTATGATCTTCGGGACTCCACAGGTGGATATGATGTTATTCCAAAATAACAGAGCAGTGTCCATGGCTGTGTCCTCTTTATGGCATGGTTGACATCTCATGCTCTTGCTGAACCTATCAACTATGATTAAGCAGGCATTGTAGTTTTCTTTGCCTCCTGGGACAAGTCCTGTGACCCAGTCCATGTTGATGGTTTCCCATGGGTGTTTGGGTTCTTCTATGTGTTGAAGCAACCCATATTTCTTCCCATGTTTTCTATTTGCCTTTTGGCATCTTTCACAAGTGTTGATGTATTCACTCAACTCTTGTTCCCACTTGGGCCACCAAGCTGTGCTTGCTACCCTCTCTTCAGTCCTGTCCTCACTCATGTGTCCCATATAGGGGCAGTCATGGCATTCCTGCAGGATTAAAGAGATGTGGTCTCTGTCTATCACTGTGAGTGCACTGGTGTGATTTTCTCTGTGATAAATTGTAAGGTTTGACTATGAAACAATAAGTAAAAATTACTAATTTATTACTTATTGTACTCTGAATGTCCTTATAATTGAAATAAATAAGATTAAAATAATAATAATAATAAAGAAATATTATTATTATGGCGTAAAATATTATATTATTAAATAAATATAATAATAGAATTAATATTATATAAAATTATAATATTGTAAATAATATATTAATATAAAATAATTAATATATTATAAAGCTCTTTATTATTGTTACCAACAAATAATAAAGGCGTAAAAAACTGTTTTTTATAAATAAGAAACAATTGATAACAATAATATTACCAATATTAAAGTTATATATTAATATAAATACTATTTATATTAATTAAGAATTATTAAGAGTAATAATAAGAGAGAAATTATTATAATAAGATGAAATAACCTACTTTTAACACTTAAAATAATAATTTTGAGATATTTTACGCCAAAAGAATATAATAAAACTTTTTCAAATTGTAGTTACAATAAAAATAAAGAAAATTTACTAAATTTCTTGATTTTACGTGGAAATGAGTTTATAGAGAGATTTATGACAAAAACAATTAAAGAATTGATTGAATCACACAAAAGTAGTGATTAATAATAAGATGGTCTTTGGTTTTTAATAATATAAGAGTTTTATATATAAAGAATAAAGAAATTACCTTTTTATTTAATTGATTTAATGTTTTTGATGCGTCTGAGGGGTAAATAGAGTAAAAGGAGCTCTATTTATAGTAAATACCTCCCTCCTAGAGTCCAGCAGGCTTCTAGTAGACGTGTACTGATCATATCCACTGGAATTGATCAATATTTTAAGGTTTGGAGATGATTACATCATTATCAAACCATATTACATCATTATTACACCATTATTTAGAGTTATCACTATAACTCTAAAGTTGATGACATCAGAGGCTTGGCAGAACCCCAAATTTCGTGGATTTTATTAGTTTTAATCATAAACTAATAGTATTCACCAATTTTATCACTCTTAAGACTGTTAAACTTAAATTAAGGTTATAGTGTGTGATCATAACTGCTCAAATTAAGCTCAAACTTTGATCCTCAATAACTTTTAAGATTTACACGCTACAGCAATTCAGAGAGTGAATTCTGATAGCTTGGCATAACCTTATTATGCTTCCAAGAGCTTTTTATTACATCATCAGAACTCTAATTTTGATGATTTTTATTGTAACTCATCTTTTCTGTTGAAATTCAATATTTTACACTTCAAACCTTGATTTCAGGGGGTTATACCCTGAATTTAATAATAAAAATTACATCATTCTTCACGAATGAACTAGTAGAATCCAACTGTATACTTTTTTTTAAGCTTGGAGGACTTTCACAACAAAGTGGTCAACCGCTCTGTTGATTTTTATCAATATTTCATCATAGGTTTTAACCTTGTTTATAATTTGTAAAATAAAGTTCATATCTGTGTTCTTACAGTAATTACGTGGTAACTTTATTTTTGGTTCATCATTCTATCATGTATAGTTTAGAAGATATTAGCTATGATCCTTGAATATATGCGTTGACCAAAAAAGTGCATATATTCAGGTTAATTCCTTAAGTATTAACATTGGAAATTAGCTTATTAATTGTTTTATGTGTGGATTTTCATGGGAAATCCACTGGTACAATTTATTTCACATGTTGTTTCATTAGGTCTTGAGATAAATAAGGTTTTATGGTTTTTATAAGGTATTATACCTTATAATTCCTTAAATATTGACTTTACAGATATGCCATAAAATGGTATATGTGTATTTTTCCATGGGGAATCCAATTTTATAATTTATTTTACATGTTGATTCATTGGTTTTTAAGTTAAACCAATTTTTGTACCAATTTATGGTATTTTTTGTATATTTAAGTAATTATTCTTAATGTATAATTATTCTAAGTAATTTTAATATAATTATATTAAAGGTATAATTATTCTGAGTCTTTTTTGTGAACTTATTGGGTATGTGGTCATATCTCAAAGGCTCACATAAATCAGGCCATCTATAAGGAAGAATTTATTGTCCTTATAGGCCCTCAACCAGGGTTCCTCCAGCTGGGTTTCCAGTTCTGGGCTCCTGTATTTTTGTTGAAGGAGTTGGAGTAGTATGCTACACTGTTTGTGTTTAGCATAAGATTTCAGTACTGCATTGAAAAATTCATTGTGCAGTTCTGAGGAACTTATTCCCAGTATGGGGGTTTCTGTGCCTTCTGAATCAGTGTTTCCACTGTCAAGGGTACCACTCCTTGGTGCCAATTCAGAGAATCTGAAGTTCTTCTTCCTATTTATTTCCATAAAATGGATAGGAATTTTTGCAGCAACTTCAGGGTCATAAGTTGGATTGCTTTTGACATTGTCCAGTGGCCATCTGCTAAGGCCATCTGCATTGGTATGGCTTTTACCTTCCTTGTATATGATGGTCATGTTCCCTCTATACTCCTGGATGGCTATTTGCCATCTCAGCATGTGTCTATTAGTAGTCTTTATGTTGAGTAAAGACTTCAAGGCTGTGCAGTCTGTGTAGACTTCAAAGACTGCACCCTCCAAATAATAATGGAGTTTCTCTAGAGCCCAGACTAGACATAGACATTCTGTCTGGGTGGCCCCATTTCTGGCTTCTGAATCTTTCAGCTGCCTGGAGATGTAACATATTACACCTTCTCTTGGTTCACCATCCACAATTTGTCTTTGGTGAAGGGCTGCTCCCAAGCCTTGGCTGCATGCTGCATCTATATATAACTTGATTGGTAGTTCAAAGTCAGCCAAGATGAGCACAGGTGCATTTGTGAGTTCATATTTGATCCTCTCATATGCATCCCTCCTTTCCTTGGTTATTTCAAAAACTACATCCTTTGAGCATAAATTGTATAAACTACTAGTTATGTGGGCAAAGTTTTTGATGTGGTTTCTATACTAGCTAGCAAATCCAAGGAAAGATTGCATCTCTTTGATGTTCTTTGGTACTGGCTTTTGCAGTACTGCTGCTACTTTGTTCTGGTCAATTGCCAGACTAAGGCCTGAGAATTTGTGTCCTAGAGCCAGTAGCTCTTGTTGGCCAAAATTACACTTTTCAAGTGAAATTTTCAGATTGATGGGTGTACATTTACTTAGCACTCTGTCTATGTATTGTACATGGTCTTCCCATGTCTCTGAGTATATAATGATATCATCAATATATACTACCATCCAGCCTTCCATTATTTCTTCTTGAAATATGGTGTCCATCATCCTTTGGAAGTGGGCTGGTGCATTCTTGATGCCAAATGACATCCTTTTGTACTCATATATGCCCATATGGCATATTATTCTGAGCAACTTCATGGAGTTTGGTTTAACTCCATTTTGGTGGAAGCCTTTCATACAATCCATATTGGTTATGTATTTGGCTTTGGCCAGCTTATCCAAGGCATGAGGTATCCTTGGTATAGGGTACCTGTCTGCTTTTGTGTAGCTATTCAGGGCTCTGAAGTCTCCACACAATCTAGACTTGCCATCATGCCAGGTGATCAGGACAGGAGTGGTGATTTCCACTATTTCATTATGTCCAATCTTCCTGATGACATCCATGTCCAGGAGTTCAGTGATGTGTTTTTCAATTTCTTTCCTGGTTTCCAGACTTGCTGGATAAGGAGGTCTCCTCAGCATGGGTGGATAAGGTCTTTCCACATCCAGATATAATTCTATATCATGGCCTTTAATCTTGCCTAGTGGTTCTTCACCAATGGCAAATGCTGGTCTGTTCTTCCTCAGCATCTTCAGTAAACTTAGTTTTTGTTTACTGGTGAGGGTAGTGCTAAACTGTCCCTCCTTGAATTCCTTCAAGAGTTCTTCTAGTGGATCCTGTGAAGATATGTGGTATATATCAAGTGAAAATTTCTTTTCCTTGTTGGTACCAATGGTAGTGTGCCTGTTTTTACTGTTGTAAATATCTATGCCATACATCCTCTGGTAATCTGTTCCCAGTAAAACCCCTTGGATGTGGGCATCTTCCAGCACTACAAACTCTGGGTTGAGTCTGATATTACCCTTCCTGTGGGGTATAATTATCTCACCAGGGCGAATCTTGTGTCAATCGTCGGCGATTGACTTCATGTCAAGCAAACGTCAAGCAGGATAAAAGTTGCGCTCACGTCAAGCGAAAATCAAGAGAACGTCGAGCACACGTCCTACTCTTGTCTTACGCCAAATCCTGTGACATCCACCAATATTGGCTCCCCTGTGCCTTCAACTCAGATTCCTCACCACCTGATCATCCTGCAACTGTCCAATGGTTGGTAAAAATTACACAAGCCCCGCCTGTTTGCACAAACACACATCAAAGAGGTCCTTCAGCCAGTCTTGATGTAGGCGGGGGGTTTGACTTCACCAGGTCATCCATAAAAGGACTCCGCCTGAGCGGGATTGTCGCTTTGCAGGTGACACTGGTAGAGCCCGCCGCACAATACCGCGTGTGTGCTTGCGTGTGCATTGGCGTGTGTGGGTGCGGGTGCGCTTGCGTGTGCATTGGCGTGTGCGGGTGCACTTGCGGGTGCGCAAGGGCCGCTTCCCCTTCCAGCATGATGATGGCGCAGTTAGAAATTTTGGATGCTGTTAAAGGTGAGTGTGTGGGTCATTTGATCATTGAACTTGGCTTATTCACACTGTACCCAATGTCAAAATAGTAAGTTCTTTGTGGCAATGTGAAATAATGGGCTTTGCTTGTCACAATGGCATGTCTCTGTCACTAAATTTTGAGGCAGTTATTTCACTAGCAAAATTGCTAATGAATCTGAGAGATTTGCATTTTTGTAGACTAAATATCATGAAATAATGGCTTTATCATTACAAGCAGTCCACATGACAGAGCTTTGTTATCATACAATCCACAGTTACCTTCTATTTCTTCTTCAGATATAATCAAGTGTCCATCATCAAAACCAACAGCTTTATAAATATTCAGATGCGGCCAATCTGGTAAGAAATTCACATCAATCTTCAAAGTTTTTAAGAGCAGAAAGTTATTGTTCAGAATGCTAGATGGCTCAGAGACTTTAAAAATGCTATTAATAATACCAAATTGTCATGAGTTGCCCCTCAGAAAACATATCACACTGTTGCTGACATTTTTGGATTCAGTTGAAAATATATTGTTCCCAATATTAATGTTCGAAACTGGAAAATACCAAGGTGAGACAATCCTTGAAGTGGGAGGACTTGTGGATTGCACGGTAGTGTCTAAGCTGATCCAATCAACTATTTCCCTTGTTGCATGAAAATTCTGTAAGTACTCAACCAGGCAATCATAATTTTCTTGGTCATGGCGGGATGATTTGTTATGTTTATGGTCATTGAACAGGGCAGGTGGCTGTGATTCCAAAAGCTGTTTTATTTCACATGGCACGGATGGGGATTTCAGGAGAACGGAAAGGTTGGAACATCGACAGATATGTTGAAGTAAGGTTTTATCTGTATCATCTATTCAGAGTTGCAAGAAGTTAATCTTATTCAGTTCAGGTGTTTAATCAATGTGAATATATTGATCTTATTAATTGACGTACATATTTTGTTATTTGTTGGCATTTTTGCAAATACTCCAATCAAGCGCTCATAACCCCATGTGGCTGAGGCTTGTGCTGGGCCCCAACGTTGGAAGAGTTCGCGAATATGATCAGCAAAATGATGATTTGGTTTACTTTTCTGTTTTGGGAACAGGTGTTGATTGGAAAGGCGGAATTTTTTCCAATGTTCAGCAAATGCAGTCGCATCTCCTATTGAAACAGTCCAACTTGTGGCAATGTTGATAGCACTAATCAAATGGAATTTATTCTTGGTTAGTTCATTTGCAAGTTCTTCTGACTGACCCATTTTTCTTTGAGTGTTCGCGGATTGGTGTACATCTAATGACATCTGTTGACTGAGCATTAAAAATGGAATATAGACCTTATATAAGAGAGCCCATTCAGCGGCTTTTAAGCTACCATGAGAGGGGGAACCCATGTTGCGAGTAGCTCTTGTCCATGATGAGGGAATTATCGTCTCAGATATGATTTGACGGAGATGCTCCAGAGCCTCACCCTTGATCTGGTGATCACTCAGTGCAGTGATATCCAATTCAGAGGCGATTTCAGAAGTGGGGATGTAATCAGCATCAAATGAGGGAATCTCCGCAGAACCACTAGATGGATGTTCTGTGTGAGGAGTGGGCATTGGGAAGTAGTTTTTTTGGGTGGAAGTAGTGGGGAGTGGCTTATTTATTATTTTTGCTGCATCTCTTCTCAGGGAGCGGGCCTCTCTCAATGTGATTTTATCAAGAGAGCTGTTGGAGGTGATGGAATCTGAGTCTGAACTGTTGGTGTCATTGGATTTCCTGCGGGACCTGAGGTAAATTTTTGATTTGGACTCTGGAATGCACAATTTGAAAGTTGCATGATCCTTCAAAATTCCCAGTATTAAATTATGCATTATGTCAAGATTAACCATTCTGGTTGCATCCCAATACGGAAGGTCTTCTAAAACTGAATATCACACTCCATACTCAGAGAAAATTGCTTGTCTTTGTTGTGGGGTTTCCCGAAGCCATTTGGAAAGGTTGATTTATGATTTTGATATGAGCGTGTGTAGTGAAATTGAGGACCAATTTCTTCAATTTGAGCTTTGTGAATGGTGCAAAAATTACAAAAGTGGTTGCCTGAATGGAAAATAAATCCAGTAAGCTTGCGCATGGCAACCACATCTGCAATGGCTATGAGAATGGCAACACGGATAAAGGATCCTGAAGGATCTGTGGAGGTGGGTGAAAAATGGTAACCTGTCCATAGCTCTTTGAGCTCCTTGATGAGTGGGATTAATAAATAATTCAATTGAAGGGAAGTTGGCTCCTTCGGACCAGGGATGATTCCTGCAACATAGACATTCTCTGGCTTCAATCTTTCACTTGGGGGGAGATTAAGACAAATAAGCATGATAGGTCCAATGCTGGCCAACCGGGTGGACTTTCCATGTGCATTAAACCAGTCCACATAAATGGAGAAGGCCAATGCACCAGGAATGGACATGAATGGGGGGTCATGGATATTTCTAGTGCCAGTGAAGCGTCTCCAGACCAATCCATACCAGACGTCACGTTTTGCGGAATCTTTGGGAGTTTGGGATTGTTGCTGTTGATGCAGAATGTCCATAATTCCAGCCCGCTGGTGAAATCTGGCAAGCCAATTTTTGAATGGTTGATAAATGAAATGTTTTCTTGGTAAAAATTCCTGCTTCATGTTGGTTGTGTTTTGGGTGTGGGGTTCAAATGAATAGATGAATTTGCCTACTGATTGTGTGCAAGGGGGATCATGATCATTTGGGTCATTATGGCGTTGACAGTGGGGTTGGTCAGTTGTGACTGATTCAGTAAGGCCATTAAGAGAGAAACACTGAGGACAACATATATAGTTTTGAATCACTGGCTCCAATTGGAGATGTTCAAATATGGTACTCAGATCTTGAGGTATATGGAATGCAGGAATGTGGGGACCACCAGAGCTTGAGATGCTGGACTTGATCAGCAGGTTTAGGGCGGGGTTGAGAATGCGTGAAGCCCGGCAGGGTATATTATACCTTAATGATAGAATGGCAGATATTATCATTCCAAGGTCTTGTAGAGGAAGGGTTTGACTGCTGCTGTATGGTTTCTGTGCAATTGAATTGAGCCCCGGTGCTGTGGAGAAGGTGCTTTGGGTCAATGGTGAATAATCAGCTGGGAATATTTGATCCAAAAGAAGTTGTGGGCACTCAGCTCCTGATGCAGAAGTAGGGATGTTTGGAAGAGATTTGGGTGCAATGGTTGATTTGAGCTTTTTAATGTGCTGTTTATATTGGAAAGGTGTGAAGGCAACTCCAGGCCTATCACCCTCAGGGGAAGAGTGTGTTTGAGTTGAGCAGTGTTAACACATGCATATATGCATTGAGGAATAGCGGCGGGTTGTCATTGTTGCAGGAATTGGGAGTACGGTTGGTTTGTGTATAAATATCTATGGCTGATGTGAAAGTGTTTAGGAGTGTTATTAATTGGCAAGAAAATTGAGTGATTATTTATGAAGGGGGAGATGATTTGAGCCATCTGAGAATTTTATGCCATTTGTAATGGTGCGTGAGCTGCAGCTGATGGAGTGTAACATGTCTCATCTGGATGGCGGAATTGGTTAGGTGTTTAATTGGGTAAAATGCCATGCTGCTCAATGCTCATACATATTCTATTTTACTTACACATGGCCATACTGCGGTTTTGACCCTTGAGGGGTGTTCCAATAGGGATGTGTCAACATTGATTTGAGGGGATTGACATTCAAACCATGTACGCTGGCACGCCATCGTACATGGCTTAAACCTTATTACAGACAGAACGATATAACTCTATTACATAAGGAGTTGGAGTGCAGCTAAAGTCTTGGTATTTGGTTTGAGTGCAGCAGGCTTTTAATCGGTTGGAATGTGATTTGGATTGTCTCGCCTTTCTTGAAAAGGTGATGTCTCTTTTGTGGGTAAATCCTTCATGAATATATCCCTTCACAGATGTACAATGCTGTGGAATTTCAATGCATATATTGGCAGTTTGGATAATTCACAAAATGTGACAATGGGGAGGCGGAAGCATTACCAAATATGATTACTTATGGATGATGGGTCGCCTTTGAGATCAAGGGAATATTACATTATATGGTGGTAGGCCGTGCAGGGTGGTTTCCGATAACAGCGGAGGAGCTCAAGAGGAGGCGGGGAGGATTCTCCTAAAAAGAGGCTTATTGGACTTCCACGAAACACTTAGTTCCAACTATTCATAGAATTTCTCTATTCTAAATTTGAAAAGATTTCATCTCATATCACTCTATTTTATCATACTACTGAGGTGTTTTATCTAGTTAAAGATATTAGTGTACTTTTTCGGCCCTTATGTCATCTTTCAAGTCACATAAATCCCGTTCAGGTTCTGTTCATGACTCAAATAGTGAATCTAGCATAGAATATGTTCAAACACAGTCACCATTGAGTCCCAACATTCCTCTCACAACCCCTATCGCATCCTCAATGAATGTATCAGGTCTTAACATTGATGTGAGCAATCCAAAGGCTCCAACTTCAAGCACTTGGTTGATCCCAAGTATTTCCGTCACCCCAATTCCCCCAAATCCCACCAATACACAAACGCATGTGTCTCAGGGGCCAGAAGGCACACCTCAAATCTCATCACACGCTAATCCCCAATCAAAATTTCCACGTGAGTTCCTCCTTAATCCCGGTTGGAATCCAGTCGCATCCCAGGATCCCTTTGGCCAAAGTAAACAGCCAACCCTCAATATTCCATCAGAATCTCAGGTTCATGTGGGTGATGAAAGGTGCGTGGATGGGGGGCGGTGAAAAAGACCATTGGAGAATGTAACTTGGAGTGGTCTGTCGGAGGGAAATCCAGGATTGACGCTTCATCAAAGTAAGTCATTTTAATTTTGGAGTATAACCTTTTTCACCATTTGATATGTTTGTTTCATGGGTTAGATATGGCACCTAAAGGCAAGTCAGTCCAATCTCAGGAGCCAATTGAAGATTGTGAGTATGACCAGTCTTCATTAATTTTTCGATGTGTTAACTAATGATGTGCATGGCAGGTGATAAACTGTATGCATCTTCACCTCTGGTCCATAAAGAGAAAGTCACTGGACGTCATCATCCATATGCCTCCAAACCAAGAACAGCTCATGCCAGTTCATCAAGAGAAAAAATGGTGGATGATGAGGAGGAGAACATGTCTCCGACTCAAATCGAAACAAATGATGAAGCAAGGAGTGACAATTTCACGGCGCATGAGCATGGCACTCAGTCAAATAATGAGTTCACCCATCCTTAAATGCCCCTTACCCAGAGTATGCTTGAACAATCCGAGGTCAGACAGCAAAGGAACCAGGCTCGTAAAGCTAACAATGTGGCGAAACGTGCAAGCCAGAAGGAGCAACAAAAATGGCTGAAAGCAGAACTTCCAGAGAATGTCCATGGAATGAGATCAGCATTACATGCACATTGCCTGTTCCTACTCAAAGTTAGGGATAAGGATTTTTCCTCACTACCAGCACCACCAAGCACAGAAGAGCGTGAAATTGCAATTCAAGTGGCTGGTCATCTCGGATATGTCCCCAAGGATGTTTTCAATGAGCCATCAACACAGGTTAAGTCTCAGGGTTTCCAAAGATACTGTGACAATGAGCTCCACAAGTTAGGACTAAAGCGATTCACTTGGGACTGGGAGAGCTCATGGCAACATCCGTTCAATGAGCTGATGTCTATGGTGTTTTACCGTACACTCCGTCTCGCACTGGTCAGCACCGAGTATCATCATTACTGTTGGAACAAGGATCATAATAACTATGGGATCGTGGCGGCTTTAATGGAGCAATATTTCACTTATTTGAAAAGAGAATGGAAGTCTATTCAAAAGGATGCCGAGTATTTGGTTAAAAAGAAGGAGAATCAAAATCTTGCAAAGATTCGTCAAAGGGTTAGTTAATGTATCTCTTCTTCATTGTGAGGAAAGACTGATGATGATCTACTTGATTATGTGCAGACCTGTGAGTGCCGTCGTGAATGGTGTGATACGGCTAAATTTCCCATTCTAGCATCACAATTCAATGACCCTTGAGTATGTTCAGATACTGAGGAGGTACTGGAAAATGGCTGTCAAGTTTACCGCAAAGTGGGATTACACTGGCGCTCCCAGTTATTTAATGAATTGGTATTAAAAATGGATTGAGACATAGAGTTTTGTAATTGCATTAAAAAAAAGGGTAAAAAAACTATTGATAGATTGCCAGAATTACGATCGACAGATGATGGTGATATTCCGGAAGGCTTATCATTTCAGCTATTTGATCAAGATTGGCTCAAAGGCTGTAGTAAGATGCAGACTAGCGCCCTCAAGATACTTGACATGCCAGTTATTAGGCCAAATGGTGATGCTCTGCAATAACTTAGTAATATAAATGTATAGCACCGTTACAAATTAACATTTTGTGACTTATTTTTGCAGGTGTAATACAATCTGAGTATTATCTCTTGAAGATGCAACAACTTGCTAAATATGTCAGAATATAGACAATATGAATTGGAATGTATCACCGTCTCCCTTAGAGATAAGACTCTATTGCTCATTTTCATTGAGGAAATATTGAAGGAGTTTGATCCAACTCATGGTGTTCATAATTGTGGACCTATGCCAGGGTGAACAAGAGTTATCAACTCCGTCAAACACAAATTATATCATATGAGTAAGGCTCACGCAGTTAATGATTTTTTCTTTTCTTGGACCTATTGGTGTTTGGAAAATGGCATTTCCATAAGGAAAGATTTTAGAATAGCAATACAATTAGGGTCAAAGATGATCTTGAAAGGTACCTTCCGCATGTTGACCTCAACTGAATGAGGAGTGATATAGTGGATGACCTTTACAGGTTGTTGTTGGCCAATACGATTGAGTCAATCAACAGCCTGAGCCTCAATGGCTGGGTTCCAATTGGGCTCCTGGAAATGTGGATGTCAGGGGCCGCAAATCAGGGCAGAATTTTGGGGGTCCCCTCACCATTAAATAGACTGTATTAGCACAAGTTATATTGAGGCCAGTTCCAGCTGCGGCAATGGATGCAATCAGTACTTCACATTCAGGATTATTGAAGAAATTCTCCAGTGCCTTCTCCTGTGCTCGTTCTCTAATTGTTCCATCAATTTGTGCTGAAAGGATAGAGTGATGGGCAAGTGCAATACCAATTCTACAATATGAAAAACTCAGATGGATTCAATTGGTAATGGATGCATATTAGAATTAACGCACAAATCTAGAAATTGGGTCCATTGGGTATAAACCACCGATTTGGTTGGACCACACCTTGTTTGTTTGTTCTTCATTAAGCTTTGTAGGAGGTGTGCAATTTTACTACTCATCATGCATGTTTCCACATCCACAATAGTTCGTGTGATTGTTGGGGATTTATCCTGAGTGCTCCTGCCCTCGGGGTCTTCCAACTCCGCCTCCGCAATTGTGTTAAGCATGATGTGATGGTTACAACATATTCGCAGCTTATTAATATTTCTGAAACATTCTCCTGGTCCTTTGCTTTTGGATGATAGGAATTCTTCATATAATATGGAATATTCTTGCTGCATGGTCGGGTTGAGTGGGAGCAGCTCATAATGATGGCTAATAGTAGGGAGGGATTCGAGATGTGTGGTTTTGGTGCGGCACAAGCTTAAATGCCGCAATGCCAAATGCAAAATATCATTGCAACCTCTTGAAAGACTACTCAGGATGAATGGTGACCAGTTATCTTGATTGGGGCTCTGGGGTTGAGTGATGAATGATATTATGCCCAAAAGGTCATAAATGGTGTTGTGAGTAGGTGTGCCCGTTAAACATATTTGATGGGATGAAAGGAGGCTATTAATGGCACGGTGAGTGGCAGTGTATTGAGAGCAAATATAGCTATAAGATGGGGCAAGGGTTATTGGATATAAAAGGTAATTTGAATCATTTAAGATCAGACACTCACTGTGCTTCATCCAAAATTATACGATGCCAATTGATTTGAAAAATGAATGATGTAGAGGTATTGGTTTGCTTAAATTCTTGGGTGATAGTATTGTAAGAAGTGATGATGATATCATATTTTAAGATGTTGGCTTTGGATAATGAGTGACGAGTGGGACCATGGTAGATTTTGGAATGCAGCGCTCCAGCCTGAGCATGCTTGGATATTTCTGATTGCCAGTTGGTAATTAAGCGAGGGGGGCAGATGATCATGGCGGGCGTGGAGCAATGGGGGTTTGCAATCATCCGCTCCTTGGAGGTACCAATTAGAGCAATGGCCTGAATGGTTTTAACTAATCCCATATCATCCGCAAGCAGTCCTCCAAGAGGGGTATTGGTTGAAAGGGATTAAAATGAGCTAACGACCCTGTTTGTAATGCTGTGCCTGGCATTGAAAGTGGATCCTGGGGGTGAGGTGGCCCAAAGGTTACGGCCTGATTGGCCATTGGGGATTTCTTGATCCCAGAGAAAAGCTAGTCCGGTCTTTTGATGAGGGAGGAGGGGGGTTTGAATAATGGCATGGGGTGGGGTCATCATGGGGAAGTCTGATCCACTGGGTAATTGTATCAGTTTTTGCTTGGAAATCAATGATGAAACAGCAGGATATGAAACTGCCGTCGAGCTTGAAGCAGGAAATGTTGGAGTGAAGAGTTGACATTGACTATGAGTATTACAGTCATGTTCTTTGGGCATTTTAAGCTTGAAATCTTGTGTTCGAAAGCTTTCCATTATGAATAAAATGTTTGGATACCATGTGAAGAACATCAATGCTAGATTGGGTTTCTGAGATGAGGAGGGATCATTTGCATCAGTCATAAATACTCCCTCAACAAATAATATTTGAGAAGGATTGGATTGGCAATTTTCAATCCATGCCCCACCAGGACCACAGTGCATGAACGTTTTTGGCGCCCCAAGGAATGGTATCAACGTTTTGGAAAGGGTTCCAGGTAGACAGCCAATAGCATGCTGGTGATTGGGGAGATAAACAAATATGTTGTGTTGATTGTGCCATATGATAATCCAAGAAGCTAAGTGGGAATCCTCAGGATTTAAGGCTATCTCACTATTTATTTGAATACGAATATTAATCATCCCAATGCAAAGTGGTTGTGAAGCGGTTGACATGATGGCTATTTTAAATTATTTGGCCACAGTTGGAAATTATATGATTGGGAGGGGTTACCTAAACGGAATGAAGACAAATAGGCGCAGGTGGGGAACTTATATGAGAGGCAGCAATGGGGTCAAGGGGGGATGGCCTGTGTTACGTGCATGGTCTTGATGGGGGTGGGCCTCTTGGGCTCTTAATTTTCGTATCCGATTTGGGGCATATATCAAGGCAAGGTGGCCAAAATGTGGGTGCACCGATATGACTGCTGGATCTGCAGCAAGGTACAAAACCTTTGGTGGAACAAGGTTGACATTAGCATATCCGAAATTGGGTGGGTTGTAGCAACTTATTGTGGAGGGAATATTAGAGGCATGCAGTCATGTTCGCTGGTGTGACAGCGAACATGGATGCATATATATCTTCCCCAGGTTAATTGTCGCACAGGGAACTACTGGGCAATGTTGGCCGTTTCAAAGGGCAAGCTCACTGTGGGGATGTTTGTGTGTGGGCGGGTGAGATATGTTCGGTGGCATGCCACCAAAAATGACTTTGGTTTGGCCTGAAGTTTTTTGCTGACTGATGCCTACTGGGCTTCCAGGGGGGAATGTGTGGGATGATCAAACGGGGCGCCAGCCGTAAGCCGTGATCCATATATACATTCATACCTATTGCGTTTGAGGCGGGTACTAATCCACCGAGATTGGCATCAGCGTCTTTGCCTCACGCGTGTGCGAAACTCCGGCGAAAGAGGCCACCCACCCAAGGGAATTTCTGGCTGCAAGCCAGGTGCCACAACTTGCGCAGGGCTTTTGAGAACGTGAAGAAAATTAACAGCGGTGGGAGATACCCACACAAACATAACCAGCCTCAGCAATCATAGGCTGGGATTATTCTAATGTGGATGAGGCTGAAGCCAATCCACACTGATTGGCATCAGGTTTCCACGCGCGAGGAGGTGAGCGTCTGCAGTAAAGCTGACCACCCCACCAAGAAACTAGCCGGTCGGAACACTGGCAGTAAAATGTCTTCCAGGAATGTGAAAGTTGCCTTGTATGACCCATTGGGGGTGCGTATGAAAGCGGGTGGCTGCCCAACAATGAGCACGCGCAATGAACAAGCAGGGCCAGTCATTGTTTGCCCCGACAATGGCACCGGAGTGAATCCACTGTTTGTGTATTACCCAAATAATAAGTCATCCCATTATGACCCACTTTCATTAACTCGGATTACACCCGCGTCTATGCCATTGTTAGGCAAAGCTTGCCAAAAATGTGCACCAAAGGGATGCAGTTGAGATATATGACCCAATGTCTTGACGTGATTACATGTTACATTGCTGAACAGCTTTTGCTCTGCCCCGCAGCATACATTTACAAAGGTGTACTGCGTACTACAGTGTTGGCTGTACAGATTAGGAAGGTGTAATACTACTTGAGCCTGCATGCATATAGCGAATGTGCATGCACCTTCCAATTGTTTGCATATACGTAGCTCATGTGCCACATGCTCAGCATTGCATTTCACCCGATTTGCACACGCAAGCTGAGCATGTCATGGTCAAAAGCACCGTGTGAAAGTGCTCAGTAAAGCCATGGAATGAACTTTTCTTGCAATAGTTCATTGGAAGGCTCAGTTTGGAGCACTTCAGCAAAGCGTGTGAAATGCTGCACCTGGCTGAAATGTCACCCGATGCTGTGCCAAATGCTCAGATTGTGGGCATACAAAAACGACTGAGCAATGGCTCAGCATGGTGCATTTCATATTGTTATATCAATAGTTCAATAACTGTGCAATTAAAATGTTCAGCCACTGAGCATTTCAATTATGACCCAAAAGCAAACCTGAGCAATGGGTCGAGGCAAGCTCACGCTGTATTCACTTGTCTTACAGCCCCCCCTTTGTTCAAAGACTATCACCAGGCCCTACGGCCGGTGATCTTGCCGCGGTCACTTGTGACCAAATGCACCAGGTGCATTTCTGCATGGGTCACTTGTGCATTGCACCCACCATGCACATTCAACAAGGGCCTCACGACCACCCTCCCGGGTGATCGGGTGGCTATTTAAAGAAACAAAGGGGATTTGACTCAGCTTGAAAATTCAACAAATTGCAATACTCAGCGGTGCATTTGATATTGTTATATCAATTGTTCAATTACTGTGCAATTAAAATTTTCAGCCACTGAGCATTTCAATTATGACCCGAAAGCAAACCTGAGCAATGGGTCAAGGCAAGCTCACGCTGTATTCACTTGTCTTACAGCCCCCCCCTTTGTTCAAACAATATGACCAGGCCATACGGCCGGTAATCTCCCCGCGGTCACTTGTGACCAAATGCACCAGGTGCATTTCTGCATGGGTCACTTGTGCATTGCATGTTGAATGCACATTCAACAAGGGCCTCACGACCACCCTCTTGGGTGATCGGGTGGCTATTTGAGGAAACAAAGGGGATTTGACTGAGCTTGACAATTCAATCAATAGCAATACTCAGCAAGAATCCCATTGTTGTTCTGCCTCACGCCCGCATTTCACTTCTCAGTTGCAGCATTCGCTGAGACTCAGCTTCAATTTTTCCCACATGCCTTGAAGCTGAGCCTTTTGCGGGTGCTGCAACTGCTGAGATTGTCTCAGCTTCACCATGGTATAGAAGACCATCTTCACATGACACGCCCTTCACTTTCTTTCTCACCCGCTCCACTTTGTTCAACCTCACACGCGTTTGTCCTTCTTGTGCGTATGCCCCTTGGTCTTCCTGCCTTTCTACTTTTGTCTTTCGCACTCCACTAAACCCACTCCCCTTCCTTTTGCCTGTTTGTTTCTTCTGCTGATCCTTTCAGAACCTCCCTTCTATCCACCTCGTGAGTTACCTCTTTTTTTAACTTTTGTCAACGTTATGTACCGATATTAATACTTACTTTTCTTCACGACTCTTTTCCAGACTTTTAAAAACTTCGGACTAGAGCGTTATTATTTTGTTTCCGTTTTATGATTCATCGTACGTCTTCATTTTTTTTCTTGATTGGTTACTTTGTATGCAGTTACTAACCTCAATTGTTTTGTTTTTAGATGTTGTGCACTTTATGCACCAAGCGGGGTATCCCCTGAATTTGTTCCTGGACGACGAATGACGCTTGTGATGCTTGCCGACAAGCACACAAGAAATGTTTGTTCGTTGTCTGCCCCTTCCGACCACGAGGCCAGAGCAGTTCCCGCCCAAGATGCCCTCGCGAGGACTCCTTTGTGGTCGACAATGATGAAACCATTTCCGAGCGTGAATGGACGCCGGGCCCCCAAACAGGCCAACGGGAACGATTCCGGACAATTAGCCCTGTCCCCTCCCCCTCCTAGGCCACCATCCAATGGTCACTTCACTCCTCGACCGGAGCAAAGTGATTATCCGGCCGATGAAGGATGGCGATGGCGAGAGGACATTCGAGCTTGGGCTGATCGTCACCAATGGGATTCAAACGCCAAAGTAAGTTTTCTTTCTCCTCCTTATCTCATTTCTCTTCATGCAATCATACTGACTTTTTTCCATTACTCATAGAACAAAACCCCCCGAATCCCCCCCGACAAGACTCTCCCGCTGCTAGTTTGCCTCGCGAGCAAACCCCCCGGCAACCCACTCCAGGCCCGAGTGGCACCTGATGGTCTGAGGAATTATTCCGCGGTAAGCAGCCAAAGTTTCATTTCATTTTCACTTTCACTTTTGAGTCGAGTGAACTGACTCTTACTCCTTTTTTAGAACCCTCCCGAACCAAAGAGCCACCTAATCCTGGCCCCAGTCCATAGTCCCAACCACCTGAGGACGATACGACTTGTGAGCCAGAACGTGAGGTGGCTCCTACGCAATCCATGGAGGAACCTTATGGTAAGTCACCCCTTCTCTCTCTTCGATCCATATCCACTTTTCCTCATTTTTTCTTCGACCGTCTCCAGATCGTCCCGCCACTCCTCGCTTGATAATCCTCATCGACGATATGCCCATCGGATCGCCCCATCCCCCTCCCCCTCCCCCTTCTTGTTCACCGACTCCACCATCTTCCCCTCCTGTTCCCCCTCCCTCCACTCCTACCCCGGTTCCTTCCCAGGATCTCCCCCCCATTGCCCCCGAGAACCCAAACTCCTCCTCCCCCCCGGTGCCAAGCTCCTCTCATTCCCACGATGATACTTGCCAGGAATTCACCGACCTGCAACCGACCCTAATGATTCCTCAAGCCATTGTCCACGAATCAATCAACCGAATCTTGTTGGAGCATCGCCGCTTGCTCCACATGATTCCTTTCGTGGATGCAACTCATCGAAATGAGATGCACCAGGAATTCCGGGAGGAACTAAACTCCCTCCTTGCCCAGGCACTGGAGGCTTATCCAAAGGAGGACATCACCGGGATAGTCTCGAAATTCTTAGAAAAATAAAAATTTAAAAAAATGTGATGATTTGCTCTTTTTATTATTTGTAATACTTTCTTTTAAATAAATTATTTGTCTCCAATTATTGTTATGTTCAATTTCTATTACATTCTTTGCTCACGTGAAATTATATTTTCCTCAATGGTTCACATATCCTTTTGCGTGAGAAAAATTTTTATAAGTTCCCCACCAAGAGTTTGAGTGAGTATTTGTTTTCGTGAACCTCTTTTTCTCAAAATGCACCAATAGTTGCCGTTATCCTCTCCTATATTTTCTTCTTCCATGGTTTAGAGCCATATCCATTCTTAACTGTAAAAAAGCGGGAGCTTCCCGCATGTGAGCAATCCACTCCAGATTTGTGAAACATGGCCTTTCCTATGGTCACACGCTATTAATCTTACTCATGTATTGAATTATTTAAATTGTCTGGAACCTTCACAAGCGTAAGGATTGGCGTGTGACTTGTTGGGAGGCTGCACAGGCATAAGGATTGGCGTGTGAATTGTCGGGAGCCTGCACAGGCGTAAGAATTTGTCAGCATTGTTCGCAACCTTCCCAAGCGTAAGGATTGGCGTGTGAATCGTCGCAAGCCTGTACAGGCGTAAGGAATTTTTAGCATTTTTGGGACCCTTCACAAGCATAAGGATTGGCGTGTGATTTTTTGGGAGCCTGCACAGGCGTAAGAATTGGCGTGTGAATTCTCGGGATCCTGCACAGGCCAAGAAATTTCCAGCATTGTGGGGAACCTTCACAAGCGTAAGGATTGGCGTGTGAATGGCCAGAAGCCTGTACATGCATAAGGAATTTTTAGCATTTTTGGGAACCTTCACAAGCGTCAGGATTGGCGTGTAAATTTTTGGGAGCCTGCACAGGCATAAGGATTAGCGTGTTTAGCGTCGGCACCCCGCATAGGCGTAAGGAACTTTTAGCATTGTCGGAACCTGCACAAGCATAAGGATTCACGTGTGAAGCATTGGCATCCTGGACAATAGCAACAAACCAGGACAGATGTACAATGGCATGCCACCGTACATAATCCACTTCACCCCTTTTTCATGTGAGACACCCCATCTCCCGCACACGAATCCACCCAATCCTGGTGTATATTGTCCTCTGCCTTACCCCACCATTACTTACCCAACACACATGCAAATCTCCTCATTCTTTGAATCGGCATGAGATTGTATTACCATCCCTGATTTGATAGCCCGCTCTCTTGCCAATCTCATAATAGCCATGGTTTTTTTGCCGCATTGTTTTTGCTAACCTGCTTGAGCATTGTGCGGACATACCCACTAGTGTCGTGCTTTCGTTGTCCTGTGCTGGATCAGTATAATGAACAAATGTACTACTGGCCCACACTACCTGAATGAGCCCATGACATGCGGATAGAACAATCCAAAAATGCTCATTTGGGAAAATCAATTTTCCACCTGTACACCGCTTTGACGCATCTCTTTGAATTTGGCCGGTCCGCTTATCAGCTTGAAACCACCATCCCGAAGCATACAGCGATGCATCCTTATCAAAATGAGGTGCGTTTTTGAATCCATTCATGGTGAAAGTGAGTGCGGAAGCAAACTCGAATGCACCCTGATTTGCCAGAATATTGCCTTCATAGTTGACTTTATCAAAAGACGGAACCCCCAATGAATTGTAGAAATTTTGAATCTTCTCAAATAAATTATCCCCAACATATCGTAAGGATTGACCTAGAATGCAACCCACCGAGCTAAGATTGGGACCTCGGTTCTGCCATTCATCTTTTGCGTTTTCAATTTTCCCGACACTTCCATACAGACCAAATTGTTCATTCTTGGTGCTGCATTTGCGCCACCCAATTGCAAACATAAATCCCTCCAGTAATGCTCCATTGGTTGCAATTGGGTCGGTGAATCTCTTTTCGCGAAATAAGAATTGTGATAATTCATCCCATTGATTGACCTCGACTTCACTCATTGTTGTGAATGGTCGGAATTCGACAAGGGCAATGAGTAATCCGGTTGAAGAGAAAATTGCCACACAGCCAAAGTGAATGCTTTTGATCTGATTGACATCCACAACCCTCCGAATTTCACTTGGGGTGATATTTGCTGATACTGGCATTGATATTTGTGCTGTTGGGCGAGAGGAGGAAAACAACATATTCATTCAGGTCGTTTTGCGCTCATTTGTCTTTTGGGATCTGCTACTATTCCCGAGTGGTTGCGGGATCACTATGTGTTGAAGCACACAAGATATCAGATACTGCCAAGGAGCTTTCTTCGGCACACATCCTTTGACTTCCCTGTTGGAGCCCACATGACATTGGCACAATCTGAACTGACTAAAGCCAATGTTCTTCCATGGGGCCCAATGAGGGTGCCACATAAATGTGGAACCATATATATATATCTATATATATACACTGAGATTAAGCGAGCAACTCACACTTTCCTTCCTCAGCCCGACGCTTTCTTGCGAGTTCCCTTTTACGCTCTTTTCCTTTTTTTGTGAATGGCATGCTTTCAGCAGAAAATGAAATGAAACCGAATGATTACTGATTTATTAATATCACCTAAATTGAATTGCGCTTGATGAATCTTTTTTGATTGCGGCTAAAGAGAAAGATCACACCTGACCTTGGCAAATTTGCGATCTCAAATACCTGAACCTGAAAATTGCAGTGGATAGTGCATTATTCAATTTTACATATTGATGTTCCCATGCAATCACTTTCCAATCCAACCATTTGGATTATTGCAAGCACACGCAAATGCAATATGCATCCTGCTGTGGATCCCTAGCTATCCTAGTCCTCTTGAAAGACACAGGAACCTTTGGCCTATTATGGGCTGGTGGGAAGTGATAAACGCGACTTCCCGCAATGCCCCCGCGTGTGCTACTCGCGGGCACAACGCCTGACTCAGCTTGCGTCTTGTCGGAGTCTTTGCAATGATGTACGGAGGCATGCCGCCGTACAATTATTATTGGTACTCAGACTGTGGCATCCGGGCAGTAGTAGGATAGGAAGTCATGATTATTAAATTCATAAATCACTTTGCAAAATTAAATTACAATCTATCGAGTACAAAGCTAATCTAAAACGGGTCAATCCTTGTTGTGAGTTTAGCTGACCTGGGTACCGTCAAGATGACCTCATCACTTGAACCAAGACCGCGTTTCGCCACCCAGGCATCACCAAAGTCTGATACTAAGCATCGTGCAAATTCAAATCTAAGAGGTACAGTGGGGTTAAAAGACTCTGATGAGAAGAAACTTTTATTCAGTAAATTACATATATACTTCTTAGAACGTAGCCACACTGGCTCCACTAGATTTTTACCCTCTGAAAGTTTTGCGGAAATGTCAATTAGTGATAAAGCCCCTTTAACTGAGCTTGTTCTCCAGTCATCTGAGCATACCATCAAACCACGAACCCCCGCCGCACAGAATGCCGCCAATATACCATAGCAAATTTGATTTATTCCGAGATTCTTGTGACACGCCAAAAGATCTTTGATGGCCTCATTTTTTTTTGAGTTTGTGAGTTTGCCTTTGATGCCATTAACTTCGACCTTTGTATGTGCACGTACCATGTTGTACGCAATCATCAAATGGATAACTGTATCCATTAGATCCTCCAGGTTCTTGTGCGGCTTTGTGGATATCTCATTGTCAGCGCCGCCACCTTCAATGCTGGGTTGGGTTGCACGTTGCTTCGATTTACTCAAGCAGGAGGCAAGGTATTCAACTGCTCCGCGTTCGAGTCCAAGAGGATCGGTCGAATTTGATGTTGGTGCAACATATGGTTTGGGTGCAATCACATTGTATGAAACTAAACTAATGGATTCAAACATAACATTTGCCCAAAAATGTTCAGCTGGATTTGCTGGGTAAAGAAGGCTCTGAATCATTTTGAAGAAGGAGTGTTCAGATTTTGGGAGATTATCTGGAGGTTTAGCTGATTCCTTCATCAATTTGAGATTCCAAATGTTGTGATCAAAAAACGCTTCTGTTTCGGTTGGCTTAAAAAAATCTAACCCTGTATATTGCAATTTATATCACCAGTCAACAGCCAATAATCAAGTATCATGCACAAAGATAAAAAAAAAATCACCTGCCATCTCAAGGTCCTCCAGCCAAGCCGAAATTTTAAGCTCTCGGTTACTGATCACCTTAATACCAACGGGCAGGAATGTATGAGCATCCTTTGTTGGTAAATTGTCCCATCTATTTTTGTAAATCCTATTGATATTATCAAGCCCCCTTTTCCATGATGGTTGAGAAATATTGGAATGATAATTCAAAATGCCTGCAAACTCTTCCATGCGGGATAAGAATATTCCTTGAAAATTCGCAGCATATGACACTTCGGGCTCAGCGTCGGGAATTATATCAGTCATATCTCGTCCCATTGTATCATGTTTAATTGTTTCCCTTTCTTGAAAGGCTTGAATATTCCGAGGAGAGGCGGGAGGGGTTGCATCATGCATTGTTTCATTGGGTATCGGGGGGCTTTCAGTATGTGGAGCTTCATCATGGATTGTTTCATTGAGTATGCGGAGGTTCATTATCAATATGGTCCACTTCAACATCGATCATTTCATCACCTTGATCCCAAGAATCCTTTGCGGTTTCAAAGGTACGGCGTTTTTTGTTTGTTTTTTTTGGTCGCATGTCTATTTGGTCTTTTTCCTAATCCTTTGCCTAGAAATCCAATTACGACACGAGATCCTTCAGGTAGAGATCCTCCCACCTCCACACCTGCCCATATATTGTAAGCAGCTATTGATATCAATTTTGTTTTGAATTAGTAATGGACTTACGGTTCAAATCCATTTTGAGCAGGCTCATGGCTTCAGCAATCTTTTGACGCACATAATCAGGAATTTTACTATCAGTTTGGATTTTTTCGAGCCTTGGGATTGTTTGAGCAATGTTGGAGACAAATTGTTCCTTGGATATAATTTCCACCTCCCCACTGAAAATTACATCATCTTGCCCATCATCTTCTGTCGGTGCACAAGGTTCAACAGTCTTTTCCTTCTCATAACTTTTAAAATTCGGTTTCTGAGAGCTTGGAGGCTGACCTGAAATAAAGGCTATGACACAATATCAGGTTTGGGGAGATTAGAAATATTCAAGATGGATGCATACTCACATTCTGGAAGAACTGGTGGATCTTGATTATCTTCATGTGACTGGCTCTCTACTTCAATGCTTAATTCACGACTACTGGCGATATCAGAGATTTCACTTCCACTCTCTGGGGCTGAAGTTGGTCGTTCATTGAATTCAGTTGAATTTCCCGGGGTTTGGGCCATAGCGGAGATAGTTTCTTAAGCAAATAGATGGTGACGAGTTGATTGATAACTTGTTTGAAAATTTTTGAATAAAAAGATCCAAATTCAAGAAAAAAGGTGCAAGTAAAATAATCGCATTTGCAAAATGCGATTTGTTGGGAAATTGAAGGAGGCGATGTTTTGCAAATTATTTCATGTCATGCAAATGAAATCACTTCCCTGTGAGACATTGAATAAAGTTGACTAGTGAGAAACCTACTAAAGTCAACTTTTGAACTATTCAACGCTCATGAGGTAAGGACTAAGCAAAGTGTTCTATTTGAATGATATGATATAAAATGGTTTTGTCGGCGAAACAGGAGACACAATTCTCTTGTCTTAAATAGTCCAATTATTAGGTTTTAATTTTTGAGTCTCATGATTTAAACCCTAACCACAACATTGTGAATATACTGACCAATTTCCCCTTAGGTCCTGTTGGCAGAGAAGGCCACTCAGCATATTTCGGCGATTGCCTTCATCGTGTACGGCAACAAGCCACCGTACACTATGGATGTAGTACGTAAGCGTAAGGATAAGTCGTGTCAGGAGCATGTTGAGAGGCACTCCGCGAGCGTAAGGATAAGTGGTGTCGGGAGCATGTCGGGAGGGCACCACACAAGCGTAAGGATAAGTGGTGTTGGGAGGGCACTACACAAGCGTAAGGATAAGTGGTGTCGGGAGTGCACTCGGCGAGTGTAAGGATGGTAAGCAGTCTTGGGAGGGCACTACACAAGCGTAAGGATAAGAAGTGTCGGGAGCATGTCGGGAGGGCACTACTCAAGCGTAAGGATAAGTGGTGTCGGGAGCATGTCGGGAGTGCACTGCGCGAGCGTAAGGATGGTAAGCAGTGTTGGGAGAATATCGGGAGGGCACTTTAGTGAGCATAAGGATAAGTGATGTCAGGAGTGCACCATGTGAGCATAAAGATGGTAAGGGCGGGGGTGTGAAAGTGTAAGGAGTGGTGAGGACGGAGATGGGGGTCAGTTTTGGAGTCTCATCTGGAGGGCGGTGCCGGCGCGTAAGCATGCGAAGCATTGGGGCGGATTAGGTGGGGATGCGGAAGCCAATGAGGTGAAATGACCCGAACATTGTGAATAGTGTTGAACTGGGTTTGGGCTTTGAGTGAAATTCTCATGTGACACATGTGACGATTGACATTGTCTTGACGCTGACGTGACGTGACCCACTAAATCCAGTGACTATAAAGTGACACTAACGCGACTGAAGCAAGATTTTATACTGAGAGCGGTGCGACGTGAAGTCAATCGCCGATGATTGACGTGAGATTCGCCCTGGTGTCTCTTTGATAATTGTCCCAATGGAAGTCATCTTCCCTGATGCACTTTTGAAGTTCTTTGCCTTAGTGGGCAAGAGCTGTTTTTCCCAGTTTGGGAAGTGGTTATCCAGATAATTTCTGCCCACTATGGAGCAATGTGCTCCACTGTCAAGGATCAGTGGGTGCTGCGCATTGTCAATACATACAGTCATTTTTGTAGCTGTTCCATGTATATATGCCATTCTTTTGGTTGGTGTAACCAGGAATGTTTGTGCATCTTGTGTGTGTTTGCACAAGCTCTTGTTGGCAGTGTCCTGTGGCATGCCTGCTTCCAACTGTATATCCTGGATTTCCAATGGGGTTTCCTCTTGGTATTCCACTAGAAATTCCTCTCTTGGGTCTTGATCATCATCAGATGGTTCTCTGATGGCATCTCCCATAGAGTCTGATTCAGAATCCTCTGTTGTAGGTTCTTCTTCAGGGACTTTTTCTATAGCATAGACTTTTTTCTTTGCTTTTGGACAGTTGTTGGCATAGTGGTCTGTTGAACCACAATTGTGACAAGAATTCCTTTTCTTTGCCACTTCTGCTACTCTCTCTCTGTGTTTGTCTTTAAACTCTACCCTGAAAGGTTGTTTCTCTTTGAAACCACTGCTCTTATATGGGGTGAATTTCCCTATATTCGTCCTCTTCCTTATGTCTAGTAAGGTGTTGGCTATGTCATCTACAGTGCAATTTTGGTGGCATCTGCATTTTACTGCATGTTCTAGTTCTCCTGGCAGTTGTGTCAGAAGTTTGTGATTCCTCATTTGGATGTTCATTTGAGGATCAATGGCCTTAAGTCTTTTAGACTGTCTAAGACACCACTCATATGGATCTTTGTCCACAGAGTATTTGTCATTCTCAAATGACATGGTCTTTTGCCATATCCAAGTTCCATTACTGTACTTTTGGATGATTTGACTCTTCCACCATAGCCAGTTTCTTCTGCCATGGATTTCTTTCATTTCTGTGTACCATATACTTGCATGACCTTTAAATGCAGTATTTAATCTAGCAGTAATCCAGTAGTCTGGTATGCTTGGTACATCAATGAAGAGTCCATGAATATAATCTATGAGTTCCATATGATCAAATTCTCCTGATCCAGAGAATTTGGGCCAGTTTGAGGCCTCAGGAAGCTGTTTCAAAGCTTCCTTCTCTGAATAAGACATGCCATCTCCATCCTGGTATTGTGATGGAGATCTTGCCTTATTCAACAACATGGAATCTGGTTTGATGTAATCTGGTTGATATGGATTCTCCATAGCTTGGCCTTGTGGTTTGGGCTTCAAGCTATGATAGGCATTAAACAATTTGTTACTGTCTTGATCCAGACACTCCCTGTCCCTTGTGCTGTGGTGTTGTTCTTCAAAGACTTGGTTCAGCCTTTTGTTGGATTCTTCAGAGGCTTTGCTCAGTTGAGCATATTCTTCTTGAAGATTCTTAACTATTTGTTCCAAGGAGGCTTGAGTTTGTCTCATCCTCTCTTGGCTAGCTTTAATTTCTGCAAATTGCTTTGCAGATTGTTCAGCATATTGGGACACTTGTAACCACAGTGTATCACTGTTGATGTTACTGTCAGATGTGACAATGTTATTTTCAGTCTGAGTGGGGGTAATGTTTCTATTACTGGGACTACTGATTCTAGAGTGGTTTACAACTACTTCTGGTTCTTGTGTACTTCTTTTACCAAATCTAACAGCTTCTGGATCATGGGGTCTGACTCTTTCCTCCTCTGGTTGAAGGAGGTTTTGTTCTTGCCCTTGTTCCCTTGTCTTCTCCTGGAAACTTCCTGGAATTGTGAAGAATGGTGACTCTTGGCCACTGATCTGCTGGTTTCTGAATGGTGTGAAGCCACTGGAGAGCTGATTTGGCCTGCTCCTTGTGAACCTGAAGGAATCTGAGTAGGCCCTGTCTGGGTTAACTGTTCTTCTATAGCTAGGATAGTGGCTTGATTCTCCCTTATCCTCTGTGCCCTTCCCTGCAGGAGTCTGTGCTGCCTGGTAGGATTCCAACCCTTGGGGATTACCATAAGGTCTTTGAAATCTATCTCTTTGAGACAGATCTTCTGGCAACTTGATCCCAGTTCTGCCCAGTGAGTTGCTAGGTTGAACCTCTTGTTGTCCATGCTCCATTGAAATAAATCTTTGAGGAGTTGGTGGATCTGAAGAATTTGATCCATATCCTTCCAGTCCTCTGGTTTGAGGTTTGTGTTGAATTGGAGTGTGAATGGCAAGGTTGATATTATCTCCCTCATTGTTTTGCCATCCACCACTGTGTCCAGGGTGTCCTCTTTCAGGTCTTCTGGTTCTGGACAATCCTCCTCTATCCTTTGGTTGGTTCCTTTGAAAGCCAAGGTCTCTGAGGTATGCAGGGGACATATCAGTGTTTGCAAGCAGTCAAAAACTTTATGTTCTTAGGGTATTTACCTTTGACTGTGCCTTGTACAAATTTATTGTCTGCTGACTTGGGCAGTTTGCCTTTGGAAGTTACAACTGGGTTAATAATTGTAATCTTTCCTGTACAAGTGGTTAAGGTTGGTTTACCTTGTATTGATGCAGATTTTTGTGGTTTTCTACTTCTCTGAGTGGCTATTGGTGTCCACTTCTTGGCTGTGATGAGACCTTCACTGTGCCTCTTTCCTTTGCCCTTGCTGCCCTCTGGTTCTGAGGGTGTCACTGGTGTGTTGGCCTGTGACTGGGTCTCAAGTGGGATGTAATTTTCTTCCACTGAAATCAAGGCAGGAAAAGGAGGGACTTATGTCACTTAAAACTTCTTAAAAATGCTGGTTTTGCACGTCTAAGATTGGCCTCTGGGCTTGTATGTTACTACAATGTGCCCTGTATAATGACAGTGTAATTGAATCAACAACTCCATGTCAGAATTACAGCTTTTGGTACCCTGTCACACTGTTTGTGTGCCAGTATCCCACGGATACATTTGTGGTTTTCAAGTGTATTCTGTACAAGTGGCTTTGTATAAGTGTTATTGAGTTAACAATACACTTAACCATGCCTCAACTGATGGTTTTTCAGTCAGAGGTGTCCTTATTCAGTCAAGAATACAGGACTTATTGATGGCTTATGTGTTTTTATATACAAAACACGCCAAAAATAGTTATATTCAGTGGGTATTAACCACGTGAATAATACTCTTATAATATGAGTATATATATAAAAAAGTATGAATATATATAAAATATATATTTAAATAGAGAAATTACGCCTAAAAAAGATAAAACACTTATCAATAAGTCATAAAAAGGGAAAAGACTTACTTTATAAGGTCCAAAAAAGGTAAAAAAAAATGGTAAAAATGCTTTTTAAGAAGATTTTGAGATGATTAAGAATAAACTTAGAGGGCTTTATTATAGTGGTTATAGTGGTGGTGAGCGCTGTTGAAAGCCCTGGGTGCAGCTTTATCTGTTGGGTTACAATAATAAAAGACTACAATAATTAAAACTTATAGTTATACCTGATTATTAACCAAGAGTAAAACTTTTTTTGACAGTTTACTACGTAGGTTATTCAAGAGCAGGATGAGGAAAGGCTTTTGACCTCAAAAAACCCTCCTTTTATCCTGAAATTGAGGTGGAAAGGCTACTAGACCTTTCCACGTAGAGGAAGTGAAGATTTTTCACTCTCTATGACAGGCTTGTGGTTTCCAAACAACCTGTATACCCTGTATTGGGCTCAGATGTGGTTTTGAAACCACATCTGGCGGTTTTCACCAATACAGGGTGAAGATTTTCATCTGGGGACCTCACAGCCTGATTCTGACGTGTATGACGCGTAGAATGCTGTACAGAAACTGTATGGGACCCCAGTATTGACTGACATATGAGGTATTGAAGTAAAAACATGCTTCTTCGTCTATTTGACACCTCATATTCATGGTTATGGGATATTATCCCATGGTAAGGCTGTATATGACAGCAGGTGGGATTTTGACCTTAAAATGGTCATAACTCTGTCAGTTTTTGAGATATCAAGCTCAGAATTGGTTCATTGAATAGCTCTGTATGGGCTCTACACAATGGTACCTAACTTGACATGGTTATCATTAATTATGACAAAGTTATCCTATGTACAAGTATTTTTGTACATTGGCGTGGTCTGGGCAAAATCTGTATTATGCTTGTTTGGCCAATACCTTCTGTTGTAGTTGAGCTATGAGAAAATGGATGGCACCATCAGATATCCCTGATTGTTCTCTTTACAAAAAGACCCCACTTTAAGTATCTCACACTAAAACTGTAAAAGTTAGATGAGAGGTGAATGTTTTGTTCACCCTTATTTGGTCTGAATTTGACCATAACTCAAGTAATACTGGTGCTAGCTCAGTTTGGCTAGCACCATTAGATTGCCCTGGCTTAGAGCTTCATTTTGAATACCCCTTTGATGGGGTTAAGCCTCTCCTTCTAGATTTTAGATGAGAGGTGAAAATTAAGGTTTATGCTCAGCAATAACTTTGAGCAGGAATAACTTTGTTATTTCTTGTCCTATGGTAATGGGACTTATATTTTCAGAAAGAGGTGAGTTTCTTCTTTCGTTTGATACCTTTTGAGCTAATTTGGCTCAGCTCCATGTTTTGCTGGTATCTTGGCTATACCATTGGTTTATGGTATTTTGGCTGTCATGCTTGTGCTCTGGTTTTGAGTCACAGGCTGACATTGCCAATTTCTACCCCCATTTCATCAAGAATTATTCAAAAAAGATCAGTTCACTCACCAGTTTCCTCAAGAAAGATTCATGTTTTCCCCTCAATGAGGAATCTCTCAGTCAGTTTCACCAACTCAAAGAGGCTCTGACCACCGCTCCAATCCTTCTCTACCCACCATTGTAGAGACCAATGCATCAGATTATGCTTTGTGTGCTGTACTGAGTCAGGTATCTGACTCAAGAAAACATCCCATTGCATTCAACAGCCGCAAGCTTATCCCAGCAGAGCTCAATTATGAAATTCATGACAAGGAACTCCTTGGCATCATCTGGGCTCTCAAACGCTGGAGGGGTTTCCTTCTTTCACTTTCTTCGCCTTTTGAATTTCGCACCACTCACTCTTCCCTTCAATACTTCATGACCACCAAATTACTCACTTGCAGTCAAGCCCATTGGGCTGAATTCCTTTCTGAATTTCATTTTTCAATCACTTACCGCCCTGGCCTCCTAGCTACTCTTCCAGATGCCTTATCACATTGGGACGACGTTTATCCGGAGAGGGGGGAGGACTTCATCAGCAAGAATCCAATGCATTTTCAATGAATCATTAAACAAGATGAAGTTCAACCCTCAAAATATTTTGCAGTCAAGGTGGAATCTTTTTCAAATTTTATTGATTCAATCCAGAAGAAATTATGGCAAGATCCTCAGTACAGAAGTATCCTTGAAGATTTGGGTAAAGGTAAAACTGTCCAAGATTATTCTCTTGATTCCTCTTCCCAACTTCTCCTGTTCAAAGATTGGTTGGTGGTCCCAAATGACCCCACAATTAAGCTCAGCATACTTCAAAAAAGGCATGACTCTCCTCTAGCTGGACACCCTGGCCAAGAGAACACTATCAAACTTGTCAAGCGGGATTTCCACTCGTCCAGAATGACTCAATTCATCAAGGATTATGTTTCATCCTGTCAACAGTGCTCAAGCAACAAGAATATTCATCATAAGAAGTTTGGACTCCTCAAACCTCTTCCAATTCCGAATGGTCCTTGGATTTGTCTGTCAATGGACTTCATCACTCAACTGCCACTGTACGGTTCCTTTGATTCAATCCTGGTCATAGTGGAAAGATTCTAAAAAATGGCAGTTTTTATTCCAACAATGTCTTCAATCGCTTCCCTGTATTTTGCCCATTCATTCATCAAGAATATCTTTTCAAACCATGGACTTCTGTTAAGCATTGTCAGTGAAAGAGGTTCACTCTTTGTTTCTTCTTTTTGGACCAATCATTGTCAGCAGCTGAAGATTTCAAGGGACTTGTCAACTGCTTATCATCCAGAAACTGATGGACAGACAGAGAGGGTAAATCAGATACTAGAACAGTATCTTTGGATGTATGTCAGTTATCATCAAGATGATTGGAACACCTGGCTCCCTCTGGCTGAATTTGCCTACAATAATTCTGATCACTCTTCAACCAAGCAATCCCCTTTTTTCACTGTTTATGGAAGAGATCCACAATTTTATTCAGTTCACATCACTCAAGACACTCCTGCTGGAAAGTTATCAACAAAAATCTAATCAGTACAGCCAGATGTCAAGAGAGAACTTGAAGCTGCCATAAACCGGTTTAAGAGGTATGCAGATAAAGGTAGAGCAAGTCCACCTGTTTTCAATCCTGGTGACATGGTATGGCTTTCTTCCAAGAATATCAAATCAACCAGACCCACCAAAAAACTATCCAAAAGATGGTTGGGTCCTTTTCCAATATTGAAGAAAGTCAGTTCTCATGCTTACCACCTCAAGTTTCCATCTCAATGGAAATCCATCCACCCTGTCAGGCTGAGTCTATGTTGAAGAGGTAATAAGCTATTTACAACTAAAACTATGACTGTGACACGGTAAGAGTTTTTTAAAGATAAAAGGTTGATAAAAGATGATTGAATTGAGATTTTAAGGGCTTTACTATGGAAATATAGTGGTGGTGAGCGCTGCTGAAAGCCCTGGGTGCAGTTTTGTCTGTTGGGTTACAATAATAAAGACTACAATAATTATATTTATAATTATACCTGATTATTAACCAAGAGTAAAGCTGTTTTTGACAGTTTACTACGTAGGTTATTCAAGAGCAGGATGAGGAAGTGATCTTGGCTGTGAAAAGCCCTCCTTTTATCCTGAAATTGAGGTGGAAAGGCTGCTAGACCTTTCCACGTAGAGGAAGTGAAGATTTTTCACTCTCTATGACAGGCTTGTGGTTTGGAAACAACCTGTATACTCTGTATTGGGCTCAGATGTGGTTTTGAAACCACATCTGGGCGGATTTCACCAATACAGGGTGAAAATTTTCATCTGGGGACCTCACAGCCTGATTCTGACGTGTATGACGCGTAGAATGCTGTACAGAAACTGTATGGGACCCCAGTATTGACTGACATATGAGGTATTGAAGTAAAAACATGCTTCTTTGTCTATTTGACACCTCATATTCATGGTTATGGGATATTATCCCATGGTAAGGCTGTATCTGACAGCAGGTGGGATTTTGACCTTAAAATGGTCATACCTCTGTCGGTTTTTGAGATATCAAGCTCAAGGTTAGTTCATTGAATAGCTTTGTATGGGCTCTACACAATGGTACCCAACTTGACATGGTTATCATTAAATATGACAAAGTTATCCCATGTACAAGTATTTTTGTACATTGGCATGGTCTGGGCAAAAGCTGTATTAAGCTTGTTTGGCAAATAACTTCTGTTGTAGTTGAGCTATGAGGAGATGGATGGCACCATCAGATAGCCCTGATTGTGCTCTTTCCAAAAAGACCCCACTTTAGGTATCTCACACTAAAACTGTAAAAGTTAGATGAGAGGTGAATGTTTTGTCCACCCTTATTTGGTCTGAATTTGACCATAACTCAAGTAATACTGGTGCTAGCTCAGTTTGGCTAGCACCATTAGATAGCCCTGGCTTAGAGCTTAATTTTAAATACCCATTTGATGGGGTTAAGCCTCTCCTTCTAGATTTTAGATGAGAGGTGAAAATTAAGGTTTATGCTCAGCAATAACTTTGAGCAGGAATAACTTTGTTATTTCTTGTCCTATGGTGATGGGACTTATATTTTCAGAAAGAGGTGAGTTTCCTCTTTCTTTTGATACCTTTTGAGCTAATTTGGCTCAGTTCCATGTTTTGGTGGTATTTTGGCTATACCATTGGTTTATGGTATTTTAGCTGTCATGCTTGTGCTCTGGTTTTGACTCACAGGCTGACATACCCTCCCTCTAAAAAAGGCTCATCATTGATGAGACTCTTCAGTCCTCCTAGAGGCTCTGAATCTCCTTAGATGAAGGTTTTCATCTGGTATGGCATCCTCTGCCAACCATTTATCTTTGTCAGCTGTCTGGGTCTTGAATCTGACTAGATATTGTCTCTGATCCTTCCCATTAAGTCTGATTTTTCTGGCCCTGATGATTTTACTCACAGGTCCAGGAGAGTCTACTACTTCCACTATTTCTGGTGGAGTGATGTTTTTCTTCCTGGAGGGGAATTTATCCTCCTCTGTTTGGAAGTATGGTTTGACCAGGCTTACTGGAAAGACTGGGTGTTTCCTAGAAAACTCCTCAGTGAGCTTGACCTCTACTGCATTCTTCCCTATCAACTTAATGATAGTGAAGGGCCCTAAAAATGAGTCTCTCATCTTCTTGGGTCCTTTGAGATTGTTAAAGTTCAGTGTAGACACTAACACCTGGTTCCCTTCCTTGAAGTCAGGTTCAATATGTGATTTGTCCCACCTCTGCTTGTTACACTCTTTGGCCTCAGCTACGCATTTAGCAGCAGTATCACAGGCTTTCTTCCACATATCATGGAAGTCTTTGGCTGTGGGGTGGATGGTCAGAAGATTTTTCTTCAAGTGATCCACAGGTAACAGGGGGTTCCACCCTTTCTCTACCAGTGCAGGTGTTTTTCCTGTGGTAGAGTGCTGGCTTGTATTATAAGCCAGTTGGACTGCTGGTAAGAGGGTGACCCAATCATGGGTGTATCCCTCATGGTCCTTGTATTCCATGCCATAGGCACAGAACCTCCTGAGGATGTCCTCCATTGTTTGGATCATCCTCTCAGCTAGGCCATCTGTTTGTGGATGGTAAGCTGTGGAAAAAGCAAGCTTGGTGCCAAGCATGTCATATAAATTGGTTCAAAATTCAGATGTGAATTTTGGGTCCCTGTCACTAATTATGATCTTAGGGACTCCACAGGTGGATATGATGTTATTCCAAAATAACAGAGCAGTGTCCATGGCTGTGTGCTCTTTATGGCATGGTAGACATCTCATACTCTTGCTGACCCTATCAACTATGATTAAGCAGGCATTGTAGCTTTCTTTGCCTCCTGGGACAAGTCCTGTGACCCAGTCCATGTTGATGGTTTCCCATGGGTGTTTGGGTTCTTCTATGTGTTGAAGCAACCCATATTTCTTCCCATGCTTTCTATTTGCCTTTTGGCATCTTTCACAAGTGTTGATGTATTCACTCAACTCTTTCTCCCACTTGGGCCACCAAGCTGTGCTTGCTACCCTCTCTTTAGTCCTGTCCTCACTCATGTGTCACATGTAGGGGCAGTCATGGCATTCCTGCAGGATTAAAGAGATGTGGTCTCTGTCTATCACTGTGAGTGCACTGGTGTGCTTTTCTCTGTGATAAATCAGGCCATCTATAAGGAAGAATTTATTGTCCTTATAGGCCCTCAACCAGGGTTCCTCCAGCTGGGTTTCCAGTTCTGGGCTCATGTATTTTTGTTGAAGGAGTTGGAGTAGTATGCTACACTGTTTGTATTTAGCATATGATTTCAGTACTGCATTAAAAAATTCATTGTGCAGTTCTGAGGAACTTATTCCCAGTATGGGGGTTTCTGTCCCTTCTGAATCAGTGTTTCCACTGTCAAGGGTACCACTCCCTGGTGCCAATTCAGAGAATCTGAAGTTCTTCTTCCTATTTATTTCCATAAAATGGATAGGAATTTTTGCAGCAACTTCAGGGTCATAAGCTGGATTGCTTTTGACATTGTCCAGTGGCCATCTGCTAAGGCCATCTGCATTGGTATGGCTTTTACCTTCTTTGTATATGATGGTCATGTTCCCTCTATACTCTTGGATGGCTATTTGCCATCTCAGCATGTGTCTATTAGTAGTCTTCATTTTTAGTAAAGACTTCAAGGCTGTGCAGTCTGTGTAGGCTTCAAAGACTGCACCCTCCAAATAATAATGTAGTTTTTCTAGAGCCCAGACTAGACATAGACATTCTGTCTGGGTGGCCCCATACCTGGCTTCTGAATCTTTCAGCTGCCTGGAGATGTAACATATTACACCTTCCCTTGGTTCACCATCCACAATTTGTCTTTGGTGAAGGGCTGCTCCCAAGCCTTGGCTGCATGCTGCATCTATATATAACTTGAATGGTAGTTCAAAGTCAGGAAAGATGAGCACAGGTGCATTTGTGAGTTCATATTTGATCCTCTCATATGCATCCCTCCTTTCCTTGGTTATTTCAAAAACTACATCCTTTGAGCATAACTTGTATAAACTACTAGTTATGTGGGCAAAGCTTTTGATGTGGTTTCTATAGTAGCTAGCAAGTCCAAGGAAAGATTGCATCTCTTTGATGTTCTTTGGTACTGGCTTTTGCAGTACTGCTGCTACTTTGTTCTGGTCAATTGCCAGACTAAGGCCTGAGACTTTGTGTCCTAGAGGTAGTAGCTCTTGTTGGCCAAAATTACACTTTTTAAGTGAAATTTTCACATTAATGGGTGTACATTTACTTAGCACTCTGTCTATGTATTGTACATGGTCTTCCCATGTCTGTGAGTATATAATGATATCATCAATATATATTACCATCCAGCCTTCCATTATTTCTTCTTGAAATATGGTGTCCATCATCCTTTGGAAGTGGGCTGGTGCATTCTTGATGCCAAATGGCATCCTGGTGTACGCATATATGCCCATATGGCATATTCTTCTGAGCAACTTCATGGAGTTTGGTTTAACTCCATTTTGGTGGAAGCCTTTCATACAATCCATCTTGGTTATGTATTTGGCTGTGGCCAGCTTATCCAAGGCATGAGGTATCCTTGGTATAGGGTACCTGTCTGCTTTTGTGTAGTTATTCAGGGCTCTGAAGTCTCCACACAATCTAGACTTGCCATCATGCCAGGTGATCAGGACAGGAGTGGTGATTTCCACTATTTCATGATGTCCAATCTTCCTGATGACATCCATGTCCAGGAGTTCATTGATGTGTTTTTCAATTTCTTTCCTGGTTTCCAGACTTTCTGGATAAGGAGGTCTACTCAGCATGGGTGGATAAGGTCTTTCCACATCCAGATATAGTTCTATATCATGGCCTTTAATCTTGCCTAGTGGTTCTTCACCAATGGCAAATGCTGGTCTGTTCTTCCTCAGCATCTTCAGTAAACTTAGTTCTTGTTTACTGGTGAGGGTAGTGCTAAACTGTCCCTCCTTGAATTCCTTCAAGAGTTCTTCTAGTGGGTCTTGTAAAGATATGTGGTATATATCAAGTGAAAATTTCTTTTCCTTGTTGGTACCAATGGTAATGTGCCTGTTTTTACTATTGTAAATATCTATGCCATACATCCTCTGGTAATCTGTTCCCAGTAAAAGCCCTTGGATGTGGGCATCTTCAAGCACTACAAACTCTGGGTTGAGTCTGATATTACCCTTCCTGTGGGGTATAATTATCTCTTTGATAATTGTCCCAATGGAAGTCATCTTCCCTGATGCACTTTTAAAGTTCTTTGCCTTAGTGGGCAAGAGCTGTTTTTTCCAGTTTGGGAAGTGGGTATCCAGATAATTTCTGGCCACTCTGGAGCAATGTGCTCCACTGTCAATGATCAGTGGGTGCTGAGCATTGTCAATACATACAGTCATTTTTGTAGCTGTTCCATGTATATAAGCCATTACTTTGGTTGGTGTAACCAGGAATGTTTGTGCATCTTGTGTGTGTTTGCACAAGTTCTTGTTGGCAGTGTCCTGTGGCATGCCTGCTTCCAACTGTATATCCTGGATTTCCAATGGGGTTTCCTCTTGGTATTCCACTAGAAATTCCTCTCTTGGGTCTTGATCATCATCAGATGGTTCTCTGATGGCATCTCCCATAGAGTCTGATCCAGAATCCTCTGTTGGAGGTTCTTCCTCTGTCAGCCTGTGACTCAAAACCAGAGCACAAGCATGACAGCCAAAATACCATAAACCAATGGTATAGCCAAAATACCACCAAAACATGGAGTTGAGCCAAATTAGCTCAAAAGGTATCAAAAGAAAGAGGAAACTCACCTCTTTCTGAAAATATAAGTCCCATCACCATAGGACAAGAAATAACAAAGTTATTCCTGCTCAAAGTTATTGCTGAGCATAAACCTTAATTTTCACCTCTCATCTAAAATCTAGAAGGAGAGGCTTAACCCCATCAAATGGGTATTCAAAATGAAGCTCTAAGCTAGGTCTATCTAATGGTGCTAGCCAAACTGAGCTAGCACCAGTATTACTCGAGTTATGGTCAAGCTCAGACCAAATAAGGATGAACAAAACATTCACCTCTCATCTAACTTTTACAGTTTTAGTGTGAGATACCTAAAGTGGGGTCTTTTTGGAAAGAGCACAAGCAGGGCTATCTGATGGTTCCATCCATTTCCCCATAGCTCAACTACAACAGAAGTTATTGGCCAAACAAGCTTAATACAGCTTTTGCCCAGACCACGCCAAAGTACAAAAATACTTGTACATGGCACCACGGCGAATCTCGCGTCAATCGTCAGCGATTGACTTCACGTCCCACCTTGGTCAGTATAAAATCTTGCTTCAGTCGCGTTAGTGTCACTTTATAGTCACTGGATTTAGTGGGTCACGTCACGTCAGCGTCAAGACAACGTCAATCGTCACATGTGTCACATGAGAATGTCACTCAAAGCCCAAACCCATTTCAACACTATGCGCAACGTTCGTGTAATTTCACCTCATTGGCTTCCGCCTCCCCATCGCTTAGCATGCTTACGCACCCGCACCGCCCTCCATCCAGATGAGACTCCGACACTGCCCGCCCCTCTCCGTCCTCACCACTCCTTACGCTTTCACACCCCCGCCCCTACCATCCTTACGCTTGTGTAGTACCCTCCCAACATGCCTCCGACAACGCTTACCATCCTTACGCTCATGTAGTGCCCTCCCGACATGCCCCCGACAACGCTTACCCTCCCTCCCGACACTGCTTACCATCCTTACGCTCATGTAGTGCCCTCCCGACATGCCCCCGACAACGCTTACACTCCCTCCCGCCATTCTCCCGACACTGCTTACCATCCTTACGCTCATGTAGTGCCCTCCCGACATGCCTCCGACAACAGTTACCCTCCCTCCCGACATTCTCCCAACACTGCTTACCATCCTTACGCTCATGTAGTGCCCTCCCGACATGCCTCCGACAACAGTTACCCTCCCTCCCGACATTCTCCCGACACTGCTTACCATCCTTACGCTCCTGTAGTGCCCTCCCGACATGCCTCCGACAACAGTTACCCTCCCTCCCGACATTCTCCTGACACTGCTTACCATCCTTATGCTCATGTAGTGCCCTCCCGACATGCCTCCGACAACAGTTACCCTCCTCACGCTTCCGTATTACATCCATAGTGTACAGTACGGTGGCTTGTTGGCGTACACAATGAACGCAATTGCCGAAATATGCTGAGTGGCCTTCTCTGCCAACAGGACCTAAGGGGATATTGGTCAGTATATTCACCATGTTGTGGTTAGGGTTTAAATCATGAGACTCACAAATTAAAACCTAATAAGTGGACTATTTAAGACAAGAATTGTGTCTCCTGTTTCGCCGACAAAACCATTTTATTTCATATCAATCAAATGAACACTTTGCTTAGTCCTTACCTCATGAGCGTTGAATAGTTCAAAAGTTGACTTTAGTAGGTTTCTCACTAGTCAACTTTATTCAATGTCTCACAGGGAAGTGATTTCATTTGCATGATATGAAGTAATTTGCAAAACATCGCCTCCTTCAATTTCCCGACAAATCGCATTTTGCAAATGCGATTATTTTACTTGCACCTTTTTTCTTGAATTTGGATCTTTTTATTCAAAAATTTTCAAACAAGTTATCAATCAACTCGTCACCATCTATTTGCATAATAAACTACCTCCGCTATGGCCCGAACCCCGGGAAACTCAACTGAATTCAGTGAACGACCAACTTCAGCCCCAGAGAGTGGAAGTGAAATCTCTGATATCGCCAGTAGTCGTGAATTAGGCATTGAAGTAGAGAGCCAGTCACATGAAGATAATCAAGATCCACCAGTTCTTCCAGAATGTGAGTATGCATCCATCTTGAATATTTCAAATCTCTCAAAACCTGATATTGTGTCATAGCCTTTATTTCAGGTCAACCTCCAAGCGCTCAGAAACCGAATTTTAAAACTTATGAGAAGGAAAAGACTGTTGAACCTTGTTCACCGACAGAAGATGATGGGCAAGATGATGTAATTTTCAGTGGGGAGGTGGAAATTATATCCAAGGAACAATTTGTCCCCAACATTGCTCAAACAATCCCAAGGCTCAAAAAAATTCAAAATGATAGTAAAATTCCTGATTATGTGCGTCAAAAGATTGCTGAAGCCATGAGCCTGCTCAAAATGGATTTGAACCGTAAGTCCATTACTAATTCAAAACAAAATTGATAAAAATAGCTGCTTACAATATATGGGCAGGTGTGGAGGTGGGAGAATCTCTACCTGAAGGATCTCGAGTCGTAATTGGATTTCCAGGCAAAGGATTAGGGAAAAGACCAAATATACATACGACCAAAGAAACAAACAAAAAACGCCGTACCTTTGAAGCCGCAAACGATTTGCGCGATCAAGGTCATGAAATTATCAATGTTGAAGGGGACCATATTGATAATCAACCTCCACATACTGAACCCCCCCCAATACTCAATGAAACAATCCATGATGAAGCTCCACATACTGAAAGCCCCCCGATACCCAATGAAACAATGCATGATGCAACCCCTGCCGCCTCTCCTCGGAATATTCAAGCCTTTCAAGAAAGGGAAACAATTAAACATGATACAATGGGACGAGATATGACTGATATAATTCGCGACGCTGAGCCCGAAGTGTCATCTGCTGCGAATTTTCAAGGAATATTCTTATCCCGCATGGAAGAGTTTGCAGGAATTTTGAATTATCATTCAAATATTTCTCAACAATCATGGAAAAGGGGGCTTGATAATATCAATAGGATTTACAAAAATAGATGGGACAATTTACCAACAAAGGATGCTCATACATTCCTTCCTGTTGGTATTAAGGTGATCAATAACCAAGAGCTTAAAATATTGGCCTGGCTGGAGGACCTTGAGATGGCAGGTGAGTTTTATCTTTGTGCATGATACATGATTATTGGCTGTTGACTGGTGATATAAATTGCAATATACAGGGTTAGATTTTTTTAAGCCAACCGAAACAGAAGCGTTTTTTGATCACAACATTTGGAATCTCAAATTGATGAAGGAATCAGCTAAACCTCCAGATAATCTCCCAAAATCAGAACACTCCTTCTTCAAAATGGTTCAGAGCCTTCTTTACCCCGCCAATCCAGTTAAACATTTTTGGGCAAATGTTATGTTTGAATCCATTAGTTTAGTCTCATACGATGTGATTGCACCCAAACCATATGTTGCACCAACATCAAATTCGACCGATCTTTTTGGACTTGAACGCGGAGCAGTTGAATACCTTGCCTCCTGCTTGAGTAAATCGAAGCAACGTGCAACCCAACTCAGCATTGAAGGTGGCGGGGCTGACAATGAGATATCCATAAAGCCGCACAAGAACCTGGAGGATCTAATGGATACAGTTATCCATTTGATGATTGCCTACAACATGGTACGTGCACATACAAAGGTCGAAGTTAATGGCATCAAAGGCAAACTCACAAACTCAAAAAAAAATGAGGCCATCAAAGATCTTTTGACGTGTCACAAGAATCTCGGAATAAATCGAATTTGCTATGGTATATTAGCGGCATTCTGTGCGGCGGGGGTTCGTGGTTTGATGGTATGCTCAGATGACTGGAGAACAAGCTCAGTTAAAGGGGCTTTATCACTAATTGACATTTCCGCAAAACTTTCAGAAAGTAAAAATCTAGTGGAGCCAGTGTGGCTACGTACTAATAAGTATATATGTGATTTACTGAATAAAAGTTTCTTCTCATCAGAGTCTTTTAACCCCACTGTACCTCTTAGATTTGAATTTGCACGATGCTTAGTATTAGACTTTGGTGATGCCTGGGTGGCGAAACGCGGGCTTGGTTCAAGTGATGAGGTCACCTTGACGGTACCCAGGTCAGCTAAACTCACAACCAGGAATGACCCGTTTTAGATTAGCTTTGTACTAGATAGATTGTAATTGAATTTTGCAAAGTTATTTATGAATTTAATAATCATGACTTCCTATCCTACTACTGCCCGGATGCCACAGTCTGAGTACCAATAGTAATTGTGTGGCGGCATGCCTCCGTACATCATTGCAAAGACTCCGACAAGACGCAAGCTGAGTGAGGCGATGTGCCCGCGAGTAGCACACGCGGGTGCATTGCGGGAAGTCGCGTTTATCACTTCCCGCCAGCCCATAATAGGCCAAATGTTCCTGTGTCTTTCAAGAGGACTAGGATAGCTAGGGATCCGCAGCAGGATGCATATTGCATTTGCGTGTGCTTGCAATATTCCAAATGGTTGGATTGGAAAGTGATTGCATGGGAACATCAATGTGTAAAATTGAATAATGCACTATCCACTGCAATTTTCAGGTTCAGGTATTTGAGATCGTGAATTTGCCAAGGTCAGGCGTGAGCTTTCTTTTTAGCCGCAATTAAAAAAGATTCATCCACCGCAATCCAATTTAGGTGATATTAAGAAATCAGTAATCATTCGGTTTCATTTCATTTTCTGCTGAAAGCATGCCATTCACGAAAAAAGGAAAAGAGCGTAAAAGGGAACTCGCGAGAAAGCGTCGGGCTGAGGAAGGAAAGTGTGAGTTACTCGCTTAATCTCAGTGTATATATGCTTCCAAATTTATGTGGCACCCTCATTGGGCCCCACGGAAGAACATTGGCTTTAGTCGGTTCAGATTGTGCCAATGTCATGTGGGCTCCAACAGGGAAGTCAAAGGATGTGCGCCGAAGAAAGCTCCTTGGCAGTATCTGATATCTTGTGTGCTTCAACACATAGTGATCCCGCAACCACTCGGGAATAGTAGCAGATCCCAAAAGACAAATGAGCGCAAAACGACCCGAATGAATAGGTTGTTTTCCTCCTCTCGCCCAACAGCACAAATATCAATGCCAGTATCAGCAAATATCACCCCAAGTGAAATTCGGAGGGTTGTGGATGTCAATCAGATCAAACGCATTCACTTTGGGCGTGTGGCAATTTTCTCTTCAACCGGATTACTCATTGCCCTTGTCGAATTCCGACCATTCACAACAATGAGTGAAGTCGAGGTCGATCAATGGGATGAATTATCACAATTCTTATTTCGCGAAAAGAGATTCACCGACCCAATTGCAACCAATGGAGCATTACTGGAGGGATTTATGTTCGCGATTGGGTGGCGCAAATGCACCACGAAGAATGAACAATTTGGTCTGTATGGAAGTGCTGGCAAAATTGAAAATGCAAAAGATGAATGGCGGGACCGAGGTCCCAATCTTAGCTCGGTGGGTTGCATTCTAGGTCAATCCTTACGATATGTTGGGGATAAGTTATTTGAGAGGATTCAAAATTGCTACAATTCATTGGGGGTTCCGTCTTTTGATCAAGTCAACTATGAAGGCGATATTCCGGCAAATCAGGGTGCATTTGAGTTCGCTTCCGCACTCACTTTCACCATGAATGGATTCAAAAATTCACCTCATCTTGATAAGGATGCATCGCTGTATGCTTCGGGATAGTGGTTTCAAGCTGATAAGCGGACTGGCCAAATTCAAAGAGATGCGTCAAAGCGGTGTACAGGTGGAAAATTGATTTTCCCAAATGAACATTTTTGGATTGATCTATCCGCATGTCATGGGCTCTTTCAGGTAGTGTGGGCCAGTAGTACATTTGTTCATTATACTGATCCAGCACATGACAACGAAAGCACGACACTAGTGGGTATTTCCGCACAATGCTCAAGCAGGTTAGCAAAAACAATGCGTCAAAAAAGCCATGGCTATTATGAGATTGCCGAGAGAGCGGGCTATCAAATCAGGGATGGTAATACAATCTCATGCCAATTCAAAGAATGAAGAGATTTGCATGTGGGTTGGGTAAGTAATGGTGGGATAAGGCAGAGGACAATATACCCCAGGATTGGATGGATTCGAGTGCGGGAGATGGGGTGTCAGACATGAAAAAGGGGTGAAGTGGATTATGTACGGTGGCATGCCATCGTACATCTGTCCTGGTTTGCTGCTATTGTCCAGGATGCCAATGCTTCACACGCGAATCCTTATGCTTGTGCAGGTTCTGAGAATGCTAGAAGTTCCTTACGCCTATGCGGGGTGCCAGCGCTACACACGCCAATCCTTGGGCCTGTGCAGGCTCCTGAAAATTTACACGCCAATGCTTGCGCCTTTACAGGCTTTCGACGATTCACACGCCAATTATTACGCTTGTGAAGCTTCCCCACAATTCTGAAATTTTGTTGGCCTGTGCAGGATCCCAAGAATTCACACGCCAATTCTTACGCCTGTGCAGGCTCCCAACAATTCACACGCCAATCCTTATGCTTGTGAAGGGTCCCAAAAGTGCTAAAATTCCTTACGCCTGTACAGGCTTCCGACGATTCACACGCCAATCCTTACGCTTGGGAAGGTTGCCAACAATGCTGACAAATTCTTACGCCTGTGCAGGCTCCCAAAAATTCACACGCCAATCCTTATGCCTGTGCAGGCTCCCAACAATTCACACGCCAATCCTTACGCCTGTGCAGCCTCCCGACAAGTCACATGCCAATCCTTACGCTTGTGAAGGTTCCAGACAATTTAAACAATTCAATACATGAGTAAGATTAATAGCGTGTGACCATAGGAAAGGCCATGTTTCACGAATCTGGACTGGATTGCTCACATACGGGAACCTGCCGCTTTTTTACAGTTAAGAATGGGGATGGATCTAAACCATGGAAGAAGAAAATATAGGAGAGGATAACGGCAACTATTGGCGCATTTTGAGAAAAAGAGGTTCATGAAAACAAATACTCACTCAAACTCTTGGTGGGGCACTTACAAAAATAATTCTCACGCAATCAGGGTTTTTCTCTAAGGAGGAAATAAGTAATTTTTACGTGAACAAAGAATGTAATAGAATTTGAACATAATAATAATTGATTACAAATAATAATTTATTTAAAAGAGAGTATTAAAAATGATAAAAAGTGGAAATAATGGGATTTTTTTTTTAATTTTTTATTTTTCGAGGAATTTGGAGACTATCCCGGTTATGTCCTCCTTTGGATAAGCCTCCAGTGCCTGGGCAAGGAGGCGGTTTAGTTCGTCCCGGAAGTCCCGGTGCATCTCATTTCGATGAGTTGCAGTCACGAAAGGAATCATGTGGAGCAAGCGACGATGCTCCAACAAGTGTCGGTTGATCGAATCGTGGACGATTGCTCGAGGAATCATTAGGGTCGGTCGCAGGTCGGTGAATTCCTGGCGAGCGTCATCGTGGGAATGAGACGAGCTTGGAACCGGGGGGGAGGAGGCGTTGGGGTTCTCGGGGGCACTGGGGAGGGGGGGGAATGGAAGGGGAAGGTGGGCGAGTCGGGTAAGAAGAAGGGGGATGGGGAACTGGGGATCCCACGGGCGTATCGTCGATGATGATTATCAAGCGAGGAGTGGCGGGACGATCTGGAGACGGTTGAAAAAATGGTGAGGAAAAGTTGAGAAGAGTGAAGAAGGAGAAGTGGTGAATTACCAAAAGGTTCCTCCGTGGATTGCGTAGGAGCCACCTCAGGTTCTGGCTCACGAGTCGTATTGTCCTCAGGTTGTTGGGACGCTGGACTTGGGCCAGGAATAGGTGGCTCTTCGGTTCGGGAGGGTTCTAAAAAAGGAGGAAGAGTCAGTTCACTCGACTCGAAAGTGAAAGTGAAAATGAAATGAAACTTTGGCTGCTTACCGCAGAATAATTCCTCAGACCATCGGGTGCCACTTGGGCCTGGAGTGGGTTGCCGGGGGTTTGCTCGCGAGGCAAACTAGCAGCGGGAGAGTCTTGTCGGGGGGGATTCGGGGGGTTTTGTTCTATGAGAAATGGAAAAAAGTCAATATTATTGCGTGAAGAGAAATGAGATAAGGAGGAGAAATAAAACTTACTTTGGCGTTTGAAGCCCATCGGTGACAAGACATGGTGACGATCAGCCCAAGCTCGAATGTCCTCTCGCCATCGCCATCCTTCATCGGCCAAATAATCACTTCGCTCCGGTCGAGGAGTGAAGTGACCATCGGATGGTGGCCTAGGAGGGGGAGTGGACAAATCGATACTGGAGGGGACAGGGCTAATCGTCCGGAATCGTTCCCGTTGGCCTGTTTGGGGGCCCGGCGTCCATTCACGCTCGGAAATGGTTTCATCATCGTCGACCACAAAGGAGTCCTCGCAAGGGCGTCTTGGGCGAGAACTCCTCTGGCCTCGTGGTCGGAAGGGGTGGACAACGAACGAACATTTCTTGTGTGCTTGTTGGCAAGCATCACAAGCGTCGTTCGTCGTCGAGGAACGAATGCAGGGGATACCCCGCTTGGTGCATAAAGTGCACGACATCTAAAAACAAAACAAGCGAGGTTAGTAACTGCATACAAAGTAAACAATCAAGAAAGAAAATGAAGGCATACGATGAATTATATAAATTTAAAAAGGAAGCAAATTGAAAACGCTCTAGTCGGAAGTTTTTAAAACTCTGGAAGGAAGTTGTGAAGAAAGAAAAATATTAATATCGGTACATAATGTTGACAAAAGTTAAAAAAAGAGGTAACGCACGAGGTGGATAGAAGGGAGCTTCTGAACGGATCAGAAGAATAAACAAAAAGCGAGCAGGAAGGGGAGTGGGGTTAGTCGAGTGCGAAAGAAAAGACTGGAAAGGCAGGAAGACGAGGGGGAATACGCACAAGGACAAACGCGGGTGAGGTTGAGCGAAGTGGAGCGGGTGAGAAAGAAAGTGAAGTGCGTGTTGTGTGAAGATGGTCTTTTATACCATGGTGAAGCTGAGACGATCTCAGCAGTTTCAGCACCCGCAAGAGTCTCAGCTTCAAGGCGTGTGGGCAAAATAGAAGCTGAGTCTCAGCGAATGCTGCAACTGAGAAGTGAAATGCTCACGTGAGGCAGAAGAACAATGGGGGTCTGGCTGAGTATTGCAATTTATTGAATTGTCAAGCTGAGTCAAATCCCCTTTGTTTCCTTAAATTGCCACCCGATCACCCAGGAGGGTGGTCGTGAGCCCCTTGTTGAATGTGCATTCAACGTGCAATGCACAAGTGACTCATGCAGAAATGCACCCGGTGCATTTGGTCACAAGTGACCGCGGCAAGATCACCGGCCGTATGGCCTGGTGATAGTCTTTGAACAAAGGGGGGGCTGTAAGACAAGTGAATACAGCGTGAGCTTGCCTCGCCCCATTGCTCAGGTTTGCTTTCGGGTCATAATTGAAATGCTCAGTGGCTGAACATTTTAATTGCACAGTTATTCAACTTTTGATATAGCAATATCAAATGCACCGCTGAGTATTGCAATTTATTAAATTGCAATACTCAGTCAAATCCCCTTTCTTTCCTTAAATAGCCACCCGATCACCCGGGAGGGTGGTCGTGAGGCCCTTGTTGAATGTGCATTGTGGGTGGAATGCACAAGTGACCCATGCAGAAATGCACCCGGTGCATTTGGTCACAAGTGACTGCGGCAATATTACCAGCCGTATGGCTTGGTAATAGTATGTGAACAAAGGGGGGGGCTGTAACACAAGTGAATATAGCGTGAGCTTGCCTCGACCCATTGCTCAGGTTTGCTTTCGGGTCATAATTGAAATGCTCAGTGGCTGAACAGTTTAATGGCACAGTGATTGAACTATTGATATAAAAATATCAAATGCACCATGCTGAGCCATTGCTCAGTCGTCTTTGTATGCCCACAATCTGAGCATTTGGCACAGCATCGGGTGACATTTCAGCCAGCTGCAGCATTTCACACGCTTTGGTGAAGTGCTCCAAACTGAGCCTTCCAATGAACTATTGCAAAAATAGTTCATTCAATGGCTTTACTGAGCACTTTCACACGGTGCTTTTCACCATGATATGCTCAGCTTGCGTGTGCAAATCGGGTGAGATGTGAAGCTGAGCATGTGGCACATGAGCTACGTATATGCAAATGATCGGAAGGTGCATGCACATTCGCTATATGCATGCAGGCTCAAGTAGTATAACACCTTCCTGATCTGTACAGCCAACACTGTAGTACGCAGTACACCTGTGTAAATGTATGCTGCGGGGCAGAGCAAAAGCTGTTCAGCAATGTAACATGAAAATCACGTCAAGCCATTGAGTCATATATCTCAACTGCATCCCTTTGGTGCACCTTTTTGCAGAGCTCTGCCTAACAATGGCATAGACGCGGGTGTAATCCGAGTTAATGAAAGTGGGTCATAATGGGATGACTTATTATTTGGGTAATACACAAACAGTGGATTCACTCCGGTGCCATTGTCGGGGCCAACAATGACTGGCCCTGCTTGTTCATTGTCGGGCAGCCACACGCTTTCATACGCACCCCCTATGGGTCATACACAGGCAGCTTTCACACGCCTGGAAGACATTTTACTGCCAGTGTTCCAACCGGCTAGTTTCTTGGTCGGGTGGTCAGCTTTACTGCAGACGCTCACCCGCTTGCGCGTGGAAACCTGAGGCCAATCAGTGTGGATTTGCTTCAGCCTCATCCACATCAGAATAATCCCAGCCTATGATTGCTGATGCTGGTTATGTTTGCGTGGGTATCTCCCACCGCGGGTAATTTTCTTCACGTTCTCACACGCCCCGCGCAAGTTGTGGCACCTGTCTTGCAGCCAGAAATTCCCTTGGGTGGGTGGCCTCTTTCTCCGGAGTTTTGTACACGCGTGAGGCAAAGACCGTGATCCCAATCTCGGGGGATAAACTGCCTCCTCAAACGCAATAGGGGTGAATGTAGATGTGGATCATGCCTCACGGTTGGTGCCCCGTTTGATCATGCCACACTTCCCCCCCTGAAGCCCAGTTCAAATCCGTCATCAGAAAACTTCACGCAAAACCAAAGTCATGTTCGGTGGCACGCCACCAAACATATCTCACCCGCCCACACACAAACATCCCCACAGTGAGATTGCCCTTTGAAACGGCCAACATTGCCCAGTAGGTCCCTGTGCGACAATTAACCTGGGGAAGATATGCATCCATGTTTGCTGTCACACCAGCGAACATGACTGCATGCGTCTAATATGCCCTCCACAATAAGTTGCTACAACCCACCCAATTTCGGATATGCTAATGTCCACCTTGTTCCACCAAAGGATTTGTACCTTGCTGCAGATCCAGCAGTCATATCGGTGCACCCACATTTTGGCCACCTTGCCTTGATATATGCCCCAAATTGGATATGAAAATTATCAGCCCACGATGCCCACCCCCATCAAGACCATGCACGTAACCACAGGCCATCCCCCTTTTGGCCTGTGGCTGCCACTCATATAAGTTTCCCACCTGCGCTCATTCCTCTTCATTCCCTTTAGCTAACCCCTCCCGATCATATAATTTCCAACTGTCCCCGAATAATTTCAAATAGCCATCATGTCAACCCCTTCACAACCACTTTGCATTGGGATGATTAATATTTGTATTCAAATAAATAGTGATATAGCCTTAAATCCTGAGGATTCCCACTTAGCCTCTTGGATTATCATTTGGCACAATCAACACAACATATTTGTTTATCTCCCCAATCACCAGCATGCTATTGTCTCTCTACCTGGAACCCTTTCCAAAACGTTGATACCATTCCTTGGGGCACCAAAAACGTTCATGCACTGTGGTCCTGGTGGCGCATGGATTGAAAATTGCCAATCCAATCCTTCTCAAATATTATTCGTTGAGGGAGTATTTATGACTGATGCAAATGATCCCTCCTCATCTCAGAAACCCAATCTAGCATTGATGTTCTTCACAAGGTATCCAAACATTTTATTCATAATGGAAAGCTTTCAAACACAAGATTTCAAGCTTAAAATGCCCAAAGAATATGACTGTGATACTCATCGTCAATGTCAACTCTTCACTCCGACATTTCCCGCTTCAAGCTCGACGCCAGTTTCATATCCTGCTGTTTCATCATTGGTTTCCAAGCAGAAACTGATACAATTACCCAGTGGATCAGACCTCCCCATGATGACCCCGCCCCATGCCATTATTCAAACCCCCCTCCTCCCTCATCAAAAGACCGGACTAGCTTTTCTCTGGGATCGAGAAATCCCCAATGGCCAATCAGCCCGTAACCTTTGGGCCACCTCACCCCCAGGATCCACTTTCAATGCCAGGCACATCATTACAAACAGGGTCGTTAGCTCATTTGAATCCCTTTCGACCAATACCCCTCTTGGGGGACTGCTCGCGGATGATATGGGATTAGGTAAAACCATTCAGGCCATTGCTCTAATTGGTACCTCCAAAGAGCGGATGATTGCAAACCCCCATCGCTCCACGCCCACCATGATCATCTGCCCCCCTCGCTTAATTACCAACTGGCAATCAGAAATATCCAAGCATGCTCAGGCTGGAGCGCTGCATTCCAAAATCTACCATGGTCCCACTCGTCACTCATTATCCAAAGACGACATCTTAAAATATGATATCATCATCACTTCTTACAATACTATCACCCAAGAATTTAAGCAAACCAATCCCTCTACATCATTCATTTTTCAAATCAATTGGCATCGTATAATCTTGGATGAAGCACAGTGAGTGGCTGAGCTTAAATGATTCAAATTACCTTTTATATCCAATAACCCTTTCCCCCTCTTATAGCTATATTCGCTCTCAATACACTGCCACTCACCGTGCCATTAATAGCCTCCTTTCATCCCGTCGATTATGTTTAACGGGCACACCTATTCACAACACCATTTATGACCTTTTGGGCATAATATCATTCATCACTCAACCCCAGAGCGCCGATCAAGATAACTGGTCACCATTCATCCTGAGTAGTCTTTCCAAAGGTTGCAATGATATCTTGCATTTGGCATTGCGGCATTTAAGTTTGCGCCGCACCAAAACCACACATCTCGAATCCCTCCCCACTATTAGCCATCATTATGAGCTGCTCCCACTCAACCCAACCATGCAGCAAGAATATTCCATATTATATGAAGAATTCATATCATCCAAAAGCAAAGGACCAGGAGAATTTTTCAGAAATATTAATGAGCTGCGAATATGTTGTAACCATCACATCATGCTTAACACAATTGCGGAGGCGGATTTGGAAGACCCCGAGGGCAGGAGCACTCAGGATAAATCGCCAACAATCACACGAACTCTTGTGGATGTCAAAACATGCATGATGAGTAGTAAAATTGCACACCTCCTACAAAGCTTAATGAAGAACAAACAAACAAGGTGTGGTCCAACCAAATCGGTGGTTTACTCCCAATGGACCCAATTTCTAGATTTGTGCGTTAATTCTAATATGCATCCATTACCAATTGAATCCATCTGACTTTTTCATATTGTAGAATTGGTATTGCCCTTGCCCATCACTCTATCCTTTCAGCACGAATTGATGGAACAATTACAGCACAAGCACAGGAGAAGGCACTGGATAATTTCTTCAATAATCCTGAATGTGAAGTACTGATTGCATCCATTGCCGCAGCTGGAACTGGCCTCAATATAACTTGTGCTAATACGGTCTATTTAATGGTGAGGGGACCCCCAAAATTCTGCCCTGATTTGCGGCCCCTGACATCCACATTTCCAGGAGCCCAATTGGAACCCAGCCATTGAGGCTCAGGCTGTTGATTGACTCCATCGTATTGGCCAACAACAACCTGTAAAGGTCATCCACTATATAACTCCTCATTCAGTTGAGGTCAACATGCGGAAGGTACCTTTCAAGATCATCTTTGACCCTAATTGTATTGCTATTCTAAAATCCTTCCTTATGGAAATGCCATTTTCCAAACACCAATAGGTCCAAGAAAAGAAAAAATAATTAACTGCGTGAGCCTTACTGATGTTATATAATTTGTGATTGACAAAGTTGATAACTCCTGTTGACTCTGGCACAGGTCCACAATTATGAACACCATGAGCTGGATTGAACTTCTTCAATATTTCCTCAATGAAAATGAGCAATAGAGTATTATTGCTAAGGGAGACGGTGATACATTTCAATTCATATTGTCTATATTCTAACATATTTAGCAAGTTGTTGCATCCTTAAGAGATAATAATCAGATTTTATTACACCTGCACAAATAATTCACAAAATGTTAATTTGTAACGGTGCTATACATTTATATTACTAAGTTATTGCAGAGCATCACCATTCGGCCTAATAACTGGCATGTCAAGTATCTTGAGGGCGCTAGTTTGCATCTTACTACAGCCTTTGAGCCAATCTTGATCAAATACCTGAAATGATAAGCCTTCTGGAATATCACCATCATCTGTCGATCGTAATTCTGGCAATCTATCAATAGTTTTTTTACCCTTTTTTTTAATGCGATTACAAAACTCTATGTCTCGATCCATTTTTAATACCAATTCATTAAATAACTGGGAGCGTCAGTGTAATCCCACTTTGCGGTAAACTTGACGGCCATTTTCCAGTACCTCCTCAGTATCTGAACATACTCGAGGGTCATTGAATTGTGATGCTAGAATGGGAAATTTAGCCGTATCACACCATTCACGACGGCGCTCACAGGTCTGCACATAATGAAGTAGATCATGATCAGTCTTTTCTCACAATGAAGAAGAGAGACATTAACTAACCCTTTGACGAATCTTTGCGAGTTTTTGATTCTCCTTCTTTTTAACCAAATACTCGGCATCCTTTTGAATAGACTTCCATTCTCTTTTCAAATAAGTGAAATATCGCTCCATTAAAGCCGCTACGACCCCATAGTTATTATGATCCTTGTTCCAACAGTAATGATGATACTCGGTGCTGACCAGTGCAAGACGGAATGTACGGTAAAACACCATAGACATCAGCTCATTGAACGGATGTTGCCATGAGCTCTCCCAGTCCCAAGTGAATCGCTTTAGTCCTAGCTTGTGGAGCTCATTTTCGCAGTAGCTTTGGAAACCCTGAGACTGAACCTGTGTTGATGGCTCATTGAAAACATCCTTGGGGACATAACCGAGATGACCAGCCACTTGAATTGCAATCTCACGCTCTTCTGTGCTTGGTGGTGCTGGTAGTGAGGAAAAATCCTTATCCCTAACTTTGAGTAGGAACAGGCAATGTGCGTGTACTGCTGATCTCATTCCATGGACATTCTCTGGAAGTTCTGCTTTCAGCCATTTTTGTTGCTCCTTCTGGCTTGCACGTTTCGCCACATTGTGAGCTTTACGAGCCTGGTTCCTTTGCTGTCTGACCTCGGATTGTTCAAGCATACTCTGGGCAAGGGGCATTTGAGGATGGGTGAACTCATTATTTGACTGAGTGCCATGATCATGCGCCGTGAAATTGTCACTCCTTGCTTCATCATTTGTTTTGATTTGAGTCGGAGACATGTTCTCATCCTCATCATCCACCATTTTTTCTCTTGATGAACTGGCATGAGCTGTTCTTGGTTTGGAGGAATATGGATGATGACGTCCAGTGACTTTCTCTTTATGGACCAGAGGTGAAGATGCATACAGTTCATCACCTGCCATGCACATCATCAGTTAACACATCAAAAAATGAATGAAGACTGGTCATACTCACAATCTTCAATTGGCTCCTGAGATTGGACTGACTTGCCTTTAGGTGCCATATCTAACCCATGAAACAAACATATCAAATTGTGAAAAAGGTTATACACCAAAATTAAAATGACTTACTTTGATGAAGCGTCAATCCTGGATTTCCCTCCGACAGACCACTCCAAGTTACATTCTCCAATGGTCTTTTTCGTTGTCCCCCATCCACGTGCCTTTCATGAACCACATGAACCTGAGATCCTGATGGAATATTGAGGGTTGGCTGTTTACTTTGGCCAAAGGGATCCTGGGATGCGACTCGATTCCGACCGGGATTAAGGAGGAACTCACGTGGATATTTTGATTGGGGATTAGCGTGTGATGAGATTTGAGGTGTGCCTTCCGGCCCCTCAGACACATGCATTTGTGTATTAGTGGGATTCGGGGGAATTGGAGTGACGGAAATATTTGGGATCGACCAAGTGCTTGAAGTTGGAGCCTTTGGATTGCCCACATCAATGTTAAGACCTGATACATTCATTGAGGATGCGATAGGGGTTGTGAGAGGAATGTTGGGGCTCAATGGTGACTGTGTTTGAACATATTCTATGCTAGATTCACTATTTGAGTCATGAACAGAACCTGAACGGGATTTATGTGACTTGAAAGATGACATAAGGGCCGAAAAAGTACAGTAATATTTTTAACTAGATAAAACACCTCAGTATTATGATAAAATAGAGTGATATGAGATGAAATATTTTCAAATTTAGAATAGAGAAATTCTATGAATAGTTGGAACTAAGTGTTGCGTGAAAGTCCAATAAGCCTCTTTTTAGGAGAATCCTCCCTGCCTCCTCTTGAGCTCCTCCGCTTTTATCGGAAACCACCCGGCACGGCCTACCACCATATCATGTAATATTTCCTTGATCTCAAAGGGGACCCATCATCCATAAGTAATCGTATTTGGTAACATTTCTGCCTCCCCATTGTCACATTTTGTGAATTATCCAAACTGCCAATATATGCATTGAAATTCCACAGCATTGTACATCTGTAAAGGGGTATATTCATGAAGGATTTACCCACAAAAGAGACATCACCTTTACAAGAAAGGCAAAAAAATCCAAATCACACTCCAACCAATTAAAAGCCTGCTGCACTCAAACCAAATACCAAGACTTTAGGTACACTCCAACCTTTTATGTAATAGAGTTATATCGTTATGTCTGTAATAAGGTTCAAGCCATGTACGATGGCGTGCCAGCGTACATGGTTTGAATGTCAATCCCCTCAAATCAATGTTGACACATCCCTATTGGAACACCCCTCAAGGGTCAAAACCGCAGTATCGCCATGTGTAAATAAAATAGTATATGTATGAGCATTGAGCAGCATGGCATTTTACCCAATTAAACTCCTAACCAATTCCGCCATCCAGATGAGACATGTTACACTCCATCAGCTGCAGCTCACGCACCATTACAAATGGGATAAAATTCTCAGATGGCTCAAATCATCTCCCCCTTCATAAATACTCACTCAATTTTTTTGCCAATTAATAACACTCCTAAACACTTTCACATCAGCCATAGATATTTATACACAAACCAACCGTACTCCCAATTCCTGCAACAATGACAACCCGCCGCTATTCCTCAATGCGTATATGCATGTGTCAACACTGCTCAACTCAAACACACTCTTCCCCTGAGGGTGATAGGCCTGGAGTTGCCTTCACACCTTTCCAATATAAACAGCACATTAAAAAGCTCAAATCAACTATTGCACCCAAATCTCTTCCAAACATCCCTACTTCTGCATCAGGATCTGAGTGCCCACAACTTCTATTGGATCAAATCTTCCCAGCTGATTATTCACGTTTGACCCAAAGCACTTTCCCAACTCCAGCGGGTCTCAATTCAACTGCACAGAAACCATATAGTGGCAGTCAAACCCTTCCCCCACAAGAACTAGGAATGATAATATCTGCCATTCTATCATTAAGGTATAATATACCCCGCAGGGCTTCATGCATTCTGCACCCCTCCCTAAACCTGCTGATCAAGTCCAGCATCTCAAGCTCCGGTGGTCTCCCCATTCCTGCATTCCATATACCTCAAGATCTGAGTACCATATTTGAACATCTCCAATTGGAGCCAGTGATTCAAAACTATATATGTTGTCCTCAATTTTTCTCTCTTAATGGCCTTACTGAATCAGTCACAACTGACCAACCCCACTGTCAACGCCATAATGACCCAAATGATCATGATCCCCCTTGCACACAATCATTAGGCAAATTCATCTATTCATTTGAAGCCCACACCCAAAACACCACCAACATGAAGCAAAAATTTATACCAACAAAACATTTCATTTATCAACCATTCAAAAATTGGCTTGCCAGATTTCTCCAGCGGGCTGGAATTATGGAAATTCTGCATCAACATCAACAATCCCAAACTCCCGAAGATTCCCCAAAATGTGACGTCTGGGATGGATTGGTCTGGAGACGCTTCACTGGCACTAGAAATATCCATGACCCCCCATTCATGTCCATTCCTGGTGCATTGGCCTTCTCCATTTATGTGGACTGGTTTAATGCACATGGAAAGTCCACCCGGTTGGCCAGCATTGGACCTATCATGCTTATTTGTCTTAATCTCCCCCCAAGTGAAAGATTGAAGCCAGAGAATGTCTATGTTGCAGGAATAATCCCTGGTCCGAAGGAGCCAACTTCCCTTCAATTGAATTATTTATTTATGCCACTCATCAAGGAGCTCAAAGAGCTATGGCAAGGTTACCATTTTTCACCCACCTCAACAGGTCCATCAGGATCCTTTATCCGTGTTTCCATCCTCACAGCCATTGCGGATGTGGTTGCCATGCGCAAGCTTACTGGATTTATTTCCCATTCAGGAAACCACTTTTGTAATTTTTGCACCATTCACAAAGCTCAAATTGATGAAATTGGTCCTCAATTTCACTACACACGCTCATATCAAAATCATAAATCAACCATTGCCAAATGGCTTCGGGCAACCCCGCAACAAAGACAAGCAATTTTCTCTGAGTATGGAGTGTGATATTCAATTTTAGAAGACCTTCCGTATTGGGATGCCACCAGAATGGTTAATCTTGACATAATGCATAATTTAATACTTGGAATTTTGAAGGATCATGCAACTTTCAAATTGTGCATTCCAGAGGCGAAATCAAAAATTTACTTCAGGTCCCGCAGGAAATCCAATGACACCAACAGTTCAGACTCAGATTCCAAGACCTCCAACAGCTCTCTTGATAAAATCACATTGAGAGAGGCCCGCTCCCTGAGAAGAGACGCAGCAAAAATAATAAATGAGCCACTCCCCACTACTTCCACCCGAAAAAACTACTTCCCAATGCCCACCCCTAACACAGAACATCCATCTAGTGGTTCTGCGGAGATTCCTTCATTTGATGCCGATTACATCCCCACTTCTGAAATCCCCTCTGAATTGGATATCACTGCACTGAGTGATCACCAGATCAAGGGTGAGGCTCTGGAGCATCTCCGACAAATCAAATCTGAGACAATAATTCCCTCATCATGGACAAGAGTACCTCGCAACATGGGTTCCCCCTCTCATGGTAACTTAAAAGCCGCTGAATGGGCTCTCTTATATAAGGTCTATATTCCATTTTTAATGCTCAGTCAACAGATTTCATTAGATGTACACCAATCCGCCAACATTCAAAGGCAAATGGGTCAGTCAGAAGAACTTGGAAATGAACTAACCAAGAATACATTCCATTTGATTAGTGCTATCAACATTGCCACAAGTTGGACTGTTTCAATAGGAGATGCGACCGCATTTGCTGAACATTGGAAAAAATTCCGCCTTTCCAATCAACTCCTGTTCGCAAAACAGAAAAGTAAACCAAATCATCATTTTGCTGACCATAATCCCGAACTCTTCCAACGTTGGGGCCCAGCACAAGCCTCAGCCACATGGGGTTATGAGCGCTTGATTGGAGTATTTGCAAAAATGCCAACAAATAACAAAATATGTACGTCAATTAATAAGATCAATATATTCACATTGATTAAACACCTGAACTGAAAAAGATTAACTTCTTGCAACTCTAAATAGATGATATAGATAAAACCTTACTTCAACATATCTGTCGATGTTCCAACCTTTCCGTTCTCCTGAAATCCCCATCCGTGCCATGTGAAATAAAACAGCTTTTCGAATCACAGCCACCTGCCGTGTTCAATGACCATAAATATAACAAACCATCCCGCCATGACCAAGAAAATTATGATTGCCTGGTTGAGTACTTACAGAATTTTCATGCAACAAGGGAAATAGTTGATTGGATCAGCTTAGACACTACCGTGCAATCCACAAGTCATCTCACTTCAAGGATTGTCTCACCTTGGCATTTTCCAGTTTCAAACATTAATATTGGGAACAATATATTTTCAACTGAATCCAAAAATGTCAGCAACAGTGTGATATGTTTTCTGAGGGGCAACTCACGACGCTTTGGTATTATTAATAGCATTTTTAAAGTCTCTGAGCCATCTAGCATACTGAACAATAACTTTCTGATCTTAAAAACTTTGAATATTGATGTGAATTTCTTACCAGATTGGCCGCATCTGAATATTTATAAAGCTGTTAGTTTTGATGATGGACACTTGATTATATCTGAAGAAGAAATAGAAGGTAACTGTGGATTGTATGATAACAAAGTTCTGTCATGTGGACTGCTTGTAATGATAAAGCCGTTATTTCATGAAATTTAGTCTACAGAAATGGAAATCTCTCAGATTCATTAGCAATTTTGCTAGTGAAATAACTGCCTCAAAATTTAGTGACAGAGACATGCCATTGTGACAAGCAAAGCCCATTATTTCACATTGCCACAAAGAACTTACTATTTTGACATTGGGTACAGTGTGAATAAGCCAAGTTCAATGATCAAATGACCCACACACTCACCTTTCACAGCAGCCAAAATTTCTAACTGCGCCATCATCATGTTGGAAGGGGAAGCGGCCCTTGCACACACGCCAATGCACACGCAAGCGCACCCGCACACGCCAATGCACACGCAAGCGCACCCGCACCCACACACGCGGTATTGTGCGGCGGGCTCTACCAGTGTCACCTGCAAAACGACAATCCCGCTCAGGCGGAGTCCTTTCATGGACGACCTGGTGAAGTCAAACCCCCCGCCAAAATTTCTAACGGCGCCATCATCATTCAAGAGGGGGAATCGACCCTTGCGCACCCGCACCCGCACGCGCCAATGCACACGCAAGCGCACCCGCACCCGCACACGCACACGCGGTATTGTGCGGCGGGCCCTACCAGTGTCACCTGCAAAACGACAATCCCGCTCAGGCGGAGTCCTTTTATGGATGGCCTGGTGAAGTCAAACCCCCCGCCAAAATTTCTAACGGTGCCATCATCATTCAAGAGGGGGAATCGACCCTTGCGCACCCGCACCCGCACACGCCAATGCACATGCAAGCGCACCCGCACCCGCACACGCACACGCCGTATTGTGCGGCGGGCCCTACCAGTGTCACCTGCAAAACGACAATCCCGCTCAGGCGGAGTCCTTTTATGGATGACCTGGTGAAGTCAAACCCCCCGCCTACATCAAGACTGGCTGAAGGACCTCTTTGATGTGTGTGTTTGCAAACAGGCGGGTCTTGGGTAATTTTTACCAACCATTGGACGGTTGCGGGATGATCAGGTGGTGAGGAATCTGAGTTGAAGGCACAGCGGAACCAATATTGGTGGATGTCACAGGATTTGGTGTAAGACAAGAGTAGGACGTGTGCTCGACGTTCGCTTGATTTTTGCTTGACGTGAGCTCGACTTTTATCCTGCTTGACGTTTGCTTGACGTGAAGTCAATCGCCGACGATTGACACGAGATTCGCCCTGGTGTGGGATAACTTTGTCATATTTAATGATAACCATGTCAAGTTGGGTACCATTGTGTAGAGCTCATACAGAGCTATTCAATGAACCAACTTTGAGCTTGATATCTCAAACACTGACAGAGTTATGACCATTTTAAGGTCAAAATCCCACCTGCTGTCAGATACAGCCTTACCATGGGATAATATCCCATAACCATGAATATGAGGTGTCAAATGGACGAAGAAGCATGTTTTTAATTCAATACCTCATATGTCAGTCAATACTGGGGTCCCATACAGGTTCTGTACATCACTCTACGCGTCATACACATCAGAATCAGGCTGTGAGGTCCCCAGATGAAAGTTTTCACACTGTATTGGTGAAAACCGCCCAGATGTGGTTTCAAAACCACATCTAAGCCCAATACAGGGTATATAGGCTGTTTGCAAACCACAAGCCTGTCTTAGAGAGTGAAAAATCTTCTCTTCCTCTACGTGGAAAGGTCTAGCAGCCTTTCCACCTCAATTTCAGGATAAAAGGAGGGCTTTTCACAGCCATAAGCCTTTCCTCATCCTGCTCTTGAACACCCTACGTTGTAAACTGTCAAAAACAGTTTTACTCTTGGGTAATAAACAGGTATACTTATATATTTAATTATTGTAACTCTTATTATAGTAACCCAACTGGTAAGATTGAACCCTGGGTTCTCAATAGCGCTCACCACCACTATTCTTCAATAGTAGAACCCCTTAAATATATTATAAATCATCTTTTGAATCAAAAACTCTTATTATTAATCAATTTTCTACGTGTCACAGTCATAATTCTAGTTGTAAATACTCTTTTCACCACTTCAATATAGACTCAGCCTGACATCCTCAGGGACTTTTTCTATAGCATAGACTTTTTTCTTTGCTTTTGGACAGTTGTTGGCATAGTGGTCTGTTGAACCACAATTGTGACAAGAATTCTTCTTCTTTGCCACTTCTGCCACTCTTTCTCTGGGTTTGTCTTTAAAATCCACCCTGAAAGGTTGTTTCTCTTTGAAACTACAACTTCTATATGGGGTGAATTTCCCTATATTAGTCCTTTTCCTTATGTCTTGTAAGGTATTGGCTATGTCATCTAGAGTGCAATTTTGGTTGTATCTGCATTTCACTGCATGCTCTAATTCTCCTGGCAGTTGTGTCAGAAGTTTGTGATTTCTCATCTGGATGTTCATCTGAGGATCAATGGCTTTAAGTCTTTTAGACTGTTTGAGACACCACTAATATGGATCTTTGTCCACAGAGTATTTGTCATTTTCAAATGACATGGTTTTTTGCCATATCCAAGTTCCATTACTGTACTTTTGGATGATTTGACTCTTCCACCATGGCCAGTTTCTTCTGCCATGGATTTCTTTCATTTCTGTGTACCATATACTTGCATGACCTTTAAATGCAGTATTCACTCTAGCAGTAATCCAGTAGTCTGGTATGCTGGGTACATCAATGAAGAGTACATCAATATAATCTATGAGTTCCATATGATCATATTCTCCTGATCCAGAGAATTTGGGCCAGTTTGAGGCTTCAGGAAGCTGTTTCAAGGCTTCCTTCTCGGAATAAGACATGCCATATCCATCCTGGTATTGTGATGGAGATCTTGCCTTATTCAACAACATGGCATATGGCTTGATGTCATCTGGTTGATATGGATTCTCCATAGCTTGGCCTTGTGGTTGGGGCTTCAAGCTATGATAGGCATTAAACAATTTGTTAATGTCTTGATCCAGACACTCCCTGTCCCTTGTGCTGTGGTGTTGTTTTTCAAAGACTTGGTTCAGTCTTTTGTTGGATTCTTCAGAGGCTTTGCTCAGTTGAGCATATCCTTCTTGAAGATTCTTGACTATTTGTTCCAAGGAGGCTTGAGTTTGTCTCATCCTCTCTTGGCTAGCTTTAATTTCTGCAAATTGCTTTGCAGATTGTTCATCATATTGGGACACTTGTAACTACAGTGTATCACTGTTGATGTTACTCTCAGATGTGACAATGTTATTTTCTGTCTGAGTGGGGGTAATGTTTCTATTACTAGGACTACTGATTCTGGAGTGGTTTACAACTACTTCTGGTTCTTGTGTACTTCCTTTACCAAATCCAACAGCTTCTGGATCATGGGGTCTGACTCTTTCCTCCTCTGGTTGAAGGAGGTTTTGTTCTTGCCCTTGTTTCCTTGTCTTCTCCTGGAAACTTCCTGGAATTGTGAAGAATGGTGACTCTTGGCCACTGATCTGCTGGTTTCTGAATGGTGTGAAGCCACTGGAGAGTTGATTTGGCCTGCTCCTTGTGAACCTGAAGGAATCTGAGTAGGCCCTGTCTGGGTCAACTGTTCTTCTATAGCTAGGATAGTGGCTTGATTCTCCCTTATCCTCTTTGCCCTTGCCTCCAGGAGTCCGTGCTGCCTGGTAGGATTCCAACCCTTGGTGATTACCATAAGGTCTTTGAAGTCTATCTCTTTGAGACATATCTTCTGGCAACTTGATCCCAGTTCTGCCCAGTCAGTTGCTAGGTTGAACCTCTTGTTGTCCATGCTCCATTGAAATAAATCTTTGAGGAGTTGGTGGATCTGAAGAACTTGATCTATATCCTTCCAGTCCTCTGGTTTGAGGTTTGTGTTGAATTGGAGTGTGAATGGCAAGGTTGATATTATCTCCCTCATTGTTTTGCCATCCACCACTGTGTCCAGGGTGTCCTCTTTCAGGTCTTCTGGTTCTGGAAAATCCTCCTCTATCCTGTGGTTGGTTCCTTTGGAAGCCAAGGTCTCTGAGGTATACGGGGGACATATCAGTGTTTGCAAGCAGTCAAAAACTTTATGTTCTTAGGGTATTTACCTTTGACTGTGCTTTGTACAAATTTATTGTCTGCTGACTTGGGCAGTTTGCCTTTGGAAGTTACAACTGGGTTAATAATTGTAATCTTTCCTGTACAAGTGGTTAAGGTTGGTTTACCTTGTATGGATGCAGAGTTTCGTGGTTTTCTCCTTCTCAGAGTGGCTATTGGTGTCCACTTCTTGGCTGTGATGAGACCTTCACTGTGCCTCTTTCCTTTTCCCTTGCTGCCCTCTGGTTCTGAGGGTGTCACTGGTGTGTTGGCCTGTGACTGGGTCTCAAGTGGGTTATAATTTTCTTCCACTGAAATCAAGGCAGAAAAGGGGGGACTTATGTCACTTAAAAATTCTTAAAAATGCTGGTTTTGCACGTCTAAGATTGGCCTCTGGGCTTGTATGTTACTACAATGTGCCCTGTATAATGACAGTGTAATTGAATCAACAATTCCACGTCAGAATTACAGCTGTTGGTACCCTGTCACACTGTTTGTGTGCCAGTATCCCACAGATACGCTTGTGGTTTTCAAGTGTATTCTGTACAAGTGGGTTTTGTATAAGTGTTATTGAGTTAACAATACACTTAATCCACGCCTCAACTGATGGTTTTTCAGTCAGAGGTGTCCTTATTCAGTCAAGAATACAGCACTTATTGATGGCTTATGTGTTTTTATATACAAAACACACCAAAAATAGTTATTTTCAGTGGGTATTAGCCACGTTAAAAATACTCTTATAATATGAGTATATATATAAAGAAAGATAAATATATATAAAATATATTTTTAAATAGAGAAATTACACCTAAAAAAAGATAAAACACTGGTTAATAAGTCATAAAGAGAGAAAAGAATTACTTATAAGGTCCAATAAAAAGATTTAAAACACGGCCAGGCCCCCAAAATGTCAGGCTGAGTCTATGTTGAAGAGGTAATAAGGCTATTTACAGCTAAAAATATGACTGTGACACGGTAAAAAATAGATTTTTAAAGATAAAAGGTTGATAAAAGATGATTGAATTGAGATTTTAAGGGCTTTACTATGGAAATATAGTGGTGGTGAGCACTGCTGAAAGCCCTGGGTGCAATTTTTCTCTGTTGGGTTACAATAATAAAGACTACAATAGTTAAGTTTATAATTATACCTGATTATTAACCAAGAGTAAAACTGTTTTTGACAGTTTACTACATAGGTTATTCAAGAGCAGGATGAGGAAGTGATTTTGGCTGTGAAAAGCCCTCCTTTTATCCTGAAATTGAGGTGGAAAGGCTGCTAGACCTTTCCACGGAGAGGAAGTGAAGATTTTTCACTCTCTATGACAGGCTTGTGGTTTTCAAACAACCTGTATACTCTGTATTGGGCTCAGATGTGGTTTTGGAACCACATCTGGGCGGATTTCACCAATACAGGGTGAAAATTTTCATCTGGGGACCTCACAGCCTGATTCTGACGTGTATGACGCGTAGAATGCTGTACAGAAACTGTATGGGACCCCAGTATTGACTGACATATGAGGTATTGAAGTAAAAACATGCTTCTTCGTCTATTTGACACCTCATATTCATGGTTATGGGATATTATCCCATAGTAAGGCTGTATCTGACAGCAGGTGGGATTTTGACCTTAAAATGGTCATAGCTCTGTCAGTGTTTGATATATAAAGCTCAAAGTTGGTTCATTGAATAGCTCTGTATGAGCTCTACACAATGGTACCCAACTTGACATGGTTATCAATAAATATGACAAAGTTATCCCATGTACAAGTATTTTTGTACATTGGCGTGGTCTGGGCAAAAGCTGTATTAAGCTTGTTTGGCCAATAACTTCTGTTGTAGTTGATCTATGAGGAAATGGATGGCACCATCAGATAGCCCTGATTGTGCTCTTTCCAAAAAGACCCCACTTTAGGTATCTCACACTAAAACTGTAAAAGCTAGATGAGAGGTGAATGTTTTGTTCACCCTTATTTGGTCTGAGTTTGACCATAACTCAAGTAATACTGGTGCTAGCTCAGTTTGGCTAGCACCATTAGATAGCCCTGGCTTAGAGCTTCATTTTGAATACCCATTTGATGGGGTTAAGCCTCTCCTTCTAGATTTTAGATGAGAGGTGAAAATTAAGGTTTATGCTCAGCAATTTCTTTGAGCAGGAATAACTTTGTTATTGGTTTTCCTATGGTGATGGGACTTATATTTTCAGAAAGAGGTGAGTTTCCTCTTTCGTTTGATACCTTTTGAGCTAATTTGGCCCAGCTCCATGTTTTGGTGGTATTTTGGCTATACCATTGGTTTATGGTATTTTAGCTGTCATGCTTGTGCTCTGGTTTTGAGTCACAGGCTGACACACCCAGTCTTCCATATCTCACTCTTGGAACCAGTCAAGACATCAGCAATCCCAGATCAGCATCAAGAGCCTCCTCCTCCAATTATCATTGAAGAAGAAGAGGAATGGGAAGTCTCTCAAATAATGGATTCAAAGCTCAAGAGAGGAAAATTATGGTATCTGGTGGAATGGAAAGGTTTCAGTCAAGACCCAGAAAGATCCACTTGGGAACCAGCTGAAAACCTCAAGAATTGTCCTGAAATTGTCAAAGATTTCCATTCTTTGTATCCTGAGAAGCCAGGACCCAATTCTTCAAAAGCTTGATCATTTTATGGTGCTTGGTGGGGGGAGGAATTACCAAAAGTAAGTCCCACTCCTGGTATGCACCTTTAGGGGTATTCTACTCTTCTTTGTTGTAAGCATCACCTTGGCCACTCTGTGAGCACTTTGCAATTTGGACACAGATTTGTTGGCCTGGCGTTTAACATCAATTCCAAATCATGGCCATTTTTCACTTGGGCAAATGGACCATTTCACTTTTATTTTCCTTTCCAAGTTTTCAATTCAATAAATTCCTTTATCCAATGTATATTCTTATTTATGGCACTGGCCGGAGTGGCAACTACTAAAAGTAAGTTCCTCTCCTGGTGTGCACTTCCCTGAGGGGTCTACAATCTTTTCAAAACAACAACTTGGCCACTCTGTGAGCACCTGGCATCATATTCTTTTATCCAGGTCCCTGGCCACTCTCAAATCAACCATCAAAATCCGTGATGAAGATTGGACTCCCCCTCAAAATTCATTTTTCTTTTTTTATTTTAATTTTTTCTTCCTTTTCTTTATCTTTATTTCCTCTTTTTCCTTAAATTTCTTTTAGTATAATCTTTATGCCAAAATTCTACATCAAATTCATTCCTAAACATTTTCAAAGCCAAATGTCAAGAGAAGACTACGTCAACCTCAATTAATATGCCAGCATTATTATTGGTTCAAAACTTTCTTTGCAAGATTCAAATATCTCTGGATTCCCTCTTTCCAATCCGTGTCAACAGCCTCAACAGGCTTCTACCTTATCTTGGTGCTCAGGAGCTCACCATTCAAGGTAGGGGGGTACTGTCACAACCACGAGTTTGACCCTCCTTGATGGTTGCGGCAATCTAACCTGGAGCCAAGCTGGGGCCAATTGGTCAGGTCAGATCATTTATGGCCAATTGGCCCCCTTGGGTGTTCTATGGCTCTTGCGCCATAACCCATTCCAATGCCCATTTCTGGCCTCAGGCCATATCCTGCTGTCATTGGCCTTCTTGGCCCATTTCCACCTCACCAACCCCCAGGCCTTCATCTTTGATTTTGGGCCTGGGGGGTCCTTTTGTCTTCTAGGGGCCTCCAGGCTCCCTAGCCATCACCATTGGTCTCTGGCCAACCCCTTTCATGAGTGGGGTTTCGGCCTAAATGGCCTTTTTGGGCCATTTAGACCCCCTACGGCTTCTATGGTCTGTATGGTCCATAGGCCAATTAGGCCCCTTTTGGCCTAATACAATGAGGCTAAAAGGGGGCAGCCACCTAGCCCCCAAGGCCAGGTGGGTCCCAAACCACAATTGGGCCCACCTGAGCCATTTTTTTTCACCAATTCCCTGGACCCAAAATTGACCAAAAACCTCATGGACACAATTTTGGCCATAAATCCCGTGGGACCCTTTTTGGCCATGGACCACCATGGACCAATATCCCAGCCATGGCCTCTGGCAGCCACCAGATCAGCTCAGTCAGCCTTCCCCTCAACTTATGGGGAATTCTTTCCATTACTTCATGCCATCCGTACTTGAGGTTGCAGGCATGGTGCATATATGGTATTATATACCATTATGCACCATTTTTCCTCAGCAATCCCATGGGGACATTTTCAGGACCCATTTCCATCTTTCCATATCAAGGTCTCAAAATCCAACACCCATTTTGAAGGAGGATTATTCAACTCATCAGTCTGACAAGTCATGGTGGCAATCAGAAGACTCTTCAAGGATCCCAACCACCTGTATCTGCAGGAGTTGGGTTGGTACATTATTCAGGATTATTCAAAAGGGGCAATTCTCAAGAGGTATTACATCAATTCAATCAATTTTCAAGGCATCAAGTATTTCAATACTCCTTGGACAACTCAATTCATTGGTACAGGCCTCATTCAATCAACCTGTATGGCCTAGACCCAATTGGGCCATTTCACATTCCACTGTGTGAATTCCATCACAAAGTTCAAATTTCAAGATGGCCAGAACTTTATTTCGTGATTTGTACAATACAGTCAATTGATTCACCTTCCAGGATCAATCTTTCAAGTTTTCACATATACCGGCCACCTTTCATCACCTGCGGAGTTTTTCCCCAGTTAATTAATATATTGGATTTATTTTTATTTTTATTTTCTTTTACCTTATTAAAATTAATACTGATAATATTAAGTCAGTCATTAGCACCCTTTCTATTTTTTCTTCCTTGCCTGTCAGTAGATATTGGTGGTCATATCCTTTACTAATTCCATTCCTTTTCTGGCAGGTTGAAACAGTGAATTGAGGATTCGCTTGGTTGGCTTCCTTTAATATATTTGGCCTTTGGCTTCTTATTCTTTTCCTTTATCTTTGGCATACTTGTCTTTTCCGTTCTTCTTCTTTAAACAAATTAAATCTTTATTATTCCTTTACCTTTTGGAGCCCTCCAAGTGAGTTCTTGATTCCTGAGTTCCAGGCCCTCTTGCTTCCATAAGAGCCCCTGTAACATCATGTTAGAATCTTTTCCTTTTATAACTAGCTTAAACAATATTAAACCAATCAATAAATGATTCCAGCCACCCTTTTTCAATCATTTGAAACTCTTCAACCACGTGAAAAATCATTATTATCATTTAAACCCCTGAACCACCCCATAAGTGAATTAAAGCATCTTTCATCAATGTTAACTTTGTCACTTTGGTTCCAAATTAATTCTAATCACTGTTGGGTGTGTTTTCTCTTTAATATTTTTTTTTAAGACCGTGTCATTATATCAATTACCTGAAGTCCTCTGCTCAATTAATTCCAATTGAAATTGCTCTGGAAAAAAATTTCTTTTTTAGCCTTAAATATGTCTTGTTGAGTATTTTTGGATATTTTTTTATGGTTGGTAAATCAATAAATCTTTATAATATCCTTCTTTTATACTGATAAAGTTAAAAACAATAGAATTGGAATGATATTTCTTAAAAATCTTGTTTCTTACTATTTTTGCTCAATTTCTACCTTAAACAAATTTTGCGCACAGGGAAAGTACTTGATTTTCAATCAAAGTTTCATACCCACACCTTACACAAACTTTTGTGTTGAATTTCTCTAAAAAAATTCTCAATTTAAATCTTTTGTAATATTGGCAAGCAGTATATGAGGTTTGGTTTAGAGTTTCATTTTTTTTGTTTATTTTTCCATATGTATATGTAAAATGAATTAATGTTTCAATAAACTTCAACATTTTAATATTTACAATGAAAATTAGTCATTTGAGATAATGATTTCATAGGTGGTTCAATTTGAGTCCATGTGTGAGAGGTGAATTTTAAGCAATTTTTAAGCTTCAATTGATTTTTTCAATCCCAATTGGAGTCAAAATTAATTGGTTTGAAACATACTATTATAAATATATTTATATTCTCAAATAAATATCAACTTAGCTGTTTTGGATTTCAAGTAAAACTGTGAGCCTTTGAGGTATTTTAATATACCCAAAAGACCACCAAAAATAAAAAAATGATACAGTTATAAAGAAAAAAAATTTACTTAAATTATAAAAACACAAATTAAATATAAATATAAAGCTTATATATAAAATTCAAAATTCAATTCTAACTTCAAAGTAAAACTAATTTGAAATTCAAAATTGTGAAAACACCTTTCTACTTGAAAAAATTAAGTATAAATGTATTTTAAACAAAAATATCAAAATCAATATATTTTTGAAGAAATTTAGATAAAAATTATTAGAGAGTTTCATCCAATAAAGAAAGATATGAAAGTTATTTAACAATTGGATACCTCATAAAAAATAAGGTGGGATCACCTCTGGGTAAAATTTCTCTAACTCAATGCTAAATCAGCTCAAAATAGGTTTGCAGTATTTTCTGTATAAAAATTGAAAATTAACAAAACCTTAATTTAATTCAAACCACATGTGGGTTCAACCATCAATTTTTTGTGTTCAAATTGAGATGTGGGGTGTAGTTTACAATTTATGTGGAATTGAAGTAATTTCAAGTAAAATTTCAAAATGTGCATGTGTAGTACATAAGTGAACTCTGACTTACATATGAGGTATGAATTATTACATTTGTGTACTGTGAAACTTTATTTAATTACATATTTAAATTACAAGTATAATAAGTGCTTAGGACTTAAAGAAAAAATAAATTGGAAAGATTGATTCTGGGGGGAAAGGAATCTTGCCTCTAAGGGAGAGCCAGATCCCCAAATTCTTTTCTGACAGGTGTGAGATGTCAAAGTTCATGCAAATTTTCATCACTTTTGGCCTGAAATTGAGTCACAAGGTTTGTGACTCAATTGATGATGAGGCTTTCATATCAACCAGGGCAGTTTTAACTATTTCCAAGAGGGTAAAACTACCCTTAAGTTAAAATAATCCTAGTAAGGACAGTTTTAACTGGCTTTGAAGTCTTGTAAGAACATTCTGAATTGTTTTGAAGGCTTTAAACCAGGTATTACCATAGCAATGGCTGACTTAAGGGTCCAAAATGGCTGACAATAGCAAAAAATGGCTAAAACCAGCACCTTTTTTGGTCTAAACCAGGGTTCAATTATCCCATAATTTAATTTGCTGTTTTCAGAGTGCTTTCTATTTCTGGAAAGAGTAAATTTTACTTTTTTAGTAAGAGAATTGTTGGCCATAAAAGAATGTCTTCCTTGCCCCACTTTTCTCCTCATGTTAGAATCTTTTCCTCTTCTAATTAGTTTCAACACTATAAAACCAATAATTAAAATATCAAAAGCACCTTTTTCAATCATTTTCAACCTTGTTTTGTAACTCTTATAAATAATTTTACCCTTAAACTACCCCTTCAGTGAATGAAAGCATCTTAGATCACTGTTAGCTTTGTCACTTTGTTCTTGCATTCACTCTGGTAACTTTTGTGTGTGTTTTCTCTTTAATACTCTTTTGATAGAATTTGTTCTTATATTAATTTCCCGCATTTTTTTTCTCAAAGAATTCCAATTGAAATTGCCCTTGATGAAACTTCTTCTGTTTGCTTAAATATCTCTTGGAGAGTGTTTTTGGATCATCTTTATTGTTTGTAAAACAATAAGTCTTTATAATATTATTTTTTCATACTGATAAAGTTAGAAACAATAAGTTAGACATGCTTTCTCTTAATGATTCTAAATCTTAATATTTTTAAACAGCTTGTGCCTTATACAAACTTTGAGGACAGGAAAAGTACTTTAGTTTAATCAAAGTTTCATATCAACACCTTAAATTTGGGTGGCCAGCCATGATATTCTCCCTTTGACTTTATTTTTTTTACTTTTTTAATATTTTCTTGTTATATTGAAAAATTTAAAAATCCATGAAACATACTTTTAATTCAAAAATTCATAAAAAATGAAACTTTTTCATATTATAAGTCAGGATTCATTTTTTTCCATTTCTCTTTTGAAAAATATTTATTTACTTAATGCATTTCTTTTTCATTATTTTTGGTGTCTGACAATGTGGTAAGAGAGGAAAATATTGAAACAGCATAACCAGCTACTAGCATTATTGCTGAAAGTACTGTCAATTCTGACCATAATAGCATTGGTATTATAAGTCATCATAGTCAATGTAAGATGTAACTATGAAACTGATGATAATATTACTATTAATCAACAGTACTATGTCTGTTCTTATGAAATATAATAATAAAATATTATTATAACCACAATTAAATAATTAAAGAATTATTTCTTTCGCATGTTAAGCACTACTAGTGATTTTAACAGTGAGCAAGTAATTGTCTACAAGAATCAATTACAAGAAGAATTTAATAATAAAAACTTCTTTTATTAAAATAATAAATTATTTTAATATATAATTATCTTTTGCAAGAATAGTTATAAAACTAATCCTTGAAGAAAACTATTACTAGAGAAAAACTTTAAGAATTAAAGATAAATGACTCACTAATACTCCAAAGAACTTATTGATAGATAAAAGTAGAGAAATTTGATGTAGAATTGTGGATTTAAGAGATCAAAATAATTTATAGCAGGATTACAACAATATATAGTTGGATTCTATGATTTCACTTCTTTCTGATTGATTTTGAAAGATTTAAAACACTTAAGAATAGTTTAACTTATACTACTTGTTGGTAACAATGAAATAAAATGATAATAAGATGATGATGATACGGACAAAACAGCATGAAGAGGCTTCTTTTAAGTCAACAGCAGCTCACAGAGGCGTGCCATGGAGAAAACTGAAAAACCAGTGAGTGAGAAAACAATAAACATTTTTGGATTAATGATTGCATCATCTGTTGTCACGTAAGATTATCATAATTACTTAATTGATGCTTTTACGTGACTACCAACCCCAATATGGTTAAGAATAAAAAGAGTAACATCTGTAAATCTTCTTTTATTCCAAAATAATCATTGATTTCTCAAAGTTATCAATGTTATTGCCAATTTCATCACAGGTTTTAATTACTGTGACTTTTTGAAGATTCAGTGTTTCACGTAGAATGGTCAAAAATGGACTGTAAGTAAAACGTTTAATTTTACTAGTAAAACTGTAATTATTTTTGGTTGTACCATAGATAACACATTTCTCCATTGGTCCTGCAAGTTTCAGAAAGATTCATTAAGAATTGTATTTTTAATGAATTTTTGAAGTTTTTACCTCATTTCTACATAGAATTGCAAATATCAGTGTTTCACTGGTTGCTATGAGGTAAATCAATGGATACAAGTCCAAAAAGGGTTTTAATTACTTTTTTGGGGTTTATCCATGGAAATTCATTAAGAATTGACATGGTTACAGCAGTCTAAGTAGCTCTTTACCTCCTTGGAACGTCAAAATAGCAGGTTATTTGCTATTTTCTTAAGATTTACAGTAGTTGTGACATGGTAACCAAGTTCCCAAAGAGGTTTAGTTTACCAATTGGGTCAAGATCAGCCATGGAACCAAGCTTTGGAGCTATCCACGCCTCTGAGTCCTCAGAAGTTGGGTAACCTGGCTCTCTTTGATGTCTTTTGTCCCCCTTGCCTATTTTTTACGTCAAAATAGTAATTTAAGCTTAAAGTGAGATATCCACTATGGGTGTACCAAAAGTCCATGTAAGAATACCATGATATTAAGTGCTCAAAACATGCATAACACCATTCTTAGTGTATATGTAACATGGGATTTCTCACTTTCCCATTATTTTGACATGAAATTAAGCAAAACAAAAATTTTCACGGATCTTTTATATGGTATTGATGATGTGGTATTGAAGGATTTTCCATTTTACCACCTCAAAGAGTTAATTTGAGCTTATTCACTCTATGGAGCTACCCTAGGTGAATTTATGTGTAGAATCCAAATCTGGCCTTAAATCCATGGATTTACTTACTCAATAAAAAGTTATTTATCTTTTCTGAAATCAAAAATGATGAATTTTGAATATATGCATGATTTATTAGTTATATATAATTCGAAATTTCTTTTTAAGACAATTGTGGCCCATTTGGGTATGTAAAATATACCTCAAGGCTCACAGTCAACCAGATGTCACAGGGGATCTTGGACAGAAATACTAGAGTGGCCTGGAACTCAGCAATCAGGGAACTCACTTGGAAGACTCCAAAAGAATAAAGAAATAAAAATAAAGGATAAATTTCTCTAAGAAATATGCAGGTACAAGATGAGATGCAATAAGAGGAAAGAGAAGCCAAATGGCCAAAGAGCCAACCAAGTAAGTCCCTAATTACTGTTTCAACCTTCCAAAATGAACAATGGAATTAGTAAGGATATGACCACCAAATATCCATTGACAGGCAAAGAAAGAATAAGAGACAAGGTGCTGAATGACTGACTTGATAATATCAGTATTCACTTAACAAAAATGATAAGATGAATAAAGATAAAATAAAATCAAAATATATTAATTAACTGGGGAAAAACCCCCCAGGGTGGAAAGGGTAGCCGGTATATGTGAAAAGCTGGGAGCTTGAGTTCTTCAGTCTGAAAACTCATCTGTATTGATCCTTGAGGCTGTATTGATTGTTTTGGGAATTGATACAGCTGACTAATATTGAAATTGAATTGGGTTGAATGAATTTCCCATGCTTGAAAAGGAAATACAGTTCTTGATGGATCCAGACTGTATTGAAATGAATATGGTTGCCAAGATGGATTGAGTGGAGCTTTGACATTGACAATTGAGTGAGCTGCCTCTTGAATCCCTTTAGAATGGTTGAACAGTATTTCCTTGGAGTAATACTGTGAATGAAATTATCCAATGACGTCTTGATGGCGTGATTGGTCTTTGACGCTGAGACACTTGCTCTTGGGCCTTGATGAGTCCTCTGAATGATTGGGTGCCTTGATGAGATGATGATATGTTGGAATGCTGAAATGACCATTTGATATTTCCACCATTGAATTTCTGTTGAAAAATGATGCATAATGATATATAACATCATTTATGGCACATTGGTCCATTGGAAAGAAGATTACGTCCAAAGGTCTTGAGATGGAAAGACAGAGGGGAAAAGATGGATGTGATGGCTTCAGATCTTGGAAAAGTGTTTCTGGGTCCTTTGGGGATTTTGGCTAATTTTGGATTCTGAGCCAAAAACTGGCCCAAAGGGCGGGAAAGTCTCTTTTGGACACTTTGTGTCAAAGTGCGCAAAAATGCGCAAATGCGGAAAGTGCGCAAAAAGTGCGTAAATGCGCAAAGTGCACAAAAATGCGCATTATGAGCCCAAATGGCCAAAAACAGCCATTTGGGCCATTTCCCCTGGTTTTAAGGGAAATGACCAGAAATACCCATTTGGGCAAAATTGCCGCTATGGATTCTGGATTGAGGTGAAGGGCCATGAAGGCCTCAAAAGACAAATGGCCATAAATGGTCCATAATATGATGTCGTAGCCATATTGGCCACTGGTGATGGAAATGGCCAATTGGCCATAAAAGTACTGTGGCTTGATATGCCATATGGAGATCCAAGGAGGTGAATTGCCATGGTTGTGACAGTACCCCCCACCTTGAAATGGTGAGCTGCTGAGCACCAATACAAGGTGAAGCCTGTTGAGAATATTGGAAAGGATTGACAGTGGGATAGAGGAAAGTTCTTTTAACAGGAAAATAGAATAATAACTGATATTAAAAATTTGTCATATGATGCAGGAGATGCTTGATCTTCTTTTTAGATTGGCTTCAAGATGGATGATGTTTGAAATGAATGATAATCTTGATGTAAAGTTTGACATGATAAAATGAAAATGAAAATAAAATTTGATGTAAAGAATGAAAATGAAAATAAAAGAAAGAGAAAAGAGAAAAGAAAAATGAATTGAATCTTGAGGAGGTTCCAATCTTCATCACGGAGGTTGATAATTGAATTTGAAATTGGCCAAGGACCTGGCAAGAGAAATTTGATGCCAGGTGCTCACAAAGTGGCCAAGGTAATGTTTCGACAAGATTGTGGACCCCTCAGGGAAGTGCACACAAGGAGAGGAGCTTACCTTTGGTAATTACCACTCCCATCAGTGCCATAAAAATGAAAACAAAAATTTTGAAGGAATGAATTGAAAAGTGAATGGCCCATTGTCCCAAGTGAAAATGGCCATAAGATTGGAAATGAAGTTGAACGCCATGCCAAAGAGCTGTGTCCAAAATTGCAAAGTGCACACAGAGTGGCCAAGGTGATGCTTACAATAAAAGAAGAGTAGAATACCACTAAAGGTGCATACCAGGAGTGGGACTTACTTTTGGTAATTCCTCTCCCCACCAAGCACCATAATGAATCAAGCTTTTGAAGAATTGGGCCCACGCTTTTCAGGATATAATGAATGAAAATCTTTGACAACTTCAGGACAATTCTTGAGGTTTTTGGATGGTTCCTAAGTGGATCTTTCTGGGTCTTGACTGAACCCTTTCCATTCCACCAGATACCATAATTTTCCTCTCTTGAGCTTTGAGTCCAGTATTTGACAGACTACCCATTCCTCTTCTTCTTCAATAATGATTGGAGGAGGAGGCTCTTGATGCCTATTTGGGATTTTTGATGTATTGACTGGTTCTAAGAGTGAAATATGCAAGACTGGGTGGATGGACTTCCATGGAGATGGGAACTTGAGGTGGTAGGCATGAGTGCTGACTTTCTTCAAGATTGGAAAAGGACCCAACCATCTTTCAGACAGTTTTGTGGTGGGTCTAGTTGATTTTATGTTCTTGGAGGAAAGCCATACCATATCACCAGGATTGAAAACAGGTGGACTTGCTCTACTTTTATCTGCACACCTCTTAAACCTGTTTATGGCAACTTCAAGTTCTCTCTTGAAATCTTGCTTTACTGATTCGATTTTTGCTGATAACTTTCCAGCTGTCACAGCCAAGGAGGCAGGGGCATTTCCAATCATCATCAGCAAATCATTATATCATGGATACCCCTCAAAACCCAATCAGCAAGGGGGTTTCATTCAACAGTCTCCAAATACAGTTCCAGACCTCAATACAGTTTTCATACAGGCAAGACCCAAATACAGGATTCACCAAATACAGTCCTGTAATCAATACAAGCGCAAAAACCTGTATTGACTGTATCACCTGTATTGGATTCACCAATACAGGATTCAATCCCACATCCAACTTCTTCCAGCATACAGGCAAGTATCTCAACACTCAAACTCCAAGGCTGGCATTTCTCACATATACCAGCCCCTCTTCACCCACCTGGGGGTTTTTCCCCCAGTTAATTAAAATAGTTGATTTATTATTTAATATTATTTTATTCTCACTTTTGGAATATTATTTTATTACTTATTAAGTTAGTCTTTGCCTTCCCTCACCTGTTCAGTAGAGTCCTGGTGGCCATATCCTTTATTAATCCTTTTCTCTTTTCTGAACAGGTTGAAACAGTGACTCAGGATTATTTGTGGTTGGCTCTTTATTATTGCTTTTGTTTTTTCTCTCTTATCTTTTATGCTTATTATTTTATGACTAGGAATTTATCCTCTTACTCCATTACTCTTATCATTTGAGTATTTCTTCTGAGCCCTCCATAAGTAAGTCTGTTCACTGAGTGCCAGGCCCTCTTCATTTTAGAAGAGCCCCTGTGACATTATTTCAATTAACTCATAATTGCTTCTTTCCTTTCATTCATTTTATTCATTTATCTCATTCTTCAATTATGATTTTTTCATGATTTTATGATTTTTTATGATTTTTATGATTTTTCTCTCTTATCAATTTTCATCTCATTCATTTTATTCAAATGAAAATTGATTCTCTTTCTCATTTCAAAAATTCTGCTGACCATTTCACTTTATTCTTTATCATTCTAATTTCTCTTTTGTCTGAATTCAGGTTTTTATCAGGTTATTTGAGTGGAATTATTTGGGTTAATTGATTCATTATTCAGGGATTTATTGATTTGGGGTATTCAGTGGTTTTGATTGAAATTTCTCAAGATTATTGATTGATTGATTGGTTGTTCAAGACATTGATTTCACCTCAAGATTTTGAATTGACTTTGATTGATTTGATTTGATTTGATTGACTTCATTTGATTCTTCAAGATACCTGATTTATCCTCAAGATTTAATTTAATTGATTGATTTGAATTTGATTCCTCAAGAAAATTGAATTGATTTTTGAAGATATTGATTGGATTCCTCAAGACTTAATTGATTTGATTTTGATTGACTTGATTTGACTTATTGATTGAAATTGATTATTCATAAGAATTTGACTTTGTCATCTTCACTCTTCAAGATTTATTCATATTGATTCACTTCAAGACTGTTTATTGATTCTTCAAGATCATCAAGATTCTCATTTAATTTGATTTGGTCAAGCCTTAATTTATTCAAAGTATCATCAAGTTTTTATTCATTCTTCTTTCATAATGCCAGTTCAGCATAGCCCACCAGCCAAGAATACAAGATCCCAGAGACATCAAGCTGTTCTCACTCCTACACCAAGGGCTCCTCTTGACCGCACACCATCAGTTCATCAACTGAGTGCAAATCTGGACAGAGGACCACCAATGGAAGGAGCAGCACCCTCCAGAAGAGGAGGTGTGAAGTCTAGAAGATCAAGATCATTCTCTGGACTATTGGGTGGTTATCCTGGTGTTTCTCAAGGGCCTAGAAGTAGATTGGGGGAAGCTGAAGATGAGGAGGGGGAGGAGTCTGTGGAAGAGGAAGAATCTGAGGAGACTGAAGTGGCAGCTGCCTTGGCAGGTGCTCCTGAAGCTCCTGAGGCTCCAAATTCAATTGGCCTCAGCCCAAGAACATCAAGGCCCTCCAATCTTTTCTTGGCTTTGCCAACTTTTATCGTCGTTTCATTAAAAATTATTCCAAAAAAATCTCTTCCCTCACTTCCCTTCTCAAAAAAGATTCTCCCTTCATCTTCAATGAGGAAGCTCTTAGCCAGTTTCAGATACTCAAAGAAGCTTTCACCACTGCTCCTATCCTCTCTCACTTTAATCCTTCTCTCCCAACTATTGTAGAGACTGATGCCTCTGATTATGCCTTGGGTGCTGTACTGAGTCAGGTGAATGACTCAGGAAAGCATCCCATTGCATTTGATAGTCGCAAGCTCTTACCAGCTGAACTCAACTATGAAATTCATGACAAGGAACTCCTTGGCATAGTTTGGGCTCTCAAGCGCTGGAGAGCCTTTCTCCTTTCTCTTTCTGATTCCTTTGAGGTCTTGACAGACCATTGTTCTCTCCAATATTTTATGTCCTCTAAAGTCCTTACTCGTCGTCAGGCCCGCTGGGCTGAATTTTTGTCTGAATTTCACTTTGTTATCACTTACCGCCCAGGCAGGCTGGCCACTTTACCAGATGCCTTGTCACGTCGGGACGACGTGTACCCAGAGAGGGGGGTGGATTTCATCAGCAAGAATCCTCAAAACTTTCTTCAAGTTCTCAAGCAGAATGAAATTCAAGAGTCAAGATTCTTTTCCATAAAAGTTGAAATGTTTTCAGATTTAGTTGATCAGATCCAAAGACAAGTATGGCAAGACAAAGACTATAAGGAGATCCTCAAGAAATTAGCAAGAGGTGAATCAGTTCCAGATTATTCTCTTGAACCTCAAGCCAAGTTATTATTATTCAAAGATAGAGTGGTAATCCCAAGCAATGAAGAACTTCAACTCAATATTCTTCAAAAGCATCATGACTCACCATTGGCTGGCCATCCTGGCCAGGAGAAGACCCTCAAGCTCATCAAGAGGGATTTTTATTGGGCTGGCATGAATCAATTCATCAAGGACTATGTGTCCTCATGTCAGCAATGTTCAAGAAACAAGAACATCCACCATAAGAAGTTTGGATTACTCAAGCCTCTTCAAATTCCATCTGGTCCTTGGAATTCTTTATCAATGGACTTTATCACTCAATTGCCCTTGTCAAGCAACTTTGATTCAATTTTAGTAGTTGTAGACAGATTTTCAAAAATGGCAATATTTATTCCAACTTATTCAACAATCACTGCACTCGAATTAGCTCAAATCTTCATTAGTCATGTATTTTCCAAACATGGTCTTCCAGTAAGTATTGTTAGTGATAGAGGTTCCTTATTTGTTTCATCATTCTGGCCCCAATTATGTCAGCAGCTCAAGATATTAAGAGATCTTTCAACTGCATTTCACCATGAAACAGATGGACAGACAGAGAGGGTAAATCAGATTCTAGAACAGTATCTTCGGATGTATGTCAGTTACCATCAAGATGACTGGCACACCTGGCTCCCTCTGGCTGAATTTGCCTATAATAATGCATAACATTCATCCACAAAGCAATCACCTTTTTTCACCATTTATGGAAGAAATCCCAGCTTTGACTCAATCCATGTTTCTCAAGATTCACCTGCTGGAAAGTTATCAACAAAACTCCAATCAGTACAGCAAGTTGTCAAAGAAGAATTAGAGTCAGAAATAAGAAGATTCAAGAAGTATGCAGATAGAAATAGAGCAATTCCACCTGATTTCCAACCTGGGGACAAAGTATGGCTAGCTTCCAAGAACATCAAGACAACAAGACCCACCAAGAAACTTTCAGAAAGCTGGTTGGGACCCTTTGAAGTTCTCAAGAAGATTGGCAGCCATGCATATCACCTCAAGTTGCCTCAACAATGGAAGTCAGTTCACCCTGTTTTCCATGTGTCCTTGTTAGAACCAGTGAAGCAATCAACTATCCCAAATTGACACCAATTGCCACCACCTCCAGTAATAGTGGAAGAGCAAGAAGAATGGGAAGTGGCTCAGGTTCTGGACTCAAAACTCAAGAGAGGTTCATTATGGTATTTAGTGGAGTGGAAACGATTCAATGAAGACCCAGAAAGAACAACTTGGGAACCAGCTTCCAACCTTACCAACTCCCCAGACCTTGTCTAGGACTTTCACACTTTGTATCCAGACAAGCCTGGCCCAAATGCCTCAAGAGTTTGATTTATGGTGCTTGGTGGGGATTGGAGTTTATGAAAGTAAGTTCCTCTCCTGGCATGCACCTTTAAGGGGGTATTCTACCCAAATTTGTTGTAAGCATCACCTTGGCCACTTTGTGAGCACTTGTCAATTTTTTGGACGGGTTCAGAAGGCCTTGCAACATAATACCCTCAAGATTTGGACTTTTCATCAAGATTTGGCCCAATCTTTTCTTTTATTTTCTCTTCTTTCTTTAATCATGCCATAAATTATCTTTCAAGACATTCATTATCAAATTCATCTTATGGCATATTTCAATTTTCATTTATGGTGCTTGGTGGGGAGTGGAAGTTATGAAAGTAAGTTCCATCTCCTGGTATGCATCCCTGAGGGGTCTACTCCTTGTAAAACATTACCTTGGCCACGCTGTGAGTATCAAATGCTTGGTTTTATCTTTCAGAACATTTTGGCCAAAATCAAGAAACTCACCACAAGAAGGACAACCCTCAGGAATTTCTTATTTCTTTCTTTACTCTCTTTTTCTCTCAATTCTTTTTCATTTTTATTTTTTATTTTTCATTTCTTTTACTTGTATCTTTTATTTTTATTTTTATTTTTTCATTTTTATTTCTTATTTCAAAAAGCAGTAGTCATCACTCCCATATCACGTTTGGGGAGTCAATTCATTCAATAATCAAAGAGCAAAACACTAGTAATGGTAAAGACCACCTACAGATAATCCTCATCAAAACTTCTTCAAGTCAGCCTTAAACTCATTCCTTAAGATCAAAATTGAAAGCCAAAACCCAATCAGCAAGGTGTTTATGGCAATTGACCAATCAAGGAGGGGATAAGAAGAAGATATTCAAGAAAAAAATCAAGTTCATAGAAGACAATTGTTCAAATGGCCCAATTGGCCAATTTCATCAAGATGTGCACTATGGCACAATTGGCCACATCAGACCTCAAAACATCAAAACAGCCATTTTTAATCAATTCTTATCATAATATGCTTAGTTAGGCATATTGGCAAATTTGCGCATTTTTGCGCATTTGCACACTTTTGCGCACTTTTGCGCAAAAGGGCTTTTTTTTCTTGTCAAAAGCCTTCAAAAGGCCTTTTTGGCCAAAATCATTATAATTGCGCATTTGCGCACTTTGCGCATTTTTGCGCATTTTGCGCATTTTGCGCAAAAATGCGCAAAATGGCCAAAACCCACTTTTAGGCCATTTTCTCACAATAAATCAGTTTTTTCATCATTTTCACCAATTTATGCCAAATATGGCATATTTGCGCATTTGCGCATTTTGCGCACTTTTGCGCACTTTGCGCATTTTGCGCAAAAACGCGCAAAATGGCCAAAACCCACCTTTAGGCGATTTTTTCACAAGATTTCAGTTTTTTCAGTATTTTCACCAATTTATGCCACATATGGCATATTTGCGCACTTTGGCGCATTTTCCGCATTTTGCGCATTTTGCGCATTTTTGCGCAAAATGGCCAAAAACCCATTTATTCACACTTTCAGGGATTTTGGCCAGGACTACTCATTTGGTCCAAAATTTCAATTGTTGGCCACCTTATGCCAACACTCTAAAATTCAAAATTATGATGATTTCAAGTGGTCTTGGGACAAAAACCCAAATCAACCACCTTTCAAAAGCCATGAGGACTCAAGAAAGTTGATGAAGACACTCAAGACAAGATTAAAGAAAATTTTATGAAGATTGAAGGCAGTTTTGAATGAACAGAGGAAATTCACAATCAAAATCAAGGGGAAAATACCTACAAATAGTCAAATGAAGATTGGTTTGAGTATTGATTGAAGAAGAAGTTTTAAGGGGAAATCTTAAGGAATTGGGGGAAAGAACTGTTTGAATTGATTGCAAGCTCATCAAGACTCACTATACTTATGGTGCTCAGAGCTCACCACTTTCAAGAGGGGGATAATGTCACAGCCAAGGAGGCAGGGGCATTTCCAATCATCATCAGCAAATCATTATATCATGGATACCCCTCAAAACCCAATCAGCAAGGGGGTTTCATTCAACAGTCTCCAAATACAGTTCCAGACCTCAATACAGTTTTCATACAGGCAAGACCCAAATACAGGATTCACCAAATACAGTCCTGTAATCAATACAAGCGCAAAAACCTGTATTGACTGTATCACCTGTATTGGATTCACCAATACAGGATTCAATCCCACATCCAACTTCTTCCAGCATACAGGCAAGTATCTCAACACTCAAACTCCAAGGCTGGCATTTCTCACATATACCAGCCCCTCTTCACCCACCTGGGGGTTTTTCCCCCAGTTAATTAAAATAGTTGATTTATTATTTAATATTATTTTATTCTCACTTTTGGAATATTATTTTATTACTTATTAAGTTAGTCTTTGCCTTCCCTCACCTGTTCAGTAGAGTCCTGGTGGCCATATCCTTTATTAATCCTTTTCTCTTTTCTGAACAGGTTGAAACAGTGACTCAGGATTATTTGTGGTTGGCTCTTTATTATTGCTTTTGTTTTGTCTCTCTTATCTTTTATGCTTATTATTTTATGACTAGGAATTTATCCTCTTACTCCATTACTCTTATCATTTGAGTATTTCTTCTGAGCCCTCCATAAGTAAGTCTGTTCACTCAGTGCCAGGCCCTCTTCATTTTAGAAGAGCCCCTGTGACACCAGCAGGAGTATCTTGAAAAATGTGAACTGAGTCAAAATGTGGATCTCTTCCATAAACATTGAAAAACGGTGATTGTTTTGTTGAAGAGCGGTCAGAGTTATTGTTGGCAAATTCAGCCAGAGGGAGCCAGGTGTTCCAATCATCTTGATGATAACTCAGATACATCCAAAGGTACTGTTCTAGTATCTGATTTACCCTCTCTGTCTGTCCATCAGTTTCTGGATGGTAAGAAGTTGACAGATCTCTTGAAATCTTGAGCTGCTGACAAAGATTGGTCCAAAAAGAAGAAACAAAAAGAGAACCTCTATCACTAACAATGCTGGAGGGAAGGCCATTCTTTGAGCAAATATTCTTGATGAATAAATGGGCCAAATCTAATGAAGTTATTGAAGCCATTGTTGGAATAAAAATTGCCATTTTTGAGAATCTGTCCACTATGACAAGGATTGAGTCAAATGAATTGGAGAGTGGCAATTGAGTGATGAAATCCAAGGACCATTTGGAATTGGAAGAGGTTTGAGGAGTGCAAAATTCTTGTGGTGAATATTTTTGTTTCTTGAACACTCTTGAAAGGATGAGACATAATCCTTTATGAATTGAGTCATGCCGGGCCAGTGGAAATCCCGCTTGACAAGTTTGGGAGTCTTTGCTTTGCCAGGGTGTCCAGCTAGAGGAGAGTCATTCCTTTTTTGAAGTATGCTGAGTTGAATTGTGGGGTCATTCGGGACCACCACCCGATCTTTGAACAGGAGAACTTGGGAGGAGGAATCAAGAGAAGAATCTTGGAAAGATTTACCTTTACCCAAATCTTGAAGGATACTTCCATATTGAGAATCTTGCCATAATGCCTTCTGAATTGATTCAATCAAATTTGAAAATAATTCCACCTTGACTGCATAGAATTTTGATGCTTGAATTCCATCTTGCTTGACTATTTTTTGATAATTCATTGGATTCTTTCTGACGAAATCTTCCCCCCTCTCTGGGTAAACGTCATCCTGACGTGATAAAGCATCTGGAAGGGTAGCCAAGCAGGCAGGGCGGTAGGTGATTGAAAAATGGAATTCAGAAAGAAATTAAGCCCAGCGGGCTTGACGGCAATGAAGAATCTTTGATGACATAAAATATTGAAGTGATGTGTGAGCCTTTGAGATATGACCACATACCCAATAAAGTCACAAAAAATACTTAGAATAATTATACCTTTAATATAATTATATTAAAATTACTTAGAATAATTATACATTCAAAATAATTACTTAAATATACAAAAAATACCATAAATTGGTACAAAAATTGGTTTAACTTAAAAACCAATGAATCAACATGTAAAATAAATTATACCATTGGATTCCCCATGGTAAAATACACATACCATTTTTATGGCATATCTGTAAACTCAATATTTAATGAATTATAAGGTATAATACCTTATAAAAGCCATAAAACCTTATTTATCTCAAGAACTAATGAAACAACATGTGAAAACAATTGTACCAGTGGATTCCCCACGGAAATCCACACATAAAACAATTAACAAGCTAATTTCCAAAGTTAATACTTAAGGAATTAACCTGAATATATGCACTTTTTTGGTCAACGCATATATTCAAGGATCATAGCTAATATCTCCTAAACTATACGTGATAAAATGATGAACCAAAAATAAAGTTACCACGTAACTACTGTAAGAACACAGATATGAACTTCCTTTTACAAATTATAAACAAGGTTAAAACCTATGATGAAATATTGATAAAAATCAACAGAGCTGTTGACCACTTTGTTGTGAAAGTGTTCCAAACTTAAAAAAAAGTATACAGTTGAATTCTACTAGTTCATTCGTGAAGAATGATGTAATTTTTATTATTAAATTCAGGGTATAACCCCCTGAAATCAAGGTTTGAAGTTTAAAATATTGAATTTCGACAGAAAAGATGAGTTACAAGAAAAATCATCAAAATTAGAGTTTTGATGATGTAATAAAAACCTCTTGGCAGCATAATAAGGTTATGCCAGGCTATCAGAATTCACTCTTTGAATTGCTTTAGCGTTTAAATTTTAAAAGGTATTGAGGATCAAAGTTTGAGCTTAATTTGAGCAGTTATGATCACTCACAGTAACCTTAAATTAAGTTTAACAGTCATATGAGTGATTCAATTGGTGAATACTATTAGTTTATGATTAAAACTAATAAAATCCACGAAATTTGGGGTTCTGCCAAGCCTCTGATGTCATCAAACTTAGAGTCATAGTGATAACTCTAAATAATGGTATAATAATGATGTAATATGGTTTGATAATGATGTAATCATCTCCAAACCTTAAAATATTGATCAATTCCAGTGGGTATAATCAGTACACGTCTACTAGAAGCCTGTTGGACTCTAGGAGGGAGGTATTTACTATAAATAGAGCTCTTTTTGCTCTATTTTCCCCTCAGATGCATCAAAAACATTAAATCACCTAAATCAAAGGTAATTTCTTTATTTTTTATATATAAAACTATTATATTATTAAAGACCAAGGACCACCTTGTTGTAATCATCTATTTTGATGTGATTAAATCATTTATTTAATTGTTTTTGCTAAAAATCTCTTTAAAAACTCATTTCCACGTTAAAATCCAGAATAATTTGTAATTTTCTTTATTTTTATTGTAAATACAATTTGAAAAAGTTTTATTTATTTTTTTTGGCGTAAAATATTTCAAAATTATTATATTAAGTGTTAAAAGTAGGTTGTTTTCTCTTATTATAATAATTTCTCTATTATTACTCTCTTAATAATTCTTTAATTAATATAAATAGTATTTATATTAATTCATAACTTTAATATTAGTAATATTATTGTTATTAATTGTTTTTTATTAATAAAAAGCAATTTTTTACGCCTTTATTATTTGTTGGTAACAATAATAAAGATATTTTTAAATATATTCATTATTTTATATTAATATATTTATTTATTATATTATATTTTCATAATATGAATTATATTATTATATTTATTTAATAATATAATTATTTTATGCCATAATAATAATAATTATTTATTATTATTATATTTTTAATCTTATTTATTTAATTCATAAGGACATTCAGAGTAAAATAAGTAATAAATTAGTAATTTTTACTTATTGTTTCATAGTCAAACCTTACATGATGAATGATTGGTGAGTACTTCAAAAGAGGAAGAAAGAGAAAGGAGAAAAGCTCTCCAGCGCTTGAGAGCCCAGACTATTCCAAGGAGTTCCTTGTCATGAATCTCATAATTGAGCTCAGCTGGGAGAGGCTTGCAGCTATCAAATGCAATTGGATGTTTTCCTGAGTAAGAAATCTGACACAGTACAGCACCCAAGTCATAATCTGATGCATCAGTCCCTACAATGGTGGGTAGAGAAGGATCAAAGTGAGAAAGAATTGGAGCAATGGTGAAAGCCCCTTTGAGTTGATGAAACTGTCTAAGAGCTTCCTCATTGAGGGGAAAACAGGAATCTTTCTTGAGGAAACTTGTGAGTGAACTAATTTTCTTTGAATAATTCGTGATGAAACGGCGGTAAAATTTGGCAAAGCCAAGGAATGATTGAAGAGCCTTGAGGTTTCTTGGAGGTGGCCATTTAAGAATTTGCTGGACTTTTGCTTGGTCCATCTTGAGGCCTTCAGGAGAAACAACATAACCCAAATACTCTACACTAGTAACATGAAACAGGCACTTGGAGGCCTTAGCAAAGAAGTTATTGGCTCTGAGTCTGGAACAAACAGTGGACACATGAGTGACATTTTCTTCTTCAGATTTTGAAAAGACCATAATGTCATCCAAATAAACCACAACATAAATATCAAGAGGATCATAAAAAATATCATTGACAAGGTTTTGGAAAGAGGCAGGAGCATTGGTGATCCCAAATGGCATAACCAAATACTCATAGCTGCCATATTTAGTTCCAAAACATGTCAAATTTTCATCAACTTCCTTGTTTCTGAGCAGGTTATATGCACCGCACAAATCAATCTTGAAGAAGATAGAAGAACCATTGAAAACAGTAAGAATCTGATTCATAGGAGGAACAGGATACTTGTTCTTCCTAGCAACAGCATTGAGTTTGCGGTAATCAACATACAAACAGAGGCCACCATCTTTCTTTTTGACAAAGAGGACAGGTGCTCCTGTTGAAGAGGAGCTTGGCCAGATGAAACCTTTCTCTACATTCTCTGAAATGTAGGCCCTGAGTGTATCTGACTCTTTGTTTGATAAAGAGTAGATCACCCCCACTAGAGGTAGAGACCCCTCCAGCTCGATATGATGATCACAGGCGCAGTGGGGGGGAAGTTTCTCTGCTTTCAGCTTGGAGAATACATCCAAGCACTGGTGATAAACAGAAGGAACAACCTTCATCACGTTTTCTATTTCTTCTGGCTCTTCCACTTCATCCCACAACTCCTCTAGGGAGTCATGATAAGGTGAAGGCGGAAGGTCCAGCTTCCCAAAGAAGAGATGAAGTGAAGATACAGAATTATCTTCTACAACATCTTGAATCTCTTGGAAGACTTCATCTCTAGATGATAGTAATGACTGATGGGAATTAAAGGAAGGAATATGGACAGAATATGGAAATGATGGTGTTCTAGAATCACCAACTAGAGCTTCACATGATTCGGCAGAAGAAAAGTCATTAATGAAGGTTTTGAAGGATCATGATAGTCCTCAGATAAGCATTAAAGGTGATAAGCCCTTGCCTCCAATAAATAGATGGATTAGAATGATTGAGAAAGTCAAAGCCCAATATGAGGTCTTCTCCCTTGGGAGTATCAATGACTAAAAAGTCCCATTCAAAGCTTGGAAAGGAAGGGAGCTCAACCATATATTTAGTATGGTGAGTCACAAATAAGGAAGGAGCCTCTGAGGAGTCAAGAATATTAAGGGGAATCTTTTCTGGGAGTTCTGACATGGTCAAAGAATATTGTGAACAAACTGCTTTGCAATAAATGAGTTGGTAGCACCATAATCAATGAGAATACTGTAAAACATATCAGAGAGAGAAGAAAAAACAAAACATTTAACGGAATTTTTGACACCAGTATTCAGAATGCACAATTGTGCTCTGGATGGAAAACTGTGAAAACCATTGAACACAACATTATCTTCACTCAGGCTTTTCCCTGGCTGGGAAATTTGCCTGACGGTTGGGTAAGCTTGTTTTGAGGCCTTTTGATACAGGACTCAAGACTATGCTTCCCACCACAATAGGTACAAAGACCCTCCTTGATTCTTCTTTCTTTTTTCAGAGTTCATGAGCTTGAAATCTTTATTCAATAAAGAGGATTGGGGCTTGTCCCTCTTCTGAAAATTCTTCTTCTTCTTATGACTTGAGCTTGAAGAATTTTGAGGATGAGAAGAACTTGACTTTGAGGCTTCTGGCTTCTTCTCTTGATGATGACTCCTTTCATTTTGCCTCTCGTGGTACCTGGTATCAAGCTCCAGGGTAAAATCCATTAAGTCTTGAAGAGAGTCAAATCTTGAATGATGGGAGGCCAATTTATCCAAAATCCTGGATGGCAATCCCTTCCTGAAATGATGGATAAGAGCTCTTTCACCCCAATCTCCAATTCTTGAGACAAGACTTCTGAGATCAGCAATGTATAAAGATACATGCCCACCTTCTTTCATTCTTAAAGAATCAAATTCTGCTTCAGCTTTTCTGAATTCATTTGAGTCCCCAAATAAGGTGAAGAGTTGAGATTCAAATAATTTCCATGAATTGAAAAGGTAATTTGGCTCTTGATTGGTGAGATTGGACAGATAAGGCTCAATCCATTTTGCAGCCCTGCCAATGAGAAATCAAGTGGCATAAAGGACCTTCTTTCTGTCTTGAGCGATGTTTGCCAGATCATTATGAAAAATCAATTGACAAGACTGAATAAAGCTTCTAACTTTGAAGGGTTGAGTCCCATCAAAGCACTCTGGTGCCTTCATAGATGGAGTCTTGAAGGCTGGTGGTATTGATGCTTCAGAGGATGAAGCTGCTTGAAGATTGGCCATAATTTGAGTCATTTGCTGTATAATGGCCAAAAAAGATGGTTCAGACTGATGAGAGACAGGCTGATTAGACTTGGCTAGAGTTGGCCCTCCAGTACCTTGGGATGCCTTCACAGGAGCAGGGACACCTTCAGTACCATCAGACCCTTCCTCTTCCACAGAATTCTCCTCCTCCTCTTCACCATCTTCACCTGGACCTTTGAAAATGGTGCTTGAAGTTCCTGGAAATCCGCCAACTACTCCTGAGAATGAGCTTGATCTTCTTGGCACTCTTCCTTCCTTCCTGGACGGTGTTGCTCCTTCCAAAGTGGGTCCTCTGTCCAATTCGGCCCTCAGTTGAGAAACTGCTGGGGTGCCATCAAGAGGAGCCCTTGGATTTGGAGTGAGAACAGCCTGAGTTCTGGCCTGAGATCTTGTCTGCCTTGCAGGAGGTGAGTGTTGGATGGGCATGATTTCAGGATAAAATGACATAAAATGAAAAAGAATCAAGATTTGAAGATGAAAACTTGAGGCAATTTGAAATAATGCTTGAAGTCAAAACTCAAAATCAATATCTTGAGGAAAATCAATGAATCAATATATCAAATGAAATCTTCAGGTAAATAAATCAATTAAATATCAAATGAAAACTTGAACTCAATAAATCAAATGTCAAATCAATCAAAATCAAAATCTTGCAAAATCAAACAATCAATCAAATGAATTCTTGAGGCAAAATCAATTTATGTCAAAATTCTTGATGTGAAAAATCAGCAAAATCAATGAAATCTTCAGTTCAATCAATTTTCTTGAGGTCAATATCAATTTATTTCAAATCAATCAAACAAATAAGAATCAAGTGAGTTCTTCTTTAAAAATCAAAATTCTTGAAGAATGAATCAAATATGAATCTTGATGTGAAGAATGTGTCTGAATAATTTGATGAAAAATTTGAAAATCAATGAAAATTAAGATAACGCCTGAATTATGAATGAATTTAAATGATGATTTGAGATAAGATTTAAGAAAAAGAGACAAAAATAAAATTGGGGTCAGCTTTCAATTTTCAGAATGAAGAATGAATGAGAGAAAGTTGAGAGGTGACAATGAATCATAAGGTTCATAAGCATTAAAGAGTCATAATTTGAATGAAATTATAAAGAAAGAATGAAAAGAATGAAAAGAAATTATGAGTTAATTAATATAATGCGACAGGGGCTCTTGGACAGAAATACAAGAGTGGCCTGGCACTCAGAAATCAGGGAACTCACTTGGAAGACTCCAAAAGAATAAAGAAATAAAAATAAAGATGTCACAATGCTGTCTGCCAGACCTCAGCAAAGGGAACTCTTGCCGAAAAGGCTATTAAACCGGTTGAAAGACCGATTAATACTGGCAAGTTGTAGATCACATTCCACCATGTGACAGTACCCCCGGGTTTAGAGCACTGCGTCCCGAAGTGCATGTAACTGATGGTATTACCCATGTGACCCTCATGGAGTTACATTAGTCACAACAGGAGCCTACAAGGAACCCCCAAGGGGCGGAACCCTTGTACGCCAATGGAGCGGAAAACCCAGCGATTTCTGGTTGTTTGATTGAGACCCCTCCTTGTCTCCAACCGGAATCGAACCCATGACATTGGTAACCGGTTTATTGTCACAATGCTGTCTGCCAGACCTCAGCAAAGGGAACTCTTGCCGAAAAGGCTATTAAACCGGTTGAAAGACCGATTAATACTGGCAAGTTGTAGATCACATTCCACCATGTGACAAAAGAATAAATTCCTCTAAGAAATATGCAGGTACAAGATGAGATGCAATAAGAGGAAAGAGAAGCTGAATGGCCAAAGATCCAACCAAGTAAGTCCTTAATTACTGTTTCAACCTGCCAAAATGAACAATGGAATTAGTAAGGATATGACCACCAGATATCCATTGACAGGCAAAGAAAGAATAAGAGAAAAGGTCCTATATGACTGACTTGATAATATCAGTATTCACTTAACAAAAATGATAAGATTAATAAAGATAAAATAAAATCAAAATATATTAATTAACTGGGGAAAAACTCCCCAGGGTGGAAAGGGTAGCAGGTATATGTGAAAAGTTGGGAGCTTGAGCTCTTCAGGCTGAAAGCCGATCTGTATTGATCCTTGAGGCTGTATTGATTGTTTTAGGAATTGATACAGCTGGCTAATATTGAAATTGAATTGGGTTGAATGAATTTCCCATGCTTGAAAATGAAATACAGTTCTTGATGGATCCAGACTGTATTGAAATGAATATGGTTGCCAGGAGGGATTGACTGGAGCTTTGAAACTTGAAAATTGAATGAATGGATGAATAAACTGCCTCTTGAATCACTTGAGAGTGGTTTAACAGTATTGCCTTGGAGGAATACTGTGAATGAAATTATCCAATGACGTGTTGATGGCGTGATTGGTCTTTGACGCTGAGACACTTGCTCTTGGGCCTTGATGAGTCCTCTGAATGATTGGGTGCCTTGATGATGTGATGATATGTCCAAATGTTGAAATGAACATTTGATATTGCCACAATTGAATTTCTGTTGAAAAATGATGCATAATGATATATAACATTATTTATGGCATATTGGTTCATTGGAAAGAAGATTACATCCAGAGGTCTTGAGATCGAAAGACAGGGGAAAAGATGGATGTGATGGCTTCAGAGCTTGGAAAAGTGTTTCTGGGTTATTTGGGGTTTTTGGCTACTTTTGGTTTGTGAGCCAAAAACTGGCCCAAAAGGTGGGAAAGTGTCTTTTGGACACTTTGTGTCAAAGTGCGCAAAAATTCGCAAATGGGCAAAGTGCGCAAAAATGCCCAAAAGTGTGAAAATGCGCATTATGAGCCCAAATGGCCAAAAACAGCCATTTGGGCCATTTCCCCTGGTTTTGAGGGAAAATACCAGTAATACCCATTTGGCATAAATTGCTGCTATGGCTTCTGGATTGAGGTGAAGGGCCATGAAGGCCCCAAAAGACAAATGGACATAAATGGTCCATAAGATGATGACGTGGCCATATTGGCCACTGGTGATGGATATGGCCAATTGGCCATAAAAGGACTGTGGCTTGATATGCCATATGGAGATCCAAGGAGGTGAATTTCAATGGTTGTGACACCAGAACCAATTTCTGCATAGTTAATCAATTTAGAGATAAATAATCCTCCCCAAAAAGATAAGCATTTGGCCAATAGTAATTTCTTTATGTAAGATTACTATTTTAACCTTTTTGAATAATAATTATTCCTTCAACCAGATAAGGAGGAGGCTGTAACTCCATAAGCTTCTCCCACAAAGGGTTTAGACATGATTATTGCAGAATCCAATCAGTTACATGAGGACAAGAGGCGGTAAATGTTTCTCAAATTGACAAATTATTCAATTTTGATGCTGATAACACTGTTTTACCTTCAAAAAAAGACAAAAACACCACAAGAAGCCATAGTTGACATTTAAAAAGTCAGCCAGAAGGCTTACAACAATCACCATGAGCAAAGTGGCTACACCTTACAGCAGGTGTTGGATTTGGAATTTGAAATGGGAGATGGATCGGATATGGGTGGGAGCTAGGGAAGAAATTGAATTTCAAAATGGAAGTTATGGAAGAATTTCAAGCCACATATGCAGGCCACAAAAACTTAATTGAGTGTTCTGTATATTATTGTTTGAACAGGTTGATCAAAGCTCAGTGGATCAAAAATCAATTTTAAAGGATTAATATGATTCCCTAAGTATTTTAATTCCTTTATTTAATGACAGAATTTCATTGACAAAAAACAACAAACTTTATGGTCTGTATTATAGAAATTTAAATAAGTATCAAAGCTTCACTACCTCAGTTACATAAAACCATAGCTGAGGAATATTAACCCTTCAAACACTGTATATAAGGATCACTAATTTATGATAAAAAGTCTCAATTACTTGAATATTTTCTGAAAGCTGAGATATGATTAAAGTGCAACCCTAAAATAAAATTTCTGTGTCTTATCAAATTCTGTCTTGAGTGGAACATAATGCACCTATTTCCCTTCTCTTCTTGTACTAAGATTACTTGTTTCAAATTTGAAAAATAACCTCATTTTGATTACACAAATCATATTTGAAGGAGGTACTTGAAAGATAAAGTACAGATTAAGGATATGTTTCTGTTTTTTTTAGCATTTAAAACTCCATGGAGGGATTTTTTTCACTTATAGCCAGAGTATGTGATAGTTTTGCGAAGAATATATTTCCCTTATTTTGTTTTTGGGAAATCCTTGCATGAGCTCATTCCAAGGCTTAAATAAAGGATAATTAATCCATTCAGGAAAGATAAATGGAATAAAAAACTAATAGTTGATTCATGTTTCCTCTAAAAAATAGCTTTTTTATATTTATGTATAATACAATGGTTTTTTCTGATAAAGCTTTATCTATCAGTTGGTATATCTCTGTTGAAAGATTAATTTTTTATAAATTATAATATTCATTTGGCTTATTTTGAAACCTTTCAAAGTCAAATGTAATTTTGTAGAAATTGTTGATTTATTGAGATATCATCTTGAGAAATTCAGGGGAGATTCTATATCAAGAGATATGATATAGCTACAACCACAATTACTTCTATACTTTATATGAATTCAACACAATTAGATGTGCTATGTTGAAGTGAGTTTTAACTTCATTTATTGATATTTTTAGGCTTATTTTGAATCATTTTTTTTTGAATATTCCATAAAACTCATTTTCTATTTTGCTTCTCTTTGAATTATATTTTTTTTAATTTATATGCATTCCTTTTCCTTTTTTTCTTGTTCAGGCTTAATAGATGCTGTATTAATTGGAATGTATGGAGAGTTCTCCATTTGTTAATAAGTAAAGATTTTTGTTTTTATACAATGGTTTTCTAGAGCCAATTATTTTGGAGAAATTCTTCAATATCTCCAATTGACGACAGTTAAAAAACTGAAATCAATGAAAAAAATGGGATATAAAATTTCTAACTTGTCAAAGTTGAATAATTATTAAATTAAAAAGAAAAACTCTTCAAATTTGTTAAAAAAATCAATTCAAATAATATATGAATATTGGATAGAAATTGAGAATAGCTTACAAAGACTCATTTTTGAATAAGTAAAAAAATGATCTAATTTTTGAAATAACTTATCTCCATGTTGATTTAAAATGAAAATATTGGGAGAAGTACTTTATCATACCAAATATATTTCTTGAGTTTTATTCATCAAAAATATTAGAGCTCCATGAAAATTGATTTATGATTACACATCTATTAAGCCTGAAAGGAATAGTAAAGATGTACCCAAGAGTAATTTCCAAAGTGAAGTAAATGGAATTATATATCAATCTCTCTTGAACATTTTCAAAATAAACTAGACAAAGGGTTAATTGTTTTGTCTTATGTTATTTATTTTGATTAATAGTCTATAATATTATTTAAATTTAGATTTTTAAAGTGAGGAATCACAGAAAGAAACTTGAGATATTCCAAAGTAATATTGAATTGATGCAAATATTACTTTAGAGCCATATCCAGAAAGATTCAGAACACAGTCAAAATTGCATCTCAAAGTTCTCTATTTGATGTTTGAGCATTTAACAGAGTATTTACTCACACTTTCAATAGTTTTGTATGGTACTTTGTTAAAATTTGCTGATAAAAAATATCAATACTCACAATTAAAATAACTTTCATACACTTAATTTATCATCCATGTAGCTTATTAATAATCAACTTGTGTAAAGGTGAACACAATCAAAATTTGAAAATTCTATCTTTCAAAATAATAACATTGGTTTGAAGGTTTGAAGAATTATTGTAAAGCTCTCAATTTGAGGCCTGAATTGATTTAAACAGAATCAGATTGAGATAAATTTTATGGAAGGCTATTTGGAATAATACTGAGACAGGTAAATTCAGGTATCTCTGATATATGCCATTATTTTGTGCTCATCTCCTAAGATCCAACATGATATTGCAGCTTCAAAGTAAGATGGTAATTAGGGTATTTAATTTAGAAATTTCCTATCATTACTTACCCCATTTGTTTGTTATAAATTGAACTTTTCTCTCTTTCTTTTTAATAGTCAAAGCTGAAAGAAAGAAAGCACAAAAGAATAATCAAAACACTTTTCTCTTGGAAAATTAAAATCAGGAGATAAGTTGACCTCAAAAAATGAATAATAAAGACCAACCATAGCAAACTAGCTGTATCTTTCTATAACTTGAATTGAAATCATTTTTCAATTCTTTTCTAATTAAATAACTAGAAAAACTCTTCTTCTTCTAATGTAAGGAGTTTTTAATTTATGTTAGTCCACTTTTTTAATTTGATAATCAATTTTTTATGAATCTTATTTTCTTTGATGATATCATTGTTCTATGTTTTCTGTTGATTGTTTTTGGTGTTGTCTGAGTTCTGTGTAGTCTTTACAGATTGAATTTTTCTTTTACATTTTTATATATTTTGTTTTACACTTTAATACTGAGAATTACAATAGCAGTCCTGTAACACCTGCTACTGTGAAATTGTCGACCATTGTTTGCAATTTTACAGTAGCGGGCTCTGTAATGCCTCCTGAATTGAAAATGATTAACATTTTCACAAGTTTTCTCCCTTTGATCCTGCATTTTGAATATTAATCAGAATTTTAAATCCTTTTTCAGCTGCATGATTCACCTTCAAGACCCCAATACCTATAATCTTAATAAAAAACATTTTAAAAAGAGCCAAAATAAGACATTTTTTTCTATTCAAAAAAGGGAGATTTAAGATTTTCTCATAGGGGAAATTTATGAGATTTAGTAATGATAACATAACCTGGAAGCTGGAATGAAAATCATAATAATAATAATGATACTGAGAAGATCCTGAAAAATGAATGAGATATTTTGTATTGTTTGTAATTTTTTTTCTTTCTGAATAATTCCATCCATGAAAAATGTTTGAAGTCTTCCTTTTATTTATTTTGAATTTCTAGAAAACTGCTCATCTAAAAAAAGGAAATTATTTTTCTCCTTAAGCTGAGAATTTCATTAAGGGGAGGATTTTTCCCACGACACCTTTTGAAGAAAACATATAAATTCATATCACTATATGTCCAAAATAGGCAGGTATGTAAGGAAAATAAGGGTCCATTGAGTTTTTGAAATTGAATTTTACCTATGAAGGCCTTCAAAATATAAATAAAAAATTTCAAATTAAGAATATATATGTAGGGTAGAATGATTATAGCATGCAGTCTCTGCATGAAGATGAAAATAGAAGGTGAAGCCTTTTCCATAAATCAAAATCTCTGGAGATATTTCATATAATGAAATATATGTTTAATTTATAGAATCAAAAAATTGATAATCTTGAAACTTCCTTGATGTTCTAGTGTCTTGGAAGAACCTGGAATATCAATGAACATTGGAATCATGTTTACAACCCAATTCAGAGGAGGGATGAAAGTGCAATGAGTTTTTGGTTAATATGTTAAAATTTCTATGCGATTACAAGAAAAAACCATTAATAGTACTACTGCAGTTTGATTAATAACTATGCTCAATTATACAATGGGATTATCTAATGAAACAACTACTACCACTCAAAAAATGCTTAACCTGTGTTATACTGAGTATTGAGTAGAGAGTTTATCGGAGAAATGGATAATAGGCAACAACAATAAAACAAATACAAAGATGGTGAAGATAATTCTGAACGATATACACATGAAGAAGCTATATATACTCCAATCACTTAGCATATACCTGCTGTTGAGAAAAACCTTCCTAATGCGCTTTGTTATTGAATATCGGCCCTTGCGGTTGAACCCATTCTACTTGTTGAAAAACCAAGCCATGAAGAGCTAAGGTTTGTTCCATCCCAGCCCAAAAACACTCAAAACTGCTGTAGGCAGCAAGGCATAGATCAGAAACTAACTCTGATCCATGCCTACAGACTTAAGTAACCAACGTAGAAGTAACTGCAGACTATTGCTGTTGTTGAATGGTAACAACAGAATCATGTAGTGATCTTAATCAGAACAGATGTGCTCTTACTATAAATAGAATAACTTAAGACAGGAAGCTAGAGGGGACATAGACAATACTGGATAGCTAATACCTTTTGTGTAAAACAGACTTTACTGTCTTAAATTCCTTCTTGTACTCTTGCTATTAAAAATATTTTCTGTAAAACATTCTTCTTTGAAAACTGTCTCCCACTCATATTTTATCAGATTTACAGTCTTGAGTTTCTCAGCTACTACTAAACTAAAGAAAATTACTTAAAACATGAGTGAGAAGAAACTTGACATCAAGGAAATCTCCTCCATAGCAATACTTGATGGAACCAACTATGGCCATTGGCAAATGAGAATGAAAATTTATTTATGATCAAAGGATTTTCTTGATGTTTTCAAAAAATCCAGCACCAATAACGCCTCCACCAGCACATCAAATTGATGGTCAAAGGATAGATTTGAAGCCATCAATATTTTGAGCCTTGACATATATTTTACATACCCAAATAGGCCACAATTATCTTAAAAATGAATTTTAAATTATGCATAACTCATAAGTCATGCATATATCCAAAATTCCTCATTTTTGATTTCAGAAAAGATGGATAAATTTTTATTGAGTAAGTAAATCCATAGATTTAAGGCCAGATTTGGATTCTACACGAAAATTCACCTAGGGTAGCTACATAGAGTGAATAATCTCAAATTAACTCTTTGAGGTGGTAATATGGAAAATACTACAATACCACATCATCAATACCACATACAAGATCTGTAAAAAGTTTTGTTTTTCTTAATTTCATCCAAAAATAATGGGAATGTGAGAGATCCCATATTACATATACATTGAGAATAGTGTTATGCATGTTTTGGGCACTTAATATCATGTTATTTGTATATGGACTTTTGGTACACCCATGGTGGATATCTCACTTGAAGCTTAATTTTCTATTTTGATGTGAAAAATAGGCAAGGGGGACAAAAGACATCAAAGAGAGCCAGGGTACCCAACTTCTGAGGCCTCAGAGGCGTGGACAGCTCCAAAGCTTGGATCCATCGCTGATATTGGCCAAATTAGTAAACTAAAACACTTTCCATACTTGGTTACCATGTTACAACTACAGTAAATCTTAAGAAAATAGAAAATAACATGCTATTTTGATGTGCCAAGGAGGTAAAGAGCTACTTGGACTCCTGTAACCATGTCAATTATTAATGATTTTCCATGGATAAACCCCAAAAGAGTAATTAAAACCCTTTTTGGACTTGTATCCATTAATTTACCTCATAGCAACCAGTTAAACACTGATATTTGCAATTCCACGTAGAAATGAGGTAAAAACTTCAAAACTTCATTAAAAACACAATTCTTAATGAATCCCTCTGAAACGTTCAGGATCAATGGAGAACTGTATTATCTATGGTACAACCAAGAAGAAGTATGTAATTACTAGTAAAATTAAAGGTTTTACCTACAGTCCATTTTTGACTATTCTACGTGAAACACTGAATTTTCAAAAATTCTCAGTAATTACAACCTGTGATGAAATTGCCAATAAAATTTATAACTTTGGGAAATTAATGATTCTTTTGGAATTAAAGAAGATTTACAGATGTTACTCCTTTTATTCTTAACCATATTGGGGTTGGTAGTCACGTAAAAGCATCAATTAAGTAATTATGATAATCTTATGTGACTTCAGATGATTCAATCAATAATCCAAAAAGGTTTATTGTTTTCTCACTCACTGGCTTTTAATTTTGCTCCATGGAATGCCTCTGTGAGCTGTTGTTGACTTAAAAGAGGCCCCTCTTGCTGTTTTTCCCACATCAAATCATCTTATCATCCATTTATACCATTGTTACCAACAAGTAAGTATTAGTTAGAGCTATTCTTAAGTGTTTTAATTATTTCAGAATCAATCAGAAATAATTGAAATCATAGAATCCAACTATATATTTTTGTAATCCTGCTATAAATCATTTTGATCCCTTAAATCCACAATTCTCTGTCAAATTTCTCCACTTATATCTTTCAATAAGTTCTTTGGAGTAAAAGTGACTCATTTATCTTTAATTCTTAAAGTTTTTCTCTAAAATTGGTTCTCTTCAAGAATTATCGTTATAATTATTCTTGCAAAAGATAATTATATATTAAAATAATTTTATTATTTTAATAAAAGAAGTTTTTATTATTAAATTGATCTTGTAATTGATTCAAGTAGATAATTACTTCTCACTGTTAAAATCACTAGTAGTGTTTAACACGTGAAAGAAATAATTCTTCAATTATTTAATTGTGGCTATAATAATATTTTATTATTATATTTCATAAGAACAGACATAGTACTGTTGATTAATAGTAATATTATTATCAGTTTTGTAGTCAAATCTTACAAATATTGTTACCACTAGATTAAAAGAAAGGGTATTCAGGGAAATAATGAACTCTGAGACCATTGAAAATTCTCACTTAGTATGGTCAAAGATTTCCAAGCAATATGCTTCAAAGAGAGCCAACAACCAAGGAAGAGTATGGATGGACTGGCAGGATTTCTTCTTTGACGGAAACTTAAAAAACTATATAGAAAACTGCCAAAGGCTCATGATGGAATTGGATGCAGTGAGCATTGTCATTCCAAATCAGCTCCTCTCTTACTCACTGCTTGGGAAACTAGGAGGGAATCCACATTTAAAGCAATTTGTGAAAAATCTAATCTTCAATGAAGATATAATTGGAAAATCCCTTGCTATCTTATCTCGGTTCCAGGATTTTGCCAGCCATAGCAGCCACAACAACAGAACTAAAAATAAAAAGGAGACAAACCCCTCTGCTCTCCTCACTGAATATGATGAAATACTTAAAATTATTTTTTATTTTAGTAAGGGAAAATACAATGAACAATGCACCATGCAACAAAAGGAGGATTGTTGGGCAGAAAGCCCCACCTTAGACCCTCACGTCAAGAAAAAAGGAAGAAAAATAATCCAAAATCTCACCTCTCCATAGCTCAGGCCCTTGCAACAACAGGAGGCTCAAAAGCATCTATGCATAACCAGGTTGTAATTGACTGTGGTGCAACTCATAACATGTTCAACTTGAAAATTTGCACAAACTAAAAGGTAGAATGTTAATGAAAGTAAAAATAAGATAAGCAAAACTGTGATGTACCTAAAAGTGAACAACAAATATACCACAACTGGAAACAAGATAGCGCTGATACACAACAGAACAACTGATACAACTATAATTAAAGTGTTAGTCAGAATAATAGATAGAAAAATGAAAGGTAGTGTAAACTACCAACCTAATTCTATTATGAATATATATATATAATAATATCACCCAATACCTTTTAATAGGTACATAAAGAACACTGTAGAGTGATATTAGTAATATAGTAGTTCAATAAAGCTATAAAAATATGACAAACCACAATATAACACAAAACTGTGTTCAATACAATAGGATCTTATTAAATTATAATAAGAGTAATATGATAAATAATCAGATCTAACAAATCTATTTACAACAATCTTGCCACAATAAAGTCTCCTTTTAAGAAGAGTGATTAATTTTACTCCTGTGGCTATAAGTAGTTTATTTTGCCACCGTGGCAACAAGTACTTTCTTAATACCGCGTCTTGTGACGTCGTCACTCAATACTCTTTTGACTGCTCACGGACTGGGAGAGAGCATATTCTTTCACACAACTCTCCTAAATTCTTTCCAAACTCCATTCCAGAGATCAGATCCAACGTTGCTACTGAAGACTCACAGAGCAGCCTCCTGGCTCATGGAATAGGTAACACCAAGCTTAAATGGAATGGTCAAATACTCCATCTTACAAACTGCCTTTTTGTACCCAAATCAAAATTCAGCCTAATCAGTATGTTAGAGCTATTCAAGGCTCAGCTAGCTAACCGACAAACAGATAACTCCTTCTCCCTCAATTCAAAAGAAAAAGTTCTTCTTCAAGGGGAGATTTGTGATAGATTGATGTACATCACTTATGACCTTCCCCAAAAATTGCTCAATTTGGGCAATGGAAATCTTTTTCACTGTCATTTAGGACATCCTGGATCTATGGTGTTGAAGAATCTTGGTCTAGGGTATCAAGAGCACTCCTGCTTAACCTGCCAGACTAACAAGTCTCACCAACTTCCTTTCCTTTGTCATTTTGAACCAGCTACGTACCCTTTAGACAATGTCTACATTGACATGGTAGGTCCTATAAATCTAGAATCAATCTCTTTCTCTTGATTCCTGATCACCATTGTGGATCAAGCCACTTTTCTCAAAGTTGTAAGATGTGTCTATGAAACTGTTTTTAATATTACTATTAATCAACAGTACTATGACTGTTCTTATGAAATATCATACTAAAATTACTATAAGCACAATTAATTATTTATTTTATTTGTTATACACTAGTAGTGATTATGACAGTAAGCAGTAATTGTCTACTAGAATCAATTACAAGAAGAATTTAATAATGAAACTCCTTTATGAAAATAATAAAATTGTTTTAATATATAATTATCTTATGTAAGTATAATTCAAAATATAACTTCTGAAGAAAACAATTAGTTGAGAAAACACTTTAAGAATTAAGATAAATCACTCACTAATACTCCAAAGAACTCATCAAAGATAAAACTAGAGAAATTTGACAGATAACTGTGGATTTAAGGGATAAAAAATGGATATATAACAGTGTTACAGAAATATATAGTGGATTTCTATGATTTCATGTCTTTCTGAGTAATTCTGAAAGAATAAAACACTTAACAAAAGGTTTCAACTAATACTTACTTGTTGGTAATAAAGGTATAATAGAATAATGTGATGATTTGGAAAAAACAGCAAGAGGAGGCCTCTTTTAGGTCTAAAACAGCTCACAGAAGTGAGCCATGGAGAAAACTGAGAAAACAGGGAGTGAGAAAACAATAAAAATTTTTGGATTATTGATTGCATCATCTGTTGTCACATGAGATTATCATAATTACTTAATTGGGGCTTTTGCATGACTACCAACCCATTTATGGTTAATAATAAAAGGAGTAAAAACTGTAAATCCTCTTTTATTCCGAAATCATCATTGATTTCTCAAATTTATCAATGTTCTTGGAAATTTCATCACAGAGTTTCACTTCTGTGAATTTTTAAAGATTCAGTATTTCACGTGGAATCATCAAAAATGGACTGTAAGTAAAACCTTTAATTCCACTTATAAGAAGATAGTTAGTTTTTGTTTTTATATGAGCTTTAAAAGTCTCAATTGGTCCTGAAAGATTGAGAAAGATTGATTCAGAATTGTATTTTTAATGAATTTTTGAATCTTTTACTTCATTTCTACATAGAATTGCAAATAGCGGTATATGGCTGGTTGCTATGAGGTAAATCAATGGATACTAGTCCAAAAAGGGTTTTGGTTACTCTCTTGGAGTTTATTCAAAGAAAGTTGTTAAGAAGTGACATGGTTACAGGAGTCTACGTTGCTCTTTACCTCCTTGGCACATTAAAATAGCATCTTGTTTGCTATTTTATTATGATATAATGAAGTTTTGACTTGGTAACCAAGTTCCCAAAAGGTTTTACTTTATTAATTGGGCCAAGCTCAGCCATAGATTCAAGCTTTGGCGCTGTACATTTCTTAGACGGCTCAGAAGTTGGGTACCCTGGCTCTCTTTGATCTCTTTTGTCCTCCTTCACTATTTTTTGGTTTAAAATAGAAATTCAGGCTTCAGGTGAGATATCCATTATGGGTGTACCAAAGGTTCATGTAAGAATACCACAATATCAAGTGCAGAAAACAATCATAACACTATTCTTAGTGTATATGTAACATAGTATTTCTTACATTCCCATTATTTTTCCATGAAATTGAGAAAAACAAAGATTTTCATGGATCTTTTATGTGGTATTTAAGTATTTTCCATATTACCACCTCAAAGAGTTGATCTGAGCTTATTCACTCTGTGGGGCTACCCTAGGTGCAATTTTGTGTAGAATTTAAATCAGGCCTTAAATCAATGGATTTACCTCCTCACAAAAAAGGTATTCATCTTTTTTGAAATCAAAAAATATGAATTTTAAATATATGAATGTCTTATGGGTTATTCATAGTTCAGAATTTATTTTTAAGATAATTGTGGCGTATTTGGGTATGTGAAATATACCTCAAGGCTCACATTCCCTCCCACCAAAAAGGAAAATTGTACCACAATTCATCAATGATATCAAGAAGAAAAAGGCCCCAAAGGGGGTTAATGTTCATTGTCCAACCTCCTTACATTACTCAGATCAAGCAATTTGAAGCACATTTATAGACATATTCAGCCTTGTGGCCTTCTTTCATGTCTAAATCTTCTTAAGAGTTTATCTGAGTCAGGTATTTCTGATTCTGCCAGCCATTAATCTTCATGTACTGGATTTCTATATCTGACACGATATTCTCTTTGATCTTTACCCCTAAGTCTCCTTTCTTTAATGACTTTCTTTATCTTTTTTTCTTCACTCTGTTCCACTGGTGGTACAGTCAAAGGAGTGGGGTTCCTTAGAGGAAACAAGTCTTTATCAGCTGGTTGATAAGGTTTTATCAAGCTGACTGGAAAAGTGGTGTGTTTATTTTCCAATTCACCACTCAATTCCACTTGAACTGCATTGGTTCCATGTAAGGCAACAATAACAAAAGGTCCTACATAAGAATCTGAAAGTTTCTTTGGGGCTTTGATATTATTAAAATTCAAAGTTTAAACTAGACCTAAGTCCCCTACTTTGAAGTCTGATACTTGGTGACTCTTGTCCCACTTCTGTTTTGCAAAGTGAAAAGCATCATTCATACTCTGTTTTGCATGATGTTTCACTTTAACAATCATTATCTTGAAGCTGGAAGCTGTAGGATGAATGTCAATCAATTCTTTCCTCAGTGTGTCTGCTGGGAGTTTTGGATTCCATCCTTTTTCTGACATAACAGGAGTTTGGCCTGTAGAAAAGAGTGGACTGATGTCTTATATTCCATTTCCAATGCAGGTATTAGAGTGCACCAGTCATGGGTACAGCCATCTGAGTCTTTGAAATCTAGCCCATAAGCACAGAATCTCCTGATCATTTCCTCTAAAGATTGAATCATCCTCTCTGCTAGTCCATCTGTTTGAGGGGGATATGCTGTTGAGAATGATAACTTAGTCCCAAACAATCTGTCAAGATTGGTCCAAAGTGCAGATGTGAATTTGGGATCTCTGTCACTTAAAATATTCTTGAATAACCCTGTATGAGAAATAACTTTACTCCATAGAAGAAGAGCTGTATCCAAATCAGTGTCATTTTTATGACATTGTAAGAATATGGGAGTTTTTCTATATCTTTCTACAATGAATAAACAAGAAATATAATGTTTGCCACCACTTGGAGGAAGGGCTGTGACCCAATCCTTGTGAAAAACGTATAAAGGGGATTTTGGCTCTTGAATATGAATCATTAGTCCAACTTTCTTTCCTGTAATCCCATTTGCTTTTTGGCATCTATCACAGGTATGTAAATATTCAATGGTTTCTTTTCCCCAAGATGGCCACCATACACATTTCTTCAATTTTACAAGTGTTCCGTCTTCTGAAAGGTGTCCAGAGTAGATGCTATCATGGCATTCATGAAGAATGGTGTTGATAGGAAATCTGCTACACAATGTCATTACATAAGAATGTTGGGTTCTGTGGTAAATTATTCCATCAAACAAGTGAAATATCCCTTCAGAATAGGAATTCTTCCAAACTTCATCCAGTTCATTGACTAAAGATGTATCCTTAAAGGCTTTGTCTAATAAGGAAGTCAGGATATGGCCATTCTTGCCCTTCTTATAAGATTCTATGACTTCTTCAAAGAATTCAGTCCCATTATCAGTTATTTTAATTCCTTCAATTGGAATCTGAGGTTCTTCTCTCAAAGGTACATAAGCTGGGTTGTCAGGAGTATTGGCTAATGCCCATGTGCTAAGTCCATCAGAATTCTTGTGAATTATTCCTGCTTTATGAACTATAGTCATGTTAACTCTATCTTCTTGAATGTCTATTTTCCATCTCAACATATATCTGTTAGTAGTTTTCATGTTAAGAATTGATTTCACAGCATTACAATAAGTTATCACTTCAAAAGCACTGCCATCAAGACAATAGTGTAATTGCTCAAGTTCTCATTATAAATATAAGCTCTCCATCTGGGTTGCACCACATCTGGCTTCTGTTGGTTTTATTTGTCTTGAGATGTAACAAACTGGCCCTTCTGTAGGTTTGTCATCAATAATTTGGACTTGATGTAGGGCTTCCCCTAATCCATTGCCAAATGCATCAATTTACAATTTGAAAGGTATATTCCAGTCAGGAATGAGGATTAAAGGTGCTTCTGTAAGAGATTTCCTTATCTTCTCATAAGCTTTGATTCTTTCCTGTGTCAACCCAAATACTGTCTCTTGATCACAGATTCTATAGAGTGACTTGGCTAGAATTGCAAAGTATTTCAGGTGTTGCCTGTAATACCTGTCAAATCCAAGAAAAGACATCATTTTCTTCCCATTATGAGGTATTGGTTTAAGTAACACTGCTGCTACTTTGTTTTTGTGAATACTCAAGCTTAAACCAGAAACAATATGTCCTAAAGCTTTTAGTTATTGAAATCCAAAATTACATTCCTTGAGTGAAATCTTCATATTTACTTCTGTAACTTTATCAAGTACTCTTGACAGTCTTTAAAGGTGCAGAGACCATGAGTCAGAACGTACAACAATATCATCAATATAAACAAGAAGCCATCCTTCAGATAATTCTTTGGGGAAAATGGTATTCATCATTCTTTGATAACAAGATGGTGCATTTTTAATACCAAATTGCATTCTAAGTTACTCATAAATACCACAGTGAGTGATAGTTCTAAGTAATTTCCTAGTTTTGGGCATCAAAACATTTTGATGAAAGCCTTTCAATGCATCCATGGATGTTATATAATTGGCTTTATACAATTGGCACAAAGTTTCTTGAATTCTAGAAATTGGATACCTATCTTGAACTGCGTAGGTATTCAATGCTCTGAAATATCCAACAATCCTTAATTTATCATTATGCGAAGAAATAATAATAGGTGTTGCCACTTCAACTTCTTCATTATGGCCTACTTTCCTTAGTACACCAAGTTGGATCAACTCTTGGCTATATTTTTCCAAGGCTTCTCTAGCCCTGGGACTGGCTTGATAAGCTGGTCTTCAAAGTACTGGAGGGTATGGTCTGTCAATATCAAGAGTAATATAAACTTCATGCCCTTTCATAGTTCCTAATGCAGCATTATCAGAAGCAAAGGCATTCTTATATGTGTATAACACATCAATGAAGTCATGCCTCATTTTGGTGATAATGATGGATTAATTTGTGCTTCAACAAGTTAATTAGCCAAACGTTCTTCCTTATAAGAATCTTTAGCATAGGATATCACAGATATTTGCTTTGGCATATTGGAAAAGGCAGATCTTTGTCTTTTATTTTCTCCAATTGTGAAATATCTGTCTTTATGGTAATTGATGTCAATACCAAAGATATTCAAGTAATTATTTCCAAGAATGATGTGCTGAAATGTGCAATTGTCTATTACTACTATCTCAGTTTTCATTCTTACACTTCCTGCTGGGCGTGGAACTTCAAGATTAGTGTCCAATATTCCCAAAGGGTACATATTGTTACTAGAACTACTAAAGTGTACACCCTCTATTGGTAATAGAGGAATTTTTAATCCAGGGAGTATGGCTTGAAGATAATTTTTGCCTACACAAGTACGAAATGCCCCTGTATCCAAATTTACTTTGGCTTCAATAACATTCATCAGGATCTATGTGATACAAGATGCTACAGCAGTGTATCCTTTATCTCTAGCAGGTTTGGTTTTAAACATTCTGGAATGTTGGATATTTATTAGGTTATGAAAATCCTCACTGCACTGTGGCAAGCTAGTATGGACTTCTGTGACCTCAAAGAAAGCTGTAATGTTTTCAGTGGGATTGTCCTCTACTGGTGTATCCTCAGAGAATGCAGAATCTAGGTCAGATTCTTCTTTCTCTTCAGTACACTGAGCTTCTTCAATTACTTGAACTTCATTAATATTGGTCTTTTTGGTTCAAGTGTTAGCCAAATGTAAAGTGCTTCCACATTTATGATGGTTCAAGACAGGTCTTTCAGGTCTCTTATCTTCTCTGGACGTTTTAGAGACCATTGTGGATTCCATAGGGACTCTAGTCCAGGTCTCACCAATGCTTTTTCTAGTAATGATGACTTCTGTGGCATTGATGTAGTGTTCTGTTGAGCAGAGCTCTACACACCTGCACTTGATAGCATGTTCTAGTTCTCCTCCAAATTTTTTTAATATTTTCATATTAATCATAGAGTCAGACATATCTGGGTATAAGGAAGATAATCTGTCTTTCTTTTTGAGGAACCAAGTAAGTGATTTATCCTTTTCTGAGTTAAAAATAGCACTTTCAAAAGAATTTTTCATTTTAAATCTCCAAGAATTTTTAGCCCATTTTATGATTATTTCTCATTTCCACAAAGGCAAATCATGTTTATCATGATCTATTCTCATTTTGTAATACCATTTATTTAAAGTCCTGGTAAACAAATAGTGTAGCTTTCCCACTACGATTTCATCAGCAATGTGAAAATCTTCTTTCAACATATCTATTGTTCTGATGATCTCAATATGATTGTATTCTCCTTCACCAGAGAATGTTGGCCATTCCTCCAGTTTGGTAATATCTTTTGCACAGATGGGATTTTCTCCTAAAATGGGGTTAAACTTCCTTTTACAGAACTCTTTTCTTCAGTAAAAGTTGTATAATGTCTTGCCATATGTGGTTCATAATTTCTATGAATTTGCTCCACATTTGCAATGATCTCATATTTTGACTTCTGTCTTTCATTGTCACTCTTTGCCAAATGTGTGGAAAACTGATTGGTATTGCTAATTATTTCTAAGACATGATCTTTTAGAATTCTAAGTTGATCATTGATGGTTAAAATGGAAAAATCTTCCACTTCATCATTTTGGGCTTGACATTTACTTTCAATTCTGTCACATGTATTGGTAATTGAATCAAGTCTGACATTTGTCAGCTTATACCACTCAGTACAATTCTTTCCATTTCAGTTTAATTCACTTAAATATGATGTTATTTTATTTAACTTTGCATCAAATTTGCCAAGTTCTACATCAATAGTAGATTTGAAAAATTGTATTTCATCTATTATTTTCATGGAAAAGTCCTCATCCTTTCCTGCTATTTGGCTGTGAATTCCATGAGAGTCCTGGCCATATTTTAGACACTGTCCACAGATGAAGGCTCCAATTTAGGTATCCTTTACCCTCATGGGTAAGGTCTGTGCCAATTTGCTTTTCCTTTGCCCTTTCCCTGATGGTTCTTAGGACCTTTATTCTTTTTCTGAGGTCCTTTGGGCTTCTCTTTTGATGCTTCTGGAGCTGGTTTGGAGCTGGTAGATGCCACTCGGCCTTGTTCCAAAGCTGGGGTCATTTCCAATTCTGTCAGGGTGACTCTATGATATAGCTTCAGAATGATAATAGAAACTATAACTTTAAGTGTGACACGAAAATGATGATTATATTTAAAGTGAGAATATGAGTAAAAGGGCTATACTAAAATAATTTAGTGATGGTGAGTGCTGCTGATAGCCCTGGGTGCAGTTTTTGTCTGTTGGTTTGCAATAACAAACCCTACAATAATTCAACTTATAATTATACCTGTTAATTTCTAAGAGTACCACTTCTTTTAAGAAGTTATACCACGTAGAAATATCAAGAACAGGATGCTGGATTTGCTTCCTGGTGAGGCAAAGCCTCCTTTTATCTTGTTCTGGGGTAGTGGGAGGTGGTTTACCTCTGCACACGACCACAGGGTGAAAAGTTTCACTACTGTGGGCTGGTTTGTGGTTCCATACACTCAATACAGGCTAGTATTGGGTTTAAATGTGGTTTTAGAACCACAAGTAGTCATTTTTACCCTATACAGGGTGAAACATTTCACCAATGGAGTTTACAGGTGTGTTCTGGTGCTTCTGACGCGTCAGAAACTGTACAGAACCTGTATTTACCTCTGTATTTGACTTAAATATGAGGTAGTGAAGTATAAATAAGCTTCTACATCTGTTTGAAACCTCATAATCATACTTATGGGATAGTATCCCACTATAAGGCTGTATTGGCCAAACTGTGGGATTTTGACCTTAAAACAGCCATAACTTTGTCAGTTTTTGAGATATCAACCTCAAAGTTGGTTCAGTTTGCAGCCCTGAATGTGTTCTACACAATGGTACCTCCTTTGATATGGTTTTCATCAAAAATGTCAAAGTTATTCCATGTACAAGTTTTTTGTACATATGTATGTTTTGGCCAAAAGCTGTACTGGGCTTGTTTGCCCCATAACTTTTGTTCTAGTTGAGATATGAGGAAATGGATGACACCATCAGATAGCCCTGACTGTTCTCTTTCCAAAAAGACCCCACTTTAGGTATCTCACACTAAAACTGTAGAAGTTAGATGGGAGTTGAATGTTTTGTTCACCCTTATTTGGCCTGAATTTGACCATAACTTCAGTAATACTGTTGCTAGCTCAGTTTGGCTGGTACCATTGGATAGCCCTGACTTAGAGCTTCATTTTGAATACCCATTTGATGGGGTCAATCCTCTTACTCTGTATTTCAGAGGAGAGGTGAAAATTAAGGTTTATGCTCAGCAATAACTTTGAGCATGAATAACTTTGTTATTCTTTGCCCTATGGTGATGGGACTTATATTTTCAGAAAGAGGTGAGTTTCCCCTTTCTTTTGATACCTTTGGAGCTAATTTGGCTCAGCTCTATGTTTTGGTGGTATCTTGGCTATACCATTGATTTATGGTGTTTTGGCTGTCATGCTTGTGCTCTGGTTTTGAGTCACACACTGACAAATTCCTTCTTCTGGTCTACAGATAAAAGACTTTGGTTCTTCAACCAATTCTTTATCTTTTTGAACTTTTCTTTGAAAGACAATAGGCTCCACCTTCCTAAGCGTTCTATGGTCTTCTCCTGACCCAGAAAGCTCTTGATGTGTAAGTAGGAGTTCATGGCCCCCTTCCAAAATATTGGTTATATTTCCCACTCCTCTTCTCTTGCTTCTCTGAATCAATTTTTGTACTGGGACTGATATATCTCTATGGCTGCCACTTGGACGTGGTTCAGCCCTCAAAATATTACCTTCAATCAGTTCAGGCTAAGAGTTCACATCATAGTTTTTTGGTACAGACCCTGGGTAATGGGGGGTAGCCCTGGAATCCTCCAGATGTGTCTTTCTTGGGAAAGACTTGGAAGACCTTGTTCTGGTCTTACTTCTTCCTTTTCCAGGTCCATATGGTTAGACTGAATAGCTTCTTCCATTTCTGGTATGCACCATTTTCACCTCAATTCAAGAGAAAATAAGAAGTGAAAACAGAAAACACACACCTTTTGGTCGTTGTTTGGCTTGTTCTGCTTTAAATAAAGTGCCCCTCTTAGTAACTTGTACTTCAATACTGTCTCCAGATTCTGCTTGCAAAGAATCTGTCAAGAGGTAAGGGAGATGAGGAATTATTCTCTACGTCTAGACCAACAATGAAGCTGTGAGCCTTGAGGTATATTTTACATACCCAAATAGGCCACAATTATCTTAAAAAGAAATTTTGAATTATGCAAAACTCATAAGTCATGCATATATCCAAAATTCATCATTTTCAATTTCAGAAAAGATGAATAACTTTTTATTGAGTAAGTAGATCCATGGATTGAAGGCCAGATTTGGATTCTACACAAAAATTCACCTAGGGTAGACCCATAGAGTGAATAAGCTCAATTTAAGTATTTGAGGTGGTAAAATGGAAAATACTTCAATACCACATCATTAATACCACATAAAAGATCCGTGAAAAGTTTTGTTTTTCTTGATTTTTAGCCAAAATAATGGGAAAGTGAGAAATCCCATGTTACATATACACTAAGAATAGTGTTATGCATGTTTTGAGCACTTAATATCATGGTATTCGTACATGGACCTTTGGTACACCCAAGCTTAAATTACTATTTTGACGTAAAAATTAGGCAAGGGGGACAAAAGACATCAAAGAGAGCCAGGGTACCCAACTTCTGCGGCCTCAGACGCGTGGATAGCTCCAGAGCATGGATCCATGGCTCATCTTGGCCCAATTGGTAAACTAAAACTCTTTGGGAACTTGGTTACCAAGTTACACCTACTGTAATCATAAGAAAAATAGCAAATAACCTGCTATTTTGACGTGCCAAGGAGGTAATAAGCTACTTAGGCTCCTTTAACCACGTCAATTCTTGATGACTTTCCATGAATAGACCCTAAAAGAGTAATTAAACCCTTTTGGGATCCATATTCATTGATTTACCTCATAGCAACCAGCAAAATACTGCTATTTGCAATTCTACGTAGAAATGAGGTAAAAACTTCAAAAATTCATTAAAAATACAATTCTTAATGAATCTTCCTGAAACTTTCAGGACCAATGAAGAACTTTATTATTTATGGTACAACCAAAAATAATTCTGGTTTTACTAGTAAAATTCAAAGTTTTACTTACAGTCCATTTTTGACTATTCTACGTGAAACACTGAATTTTCAAAAATTCTCAGTAATTACAACCTGTGATGAAATTGCCAATAAAATTTATGACTTTGGGAAATTAATGATTCTTTTGGAATTAAAGAAGATTTACAGATGTTACTCCTTTTATTCTTAACCATATTGGGGTTGGTAGTCACGTAAAAGCATCAATTAAGTAATTCTGCTAATCTTACGTGACAACAGATGATGCAATACTTAATCCGAAAGGGTTTATTGTTTTCTCACTCACTGGTTTTTCAGTTTTCTCCATGGCACGCCTCTGTGAGCTGTCGTTGACTTAAAAGAAGCCTCTTCTTGCTGTTTTTTCCGTATCATCATCTTATCAATTTATTAAATCATTATTACCAACAAGTAAGTATTAGTTAAAGCTATTCTTAAGTGTTTTAGAACTTTCCAAATCATCCAGAAAGACGTGAAATCCTATAATCCAACTATATATTGTTGTAATACTGTTATAAATCCTTTTGATCCCTTAAATCCACAATTCCACGTCAAATTTCTCTACTTTTATCTGTCAATAAGTTCTTTGGAGTATTAGTGAGTCATTTATCTTTAATTCTTAAAGTTTTTCTCTAGTAATAGTTTTCTTCAAGAATTATCCTTATAATTATTCTTGTAAAAGATAATTTTATATTAAAATAATTTCATTATTTTAATAAAGAAGTTTTTATTATTAAATTCTTCTTGTAATTGATTCTTGTAGACAATTACTGCTCATAGTTATAATTACTAGTAGTGTATAACACATGAAAGAAATAATTTTATAATTATTTAATTGTGGTTATAATAACTTTTTATTATTATATTTCATAAGAACCAACATAGTACTGTTGATTAATAGTAATATTATCATCAGTTTCATAGTCACATCTTACAGAAGCTCTACTCCCCTGCATGAAAATAAATATGACACACAGCTATCCTTATGATCATATCAGGGGCTGTTTTTGTGTGATATAAAAAGGATGATCCAAGGTGGGATCTCGAGAAAATGAAATCAGTTTTTTTTTTCCTTCATTATTTATTTCCTTCATCACAACGGCAAGGTTTATTGCTTGGCTAAGAGGAGGTTGAAGATAAAGCATAGCACATGGGTAGTTAGCCAATAGGTATTAACTCTCAGTTCTTTGTTACCAGAACTCGTGTGTTCTCCCCAATTAAGTATGTATTCACTTTTGAAGAAGTGATAAGACTGAAAAGCCAGTCCATGCAAAAGTACGCTCTACTTGTGTTTATACAATGCATTATATTTAAATAATTCCTCAATCAGGTATCTTGTCTATGTGCTCATGTCTTGTATTCTTGTTTCAGCTTACTCACTGGTATATGCTCTTAGTCTGCTATTACTACTACTGGTTTCTTTGCTGAGTTGAAACGCAATCAAGATCTTATACCTAAATCTCTTGCAGAATCTGTACCAGTGATGTATCTTTTACTGATTGTGTTACCAGCTGCAGAGTATTTGATTAAAGACACAAGAGAAAAGTTGATAAACAAAAAATTATTTTTTATACTTTCAAAATATTTTTTGAGATTTTTTATAAATTTTTTATTTTTTAATATTAAAAAAAATTATTCTTTTCAAAGAAAAAAATTAAAATTTAAGATTTTGAATCAAAATTAAGTCAGAGTAACTCAAAGAATAATTTCATAAGTTTTTGGATGTGAAAAAGCCACATGTAAAAACAGTATAAAATTAAACCAAATTCCTCAATGAAAAACATTTTAAAACAATTTCAAAAATCAAAATGCTTTGAACTGAAAATTGAAAGAAAAAAATAATCAAACCAATATATTTTAAAGCCTAAAAATATATCATTTAAGGGTACAAGGTTCAAAAAAAACACGCCCAGGCGCCTGTATGCAAGATGTCTCTATGAAACTGTTGTTAATATTAATAGTGATTAACAATACTATGACTTTTATTATGAAATATAATAATAAAATTGTTATAACCACAATTAAATAATTAATTAATTATTTCTTTTACTTGTTATACACTACTAGTGATTATAACAGTAACCAGTAATTGTCTACTTGAATCAATTACAAGAAGAATTTAATAATAAAACTTCTTTATTAAAATGATAAAACTATTTTAATCTATAATTATCTTATATAAGAGTAATTATTAATATAATGCTTGAATAGAACTATTACTAGAGAAAAAAAATTCAAGAATTAGGATAAATAGATCACTAATACTCCAAAGAGCTTATCAAAAATAAAAGTAGAGAAATTTGATGGATAATTGTGGATTTAAGGGATCAAGAATGGATATATAACAGTATGACAACAATATATAGTTGATTTATATGGTTTCAGGTCTTTCTGATTGATTATGAAAGAAAAAACACTTAAGAAAAAGCTTTAACTAATACTTACTTGTTGGTAATAAAGGGATAATAGAATAATGTGGGGATTTGGAAAAAAACAGCAAGAGGAGGCCTCTTTTAGGTCTAAACCAGATCACAGAGGCATGTCATGGAGCAAACTGAAAAAACAGTGAGTGAGCAAACAATAAGCCTTTTTGGATTATTGATTGCATCAGCTGTTGTCACATGAGATTATCATAATTACTTAATTGGGGCTTTTACATGACTACCTGCCCACTTATGGTTAAGAATAAAAGGAGTAAAAACTGAAAATATTATTTTATTCCAAAATAATCATGGATTTCTTAAAGTTATCAATGTTATTGGAAATTTCATCTCAGAGTTTATTTTTGGTGAATTTTTAAAGATTCAGTATTTCATGTGGAATCATCAAAAATGGACTGTAAGTAAAACCTTTAATTTCACTTATAAAAATGTAATTATTTTTGGTTTTTATATGCAATTTACAGGTCTCAATTGGTCCTGAAAGATTAAGAAAGATTAATTAAGAATTGTATTTTTAATGAGTTTTTGAAGTTTTTACCTTGTTTATACATAGAATTGCAAATAGCAGTATATGACTGGTTGCTACAAGTTAAACCAATGGATAATAGTCCAAAATTGGTTTGAATTACTCTTTTGGGGTTTATCCAAGGGAAGCTGTTAAGAATTGACATGGTTACAGTAGTCTAGTTGCTCTTTACCTCCTTGGCACATCAAAATAGCAGCTTATTTGCTATTTTCTTATGATAAAATGAAATTTTGACTTGGTAACCAAGCTCCCAAAAGGTTTTAGCTTACTAATTGGGCCAAAATAAGCCATGGATCCAAGCATTGGAGCTTTCCATTCCTCTGAGTCCTCAGAAGTTGGGTACCCTGGCTCTCTTTGATGTCTTTTGTCCCCCTTGACTATTTTATACATCAAAATAGAAATTCAGGCTTCATGTGAGATATCCACTATGGGTGTACCAAAGGTTCATGTAAGAATACCATATTAACAACCGCCACCAACATGCATAACACTATTTTTAGTGTATATTTAACATGAGATTTCTTGCATTCCCATTATCTTGGCCTGAAATTGAGAAAAAAAAATTCACAGATCTTTTATGTGCTATTGAAGTATTTTCCATATTACCACCTCAAAGGGTTGATTTGAGCTTGTTCATTCTATGGAGCTACCCTTGGTGAAATTTTGTGTAGAATCCAAATGAGGCCTTAAATCCATGGTTTTACTTACTCAATAAGGAGATATTCATCTTTTCTGAAATCAAACAATATGAATTTTGAATATATGCATGACTTATGGGTTATGCATAGTTCAGAATTTTATTTTAAGATAATTGTGGCCTATTTGGGTATGTAAAATATACCTCAAGGCTCACAAAAATCATCAAGTTTCTTAAAAGGAAATCTGCCAGTTTTGAACAGTTTGTCATTACCAAAAACTATATGGAGAACTGGCATGACAGAAAAATAAAGAAATTAGTCTCTGACAGAGGGGGTGATTTCCTCAACCAGAAATTTAAGAATCTTTCCAATGAGTGTGAATTCAAGAACACCTTTTCAACTCTGGAGACACATGAACACAATTGATATTCCAAAAGAGAAAGCCTCACTGTTCTGGAAAAGGCACGTTGCCTAATGAACCATGCCAACTTTCCCAATCAATATTGGGAAGAGGCAATAAACACCGCTGTATTTCTCTCTAATGTTACCCCAACTCCATTTAGAGGAAATAAATTGCCCCAATTACTCTGGACCAATACCCCCACCAAGTGGACCAAACTTTGACCATTTGGATGTCAGGCTGTGACCCATAGTCTCTGTCAGCCTGTGACTCAAAACCAGAGCACAAGCATGACAGCCAAAATACCATAAACCAATGGTATAGCCAAGATACCACCAAAACATGGAGCTGAGCCAAATAAGCTCAAAAGGTATCAAAAGAAAGAGGAAACTCGCCCCTTTCTGAAAATATAAGTCCCATCACCATAGGACAAGAAATAACAAAGTTATTCCTGCTCAAAGCTATTGCTGAGCATAAACCTTAATTTTCCTCTCTCATCTAAAATCTAGAAGGAGAGGCTTAACCCCATCAAATGGGTATTAAAAATGAAGCTCTAAGCCAGGGCTATCCAATGGTACCAGCCAAACTGCACCAATATTACTGGAGTTATGGTCAATTTCAGGCCAAATAAGGGTGAAAAAAACATTCACCTCTCATCTAACTTCTACAGTTTTAGTGTGGGATACCTGAAGTGGGGTATTTTTGGAAAGAGGAAAAACAGGGCTATCTGATGGTGTCATCCATTTCCCCATAACTCAACTAGAACAAAGGTTATGGGTCACACAAGTTCAATACAGCTTTTTGCCCAAAACACGCAAATGTACAAAAATCTTGTACATGGGATAACTCTGCCATATTTAATGGAACCAAATCAAATGAGGTACAATTGTGTAGAGCACATACAGGGCTACACACAGAGCCAATTTTGAGGTTGATATCTCAAGAATTGACAAAGTTATGGCTGATTTAAGGTCAAAATCCCACCTGCTGTCATATACAGTCTTACCATGGGATAATATCCCATAATCATGAATATGAGGTGTCAAATAGATGAAGAAGCATGTTTTTACTTCAATACCTCATATGTCAGCCAATACTGGGGTCCCATACAGTTTCTGTACAGCATTGTACGTGTCATACAAGTCAGAATCAGGCTGTGAGGTCCCCAGATGAAAACTTTCACCCTGTATTTGTAAGGTTTGACTATGAAACAATAAGTAAAAATTACTAATATTTTACTTATTTACTATGAAGGTCCTTATAATTGAAATAAATAAGATAAAAATAATTATAATAAGAATAAATTATTATAATTATGGCGTAAAAATGATTATATTATTAATAAAATATAATAATATAATTTATATTATAAAATATAATATAATAAAATAAATATATTAATATAAAGTAATTAATATATTTAAAGGCACTTTATTATTGTTACAAACAAAGAATAAAGGCGTAAAAAATTGTTTTTTATTAATAAAAAACAATTAATAACAATAATATTACCAATATTAAAGTGATAAATTAATATAAATACTATTTATATTAATTAAAGAATTATTAAAATAATAATAGAGAGAAAATTATTATAATAAGAGAAAATAACTTACTTTTAAAACTCAATATAATAATTTTGAAATATTTTACGCCAAAAAATATAAATACAACCTTTTCAAATTGTATTTACAGTAAAAAATGAAGAAAATTACTAATATTCTTGATTTTTACGTGGAAATGAGTTTTTAGAGGGATTTTTAACAAAAACAATTAAATAAATGATTTAATCACGTCAAAATAGATGATTAAAACAAGGTGGTCTTTGGTCTTTAATAATATAATGGCTTTATATATAAAGAATAAAGAAATTACCTTTGATTTAATTGATTTAATGTTTTTGATGCGTCTGAGGGGAAAATAGAGTAAAAAGAGCTCTATTTATATTAAATACCTCCCTCCTAGAGTCCAGCAGGCTTCTAGTAGACGTGTACTGATTATCTCCACTGGAATTGATCAATATTTTATGGTTTGGAGATGATTACATCATGATCAAACCATATTGCATCATTATTACACCATTATTTAGAGTTATCACTATAACTCTAAAGTTGATGACATCAGAGGCTTGGCAGAACCCCAAAATTCGTGTATTTTAATAGTTTTAATCAGAAACTAATAGTATTCACCAATTATATCACTCATATGACTGTTAAAGTTAATTTAAGGTTACAGTAGGTGATCATAACTGCTCAATTCAAGTTCAAACTTTGATCTTTGATAACTTTTAAGTTTTACACGCTACAGCAATTCAGAGAGTTAATTTTGATAGCCTGACATAACCTTATTATGCTGCCAAGAGCTTTTTATTACATCATCAAAACTCTAATTTTGATGATTTTTCTTGTAACTCATTATTTCTGTCGAAATTCAATATTTTAAACTTCAAATCATGATTTCAGGGGGTTATACCCTGAATTTAATAATAAAAATTACATCATTCTTGACGAATGAACTAGTAGAATCCAACTGTGTACTTTATTTTGAGTTTGAACCACTTTCACCACAAAATGGTCAACAGCTCTGTTGATTTTTATCAATATTTCATCATAGGTTTTAACCTTGTGTATAAATTGTAAAATAAAGTTCATATCTGTGTTCCTACAGTAATTACGTGGTAACTTTATTTTTGGTTCATCACTCTATCTTGTATAGTTTAAGAGATATTAGCTATGATCCTTGAATATATGCGTTGACCAAAAAAGTGCATATATTCAGGTTAATTCCTTAAGTATTAACTTTGGTAATTAGCTCATTGATTGTTTTATGTGTGGGCTTTCATGGGGAATCCAATGGTACAGTTTATTTCACATGTTGTTTCTTTTGTTCTTGAAATAAATAAAGATTTGTGGTTTTTATAAGGTATTATTCCTTATAACTCATTAAATATTGACTTTACAGATATGCCATAAAAATGGTATATGTGTATTTTACCATGGGGAATCCAATGGTATAATTTATTTCACATGTTGACTCATTGGGCTTTAAGTTAAACCAATTTTTGTACCAATTTATGGTATCTTTGTATTTTTGAAGTAATTAATTTTAATGTATAATTATTCTAAGTAATTTTAGTATAATTATCTTAAAGGTATAATTATTATGAGTCTTTCTTGTGACCTCATTGGGTATGTGGTCATATCTCAAAGGCTCACATTCCCTACCACCAAAAAAGATTGTACCACAATCTGATATGTGTAATTAGGGTATCATCCACTGTCCTACCTCTTCAATAGACTTTGTTAGTCTTGAAGCTCAATAATGCTTAACCTTTCTATTTTTCAGGATTCCTTTCATGTTTGAACCTTCTTAGTAGTTTATCAGCATTTGTTATATCTTTCTCAAGTAGCCATTCATCTTCTTGAGTTGAATTTCTATACCTTACAAGGTATTCCCTTTCTTTTTTGTTTCTTGTCCTTCTTTCTTTAAGGACTTTTACTATTTTCTTTTCCTCTCCTTCTTCCAAGGGGGGAATTTCAAGTGGGGGTTTATTTCTTAGTGGAAATAATTCCTTGTCACTTGAGCTGTAAGGTTTTATTAGACTTACAAGGAAAGTTGGGTGTTTGTTCATTAGTTCACCTGTGAGTGCCAATTGCACAGCATTGGGTCCATGAAGTGCTTTTATCATAAATGGTCCTGCAAAGGAATCTTTCAATTTCTTTGGGCCTTTTATGTTATTGAAATTAAGGTTTGATACTAGAACCAAGTCTCCTATTTTGAAATCAGGTGGCTTATGACTTTTATCCCATCTTTCTTTTGCATATTTGAAAGAATCTTGCATACATCTGTTTGCATGGTGTCTTGCCTTGTCAAGCGTTATTTTAAAGCTGCTTGCTGTTGGGTGTATATCCAATAAGTCCTTTTTGAGGGTATCATAAGGAAGTCTTGGATTACAACCTTTTTCTAGCATTGATGGTGTTTTTCCAGTAGAAGAATGGATTGATGTTTTATATGCCAGTTCCAGTGCTGGTATTAGTGTACACCAATCATGGGTAAAGCCATCAGAATCTTTGAATTCTAGCCCATAAGCACAGAATCTTCTGATCATGTCCTCTAAGGTCTGTATCATTCTTTCTGCTAAACCATCAGCTTGAGGATGATAAGCTGTTGAGAATGAGAACTTTGTCCCAAACAAGTTATGGAGATTTGTCCATAATGCTGAAGTGAACTTTGGGTGTCTGTCACTTATAATATTTTGGAATAAGCTTGTGTGGCTAATGACTTTATTCCATATCATTATGGCTGTATCCATAGCTGTGTCATCTTTGTGACATGGTAAGAACATAGGAGTTTTACTGTATCTGTCAACTAACACTAGGCATGCATTATAACTCCTGTCTCCTCCTGGAGGTAATGCTGTTACCCAATCCATATGAACTATTTCCCATGGGGATTTTGGTTCTTGTATTTGGATCCTCATTCCAAATTTCTTTCCTGTGGCTCTATTGGCTTTTTGGCATCTGTCACAGGTTTGGAAGTACACTGCAACATCTTTCTTCCAATTTGGCCATCAAGAGCAGGTTTTCACCCTCTCTAGTGTCCTATCTTCTGAGAGATGTCCAGATGCAACACTATCATGACACTCATGTAAAATAGTGTTTATTAGTGTTCTATCTGTTAAGGTCATAACACATGTGTGTTTGGTTCTATGGTAAAGGATTCCATCAAGGAGGTGGAATCTTCCTTCATCATATGCCTTTCCCATGTTTCATCTAGTTTTGATGAAAGTGATGAGTCTTTGCAGTCTTTCATTAGAAGTTTGTTTAAGAATTCTGTGCCAATATCTGTAACACATATTCCTTCTATATGGTTTTCTTCTTGTGGTACCCATGCTGGATTGTCAGGGGTATTTGCTAGAGCCCATCTGCTAAGACCATCTGCATTTTTATGTATATTACCAGATTTATGAACAATAGTCATATTTCCTCTGTATTCTCAGAGAGCAATTTGCCATCTCAGCATATGTCTATTTGGAGTCTTCATATGTAATAGTGATTTCACAGCATTACAGTCTGTGATTACATCAAATACTGTGCCATCCAAATAATAATGCAATTTTTCTAAAGCCCACACTAAGCATAAGCATTCCATTTGGCTGGCTCCATACCTTGCTTCTGTTGGCTTTTTCTGCCTTGAAATGAAACAAATTGGTCCTTCCACTGGTTTATCATTGATAATTTGTGTTTGGTGAAGTGCAGCACCTAGTCCTTCTCCACAAGCATCAATGTATAGTTTGAAGGGTAGTTTCCAATATGGCATTAGAAGAAATGGGGCATTTGTGAGTGAATTTTTCAATTCTTCATGTGCCTTGACCCTTTCTTCAGTCATTTCATAAACTGTTTGTTGGTCACATAATTTTTATAAGGATCTGGCAATTTTTGCAAAGTCCTTTATATGCTGTCAATAGTAACCAGCAAATCCTGAAAAGGATTGCATTTCTTTTTTGGTTTGAGGCATTGGTTTAAGTAGTACTGCTGCTACTTTATTTTTTTCTATGCCTAGACTAAGTCCAGATACAACATGTCCTAGTGCTTTTAATTCACTATATGCAAAATGACACTTTTTCAAGGAAATTTTCATATTCACTTGGACTATTTTCTGTAGTACCCTTTCTAGTCTTGTAAGGTGATTTTCCCAAGTTTCTGAGAAAATTATGATATCATCAATATAGATAATTAACCATCCTTCTGATAATTCTTCAGGAAATATGGTATTCATCATTCTTTGGTAATTGGAAGGTGCATTTTTTATCCAAAATGGTATTCTTAAGTATTCAAAAATTCCACAGTGGACTATTATCCTCAGTAGTTTTTTGGCATTGTCTGTTAAGAAATTTTGATGAAAACCCCTTAAAGAATCCATAGCTGTAATGAACTTAGCTTGTGACAATTGTGACAATGTCTCATGGATTCTAGGTATTGGATATCTATCTGGAATGGTATAGGTGTTCAGGGCTCTGAAGTCTCCTACCATCCTTGATTTTCCATTATTCCAGGTTATAATGACAGGAGTAGTAACTTCTACTTGTTCATTATGTCCAACCTTTCTTAATACTCCAAGGTCCATTAATTCTTTCATGTGTACCTCTAAGGCTTCTCTAGCCCTTGGACTAGCTGGGTAAGCTGGTCTTCTTAGTAAGGGTGGGTAAGGCTTTTCCACATTAAGAATTATGTCTACTTCATGCCCAATTATAGCACCTAGTGGCTCTTTGTCAGTTGCAAAGGCATTTTTGTACTTAAATAAGAGGTCAATTAATTTTGCTTTCATTCTTTCTGTTAATTCTTGATTGAATTCTGCCTCTTTAAGTTGTTCAAATATAAAAAGATCCTTTTCTGGAATCTTTTCTTCATTCTTGATAACTGTAATTTGTTTTTTGTTATTTAAGAAGCCAAACTTTTGTCTTTTGTTATCTCCTATAGTAAAATATCTATCCTTCTGGTTAGAGATATCTATACCATAGATTGATAAGTAGTCATTTCCCAGGATAAAGTGATTACTGGTACAGTTGTTCATTACCACAAATTCCACTTTCATTCTGACACATTGTGAAGGATGATGGAAAATTAGTGTTAAATCAATTATTCCAAGGGGCTTCATGCTTTCACTTGCACTACTGAATTTGACACCTTGTATTGGCATAAGTTTTTCTTGCCAGTCTGGGACAATGGTTTCTAAATAACTTTTGCCAACACAGGGGCAATATTCTCCTGTATCTAAGTTAAATTTTCCTTCTTGGTTATCAACCATAACAATACTTATACTTGATTTCCCAGCTGTATATGCCATTCATCTTGCAGGTTTGATTCTATACATTTTGGCATCTTGTATATTTGTCAGGTTTGTGTCAGATGTCCCAACTTGTGGTAAGTTTGAATAACATCCAATACTTCATAGATTACATCAATATTATTAATTTGTGCATTAATTATATTGATTTCATCACTTTCAGCGTTTTCTGCTCTTCTGTTTCTTTTTCAGAGTCAGATTTCTCCTCTTTGTCATTGTGGTTTTCAGTTTCCACAATTTCATTAATCTTTGCCCCTTTTAGGCAATTATTGGCTGAGTGTCCAATACCTCCACATTTATGGCATTTTCTTTGCTCATTATTATTGAATGTACTGGGCTTGAAAGATTCTTTTAATTTATCTTTTTTGATAAATGGTTTATTTGGGCTTTTAATGTCCAATTTCTTCAAAGTCCTGCCAATTTTTGTTCTTGTCACTATGTCTTCCAGTGCATTAATGTACTCTTCTGTGGAGCATGATTCTATACACCTGCTTCTCAGGACATGTTCTAGTTCCCCTCCACATTTCTTAAGTATTTTCATGTGCACCATTTTCTGTGACATTTCTGTGTACAGTGCATTAAGCCTTTCAACTTGTTTCAAGAACCAAGTTAAAGGTTTATCTTTCTCTAGGTCAAAGAAAGAATTTTCAAATGCATTTTCTATCTTATACCTCCAGGCATTATTTGCCCACTTGGTGATTATTTCTTGTTTCCACCAAGACCAGGTATTTTTACCATTTGTTTGTCTTATGCTATAATACCATCTTTTTGCAGATTTCTCAAACAATGAATGTAATCTTGCAGTTATTAATTCATCTGGTATGGCATAGTCTTCTTGTAACATGTCAATTGTTTTAATAAATGACATGTGGTCTTATTCACCTTCTCCTGTGAATGTTGGCCATTCTTTTAATTGAGGTGCTTCCTTCATTAAGACTTGGTTATTGTCTTGGTGACTCAAGTTTGTTATGAAAGGAGTTGTCAATTCCTCTTTTGTTTTAGCAGGCTTCTTATATGAGAAAATGGAGTTGATAACTTTGGCATATTTAAATTAGCCTCATTCATTTTATCCATTTTTTCAGTAATAAGCCTTATTTCACTTTGAATATCATCTTTTAGATGCATTCTTGCTTCATCACTTTTTTCCACATGGTCCAAAAGTAATTGTTGGTGTGATGAATTCTTTTCTTCAAATTTTTCTACAGAAATACTTAATTTGTTTAGTTTTTCTTTAAGATTGTCAATACTCACATCATAATTGATTGTCAAAGTTTTCTCTTTGATATCACTTATGTATTTGTATAATTCTTGTTGTCCTTGTATTAATTTCTGAGTATTGTCAATTAATACTTTTGGTTTATTATTTTCAATCACAAATTTTATGTTATCAATTTCTTTCTTATTTTGTACAACAAGTTTGGTTAAAGATGATAAGCTATTATTTATTTCTTGGAAAGATAATAAACTATTTTCAATGTCTTTAAGAGGTAAATTACTATCTTTAAGCTCTGTTAAAGTATTTACAACATCAGGAGACAGGGTTATTTCTTTGGGAAATGGGGTTGTCTCATTCTTTGTTCCTCTTTGTCTTTGAATTCCATCAAAGTTCTGGCCATGTTGAAAACATTGTCCATGGAATCCTTTTGGATTTTTGGGATCCTGTAGCTTGGGGAATATGGTTTCCTCCAATTCTTTTTCTTGTTCTTCTTCCCTTCTTGGGGAAGTAGGTTGGCTTGGGGTTGCTGGTAGAAGCTACTGGGGCTTCTTCCTTGGTTGCCTCCCTCTTTTTGGTGTGGTAATCCTTGATTTTTTTGATTTGAGGTTTGGATGACAGTGGATTCCATCCATTGGAGTATTTCACTATCTCCTCCTCTTTGAGGAACTTTTTCAGGATGTGCCAGGAGTTCATCACTCCTTGGTGTATTTGAGGAAGCATTTCCCAATCTTTGTCCTTGTACACTGTGCAATACTGCTTGTACTGGCTCATGTAGATGTCTATTTGAGCCCTCTGAATGTGATTTGTACCTATTTGAGTTACTCATACTTAGCTCCAATTCAGGTTCAGATATCATGGGCATTTCTAGGACTTGCCTTTGGGATAAGGCACTTCCTTGTGTGGATTCTGTTCCACTGGGGATATTGCCCTTTCTTTTGCCTTTTAAGGGATCAGTTCTACCTCTGAGTCCAGCTCCCTCTGATTGGATGGAGTATTGGGAACCTCTTCTGGTAGTCATAATTTAAGAAATAAAAAAAATACAAGTATTTTAGGATAAAAATTCTTTTTATGGCAATTATAAAACAGGTGCTCACCTTCAGAGTCTTGAATGGTGGGTCCTGGAAAGTCTAATTTCTTAGCTTTCTTTCTTTTAGTGATAACTGGTGTTGGAGAACTTTGACAAGTTTCTTCCACCAATCTCTCAACAGTAGTTTGGTTATCTTCTGTTGGGTTATCCTCAAACACTAAAAAAGACAAATAAATATAAGTCTTTTTAGAAGAAGTGTTATTTTTTGGCAAGATATGGCAATTTTCCATGTAGAAATTGCTTTAATATCTTTAAAAAAGTGGAATGAATAAAGAAATGAATAAAAATGAATAAAAATAACTTTTTTATTGGTTTTTAATATTTTTTAATATTTTTTTTTATATTTTAATTTTTATTTTTAAGCAATAAAATAAAAATTAATATGATTCTTTATAAAATTAAATTATAATAAAAAATTATTTTTAATTTATAGAATATCTTTTTTAATCACTAGAGTCACTCAAAGAAAGTTCTTGCAAGTCTAAGGATGTGAAAAAACCACGTGTAAGACAGTACAATTGCTTTCCAAATGCTTCAATAGCTTTTAAAATCAATAAGATATAAAATTATTATATAATTTTATGATTATAAATATAATTTATTATTGGATAAACCCAATTAGAATCTTTTTAAAGGTCTTTTAAGTAAATATCACAACCAGGCCCCCAAATGTAAGGTTTGACTATGAAACAATAAGTAAAAATTACTAATATTTTACTTATTGTACTATGAATGTCCTTATAATTGAAATAAATAAGATAAAAATAATTATAATAATAAAGAATTATTATGATTATGGCGTAAAAATGATTATATTTTAATAAAATATAATATAATAAAATAAATATATTAATATAAAATAGTTAATATATTTAAAGGCACTTTATTATTGTTACAAACAAATAATAAAGGGATAAAAAATTGTGTTTTATTAATAAAAAAAAATTAATAACAATAATATTACCAATATTAAAGTTATAAATTAATATAAATACTATTTATATTAATTAAAGAATTATTAAAATAATAATAAAGAGAAAATAACTTACTTTTAGCACTTAATAGAATAATTTTGAAATATTTTACGCCAAAAAATATAAATACAACCTTTTCAGATTGTATTTACAATAAAAAATAAAGAAAATTACTAATATTCTTGATTTTTACGTGGAAATGAGTTTTTAGAGAGACTTTTAACAAAAACAATTAAATAAATGATTTAATCACGTCAAAATAGATGATTACAACAAGGTGGTTGTTGGTATTCAATAATATAATGGTTTTATATATAAAGAATAAAGAAATTACCTTTGATTTAATTGATTTAATGTTTTTGATGCGTCTGAGGGGAAAATAGAGTAAAAAGAGCTCTATTTATAGTAAATACCTCCCTCCTAAAGTCCAGCAGGCTTCTAGTAGAAGTGTACTGATCATATCCCCTGGAATTGATTAATATTTTAAGGTTTGGAGATGATTACATCATGATCAAACCATATTGCATCATTATTACACCATTATTTAGAGTTATCACTATAACTCTAAAGTTGATGACATCAGAGGCTTGGCAGAACCCCAAATTTCGTGGATTGTATTAGTTTTAGACATAAACTCATAGTATTCACCAATTGAATCACTCATATGACTGTTAAACTTAATTTAAGGTTACAGTAGGTGATCATAACTGCTCAATTTAAAATCAAACTTTGATCTTTGATAACTTTCGAGTTTTACACGCTACAGCATGTCAGAGAGTTAATTCTGATAGCCTGACATAACCTTATTATTCTGCCAAGAGCTTTTTATTACATCATCAAAACTCTAATTTTGATGATTTTTCTTGTAAATCATGTTTTCTGTCGAAATTCAATATTTTAAACTTCAAATCATGATTTCAGGGGGTTATACCCTGAATTTAATAATAAAAATTACATCATTCTTCACGAATGAACTAGTAGAATCAAACTGTGTACTTTATTTTAAGTTTGGGCCTTCACAACAAAGTGGTCAACAGCTCTGTTGATTTTTATCATTATTTCATCATAGGTTTTAACCTTGTTTATAAATTGTAAAATAAAGTTCATATCTGTGTTCTTACTGTAATTACGTGGTAACTTTATTTTTTGTTCATCACTCTATCTTGTATAGTTTAAGAGATATTAGCTATGATCCTTGAATATATGCGTTGACCAAAAAAGTGCATATATTCAGGTTAATTCCTTAAGTATTAACTTTGGTAATTAGCTCATTGATTGTTTTATGTGTGGAATTTCATGGGGAATCCAATGGTACAATTTATTTCACATGTTGTTCCATTTGTTCTTGAAATAAATAAATATTTGTGGTTTTTATAAGGTATTATTCCTTATAACTCATTAAATATTGACTTTACAGATGTTCCATAAAAATGGTATATGTGTATTTTACCATGGGGAATCCAATGGTATAATTTATTTCAAACTTTTACTCATTGGTTTTTATGCTAAACGAACTTTTGTACCAATTTATGATATTTTTGTATTTTTGAAGTAATTAATTTTAATGTATACTTATTCTAAGTAATTTTAGTATAATTATCTTAAAGGTATAATTATTCTGAGTCTTTCTTGTGACCTTATTGGGTATGTGGTCATATCTCAAAGGCTCACAGTTTTGGTGAAAACCGCCCAGATGTGGTTTCAAAACCACATCTGAGCCCAATACAGGTTATACAGGCTGTTTGCACACCACAAGCCTGTCCTGGAGAGTGAAAAATCTTCACTTCCTCTATGTGGAAAGATCTAACAGCGTTTCCACCCCAATTACAGGATAAAAGGAGGGCTTTTCACGGCCAAAATCATCTCCTCATCCTGCTCTTGAATAACCTACGTAGTAAACTGTCAAAAACAGTTTTACTCTTGGTTAATAATCAGGTATAATTATAGATTTAATTACTGTAGTCTTTTATTATTGTAACCCAACAGATAAAGCTGCACCCAGGGCTTTCAACAGTGCTCACCACCACTATATCAAATATAGTAAAGCCCTTTTTATCTTAAACTAAAGTATCTTTTAAACCTTATAACTCATTTTTAAGCTATATTACCATGTCACAAACATAGATAAAGTTTTATTTAGCCTATTTACACCTTCATCATAGTTTCATCCTGCCATTTTGGCGGCCTGGCCGTGTTTTAAATCTTCTTTTGGACCTTATAAGTAAGTCTTTTCTCTTTTTATGACTTATTAACAAGTGTTTTATCCTTTTTTAGGCGTAATTTCTTCATTAAAATATATATTTTATATATTTTCAACCTTTTCTTTATATATACTCATATTATGAGAGTATTATTGACGTGGTTAATACCCACTGAAAATAACTATTTTTGGCATGTTTTGTATATAAAAACACATAAGCCATCAATAAGTCCTGTATTCATGATTGAATAAGGACACCTCTGACTGAAAAACCATCAGTTGAGGCGTGGTTAAGTGTATTGTTTACTCAGTTACACTTATACAGAGCCACTTATTCAGATTACACTTGAAAACCACAAGTGTATCTGTGGGATACTGGCACACAAACAGTGTGACAGGGTACCAAAAGCTGTAATTCTGACGTGGAATTGTTGATTCAATTACACTGTCATTATACAGGGCACATTGTAGTAACATACAAGCCCAGAGGCCAATCTTAGACGTGCAAAACCAGCATCCTTGAGAAGTCTTAACTGACATAAGCCCTCTTTTTTTTCCTGCCTTGATTCAGTGGAAGAAAATTACATCCCCCTTGAGACACAGTCACAGGCCAACACACCAGTGACACCCTCAGAACCAGAGGGAAGCAAGGGCAAAGGAAAGAGGAACAGTGAAGGTCTCATTACAGCCAAAAAGTGGACACCCATAGCCACTCAGAGGAGTAGAAAACCAAAAAACTCTGCATCCATACAAGGTAAACCAATCTTAACCACTTGTACAGGAAAGATTACAATTATTAACCCAGTTGTAACTTCGAAAGGCAAACTGCCCAAGTCAGCAGACAATAAATTTGTACAAGGCACAGTCAAAGGTAAATACCCTAAGAACATAAAGTTTTTGACTGCTTGCAAACACTGATATTTCCCCTGCATACCTCAGAGATCTTGGCTTCCAAAGGAACCAGCCAGAGGACAGAGAAGGATTGTCCAGAACCACAAGACCAGGAAGAGGACACCTTGGACACAGTGGTGGATGGCAAAACAATGAGGGAGATAATATCAACCTTGCCATTCACACTCCAATTCAACAGAAACCTCAAACCAGAGGACTGGAAGGATATGGATCAAGTTCTTCAGATCCACCAACTCCTCAAAGATTTATTTCAATGGAGCATGGACAACAAGAGGTTCAACCTAGCAACTCACTGGGCAGAACTTGGATCAAGTTGCCAGAAGATCTGTCTCAAAGAGATAGACTTCAAAGACCTTATGGAAATAACCAAAGGTTGGAATCCTACCAGGCAGCACAGACTCCTGGAGGCAAGGGCACAGAGGATAAGGGAGAATCAAGCCACTATCCAAGCTATAGCAGAACAGTTAACCCAGACAGGGCCTACTCAGATTCCTTCAGGTTCACAAGGAGCAGGCCAAATCAGCTCTCCAGTGGCTTCACACCATTCAGAAACCAGCAGATCAGTGGCCAAGAGTCACTATTCTTCACAATTCCAGGAAGCTTTCAGGAGAAGACAAGGGAACAAGGGCAAGAACATAACCTCCTTCAACCAGAGGAGGAAAGAGTCAGACCCCATCATCCAGAAGCTGTTGGATTTGGTAAAAGAAGTACACAAGAACCAGAAGTAGTTGTAAACCACTGTAGAATCAGTAGTCCTAGTAATAGAAACATTACCCCCACTCAGACTGAAAATAACATTGTCACATCTGAGAGTAACATCAACAGTGATACACTGTTGTTACAAATGTCCCAATATGCTGAACAATCTGAAAAGCAGTTTTCAGAAATTAAAGCTAGCCAAGAGAGGATGAGACAAACTCAAGTCTCCTTGGAACAAATAGTTAAAAATCTTCAAGAAGGATATTCTCAACTGAGCAAAGCCTCTGAAGAAACCAACAAAAGACTGAATATAGTCTTTGAAGAACAACGCCACAGCACAAGGGACAGGGAGTGTCTGGATCAAGACATTAACAAATTGTTTAATGCCTATCATAGCTTGAAGCCCCAACCACAAGGCCAAGCTATGGAGAATCCATATCAACCAGATGACATCAAACCAGATTCCATGTTGTTGAATAAGGCAAGATCTCCATCACAATACCAGTATGGAGATGGCATGTCTTATTCAGAGAAGGAAGCCTTGAAACAGCTTCCTGAGGCCTCAAACTGGCCCAAATTCTCTGGATCAGAAGAATATGATCATATGGAGCCCATAGATTATATTGATAGGGTCTTCCTTGATGTACCAAGTATACCAGACTACTGGATTACTGCTAGATTAAATACTGCATTTAAAGGTCATGCAAGTATATGGTACACAGAAATGAAAGAAATCCATGGCAGAAGAAACTGGCCATGGTGGAACAGTCAAATCATCCAAAAGTACAGTAATGGAACTTGGATATGGCAAAAGACCTTGTCATTTGACAATGACAAATACTCTGTGGACAAATATCCATGTGAGTGGTGTCTTAGACAGTCTAAAAGACTTAAAGCCATTGATCCTCAGATGAACATCCAAATAAGGAATCACAAACTTCTGACACAACTTCCAGGAGAGCTAGAACACACAGTAAAATGCAGATGCAACCAAAATTGCACTCTAGATGACATTGCCAACACCTTACAAGACATAAGGAAAAGGACAAATATAGGGAAATTCACCCCATATAAGATCAGTGGTTTCAAAGAGAAACAACCTTTCAGGGTAGAGTTTAAAGACAAACGCAAAGAAAGAGTGGCAGAAGTGGCAAAGAAGAGAAATTCTTGTCACAATTGTGGTTCAACAGACCACTATGCCAACAACTGTCCAAAGGCAAAGAAGAAAGTCTATGCCATAGAGAAAGTCCCTGAGGAAGAACCTCCAACAGAGGATTCTGATTCAGACTCTATGGGTGATGCCATCAGAGAACAATCTGAGGATGATCAAGACCCAAGAGAGGAATTTCTAGTGGAATACCAAGAAGAAACACCACTTGAAATCCAGGACATACAGTTGGAAGCAGGCATGCCACAGGACACTGCTAACAAGAACTTGTGCAAACACACACAAGATGCACAAACATTCCTGGTTACACCAACCAAAGGAATGGCATATATACATGGAACAGCCACAAAAATGACTGTTTGTATTGAAAATGCTCAGCATCCACTGATCATTGATAGTGGAGCACACTGCTCCATAGTGGCCAGAAACTATCTGGATACCCACTTCCCAAACTGGGAAAAACAGCTATTGCCCACTAAGGCAAAGAGCTTTAAAAGTGCATCAGGGAAGATGACTTCCATTGGGACAATTATCAAAGAGATAATTATACCCCACAAGAAGGGTAATATCATACTCAATCCAGAGTTTGTAGTGCTTAATGATGCCTACATCCAAGGGTTTTTAATGGGAACAGATTACCAGAGCATGTATGGCATAGATATTTACAACAGTAAAAATAGGCACATCACCATTGGTACCAACAAGGAAAAGAAATTTTCATTTGACATATACCAGATATCTTCTCAAGATCCACTAGAAGACCTTCTGAAGGAATTCAGAGAAGCCAGTTCAGCACTACCCTCACCAGTAAACAAAAACTAAGTTTACTGAAAATGCTGAGAAAGAACAGACCAGCATTTGCCATTGGTGAAGAGCCATTAGGCAAGATCAAAGGCCATGATATAGAACTATATCTGGATGTGGAAAGACCTTATCCACCCATTCTGAGGAGACCTCCTTCTCCAGAAAGCGTGGAAACCAGGAAAGAAATTGAGAAGCACATCAATGAACTCCTGGATATGGATGTCATCAGGAAGATTGGACATAATGAGATAGTGGAAATCACCACCCCAGTCCTAATCACCTGGCATGATGGCGAGTCTAGATTATGTGGAGATTTCAGAGCCCTGAATAACTACACAAAAGCAGACAGGTACCCTATACCAAGGATACCCCATGCCTTAGATAAGTTGGCTAAAGCCAAATACACAACCAAAATGGATTGTATGAAAGGCTTCCACCAAAATGGAGTTAAACCAAACTCCATGAAGTTACTCAGGATAGTATGCCATATGGGTATATATGAGTACACCAGGATGCCATTTGGCATTAAGAATGCACCAGCCCACTTCCAAAGGATGATGGACACCATATTTCAAGAAGAAATAATGGAAGGCTGGATGGTAGTATATATTGATGATATCATTATATACTTAGAGACATGGGAAGACCATGTACAATACATAGACAGAGCTCTAAGTAAATGTATACCCATTAATCTGAAAATTTCACTCAAAAAGTGTAATTTTGGCCAACAGGAGCTACTAGTCCTAGGACATAAAGTCTCAGGTCTTAGTCTGACAATTGAGCAGAACCAAGGAGCAGCAGTATTGCAAAAGCCAGTACCAAAGAACATCAAAGAGATGCAATCTTTCCTTGGGTTTGCTAGCTACTATAGAAACCATATCAAACATTTTGCACACATAACTAGTAGTTTATACAAGTTATGTTCAAAAGATGTAGTTTTTGAAATAACCAAGGAGAGGAGAGATGCATATGAGAGAATCAAATATGAACTCACCAATGCACCAGTGCTCATCTTACCTGACTTTGAACTACCATTCAAGTTATATATAGATGCAGAATGCAGCCCACGCTTAGGAGCAACCTTTCACCAATGACAAATTGTGGATGGTGAACCAAGAGAGGGTGTAATATGTTACATCTCTAGGCAACTGAAAGATTCAGAAGCCAGCTATGGGGCCACCCAGACTGAATGTCTATGTCTAGTCTGGGCTCTAGAAAAACTGCATTATTATTTGGAGGGTGCAGTCTTTGAAGTCTACACAGACTGCACAGCCTTGAAGTCTTTACTAAACATGAAGACAACAAATAGACATATGCTGAGATGGCAAATAGCCATCCAGGAGTATAGAGGGAACATGACCATCATATACAAGGGAGGTAAAAGCCATACCAATGCAGATGGCCTCAGCAGATGGCCACTGGACAATGTCAAGAGAAATTCAGCTTATGACCCAGAAGTTGCAGCCAAAATCCCTATCCATTTCATGGAAATAGATAGGAGGAGGAACTTCAGATTTTCTGAATGGGCACCAGGAAATGGTAACCTTGACAGTGGAAACACTGATTCAGAAGGAACAGAAACTCCCATACTGGGAATAAGCTCCTCAGAACTGCACAATGAATTCTTCAGTGCAGTACAGCAGTCTTATGCCAAACACAAACAGTGTAGCATACTACTCCAACTCCTTCAACAAAAGTACAGGAGCCCAGAACTGGAAACCCAGCTGGAGGAACCCTGGTTGAGGGCCTATAAGGACAATAAGTTTTTTCTTATAGATGGCCTGCTCCACCACAGAGAAAAGCACACAAGTGCACTCACAGTGGTAGACAGAGACCACATCTCATTGATCCTACAAGAATGTCATGACTGCCCCTATATGGGACACATGAGTGAAGACAGGAGCAGAGAGAGGGTAGCAAGCACAGCTTGGTGGCCCAAGTGGGAACAAGAGTTGAGTGAATACATCAACACTTGTGAAAGATGCCAAAAGGCAAATAGGAAACATGGGAACAAGTATGGGTTACTTCAACACAGAAGAACCCAAGCACCCATGGGAAACCATCAGCATGGACTGGGTTACAGGACTTGTCCCAGGAGGCAAAGAAAACTACAATGCCTGTTTGATCATAGTTGATAGGTTCAGCAAGAGCATGAGGTGTCTACCATGCCATAAAGAAGACACAGCCATGGATACTGCTCTGTTGTTTTGGAATAACATCATATCCACCTGTGGAGTCCCTAAGATCATAATTAGTGATAGGGACCCAAAATTCACATCTGAATTTTGGACTAAATTATATGACATGCTTGGTACCAAACTTGCTTTTTCCACAGCTTACCATCCACAAACAGATGGCCTAGCTGAGAGGATGATCCAAACAATGGAGGACATCCTCAGAAGATTCTGTGCCTATGGCATGGAATACAAGGACCATGAGGGATACACCCATGATTGGGTTACCCTCTTACCAGCAGTCCAACTGGCTTATAATACAAGCCAACACTCCACCACAGGTAAAACACCTGCACTGGTGGAGAAAGGGTGGAACCCCCTGTTGCCTGTGGATCACTTGAAGAAAAATCTCCTGACTATCCACCCCACAGCCAAAGAATTCCATGATATGTGGAAGAAGGCCTGTGACACAAGTGCCAAATGCATAGCTGAGGCAAAAGAATACAATAAGCAGAGGTGGGACAAATCACATGTGGAACCTGACTTCAAGGAGGGGGACCAGGTGCTAGTGTCTACACTGAATTTCAACAATCTCAAAGGACCTAAAAAGATGAGAGACTCATTTGTAGGACCTTTTACTATCATTAAGTTGGTAGGAAAAAATGCAGTGGAAGTCAAACTCACTGAGGAGTTTTCAAGGAAACATCCAGTCTTTCCAGTGAGTTTGGTCAAACCATACTTCCAGACAGAGGAGGACAAATTCCCCTCAAGGAGGAAGAGCCCCACACCACAAGAGATAGTGGAAGTGGAAGACTCCCCTGGACCTGTGAGTAAGATCATCAGGGCCATGAAGATCAGACTGAATGGGAAGGATCAAAGACAATACCTAGTCAGATTCATGAACCAGACAGCAGATAAGGACAAATGGTTGGCAGAGGATGCCATACCAGATGGGAACATTCATTTAAGGAGATTCAGAGCCTCTAGGAGGACTGAGCAGTCTCATCAATGATGAGCCTTTTTAGAGGGAGGGTATGTCAGCCTGTGACTCAAAACCAGAGCACAAGCATGACAGCCAAAAAACCATAAACCAATGGTATAGCCAAGATACCACCAAAACATGGAGCTGAGCCAAATAAGCTCAAAAGGTATCAAAAGAAAGAGGAAACTAACCTCTTTCTGAAAATATAAGTCCCATCACCATAGGACAAGAAATAACAAAGTTAGTCCTGCTCAAAGCTATTGCTGAGCATAAACCTTAATTTTCACCTCTCATCTAAAATCTAGAAGGAGAGGCTTAACCCCATCAAATGGGTATTCAAAATGAAGCACTAAGCCAGGGCTATCCAATGGTACCAGCCAAACTGAGCTAGAACCAATATTACTGAAGTTATGGTCAATTTCAGGCCAAATAAGGGTGAACAAAACATTCACCTCTCATCTAACTTCTACAGTTTTAGTGTGGGATACCTGAAGTGGGGTATTTTTGGAAAGAGCACAATCAGGGCTATCTGATGGTGTCATCTATTTCCCCATAGCTCAACTAGAACAAAAGTTATGAGGCAAACAAGCTCAATACAGCTTTTTGCCCAAAACACGCAAATGTACAAAAATCTTGTACATGGGATAACTTTGCCATATTTAATGATACCCATATCAAACGAGGTACCATTGTGTAGAGCACATACAGGGATACACACTGAACCAATTTTGAGGTTGATATCTCAAGAATTGACAAAGTTATGGCTGATTTAAGGTCAAAATCCCACCTGCTGTCATATACAGTCTTACCATGGGATAATATCCCATAATCATGAATATGAGGTGTCAAATAGACTAAGAAGCATGTTTTTACTTCAATACCTCATATGTCAGCCAATACTTGCGTCCCATACAGCTTCTGTACAGCATTCTACGCATCATACACGTCAGAATCAGGCTGTGAGGTCCCCAGATGAAAATTTTCACCCTGTATTGGTGAAAACCGCCCAGATGTGGTTTGAAAACTACATCTGAGCCCAATACAGGGTATACAGGCTGTTTGCAAACCGCAAGCCTGTCCTGGAGAGTGAAAAATCTTCATTTCCTCTACGTGGAAAGGTCTAACAGCCTTTCCACCCCAATTTCAGGATAAAAGGAGGGCTTTTCACAGCCAAAATAATCTCATCATCCTCCTTTTGAATAACCTACGTAGTAAACTGTCAAAAACAGTTTTACTCCTAGTTAATAATCAGGTATAATTATAGATTTAATTATTGTAGTCTTTTATTATTGTAACCCAACAGATAAAGCTGCACCCAGGGCTTTCAACAGTGCTCACCACCACTATATCAAATATAGTAAAGCCCTTTTTATCTTAAATTAAAATATCTTTTAAACCTTATAACTTTTTTTTTTAAACTATTTTACCGTGTCACGAACATAGGTAAAGTTATATTTAGCCTCTTTACACCTTCATCATAGTTTCATCCTGACAGTCTCAAAAGACAATGGGATTGGAAGCTGGCCCCACCTGCCCAGGAAGGTGTCCTACTTGGCTTTGAGAATTGCAATATGGCTTAAAAAATCTTGAGACGTTCTGACTTAACAGTTGTTATTACCAAAAATGTCACTTTCAATGAAAAAGTCTTTCCTTCCATAGCAAATAGGAAAAGCTCACCAATCTGAAACATTGGAGGTGAGAAACATGGAGACAAATACTTGGATCTTCTTACCAAATGTGTCGAGAACTCTCCCTTTGGCAATCCCCAAACAGTGGACAACAAAAACTCCAATCCCCTTGAGGAACCAGCTTCAGAACCAGACACTGAATCCATTTCCACCCTCAATAGTCCAGCTCCTACTGGTAATTTGGAACCATCTTATCAAAAAAAATCAGAGAAAAACATACAGCTCAGATTAATTGGTACACCTCATACAACTCTTATCAATTATGAAATAGACCCAAATCACATTTTTCCTTACTCAAGAAGGGCAAGAGCCTTTGTTAAAACATCCAACGTTGTTCTGAGAACATACTAGCTTGCACTCCAATGCAAAGACAAGACCAAATGGATGAATTCCATAGAAAGGGAGCTTTCAGAAATGAAAAAGCTGAGAGTATGGGACATTGTTGAGCTCAAAAGTAACTACAAACTGGTGGGTTTGACCTGGGTGTTCAAGGTGAAGAAAGATCATCTCCACCACACCATAGAACACAAAGCACACCTTTGCGCGCAGGGATTCGCCCAAAAACCTGGTGTTAACTTTAAAAAGACTTACACCCCAACTGGAAAATTGAACTCTTTGAGATCTTTGATTGCACACTCTTGCGTTGATGGCTTAGATTTCCATCAGATGTATGTGAAGAGCGCATTCTTAAATGCCCCTCTAACAGAAACCATTTATTTATCCATTCCTCAAGGGCAAAATATTGATCGCCGAAAGTATTTCCTGAGACTGAATAAGGCTACATATTGCCTCAAGCAAGCCCCTTTGGCTTGGTATAATTGTCTCAAAGACTGGCTGCAAGTTTCTGGCTTCAATGCATGCAAGCTGGATCCCTATGTATTCTATATAAAACAACCAGATGCATTGTGGATCTATGTTCACACTGATGACAGGGCAGTTTTTGGTAAGAATATCCAATAATTAAAAGAGCCAATCAATAAGGCATTCAGTATCAAGGATATTGGCCCGGCCAACCTGCTGTTAGGATTAAAAATCCAGCAGCTGGGGGATTGAATCATTCTTGATCAACAACACTTTGTCAACTCTCTGCTATACCTCTATGGTATGAAAAACTGTAAAAAAGTCAGAACCCCACTTGTTCCTAATGAATAACTTTTGCCAGCAACTGAAAACAAAAGGAAAACATTTGAAGAAATGGTCATTAACTTCCAAGGTGTGGTTGGTAGTATCAACTACTTAATTACTGCAGCTCATCCAGACCTATCTCATGCAGTGAGCAGCCTGTCACAATACCTAGAAAAACCTGGTACACAAGACTGGAAGGCTTTCTAATTGTCCTCAAATATTTGTGTGGAACCCAAAATTTAGGCCTACATTACGACAATGGTGCAATCCAAGTTTAATTGCATTCACCAACGCCGACTGGGGTAATTGCCAGTTTACAGGAAGTTCCACATCTGGATACCTACCACAACTACAGGTTTTCTTAGTCTTCTGGAAAACTAGAAAACAACTATTGGTATCAATTTCCACTGCCAAAACAGAATATAAATTGCTCTGTGATTTAACCTCAGAACTGCTGTGGTTTTGACAATGGTGCCAAGAAGCAGACATATTTCACTTCAACAGTGCAATAACTGTGTGGAAGGATAATCAAAGTTGCATCAAAACAGCCAATCACAATTGCAACCTCAACACAAAGAGGATGAAGCTTTTGGACATCCAACTCCACTTTGTAAAAGAGGCAATACAAAAACAGCTCATTGAGCTTTTCTATGCACCAACATCAGACATGCTAGCAGACGTTTTAACCAAAGCAGTGCCGAAATTAGCCTTACAAATGGCCCTACAGGCCCCAAGAGTTTGGAGTCTAGGATTGAGGAGGGGTGTTGAAAAACAAAGCCGTGAAGAGCTAAGGTTAGTTCCATCCCAGCCCAAAAACACTTAACACTGCCCTAGGCAGCAGGACATAGATCAGAAACTAACTCTGATCCATGCCTACAGACTTAAGTAACCAACGTAGAAGTAACTGCAGACTATTTCTGTTGTTGAATGGTGACAACAGAATCACGTAGTGATATTAATCAGAACAGATGTTCTCTTACTATAAATAGAATGCCTTAAGACAGGAAGCTAGAGGGGACATAGACGGTACTGGATAGCTAATACTTTTTTGTGTAAAACAGACTTAACTGTCTTAAACTCCTTGTACTCTTGCTATTAAAAATACTCTCTGTAAGAAATTCTTCTTTAAAAACTGTCTCCCACTCATATTTTACCACCAATTAGACTCCAAAAATAACCTCGAATAAGTAATCTTTTCATAACACTCCTCTTATTTCTTTGAGATGTAGTAGTAAACATGCTTGACATAGTTTCAGGATACTCAAAGGTTTTGTTAGAACATCTGCTATCATATTTTCAGAGGCTACTTGATTTACATTCATTTGCTTCTTTTATACTAAGTCGTGTATGTACTGAAATAGGACTTCTATATGTTTGGCTTTTCTTGTTTAGTGCTGCTTGTTTTGAGATGGTGGTTGCTCCTGAGTTATTTTTGTGGAGTATTGGTTTTTAAGCTTTGATTCCCAAATTTCTCAACAAAAATGACATCAAACTCAGTTGTTTTGCGCATATACTAATAGCAATGACTTCAGCCTCTGTGGTAGATTGGGCTACCACTGTTTGTTTTTTACTTAACCAAAAGATTGGATTACCATACACAGTGAAAATTAAACCTAAGACTGACTTCCTATCTTTCCTATTGTTGGCATAAATTTTCCCATCCTTCTAGAACTGATTTTCTGTCAGTTTCTGACTTTTTAAACAACAGTTGATAGGTCATAGTACAATTAAGATATCTAAGTAGATGTTTCAAATCTGTCCAGTGCTTAAATGTGGGCCTTGTGGAATAATGCAACAACTGATTCACAGTAAACATAATGTCGGGTTGTGTGTGCTGGGCTAGATAGTTAAGACTTCCAATGGCACGCTGATAAGAGTTGATAGCGACTACTTCACCTTTGTCATCTATCTCAGTCAGTAGACTCCCATTACAAGGGGTTTTTACTCCCTTGATTTTGGTTATATCATTTTTGTATGGCAGCTTCTTAATTAAGTCAGCCTTGCTTAAACCTACTGAACCATCTTTCCTCCAATCTAACCTGTATTCAAGATGTTGGGTAGGTCTTCTTGTAGATTTCAAAGTCAGCTCCTTATCAAGCAAGGATAGAAATTAAATAATATTGTCCTATGTTTTGCCAATGAGAAACCCATCGTCCACATGCATGTGAAGAATTAAGGATTTATCAGTGTTGAGAAATAATGAGTCATCTTATGATTACTTGAGCACACCACAATTGGTAATTATGTCAATCAGCTTAAGTTGCCACATTTGAGGTGCTTTTTTGGTACCATAAAGTGATTTGTTGAGTTTCCAAACCTGAAATTCCTGTCCTTTGACTTCAAACCCCTTAACTTGCTTTATGTATACCGTTGTATCCATTTTGCCATGCAAAAAAGCAGTTTCTATGTTGAATTGATAAGGAATGTGATGAAGATTAATTACCAAAGACAACATTGTTTTATAAATTTTGTTCCTTCCGACTGAAGCCCATGTGTCAAATTAATGCATGAGGTGTTCCTGATTATTTCCCAACCCTACCCATCATGCCTGGTATCGATATACATCTCCAAATTCCTTCTTTTTCTTGGTTATTCTTTACATCCCACCAATCACGTTTCTATAAGCAGGGTAAGGAATTAACGCCCCAGTGTTATGATTCATGAGTGAGTCATACTCTGTTTGCATTGCTTCTTCACATTTACTAGAGTCTTTTGGGTCATTTACTTGTTTCAAGAAGGGTATGACATCTGTAAGAAATTGTACTTGAGAGGGCAAGACAAGTAAGTCTTAGCCACATAGTAGGGTGAGAGGAGAGCAGGCACAACAAACCTTGAGAGGGAAAGGCAAGTAGTTCTTAGCCATGTAGTAGGGTGAGGAGAGAGAAGGCACGAAGAACCTAGAAGGGAACAAAAGACAGGATAAAGAAAAGAACACAAAAGTGTTCAATAAATTACTATACATATGTATAAGACTGCTAGTACGGTAACAGGACATTATCAAGTAGCTCAGTACCTTGAGAGGGCAAGACAAGTAGGTCTTAGCCACGACGAACTTAGAAGGGAACAAAAGAGAGTAGAAATAAAAGAATACAATAGTAAGAAATAGCTAACATAAAAAAATGGTTGGGTTTAAATAGTCTAAGTACATGGTTAACAAGGATCTGCAATGATCAAAAGTCCTCAATTGGTTACATCACTTATGATTTCATCTGGTAGGTTGTGTTCCTATATTTATTCTTTTAACATCCACCAGAGCATTTTTGGTGTAACTTGCTGGCCAGTCACACATTATGAGAAAGAGAGAGCTTTGGGATACTTTGTTTGTTCTTAATATGTGACTTTCTTTTTACCCTGATATCACTTGAATACTCCTGTTTTATTCTTATTACGTAAAAATTGTAAGGTGTGGATATGAAACTTTGATAAAATATCAAGTACTTTTCCTGTCCTCAAAATTTGTATAAGGTAAAATTATTTAAAAATAGTAAGAAATAGTATTTTTAAAGGGAAAACACACCAATTTTATTGTTTTTATCTTGGTAAGTATAAAACAAAAATATAATAAAAATTTATTGTTTTACCAATGATAAAGATTTATCAAAAAATACTCTACAAAAGATATTTAAGGCTACAAAACAAATTTCTTCAAGAGAAATTTCAATTGGAATTAATTGAGCAAAGAACTGCAAGCAATTAATTAAAGAACAAAGTATTTAAAAAGATATTTCAAGAGATAACATTCCCGAAAATGACCAGAGTGAATTTGGAAACAAAGTGACAAATTTAATAGTGATGAAAGATGCTTTAATTCACTTTTGGGGTGGTTCAGGGGTAAAAATGATTATAACAGTTACAAAAAATGATTATAATGATTTTTTCAGGTGGTAAAAAGGTTTAAAGTGTTTGGAAAAGGGTGGTTGGAATCCTTTATTGATTGGTTTCACAGTTTTTAAACTAATTATAAAAGGAAAAGATTCTAACATGAAGAGAAAAGTGGTGCAAAGAAGACATCCTTCTATAGCCATCAATTTTCTTGCTCCAAAAGTGAAATTTACTATTGTCAGTCGTGAAAAACAGTATGACAACAGAAAAGCAAATTATGGCATCATTTAACCCTGGTTTAAACCAAAAAAATTCTGGTTGAAGCCATTTTTTGCTATTTTTGGCCATTTTAGACCCTTATATCAGCCATTACTATAGCAATACCTGATCTAGAGCCTTCAAAGCAAGTCAGAATGTGTGTAAGAGGCGTAGAAACTATTCAAAACTGTTTTTACTAACATTTTTTCAACTTAAGGGTAGTTTTACTCTCTTGGCAGGGGTTAAAACTACCCTGGCTGGTATCATGTGGTGTGAATTAAATTAAGGTTTTGCGTATTCTCATACTTTTTTACAAAAAATACTAAAAACTTAATTTAAGCTTATAAAGAGTTGAGTTACAGAAATTTCATCCAGAAGTGACCCCACTTTATTTTTTATGAGGAATCCAATGGTGTGATCATTTCTTTCTGTTTATTAATTGGATAAAAAGCCAAAATATATTTTATATACCTTTTCACCAAAAATATTTTAATTTCATAATTTTTATTAAAAATTCATTTTTAGTTAATTTTTACCAGTAAAAATGTATTTTCATAATTTGAAATTTTATTGTAATTTTTATTTTTATGTTGGAATTAAGTTTTGATTTTCAAATTATAATTAAATTTTGATTTTTAAATATAAATTTGTCTTTCTCTTTCAATTTTTATTTTTATGATATATATAAATTTATTTTATTTATATTTGTATCTTAATTTATCATTTGTGGTCTTTTGGGTATATGAAAATACCTCTAAGGCTCACAAAAATACAAATTTTACTTACCTTTATTCTAGAGGTTTATACTTCCCACAAGTAGGGTTTCACTTCATTTGATTTACAGAATGGTCAGGGATTTTCAATGAGAATAATTTACAAAAGTATCTGACATAAATGAAAAAATTATCTATTAGATAATAAATTTTAATCAAATTTGTGTTCTTAAAATATACTGAAGTTATTATTTATATTTTTTCCAGGAAACTGAAAGAAAAGAAATTATTGACCTCTTGAGAGAACCAAATTGAATATATAGAAGAGAAGAGTACTTATTAAGATCACTGAAAGTAAATCAAGTGATATGATCAAGTAATGGAGGAGAATAACATAATTTAAAATGTCACAAATAGTTTGAAGCAATGAATAATTAAATAGATATTATAAATGTAATACTCCTCTGATTTTTGGTGAACTGTATGAATAAAAGAAGTTATGAATTAGTAATTTTCTGATCCAAAATATAATGTTCTCCATGCATTTGAATTAATGTCTTTATGAAAGATTGATAAATATTATTTTTTCATTTAGGTGTAATCCAAAGAAATTAAAAGTTAGTTTTTCTATGAGAGCTACAAGTTTTATTGTTGAATAATCCCATCATAATTTGCAAATTCTATAAATTCAGTGATAGTCTAGGCTTCCTTATGGATTTTCATATTTTTTTGTGCTCAAAAAAGGGTTTCTGAAGTTAATTTTTGGATAAGAAAGGTCTTTTACTTTGGTTAATGATGAGAATCATTTTTCAAAAGTATTTTTGATAAAAAATTTATTTTTGCTTTTCTACAAAAATCAGAGTTTTATGAAAGAACACTTTACTTAGTAGAAAAATCTTGTTTTATTAAGTTGAATTCCATGGTTTTCTTTTTTCAAAAAGATTGGTTCCTTTTTTCAAAGTTGAAGTTTTAAATCAAATGTTTCAGTTTGAATAAAATTACAGGTTTTCAGATAAAGTATGTCTTTTGCAAAAAACTGACTTTTTGAAAAAGTCTTTTGGGAGGTCACAGGTTTTTTTTTGAAAAAAAGAGTAGATTTTCTGAAAAATGTAGATCTATTCAAAAATAAATAACATCTTTGAACAGAAAAATATTCTATTGTTGAGAAAATAGGTTTTTTGGAATTCTTAGTTTTTTTGAAAAAAGCTTCTTTGGAAAGAAATCTATATTTTTGAGGAAAAAACAGCATTTTCAAAATAAAAAGTTACTTGGGAAAGCTTTCCTAGAAAAATCAATTTTGCTTCTAAAATTACAAAAAAGTGTTTTTATGTTAAAAATTTAGCTGGTTTCTTTGAAAAAAGAAGACTAACATTGAAAAATATTTCTTTTTCCACAAAACTACCTTCTTTCAAAAAAGTCATTCATGAAAAACTAGTTGAGCTTTGTTTTTGCAAAACTATTTGAAATTAGTTTTTTCAAAAGACCCTTGGAAGAATAGTAAAAGGTAGTAAAAAAACACATTTTTGAAAATACTAGTAAACAAACAATTAATTGGGAAAAACCAAACAAAGAAACAGCTTTTCTAAAAAATAAAAAAATGGTTTTTTGAAAAAACCAAGTGCAAAAAACTAGTAAAAAAACTTTTTTTTTGAAAAAAAACTGGTGCAAAAATAGTTTTTTGAAAAAAAAACTAGTACAAAAATAGTTTACTTGGAAAAACTAGTACAAAATAGTTTATTTGAAAAAAACTAGTACAAAATTTTTTTCTAAAAAGAACTAATACAAAATTGTGGATGAGCTGGAAACATCCAATTGCTCCTCTCTTAGCTGTTAAGCCTTTCATCTGCATTACTTGCTCCCTTTGCCATGGGTTCAAATAACCCATGTGGCAGGCAATGAGGCATTCCTTGCTAAGATCCATGGGTGGCTCTCCTATTGTAGAGAGAAACCACCCATTATGCCTCAGTGTTTTGCTTGACTGGTGCCGCCAGGACCCACCTGCAGTATCCTAACACTGCAGAGGCTGGTGTTCACAACCCCCTGATGTTTTACAGCTGGTTTTGGGGGGTTGTTTGCATCAGCTAGCAAAAACAACCCCCTGGCCTTTTACTGCTCATTTTGGGGGGTTGTTTGCAGAAGCTGATGCAAACAATCCCCCACCTTTTTTCAGCCAGTTTTGGGGGGTTGTTTTCACTAGCTAATGCTAGAAACCCCCATACTTTTTCCACTGTTTTCAGGGGGTTGTTTGAGCTAGCTGATACAAACAACCTCATGGACTTTTACATCTGGCTTTGGGCGGTTGTTGGAAACAGCACCCCTCCGATTTCTATTTGGTTTTAAGGTTTTTTCCACAAAACCTTTTTGTAACCAAATCCACAGTCTTGGAGGCGGTGTCATAAGGCCTTTCACACTAGTGGGATCAAACCACCCCCAGCCATTTGAAGCTGGTTCTGGGGAGTGTAACAACCATCCATCAGGGGTAAGGGTATTCATTCATACACCCACTCTGTAAGGTTTGTCTATGAAACTCTTGATAATAGTAACAATATGAAGAGTACTATGACTGTCCTCAGTAGAAAAATATAATATAATAAAATATTACAACCACAAATTTAAATATAATTATTAAAAATAATTATATATAAAAAAATAATTTGATTATTATTATAATAATATAATAATAAAAAAAAATAATAATTATGATAAATTATAATTATTCTATTATTGTTATAGTCACTGACAGTTATAACAATAAGAAGTGTAAAGCTCTTAATGAGACAATTACATGTGGAAAATATGAATATTAACCACTTATAAATAATATAAATATTATTTATAAAAAGAATTCAACACACACTGTGCAGAAATAATTCTTTTAGAATAAACATTCCATATAAAAAAACTAATATTTAGAAAAAAAAAATATAGAACTTTAAAGAAAACTTACTTATAAGATTTATTTAATACAACAAGTCTAATACAACAGTTATTATACTAAATAAAAGTTATAAGTTAAAAACACGTAAAAAATTAATAAATTTAAAGATAAAACAACTTTATATAATATAAATTATGATTAAAGAGTTTTTGAGAGGAATTTGTGGATTTTAAAAGATATTCAAAATGATAATTTTATATAATAAAATATATTATTGGTGATTACAACAACAATATAAATTCTATGACTTCAATTCTTTAATTTTAATAAATAAAGAATAAAAATAACTTAAGAATTACTTTTAATAATAAGATTTTATATTTAATAAAACTTTACCTGTTTAAATTTCTTATATTATTGGATTGATAATGAATGATGGACAAAAACAGTGATGAAAAGACTCTTTTTATGTCTTAAGAGCAGCTCTCATGATTCATAATGGATGTAGAGGGAGTGCTCAGGTAAAAACTGAAAACCCATGCTTAAAAATAAAGTTCTTAACTTAAGGCAACTTATTTTTACTCCCAATTTAAACTTACCAGTGTTATTCTTAACTCCATGTAACTTTAATCCTCATTTAAACTAATTATTTTAAGTTTTTAATATAAATAAGCTTATTTATATTAAATTTCATCACATGCACAACTTAAAAATAGATTTTCAAGTAGAAATCTCTTAAACTCAATTTTTAATTAATTTTTAAAGAAATCATAACTTTTTTTGAGTTTAATTAAAAGAGTAAATTTCCAGGCTAATTACCCAGGAAATTTATTTATAAAAGATACTTAAAATTTAATTTATATATTGATAATATTAAATTCCAAGTTGTGTAAGATTTTCAAGAAAATTCATTAAGAATTGGATTTTTAATGAATTTTTGAAGTTATTGCTATTTTTCCACGTAAAATAGTAAAACACACCAAACCTTAAGTTTTGATAAGGTTTTAATGCTTGAAACTTTAAAGTTTTAAGCTTATTTAAGGTTTTTAAGCTTAATTAAGCTCTGACAGTTCTTAAAACCTTGATTTCAAGCCTACATATTGGGATTTACCCTTTGGCAGCTTGAAATTCCTTTCCAATTTGGGATAAAACCAGTTTAAACCTTAAGGTTGGATCAAAGTCTAATCTTAAAGTTTAAATAAGGTTGAAAATCCTCCAATACAGGTGGACAACCTTAATTGAATCCTTTCAGATCCAAAAAGTTGGGTACCCCAGCTCTATTTGGTCTTTTTCCTTTGTCCCACCTTTCTGCATGGATTTTGCCCTTTTATTTATTTAAAGCCATACCATGGCTTTAAACCCTTTTAAATTGAGCTCACGCAGGATTTACATTCTGTATGGCAAATCCTTAGCCAATTCAGTAAATATACACCACACCTCAATTTTAACTAAAATTTTGGTAAGTTTGCATAAACCTTATGCAACTTTAAATTTAAGCTTAATTAAGCTTAAATTTAACAATTTTAAAAAAAATGTTAAAAAAGTTACATTGGTACTGTGAGATTCTTAAATCTTCCAATAACATAAAAAATAAGTGGTTTTGGGTATAACACCCTATGGGTGTACCCTAGGTTATTTTTGGTGTAGAATCCAAAAATGACATAATATTTATAACTTTGTTTTTCCAAAAAAAAGTTATACTTATTTTTTATTATCTTTTATTATTTTTTATTTTAAATTCAACTAAAAAGTCTGTTTAAGACAAAATTAACTGTTTATAAAATCATTTGTGGCCTTATGGGTATGTTATACATACCTCACAGGCTCACATTCCCTACCACCAAAAAGAATTGTACCACAATTTTTCTTTTGTAGTGTACCCCCAAGTTATTTGGGGGGGGTATAATCCACTGTCCAACCTCTCTACTTATACTTTCAAGTATGTAAAGCACACAATTCAAAATTTTTATTGAGCAATTGGTCTTCTCTCATGTCTGAATCTTCTGAGAATCTTTTGGGAATCAGGCAGTTTGTTTTCTACAATCCACTCATCTTCATGTTGTGGATTTTTATACTTGACAAAGTATTCTCTTTCATTTTTTCCCCTAAGTCTTCTTTCTTTCAAGACTTTCAGTACCTTTTTCTCCTCACTTAGGTCCAGTGGGGGTACTTCTAAGGGTGTTTCATTTCTTAAAGGAAATGATTCCTTGTCAGTTGAAGTGTAATGCTTTACTAGACTGACAGGGAATGTTGGATGTTTATTCTCCAGTTCTCCTGACAGTTCTACTTGTATTGCATTTGTCCCATGAAGGGCTTTAATAATAAATGGTCCTGCAAAGGAATCTTTCAATTTCTTTGGACCTTTAATCTTATTAAAGTTCAAGGTTGAAACTAGTATTAAGTCCCCTACTTTGAATTCTGGGGTCTTATGACTTTTATCCCATTTCTGCTTAGCATATTCAAAGGCGTCATTTATGCTTTGATTTGCATGATGCCTTACTTTATCAAGCAATAGCTCAAAGCTTGATTCAGTTGGATGAATGTCAACCAGATCTTTCTTCAAAGTATCAACTGGAAGTTTGGGGTTCCATCCTTTCTCCAACGTTGCAGGGGTCTTGCCTGTTGAAGCATGGATGGAGGTCTTGTAGGCTAATTCCAATTCTGGTATAAGAGTACACCAATCATGGGTAAAGCCATCAGAATCTTTAAACTCCAGGCCATAAGCACAAAATCTTCTGATCATGTCCTCAAGGGTTTGAATCATTCTTTCTGCTAACCCATCTGTTTGTGGATGGTATGCTGTGGAGAATGATAATTTTTTACCCAAAAGCTTATGTAAATTAGTCCATAAGGCTGATGTAAATTTTGGGTCTCTGTCACTAATGATGTTTTTAAAGAGACCAGTATGGGATATTACTCTATTCCAGATCAAAAGAGCTGTATCCATAGCCGTGTCATCTTTTTGACATGGTAAAAAGATTGGTGTTTTGCTATATCTGTCTACAACAACAAGACATGCATTGTAACTTTTATCACCTCCAGGTGGTAATGCAGTTACCCAATCCATGTGAACCACTTCCCATGGGTTACTTGGTTTTTGGATATGTATCATCAGACCAAATCTTTTACCAGTAGCTTTATTGGCTTTCTGGCATCTATCACAACTATGACAGTACTCAATGACATCTTTTCTCCAAGATGGCCACCAGGCACATGTCTTAATTCTTTCCATTGTTCTGTCTTCAGACAGATGTCCAGAATAAATGTTATCATGGCATTCTAGTAGTATTGTGTTAATCAACATTCTACTACATAGGACCATGACACATGTGTGTTTAGATTTATGATATAGTTTACCATCAAAAAAATGGAATCTTCCATTATCATAAGATGTTTTCCAAATATCATCCAGAGAATTAGCCAATTCTGCATCTTTACAATCTTTGTCAAGTAGAGCAGTAAGAATATGACAATTCTTATCTTGCTTGTAGCTTTCCCTAACTTCTTCAAAGAATTCTGTTCCAACATCTGTGATATTAATTCCTTCAATTGGAATTTGAGGTTCTGCACTTGTAGGAACATAGGCAGGATTATCAGGTGTATTTGGTAATGCCCATCTACTCAAGCCATCAGCATTCTTATGAATATTTCCAGCTTTATGTACTATGGTCATATTACCTCTATACTCCTGTATAGCAATCTGCCATCTTAACATGTGTCTGTTTGGAGTTTTCATGTTAAGAAGTGATTTTACTGCATTACAATCAGTAATTACTTCAAACACACTACCATCAAGATAGTAATGAAGTTTTTCCAGAGCCCAAACAAGGCAAAGGCACTCCATTTGGTGAGCTCCATATCTGGGCTCAGTAGGTTTAATTTGTCTTGAAATGAAACAAATTGGACCTTCATAAGGCTTGTCATTGACAATTGGAACTTGATGAAGAGCAGCTCATAAACCATCACCACATGCATCAATATACAGCTTGAAAGGAAGTTTCCAATCTGGCATCAATAATAATGGTGCATTGGTCAAGGCATACTTGATTTTATCATATGCTTGAATTCTCTCCTGTGTCATTTCAAAAACAGTTTGTTGATCACAAATTCTGTATAATGATCTGGCATGGATTGCAAAATCTTTAAGGTGTTGCCTGTAATAACTGGCAAACCCTAAGAAAGACATCATTTCTTTTTTGTTCTGGGGCATTTGTTTCAGTAAAACTGCAGCCACTTTGTTTTTATCAACACCAAGGCTTAGTCCTGAGACTACATGTCCTAGAGCTTTTAACTCATGAAACCCAAAATTACATTTTTTAAGAGAAATTTTCATGTTCACTTGTAGAATTTTCTTAAGTACTAATGAAAGTCTCTCTAAATGTAATTGCCAGGTTTCTGAACAAATGATAATGTGATCAATATAAATGATTAACCATCCCTCTGATAATTCATGTGGGAAGATAGTATTCATCATTCTTTGGTAATGAGGGGGTGCATTTTTAATACCAAAAGGCATCCTCAAACATTCATAAATACCACAATGAGAAATTATTTCCAATAATTTCCTAGCATGAGGTGTCAAAACATTCTGGTGAAAGCCTTCCAGAGCATCCATAGAAGTGATGAATCTTGATTTGGATAATTGAGTCAAAGTCTCATGACTTCGAGGGATTGGATACCTGTCTGGAATAGTATAGGTATTCAGTGCTCTAAAATCACCAACCATCCTTGACTTATCATTATACCAAGTAATGATGACTGGAGTTGTGACTTCAACTTCCTCATTGTGTCCAAATTTTCTAAGAACTCCCAGTTTCATTAGTTCATTAATATGTTTTTCTAATGCTTCTCTAGCCCTAGGGCTAGCTGGGTAAGCTGGTCTTCTTAATAGTGGCGGATAAGGCCTTTCCACATTAAGCATAATGTCCACTTCATGGCCTTTTCATAGCCCCAAGTGGTTCATTATCAGAAGCAAAGGCTTCTCTATATTGAAATAAAACTTCAATAAGTTCTTCCTTCATTTCTGGTGTTAATTCAGGACTAATTTGTGCTTCACTTAGCTGATCTGACACAAATTTTTCTTTTTTAACATTCTTTACTTGTTGAATGACAGTAATTTCTTTTCTCTCTAGAGAAAAAGCAAAGTTTTGCCTTTTATTTTCCCCTATAGTGAAATACCTGTCCTTATGATTATTAATATCAATACTATAGATATTGAGATAATCATTTCCAAGTATAAAGTGTTGTGAAGTACAATTGTTCATAACAACAAATTCAGCTTTCAATCTTATACTCCCTGCTGGATGAGGAAATATTATTGCTGCCTCAAATCTACCCAAAGGGTGCATGTTCTGGCTAGCACTCCAGAATTTTACACCTTCAATTGGCATCAACTTGTTCTGCCAATTGGTATAAATTTTGTCAAGATAATCTTTTCCAACACAAGTGCAAAAAGCACCTGAGTCAAGATGTATCTTGGCTTCTGTGTTATTTATCACAATATTAGTGATACAAGATGACCCAGCTGTATAACCTTTACCTCTAGCAGGTTTGGTTTTTTGCATTTTGGCATCTTGTACATGTATGAGATCCATAAATTCATCACTATACTGTGGTAAGTGAGTATGTACCTCAGTGACCTCAAAAGAAACATTAATATTTTCTATACCAAGTTGTTCTGATGCTTCTTCTTCTTCTGAAGGCTCAGAATCACTTTCATGTAAAGATACATCAGTTTCTTTGGTTTCTTCCACTTTTTCAACATTTATCTCATTGACTCTTGTCTTTTTTGGACAAGTGTTTGCTAAATGAGATGTACTTCCACATTTATGACATTTCAAAGGACGTCTGTCATGTGGTTTATTTGGCTTTAAAATTGGTTTACCACTAGTCTTGTTGTCTATTGGGGGTTTATACCAATTTCTTCCAATTTTTGATCTAGTAGTGATATCCTCCATAGCATTGATATAATCTTCTGTAGAGCAAGGCTCAATACATCTGCTTCTTATAGCATGCTCAAGGTCACCACCACAATTTCTTAATATCCTTTTATGTACCATTGGTTCAGACATATCAGGATGAAGGGCAGTTAATCTGTCCTTTTGTTTAAGAAACAAAGTCATGGGCCTGTACCTCTCAATATTAAAAATGGCTTCTTCAAAAGAACTTTCCATTCTAAATCTCCAGGAATCATTTTCCCATTTGGAAATAACTTGTTCTTTCCACCAAGGCCAAGAATGTTTACCATGGTCTTGTTGTATTTTATAATACCATTTCTTTTCTGATTTGGTAAATAATGAGTGTAATCTGGCACTTATATATTCATCTGGTATGTTAAAGTCTTCTTTAAACATATCAATTGTTTTCATAAATTCCATATGATTATATTCTCCTTCACCACTGAAGGTTGGCCATTCCTCTAATCTTGGAATGTCCTTATGATTGCAAGCAGTTTCCACATCATGACTTGAAATTGTATGATGTAAATCATTATTCAAGTTAAGGACATTTCTGTCAAGAATTGGTGTGGATTGCCTTGGCAATTCATTTTTTAGTGATATATTATTAATACTTGACTGAATGTCTTCTTTCAATTCAAGTCTTGCTTTATCACTTTTTTCCGATTGTTCTTGAAAAAGAGCTGCATTGTGACCAGTTGAATTTTCCAAGTTTTGTACTTGTATTTTCAATTCTTTTAACTGTCCAGTTATAAAAGAAATTTAATTTTCATCTGGTTGATTGAGTAAGGTAACTTTAAACTCAAGTCTTTCACAAATTTGCGTCAAAGACAAAATATTTGCCTTATTAACATTTTCAAGGCCAATTATGGTCTTTTGTTGGTCTTTTACTTGTAATATTTCATTACCCAATTTCTGTTGGACATGATCAAATGCTTTAAATTTTGCCATAATTTTTTTATTACAAGATTCAAAGTAAGTTACAAGTTTTACAAGATCTACTTCTTTGGAAAGGATTGGTTCAATCTTTCCTCCTCCTTGTTTTTGAATTCCATCAAAGTTCTTGCCATATTGAACACATTGTCCATGGCTGTCTTTTCCTTCTTTGGGATTCTGTAATTCTGAGGGTAAGGTTTGTTCCACTTGGGCTTTGCCTTTCCCTTTGCCTTTTGCTTGCCCTTCTGGTTGGTCTTTGGGGCTTGCTTGGGCTTGTTTGGCACTTGTTGAGGCGGATTTTTTCTGGTGGATGCTTGAGGAGCTTCCACTGGGCTGTTGTCCTTGCCTTGAGCCAATTTATTCTTCTGATCCTCTGAAAACATGCTTTGGTTTTTCAACCAAGCTTTGATCTGTTGGACTTGTCCTTTGACAGACATTGGTGTCCAACCCAGCAGAAGATCTTCTGTCTTTTCTGGCCCCATGAACTTCTTCACTTGAAGATAAGAGTTCATGGTGCCTATCCAAAGACTTGGAAGGAGTTCCCACTCTTGTTGTTTTGACGCCAGGAACCAGTTTTCCATTGGGATTGATAAATTTCCACAGCTGCTTGTTGGAAATGGTTCAGGTCTAACAGAAATAGCATTTATGTAAGCTTCTGGACTCTCAATAAGAGGTTCAAAGGTGATGGCTAACCTTTGGGAACTGGTGGAAGTTCTGGCATCCTCCATTTGTGCCTCTCCTCTGGGAGGACATTCTTGCCTTTTGGATTTGTGGCTGGAATGTCCTGGTCCAGATCCATTTGATTGGATGGAGTAGTTACTTCCACTTCTAGTAGGAGTCAATTCACGTCCATTTTAATAAAAAATAAAGTAAAAATTGAATTGAATTCACCTGCAGGACCTTTAAAGGGTTCTTTGGTTATTAAACCCCTTGGTGCTGGACTGGTTTGAATTTCAATACTGGACTCTGAGGCTTCAGAGTCTGAAGAACTTTCTCTGATGGAAGACACTAGAGAAAAATTAAAAATATAAGTTATTTTATCAAATAATGAAAATAACTTATAAACTCAACTTATTAAATAAAGTTGTTTTAATGTGATTTTATGGCAAATTACGTCAAAAATAAACAAAAATGTCTAAGATAAAAGAAAAATTATTTTTAGTAAAGATTTTTATTTTTAAAGATTTTTTTATTTGATTTATTATTTTCTTTAAAGAAATAATAATTATGAAATTAACAAGTTAATTAATCAAAATTGTATTATTATTCACTTTATACTAGAATAACTCAAAGAATAAATTTCAAGTCTGTGATGTGAAGAAGCCACTAGTTCGACAAAAGAAATTTATTCCAAGTCACTCAATAGTATATTGTTTCAAACAATATTCTTAAGAAAAAAATAACTTTATTAATATTATAAAGATTATTTATAAGGGATAAGTCCCAAAAAAGCCAATATTAAAACAAATATGGCAATTTTACGTCAAAAAACAGTAAAATAAGGTCTAGAATATGATTTATGTCCCAAAAATTGGTTTAAAATCACGGCCAGGCGCCCAAATGTAAGGTTTGTCTATGAAACTCTTGATAATAGTAACAATATCAAGAGTACTATGACTGTCCTCAGTAGAAAAGTATAATATAATAAAATATTACAACCACAAATTTAAATATAATTATTAAAAATAATTATATATAAAAAAATAATTTGATTATTATTATAATAATATAATAATAAAAAAAATAATAATAATTATAATAAATTATAATTATTCTATTATTGTTATAGTCACTGACAGCTATAACAATAAGAAGTGTAAAGCTCTTAATGAGACAATTACACGTGGAAAATATGAATATTAACCACTTATAAATAATATAAATATTATTTATAAAAAGAATTAAACACACACTGTGCAGAAATAATTCTTTTAAAATAAACATTCTATATAAAAAAACTAATATTTAGATAAAAAAAATATAGAACTTTAAAGAAAACTTACTTATAAGATCTATTTAATACAACAAGTCTAATACAACAGTTATTATACTAAATAAAGGTTATAAGTTAAAAACACGTCAAAAATTAATAAATTTAAAGATAAAACAAATTTTTATAATATAAATCATGATTAAAGAGTTTTTGAGAGGAATTTGTGGATTTTAAAAGATATTTAAAATGATAATTTTATATAATAAAATATATTATTGGTGATTACAACAATGATCTAAATTCTATGACTTCAGTTCTTTAATTTTAATAAATAAAGAATAAAAATAGCTTAAGAATTACTTTTAATAATTAGATTTTATATTTAATAAAACTTTACCTGTTTAAATTTCTAATATGATTGGATTGATAATGAATGATGGACAAAAACAGTGATGAAAAGACTCTTTTTATGTCTTAAGAGCAGCTCTCATGATTCATAATGGATGTAGAGGGCGTGCTCAGGTCAAAACTGAAAAACCATGCTTAAAAATAAAGTTCTTAACTTAAGGCAACTTATTTTTACTCCCAATTTAAACTTACCAGTGTTATTCTTAACTCCATGTAACTTTAATCCTCATTTAAACTAATTATTTTAGGTTTTTAATATAAATAAACTTATTTATATTAAAGTTCATCACATGAACAAATTAAAAATAGAGTTTCAAGTAGAAATCTCTTAAACTCAATTTTTAATTAATTTTTAAAGAAATCACAACTTTCTTTGAGTTTAATTAAAAGAGTAAATTTCCAGGCTAATTACCCAGGAAATTTATTGATAAAAGATACTTAAAATTTAATTTATATATTGATAATATTAAATTCTAAGTTGTGTAAAATTTTCAAGCAAATTCATTAAGAATTGGATTTTTAATGAATCTTTGAAGTTATTGCTATTTTTCCACGTAAAATAGCAAAACACACCAAATCTTAAGTTTTGATAAGGTTTTGATACTTGAAACTTTAAAGTTTTAAGCTTATTTAAGGTTTTTAACCTTAATTAAGCTCTGACAGTTCTTAAAACCTTGATTTCAAGCCTGCATATTGGGATTTACCCTTTGGCAGCTTGAAATTCCTTTCCAATTTGGGATAAAACCAGTTTAAACCTTAAGGTTGGATCAAAGTCTAATCTTAAAGTTTAAATAAGGTTGAAAATCCTCCAATACAGGTGGACAACCTTAATTGAATCCTTTCAGATCCAAAAAGTTGGGTACCCCAGCTCTATTTGGTCTTTTTCCTTTGTCCCACCTTTCTGCATGGATTTTGCCCTTTTATTTATTTAAAGCCATACCATGGCTTTAAACCCTTTTAAATTGAGCTCACGCAGGATTTACATTCTGTATGGCAAATCCTTAGCCAATTCAGTAAATATACACCACACCTCAATTTTAACTAAAATTTTGGTAAGTTTGCATAAACCTTATGCAACTTTAAATTTAAGCTTAATTAAGCTTAAGTTTAACAATTTTAAAAAAAATGTTAAAAAGGTTACATTGGTACTGTGAGATTCTTAAATCTTCCAATAACATAAAAAATAAGTGGTTTTGGGTATAACACCCTATGGGTGTACCCTAGGTTATTTTTGGTGTAGAATCCAAAAATGACATAAAATTTATAACTTTGTTTATCCAAAAAAAAGTTATACTTATTTTTTATTATTTTTTATTTTAAATTCAACTAAAAAGTCTGTTTAAGACAAAATTAACTGTTTATAAAATCATTTGTGGCCTTATGGGTATGTCATACATACCTCACAGGCTCACACACTCAAACACCGCAAACCAGCAAATCCAATATCTCCATCAGCATTCAGTTTCAGCAATCTTCATTCTGAAACATGCATACAGTTTGGTACATCAATACAGCCTGTCAATACCTGTACAGGTTGGATTCACCCAATACAGTTTCAATACACCAGTATGAAACTGTATGATCACTCAAATACACCACACCTCTTGTACAGGTTCTGTACAGCTGTACAGGACCTGTATTGGCCAGACTCAATTCAATCATCAATTATTCTCATGAAAATTCTTCCTCTGGATCAGGGCTGGTGATTCTCACATATACCAGCCCCTCTTTCTCCCCCCTGGGGACTTTTCCCCAGTTAATTAATTTAGTTTATTTATTATTTTATGAATATTCTTATCCTTATTTCAGGTATTATATTTATTTAATATTAAGTTAGTCTTTGCATTTCTCTTTTTGCCTGTACAGTATGAGTTGGGTGGCCATATCCTTATTAAGCCTTCTCTTTCCATTCTGACAGGTTGAAACAGTGGACATGGACTTGTTTGTGGTTGGCTCTTCTATTTCTTACTCTTATTTCTTGTTGCTGCTTTCTTATATTTATTCTTTTAGTAATTCATCTTTTACACTCTTAAGTGTATCCCCTCTTATCTTATCTTTGAGCCCTCCATATGTGAGTCCCAGTCTACTGAGTGCCAGGCCCTCTTCACTTCGAAGAGCCCCTGTGACAGGGAGTTGTTTACAATACCATATATGAATGACCTCTGTAATTTGGAGCTCCCTTGTGGCGGCTTTCTGCACAAGGTCATATAAACCAACCCCCAATCTTTTTAGCATAGGAAAATTTTATTTTGATTATCTATCCCTGCAAGCCAATGGGAACAAGCTGAGTGATTCCGTGTATTTGAGCATAATTGTGAAATAATTTGAATAATCTGTGGAGGGAGGTTCATCATGAGAGGACATGAAAGAAACTGGTGGCAAACCTCAGCTGTCATTTGATATTTTTTGGAATATTAACTATGCAAAAACACTCACATTTTCCAATTTCTTAATGGTTAATGGCTTGAAATTTATGATTAGTAGTAGTATTCAGTGAGTGGTGCAACAGAAATTATAATTAAAGATGTACTTTCAAGCAGATAATATAATTCATGTGCACACCACTTTATAGCATCTGAGTAACCTGTCAACTTTTCCTGCCTAAAGACAACTCGTAGTTCACATATTCTTTTTGAAAAAAGCGGGGTTCAATATGAACCTTACAGGAGAGAATAACCTTCATTATTTTATTTTTTACCAGTAATTAGAATGCAAAACCTTAAGTTCTAGTGGCATACTTCATATATAATCTAAACTTTGGCAAAGAATGAAAATGATGTTATAATGATGGTGTAGCCAAAATACTTGTGAAGGTGAATTTCTAATAAAAAATAATGCCCAAATTCCTCATCTTTGGGCTTAAATTTACATATTTTGGTTGAACATCTTTGGATTACTACTAAATTTCTGATATTTTTCAATAATAATTGAATTTTGAGGTATATTATGTAAAATTCAAAGCAAAAACCAAAAACACCTTTATAAAAACAAAATTCACCAAATCATATTACTGCGGACACAAATTTCTGTATGTGGAAAATACTAATGTAGAAGAAATGCTTTTACCAAACATATGCTCTGAATTTTTGGAAATTTCAAGACAATGGAGAAGCTTCTCTTTACCTGAAAGATTAAGTTTAAGCATATTCTTTTAATTATGATGATTTCTTCATGTGAAAGGTGTTTCTTATCAAATACTCTTTAAAACCTCCAAGGATTTCCATTGCTTATCTATCAGAAAACTATTAATTCTTGTCCACAGAGCTTCTTTCAGAAATTGTTGGTGAGGTGTTTCATTGCAGAGGGAAGTGTATAACAAGTTAAAATGATGAAAATCTTTGAATTTGGAATATATCGGTATGGCTGAGCCTTCTTGATATTAGTTCCCAAAACCAATTCATAATTTCTGATGTTTGGATATTGATCAATTTTTATTCTGTGCTCTCAATGGAACATTAGGGCTCATATCAAGACATGATGACCTTTTTTTCTGCAATAAAGTTTGCTCTTAAACAATAGATATTAATGCTTAATTGATCAAATTTCCTTTTTTGTCATCCCTAAATTGAGAGATATTCTCCCCATATCACACAGCTCACAGAGAATTCCTGAGTAATTGATAGCCTAATTTTGAAGACCATTAAGCAATAAAACATCTGATGAAAATGAATATGCATATTCATAGGGTAAGTGAAACTTTCTTTCTTTTTGACTCTATAAACACAAATTATACAATATTTATTGATCTCTCAAACATTTTAGAGGGGGCAAAATTCTGAATAATATGTTCTTGAGAAGGAAAGAATGCTTCTCAAAATACTCAAATAGCCCACTTCTGCTCCATGTTATTTTCTTTTCAAATATGATTGTTAAATCATGGAAGGTTCTTTTAATCAGATATTGAGCTAATCCAGTTGTGAAAGAAAAATCTAATACTGAAGTTCATGCAGGTAATATTTGGGCTTTTCTTAGGTCATCTTATAATTATATCTTTTTTATATTCATTTCACATTAATAGCCATTATGAATTCACAGACAGGACACATTAAATGACTGGCTAACCAGTCACATAAAAATTGCCCCAGTGTCTCTGGGTAAACATCATCCCAATGTCAAAATGCATCTGGGAGGGAAGCCAAGTGTCCAGGGCGTTAAGTGATTGAAAAAGGGAATTCAGAGAGAAATTCAGCCCAGCGGGCTTGAGGGAAAGTAAGAATATTTGATGTCATGAAATGTTGAAGTGAAGAATGATTGGTGAGAACTTAAAAGGAGGAATAAAGAGAAAGGAGAAAATCTCTCCAGCACTTCAGAGCCCAGACTATGCCAAGGAATTCCTTGTCATGAATCTCATATTTGAGCTCTGCTGGAAGGAGTTTGAAACTATAAAATGCAATGGGATGTTTTCCTGAGTCAAAGATCCGATTCAGTACAGCACCCAAGGCATAATCATAAGGATCAGTCTCTACAATGGTGGGTAAAGAAGGATTAGAGCGGTGGTGAAAGCCTCTTTGAGTTGATGAAACTATATAAGAGCTTCCTCATTGAGGGCAAAATGGGAATCTTTATTCAGGAAACTTGTGAGTGAACTCATTTTCTTTGAAAAATTCTCAATGAAACGGCAATAAAAATTGGCAAAGCCAAGGAATGATTGAAGAGCCTTGAGTTTTGTTGGAGGTGACCAATTGAGAACTTGCTGGACCTTTTCTTGGTCCATCTTGAAGCCTTCTGAAGAAACAACATAACCTAAATACTATACACTAGAAACATGAAATAGGCACTTGGAGGCCTTAGCAAAGAGGTTATTGGCTCTGAGTCTGGAAAGAACAGTGGATACATGAGTAACATGTTCTTCTTCAGATTTGGAAAAGACCATAATGTCATCCAAATAAACCACAACATAAGTATCAAGAAGATCATAAAAAATATCATCGAAAAGGTTTTGAAAAGAGGCAGGAGCATTAGTGAGCCCAAATGGAAAAACCAAATACTCATAGCTGCCATATTTAGTTCTAAAACATGTCAAATGTTCATCACCTTCCTTGAGTCTGAGCAGGTTATATGCACCACGCAAATACATCCTGTAGAAGATAGAAGAACCATTAAAAACAGTAAGAAGCTGATTCATAGTAGGAACAGGATACTTGTTCTTCATACTAACAGCATTGAGTTTGTGGTAATTGACACACAAATGGAGGCCATCATCTTACTTTTTAACCAAAAGCACAGGTTCTCCTGTTGAAGAGGACCTTGGCCAGATGAAACCTTTTTGTAAATTCTCTTGAATGTAGTCCCAGAGTGTATCTGAATTTAAGGTTTGACTATTAAACAATAAGTAATAATTACTAATATTTTATTTATTTTACTCTGAATGTCCTTATTAATAAGAAAAATAACATAAAAATAATTATAATAATAAAGTATTATTATAATTATGGCATGAAAAATTTATATTATTCAATAAATATAATAATATAGCTTAAATTATCAAAGAATAATATAATAAATAAATATATTGATATTTAATAATTGATATATTTAAAAGCGCTCTATTATTGTTGCCAACAAATAATAAAGGCATAAAGAATTGTTTTTTATTAATAAAAAAAAAACAACTAAAATATTACTAATATTAGAGTTATATATCAATAGAAAAAGTATTAATAGTCATAGTAGAGAGAAGTTTTTAAAATAAGAGAAAATAACCTACTTTTGACGCTTAATATAATATTTTTGGAGAAATTTATTCCAAATAATGTAACTAAAACTTGTTTGAATTATATTCACAAATAAAAATAATAGAAATTACAAATTTTCTTGATTTTATGTGGAAATGAGATTTTTAAGAGAATTGTAACAAAAAAAGTGAACAATTGAAGTAATCAAGTCAAAAATGATGATTATAATAAAGATTACCTTTGGTCTTTGATAATATAAAAGATTTATATAGAAAGAATAAAGATTTTACCCTTTGCTTTAATTGTTTTATTGTTTTCATGTGTCTGAGGGGAAAATAGAGTAAAAAGAGCTTTATTGATAGTAAATACCTCTGTTCTAGAGTCCAGTAGGATTCTTGTAGATGTGTACTGATGGTATCCACTGGAAATGATCAGTATTTTAAGGCTTAGTGATGATTACCTCAGGATCAAACCATCTTATCTCATTAATACACCATTTTTTAGAGTTATCACTATAACGCTAGTGTAAGGTGTGGATATGAAACTTTGATTAAAAATCAAGTACTTTTCCTGTCCTGAAAATTTGTATAAGGTAAAATTCAGTTAAAAATAGTATGAAATATTATTTTTAAGAGAAAACACGCCAAATTTTATTGTTTATAACTTTATTAGTATAAAACAATAATATAAAAATTTATTGTTTTACCAACAATAAAGATTTATCCAAAAAATACTCTGCAAGAGATATTTTAATGCTACAAAAGAAATTTCTTCAAGAGCAATTTCAATTGGAATTAATTGAGCAAATAACTGCAAGCAATTAATTAAAGAACAAAGTCTTAAAAAAGAATATTAATGAGAAAACACGCCCAAAAGTGACCAGAGTGAATTTGGAAACAAAGTGACAAAGTTTACAGTGATGAAAGATGCTTTAATTCACTTTTGGGGTGGTTCAGGGGTAAAAATGATTATAAGAGTTACAAACAATGATTATAATGATTTTTTCACGTGGTTAAAAGGATTAAAATGATTAAAAAGTGGTGGTTGGAATCTTTTATTGATTGGTTCAACAGTTTTAAACTAATTAATAAAAGGAAAAGATTCTAACATGAAGAGAAAAGTGGGGCAAAGAAGACATTCTTTTATAGCCATCAATTCTCTTACTCCAAAAGTAAAATTTACTCTTGTCAGTCGTGAAAAACAGTCTGACAACAGAAAAGCCAATTATGGCATCATTGAACCCTGGTTTAGACCAAAAAAGGGCTGGTTTAAGCCATTTTTAGCCATTTTTAGCCATTTTAGACCCTTAAATCAGCCATTACTATAGCAATACCAGGCCTAGAGCCTTCAAAACACGTCAGAATGTGTGTCAGAGGCGTAGAAACCAGTTAAAACTGTTTTTATTATGATTGTTTTATCTTAAGGGTAGTTTTACCCTCTTGGCAACAGCTAAAACTACCCCAGTTGGTATCAAAACCTCATCATCAATTGAGTCCACAGACCCTGTAACTCAATTCCAGGCCAAAAGTGATGAACTTTTGCGTGAATTTTGACATCCCACGCCTGTCAGCAAGGATTTTGGGGGTCTAGCTCCCCCTTAGAGCTGGAGTTCCTTTTCCCCCCCAAATTTAATCTTTCCAATTTATTTTTCCTTTAATTCCTCATCATGTATTATACTTATACTTTACATATGTAATTCAATTCAATTGTACAGTACAATAAAGTAATAATTGACACCTCATATGTAAATCAAAGTTCACTTATGTAATACACGCGCACATTTTGACATTTCAATTGAATTCAATTGAAAATACTTCAATTCCTCATAACTTCTAAACTAAACACAACACCTCAATTTTAACACAAAATTTGATGGTTAACACCACATGTGGTGTGAATTAAATTAAGTTTTTGAGGATTTTCAACTTTTGTATTGAAAATACTAAAAACTTAATTTAAGCTTATTTAGAGTTGAGTTACAAAAATTTCACTCAGAGGTGACCCCACCTGATTTTTTATGAGGAATCCAATGGTGAAATAATTTTTATATGTTTATTTATTGGATAAAAAGTTATAATAATTTTTATTTAACTTTTTTCCAAATTTATTTATTTTTTTACAGTTTTGTTAAAAATTCATTTTTACTTATTTTTTTTAAGTGTAAATGTAATTTTATAATTACAAAATTTAATGTAATTTTAATTTTAAATTTTATTTAAATTTTTTTTTTATTTTGAATATAATTTTATATTTATATTTTAATTTTTATTTTAATAATATAAATAAATTTATTTTATTTATATTTATATACTAATTTTTTGTATTTGTGGTCTTTTGGGTACATGAAATTACCTCTAAGGCTCACAGCTAGGCTTGACAGAAGCCGAAAATTTGTGGACTTTATTAGTATTAATCATAAACTAATAGTATTCAGCAATTTTATCACTTATATAGGTGTTAAAATCAAAATAAGATTACAGTGAGTGATCATAAGTGATAAATATTAAGTTTAAACTTTGATCATTGATACCATTTGAGCTATACATGCTACAGATATTCTGAGAGTGAATTTTGATATCTTCGCATGTCCTTATTCAACTGCCAAGAGAATTTCATTACATCATCAAAACTCTATGTTTGATGAGTTTTCTTGTAACTCATCTTTTCTGTCAAAATTCAATATTTTAAACTTCAAACCTTGATTTCCAGGGAAGTTCTGTAAGGTTTGACTATGGAACAATGAGTAAAAATTACTAATATTTTACTTATTGTACTATGAATGTCCTCATAATTGAAATAAATAAGATAAAAATAATTATAATAATAAAGAATTATTATAATTATGGCATAAAAATGATTATATTATTAAGAAAATATAATATAATAAAATAAATATATTAATATAAAATAATTAATATATTTAAAGGCACTTTATTATTGTTACAAACAAATAATAAAGGCGTAAAAAATTGTTTTTTATTAATAAAAAACAATTAATAACAATAATATTACCAATATTAAAGCTATAAATTAATATAAATACTATTTATATTAATTAAAGAATTATTAAAATAATAATAAAGAGAAAATTATTATAATAAGATAAAATAACTTACTTTTAGCACTTAATAGAATAATTTTGAAATATTTTACGCCAAAAAATATAAATACAACCTTTTCAGATTGTATTTACAATAAAAAATAAAGAAAATTACTAATATTCTTGATTTTTACGTGGAAATGAGTTTTCAGTGAGATTTTTAACAAAAACAATTAAATAAATGATTTAATCATGTCAAAATAGATGATTACAAAAAGGTGGTGGTTGGTATTTAATAATATAATGGTTTTATATATAAAGAATAAAGAAATCACCTTTGATTTAATTTATTTAATGTTTTTTATGCGTCTGAGGGGAAAATAGAGTAAAAAGAGCTCTATTTCTAGTAAATACCTCCCTACTAGAGTCCAACAGGCTTATAGTAGACGTGTACTGATCATATCCACTGGAATTGATTAATATTCCAAGGTTTGGGGATGATTACATCATGATCAAACCATATTGAATCATTATTACACCATTATTTAGAGTTATCACTAAAACTCTAAAGTTGATGACATCAGAGGCTTGGCAGAACCCCAAATTTCGTGTATTTTATTAGTTTTAATCATAAACTAATAGTATTCATCAATTTTCTCACTCATATGACTGTTAAACTTAATTTAAGGTTACAGTAGGTGATCATAACTGCTCCATTTAAGCTCAAACTTTGATCTTTAATAACTTTTAAGTTTTACACGCTGAAGAAATTCAGAGAGTTAATTCTGATAGCCTGAAATAACCTTATTATGCTGCCAAGAGCCTTTTATTACATCATAAAAACTCCAATTTTGATGATTTTTCTTGTAACTCATCTTTTCTGTCGAAATTCAATATTTTAAACTTCAAATCATGATTTCAGGGGGTTATACCCTGAATTTAATAATAAAAATTACGTCATTCTTCACGAATGAACTATGAGAATCCAACTGTGTACTTTATTTTAAGTTTGGACCACTTTCACAACAAAGTGGTCAACAGCTCTGTTGATTTTTATCAATATTTCATCATAGGTTTTAACCTTGTTTAGAAATTTTAAAATAAAGTTAATATCTGTGTTCTTACAGTAATTACGTGGTAGCTTTATTTTTGGTTCATCACTCTATCTTGTATAGTTTAAGAGATATTAGCTATGATCTTTGAATATATGCATTGACCAAAAAAGAGCATATATTCAGGTTAATTCCTTAAGTATTAGCTTTGGAAATTAGCTCATTAATTGTTTTATGTGTGAAATTTCATGGGGAATCCAATGGTACAACTTATTTCACATGTTGTTCCATTGGTTCTTGAAATAAATAAGGATTTATGGTTTCTATAAGGTATTATTCCTTATAACTCATTAAATATTGACTTTACAGATATGCCATAAAAATGGTATATGTGTATTTTACCATGGGGAATCCAATGGTATAATTTATTTCCCATGTTAATTCATTGGTTTTTAAGTTAAACCAATTTTTGTACCAATTTATGGTATTTTTGTATTTTTGAAGTAATTATTTTCAATGTATAATTATTCTAAGTAATTTTTGTATAATTATCTTAAAGGTATAATTATTCTGAGTTTTTCTTGTGACCTTATTGGGTATGTGGTCATATCTCAAAGGCTCACAAGTTCTTATGATTAATAATGGATATGAAGAGAGTGCTCAGGTCAAAACTGAAAAGCCATGTTTAAAAATTAGGTTCTTAACTTAAGCTAATGTATTTTCAATTCCAATTAAAAGTTACAAGTGTTATTCCTAACTCCAAGTAACTTTAATCCTCTTTGGGATTAATTATTTTGAGTTTTGATATGAAAAAATATTATTTATATTCAATTACATCTTAGAAAGTTTGAAAAAGATAATTAAAAGCTAATGTATAACCAGATAACATTAATTCGTAAGATTTGTGAAATGTTCAAGCAAATTCATGAATAATTCAATTCTTTAATGAATTCTTGAAGTCATCTCTATTTTTACATGTAAAATAGCAATATACATCAAACCATAGCTTTTGATAAGGTTTTGATAATTTTAATAGTAGGTTTTCAAGCTTAATTAAACTTTGAAATTTCTTAAAACCTTGATTTCAAGCTTGCATATTGACATTTACCCTTTGGCAGCTTGGAATTCCCGTCCAAAGTGGGATAAAACCAGTTTAAAATTTAAGGTTGTATCAAACTATAATGTTCAAGTTTAAATAAGGTCCAAAATCCTCCAATACAGGTAGAAAAACTTCATTCAATTCTTGTAGATCTGAAAAGTTGTGTAACCCAGCTCTGTTTGGTATTTTTCCTTTGTACCACCTTTCTGCATTGATTTTTCCCTTTTATTTATTTAAAGCCATACTATGGCCTTAAAAACTTTTAAATTGAGCTTGTGCAGGATTCAAATTTTGTATTGCAAATCCTTTTCCAATTAAGTAAATATATGCAACACCTCAGTTTTAACCAAAATTTTGGCAAGCTTGCATAAACCTTATGCAGCTTTAAATTTGAGCTTAAATAAGCTGAAATTTAACAATATCAAAAAATGTTAAGAAATTTGCAACTTTACTGTGCTAATAGAATAAGAAATAACCATTTTTTGGTATAATGCCCTGTGGCTCTACCTTTGTTTCTTTTTGGTATAGAATCCAAGACTGACATGATAATTATAGCTTTGTTTATAAAAAAAACTTATACTTTTTTTTGTTATTTCTTATTTTAAGTGCAATTGATAAGTCTTTTTAAGACTAAATCAACTTTTTATAAAGTTATTTGTGGCCTCAGGGTATGTCATACATATCTCACAGGCTCACATTCCCTACCACCAAAAAACTGTACTACAATTTTTCATTGAATATTATATCCCCAATTGAAATGGTGGGTGTATAATCCACTTCCCAACCTCTCTACTCATACTTTCAATTATTTAAAGCACACAATTCAAACTTCTTTTTGAGGAATTGGTCTCTCCTCATTTCTTCATATTCTGAGAAATCTTTGGGAATGAGGTGTTTTCCTTTCCAAAATCAACTCATCTTTGTTTTTGGGGTTTCTGTACCTGGTTAAGTATTATTGTTCATTATTTCCCCTAATTCTTCCTTCTCTTAAGACTCTTAGCACCTTTTTTCCTTCACTTTGATCAATTGGTGGTACTTCTAAGGTTCTTTCATTTCTCAAAGGAAATAAATACTTATAACTTGAACTTTAATTCTTTAATAGACTGAAAGGGAAAGTTGGACGTTTGTTTTCAAATTCTACTAAAAGTTCTACTTGTACTTCATTTTTCCCATAAAGGTCTCTAATAATGAATGTTCCTGTCAAGAAATCTTTTGATTTCTTTTGTCCTTTAATATTTTAAAATCTCCAGGTTGAAACTAGTATCAAGCCCCTAATTTGAATTCTGGGGTTTTATGACTTTTATCCCACTTTTGTTTCCGATATTCAAAGGAATCAGTCATAGTTTGATTTGAATGATGCCTCACTTTATCAAGCAGTAGTTCGAAGCTTGAAGGATTTGGATTAATATCAACTAAGTATTTCATCAAAGTATCAACTTGAAGTTTGGGATTCCATCCTTTCTCCAAAATTGCAGGATTCTTGCCTTTTGAATCATGGATGGAAGTCTTATAGGCTAATTCCAATTCTGGTAGAAATGTAATCCAATCATGGGTAAGCCCATCAGAATCTTTCACTTCCAGGCCAGAAGCACAAAATCTTCTGATAATGTCCTCTGGGGTCTGAATCATATCTTCTGCTAATACATCTGATTGTGGATGGCAAGCTGTTAAGAATGATAGTTTTGTACCCAAAAGCATATTTAAATTTTTCAATAAAGCTGATGTATATTTTGTGTCTCTATCACTAATGATATTCTTAAAGAGACCAGCATGAGATATAAATCTGTTCCAAATTACAATAGCTGTTTCAATTGCTGTTTCATCCTTATGAAATGGTAAAAAGATGAGGGTTTTGCTATATTGGTCTAAAATATCAAGAAATGCATTGTAACATTTTTCACCACCAGGTGGTGAAGAATTTACCAAATCCATGAGAACCACTTCCCATGGGGTACTTGGCTCTTGGATATGAATCATTAAGCCAAATATCTTACCAGTACTCAATTAAATCTTTTCTCCAAGATGGGCACCAAGCACATGTCTTAATTCTTTCAATTATTCTGTGTTCAAACAGATTTTCAGAATAAGTTCTGTCATGGAACTCTAGTGATATTGCGTTAATTAACATTCTACTACATAGGACCATCACGCATGTGTGTTTAGACCTATGATATAAGATAACATAAAATAAATGGAATTTTCCATTGTCATAAGATTTTTTCCAAAGATCATCTAACTAATTAGCCAAAGATGCATCCTTGAAATATTTGTCAAGTAGAGAAGTAATATTATGACAATTATTATCTTGCTTATAGCTTTCTCTAACTTCTTCAAAGAATTCTGTTCCTACATCTGTGATGTCAATTCCTTCCATTGGAATTTGATGTTCTGCATTTGCAGAAAAATAAGGAGGGTTTTCAGTTTTATTGGGTAATTCAAATCTACTCCATAAATACGCATTCTTGTGAATATTTCCAGCTTTCTGTACTTTGGTCATATTGCCTCTATAATCCTGTATAGAAATGTGCCATCTTAAAATGTGTCTGTTAGGATTTTTCATTTTAAGAAGTGATTTAACAGAATTGAAATCAGTAATGACTTCAAAAGCACTACCATCAAGATAATAATGAAGTTTTTCTAGAGCACAAACATGGCAAAGGCACTCCATTTGGATTTGTCCATATCTAGCCTCTGCAGGTTTAACTTGTCTTGAGAAAAAACAAAATGGACTTTCATAAGGCTTGGAATTGACAATCTGAACTTCATGAAGAGCTGCACCTAGACCTTCAGCACAAACATATTTTCAAATATTGAGGGGAAGTTCCAAGTCTGTCATCAATAATAATGGTGCATTGGTTAAGGAATACTTGATCTTGCCATATGCTTGAACACTCTCTTGTTTAATTTCAAATACAGTTTGTTGATCACACATTTTGTACAATGATCTGGAATGGATTGAAAATTCTTTAAGGTGTTGCCTGTAATAAATGGCAAACCCTAAGAAAGAAATAATTCCTTTCTTTTTGTGGGGAATTTGCTTCAGTAAGCCTTTAGGAACTTTGTTTTTATCAACACCAAGGCTTAGTCCTGAAACTACATTTCCTACAGCTTTTAACTCATGAAATCCAAAATTACATTTCTTGAGAGATATTTTCATTTTCACTTGGAGAATCATCTTAAGTACTAATGAAAGACTCCCTAAATGCAATTTCCAGGTTTTTGAACAAATCATAATATAATCAATATAAATTATTAACTATCCCTCTGATAAAACAAGTGGGAAAGTGGTATTTATCATCCTTTGATAATGAGAGGGTGAATTTTTAATAACAAAACACAGCATCAAGTATTTATAAATACAAAAATGCACAGTTATTCTCAATAATTTCCTAGCATGAGGTTTTGAAACATTCTTATGGAAACCTTGAAGGGCATCCATGGGACTGATGAATCTTTCTTTGTATAATTAATTCAAAGTCTCATGGATCCTAGGAATTGGATCCCTCTCTGGAATAGTATAGGTATCCAATTCTCTAAGATCACCAACCATCCTTGATTTATAATTATTCCAAGTAATTATTACAAGGTAGGTGACTTCTACTTCTCCATCATCTCTAACTTTTCTAAGAACTCCCAGTTTCACAAGCTCATTAATATAAGTTTCTAATAATTCTCTAGCTCTGGGGATAGCTGGGTAAGCTGGTCTTCTTAAGAGTGGATTGTATGGTCTTTCCACATTAAGAATAATGTGCTCTTCATGTCCTTTAATAACCCCTAGTGATTCCTTATCAGAAGCAAAGGCCTCTCTATATTTAAAAAAGATTCCAATAAGGTCTTCCTTCATTTCTAATGTTAATTCGGGACTAATTTGTGCTTCAATCAATTGATCTGTCACAAATGTTTCTTTATTAACATTCTTTACTTTTCTAATGAGAGTTATTTCTCTTTGACTAGAGGAAAAGAAAAATTTCACCTTTCATTTTCCCCTATATTGAAATATATGTCTTTATGATTATTAATATCAATACCATAAATATTGAGATAATCATTCCCAAGTATAAAATGTGGTTAACTGCAGTTATTCATAATAACAAATTCAACTTTTAGTCTAATACTTCCTGCAGGGTGAGGAAATATCATTGCTTCTTCAAGAAACACCCAAAGAGTGCATATGTTAGATAAGACTTCTGTATTTTATACCAGCAATTGGCATAAATTTTGCTTTCCAATTGGTATAAAGTTTTCCAAGATAATTTCTTCCAAAAAAAGTGTAGAAAGCACCTGAGTCAAGATTTATCTTAGCTTCTTTGTTGTTTATCACAATTTTAGTTATTCAAGATGATCCAGCTGTATAACCTTTACCTCTTGCAGGCTTAATTTTCTGAATTTTAGCATATTGCACATGTATGATATCTCTAAATTCATCATTTTACTATGGTAAGTCAGTATGCACTTCTGTGAATTCAAAATATACATTAATATCTTCTATACTAAGCTGATCTGATAGTTCCTCTTATTCAGAAATCTAAGTATCCCATTCATGTAAAGATACATAATTTGTCTCTTTTGTGTCTACAGCTTTTTCAATTTCTATCTCATTGATTCTTGTCTTTTTTGGACAATTATTAGCAAAATGAGATGTACTTCCACATTAATGACATTTGAAAGGAGCTCTGCCTTATGTTTTATTTGGTCTTGTAATTGGTTTCCCACTATTCTTATTGTCTTTTGGGGGTTTATACCAATTTATGCCAATTTTTGCTGGTAGTAATGTATTCCATGGAATTTATATATTCTTTGGTATAGAAAGGCTCAATAAATCTTCTTCTTATAGCATGCTCAAAGTCAGCACCACAATTTCTTACTATCCACTTATGTAACATTTTTTCAGACATATCAGTATGAAGGGCAATTAATCATTCCTTTTTTTAAGGAATCAGGAAATGGGCCTGTCCCTCTCAATATTGAAAATGGCTTCTTCAAAAGAGTTTTACATTTTGAATATCCAAAAATCATTTTCCCATTTGAAAATCATTTGTCATTTCCACTAACTCCAGGAGTGTTTACCATGGTCTTATCCCATTTTATAATACCATCTCTTTCCTGATTTGTTGAATCATGCATGTAATCTGGCACTTATTTATTCATCTGGTTTGTCAAAGTCTTCTTTAAAAATATAAATTTTTTTCATAATTTCCATTTGGTTATATTCTCCTTTACCACTGAAGGTTAGCCATTCCACTTTTGTATTGCTTGAAACTGTATGATTTAAATCATTATTCAAGAACAACACATTTCTTTCAACCATTGGTGTGGAATGTGTAGGAAACTCATTTTTTAGTGATATATTATTAATTCTTGATTTAATGTCTTCTTTCAATTCAATTGTTGCTTTATCACTTTTTCAATTTTTCTTGGATGAGAGCTGCATTGTGACTGGTTGAATTTTCAAAGTTTTGAACTTGTATTCTTAAAACGTTTAATTTTTTAGTAATAAAAGAAATAGAATTGTCATCTGGTTGATTGAGAAAAGTGAGTTTGGACTCAATTCTCTCAAAAATATGAATTAAAGACAAAATATTTTCCTTCTTCATATTTTCAATACCAATAATGGTCTTTTGTGACTCTTTCACTTGTAAAATCTCTTTACCCAACTTTTGTTGGATATACTCAAAATTTTTAAGTTTTGCCAAAATTTGTTTATTACAATTTTAAAGTTGAGATAAAAGATCCACAAGGTCCATTTATTTGGAAAGGATTTCTTCATTCTTTCCTCCTCCTTTTTTTTGGATTCCATCATAGTTATTTCCATATTGAACACATTCTCAATGGAGGTCTTTCATTTCTTTGGAATTCTGTGACCCTGTGGGTAAGGCTTGCCCAACTTGGGCTTTCCCTTTCCCTGTTCCCCTTTTTGCCCTTCAGATTGCTCTTTGAGCCTTGATTTCCCTTGTTTGGATATTTTGAGGCAAATTTTTGCTTGTGGAGGCTTGAGGAGTTTCCACTGAGCTGTTTTCCTTCTTTTGGGCCACCTCTTTCTTCTGGTCCTCTGACAAAATGCTTTCATTCTTCAACCAAACCTTTATGTTTGGGACTTCTCCTTTACAATACATGGGTGTCCAACCCTTCAAAAGGTCCTCTGTCTTTTGTGAGCCCAAGAGCTTCTCTACTTTAAGATAAGAGTTCATGGTCCCTATCCAGAGACTTGGAAGAATTTCTCACTCCTGCTGCCTTGCCATCATAACCAGTTCTTGTATTAAGTGTGAGCCTTGAGGTATATTTTACATGCCCAAATAGGCCACAATTATCTTAAAAAGAGATTTTGAATTATGCACAACTCATAAGTCATGCATATATCCAAAATTCATCATTTTCAATTTCAGAAAAGATGAATAACTTTTTATTGAGTAAGTAAATCCATGGATTTAAGACCAGATTTGGATTTTACACAAAAATTCACCTAGGGTAGCTCCATAGAGTGAATAAGCTCAATTTAAGTATTTGAGGTGGTAAAATGGAAAATACTTCAATACCACATCATTAATACCACATAAAAGATCCGTGAAAATTTTTGTTTTTCTTGATTTTTAGCCAAAATAATGGGAAAGTGAGAAATCCCATGTTACATATACACTAAGAATAGTGTTATGCATGTTTTGAGCACTTAATATCATGGTATTCTTACATGGACTTTTGGTACACCCATAGTGGATATCTCACTTTAAGCTTAAATTACTATTTTGACGTAAAAAATAGGCAAGGGGGACAAAAGACATCAAAGAGAGCCAGGGTACCCAACTTCTGAGGCCTCAGAGGCGTGGATAGCTCCAGAGCATGGATCCATGGCTCATCTTGGCCCAATTGGTAAACTAAAACTCTTTGGGAACTTGGTTACCAAGTTACAACTACTGTAAAACATCAGAAAATAGCAAATAACCTGCTATTTTGACGTGCCAAGGAGGTAATGAGCTACTTACACTCCTGTAACCATGTCAATTACTAATGACTTTCCATGGATAAACCCCAAAAGAGTAATTAAAACCCTTTTGGGACCCATATTCATTGATTTACCTCATAGCAACCAGCAGAACACTGCTATTTGCAATTCTACGTAGAAATGAGGTAAAACCTTCAAAAATTCATTAAAAATACAATTCTTAATAAATCTTTCTGAAACTTTCAGGACTAAAGGAGAACTGTATTATCTATGGTACAACCAAAAGGAATTACAGTTTTACTAGTAAAATTAAAAGTTTTACTTACAGTCCATTTTTGGGATATTCTACGTGAAACACTGAATCTTCAAAAATTCACAGTAATTACAACCTGTGATGAAATTGGCAATAACATTGATAACTTTGAGAAATCAATGATTATTTTAGAATAAAAGAAGATTTACAAGTGTTACTCCTTTTATTCTTAACCATATTGGGGTTGGTAGTCACGTAAAAGCATCAATTAAGTAATTATGATAATCTTACATGACAACAGATGATGCTATCAATAATCCAAAAAGGTTTATTGTTTTCTCACTCACTGGTTTTTCAGTTTGCTCCATGGCACGCCTCTGTGAGCTGTTATTGACTTAAAAGAAGCCTCTTCTTGCTGTTTTTTCCGTATCATCATCTTATAAATTTATTAAACCATTATTACCAACAAGTAAGTATTAGTTCAAGCTATTCTTAAGTGTTTTAAATCTTTAAGAATCAATCAGAAAGACGTGAAATCATAGAATCCAACTATATATTGTTGAAATACTGTTATAAATCATCTTGATCCCTTAAATCCACAATTCTACGTCAAATTTCTCTACTCTTATCTTTCAATAAGTTCTTTGGAGTATTAGTGAGTCATTTATCTTTAATTCTTAAAGTTTTTCTCTAGTAATAGTTTTCTTCAAGAATTATCTTTATAATTATTCTTGTAAAAGATAATTATATATTAAAATAATTTTATTATTTTAATAAAAGAAGTTTTTTATTATTAAATTCTTCTTGTAATTGATTCTTGTAGACAATTACTGCTCACTGTTATAATCACTAGTAGTGTATAACACGTGAAAGAAATAATTTTATAATTATTTAATTGTGGTTATAATAATTTTTTATTATTATATTTCATAAGAACAGACATAGTACTGTTGATTAATAGTAATATTATCATCAGTTTCATAGTCACATCTTACATTTGGGGGCCTGGCCGTGTTTTTTGAACCTTGTACCCTTAATTAATATATTTTTAAGCTCTAAAATATATTAATTTAATTAATTTTTTTCTTTCAATTTGGAGTTAAAATATTTTTATTTTTGAAATTGTTTTAAAATCTTTTTCATTGAGGAATTTGGTTTAATTTTATATTGTTTTTACACGTGGCTTTTTCACATCCAAAAACTTATAAAATTATTCTTTGAGTTACTCTGAATTAATTTTCATTCAAAATCTTAAATTTTAATTTTTTTTCTTTAAAAAGAATAATTTTTTTAATATTAAAAAATATAAAACTTATAAAAAATCTTTAAAAAATATTTTAAAAAGTATAAAAAATAATTTTTTCTCTTTTATAATTTCTTTTAGTGTCTTTAATCAAATACTGTGCAGCTGGCAACAGACTCAGTAAAAGATATATCACTAGTCCAGAATCTTCAGAAGCAGAATCTGAAGACAGTATTGAGGTGCAGATTGCTAAAAGAGGCACCTTATTCAACTCAGAAAAAGCTAAATTACCACCAAAAGGTGTGTATTTTATCTTATATTTTCACCTTTTATCTTTAAATTGACGTGAAAATGGTGCATACCAGAAATGGAAGCAACTATTCAGTCCAACCAGATGGATGTGGACAAGGAAGAGGCAAGACCAAATCCAGAAGTGCCAAATCTTCCACAAGAAAGGCACATCTGGAGGATGCCAGAGTTGCCCCCCATTCCCCAAGGTCTGTACCAACAGATTTTGACGTGAATTCTGAGCCTGAACTAATTTATGATAATATTTCCAGGGCTGAACCACTTTCAAGTGGCAGCAATAGAAATATATCAGAGCCAGTACAAAAATTGGTTCAGAGCAGCCAAAGAAGAGGAGTGGGAAATCTGCCCAAGCCTTTGGCAGGGGGCCATGAACTCCTACTTACACATCAAGAGCTTTCTGGGTCAGGAGAAGACCATAGAACTCTTAGGAGGTTGGAGCCCCCTGTCTTGCAAAGACAAGGTCAAAAAGATAAAGAATTGGTTGAAGAACCAGAGTCTTTTATCCATAGACCAGAAGAAAGAATTGGAAATGACTCCAACTTTGGAGACAGAGGCACCAGTGGCATCTACCAGCTCCAAACCAGCTCCAGAAGCATCCAAGGACAAGCCCAAAGGACCTCAAAAGAAACAGAGAGGTCCCAAGAACCATCAAGGCAAGGGCAAAGGCAAAGCCAATTGGCACAGACCTTACCCACAAGGGTACAGGATCCCCAGATTGGAGCCTTCAGCCGTGGACAGTGTCTTCAATATGGCCAGAACTCTTATGGAATTCACAGCCAAAGAGCAGGAAAGGATGAACAGGACTTTTCCACGCAAATAAATGATGTACATAGAAGTATTAGTGTAGAAATTGGCAAACTTGAGTCAAAGTTGAAGCAAATTACATTAGACATCAATGATTTAAAGAAAAATGACAAGCAACATTCTGATTGGCATAAATTGACAACTGTCACCCTTGAGTCAATTAGCAATGCTTGTGAAAGAATTGAGAACCAATGTCAAAATAATGACACAGAGGATCTTTCCATCTTTAAAGTAAATGATAGACTTAAAACTCTTGAAGACCATGTCTTACAAATAGTTAAGAACACCAATCAATTTGCTATACATTTAGCAAAAAGTGACAGTGAAAGACAGAAATTGAAGAATGAAATAATTGCAAGTGTGGAGCAAATTCATAAGAATCATGAACCACATATGCCAAGACATTCTACACCTTTGACTGAAGAAAAACTTTCTGTCAAAGAAAGTTTGACTCCATTCTTAGGAGAGAATGTTATTTCTGCAAAGGATATTCCCAAATTAGAAGAATGGCCAACATTCTCTGGTGAAGGAGAATACAACCATATTGAATTCATCAGGACTATTGATATGTTGCAAGAAGACTTTAATATACCTGATGAAATCATAGTAGGAAAATTACATTGTTTGTTTACCAAGACTGCAAAGAAATGGTATTACAAGATGAGAATGGATCATGGAAGACATGACTGGTCTTGGTGGAAATCTGAAGTGATTACCAAATGGGCCAATAATTCTTGGAGGTTTAAAATGGAGAATGCTTTTGAAAGTGCCATTTTTAGCTCAGAAAAAGACAAACCACTTACTTGGTTCTTCAAACAAAAAGACAGATTATCTGCTTTACACCCAGATATGTCTGACACTATGATTAATATGAAAATATTAAGAAAGTGTGGAGGAGAACTGGAACATGCTATCAAAAGCAGATGTGTGGAACCCTGTTCAACAGAGGACTACATTAATGCTATGGAAGATATCATTACCAGAACAAGAATTGGTAAAACTTGGGTTAGAAACCCAATAGAGTCCAAAATAGTCTCAAAGATTCCTAGAGAGGAAAGAAGACCAGAAAGACCTGTCTTGAAGTGTCATAAATGTGGAAGTACTTCACATTTAGCCAACACTTGCCCTAAGAAGACAAAGATCAATGAAGTTCAAATCATTGAAGACATTCAGTGTACTGAAGAGAAAGAAGAGTCTGATCAAGATTCTGCAGTCTCTGAAGATACACCAGTAGAGGACTATCCCATTGAAAACATTTCAGCTTTCTTTGAGGTCACAGAAGTCCATACCCACTTGCCACAGTACAGTGAGGATTGCTACAACCTGATCAATATCCAAGATGCCAGAATGTGTAAAACAAAACCTGCTAGAGGAAAGGGTTATACTGCTGGAGCATCCTGTATCACATCAGTTCTAATGGGTGATATTGAAGCCAAAGTAAATCTGGATACAGGGGCATTTTGCACTTGTATTGGCAAGGATTATCTCCAAATTATACTTCCTGAATGGAAAAACCATCTATTACCAATAGAAGGTGTACAGTTCAGTAGTGCCAGTAACAATATGTACCCCTTGGGCATATTGGATACTAATATTGTATTCCCACATCCAGCAGGAAGTGTAAGAATGAAAACTGAGATTGTAGTAATGGATAATTGTACATCTCAGCATATCATTCTTGGAAATGATTACTTGAATATTTATGGTATTGATATAAATAACCATAAAGACAGATATTTCACAATTGGAGATAACAAAAGGCAAAAATTTGCTTTCTCCAATATGCCAAAACAGATATCTGTAGTATCTTCTGTCAAAGATACTTACAAAGATGAATTTGTGTCTAAACAACTTGTTGAAGCACAAATTAATCCATCATTGTCACCAAAGATGAGGAATGAACTTATTGATGTATTATATACATACAATAATGCATTTGCATCTGATAATGAACCATTAGGCGCTATAAGGGGACATGAAATTGATATTACTCTTAATATTGATAGACCATATCCTCCAGTACTTAGAAGACCAGCTTATCCAGCCAGTCCCAGAGCTAGAGAGGCCTTGGAAAAACATATCCAAGAGTTGATCCAACTTGGTGTGCTAAGGAAAGTAGGCCATAATGAGGAAGTTGAAGTGACAACACCTGTTATTATTGCATGGCATAATGATAAGTCAAGAATGGTTGGAGATTTTAGAGCTTTGAATACCTACACAGTTCCAGATAGGTATCCAATCCCTAGGATCCAAGAAACCTTGACTCAATTGTCTAAAGCCAAGTATATAACATCAATGGATGCATTAAAAGGCTTCCATCAAAATGTTTTGACGCCTAAAGCTAGGAAATTACTTAGAATTATCACTCACTGTGGTATTTATGAGTATCTTAGAATGCCATTTGGCATTAAAAATGCTTCATCTCATTATCAAAGAATGATGAATACCATCTTCCCCACAGAATTGTCTGAAGGATGGCTTATCATTTATATTGATGATATTATTATATGTTCTGACTCATGGTCTTTGCACCTTGAAAGACTTGCAAGAGTACTTCATAAAGTTGCAGAAGTGAACATGAAAATTTCACTTAAGAAATGCAATTTTGGTTTTGAAGAACTCAAAGCATTAGGACATGTTGTTTCTGGTTTGAGCTTGGGTATTGACAAGAATAAAGTAGCAGCAGTGTTACTTAAGCCAATACCCCAGAATAAAAAAGAAATGATGTCTTTTCTTGGATTTGCTAGTTACTATAGGCAACACTTGAAAGATTTTGCAATTCTAGCCAAGTCACTTTATAGAATCTGTGATCAACAGACTGTATTTGAAATGACACAGGAAAGAATTAAAGCTTATGAGAAGATAAAGAAAGCCCTTACAGAAGCACCTTTACTCCTCATGCCTGACTGGAATATTCCTTTTAAATTGTACATTGATGCATGTGGGGATGGATTAGGGGCAGCCCTACACCAAGTCCAAATTATTGATGACAAACCTACAGAAGGACCAGTTTGTTATATCTCAAGACAAATCAAACCAACAGAAGCCAGATATGGTGCAAGCCAAATGGAGTGCTTATGTTTGGTATGGGCACTTGAGAAATTACACTATTACCTTGATGGCAGTGTTTTTGAAGTGATAACTGACTGTAATGCCGTAAAATCACTTCTTAACATGAAAACTCCCAACAGACATATGTTGAGATGGCAAATAGCCATTCAAGAATATAGAGGAAACATGACTATAGTTCATAAAGCAGGAAACATTCACAAAAATGCTGATGGACTTAGTAGATGGGCTTTAGCCAACACTCCTGATAACCCAGCTTATGTACCTTTGGAAGCTGAACCACAGATTCCAATTGAAGGGATTAACATAACTGATATTGGGACTGAATTCTTTGAAGAGGTCAGAGAGTCTTATAAACAAGACAAGAATTGCCATATCTTGACTTCTTTATTGGATAAAGACTGCAAAGACACATCTTTGGTTAATACACTAGATGAAGTTTGGAAAAATTCCTATTCTGAAGGAAGATTTCACTTGTTTGATGGGATTATTTACCATAGAACAAAACATTCTTGTGTGATGACATTGTGTAGTAGATTGCTCATCAATACCATTCTTCATGAATGCCATGATAGCATTTACTCTGGACACCTATCAGAAGACAGAACACTTGAAAAGGTGAAGAACTGTGCATGGTGGCCATCTTGGAGAAAAGAAACCATTGAATATTGCCATACCTGTGATAGATGCCAAAAAGCAAACAGGAGTACAGGCAAGAAATTTGGATTAATGATCCATATTCAAGAACCAAAATCCCCTTGGGAAGTTGTTCACATGGATTGGGTCACAGCACTTCCTCCAAGTGGTGACAAAAGTTATAATGCTTGTTTAGTCATTGTAGACAGATATAGCAAAACTCCCATATTCTTACCATGTCATAAAGATGACACTGCTATTGATACAGCTCTTCTTTTATGGAGTAGAGTTATTTCTCATACAGGGTTATTTAAGAATATCATAAGTGACAGAGACCCCAAGTTCACATCTGCACTTTGGACCAATCTTCATAGATTGTTTGGGACTAAGTTATCATTCTCTACAGCATATCACCCTCAAACAGATGGGCTAGCAGAGAGGATGATTCAAACTTTAGAAGACATGATCAGGAGATTTTGTGCTTATGGATTAGAATTCAGAGACTCAGATGGCTTTACCCATGACTGGTGCACTTTGATACCTGCATTAGAATTGGCATACAAGACATCAGTCCATTCTTCCACAGGACAAACTCCTGCTATGTTAGAAAAAGGATGGAATCCAAGACTCCCAGCAGACACACTGAGGAAAGACTTGATTGACATTCATCCTACAGCTTCCAGCTTCAAATTAATGCTTGATAAAGTAAAACACCACGCAAAACAAAGTATGGATAATGCTTTTGATTATGCAAAACAGAAGTGGGACAAGAGTCATAAAGTGCCAGACTTCAAAGTAGGGGACTTAGTTCTAGTTTCAACCTTGAATTTTAATAATATCAAAGGCCCAAAGAAACTTAAAGATTCTTATGTAGGACCTTTTGTTATTGTTGCTTTACATGGAACCAATGCAGTTCAAGTGGAATTGAGTGGTGAATTGGAAAATAAACACACCACTTTTCCAGTCAGCTTGATAAAACCTTATCAACCAGCTGATAAAGAATTGTTTCCTTTAAGAAACCCAACTCCTTTAACTGTACCACCTGTGGAACAGAATGAAGACAAAAAGATTAAGAAAGTCATCAAAGAAAGGAGACTTAGGGGTAAAAATCAAAGAGAATATCTTGTCAGATATAGAAACCCAGTACATGAAGATGAATGGATGGCAGAATCAGAAATACCTGACTCAGATAAACTCTTAAGAAGATTTAGACATGAAAGAAGGCCACAAGCCTGAATATGTCTATAAATGTGCTTTAAATTACTTGATCTGAGTAATAAAAAGAGGTTGGACAGTGGACATTACCCCTTTTTGGGGCCTTATTCTTTTATCACTAATAAAATTGTAATACAATTTTATTTTTTGGTGGGAGGGAATGTGAGCCTTGAGGTATATTTTACATACCCAAATAGGCCACAATTATCTTAAAAAGAGATTTTGAATTATGCACAACTCATAAGTCATGCATATATCCAAAATTCATCATTTTCAATTTCAGAAAAGATGAATAACTTTTTATTGAGTAAGTAAATCCATGGATTTAAGACCAGATTTGGATTTTACACAAAAATTCACCTAGGGTAGCTCCATAGAGTGAATAAGCTCAATTTAAGTATTTGAGGTGGTAAAATGGAAAATACTTCAATACCACATCATTAATACCACATAAAAGATCCGTGAAAATTTTTGTTTTTCTTGATTTTTAGCCAAAATAATGGGAAAGTGAGAAATCCCATGTTACATATACACTAAGAATAGTGTTATGCATGTTTTGAGCACTTAATATCATGGTATTCTTACATGGACTTTTGGTACACCCATAGTGGATATCTCACTTTAAGCTTAAATTACTATTTTGACGTAAAAAATAGGCAAGGGGGACAAAAGACATCAAAGAGAGCCAGGGTACCCAACTTCTGAGGCCTCAGAGGCGTGGATAGCTCCAGAGCATGGATCCATGGCTCATCTTGGCCCAATTGGTAAACTAAAACTCTTTGGGAACTTGGTTACCAAGTTACAACTACTGTAAAACATCAGAAAATAGCAAATAACCTGCTATTTTGACGTGCCAAGGAGGTAATGAGCTACTTACACTCCTGTAACCATGTCAATTACTAATGACTTTCCATGGATAAACCCCAAAAGAGTAATTAAAACCCTTTTGGGACCCATATTCATTGATTTACCTCATAGCAACCAGCAAAACACTGCTATTTGCAATTCTACGTAGAAATGAGGTAAAACCTTCAAAAATTCATTAAAAATACAATTCTTAATAAATCTTTCTGAAACTTTCAGGACTAAAGGAGAACTGTATTATCTATGGTACAACCAAAAGGAGTTACAGTTTTACTAGTAAAATTAAAAGTTTTACTTACAGTCCATTTTTGGATATTCTACGTGAAACACTGAATCTTCAAAAATTCACAGTAATTACAACCTGTGATGAAATTGGCAATAACATTGATACCTTTGAGAAATCAATGATTATTTTAGAATAAAAGAAGATTTACAAGTGTTACTCCTTTTATTCTTAACCATATTGGGGTTGGTAGTCACGTAAAAGCATCAATTAAGTAATTATGATAATCTTACATGACAACAGATGATGCTATCAATAATCCAAAAAGGTTTATTGTTTTCTCACTCACTGGTTTTTCAGTTTGCTCCATGGCACGCCTCTGTGAGCTGTTATTGACTTAAAAGAAGCCTCTTCTTGCTGTTTTTTCCGTATCATCATCTTATAAATTTATTAAACCATTATTACCAACAAGTAAGTATTAGTTCAAGCTATTCTTAAGTGTTTTAAATCTTTCAGAATCAATCAGAAAGACGTGAAATCATAGAATCCAACTATATATTGTTGAAATACTGTTATAAATCATCTTGATCCCTTAAATCCACAATTCTACGTCAAATTTCTCTACTCTTATCTTTCAATAAGTTCTTTGGAGTATTAGTGAGTCATTTATCTTTAATTCTTAAAGTTTTTCTCTAGTAATAGTTTTCTTCAAGAATTATCTTTATAATTATTCTTGTAAAAGATAATTATATATTAAAATAATTTTATTATTTTAATAAAAGAAGTTTTTTATTATTAAATTCTTCGTGTAATTGATTCTTGTAGACAATTACTCCTCACTGTTATAATCACTAGTAGTGTATAACACGTGAAAGAAATAATTTTATAATTATTTAATTGTGGTTATAATAATTTTTTATTATTATATTTCATAAGAACAGACATAGTACTGTTGATTAATAGTAATATTATCATCAGTTTCATAGTCACATCTTACATTAAGACTGCTAAATATCCACTGTTTCCTGTTGGAAATGATTCAGTTCTGACAAAAGGAATAGCAGTTATGTCAGCTTCTGGACTCTCCAAAAGAGTTTCAAAGCTGCTTGCTAACCTTTGTGAACTGGTCGAAGTTCTGGCATCCTTCATTTGTGCCTCTCATCTGGGCTTACAATCTTTTCTTTTTGATTTATGACTTTAATGTCCTGGTTCAGATCCATTTGATTGGATGGAGTAGTTACTTCCACTTCTAGTAGGAGTAATTTCATGTAAATCTAAAGGAAATTAGACTAAGAAATGGATTGAATTCACCTTCTGGACCTTTAAAGGGTTCTTTTGTAATTAAATTCCTTGGTGCTGTGCTGGTTGGAATTTTAATACTGGAGTCCGAAGGGATTTCTCTGATAGATGACACTAAAAAAATAATAAGTTGTTTTATTAAATAATAAAAATAACTTATCAACTCAGCTTATTGGATGAAGTTGTGTTAATGTACTTTATGGCGAGTTACGTCAAAAATAAAGAAAAATGTCTAAAGAGGAAAGAAAAATATTTTTAACTGAAATTTTTTGAATTTGATATTTTATTTTCTTCAAAGAAATAATAATTATGCAATTAATAAGCTATTAATGAAAATCTTATTACTATCCACTTTATACTAGAATAACCCAAATAATAAATTTCAAGTCTGTGATTTTGAAAAGCCACTAGTTGGACAATAGAAATTTTTTCCAAATCACTTAATAGTATATTTTTTCAAACAATATTCTTAATAAAAATAACTTTATTAGTATTATAAACACTATTTATAAGTGATAAGTCCAAAAAGATCCAATATTTTAGTACATATGACAACTTTACATCAAAAAACAGTAAAATAAGGTCTATAATATGATTCATCTCCTCAAAACTGGTTAAAATTATGGCCAGGCCCCCAAATGTAAGCTTAGTCTATGAAACCCTTCATCATAGTAGCAAATATCAAGAGTACTATGACTTTCCTCAATAGAAAATATAATATAATGAGATATTATAGCCACATATCTAATATAATTATTCAAAATATCATATAAAAAAAAGAAGTTTTATTATTTTTAAATAATGTGATGATAAACAGAATCTTCATAGTTATAATAAATTGTAATTATTCTCCTATTTTTATAGTCATTGACAATTATAACAATAACAAGTGTAGAGCTCTTAATGAGACAATTACATGTGGAAAATAATTTCATTTAACCACTTAAAAGTAAGATATAAATATTATTTATAAAATGAATTCTAATAAAAACTTTGTGGAGATATTTATGAATGAAAATTTTTAATAAAAAACTAATAATACATAAAAAAGTATAGAACTTTAAAGAAAACTTACTCATAATATTTATTCAATAAAAAAATTCAAACAACAAAAGTTAATATATTAAATAATGTTTATAAGTTAAAAACAGCCCAAAAATCAATATTTCAAAAGCAACCTTTTTATGATAAAATAATTTTCAATAATCTTTAAAAGGAATTTGTGGACTTCAAAGATATTGAAGAAAGTAAGTTGATATAAGAAAATATATTATTGGTGATTGTAACAATAACCTGATTTCTATGATTTCAATTCTTTAAATTAAGGTTAATAAAGAGTAAAATAATTAAGAAAATACTTTAACAATAAGATTTTATAATTAATAAAATATTACTTTTTAGAAATGCCTAATTGATTGGAATGATGATTGGTTATTGGAAAAAAAAGTGATGTGTAGGCTCTTTTTATGCCTGAAGAGCAGCTCTTATGATTCATAATGGATATAGAGGGCGTTCTAAGGTCAAAACTAAAAATCCATGCTTAAAAATAATGTTATTAGCTTCAGGTAACTTCATTTTAATTCCAATTGAAAGGTACCAGTGTTATTCTTAACTCCAAGTAACTTGAATCCTCTTTTGGATCAATCATTTTAAGTTTTACTATAAAATAAGTTTGTTTAGATTAATGACCATCACATCAAAAACTCAAAGATAGAGTTTCAAGAAAAAATCTCTTTGACTGAATTTTTAATTAATTTTAAAAGAGATCTGAATTTTCTTTAAGAATAATTAAAACTGTTAATTTCAAGGTTAAGCAGCAATCAAACCTGCTTAAAAAAGCTACTTAAAATTTAATGTGTGCACAGATAACATTAATTTGTAAGCTGTGTGAAACCTTCAAACAAATTCATTATGAATTGTATTTTGAATGAATTTTTGAAGTTATTGCTATTTTGCATGTAAAATAGCAATACACACCAAACCATAAGTTTTGATAATGTTTTGCAACTTGTAAATTTAAATGTTTAAGCTTATTTAAGCTTCAATAGTTTTTGAAACCTTTATTTCAAGCTTGCATATTGGGATTTACCCTTTGGAAGCTTGAAATTCATGTCTAAATTGGGATAAAACCAGTTTAAACTTGAAAGTTGGATCACAGTATAATTTGAAAGTTTATTTAAGGTTTAAAATCCTCCAATACAGGTTGAAAACCTTAATTTAATTCTTGCAGATCGAAAAATTTGGGTACCCCAGCTCTGTTTGGTCTTTTTCCTTTGTCCCACCTCTTTGCATGGATTTTGCCCTTTTATTTATTTAAAGCCATACTATGGCCTTCAACCCCTTTAAGTTCAGCTCACACAGGATTTACATTCTGTATTGAAAGTTCTTAGCCAATTCAGTAAATATACACAACACTTCAATTTTAACTAAAATTTTGGTAAGTTAGCATAAAACTTATGAAAACTTAAACTTAACCTTAAATAAGTTTAAACTTAACAATTTTATAAATATTAAAAAAGTTTCAATTTTACTGTGAGATTCTTAAATCTCCTAATAATATAAGAAATAACCATTTTGGCATAACACCCTATGGGTCCAACCTAGGTTATTTTTGGTTTACAATCCCAAAATGACTTAATAATTCTAACTTTGTTTTTCCAGAATAAAGTTATACTTCTTTTTTTAATTTTTATTTTAAGTATAATTTATAAGTCTCTTAAAAACTAAATCAACTGTGTATAAAGTAATTTGTGGCCTTATGTTTATGTCATACATATCTCAAACACTCACAAAAATCAATTAGTGTATTAATAAAATTGGGAATTTCAATAATTAAAACAAAAATAAGTAAGCTGAGTTTATGATTCCATAGGTGATTCATTTTTAGTCCATGTGTGAGAGGTAAATTTTAACTAATTTTCAAGTTTAAACTAATTCTTTTAATTCTAATTAGAGTCAAAATTAATTGAGTTTGAAAAATATTATTAGATATTTTTATATTCTCAAATATATATCAACTTAATTGTTTTTAATTTCAAGGAAAATTGACTTCTAGTGAGGAAATTTGTGAGACTTTTGGGAATTTAGAATATTCTTCAGGGCTCACAATTTTAATTTTAATTTGAGGGTTATTTAATCTCATTCAAACTTTCAAAATCTTTTACAGTTTTTGAAACCATAATTATTTTTTTATCCAAACTAAATTTTTAGTGATTTTTCATTGTTTTTTAATTTCAAATAATTGGGAAAGTCAGCTATTTACCAACTCAAATGTATTTAATACTATCTGTGGACTTATGGCTATGCCATACATACCTGGAAGCTGACAAGCCTGATGTTTCAAAAGTCTTCTGTAGTATAAAGGCCTATCTAGATTATCCAGTGAGGGAATAGATATTTTTTTAATTCTTCATTAATTTTTATTGTTTTCTATTATTTATTAAGTAGTTATTATATTTAAAATAATTTCTATTTAACACATAGTAAGTTTTTAGGTTTCTTTATTCTTATGATTGGGAGGAGCTACAATATAGCTCAAGTGGAAGTATATTTTCAGGCTTATTTTTTTTAAACAACAATAATTCATGTTTTTTACATTTCACCCCTTTAGGCTTAAAGTTATTTCAACTTTCAGATTTCTGATATTAGTTGTAAAGCCTAAGAATAGTAGAGTGTGTTTTTTCCTTCATAGGTGAAGCTTTATGCCTGTTTATTTTACTATTTTCAATCATATCAACAAATATTGTTCATAGTTACTAATTCTAGCTGTTTTTTATTACAAGGAATTGCAAAAAATTATTCAAAATCTCATATTATTACACTACATAGGCACCCTAAAAGCTTATAATCCCATTGGTGTGTTTCCTTATTGATCAAACTCTCATGTAATATTTACTTTCATTCAGTAGAATTGCTCCCTTTCCTTGAGATCATACACTTGTTTTCTTGTGTTATTCACCCCTAGGTACAGTCCACTCTTTTTGCACATCACACTCATAATTGGCTAGTGCATTAATATGAAACACATATTTTTTTATGCTTTTGACGCTCAACAACTGCTACCAGTTATTATGGAGTTGATCAAGCAATTTATATCTTAAAGATAATCTCCTTCAAAAACTAGATGGTGAAACATTGTACCAAGGCGCAGGTACAGTTCATAAGTTATCGACTGGGTTTCGGTAAGTACTACCGCTGAGTAATCCTTAAAGTAATGAAGATGAAATATTGAAAAGACATCAAAGATAGAAAAAGATAAGAAAATAATTTTGTATCCAACAAGTGGCTTTATAGTAGCTTGTGAATAGCTATTTATGGATTAAAGTATCAAGATTTCGTTTTTATACAACGTCAGCTGCCCCAGAAATCTTCAAGTGATGTTTACAGAGAGCAAGAGTTTCTAAACCCCAAGTCATTGAATCAGTGGTCCCTGTCACTTGGCAAGTTTCGCAAGTCGCTTGAAAGGTCATTGGTTTCGATTTGCCAAATCGGTACTGCTCTGGTTCCAAATAATGGCCTTGCGAGCAAAGTAGCTTCCACTTTTGCATGGGGCCGTCCTCTATGGCTTTCTTTTTGCAATTAGGGATCTCACAACCTTTCCGCGCAACGTTGGCCAGGTCTGCTCGGCAACTGGTGATCAGCTGCATAGCTAGCAGCCCAACCATCAACAACCCCAGATTGCTATCTGAGAGCACTTGGCGACGCATATTGGAGAGGAAATGCATGGTGTTGATCCTTCAAATTCTGAAAATAAGTCGATAAAGCAATCGAGGGTGATTCAACTCCCAAAAAAATTCAATCCCAATGTAAAAGAGGTACAAAGAGCTCACAATGGATTGGAGAATAGTATTCTGGCTTCACAACCTTCAATTACAATCCCAGTATTTTTGTTTCCGAATAATATCTTAAAGGATAGAATGATAGAGATCAGCATATCCTCAGAAACAAAAACTAAACATTTGACTCACAAGCGAATAGCAGACCGGGTACTCTCTAAAAAAGTGAGTAAAAGAAGCTTCACCTAAAACGAATGAGAAGATTCGAATAATCTTTCGTACACAAAGTGATGAACAAGCATGAGTAAAGCAATTTTCCAACTCAAGAAAGGGTATTGAGTTGCCTACCGAGAACGAAATTGATCAAAATTGAATCCTGGTAGCTATAATAGTCTATTCAGCAGTATAGTTGGGTGAACTATAAACGGCAAAAAATGAGATAATGTATCATGAGTTCGGGAAAAGATATAAAATTGTTTAGAAAATAACTTCGAAGGATTTCAAAGCTTTAATAGCACACCTACTAGCAATCGTACTATTCTTAGCCACTCAAGGCATCGATGTTCCTTAAGTGAAAAAAGGCAAGAAGAGAATTTGGGTGGCTTATGTAGTGTAATCAACGCCCCTTCATTGATCCTGAAAGCTTTTTATACTCAATCCTAAGCAGATTTCTAACTGGATCTACTCAAACTAAAACAAATCCGCAATTTGTGATTGACTTTTCACCGTAGGCAAGCCAAGCACCCTTACAAGTTTGAACCAACTTACGCAGGCTTTTTGTAAAACAAAATATCAACGACGCTTAATCGTATATTCATAAAATACTCCGGTACGTCCGGGTAAAGCCGATGAAATTGGCGAAAAAAAAGGCTGGATTCAGAGACACTATTTCTCCAACCTGCTATTATTATATGTGAATCTGTTGAGAGATACCCCATACTACATGTTTCTATCAATACAATTATGATGAAGCTGAGATTTCCAATTCCGATTCCTTTCGAACAAAACTTTTTCCAAACGGATTTTCGCCTGGCTCAACCCAATCTAAAACAAATTGGCAATTTATCATTGACGTCAGCGCAGGCAAGCCAGTCATCCTTACAAGTTTGAACCAACTTTCGCAGGCTTTTTGTAAAACAAAATATCAACTAGATTTAATCACATGTTCATGAAATACTCAGTTACATCCGGGTCTAGCCAATGAAATGGCGAAGAAAAGGGCTGAATGTGAAAATGTTCAAAAAATACCTTGTACTACATATTTCTGTATAGCCAATTATTATGAATCTGAGGTTGCTTCAAAATGGAGAAGCTTTATCTTAAGCTAAAGAAGTTAATTTAATAAGTGGATGATGAATTATTTTTTGGGATAACTCTTCTCAAGATTTTCTTTTTTGGTACTATGTTTTTATTTTAAATTAGTTCATCATGCTCATGATAGAATGGCACTCCAAAACTTTGATTCACTATTTAAAGAGTTATGATTAATGGTTAACTGGCGCCTCATCCGGAAACTTTTTTCTTTCTCCTATCATATTTTGTGCCCTATTATCTGACTCACTCATACAAATTCCAGGTCTTTCATTTTATGGGCCCAGTTCTATGAACTTAATTGAAACTTACAAGCTAATAATTCATTCAGAACAAACTGCAGCGATCACTTTAATCGCAAAATTCTCAGCGCTTCAACCTAGTCGCACCTTTTAACTATAGAAGATTCCTCTTATACTTCCCTGGCTCTGGTTGAAATTCTTAACAAGATAATTGGAGTCAACCACTATACATCGGAAGGAACCATCACACCTTTCTTAGGCATGAGAAAACTAAAATCATTTATTAATGAAAAAATTGATTCAAACGATCAACGTGAAGCTGATCTAAATCATATCAAACAGTATCAGAGATTCTTCTATTTCATATTTTTGTAATTAGATACTGAAAATTATGATATATTTCTCAATGATGAGCACAGCTTTTTTTTCAAACTCTGGAGAAATAGCAAGTAACATCATGCCTCCTCCTCTTCTGAGAAAATACATAAAAGAGCTATCATTGTGTGACCTCGATGGACCAACCATTATATTTGACGACAATCAAGGTTGTATCAACACAGCAAATAGTGACAGCAACTCCAACACTCGTCGCATGAAGCAGGTGGATATACAGCTGCATTTCATGAGGGAAGTTATTCGAAATGGACTAATCAAGGTCATGTATATCCCCTCGAACAAAATGCTGGCAGATTTTATGACTAAGTCGGTATGCAGGCCTGCACTGGTAAGGTGCCTCATTGCCCTCAATGTCCTCAGTTTAAGAGCAAGGGGGGATGTTGAAAGTTAATGTCCATGCGCATACTTTAATCAAATTCATGCGCATGTGCTCTTAAACCGCCCGTGTGAACGTGCTCTCAAATGAAGGACAGCAGTTAATCATGACGTCATGATTCACTGACCAAAAGGCCGCGCTGTTGGCTATTTAAGAAAGCCCCTCTTCATTGTTCCTTTGTCTCTTTTTCTTTGGAGAACTCCTTTCTTTTTTAAGCTACTGTAGATAAACTTCTTTGTCAAATCACCATAGCCGACTCTTCTCTTATCTTCTATTTTATTATCCTTGTTCTCCCCGGTGTAAGCCACCGTAAAATTGCTCTATTACTTAGAGAAGTGCTGCCAGGTAATACTATCTTCACTCAAGCACAATAGTATTACCAAGCTTATTAAACACTCATTTCGTAGATCAAAACCCAGACATTTCTTACTCAACCATGCACACAATAAAATTGTAGATTGTAGTGTTGTCCACCTTTAGGTAGATCCCTATTTGTCTCTGTTAAAACATAGCGTATGATTATTGAAATAAAAAACCCCACCTTTAGTTTGGTTTCTTACACTCACTTATCCAATATCTTTAGAATTAAATCTGCTTCCCTTTCCACTAGTCTCACTGAATCTATCTCTGTCACAACCACAGGAAATACCCCTCCCAATTGGTGTTTTACAGCAAGTCAAGTCTCCACCAATATATGGCCAATTTTCAATATTATCAATTCTAGGCCAATTGGCCTCTTATGGTGTTTTAATGGCTTTTGGGAAAAACTAACTTTCCCTGGTCATATCCTACCCCATTGGCTCTTTTGTCCAATTGTCCACCTCACCAACCCCCAGGCCAATACCTCTCATTTTGCGCCTGGGTGGTCCCTTTGCTATCCAGGGACATTTTGGCCCCTCTGGCCCACTCCCTTTGTTTGGGGGTTTTTGAGCGTTTTAGGACCCCTATTACCTCTATGGGCCCCATGCCACAGTCCTTGGGACACCTCTACACCCCTCCCAGCCTATCCCAATGAGGCTAAAGGGGGCCAAGGGGGCTATACCTCAATCCACACACCATAATCTGGCCCATCAATCCCTCAGGACCAGAAGCCCCAAGGGACACAAAATGGCCATAACTGGAAATTGAACTCACAACTCAAGTCATGGCCTCTGACAACCACCAGAGGGGACCAGACACCTTCAAAGAGGGTTTGCCGCAAATATCAGGGAATACCTGACCCTGCTCAATAGACCCAAGTCTGTGGGGACCAGGACTGATGCATATATGGTATTTATACCATTATGCACCATTTTTCCTCAGAAATCCAATGGTGATGGTTTCAGGAATCCATTACATCATTTTAGAGCAAGTCCACAAGTACATCACCCCATTTCAAATGAGTAATTCAGTCATTCAGTCTTACAATACATTGTAGCTACCAGAAGACCATTTGAGGAGACCAATAACCTGGCCCTTCAGGTGTTGGTTATTTCATTTCAAATGTATTCCCCAAGAGAATACTGGACCAGAATTTTTCAAGGGGTCATTAATAATCAAATCAGTTGTCAATGCAGAACGCACTCCAGCACTCCTTGGACAACTAAATTGGACCATACAGTTGCTATTACAGAAAACTGTATTACATTGGCCCATTTGGGCCAATTGATATTCCACTGTGGGAATTCAATACAAACATTTCAATTCTCAAGATGGTCAGATTTGTGTTGACCCAAAATAATCAATACAGCTGAGGGATCAACCCTCCAGGATCAGTCTTCAGATTTTCACATATACCAGCCACATTTCCATTCCTGGGGACTTTCTCCTCTGTTAATTGATATATTGGTTTTATTTTTAGTCTTATTTTCTTTTTGTTGTTAAAATCAAATACTTATATCTATAAGTCGGTCATTTGCACCTTATTCTTTGCCTGTGATTAGATATTGGTGGTCATATCCTTTACTAATTCCATTATTCTTTCTGGAACACTGAAACAGTGAATTGAGGATTAATTTTGTTGGCTCTTTTTATTTTGCTTTTCTTTATCATTCTTGGCCTTTGGCCTCATTCTCATCTTTTGGAATATCTTTTACTTTCTCTTATTTTGCTTTACCACAATATATTCTTCTATTTTCTTGAGCTTTTGGAGCCCTCCAAGTGAGTTCTTGATTCCTGAGTTCCAGGCCACTCTTGTTTTTCCCAAGAGCCCCTGTGACATTTTATCAATTCACCCATAATTGATTCTTTTCATTCTTCATTCTGTATTTTTATCATCAAATCATTCATTCATCAATTATGACTCCTTTATGATTTTAATGGTTTTCCTTCAATTCTCAATTTTTCATCACTCTTTTGCTCATGAATATTGATTTTCTCTTTATGAATTTTCTCATAATCTTATGAAAATTTACTTTCCTTTCAAAATTGTCTGGCTGACCATCCTTTTAGCCATTCTTATTCAAATAAATTTTAATTCAGGTCCCAGGTTTATTTGTTTTTAAAATGGTGTCAAAATTCATTTCTGACACAGATATTCATTCATAAAGATTAATTTTAAAATATTATTCAATATTTTTGATTCACAGAAAGATTTTCACTTGATTGAATTTTAATTGATTGATTTGACATATTTGATTGACCTGAAGATTTCCTTGATTTAATTTTGAAAGGATTTGATTCTGATTTTTAATTGATTTAATTTGAGACTTATTGATTTGAATTAATCAAGATATTGACCCATTGATTCAGTTATCCTTCAATATTCATTGTTAATTATTGAAATCAAGATTTTATTTGACATTTGATTGATATATTGACCTAAAGTTTATTCACTTTGATTTGTTGACTTCCCCAAGGCATTGATTTTTGATTTTGACCTCAAGCCTTCTTGCCAAATTTCCTCAAGTGCTCAAATTCAAATTTCTATTTGTATTTGAATTTTATTCCATTTTATTCTAGAAATCATGTCGGCCCAACACTCAGTTCCTGAAAGACAGACCAGAGCACAAGCTGTACTCACTCCAACACCAAGAGTGCCTCTTGATGGGACTCCAGAAGTTGCTCAACTGAGGCCCTTTTTAGACAGATGACCAATCATGGAAGGGGCGTCACCATGCAGGAAGGAACAAAGAGGGCCTAGAAGATAAAAATAACTCTCAGGATTAGCTGGCCCTTTTCCTGGAATTACAAGGACCATACTTAAAGTTCCTGGTGAAGATGATGTAGAGGAGGAGGAGAGTTCTGTGCAAGGGGAAGCTTTCAACAGTACTGCAGCTGCTCCTACTCCTGTGGGGCACTGAATGGCCATTTTTAGCCCAGTATAATCAGCATGTCTCTCATCAATCTCAACCATCTTTATTGGACATTATACAACAAATGACCCAGACTATGGCTCATATCCAAGCTGCTTCATCTTCTGAAGCTTCCAGGAGACCCGCCTTCAAGAATACACCTATAAAGGAACCCAAATGCTTTGATGGTACTCAAAAAATCAAACTCATAAGCTTTATCAAGTCCTTGCAGCTTATTTTTCATAATGGCAAGGAAGGTTTCTCTGAATACAGGAAAAAATTTCTTTATTCTACTTCATTTCTCATTGGCAGGGCTGAAAAATGGATTGAGCATTATCTTTCCAATATTTCCAATCAAGACCCAGCATAACTTCTCAATTATTGGGCCTTATTTTAATACAAACTATTTACTTTCTTTGGGGATCAAAATGAAGTTAGAAAAGCTGGATCATAGTCTGATGTCTTAAGAATGAAAGAAGGTGGAAATTTAAGCCCATAAATTCCTGATTTCAGGAGTCTAGTGTCAAGAATTGGGGATTGGGGTGAAAGGGAACTTATTCAGAATTTCAGGAAGGCATTAGCCTCCAGAATTCTGGATTAATTTGCCTCCCATCCTTCAAACATTGATTCTCTTCAAGACTTGATGGATTTTTCCCTGGAATTTGATGCCAGGTACAATGAGAGACAAAGGGAGAAGAATAATAATCAAGAAAAGGAGACTGTAGCCTGAACGTCTAGTGGTTCTCATCAGAAAAATATTCAAGTTCAATTCTGTAAGGTTTGACTATGAAACATTAAGGAAAAATTACTAATATTTTACTTATTTTACTATGAATGTCCTTATAAATGAAATAAATAAGATAAAAATAATTATAATAGTAAAGAATTATTATAATTATGGCGTAAAATAATGATATTATTAAATATATATAATAATATAATTTATATCATAAAAAGATAATATAATAAGTAAATATATTAATATAAGATAATTAATATATTTCAAAGCACTTTATCATTTTTACCAACATTTAATAAAGGCATAAAAAATTGATTTTTATTAATAAAAAACAATTAATAACAATAATATTACTAATATTAAAGCTATAAATTGGTAAGATGTGACTATGAAACTGATGATAATATTACTATTTATCAACAGTACTTTGTCTGTTCTTATGAAATATAATAAGAAAGTATTATTATAACCACAATTAAATAATCAAAAATTATTCCTTTCACGTGTTAAACAATACTAGTGATTTTAACAGTGAGCAAGTAATTGTCTACAAGAATCAAATACAAGAAGATTTTAATAATAAAACTTCTTTTATTAAAATAATAAAATTATTTTACTATCTAATTATCTTTTGCAAGAATAATTATAATGATAATTCTTGAAGAAAACTAATTTTAGAAAAAAAACTTTAAGAATTAAAAATAAATCACTCACTGATATTGAGCTTATTGAAAGATAAAGTAGAGAGATTTGACATAGAATTGTGGATTTAAGGGATCAAAATGGATTTAAAACAGTATTAAAACAATATATAGTTGGATTCTATGATCTAACGTCTTTCTGGCTGATTCTGAAAGATTAAAACACTTAAGAATAGCGGTAACTAATACTTACTTGTTGGTAACAATGATTTAAATGATAATAAGATGATGATATGGAAAAAACAGCAAGAAGAGGCTTCTTTTAAGTCAACAACAGCTCACAGAGGCGTGCCATGGAGCAAACTGAAAAACCAGTGACTGAGAAAGCAATAAATCCTTTTGGATTATTGATTGCATCATCTGTTGTCACGTAAGATTATCATAATTACTTAATTGATGCTTTTAGGTGACTACCAACCCCAATATGGTTAAGAATAAAAGGAGTAAAATCCGTAAATCTTCTTTTATTACAAAAAAATCATTGATTTCTCAAAGTTATCAATGTTATTGCCAATTTCATCACAGGATGTAATTACTGTGAATTTTTGAAGATTCAGTGTTTCATGTACAATAGTAAAAAATGGACTGTACGTAACACTTTGAATTTTACAAGTAAAGCTATAATTCTTTTTTTGTTGAAGGATAGATAATACAGTTCTCCATTAGTCCTGAAAGTTTCAGAAAGATTCATTAAGAATTGTATTTTTAATGAATTTTTGAAGTTTTTACCTCATTCCCACGTAGAATTGCAAATATCAGTGTTTCACTGGTTGCTATGAGGTAAATCAATGAATAAAAGTCCCAAAAGGGTTTCAATTACTCTTTTGGGGTTTATCCATGGAAAGTCATTAAGAATTGATGTGGTTACAGGAGTCTAAGTAGCTCTTTACCTCCTTGGCACATCAAAATAGCAGGTTATTTGCTATTTTCTTAAGATTTACAGTAGTTGTGACATGGTAACCAAGTTCCCAAAAGGTTCTAGTTTGCCACTTAAGCCAAGATCAGCCATTGATCCAAGCTTTGGAGCTGTCCATGCCTCTGAGGCCTCAGAAGTTGGGTACCCTGGCTCTCTTTGATGTCTTTTGTCCCCCTTGCCTATTTTTTACGTCAAAATAGTAATTTAAGCTTAAAGTGAGATATCCACTATGGGTGTACCAAAGGTCCATGTAAGAATACCTTGATATTAAGTGCTCAAAAAATTCATAACACTATCCTTAGTGTATATGTAACATGGGATTTCTCACTTTCCCATTATTTTGGCGTGAAATTAAGAAAAACAAAAATTTTCACGGATCTTTTATGTGGTATTGATGATGTGGTATTGAAGTATTTTCCATTTTACCACCTCAAAGAGTTAATTTGAGATTATTCACTCTATGAAGCTACCCTGGGTGAATTTTAGTGTAGAATCCAAATCTTGCCTTAAATCCATGGATTTACCTACTCAATGAAAAGTTATTCATCTTTTCTGAAAGCAAAAATGATGAATTTTGGATATATGCATGACTTATGAGCTATGCATAATTCAAAATTTCTTTTTAAGATAACTGTGGCCTATTTGGGTATGTAAAATATACCTCAAGGCTCACATTCCCTCCCACCAAAAAATGGAATTGTACTACAATTTTATGAATGATTAGAAATAATAAGAAGCCCCAAAGGGGGGTTAATGTCCACTGTCCAACCTCTTTACATTACTCATATCAAGTAATTTAAAGCACATTTATAGACATATTCAGGCTTGTGGCCTTCTTTCATGTCTAAATCTTCTCAAGAGTTTATCTGAGTCAGGTATATCTGATTCTGCCAGCCATTCATCTTCATGTACTGGATTTCTATATCTGACAAGATATTCTCTCTGATTTTTACCCCTAAGTCTCCTTTCTTTAATGACTTTCTTTATCTTTTTGTCTTCATTTTGTTCCACTGGTGGTACAGTTAAAGGAGTGGGGTTCCTTAGAGGAAACAAGTCTTTATCAGCTGGTTGATAAGGTTTTATCAAGCTGACTGGAAAAGTGGTGTGTTTATTTTCCAATTCACCACTCAATTCCACTTGAACTGCATTGGTTCCATGTAAGGCAACAATAACAAAAGGTCCTACATAAGAATCTGAAAGTTTCTTTGGGGCTTTGATATTATTAAAATTCAAGGTTGAAACTAGAACTAAGTCCCCTACTTTGAAGTCTGGTACTTTATGACTCTTGTCCCACTTCGGTTTTGCATAATCAAAAGCATCATCCATGCTTTGTTTTGCATGATGTTTTACTTTATCAAGCATTATCTTGAAGCTGGAAGCTGTAGGATGAATTTCAATCAAGTCTTTCCTCAGTGTGTCTGCTGGGAGTCTTGCATTCCATCCTTTTTCTAACATAGCAGGAGTTTGTCCTGTGGAAGAATGGACTGATGTCTTGTATGCCAATTCCAATGCAGGTATCAGAGTGCACCAGTCATGGGTAAAGGCGTCTGAGCCTTTGAATTCCAACCCATAAGCACAAAATCTCCTGATCATGTCTTCTAAAGTTTGAATCATCCTCTCTGCTAGCCCATCTGTCTGAGGGTGATATGCTGTAGAGAATAATAACTTAGTCCCAAACAATCTATTAAGATTGGTCCAAAGTGCAGATGTGAGCTTGGGATCTCTGTCACTTATAATATTCTTAAATAATCCTGTATGAGAAATAACTCTACTCCATAGAAGAAGAGCTGTGTCCATAGCAGTGTCATCTTTATGACATGGTAAGAATATGGGAGTCTTGCTATATCTGTCCACAATGACTAAACAAGAATTATAACGTTTGTCACCACTTGGAGGAAGTGCTGTGACCCAATCCATGTGAACAACTTCCCATGGGGATTTTGGTTCTTGAATATGGATAATAAGTCCAAGTTTCTTGCCTGTACTCCTGTTTGCTTTCTGGCATCTGTCACAGGTATGGCAATATTCAATGGTTTCTTTTCTCCAAGATGGCCACCATGCACAGTTCTTTACTTTTTCAAGTGTTCTGTTCTCTGAAAGGTGTCCAGAGTAGATGCTATCATGGCATTCATGAAGAATTGTATTGATAAGCAATCTGCTGCATAATGTCATGACACAAGAATGTTTGGTTCTGTGGTAAATAATCCCATCAAACAAGTGAAATCTCCCTTCAGAATAGGAATTTCTCCAAACTTCATCTAGTGCATTGACCAAAGATGTATCTTTGCAGTCTTTATCTAATAAAGAAGTAAAGATATGGCAATTCTTGTCTTTCTTACAAGATTCTCTGACCTCTTCAAAGAATTCAGTACCAATATCAGTTATATTAATCACTTTGATTGGAATCTGTGGTTCAGCTTCCAAGGATACATAAGCTGGGTTATCAGGAGTGTTGGCTAATTCCCACATGCTAAGTCCATCAGAATTCTTGTGAATGTTTCCTGCTTTGTGGACTATAGTCATGTTTCCTCTATACTCCTGAATGGCTATTTGCCATCTCAACATGTGTCTGTTGGGAGTTTTCATGTTAAGAAGTGATTTTACTGCATTACAGTCAGTTATCACTTCAAAAACACTGCCATCAAGATAATAGTGTAATTTCTCAAGTGCCCATACCAAACATAAGCACTCCATTTGGCTTGCACCATATCTGGCTTCTGTTAGTTCGATTTGCCTTGAGATGTAACAAACTGGTCCTTCTGTAGGTTTGTCATCAATAATTTGGACTTGATTTAGGGCTGCCCCTAATCCATCTCCACATGCATCAATGTACAATTTAAAAGGAATATTCCAGTCAGGCATGAGGAGTAAAGGTGCTTCAGTAAGAGCTTTCCTTATCTTCTAATAAGCTTCCATTCTCTCTTGTGTCATCTCAAATACAGTCTGTTGATCACAGATTCTATCACGTGACTTGGCTAGAATTGCAAAGTCTTTCAAGTGTTGCCTATAATAACTGGCAAACCCAAGAAAAGACATCATTTCTTTTTTATTCTGGGGTATTGGCTTAAGTAACACTGCTGATACTTTGTTTTTGTCAATACCCAAACTTAAACCAGAAACAATGTGTACTAATGCTTTAAGTTCTTCAAAACCAAAATTACATTTTTGAAGTGAGATTTTCATGTTCACTTCTGCAACTTTGTGAAGTACTCTTGCAAGTCTTTCAAGGTGCAAAGACCATGAATCAGAACATATGATAATATAATCAATATAAATGATAAGCCATCCTTCAGACAATTCTGTGGGAAAGATTGTATTCATCATTCTTTGATAATGGGATGGAGAATTTTTAATGCTAAATGGCATTCTAAGATACTCATAAATACCACAGTGAGTGATAATTCTAAGTAATTTCTTAGCTTTAGGCTTCAAAACATTCTGATGGAAACCTTTCAATGCCTCCATTGATGTTATATACTTGGCTTTAGACAATTGGGTCAAGGTTTCTTGAATTCTAGGGATTGGATACCTATCTGGAACTGTGTAGGTACTAAATGCTCTGAAATCCCCAACCATTCTTGAATTCTCATTATGCCATGCAATAATAAAAGGTGTTGTCACTTCAACTTCCTCCTTATGGCCTACTTTTATTAGTACACCAAGTTGGATTAACTCTTGGATATGTTTTTCCAAGGCTCCTCTAGCTCTGGGACTGGCTGGATAAGATGGTCCTCTAAGTACTGGACGATATGGCCTGTCAATATTAAGATTAATATCAACTTCATGTCCCTTTATAGCACCTAATGGTTCATTATCAGAGGCAAATGCATTATTGTATGTGTATAACACGTCAATAAGTTCATTCCTCATTTTTGGTGACAATGATGGATTAATTTGTGCTTCAACAAGTTGATTACACACAAATCCATTTTTGTAAGTATCCTTGACAGAAGATACTACAGATAGTTGTTTTGGAATATGGGAAAAAAAAAATTTTTGTCTTTTGTTATCCCCAATTGTGAAATATCTGTCTTTATGGTTATTTATGTCAATACCATAGATATTTAAGTAATCATTTCCAAGAATGATGTGCTGAGATGTGCAATTATCCCTGACAACAATCTCAGTTTTCATCCTTACACTTCCTGCTGGGTGTGGAAATACAAGATTAGTGTCTAATATACCCAAGGGGTACATACTGTTACTGGGACTACTAAATTGTACACCCTCTATCGGTAATAGATGGTTTTTCCTTTCAGGAAGAATAATTTGGAGATAATCTTTGCCCACACAAGTGCAGAATGCCCATGTATCCAAATTTACTTTGGCTTCAATATCACTCATCAAAACTGATGTGATACAGGATGCTCCAGCAGTATAACCCTTTCCTCTAGCAGGTTTTGTTTTACACATTCTGGAATCTTGGATATTGATCAGGTTGCAGCACTCCTCATTGTACTGTGGCAAGTGGGTATGGACTTCTGTGACCTCAAAGAAAGCTGTAATGTTTTCAATGGGATAGTCCTCCACTGGTGTATCTTCAGAGACTGCAGAATCTTCATCAGATTCTTCTTTCTCTTCAGTACACTGAATTTCTTCAATGACCTGAACTTCATTGATTTTTGTCTTTTTGGTGCAAGTGTTTGCTAAATGTGAAGTACTTCCACATTTATGACACTTCAAGACAGGTCTTTCTGGTCTTTTATCCTTTCTGGGAATCTTTGGGATCATCTTGGATTCCATAGGGATTCTAGTCCAAGTTTTACCAATTCTTGTTCTGGTAATGATATCTTCCATTGCATTAATGTAGTCCTCTGTTGAACAGGGTTCTACACATCTGCTTTTGATAGCATGTTCGAGTTCTCCTCCACACTTTCTTAATATCTTCATATTAATCATAGTGTCACACATATCTGGGTGTAAATCTGATAATCTGTATTTTTGTTTGATGAACCAAGTAAGTGGTTTATCTTTCTCTGAGTTAAAAATGGCACTTTCAAAAGCATTTTCCATTTTAAACCTCCAAGAATTGTTGGCCCATTTGGTAATCACTTCAGATTTCCACCAAGACCAATCATGTTTTCCATGATCTATCCTCATCTTGTAATACCATTTCTTTGCAGTCTTGGTAAACAGAGAGTGTAGCTTCCCCACTATGATTTCATCAGTTATATTAAAGTCTTCTTGTAACATATCAATAGTCCTGATGAACTCAATATGGTTATATTCTCCTTCACCAGAGAATGTTGGCCATTCTTCTAATTTGGAAATATCTTTGACAGAGACAACATTTTCTCCTAGAAGTGGGGTAAAACTTCCTTTAACAGAACGTTTTTCTTCAGTAAAAGGTGTAGAATGTCTTGGCATATGTGGTTCATAATTCTTATGAATTTGTTCTAAATTTGCAATGATTTCAATCTTTAACTTCTGCCTTTCACTGTCACTTTTTGCTAAATGTGTAGCAAATTGATTGGTGTTTTCAACTATCTTCAAGACATGCTCTTGTAGAATCTTAAGTTGATCATTCATTTTAAAAATATAAAGATCTTCCATTTCATCATTCTGAATCTGTAATGCACTCTCAATTCTGCTACAAGCATTGGTAATTGAATCAAATCTGGAATTTGTTAATTCATACCCTTCAGTATATTTCTTGTCATGTTTTTTCAAGTCATTAATATCTAGTGTTATTTTAGTTAAATTTGAATCAAGTTTACCAATTTCTACATTAATAGCTCTTTGTACATGATGTTTTTGCGTGGAAAAGTCCTGTTGATCCTTTCCTGCTCCTTGGCTGTGAATTCCATGAGAGTTCTGGCGGTATTGAATACACTGTCCACTGCTGAAGGCTCCAATTTGGGGATCCTGTACCCTTGTGGGTAAGGTCTGTGCCAATTGGCTTTGCCTTTGCCCTTTCCTTGATGGCTCTTGGGACCTCTCTGCTTTTTCTGAGGTCCTTTGGGCTTGTCTTTGGACACTTCTGGAGCTGGTTTTGAGCTGGTAGACGCCACTGGGGCCTCTGTCTCCAAAGCTGGAGTCATTTCCAGTTGATTCTTCTGGTCTATGAATAAAAGACTTTGGTTCTTCAACCAATTCTTTATCTTTTTGACCTTGTCTTTGCAAGACAGGGGGCTCCATCCTCCTAAGAGTTCTATGGTCTCCTCCTGACCCAGAAAGCTCTTGATGTGTAAGTAGGAGTTCATGGCCCCCTGCCAAAGGCTTGGGCAGATTTCCCACTCCTCCTCTTTGGCTGCTCTGAACCAATTCTTGTACTGGCATTGATATATTTCTATTTCCGCCACTTGAAAATGGTTTAGCCCTGGAAATAGTATCATGAATTAGTTCAGGCTCAGAATTCACATCAAAATCTGTTGGTACAGACCTTGGGGAATGGGGGGCAACTCTTGCATCCTCCAGATGTGTCTTTCTTGTGGAAGATTTGGCACTTCTGGATTTGGTCTTGCCTCTTCCTTGTCCACATCCATCTGGTTGGACTGAATAGTTGCTTCCATTTCTGGTATGCACCATTTTCACGTCAATTTAAAGATAAAAGGTGAAAATATAAGATAAAATACACACCTTTTGGTGGTAATTTAGCATTTTTTGAGTTAAATAAGGTGCCTCTTTTAGCAATCTGCACATCAAAACTGTCTTCAGATTCTGGACTAGTAATATATTTTTTTACTGAGTCTGTTGCCAGCTGCACAGTATTTGATTAAAGACACTAGAAAAAATTATAAAAGAGAAAAAATTATTTTTTATACTTTTTAAAATATTTTTTGAAGATTTTTTGTAAGTTTTATATTTTTTAATATTAAAAAAAATTATTCTTTTTAAAGAAAAAAAAAAAAAATTAAGATTTTGATTGAAAATTCATTCAGAGTAACTCAAAGAATAATTTTATAAGTTTTTGGATGTGAAAAAGCCAGGTGTAAAAACAGTATAAAATTAAACAAATTCCTCAATGAAAAATATTTCCAAAACAATTTCAAAAATAAGAATTATTTTAACTTTAAAATGAAAGAAAAAATTATTAAATTAATATATTTTAGAGCTTAAAAATATATTAATTAAGGGTACAAGGTTCAAAAAACATGGCCAGGCCCCCAAATGTAAGATGTGACTATGAAACTGATGATAATATTACTATTAATCTATAGTACTATGTCTGTTCTTATGAAATATAATAATAAAGTATTATTAGAACCACAATTAAATAATTAAAAATTATTTCTTTCACGTGTTAAAGACTACTAGTGATTTTAACAGTGAGAAAGTAATTGTCTACAAGAATCAAATACAAGAAGATTTTAATAATAAAACTTCTTTTATTAAAATAATAAAATTATTTAAATATATAATTATCTTTTGAAAGAATAATTATAATGATAATTCTTGAAGAAAACTAATTTTAGAAAAAAAACTTTAAGAATTAAAAATAAATCACTCACTAATATTCGAAAGGACTTATTGAAAGATAAAGTAGAGAGATTTGATGTAGAAGTGTGAATTTAAGGGATCAAGATGGATTTAAAACAGTATTACAACAATATATAGTTGGATTCTATGATTTCACGTCTCTCTGGTTGATTCTGAAAGATTAAAACACTTAAGAATAGCAGTAACTAATACTTACTTGTTGGTAACAATGATTTAAATGATAATAAGATGATGATGTGAAAAAAACAGCAAGAAGAGGCTTCTTTTAAGTCAACAACATCTCACAGAGGGGTGGCATGGAGCAAACTGAAAAACCAGTGACTGAGAGAGCAATAAACCCTTTTGGATTATTTATTGCATCATCTGTTGTCACGTAAGATTATCATAATTACTTAATTGATGCTTTTACGTGACTACCAACCCCAATATGGTTAAGAATAAAAGGAGTAAATTCCGTAAATCTTCTTTTATTACAAAAAAATCATTGATTTCTCAAAGTTATCAATGTTATTGCCAATTTCATCACAGAATGTAATTACTGTGAATTTTTGAAGATTCAGTGTTTCATGTACAATAGTAAAAAATGGACTGTAAGTAAAAGGTTTAATTTTACTAGTAAAACTGTGATTCTTTTTGGTTGTACAATAAATAATACAGTTCTCCATTATTCCTGAAAGTTTCAGCAAGATTCATTAAGAATTGTCTTTTTAATGAATTTTTGAAGTTTTAACCTCATTCTTACGTAGAATTGCAAATATCAGTGTTTCACTGGTTGTTATGAGGTAAATAAATGAATAAAAGTCCAAAAAGGGTTTTAATTACTCTTTTGGGGTTTATCAATGGAAAGTTATTAAGAATTGACTTGGTTACAGGAGTCTAAGTAGCTCTTTACCTCCTTGGCACGTCAAAATAGCAGGTTATTTGCTATTTTCTTAAGATTTACAGTAGTTGTGACATGGTAACCAAGTTCCCAAAAGGTTTTAGTTTACCAATTAGGCCAAGATCAGCCATGGACCCAAGGTTTGGAGCTTTACATGCCTCTGAGGCCTCAGAAGTTGGGTACTCCAGCTCTCTTTGATGTCTTTTGTCCCCCTTGCCTATTTTTTATGTCAAAATAGTAATTTAAGCATAAAGTGAGATATCCTTTGAACCTTTGAGATATGACCACATACCCAAAAAGGTCACAAGAAATATTTAATATAATTATACATTAAAAACAAGTACCTTAAAACCACAAAAATACCATAAATTGGTATAAAACTTCGTTTAACTTAAATCCCAATGAGTAAACATGTAAAATAAACTATATCATTGGCTTGCCCATGGTAAAATACACATATACCATTTTTATGGCATATCTGTAAATTCAATATTTAATAAGTTATAAGTAATAATACCTTATTAAAAACACAAATCCTTATTTATTTCAAGAGCCAATGAAACAACGTGTGAAATAAATGGTACCATTGGAATCTCCATAAACCTCCACACATAAAACAATTAATAAGCTAAGCTTCAAAATCAATACTTAAGGAATTAACCTGAATATATGCACTTTTTTGGTCAATGCATATATTCAAGGATTTTAGCTAATATCTCTTGAACTATGCATGATAGAGTGATGAACCAAAAAAAAATTCATCACGTAGTTACTGCAGAAATACAGAAATGAAGTTTATTTCACAAGCTATAAACAAGGTTAAAATCTGTAAGGAATTATTGATTAAAATCAGCAGAGCTGTTGACCATTTTGTTGTGAAAGTGGTCCAAACTTAAAAAAAGTAGAGAGTTGGATTCTACTAGTTAATTCGTGAAGAATGATGTATTTTTTATTGTAATATTCAAGGTATAACCCCTTGAAATCATAGTTTAAAGTTTAAAATATTAAATTTGGACAGAAAAGATGAGTTACAAGAAAAATCATCAAAAAGAGAGTTTTGATGATGTAATGAAATGCTCTTGGAAGCATAATAAGGTTATGCCAAGCTATCAGAATTAACTTTCTGAATTGCTGTAGCGTGTAAATCTTAAAAGTTATTAAGGATCAAAGTTTGAGCTTAATTTGATCATTTATGATCACTCACTGTAACCTTAAATTAAGCTTAACAGTCATATACGTGATCAAATTGGTGTCAGCCTGTGGCTCAAAACCAGAGCACAAGCATGACAGCCAAAATACCATAAACCAATGGTATAGCCAAGATACCACCAAAACATGGAACTGAGCCAAATCAGCTCAAAAGGTATCAAGGGAAAGAGGAAACTCACCTCTTTCTGAAAATATAAGTCCCATCACTATAGGACAAGAAATAACAAAGTTATTCCTGCTCAAAGTTATTGCTGAGCATAAACCTTAATTTTCACCTCTCATCTAAAATCGAGAAGGAGAGGCTTAACCCCATCGAATGGGTACTCAAAATGAATTTCTAAGCCACGGCTATCCAATGGTACCAGGAAAACTGAGCTAGCACCAGTATTACTTGAGTTATGGGCAAATTCAGGCCAAATAAGGGTGAACAAAACATTCACCTCTCATCTAACTTCTACAGTTTTAGTGTGGGATACTTGAAGTGGGGTATTTTTGGAAAGAGCACAATCAGGGCTATCTGATGGTGCTATCCACTTCCTCATATCTCAACTATAACAGAAGTTATGAGGCAAACAAGCTCAATACAGCTTTTCGCCCAAACCACGCCTATGTACAAAAAACCTTGTACATGGGATAACTTTGTCATATTTGATGATAACCATACCAAATTGGGTATCATTGTGTAGGGCTCATACTGGGCTATCCAATGAACCAACTTTGAGCATGATATCTCAAAAACCAAAAGAGTTATGGCTATTTGAAAGCTATAATCCCACAATATGACCAATACAGCTGTATTATGACAGGATACAGTTGTACTCTGATTATGAGGTGTCAAACAGAGGATGAAGCGTATTTATACTTCAATACCTCATAATTAAGTCAAATACAGAGGTCCATACAGGTTCTGTACAGTTTCTGACGCGTCAGGAGCACCAGAATACACCTGTAAACTCCATTGGTGAAAATTTTCCTCCTGTATAGAGTAAAAATGACTACTTGTGGCTCTAAAACTACATTTCAACCCAATAATAGCCTGTATTGAGTGTATAGAACCGCAAACCAGCCCACAGTAGTGAAAATTTTCACTCTGTGGTCGTGTGCAGAGGTAAACCACCTCCCACTACCCCAGAACAAGATAAAAGGAGGCTTTGCCTCACCAGGAAGCAAATCCAGCATCCTGTTCTTGATATTCTTACATGGTATAACTTCTTAAAAAGGAAGTGATACTCTTAGAATCTAACAGGTATACTTTAAGTAAGTATTGTAGGGTTTGCTATTGTAAACCAACAGGCAAACACTGCACCCAGGGCTATCAGCAGTACTCACCAGCACTAAATTATTTTAGTATAGCCCTTTTCACTCATATTCTCACTCTAATATCATCATTAATTTCGTGTCACACTCAGAGTTATAGCTTTTATTATCATTCTGAAGCTATATCATAGAGTCAACCTGACATTTTGGGGGCCTGGCCAGGTTTTTTATCTATTTTAGACGAAATTCTAGCTTGTTTTCACTATTTTTAGCTAATTTTCATGCCTTTTAAAGTTATTATATTTGTTTTCTTCCTCATTTTCACTTTTTTTAAACCATAAGAAGCCCTGAAGGGTATTCATTTCGCGGTTTTTCTCTATTCTGATATTTTTACTCAAAAATAAAAATATATAAAAAATATAATAAAAAAAAAAAAAAAAACTGTATACATATCTTTTTTTTTGAAAAATAATATTTTTCATTTTTGAAGAGTTATAAATATATAATTTATATTTATAAAATATTCTCTTTTTATAATAAAATAAAAACCATATTTTATTATTGTTTTTTTTTCATAATATATACAAAGTATATATTTTTTGAATTTTTCTTGAAGAAAAACTCTGATAATTCATTTTTTCACCCAAATTGGCGTGAAAAATTGATTATTTTCATTATTATTGATAATACCAATAATTATACTTCATAATAAAATAAAAACCATATTTTATTACTGTTTTTTTTTCATAATATATACAAAGTATATTATTTGAATTTTTCTTGAAGAAAAACTCTGATAATTCTTTCTTTCACCCAAATTGGCGTGAAAAATTGATTATTCTCATTATTATTGATAATAACAATAATAATACTTCATAATAAAATAAAAACCATATTTTATTATTGTTTTTTTTTCATAATATATACAAAGTATATATTATTTGAGTTTTTCTTACAGAAAAACTCTGATAATTCATTTTTTCACCCAAAGTGGCGTGAAAAATTGATTATTATCATTATTATTGATAATTTCAATAATAATACTCAATAATAAAATACAAATCATATTTTATTATTGATCTTTTCTTCATAATATATACAAAGTATATATTGTTTGAGTTTTTCTTACAGAAAAACTCTTATAATCCATTTTTTTTTACCAAAATTGGCGTGAAAAATTGATTATTATCATTATTATTGATAATTTCAATAATAATACTTCATAATAAAATAAAAATCATATTTTATTATTAATCTTTTTAATATATACAGACTATATATTGGGGAGAGTTGATTGATATTTATTATTGATATTTTCAATAATAACTTGTCCAAAGTGACTTATAAATTCCTAACAAAAGGATTCAATCAACTAGCTGAAACTCTCACTTTACAAATCAGAAATGATACCACCTCATTCCAAAGACTTTGGATTTCCAAGGGATTATTCCTTACAAAGAGAAACAAACATCAGTTGGAATAGAGGCCTGGAAAAGAGAGAAGTTGAAGTTGTTCAAAGTCATAATACATGGCAAAATGAACCTTTCTACACCTTCCAAGATGGGTTTCAACAGAAAACCTCCATGAATGGCTTGCATAGAACAGTTTGTTCTAACACATCAAATATTCCAAGAACTTCTCCAATGGGGAATGGCAGACAGGGAATTCAAACCAGATTCCCACTACAAAGAACTTGTAGAAAGTATTCAGAAGATTTCCCTCAAAGAGATATTCTTCAAAGAACTTATCATAGACAGGAAATGGAACAAGAGCTAACACACTCTGACCCTTTCAGGCTCATGAGGACTGGTAACCCAACCAGACTCCCTAGTGGCTTCACACCACTCAGGCACCAGCAGATCAGTGACGAAGAGTCACTATACTTTCCAATCCAAGATATAATCCAGGAGAGGAAAAGGATCATAATGCAAGAACAAGACTTCTTTCAACCAGAGGATGAAAGAGTAAGATTCTATGATCCAGAAATTGTTGGACCTGTTGCAAGAAGTACAAAGAAACAACAAACAGTTGTCAATACTTCTAACGCACCTAGCAGCCCTATGATAAGGAATGATATCTCCACTCAGATGAAACACAATGTTGTTATACCTGAGAGTGCCATAAGTAGTAATACTCTATGGTTACAATTTTCCCAATTTGTAGAACAAACTCAAAAAAAGTTTGAAAGACTCCATGAAAGTATTTCAAGTTTACAAGAGGTTTGTACCTTACAAACCAAAACTATTCATACTCTTCAAGAGGACTATGTTGAATTGTATAAAACCTCAGAAGATTCCAAAAGAAGACTAAATCAAGTCTTGGAGGAGCAAAATCACTGCAAAAGGGAAAGGGAATACCTGGATAAAGATATTGACAAATTGTTCAATTTCTGCCAAAAAATGAAACCCCAAACACAGGGGCATGTTTCTGGAAGCACCCCATACCACCATAAAGACATCAAACCAGATTCTTTATTGGTGAATAAGGCAAGGTCTCCATCAAAATACCAGGATGGAGATAATATGTCTTATAAAGAAAAGGAAGCCTTGAAAAAGCTTCCTGAGGCCTCAAACTGGCCCAAATTCTCTGGAACTGGAGAGTATGATCATATGGAACTCATAGATTATATTGATGGACTCTGCAATGATGTACCAAGTATACCAGATTACTGGATTGCTGCCAGATTAAATGCAGCTTTTAAAGGACATGCTAGTATTTGGTACACACAAATGAAAGAAATCCATGGCAGAAAACACTGGCCATGGTGGAGGAGCCAAATAATCCAAAAGTACAGAAATGATACATGGATATGGCAGAAAACCCTTTCATTTGGAAATGATAGATACACAGTGGACGAAGATCCATATGATTGGTGTCTGAGACAGTCAAAAAGGTTAATAGCCATTGACCCTCACATAACAACAGAAATGAGAAATCACAAACTGTTGACCAAACTACCAGGAGACTCAGAACATGCAGTAAAATGCAGATGCTCCAAAGAATCCACCTTGGATCAAATATCCAATACTTTGCAAGAAGTAAGGATTAGAACATCTATTGGTAGATATAATAACCATAGTACTGGTGATAACAGGGAGAATCCAACCCTGGAAGCCAAAGAAACTCATGATTCTAAAATCACAACAGTATTTCACAATTGTGAACCACCCAATCACTATGCAGAAAATTCTCCCAAAGACAGGGAAGAGATATTTGCAAGAGAGGAAGAAACAACAAGAGACCAAGATGGTCATGAATCTGACTCTGATAGTGTGGGGAATGTCTGTGGAAACAATTCATAGAGTGAACCTAACACCCATGAGGAACATTTGGTGGAATTTAAGAACCATGCAATAGAGGAAATTGGTTCAGTCCATTCCCAAAGGAGGAAACCAATGACCAAACACCTGGATGGTTTGAAACATAAGCCACCAGACAGGGAGGGTATGACCACAAGAAAGTTGTTGGCTCAAGTTCAAATGAACCATGTTAATACCTCCAAGAGGAGAGGAAAGTCCCATCAATGATGAGCCTTTCTTTAGAGGGAGGGTATGTCAGCCTGTGACTCAAAACCAGAGCACAAGCATGACAGCCAAAATACCATAAACCAATGGTATAGCGAAGATACCACCAAAGCATGGAGCTGAGCCAAATCAGCTCAAAAGGTATCAAGGGAAAGAGGAAACTCACCTCTTTCTGAAAATATAAGTCCCATCACCATAGGACAAGAAATAACAAAGTTATTCCTGCTCAAAGTTATTGCTGAGCATAAACCTTGATTTTCACCTCTCATCTAAAATCTAGAAGGAGAGGCTTAACCCCATCAAATGGGTACTCAAAATGAAGCTCTAAGCCAGGGCTATCCAATGGTACCAGAAAAACTGAGCTAGCAACAGTATTACTTGAGTTATGGTCAAATTCAGGCCAAATAAGGGTGAACAAAACATTCACCTCTCATCTAACTTCTACAGTTTTAGTGTGGGATACTTGAAGTGGGGTCTTTTTGGAAAGAGAACAATAAGGGCTATCTGATGGTGCCATCCAATTCCTCATATCTCAACTATAACAGAAGTTATGAGGCAAACAAGCTCAATACAGCTTTTTGCCCAAACCACGCCTATGTACAAAAAACCTTGTACATGGGATAACTTTGTCATATTTGATGATAACCATACCAAATTGGGTATCATTGTGTAGAGCTCAGACAGGGCTATCCAATGAACCAACTTTGAGCATGATATCTCAAAAACCGACAGAGCTATGGCTATTTGAAAGTTATAATCCCACAATATGACCAATACAGCTGTATTATGACAGGATACAGTTGTACTCTAATTATGAGGTGTCAAACAGACGCTGAAGCTGATTTATACTTCAATACCTCATAATTAAGTCAAATATAGAGGTACATACAGGCTCTGTACAGTTTCTGACACGTCAGGAGCACCAGAATACACCTGTAAACTCCATTGGTGAAAGTATTCCTCCTGTATAGAGTAAAAATGACTACTTGTGGTTCTAAAACCACATTTCAACCCAATACTAGCCTGTATTGAGTGTATAGAACCACAAACCAGCCCACAGTAGTGAAAATTTTCACTCTGTGGTCGTGTGCAGAGGTAAACCACCTCCCACTACCCCAGAACAAGATAAAAGGAGGCTTTGCCTCACCAGGAAGCAAATCCAGCATCCTGTTCTTGATATTCTTACATGGTATAACTTCTTAAAAAGGAAGTGATACTCTTAGAATTTAACAGGTATACTTTAAGTAAGTATTGTAGGGTTTGCTATTGTAAACCAACAGGCAAACACTGCACCCAGGGCTATCAGCAGTACTCACCATCACTAAATTATTTTAGTATAGCCCTTTTCACTCATATTCTCACTCTAATATCATCATTATTTTCGTGTCACACTCAGAGTTATAGCTTTTATTATCATTCTGAAGCTATATCATAGAGTCAACCTGACAATTGGTGAATACTATTAGTTTATGATTAAAACTAATAAAATCCACAAAATTTGGGGTTCTGCCAAGCCTTTGAGGTCATCAAACTTAGAGGTATAGTGATAACTCTAAATAATGGCGTAATAATGATGTAGTGAGGTTTGATCATGATGTAATCATCACCAAACCTTAAACTATTGCTCAGTACACGTCTACTAGAAGCCTGTTGGACTCTAGGAGGGAGGTATTTACTATAAATAGAGCTCTTTTTGCTCTGTTTTCCCCTCAGACGCATCAAAAAAATTAAATCAATACAAATAGAAAGGTAATATCTTTATTCTTTATATATAAGACTTTTATATTATTAAAGACCAAAGTTCATCTTATTATAATCATCGATTTTGAAGTGATTAAATCATTTGTTTAACTGTTTTTGTTAAAAATCTCTCTAAAACTCATTTCCATGTAAAAATCAAGAATATTTGTAATTTCTCTATTTTTTATTGTAAATACAATTTGTATAAGTTGTATTTACATTATTTGGCATAAAATATCTCAATATTATTATATTAAGTATTAAAAGTAGGTTATTTTCTCTTATATCAATAATTTTCTCTTTATTATTCTTTTAATAATTCTTTAATTAATATAAATAGTATTTATATTAATTTATAACTTTAATATTGGTAATATTATTTTTATTAATTGTTTTTTATTAATAAAAAACAATTTTTTATGCCTTTATTATTTGTTTGTAACAATAATAAAGTACTATTAAATATATTAATATATTTATTTTATTATATTATATTTTATAATATAAATTATATTATCATATTTTATTAATAATATAATTATTTTTACACCATAATTATAATAATTCTTTATTATTATAATGAATTTTATCTTATTTATTTCATTTATAAGGACATTCATAGGAAGTAAAATATTAGTAATTTTTACTTATTGTTTCATAGTCAAACCTTACATATCCACTATGGGTGTACCAAAAGTCTATGTAATAATACCATGATATTAAGTCCTCAAAACATGCATAACACTATTCTTAGTGTATATTTAACACGGGAATACTCACTTTCCCATCATTTTGGCGTGAAATTAAGAAAAACAAAAGTTTTCATGGATCTTTTATGTGGTATTGATGATGTGGTATTGAAGTATTTTCCATTTTACCACTTCAAAGAGTTAATTTGAGCTTATTCACTCTATGGAGCTACCCTAGGTGAATTTTGATGTAGAATCCAAATCTGGCCTTAAATCCATGGATTCACTTACTAAATAAAAATTATTCATCTTTTCTGAAATCGAAAATGATGTGTTTTGGCTATATGCATGACTTATGAGTTAGGCATAATTCAAAATTTCTTTTCAAGATAATTGTGGCCTATTTGGGTATGTAAAATATACCTCAAGGCTCACAAAATTAATATAAATACTATTTATATTAATTATAGAATTATTAAAGTAATAATAGAGAAAAATTATTATAATAAGAGGAATAACCTCCTTTGAATGCTTAATATAATAATTTTGAATAATTTTACGCCTAAAAATGTAAATAAAACTTATTTGAATTGTAGTTACAATAAAATTTAAGAGAAATTACAATTTTTCTTGATTTTACATGGAATAGAGGTTTTTAAGAGAAATTTAAACAAAAAAATTAAATAGTTGCAATAATCACGCCAGAGATGAAGATTATAATAAGATTATCCTTAGTATTTAATAATAGAAAAGTTTTTATATCAAAAGAATCAAGAAATTACCTTTTTTATTTAATGATTTAATGTTTTGTAAGCATCTGAAGGGAAAAAAGAGTAAAAAGAGCTCTATTTATAGTAAATACCTCCCTCCTAGAGTCCAAAAGGCTCCGAGTAGATGTGTACTGATGTTTCCTACTAGAATTGATCAATATTTCAAGGTTTGGTGATGCTTACATCATGATAAAACCATCTTACCTCATAATTACACCATTATTCGGAGTTATCACTATAACTCTACGTTTGATGACATCATAGGCTTGTCAGAAGCCTAAAATTTGTGGATTTTCTTAGTATTAATCATATTCTAATAGTATTCACCAGTTTTATCACTTATATGGCTGTTAAACTTAAAATAAGATTACAGTGAGTGATTTTAAATGATCAGATTTAAGCTTAAACTTTGATCATTAATAGCTTTTAAGTTATACACACTACAGCTATTCTGAGGGTGGATTCAGATATCTTGGAATGTCCTCATCACAATTCCAAGAGGATTTCATTACATAATCAAAACTCTAATTTTGATGATTCTTCTTGTAACTCATCTTTTCTGTCGAAATTCAATATTTTAAACTTCAAACCTTGATTTCAGGGGGTTATACCCTGAATTTAATAATAAAAATTACATAATTCTTCACGAATGAACTAGTAGAATCCAACTGTATACTTTTTTTTAAGTTTGGAACACTTTCACAACAAAGTGGTCAACAGCTCTATTGATTTTAATCAATACTCCCTTACAGGTTTTAACCTTGTTAATAGCTTGTGAAATAAAGTTCACTTCTGTATTCCTACAGAAGATACGTGGTGATTTTTTTTTTTGGTTCATTACTCTATCATGTATATTTCAAAAGATATTAGCTAAAATTCTTGAATATATGCATTGACCAAAAAGTGCATATGTTCAGCTTAACTCCTTAAGTATTGACTTTGGAGATTAGCTTCTTAATTGTTTTATGTGTAAAGGTTTATGGAGAATCCAATGGTACCATTTATTTTACATGTTGTTTCATTGGTATTTGGAATAATTAAGGATTCATGTGTTTTATAAGGTATTATTACTTATAACTCATTAAATATTGACTTTACAGATATACCATAAAAATGGTATATGTGTATTTCACCATGGGAAATGCAATGGTGTAATTTATTTCACATGTTTATGCATTGGTCTTTAAGTTAACCCAAGCTTTATGGCTATTTATGGCATTTTTGTAGTTTTAAGGTAATTATTTTCAATGTATAATTATTTTAAACATTTCTTGTGACCTTTTTGGGTATGTGGTCATATCTCAAAGGTTCACATTCCCTACCACCAAAAAAGATTGTAACACAATCTGATATGTTTAATTAGGGTATCATCCACTGTCCTACCTCTTCAATATAATTTGTTGGTCTTGAAGCTCAATAATTCTTTATTTTTCTATTCTTTAGGTCTTCTTTCATGTCTGAACCTTCTTAGTAGTTTATCAGCATTTGTTATATCTTTCTCAAGTAGCCATTAATCTTCTTGAGTTGAATTTCTATACCTTGAAAGGTACTCTCTCTCTTTTTTGTTTCTTGTCCTTCTTTCTTTAAGGATTTTTACAATTTTCTTCTCTTCTCCTTCTTCCAAGGGGGGAATTTTAAGTGGGGGTTTATTTCTTAGTGGAAATAATTCATTGTCACTTGATCTGTAAGGTTTTGTCAGACTTACAGGGGAAGTTGGGTGTTTGTTCATTAATTCACCTGTGAGTTCCAATTGCACAGCATTGGGTCCATGAAGTGCCTTTATTATAAATGGTCCTGAAAAGGAATCTTTCAATTTCTTTGGACTTTTTGTGTTATTGAAATTAAGCGTTGATACTAGGACCAAGTCTCCTATCTTGAAGTCAGGTGGTTTATGACTTTTATCCCACCTTTCTTTTGCATTTTTGAAAGAATCTTGCATAAATCTGTTGGCATGGTGTCTTTCATTGTCAAGCATTATCTTAAAACTGCTTGCTGTTGGATGTATATCCACTAAGTCCTTTTTGAGGGTATCATAAGGAAGTCTTGGATTCCAACCTTTTTCTAGCATTTCTGGTGTTTTGCAAGTAGAAGAATGGATTTATGTCTTATATGCCAGTTCAAGGGCGAGTATTAGTGTACACCAATCCTGGGTAAAACCATCAGAATCTTTTAATTCTAGTCCATAAGCACAAAATCTTCTGATTATGTCCTCCAAGGTTTGTCTCATTCTTTCTTCTAAATCATCAGTTTGAGGATGGTAAGTTGTTGATAATGATAATTTTGTCCCAAACAAGTTATGGAGATTTGTCCATAATGCTGAAGTGGATTTTGGGTCTCTGTCACTTATAATATTCTGGAATAAGCCTGTATGGCTAATGACTTTATTCCATATCATTATGGCTGTGTCCATAGCTGTGTCATCTTTGTGAGATGGTAGGAACATGGGAGTTTTTCTATACCTGTCAACTAATACTAGGCATGCATTATAGCTTCTGTATCCTCCTGGAGGTAATGCTGTTACCCAATCCATATGAACTATTTCCCAAGGGGATTTTGGTTCTTGGATTTGGATCATAATTCCAAATTTTTTTCCTGTGTCTCTGTTGGCTTTTTGACATCTGTCACAGGTCTGGCAGTATTCTGCAACATCTTTCTTCCAATTTTGCCACCAAGAGCAGGTTTTCACATTTTTTAGTGTTCTGTCTTCTGGTAGATGTCCAGCTGCAACACTATCATGACACTCATTTAAAATAGTGTTTATCAGGTTTCTATCTGTTAAGCCCATAACACATGTGTGTTTTGTTCTATGGTAACGGATTCCATCAAGGAGGTGGAATCTTCCTTCATAATATGCCTTTTTCCATGTTGCATCTAATTTTGATGAAAGTGATGGATCTTTTCAGTCTTTCATTAGAGGTTGGCTTAAGATATGGCGATTCTTGTCTATCTTATAGCTTTCTTCAACTGGGCTAAAGAACTCTGTGCCAATTTATGTGACACATATTCCTTCTATATGGTGCTCTTCTTGTGGTACCCATGCTGTATTGTCAGGGGTATTTGCTAGAGCCCATCAGCTAAGACCATCTGCATTTTTATGAATATTACCAGATTTATCAACAATGGTCATAAGTCCTCTATATTCTTGGATAGCAATTTGCCATCTCAGCCTATGTCTATTTGGAGTTTTCATATTTAATAGAGATTTTACAGCATTACAGTCTGTAATCACATCAAATACTGTTCCATTCAAGTGATAATGTAATTTTTTTAAAGCCCACACTAAACAGAGGCAGTCCATTTGGCTTTCTCCATATCTTTCTTCTGTTGGCTTTATCTGTCTTGAAATAAAACAAATTGATCCTTCCACTGGTTTATCATTGATAATTTGTGTCTGGTGTAGTGCAGCACCTAGTCCTTCTCCACAAGAATCAATGTAAAGTTTGAAGGGTAGTTTCCAATCTGGAATTAGAAGAAATGGGGCATTTGTTAAGGAATTTTTCAATTCTCCATATGCCTTGACTCTTTCTTCTGTCATTTCATAGACTGTTTGTTGATCACATAGTTTATACAAGGATCTGGAAATTTTTGCAAAGTCCATTATATGCTGTCTATAGTAACCAGAAAATCCTAGAGATAATTGCATTTCTTTTTTGGTATTAGGCATAGGCTTGAGTAGTACTGCTTCTACTTTATTCTTGTCTATGCCTAGACTAAGTCCAGATACAACATTTCCTAGTGCTTTTAGTTCACTATATGAAAAATGACAGTTTTTCAAGGAAATTTTCATATTCATTTGCACTATTTTTTGTAGTACCCTTTCTAGTATTGTAAGGTTATTTTACCAAGTTTCTGAGCAAACTATGATATCATCAATATAGATAATTAACCACCCTTCTGATAATTCTTCAGGAAATATGGTATTCATCATCCTTTGCTAATGGGAAGGTGCATTCTTTATGCCAAATGGCATTCTTAAGTATTCAAAAATCCCACAGTGGACTATTATCCTCAGTAGTTTCTTGGCATTGCCTGTTAAGACATTTTGATGAAAACCCTTCAAAGCATCCATGGCTGTAATGAACTTAGCTTGTGACAATTGTGTCAATGTCTCATGGATTCTGGGTGTTGGACACTGTCTGGAATGGTATAGGTGTTCAGGGCACTGAAGTCTCCTACCATTATTGATTTTCCATTATTCCAAGTTATAATGACAGGTGTAGTGACCTCTACCTGTTCATTATGTCCTACTTTTCTTAATACTCCAAGGCCCTTTAGTTCTTTAATGTGGAACTTGAAGGGTTCTCTAGCCCTTGGATTAGCTGGGTAAGCAGGTCTCCTTAGTAAAGGTGGGTAAGGCTTTTCCACATTAAGAATTTTATCCACCTCATTCCCAATTATGGCACCTAGTGGCTCTTTGTCAGTTGCAAAGGCACTTTTGTACTTAAATAAGAGGTCAATCAATTTTTCCTCCATTTTTCTGTTAATTCTTGATTGAATTCTGCCTCTTTGACTTATTCAGAGATAAAAAGTTCCTTTTCTGGAATTTTCTCTTCATTCTTAATAACTGTAATTTGTTTTTTGTTATTTAAGAAGCCAAACTTTTGTCTTTTGTTGTCTCCTATGGTAAAATATCTATATTTTTGGTTAGAGATATCTATACCATAAATTGACAAGTAGTCCTTTCCAAGTATGAAGTGGTTACTAGTACATTTGTCCATTACTACCAACTCTACTTTAATTCTGACACATTGTGAGGGGTGAGGAAAAATTAGTGTTAGATCAATTATTCCAAGGTGCTTCATGCTCTCACTTGCACTACTAAATTTGACACCTTTTATTGGCATAAGTCTTTCTTGCCAATCTGGAACAATCGTTTTTACGTAACTTTTACCAACACAGGTACAATATGCTCCTGTATCCAAGTTAACTTTTCCTTCTTGGTTATCAACCATAACAATACTTATACTTGATTTTCCAGCTGTATATCCAATTCCTTTTTCAGGTTTGGTTCTATACATTTTGGCATCTTGTATATTTGTCAGGTTTGTGTCAGATGTTCCAAATTTTGGTAAGTTTGAGTTAAGATCTAATACTTCATAAATTATATCAATATTATTAATTTGTGCATGAATTATATTAATTTCATCACTTTCAGAACTTTCTGACTCTTCTGTTTCTTTTTCAGAGTCAGATGTCTCCTCTTTGTCATTGTGGTTTTCTGTTTCCAAAATTTCATTAATCTTTGCCTTTTTGAGGCAATTATTGAATGAGTGTCCAATACCTCCACATTTATGGCATTTTCTTTGCTCATTATTGTTGAGTTCATTGGGCTTGAAAGCTTCTTTTGATTTGTCTTTTTTGATAAATGGCTTATTTGGACTTTTAATGTCCAATTTCTTCCAATTTCTTCCAATTTTTGTTCTTGTCACTATGTCCTCTAGTGCATTGATGTACTTTTCTGTGGAGCATGGTTCTATACACCTGCTTCATAGGGCATGTTTTAGCTCTGCTCCATATTTCTTAAGTATTTTCATGTGAACCATCTTTTGTGACATTTCTAGGTACAATGCATTGATTCTTTAAGCTTTTTTTAAGAACCAAGTTAAAGGTTTGTCTTTGTCTGGGTTGAATAAAGAATTTTCAAATGAATTCTCTATCTTGAACCTCCAGGAATCATTAGCTCACTTGGTGATTATTTCTTGTTTCCACCAAGACCAGGTATTTTTGCCATTTGTTTTTCTTATGCCATAATACCATCTTTTTTCAGATTTTTCAAACAATGAATGTAATCTTGCAGTAATTAATTCATCTGGTATGGCATAATCTTCTTGTAGCATGTTTATTGTCTTGATAAATGACATGTGTTCATATTCACCTTCTCCTGTGAATGTTGGCCATTCTTTTAATTGAGGTGCTTCCTTCATTAAGACTTGATTATTGTCTTGGTGACTTAAGTCTGTTATAAATGGATTTGTTAATTCCTCTTTTGGCTTAACAGGGCTTCTTATGTGAGAAAATGGGGTTGATAACTTTGGCATATTTGAGTTAGCCTCATTAATTTTATCCATTTTTTCAGTGAGAAGCCTTATTTCACTTTGAATGTCATCTTTCAGATGCATTCTTGCTTCATCACTCTTTTCCACATGGTCCAAAAGTAATTTTTGATGTGATTAAGTCTTTTGATCAAATTTTTCTACAGAAATACATAGTTTGTTTAATTTTTCTGTAATATTGTCAATACTCACGTCATAATTGATTGTAAAAGTTTTATATTTGATATCTTTTATGTATTTATACAATTCTTGTTTTCCTTGTATTGACTTTTGAGTGTTATCATTCAAAATCTTTGGTTTATTATTTTCAACAATAAAGATAAGGTTGTCAATTTCTTTTTTATTTTGTACAAGAATATTTGTTAAAGAAGATAAGTTGTTGTTTATTTCTTGTAATGATAATAAACTGTTTTTAATTTCTTTTAAAGGTAATATACTATTTTTAATTTCTGTTAAAGTATTTACAACATCTTTGGAAAAGGTTATTTCTTTGGGAAATGAGGTTGTCTCATTCTTTGTTCTTCCTTGGCCTTCAATTCCATCAAGGTTCTGGCCATGTTGAATACATTGTCCATGGGATCTTTTTGAATTTTTGGAATCCTGTAGCTTGGGGAATATGGTTTTTTCAAATTCTTTTTCTTGTTCTTTTTCCCTTCTTGGGGAAGTGGGTTGGCTTTGGGCTTGCTGGTAGAAGCTACTGGGGCTTCTTCCTTGGTTGCCTCCTTCTTTTTGGCATGGTACTCCTTGATCTTTTTGATTTGAGGTTTGCATGATAGTGGATTCCATCTATTGGAGTATCTCACTATTTCCTCCTCTTTGAGGAACCTTTTCAGGATGTGCCAGGAGTTCATCACTCCTTGGTATATTTGGGGCAACATTTCCCAGTCCTTGTCTTTGTTGTACACTGTGTAGTAGTGTTTGTACTGGCTCATGTAAATGTCTATTTGAGCCCTCTGAATGTGATTTGTACCTGTTTGAGTCACTCATACTTAGTTCTAAATCTGGTTCAGATATCATGGGCATTTCCAGGACTTGCCTTTGGGATAAGGCACATCCTTGTGTGGATTCTGTTCCACTGGGGATATTGCCCTTCCTTTTCCCTTTTGAGGAATCAATTCTACCTCTGATTCCAGCTCCATCTGATTGGATGGAGTATTGGGAGCCTCTTCTGGTAGTCATATTTTAAGAAAAATATGAAATAAGAGAATTTTAGAACAGGAATTCTTCTTATGGCAATTTATAAATGAGTTACCCACCTTCAGAGTCCCGAATAGTGGGTCCTGGAAAGTCTAATTTCTAAGCTTTCTTTTTCTTAGTGATTATTGGTGTTGGAGAACCTTGAAAAGTTTCTTCCACAAATCTTTCAACAGTTTTTTGGTTGTCCTCTGTTGGATTGTCTTCAAACACTCAAAAAGAGAAAATAAACATAAGTCTTTTATATATAAAGTGTTATTTTTGGTAAGATATGGCAATTTTCCATGTAAAAATTGCTTTTATATCTTAAAAAATGAAAATAAATAAAGAAATGAAATTAAAATGAATAAAAAACAATTTTTTTTGTTAGTTTTTATTTATATCTTTATTTTTAAAGAATAAAATGAAAAAATGAATATGATAAAAAATTAATTTATGGTAGAAAATTATTTTTAATTTATAAAATATCTTTTTCAATTACTAGAGTAACTCAAAGAAAGTTCTTGCAAGTCTAAGGATGTGAAAAACCACATGTTAGACATTACAATTGCTTTCCAAATGCCTCAATAGTATTTAAAATCAATAAATATAGAATTATTATATAATTTTATGATTATAATTGTAATTTATTATTGCATAAACGCAATTAGAATCTTTTTGAAGGTCTTTTAGAGTAAATATCACGGCCAGGACCCTAAATGTAAGGTTTGACTATGAAACAATAAGTAAAAATTACTAATATTTTACTTATTGTACTATGAATGTCCTTATAAATGAAATAAATAAGATAAAAATAATTATAATAATAAAGAATTATTATAATTATTGCATAAAATAATTATATTATTAAATAAACATAATAATATAATTTTTATTATAAAAAAATAATATAATAAGTAAATATATTAATATAAGATAATTAATATATTTAAAAGCACTTTATTATTGCTACCAACAAATAATAAAGGCGTAAAAAAATTGTTTTTTATTAATAAAAAAATATTAATAACAATAATATTACTAATGTGAAAGTTATAAATTAATATAAATACTATTTATATTAATTATAGAATTATTAAAGTAATAATAGAGAAAAATTATTATAATAAGAGAAATAACCTACTTTTAATGCTTAACATAATAATTTTGAATAATTTTACACCTAAAAATGTAAATAAAACTTATTTAAATTGTAGTTACAATAAAATTTATGAGAAATTACAATTTTTCTTGATTTTACATGGAATAGAGGTTTTTAAGAGAAATTCAAACAAAAAAATTAAACAGTTGCAAAAATCACGTCAGAGATGAAGATTATAATAAGATTATCTTTGGTGTTTAATAATATAAAGGTTTTTATATATAAAGAATAAAGAAATTACCTTTTTTATTTAATGATTTAATGTTTTGTAAGCATCTGAAGGGAAAACAGAGTAAAAAGAGCTCTATTTATAGTAAATACCTCCCTCCTAGAGTCCAACAGGCTCCGAGTAGACGTGTACTGATGTTTCCTACTAGAATTTATCAACATTTTAAGGTTTGGTGATGATTAAATCATAATCAAACCATCTTACCTCATAATTAAGCCATTATTTAGAGTTATCACTATAACTCCAAAATTGATGATATCATAGGCTTAGAAGAAGCCTAAGCTTTGTGTATTTTATTAGTATTAATCATATTCTGATAGTATTGACCAGTTTTATCACTTATATGGCTGTTAAACGTAAAATAAGATTACAGTGAGTGATCTTAAATGATCAAATTTAAGCTTAAGCTTTGATTATTAATAACTTTTAATCTATAATCTCTAAAGCTATTCTGAGAGTGGATTCTGTTAGCTTGGAATGTCCTAATTGAACTTCCAAGAGAATTTTATTACATCATGAAAACTGTATCTTTGATGATTTTTCTTGTAACTCATCTTTATGGTTGAAATTTAATATTTTAAACTTCAAACCATGATTTCAAGGGGTTATACATTGAATATTGTAATAAAAGATACATCATTCTTCACGAATGAGCTAGTAGAATCCAACTGTCCACTGTTTTTTAAGTTTGGACCACTTTCACAACAAAGTGGTCAACAGCTCTATTGATTTTAATCAATAATTGCTTACAGGTTTTAACCTTGTATATAACTTGTGAAATAAAGTTCATTTATGTATTCCTAAAGTAATTACGTGGTGACTTTCTTTTTGGTTCATTACTCTATCATGTATATTTCAAAAGATATTGGCTAAAACCTTAAATACATGCGTTCACCAAATAAGTGCATATATTCAGCTTAACTCCTTAAGTATTGACTTTGGAGATTAGCTTCTTAATTGCTTTATTTGAATAATTTTATGTAGAATCCAATGGTACAATTTATTTCACATGTTGTTTCATTGGTATTTGAAATAATTATGGATTCATGTTTTTTATAAGGTATTATTACTTATAACTCATTAACTATTGACTTTACAGATATGCCAAAAAAATGGTATATGTGTATTTTACCATGGGGAATCCAATGGTGTAATTTAGTTTTCATGTTTATTCATTTGTTTTTAAGTTAAACCAAGTTTGATTCCTATTTATGGCATTTTTGTAGTTTTAAGGTAATTATTTTTAATCTATAATTATTTTAAATATTTCTTGTGACCTTTTTGGGTATGTGGTCATATCTCAAAGGCCACAACTTCATAAGAGGAAAAACTTCAGGGTTTAGAAAAGGGACAAGGACCAGTTTTCCCTCTTGAATAAGGACCACAAATATATGGGTTCTGAGAAGGAAAGAATAATCAAGGAGGGCTTGTGCACCTATTGTGGGGGGAAGCATAGCCTTGAGGCCTGTTTCAAAAGACCTCAGAGCTAGATTAAACAACCATCAGGCAAATTTCCCAGCCCTAGAAAAGCCTCAGTGAAGACTATTTTGTGTTTAATGCTCTTCACTATTTTCCACCCAGAACACAATTGTGCATTCTAGATACTGGTGTCAAAAATTCCTTAAATTTTATGTTCTTCTCTCTTTGATATTGTTGACAGTATTCTCAATTATTCTGGTGCAACAAACTCCTTTATTACAAAGAAGTTTGTTCACAATTTTTTTTTGATAATTTCAGAACTCCCAGAGAAGATTCCTCTGAGGCCCTATCTTTATGGGTAACTCACCATAATAAATATATGGTTGAGCTCACTTCCTTCCCAAGCTTTGAATGGGATGTTTTTGTGAGCCTGTGAGATATGTATAAAATACCCATAAGGCAACAAATGAATTTACATACAGTTAAATTTCTCTTTAACAGACTTTTTAATTGAATTTCAAATAAAAAATAACAAAAAATAAGTATAAGTCTTTTTTGGATAAACAAAGTTATAAATATTATGTCATTTTTGCATTCTACCCCAAAAATAACCTAGGGTACACCCATAAGGTGTTATACACAAAAACACTTATTTCTTATGTCATTAGAAGATTGAAGAATCTCACAGTACTAATGTAAGTTTTTAACATTTTTTTAAAATTTTTAAATTTAAGCTTAAATAAGCTTAAATTTAAAGTTGCATAAGGTTTATGCAAACGTACCAAAATTTTAGTTAAAATTGAGGTGTTGTGTATATTTACTGAATTGGCTAAGGATTTGCCATACAGAATGTAAATCCTGCGTGAGCTCAACTTGAAAGGGTTAAAGGCCATAGTATGGCTGTCAGCCTGTGACTTAAAATTAGAGCACAAGCATGACAGCCAAAATACAATAAACCAATGGTATAGCCAAGATACCACCAAAACACGGAGCTGAGCCAAATGTGCTGAAAAGGTATCAAAGGAAAAAGGAAACTAACCTCTTTCTGAAAATATAAGTCCCATCACCATAGGACAAAGAATAACAAAGTTATTCCTGCTCAAAGTTATTGCTGAGCATAAACCTTAATTTTCACCTCTCATCTAAAAGCCAGAAGGAGAGGCTTAACCCCACCAAATGGGTACTAAAAATGAAGCTCTAAGCCAGGGCGATCCAATGGTACCAGCCAAACTGAGCTAGCACAAATATTACTGGAGTTGTGAGCCTTTGAGATATGACCACATACCCAATAAGGTCACAAAAAAGACTCAGAATAATTATACCTTTAATATAATTATATTAAAATTAATTAGAATAATTATACATTAAAAATAATTACTCAAATATACAAAAAATACCATAAATTGGTACTAAAATTGGTTTAACTTAAAACCCAATGAATCAACATGTAAAACAAATTATACCATTGGATTCCCCATGGAAAAATACACATATACCATTTTATGGCATATCTGTAAAGTCAATATTTAAGGAATTATAAGGTATAATACCTTATAAAAACCATAAAACCTTATTTATCTCAGAAACTAATGAAACAACATGTGAAATAAATTGTACCAGTGGATTCCCCACAAAAATCCACATATAAAACAATTAATAAGCTAATTCCCAAAATCAATACTTAAGGAATTATCCTGAATATATGCACTTTTTTGGTCAACGCATATATTCAGGGATCATAGCTAATATCTTCTAAACTATACATGCTAGAATGATGAACCAAAAATAAAGTTACCACGTAATTACTGTAAGAACACATATATGAACTTTATTTTGCAAATTATAAACAAGGTTAAGACTTATGAGGAAATATTGATAAAAATCAACAGAGCTGTTGACCACTTTGTTGTGAAAGTAGTCCAAACTTAAAAAAAAGTATACAGTTGGATTCTACTAGTTTATTCGAGAAGAATGACATAATTTTTATTATTAAATTCAGGGTATAACCCCCTGAAATCAAGGTTTGAAGTTTAAAATATTGAATTTCAACAGAAAAGATGAGTTACAAGAAAAATCATCAAAAATAGAGTTTTGATGATGTAATGAAAAGCTCTTGGCAGCATAATAAGGTTATGTCAGGCTATCAGAATTCACTCTCTGAATTGCTGTAGCGTGAAAACCTTAAACGTTATTGAGGATCAAAGTTTGAGCTTAAATTGAGCTGTTATGATCACATACTGTAACCTTAAATTAAGTTTAACAGTCTTAAGAGTGATAAAATTGGTGAATACAATTAGTTTATGATTAAAACTAATAAAATCCACGAAATTTGGGGTTCTGCCAAGCCTCTGATGTCATCAAACGTAGAGTTACAGTGATAACTCTAAATAATGGTGTAATAATGATGTAATATGGTTTGATCATGATGTAATCACCCTCAAACCTTAAAATATTGATCAATTCCAGTGGATATGATCAGTACACGTCCACTAGAAGCCTGTTGGACTCTAGGAGGGAGGTATTTACTATAAATAGAGCTCTTTTTACTCTATTTTCCCCTCAGATGCATCAAAAACATTAAATCAATTAAATCGAAGGTAATTTCTTTATTCTTTATATATAAAACTGTTATATTATTAAAGACCAAAGACCACCTTGCTATAATCATCTATTTTGACGTGATTAAATCATTTATTTAATTGTTTTTGTTAAAAAATCTCTCTAATAACTCATTTCCACGTAAAAATCCAGAATAATTTGTAATTTTCTTTATTTTTATTGTAAATACGATTTGAAAAGGTTGTATTTATATTTTTTGGCGTAAAATACTTCAAAATTATTATATTAAGTGTTAAAAGTAGGTTATTTTCTCTTATTATAATAATTTCTCTATTATTACTCTCTTAATAATTCTTTAATTAATATAAATAGTATTTATATTAATTCATAACTTTAATATTAGTAATATGCTTGTTATTAATTGTTTTTTATTAATAAAAAACAATTTTTTACGCCTTTATTATTTGTTGGTAACAATAATAAAGAGCTTTTTTAAATATATTAATTATTTTATATTAATATATTTATTTATTATATTATATTTTCATAATATATATTATATTATTATATTTATTTAATAATATAGTTATTTTACGCCATAATAATAATAATTATTTATTATTATTATATTTCTTAATCTTATTTATTCACTTCATAAGGACATTCAGAGTACAATATGTAATAAATTAATAATTTTTACTTATTGTTTCATAGTCAAACCTTAAATTTGGGGGCCTGGCCGTGATATTTACTTAAAAGACCTTTAAAAAGATTCTATTTGGGTTTATCCAATAATAAATTATATTTATAATCATAAAATTATATAATAATTTTATATTTTATTGATTTTAAAAGCTATTGAGGCATTTGGAAAGCAATTGTACTGTCTTACACGTGGTTTTTCACATCCTTAGACTTGCAACAACTTTCTTTGAGTGACTCTAGTGATTAAAAGAGATATTTTATAAATTAAAAATAATTTTTATTATAATTTAATTTTATAAGAATCATATTCATTTTTTATTTTATTCTTTAAAAAAATAAAAATAAAAAAATATATAAAAAATATTAAAAAATCTTAAAAACCAATAAAAAAGTTATTTTTATTCATTTTTATTCATTTCTTTATTTATTTCAATTTTTCAAAGATATAAAAGCAATTTCTACGTGGAAAATTGCCATATCTTCCCAAAAATAACACTTATTATAAAAAGACTTATATTTATTTGTCTTTTTTTAGTGTTTGAAGATAACCCAACAGAAGACAACCAAGCTACTGTTGAGAGATTGGTGGAAGAAACTTGTCAAAGTTCTCCAACACCAGTTATCACCAAAAGAAAGAAAGCTAAGAAATTAGACTTTCCAGGGCCCACCATTCAAGACTCTGAAGGTGAGCACCTCTTTTTAAATTGCCATAAAAGAATTTTATTCTAAAATACTTTTATTTTTTCTTATTCTTTAAATTATGACTACCAGAAGAGGTTCCCAATACTCCATCCAATCAGATGGAGCTGGACTCAGAAGTAGAATTGATCCCTCAAAAGGGAAAAGAAAGGGCAATATCCCCAGTGGAACAGAATCCACACAAGGAAGTGCCTTATCCCAAAGGCAAGTCCCAGAAATGCCCATGATATCTGAGCCTGAATTGGAACTAAGTATGAGTAGCTTAAACAGGTACAAATCACATTCAGAGGGCTCAAATAGACATCTACATGAGCCAGTACAAGCAGTATTGCACAGTGTACAAGGACAAAGACTGGGAAATGCTGCCTCAAATACACCAAGGAGTGATAAACTCCTGGCACATCCTGAAAAGGTTCCTCAAAGAGGAGGAGATAGTGAAATACTCCAATGGATGGAATCCACTGTCATCCAAACCTCAAATCAAAAAGATCAAGGATTATCATGCCAAAAAGAGGGAGGCAACCAAGGAAGAAGCCCCAGTAGCTTCTACCAGCAAGCCTCAAGCCAACCCACTTCCCCAAGAAGGGAAGAAGAACAAGAAAAAGCATTGGAGGAAACCATATTCCCCAAGCTACAGAATCCCAAGAATCCAAAAGGATGCCATGAACAATGTTTTCAACATGGCCAGAACCTTGATGGAATTCAAGGACAAGGAAGAGCAAAGAATGAGACAACCTCATTTCCCAAAGAAATAACCTTGTCCAAAGATGTTGTAAATACTTTAACAGACATTAAAAATAGTATATTACCTCTAAAAGAAATTAAAGACAGTTTATTATCACTACAAGAAATAAATAACAATTTATCTTCTTTAACAAAAATTGTTGTACAAAACAAGAAAGAAATTGACAACATTAAGTTTATTGTTGAAAATAATAAACCAAAGAATTTAATTGACAATACTCAAAAATTAATACAAGGACAACAAGAATTGTATAAATACATAAAAGATATCAAAGATAAAACTTTGACAATCAATTATGATGTGAGCATTGACAATCTTACAGAAAAATTAAATAAATTAAGTATTTCTGTAGAAAAATTTGAAGAAAAGACTTCATCACACCAAAAATTACTTTTGGACCATGTGGAAAAAAGTGATGAAGCAAGAATGCATCTGAAAGATGATATTCAAAGTGAAATAAGGCTTATTAGTGAAAAAATGGATAAAATTAATGAGGCTAATTTGAATATGCCAAAGTTATCAACACCATTTTCTCATATAAGAAGCCCTGTTAAAACAAAAGAGGAATTTCAAATCCTTTCATAACAGACTTGAGTCACCAAGATAATAACCAAGTCTTAATGAAGGAGGCACCTCAATTAAAAGAATGGCCAACATTCACAGGAGAAGGTGAATATGACCACATGTCATTTATTAAAACAATTGACATGTTGCAAGAAGACTATGCCATACCAGATGAATTAATGACTGCAAGATTACATTCATTGTTTGAGAAATCTGCAAAAAGATGGTATTATGGCATAAGACAAACAAATGGTAAAAATACCTGGTCTTGGTGGAAACAAGAAATAATCACCAAGTGGGCAAATGATGCCTGGAGGTATAAGATAGAAAATGCATTTGAAAACTCTTTCTTTGACCCTGAGAAAGATAAACCTTTAACTTGGTTCTTAAAACAAGTTGAAAGGCTTAATGCACTGTACCCAGAAATGTCACAGAAGATGGTGCATATGAAAATACTTAAAAAATGTGGAGGGGAACTAGAACATGCCCTAAGAAGCAGGTGTATAGAACCATGCTCCACAGAAGAGTATATAAATGCACTAGAAGATATAGTGACAAGAACAAAAATTGGCAGGACTTAGAAAAGATTGGACATTAAAAGCCCAAACAAACCATTTATCAAGAAAGATAAATCAAAAGAATCCTTTAAACCCAATACATCCAACAATAATGAGCAAAGAAAATGCCATAAATGTGGAGGTATTGGACACTTAGCCAATAATTGCCTTAAAAAAGCAAAGATTAATGAAATTGTGGAAACAGAAAACCACAATGACAAAGAAGAGGAATCTGACTCTGAAAAAGAGACAGAAGAGTCAGAGAGCTCTGAAAGTGATGAAATCAATATAATTAATGCACAAATTAATAATATTGATATAATTTATGAAGTACTGGATGTTAACTCAAACTTGCCACAAGTTGGAACATCTGACACAAATCTGACAAACATACAAGATGCCAAAATGTATAGAACCAAACCTGCAAGAGGAATGGGATATACAGCTGGAAAATCAAGTATTAGTATTGTTATGGTTGATAACCAAGAAGGAAAGGTTAACTTGGATACAGGAGCATATTGCACTTGTGTTGGCAAACGTTATTTAAAAACCATTGTCCCAGACTGGCAAGAAAAACTTATGCCAATACAAGGTGTCAAATTTAGTAGTGCAAGTGAGAGCATGAAGCCCCTTGGAATAATTGATTTAACACTAATTTTTCCTCATCCCTCACAATGTGTCAGAATTAAAGTAGAGTTTGTAGTAATGGACAACTGTACTAGTAATAATTTCATACTTGGGAATGACTACTTATCAATCTATGGTATAGATATCTCCAACCAAAAGGATAGATATTTTACCATAGGAGATAACAAAAGACAAAAGTTTGGATTCTTAAATAACAAAAAACAAATCACAGTTATTAAGAATGAAGAAAAAATTCCAGAAAAGGAACTTTTTATATCTGAACAACTCATAGAGGCAGAATTCAATCAAGAATTAACAGAAAAAATGAAAGAAAAATTGATTGATCTCTTATTGAAGTATAAAAATGCCTTTGCAACTGAGAAAGAGCCACTAGGTGCCATAATTGGACATGAAGTGGATATAATTCTTAATGTAGAAAAACCTTACCCACCTTTATTAAGAAGACCTGCTTATCCAGCCAGTCCAAGAGCTTGAGAAGCCTTAGAAGTACACATTAAAGAATTAATGGACCTTGGAGTATTAAGAAAGGTTGGACATAATGAACAAGTAGAAGTTACTACACCTGTCATTATAACTTGGCATAATGGAAAATCAAGGATGGTAGGAGACTTCAGAGCCCTGAATACCTATACCATTCCAGACAGATATCCAATACCCAGAATCCATGAGACATTAACCCAATTGTCACAAGCTAAGTTCATCACAGCTATGGATGCTCTGAAGGGTTTTCATCAAAATGTCTTAACAGACAATTCCAAGAAATTACTAAGAATAATAGTCCATTGTGGAATTTTTGAATACTTAAAAATGCCATTTGGAATAAAAAATGCACCTTCCCATTATCAAAGAATGATTAATACAATATTCCCTGAAGAATTATCAGAAGGATGGTTGATTATCTATATTGATGATATCATAGTTTGCTCAGAAACTTGGGAAAATCACCTTACAAGACTAGAAAGAGTATTACAGAAAATAGTCCAAGTAAATATGAAAATTTCCTTGAAAAAATGTCATTTTGCATACAGTGAATTAAAAGCACTAGGACATGTAGTATCTGGCCTTAGTCTAGGCATAGACAAAAATAAAGTAGCAGCAGTACTACTTAAGCCAATGCCTTAAACCAAAAAAGAAATGCAATCATTTCTAGGATTTGCTGGTTACTATAGACAGCATATAAAGGACTTTGCAAAGATTGCTAAATCCTTGTATAAGCTATGTGACCAACAAACAGTCTATGAGATGACAGAAGAAAGAGTCAAGGCATATGAAGAATTGAAAAATTCCTTAACAAATGCCCCATTTCTTCTGATGCCAGATTGGAAACTACCATTCAAACTGTACATTGATGCTTGTGGAGAAGGACTAGGTGCTGCACTTCACCAAACACAAATTATCAATGACAAACCAGTGGAAGGACCAATTTGTTTCATTTCAAGGCAGATAAAGCCAACAGAAGCAAGGTATGGAGCAAGCCAAATGGAATGCTTATGCCTAGTATGGGCTTTAGAAAAACTGCATTATTATTTGGATGGCACAGTATTTGATGTAATCACAGACTGTAATGCTGTGAAATCACTATTAAATATGAAGACTCCAAATAGACATATGCTGAGATGGCAAATTGCTATCCAAGAATATAGAGGAAATATGACTATTGTTCATAAATCTGGGAATATTCATAAAAATGCAGATGGTCTTAGTAGATGGGCTCTAGCAAATACCCCTGACAATCCAGCATGGGTACCACAAGAAGAGCACCATATAGAAGGAATATGTGTTACAGACATTGGCACAGAATTCTTTAACCAAGTTAAAGAAATCTATAAGACAGACAAAAATTGCCATATCTTAAGCCAACTTCTAATGAAAGACTGCAAAGATCCATCACTTTCATCAAAACTAGATGAAATATGGAAAAAGGCATATGATGAAGGAAGATTTCACCTCCTTGATGGAATACTTTACCATAGAACAAAACACACATGTGTTATGGCCTTAACAGATAGAACACTAATAAACACTATTTTACATGAGTGTCATGATAGTGTTGCATCTGGACATCTCTCAGAAGATAGGACACTAGAGAGGGTGAAAACCTGCTCTTGGTGGCCAAATTGGAAGAAAGATGTTGCAGAGTACTGCCAAACCTGTGACAGATGTCAAAAAGCCAACAGAGCCACAGGAAAGAAATTTGGAATGATGATCCAAATCCAAGAACCAAAATCCCCATGGGAAATAGTTCATATGGATTGGGTAACAGCCTTACCTCCAGGAGGAGACAGGATTTATACTGCATGCCTAGTATTAGTTGACAGGTACAGTAAAACTCCCATGTTCTTACCATGTCATAAAGATGACACAGCTATGGATACAGCCATAATGATATGCAATAAAGTCATTAGCCACACAGGCTTATTCCAAAATATTATAAGTGATAGAGACCCAAAGTTCACTTCAGCATTATGGACAAATCTCCATAACTTGTTTGGAACAAAGTTATCATTCTCAAGAGCTTATCATCCTCAAACTGATGGTCTAGCAGAAAGAATGATACAGACCCTAGAGGATATTATCAGAAGATTCTGTGCTTATGGGCTAGAATTCAAAGATTCTGATGGTTTTACCCATGATTGGTGTACACTAATACCAGCACTTGAACTGGAATATAAGACATCAATCCACTCTTCTACTGGCAAAACACCAGCAATGCTAGAGAAAGGTTGGAATCCAAGACTTCCCTATGACACCCTCAAAAAGGACTTAGTGGATATACATCCAACAGCAAGCAGTTTCAAGATAATGCTTGACAAAGCAAGACACCATGCAAACAGATGCATGCAAGATTCTTTCAAATATGCAAAAGAAAGATGGGATAAAAGTCATAAACCACCTGATCTCAAAATAGGAGACTTGGTTTTAGTATCAACCCTTAATTTCAATAACATAAAAGGCCCAAAAAAATTGAAAGATTCCTTTGCAGGACCATTTATGATAAAAGCACTCCATGGACCCAATGCTGTGCAATTAGAACTCACAGGTGAACTAATGAACAAACACCCAACTTTCCCTGTAAGTCTGATAAAACCTTACAGTTCAAGTGACAAGGAGTTATTTCCACTAAGAAATAAACCCCCACTTGAGATTCCCCCCTTGGAGGAAGGAGAGGAAAAGAAAATAGTAAAAGTCCTTAAAGCAAGAAGGACAAGAAACAAAAAAGAAAGGGAATACCTTGTAAGGTATAGGAATTCAACTCAGGAAGATGAATGGCTACTTGAGAAAGATATAACAAATGCTGATAAATTACTAAGAAGATTCAGACATGAAAGAAAACCTGAAAAATAAAAAAGTTAAGCATTATTGAGCTTCAAGACTAACAAAGTCTATTGAAGAGGTAGGACAGTGGATGATACCCTAATCACACATATCAGATTGTGGTACAATCTTTTTTGGTGGTAGGGAATGTGAGCCTTTGAGATATGACCACATACCCAATAAGGTCACAAAAAAGACTCAGAATAATTATACCTTTAATATAATTATATTAAAATTAATTAGAATAATTATACATTAAAAATAATTACTCAAATATACAAAAAATACCATAAATTGGTACTAAAATTGGTTTAACTTAAAAACCAATGAATCAACATGTAAAACAAATTATACCATTGGATTCCCCATGGAAAAATACACATATACCATTTTTATGGCATATCTGTAAAGGAAATATTTAGGGAATTATAAGGTATAATACCTTATAAAAACCATAAAACCTTATTTATCTCAGAAACTAATGAAACAACATGTGAAATAAATTGTACCAGTGGATTCCCCACAAATATCCACATATAAAACAATTAATAAGCTAGTTCCCAAAATCAATACTTAAGGAATTATCCTGAATATATGCACTTTTTTGGTCAACGCATATATTCAGGGATCATAGCTAATATCTTCTAAACTATACATGCTAGAATTATGAACCAAAAATAAAGTTACCACGTAATTACTGTAAGAACACAGATATGAACGTTATTTTGCAAATCATAAACAAGGTTAAGACTTATGAGGAAATATTGATAAAAATCAACAGAGCTGTTGACCACTTTGTTGTGAAAGTAGTCCAAACTTAAAAAAAAGTATACAGTTGGATTCTACTAGTTTATTCGAGAAGAATGACGTAATTTTTATTATTAAATTCAGGGTATAACCCCCTGAAATCAAGGTTTGAAGTTTAAAATATTGAATTTCGACAGAAAAGATGAGTTACAAGAAAAATCATCAAAATTAGAGTTTTGATGATGTAATGAAAAGCTCTTGGCAGCATAATAAGGTTATGTCAGGCTATCGGAATTCACTCTCTGAATTGCTGTAGCGTGAAAACCTTCAAAATTATTGAGGATCAAAGTTTGAGCTTAAATTGAGCTGTTATGATCACATACTGTAACCTTAAATTAAGTTTAACAGTCTTAAGAGTGATAAAATTGGTGAATACTATTAGTTTATGATTAAAACTAATAAAATCCACGAAATTTGGGGTTCTGCCAAGCCTCTGATGTCATCAAACTTAGAGTTACAGTGATTACTCTAAATAATGGTGTAATAATGATGTAATATGGTTTGATCATGATGTAATCACCCTCAAACCTTAAAATATTGATCAATTCCAGTGGATATGATCAGTACACGTCCACTAGAAGCCTGTTGGACTCTAGGAGGGAGGTATTTACTATAAATAGAGCTCTTTTTACTCTATTTTCCCCTCAGACGCATCAAAAACATTAAATCAATTAAATCAAAGGTAATTTCTTTATTCTTTATATATAAAACTGTTATATTATTAAAGACCAAAGACCACCTTGCTATAATCATCTATTTTGACGTGATTAAATCATTTATTTAATTGTTTTTGTTAAAAAATCTCTCTAATAACTCAGTTCCACGTAAAAATGCAGAATAATTTGTAATTTTCTTTATTTTTATTGTAAATACAATTTGAAAAGGTTGTATTTATATTTTTTGGCGTAAAATACTTCAAAATTATTATATTAAGTGTTAAAAGTAGGTTATTTTCTCTTATTATAATAATTTCTCTATTATTACTCTCTTAATAATTCTTTAATTAATATAAATAGTATTTATATTAATTCATAACTTTAATATTAGTAATATTATTGTTATTAATTGTTTTTTATTAATAAAAAACAATCTTTTACGCCTTTATTATTTGTTGGTAACAATAATAAAGAGCTTTTTTAAATATATTAATTATTTTATATTAATATATTTATTTATTATATTATATTTTCATAATATAAATTATATTATTATATTTATTTAATAATATAGTTATTTTACGCCATAATAATAATAATTATTTATTATTATTATATTTCTTAATCTTATTTATTCACTTCATAAGGACATTCAGAGTACAATATGTAATAAATTAATAATTTTTACTTATTGTTTCATAGTCAAACCTTACAGGAGTTATGGTCAATTTCAGGCCAAATAAGGGTGAACAAAACATTCACCTCCCATCTAACGTTTGCAGTTTTAGTGTGCAATACCTAAAGTGGGGTCTTTTTGGAAAGTGCACAATCAGGGCTATCTGATGGTGTCATCCATTTCCCCAAAGCTCAACTAGGACAAAAGGTATGGGGCAAATAATCTCAATACAGCTTTTTGCCTATACCACACAAATGTACAAAAATCTTGTACATGGGATAACCTTGCCATACTTAATGATACCTATATCAAAAGAGGTACCATTGTGTAGAGCACATACAGGGATACACACTGAACCAATTTTGAGGTTGATATCTCAAGAATTGACAAAGTTATGGCTGTTTTAAGGTCAGATTCCCACCTGCTGTCATATACAGCCTGACCATGGGATAATATCCCATAACCATCAATATGAGGTGTCAAATAGACAAAGAAGCTTGTTTTTACTTCAATACCTCAGATGTCATCCAATACTGGGGTCCCATACAGCTTCTGTACAGCATTCTACGCATCATACACGTCAGAATCAGGCTGTGAGGTCCCCAGATTAAAATTTTCACCCTGTATTGGTGAAAACTGCCTAGATGTCGTTTCCAAACCAAATCTGAGCCCAAGACAGGCTATAAAGGCTGTTTACAAACCACAAGCCAGTCCTAGAGAGTGAAAAATCTTCACTTTCTCTATGTGGAAGGGTCTAGCACCCTTTTCACCCCATTTCAGAATAAAAAGGAGGCTTTTCACAGCCAGAATTGTTTCCTCATCCTGCTCTTGAATACCCTACGTAGTAAACTGTCCAAAACAGTTTTACTCTTGGGGAATAAATCAGGTATAATTCTAATTTTAGCTATTGTAGCTCTTATTATAGTAATCCAACTGGTAAGACTGCACCCAGGGTTCTCAATAGCCCTCACCACCACTATTTATTAATAGTAGAACCCTTTAATTATATTATAAATCATTATTTTACTCAAACACCCTTATTTTAAATCATTTTTTACGTGTCACAGTCAAGCTTCTAGTTGTGAATAGTTTAATTACTATTTCAACTTAGACTCTATCTGACATTTTGGGGGCCTGGCTGTGTTTTAAACCATTTGTGGACCCTTATAAGTGAGTTTTTTTCTCTTATTTCTCACTTTCTGACAATTGTTTTATTATTTTTAGGCGCAAATTTTTCTTAAGAAATATATATCATATATATATTTTCCTTTTTTTTTTGGTATAAATACCACTTTATACTCATATTTTAAGAGTATCTGTCTTGTGGCTAATAACCACAAGACCCTTATTTTTGGTGTGTTTTACATATAAAAACACTTGAGCCAGTAATACAGTCTTATTTTTTAATTTAAATAAGACAACTAATACTGATAAACCAACAGTTGAGGCGTGGTTGGACATATTGTTAGCTCAATTGCCCTGTTATACACCACTTTTGACAGACTATAATTGCTAATTACAAGTAATCTGTGAGATATTGGTATACAAACAGTATACCAAATATCAGTAAGCTGTATTTCTGACGTGGAACTGTTAATTAAATTACACTGTCATTGTACAAGGGCACATTGTATTTATATACAAGCCCAGAGGCCATTCTTAGATGTGCAAACAGCATTTTAAGAAGTCTTAACTGACATTAAGCCCTCTTTTTCCTGTTTTGATTCAGTGGAAGATAACTTCATACCACTTGAAACCAGTCACAGGCCAACACACCAGTGACACCCTCAGAACCAGAGGGCAGCAAAGGCAAAGGAAAGAGGCACAGTGAACGCCTGATAACAGCAAATAAGTGGATACCCATTGCCACACAGAAGAGTATAAAACCACGAAATTCTGCTTCAATACAAGGTAAACCAACCTTGATAACTTGTACAGGGAAAATTACTATAATTCACCCAGTTGTAACCTCTAAAGGTAAATTTCCCAAATCAGCAGACAACAAATTTGTACAAGGAACAGTCAAAGGTAAATACCCTAAGAACATAAAGTTTTTGACTGCTTGCAAACACTAACATGTCACCTGTACGCCTCAGAGATCTTGCCTTCCAAAGGAACCAACCAGAGGACAGAGAAGGTTTGTCCACAACCAGAAGACCTGAAAGAGGATCCCTTAGACACAGTAGTGGATGGCAAAAACAATGAGGGAGATAATATCAACCTTGCCATCCACACTCCAATTCAATGGAGACCTCAAACCAGAGGACGGGAAAGACATGGATCAAGTTCTTCAGCTCCACCAACTCCTCAAGGACTTATTCCAATGGAGCATGCACAACAAGAGGTTCAACCTGGCATCTCACTGGGCAGAACTTGGAGCAAGTTTCCAGAAGATCTGTCTCAAAGAGATAGACTTCAAAGACCTGATGGTAATCACCAAAGGTTGGAATCCTACCAGGCAGTTCAGACTCCTGGAGGCAAGGGCACAGAGGATAAGGGAGAATCAATCCACTATCCAAGCTATAGAAGAACAGTTAACCCAGACAGGGCCTACTCAGATTGGTTCAGGCTCACAAGGAGCAGGCCAAATCAGCTCTCCAGTGGCTTCAAACCATTCAGAAACCAGCAGATCAGTGGCCAAGAGTCACCATTCTTCACAATTACAGGAAGTTTCCAGGAGAAGACAAGGAAACACAGGCAAGAAAAAAGCCTCCTTCAACCAGAGGAGGAAAGCGTCAGACCCTATGATTAAGAAGCTGTTGGATTTGGTAAAAGAAGTGCACAAGAACCAGAAGTAGCTGTAAACCACTCTAGAATCAGTAGTCCTAGTAATAGAAACATTACCCCCACTCAGACTGAACATAATATTGTCACATCTGAGAGTAACATCAACAGTGATACACTGTGGTTACAAATGTCCCAATATGCTGAGCAATCTGCAAAGCAGTTTGCAGAAATTGAAGCTAGCCATGAGAGGATGAAGAAATTAACAGCCTCCATGGAAGAAATAGTTAAAAATCTTCAAGAAGGACATGCTCAATTGAGCAAAGCCTCTGAAGAAACCAACAAAAGACTGAATCTACTCTTTGAAGAACAACACCAAAGCAAAAGGGACAGGGATTGTGTGGACCAATACATAAACAAATTGTTTAATGTCTAGCATAACTTGAAACCCCAACCACAAGGCCAAGCTATGGAGAATCCATATCAACCAGATGACATCAAACCAGATGCCATGTTGATGAATAAGGCAAGATCCCCATAACAATACCAAGATGGAGATGGCATGTCTTATTCATAGAAGGAAGCCTTGAAACAGCTTCCTGAGGCCTCAAGCTGGCCCAAATTCTTTGGATCAGGAGAATATGATCATATGGAGCTCATAGATTTTATTGATGGACTCTTCGTTGATGTACCAAGCATACCAGATTACTAGATTACTGCTAGACTAAATACAGTATTTAAAGGACATGCTAGTATATGGTACACAGAAATGAAATAAGTCCATGGCAGAAGAAACTGGCCATGGTGGAATAGTCAAATCATCCAAAAGTACAGTAATGGACCTTGGATATGGCAGAAGACCATGTCATTTGAAAATGACAAATACTCTGTGGAAAAGGGTCCATATGAGTGGTGACTTAGACAGTCCAAGAGACTTAAAGCCATTTATCCTCAGATGAACATTCAAATGAGGAATCACAAACTCCTGACACAGCGGCCAGGAGAACTAGAGCATGCAGTAAAATGCAGATGCAACCAAAGTTGCACTCTAGATGACATTTACAACACCTTACAAGACATAAGGAAAGGAACTAATATAGGGAAATTCACCCCATATAAGGGCAGTGGTTTCAAAGAGAAACAACCTTTCAGGGTAGAGTTTAAAGACAAACCCAAAGAAAGAGTGGCAGAAGTGGCAAATAAGAAAGATTCTTGTCACAATTGTGGTTCAACAGACCACTATGCCAACAACTGTCCAAAGGCAAAGAAAAAAGTCTATGCCATTGAGAAAGTCCCAGAGGAGGAATCCCCAACAGAGGATTCTGAATCAGACTCTATGGGTGATGCCATCAGAGACCTATCTGATGATGAACAGGACCCAAAGGAAGAATTTCTAGTAGAACACCAAGAGAAAACACCACTAGAAATTCAGGACATACAGTTGGAAGCAGGTGTAAGGTTTGACTATGAAACAATAAGTAAAAATTACTAATTTATTACTTATTGTACTCTGAATGTCCTTATAATTGAAATAAATAAGATTAAATAATAATAATAATAAAGAAATATTATTATTATGGCGTAAAAATATTATATTATTAAATAAATATAATAATATAGTTAATATTATATGAAATTATAATATTGTAAATAATATATTAATATAAAATAATTAATATATTATCAAGCTCTTTATTATTGTTACCAACAAATAATAAAGGCGTAAAAAACTGTTTTTTATAAATAAAAAACAATTTATAACAATAATATTACCAATATTAACGTTATATATTAATATAAATACTATTTATATTAATTAAGAATTATTAAGAGTAATAATAAGAGAGAAATTATTATAATAAGATGAAATAACCTACTTTTAACACTTAAAATAATAATTTTGAGATATTTTACGCCAAAAGAATATAATACAACTTTTTCAAATTGTAGTTACAATAAAAATAAAGAAAATTTACTAAATCTCTTGATTTTACGTGGAAATGAGTTTATAGAGAAATTTATGACAAAAACAATTAAAGAATTGATATAATCACACAAAAAGAGTGATTAATATTAAGATGGTCTTTGTTCTTTAATAATATAAGGGTTTTATATATAAAGAATAAAGAAATTACCTTTTATTTAATTGATTTAATGTTTTTGATGCGTCTGAGGGGAAAATAGAGTAAAAAGAGCTCTATTTATAGTAAATACCTCCCTCCTAGAGTCCAACAGGCTTCTAGTAGACGTGTACTGATCATATCCACTGGAATTGATCAATATTTTAAGGTTTGGAGATGATTACATCATTATCAAACCATATTACATCATTATTGCACCATTATTTAGAGTTATCACTATAACTCTAAGTTTGATGACATCAGAGGCTTGGCAGAACCCCAAATTTCGTGGATTTTATTAGTTTTAATCATAAACTAATAGTATTCACCAATTTTATCACTCTTAAGACTGTTAAGCTTAATTTAAGGTTACTGTGAGTGATCATAACTGCTCAAATTAAGCTCAAACTTTGATCCTCAATAACGTTTAATATTTACACGCTACAGCAATTCAAAGAGTAATTCTGATAGCCTGGCATAACCTTATTATGCTGCCAAGAGCATTTCATTACATCATCAAAACTCTAATTTTGATGATTTTTCTTGTAACTCATCTTTTCTGTCGAAATTCAATATTTTAAACTTCAAACCTTGATTTCAGGGGGTTATACCCTGAATTTCATAATAAAAATTACATCATTCTTCACGAATGAGCTAGTAGAATCCAACTGTATAATTTTTTTTAAGTTTGGAACACTTTCACAACAAAGTGGTCAACAGCTCTGTTGATTTTTATCAATATTTCATCATAGGTTTTAACCTTGTTTATAATTTGTAAAATAAAGTTCATATCTGTGTTCTTACAGTAAATACGTGGTACCTTTATTTTTGGTTCATCATTCTATCATGTATAGTCTAGGAGATATTAGCTATGATCCTTGAATATATGCGTTGACCAAAAAAGTGCATATATTCAGGTTAATTCTTTAAGTATTAACTTTGGAAATTAGCTTATTCATTGTTTTATGTGTGGATGTTCGTGGAGAATCCACCGGTACAATTTATTTTACATTCTGTTTCATTAGTTCTTGAGATAAATAAGGTTTTATGGTTTTTATAAGGTATTATACCTTATAACTCATTAAATATTGACTTTACAGATATGCCATAAAAATGGTATATGTGTTTTTTACCATGGGGAATCCAATGGTATAATTTATTTTACATGTTTATTCATTGGTTTTTAGGTTAAACCAATTTTTGTACCAATTTATGGTATTTTTTGTATATTTAAGTAATTATTTTTAATGTATAATTATTCTAAGTAATTTTAATATAACTATATTAAAGGTATAATTGTTCTAAGTCTTTTTTGTGACCTTATTGGGTATGTGGTCATATCTCAAAGGCTCACATTCCCTACCACCAAAAAAGATTGTACCACAATCTGATATGTGTGATTAGGGTATCATCCACTGTCCTACCTCTTCATTAGACTTTATCAGTCCTGAAGCTCAATAATGCTTGATTTTGTTATTCTTTAGGTTTTCTTTCATGTCTAAACCTCCTCAGTAGTTTATCAGCATTTGTTATATCTTTCTCAAGTAGCCCTTCATCTTCTTGAGTTGGATTTCTATACCTTACAAGGTATTCTCTTTCTTTTTTGTTCCTTGTCCTTCTTTCTTTAAGGACATTTACAATTCTTTTTTCTTCTCCTTCTTCCAAAGGGGGAATTTCAAGTGGGGGTTTATTTCTTAGTGGAAATAATTCCTTGTCACTTGAACTGTAAGGTTTTATAAGACTTACAGGGAAAGTTGGGTGTTTATTCATTAAATCACCTGTAAGTTCCAATTGTACAGCATTGGGTCCATGAAGTGCTTTTACCATAAATGGTCCTGCAAGGGAATCTTTCAATTTCTTTGGTCCTTTTATGTTATTAAAGTTAAGAGTTGATACTAATACCCAATCTCCTATTTTGAAGTCAGGTGGTTTATGACTTTTGTCCCATCTTTCTTTTGCATATTTGAAAGAGTCTTGCATGCATCTGTTTGCATGGTGTCTTGCTTTGTCAAGCATTATCTTAAAACTGCTTGCTGTTGGATGTATGTCCACTAAGTCCTTTTTGAGGGTATCATAAGGAAGTCTTGGATTCCAACCTTTCTCTAGCATTGCTGGTGTTTTGCCAGTAGAAGAATGGATTGATGTCTTATATGCCAGTTCAAGTGCTGGTATTAGTGTACACCAATCATGGGTAAAACCATCAGAATCTTTGAATTCTAGCCCATAGGCACAGAATCTTCTGATCATGTCCTCTAAGGTCTGTATCATTCTTTCTGCTAAACCATCAGTTTGGGGATGGTAAGCTGTTGAGAATGATAGCTTTGTCCCAAACAAGTTATGGAGATTTGTCCATAATGCTGAAGTGAACTTTCACCGGGGCGAATCTCGTGTCATTCGTCGGCGATTGACTTCACGTCAAGCAAACGTCAAGCAGGATAAAAGTCGAGCTCACTTCAAGCGAAAATCAACCAAACGTCGAGCACACGTCACACTCTGGTCTTACACCAAATCCTGTGACATCCAATAATACTGGTTCCCCTGTGCCTTCAACTCAGATTCCTCACCACCTGATCATCCCAAAACCGTCCAATGATTGGTAAAAATTACACCAGACCCGCCTGTTTGCACAAACACACATCAAAGAGGTCCTTCAGCCAGTCTTGATGTAGGCGGGGGGTTTGACTTCACCAGGTCATCCATGAAGTGTGCGTGTGCATGCGCGGGGGCGGGTGGGTTTGCGTGTGCATTGGCGTGTGCATTGGCGCGTGCGGGTGGCTTTGCGTGTGCATTGGCGCGTGCAGGTGCACATGCGGGTGTGGGTACGCAAAAGCCGATTCCGCTTCCAACATGATGATTGTGCAGTTAGAAATTTTGGATGCTGTGAAAGGTGAGTGTGTGGGTCATTTGATCATTGGACTTGGCTTATTCACACTGTACCCAATGTCAAAATAGTAAGTTCTTTGTGGCAATGTGAAATAATGGGCTTTGCTTGTCACAATGGCATGTCTCTGCCACTAAATTTTGAGGCAATTATTTCACTAGCAAAATTGCTAATGAATCTGAGAGATTTGCATTTTTGTAGACTAAATATCATGAAATAACGGCTTTATCAATACAAGCAGTCCACATGACAGAGCTTTGTTATCATACAATCCACAGTTACCTTCTATTTCTTCTTCTGATATAATCAAGTGTCCATCATCAAAACCAACAGCTTTATAAATATTGAGATACAGCCAATCTGGTAGGAAATTCACATCAATCTTCAAAGTTTTTAAAATCAGAAAGTTATTTTTAAGTATGCTAGATGGCTCAGAGACTTTAAAAATGCTATCAATAATACCAAATCGTCGTGAGTTGCCCCTCAGAAAACATATCACACTGTTGCTGATATTTTTGGATTCAGTTGAAAATATATTGTTCCCAATATTAATGTTTGAAACTGGAAAATACCAAGGTGAGACAATCCTTGAAGTGGGAGGACTTGTGGATTGCACGGTAGTGTCTAAGCTGATCCAATCAACTATTTCCCTTGTTGCATGAAAAGTCTGTAAGTACGCAACCAGGCAATCATAATTTTGTTGGTCATGGCAGGATGGCTTGTTATATTTATGGTGATTGAACACAGCAGGTGGCTGTGATTTGAAAAGCTGTTTTATTTCACATGGCACAGATGGGGATTTCAGGAGAACGGAAAGGTTGGAACATCGACAGATATGTTGATGTAAGGTTTTATCGATATCATCTATTCAGAGTTGCAAAAAGTTAGTCTTATTCAGTTCAGGTGTTTAATCAATGTGAATATATTGATCTTATTAATTGACGTAAATATCTTGTTATTTGTTGGCATCTTTGCAAATACTCCAATCAAGCGCTCATAACCCCATGTGGCTGAGGCTTGTGCTGGGCCCCAACGTTGGAAGAGTTCGGGAATATGATCAGCAAAATGATGATTTGGTTTACTTTTCTGTTTTGGGAACAGGTGTTGATTGGAAAGGCGGAATTTTTTCCAATGTTCAGCAAATGCAGTCGCATCATCTATTGAAACAGTCCAGCTTGTGGCAATGTTGATAGAACTAATCAAATGGAATGTATTCTTGGCTAGTTCATTTGCAAGTTCTTCTGACTGACCCATTTTTCTTTGAGTGTTGGCAGATTGGTGTGCATCTAATGACATCTGTTGACTGAGCATTAGAAATGGAATATAGACCTTATATAAGAGAGCCCATTCAGCGGCTTTTAAGCTACCATGAGAGGGGGAACCCATTTTGCGGGGAGCTCTTGTCCATGATGAGGGAATTATGGTCTCAGATATGATTTGTCGGAGATGCTCAAGAGCCTCACCCTTGATCTGGTGATCACTCATTGCAGTGATATCCAATTCAGAGGGTATTTCAGAAGTGGGGATGTAATCGGCATCAAATGAAGGAATCTCCGCAGAACCACTAGATGGATGTTCTGTGTTAGGGGTGGGCATTGGGAAGTAGTTTTTTCGGGTGGAAGTAGTGGGGAGTGGCTCATTTATTATTTTTGCTGCATCTCTTCTCAGGGAGTGGGCCTCTCTCAATGTGATTTTATCAAGAGAGCTGTTGGAGGTCTTGGAATCTGAGTGTGAACTGTTGGTGTCATTGGATTTCCTGCGGGACCTGAAGTAAATTTTTGATTTTGCCTCTGGAATGCACAATTTGAAAGTTGCATGATCCTTCAAAATTCCAAGTATTAAATTATGCATTATGTCAAGATTAACCATTCTGGTTGCATCCCAATACGGAAGGTCTTCCAAAATTGAATATCGCACTCCATACTCAGAGAAAATTGCTTGTCTTTGTTGTGGGGTTGCCCGAAGCCATTTGGCAATGGTTGATTTATGACTTTGGTATGAGCGCGTGTAGTGAAATTGAGGACCAATTTCTTCAATTTGAGCTTTGTGAATGGTGCAAAAATTACAAAAGTGGTTTCCTGAATGGGAAATAAATCCAGTAAGCTTGCGCATGGCAACCACATCCGCAATGGCTGTGAGGATGGCAACACGGATAAAGGATCCTGATGGACCTGTTGAGGTGGGTGCAAAATGGTAACCTTGCCATAGCTCTTTGAGCTCGTTGATGAGTGGCATTAATAGATAATTCAATTGAAGCGCAGTTGGCTCCTTCGGACCAGGGATGATTCCTGCAACATAGACATTCTCTGGCTTCAATCTTTCACTTGGGGGGAGATTAAGACAAATAAGAAGGATAGGTCCAATGCTAGCCAACCGGGTTGACTTTCCATGTGCATTAAACCAGTCCACATATATGCAGAAGGCCAATGCACCAGGAATGGACATGAATGGGGGGTCATGGATATTTCTAGTGCCAGTGAAGTGTCTCCAGACCAATCCATCCCAGACGTCACGTTTTGGGGAATCTTCGGGAGTTTGGGATTGTTGATGTTGATGCAGAATTTCCATAATTCCAGCCCGCTGGAGGAATCTGGCAAGCCAATTTTTGAATGGTTGATAAATGAAATGTTTTGTTGGTATAAATTTTTGCTTCATCTTGGTTGTGTTTTGGGTGTGGGGTTCAGATGAATAGATGAATTTGCCTAATGATTGTGTGCAAGGGGGATCATGATCATTTGGGTCATTATGGCGTTGACAGTGGGGTTGGTCAGTTGTGACTGATTCAGTAAGGCCATTAAGAGAGAAACATTGAGGAAAACATATATAGTTTTGAATCACTGGCTCCAATTGGAGATGTTCAAATATGGTACTCAGATCTTGAGGTATATGGAATGCAGGAGCGGGGGGACCAGCTAAGCTTGAGATACTGGACTTGATCAGCAGGTTCAGGGCGGGGTTGAGAATGCATGAAGCCCTGCGGGGTAAATTATACCTTAATGATAGAATGGCAGATATTATCATTCCTAGGTCTTGTGGGGGAAGGGTTTGACTGCCACTATATGATTTCTGTGCAGTTGAATTGAGACCCGCTGGAGTTGAGAAAGTGCTTTGGGTCAAACGTGAATAATCAGCTGGGAAGATTTCATCCAGTAGAATTTGTGGGCACCCAGATCCTGATGCCGAAGTAGGGATGTTTGGAAGAGATTTGGGTGCAATGGTTGATTTGAGCTTTTTAATGTGCTGTTTATATTGGAAAGGTGTGAAGGAAACTCCTTGCCTATCACCCTTAGGGGAAGAGTGTGTTTGAGTTGAGCAGTGTTGACACATGCATATACGCATTGAGGAATAGGGCCGGGTTGTCATTGTTGCAGGAATTGGGAGTACGGTTGGTTTGTGTATAAATATCTATGGTTGATGTGAAAGTGTTTAGGTGTGTTATTAATTGGAAATAAAATTCAGTGATTATTTATGAAGGGGGAGATGATTTGAGCCAGCTGAGGATTTTATCCCATTTGTAATGGTGCATGAGCTGCAGTGGATAAAGTTTAACATGTCTCATCTGGATGGCGGAATTGGTTAGGCGTTTAATTGGGTAAAATGCCATGCTGCTCAATGCTCATACATATTCTAGTTTATTTACACATTGTGATAGTGCGGGTTTGACCATTGAGGGGGTTCGATTAGTGAAGTGTTACCATTGAATTGAGGGGATTAACATTTAATCCATGTACGCTGGCACGCCATTGTACATGGTTTAAACCTTATTACAGACATAACTATATAACTCTATTACATAAGGGGTTGGAGTGCAGCCAAAGTCTTGGTATTTGGTTTGAGTGCGGCGGGCTTTGAATCAGCTGGAATGTGATTTGGATTGTCTTGCCTTTCGTGAAAAGGTGATGTCTCTTTTGTGGGTAAATCCTTCATGAATATACCCCTTTACAGATGTACAATGTTGTGGAATTTCAATGCATATATTGGCAGTTTGGATAATTCACAAAATGTGACAATGGGGAGGCGGAAATGTTACCAAATATGATTACTTATGGATGATGGGTCCCCTTTCAGATCAAGGAAATATCACATTATATGCTGGTAGGCCGTGCAGGGTGGTTTCCGACAAAAGCGGAGGAGCTCAAGAGGAGGCAGGGAGGATTCTCCTCAAAAGAGTCTTATCCAACTTCCACACAACACTTAGTTCCAACTATTCATAGAATTTCTCTATTCTAAATTTGAAAAGATTTCATCTCATATCACTCTATTTTATCATAATACTGAGGTGTTTTATCTAGTTAAAAATATTAGTGTACTTTTTCGGCCCTTATGTCATCTTTCAAGTCACATAAATCCCGTTCAGGTTCTGTTCATGACTCAAATAGTGAATCTAGCATAGAATATGTTCAAACACAGTCACCATTGAGTCCCAACATTGATCTCACAACCCCTATCGCATCCTCAATGAATGTATCAGGTCTTAACATTGATGTGGGCAATCCAAAGGCTCCAACTTCAAGCACTTGGTCGATCCCAAATATTTCCGTCACTCCAATTCCCCCGAATCCCACTAATACACAAATTCATGTATTGCAGGGGCCAGAAGGCACACCTCAAATCTCCTTACACGCTAATCCCCAATCAAAATTTCCACGTGAGTTCCTCCTTAATCCCGGTCGGAATCCAGTCCCATCCCAGGATCCCTTTGGCCAAAGTAAACAGCCAACCCTCAATATTCCATCAGGATCTCAGGTTCATGTGGGTGATGAAAGGCGCGTGGATGGGGGGCGACAAAAAAGACCTTTGGAAAATGTAACTTGGAGCGGTCTGTCGGAGGGAAATCCAGTATTGACGCTTCATCAAAGTAAGTCATTTGAATTTTGGAGTAGAAACTTATTCACAATTTGATATGTTTGTTTCATGGGTTAGATATGGCACCTCAAGGCAAGTCAGTCCGATCTCAGGAGCCAATTGAAGATCGTGAGGATGACCAGTCTTCATTAATGTTTTGATGTGTTAACTGATGATTTGCATGGCAGGGGATGAACTTTATGCCTCTTCACCTCTGGTACATAAAGAGAAAGTCACTGGACGTCATCATCCATATGCCTCCAAACCAAGAACGGGTCATGCCAGTACATCAAGAGAAACAATGGTGGATGATGAGGATGAGAACATGTCTCCGACTCAAAGTGAAAGAAATGATGAACCAAGGAGGGACAATTTCACAACGCATGAGCAAGGCACTCAATCAAATAGTGAGTTCACCCATCCTCAGCTGGGCCTTGCCCAGAGTATGCTTGAACAATCGGAGGTCAGACAGCAAAGGAACCAGGCCCGCAAAGCTCACAATGTGGCGAAACGTGCAAGCCAGAAGGAGCAGCAAAAATGGCTGAAGGCAGAACTTCCAGAGAATGTCCATGGAATGAGATCAGCAGTACACGCACATTGCCTGTTCCTACTCAAAGTTAGGGATAAGGATTTTTCCTCACTACCAGCACCACCCAGCACAGAAGAGCGTGAAATTGCAATTCAAGTGGCTGGTCATCTCGGTTATGTCCCCGAGGATGTTTTCAATGAGCCATCAACACAGGTTCAGTCTCAGGGTTTCCAAAGCTACTGCAAAAATGAGCTCCACAAGCTAGGACTAAAGCGATTCACTTGGGACTGGGAGAGCTCATGGCAACATCCGTTCAACAAGCTGATGTCTATGGTGTTTTACCGTACATTCCGTCTCGTACTTGTCAGCACTGAGTATCATCACTACTGTTGGAACAAGGATCATAACAACTATGGGGTCGTGGTGGCTTTAATGGAGCGATATTTCACTTATTTGAAAAGAGAATGGAAGTCTATTCAAAAGGATGCCGAGTATTTGGTAAAAAAGAAAGAGAATCAAAAGCTCGCAAAGATTCCTCAAAGAGTTAGTTACTGTATCTCTTCTTCATTGTGGACCAAGTCTGATGATGATCTACTTGATTATGTGCAGACCTGTGAGCGCCGTCATGAATGGTGTGATACGGCCAAATTTCCCATCCTAGCATCACAATTCAATGACCCTCGAGTATGCTCAGATACTGAGGAGGTACTGGAAAATGGCCTTCAAGTTTACCGCAAAGTGGGATTACGCTGGCGCTCCCAGTTATTTAATGATTTGGTATTGAAAATGGATAGAGACATAGAGTTTTGTAATCGGATTAAAAAAAGGGTAAAAAAACTATTGATAGATTGCCAGAATTACAATAGACAGATGATGGTGATATTCCGGAAGGCCTATCATCTCAGGTATTTGATCAAGATTGGCTCAAAGGCTGTAGTAAGATGAAGACTAGCGCCCTCAAGATACTTGACATGCCAGTTATTAGGCCTAATGGTGATTCTCTGCAATAACTTAGTAATTTGTAACGGTATAGCACTGTGACAAATTAAAATTTTGTGAGTTATTTGTGCAGGTGTAATAAAATCTGATTATTATCTCTTAAGGATGCAACAACTTGCTAAATATGTTAGAATATAGACAATATCAATTGAAATGTATCACCGTCTCCCTTAGCAATAATACTCTATTGCTCATTTTCATTGAGGAAATATTGAAGAAGTTCGATCCAGCTCATGGTGTTCATAATTGTGGACCTGTGCCAGAGAGTCAACAGGAGTTATCAACTTTGTCAATCACAAATTATATAATATCAGTAAGGCTCACGCAGTTAATGATTTTTTCTTTTCTTGGACCTATTGGTGATTGGAATATGGCATTCCCATAAGGAAGCATTTCAGAATAGTAATACAATCAAGTGAAAGATGAGCTTGAAAGGTACCTTCCGCATGTTGACCTCAACTGAATGAGGAGTGATATAGTGGATGACCTGTACAGGTCGTTGTTGGCCAATACGATGTAGACGATCAACAGCCTGAGCCTCAATGGCTGGGTTCCAATTGGGCTCCTGGAAATGTGGATGTCAGGGTCCGAAAATCAGGGGAGAATTTTGGAGGGCCCCTCACCATTAAATAGACTATATTAGCACAAGTTATATTGAGGCCAGTTCCAGCCGCGGCAATGGATGCAATGAGTACTTCACATTCAGGATTATTGAAGAAATTCTCAAGCGCCTTGTCCTGCGCTCGTGGTTTAATTGTTCCATCAATTCGTGCTGAAAGGATAGAGTGATGGGCAAGAGCAATACCAATTCTACAATATAAGAAAGTCAGATGGAGTCAATTGTTAATGGATGCATATTAGAATTAACGCACAAATCTAGAAATTGGGTCCATTGGGTATAAACCACCGATTTGGTTGGACCACACCTTGTTTGTTTGTTCTTCATTAAGCTTTGTAGGAGGTGTGCAATTTTACTACTCATCATGCATGTTTCCACATCCACAATAGTTCGTGTGATTGTTGGGGAGTTATCCTGAGTGCTCCTGCCCTCAGGGTCTTCCAACTCCGCCTCCGCAATTGTGTTAAGCATGATGTGATGGTTACAACATATTCGCAGCTTATTAATATTTCTGAAAAACTCTCCTGGTCCTTTGCTTTTGGATGATAGGAATTCTTCATATAATGTGGAATATTCTTGCTGCATGGTCGGGTTGAGTGGGAGCAGCTCATAATGATGGCTAATAGTGGGGAGGGATTCGAGATGTGTGGTTTTGGTGCGGCGCAAACTTAAATGCCGCAATGCCAAATGCAAAATATCATTGCAACCTTTTGAAAGACTACTCAGGATGAATGGTGACCAGTTATCTTGATTGGCGCTCTGGGGTTGAGTGATGAATGATATTATGCCCAAAAGGTCATAAATGGTGTTGTGAATAGGTGTGCCCGTTAAACATATTCGACGGGATGAAAGGAGGGTATTAATGGCACGGTGAGTGGCAGTGTATTGAGAGCGAATATGGCTATAAGAGGGGGCAAGGGTTATTGGATATAAAAGGTAATTTGAATCATTTAAGCTCAGCCACTCACTGTGCTTCATCCAAGATTATACGATGCCAATTGATTTGAAAAATGAATGATGTAGAGGGATTGGTTTGCTTAAATTCTTGGGTGATAGTATTGTAAGAAGTGATGATGATATCATATTTTAAAATGTCGGCTTGGGATAATGAGTGACGAGTGGGACCATGGTAGATTTTGGAATGCAGCGCTCCAGCCTGAGCATGCTTGGATATTTCTGATTGCCAGTTGGTAATTAAGCGAGGGGGGCAGATGATCATGGTGGGCGTGGAGCGATGGGGGTTTGCAATCATCCGCTCCTTGGAGGTACCAATTAGAGCAATGGCCTGAATGGTTTTACCTAATCCCATATCATCCGCAAGCAGTCCTCCAAGAGGGGTATTGGTTGAAAGGGATTCAAATGAGCTAACGACCTTGTTTGTAATGATGTGCCTGGCATTAAAAGTGGATCCTGGGGGTGAGGTTGCCCAAAGGTTACGGGCTGATTGGCCATTGGGGATTTCTCGATCCCAGAGAAAAGCTAGTCCGGTCTTTTGATGAGGGAGGAGGGGGGTTTGAATAATGGAATGGGGCGGGGTCATCATGGGGAGGTCTGATCCACCGGGTAATTGTATCAGTTTTTACTTGGAAATCAATGATGAAACAGCAGGATATGAAGCAGGCGTCCAGTTTGAAGCGGGAAATGTCGGAGTAAAGAGTTGACATTGACAATGAGTAGTACAGTCATATTCTTTGGGAATTTTAAGCTTGAAATCTTGTGTTCGAAAGCTTTCCATTATGAATAGAATGTTTGGATACCATGTGAAGAACATCAATGCTAGATTGGGTTTCTGAGATAAGGAGGGATCATTGGCATCAGTCATAAATACTCCCTCAACAAATAATATTTGAGAAGGATTGGATTGGCAATTTTCAATCCATGCCCCACCAGGACCACAGTGCATGAACGTTTTTGGTGCCCCAAGGAATGGTATCAATGTTTGGGAAAGGGTTCCCGGGAGAGAGCCAATAGCATGCTGGTGATTGGGGAGATATACGAATATTTTGTGTTGATTGTGCCATAGGATAATCCAAGAACCTAAGTGGGAATTCTCAGGCTTTAAGGTTATATCACTATTTATTTGAATATGAATATTAATCATCCCAATGCAAAGTGGTTGTGAAGGGGTTGACATGATGGCTATTTTAAATTATTTGGGGACAGTTGCAAATTATATGATCGGGAAGGGTTAGCTAAAGGGAATGAAGAGGAATAAGCGCAGGTGGGGAACTTATATGAGTGGCAGCAACAGGCCAAAAGGGGGATGGCCTATGGTTACGTGCATGGTCTTGATGGAGGTGGGCCTCTTGGGCTCATAATTTTCATATCCGATTTGGGGCATATATCAAGGCAAGGTGGCCAAAATGTGGGTGCACCATTATGACGGGTGGATCTGCAGCAAGTTACGAAACCTTTGATGGAACAAGGCTGACATTAGCACATCCGAAATTGGGTGGGTTGTAGCAACTTATTGTGGAGGGCATATTAGAGGCATGCAGTCATGTTTGCTGGTGTGACAGCAAACAATGAGCGTATCCTCCCCAGGTTAATTGTTCACAGGGACCTACTGGGCAATGTTGGCAGTTTCAAAGGGCAATCTCACTGTGGGGATGTTTGTGTGTGGGCGGGTGAGATATGTTCGGTGGCATGCCACCAAACATGACTTTGGTTTTGCCTGAAGTTTTTTGCTGACTGATGCATACTGGGCTTTCAGGGGGGAATGTGTGGGATGATCAAAGGGGGCGCCAGCCGTGAGCCGTGATCCACATATACATTCACCCCTATGGCATTTGAGGCGAGTACTAATCCACCGAGATTGGCATCCGGGTCTTTGCCTCACGCGCGTACAGAACTCCGGAGAAAGAGGCCACACGCCCAAGGGATTTTTTGGCTGCAAGCCAGGTGCCACAACTTGCGTGGGGCGTGTGAGAATGTGAAGAAAATGACCCTCGGTGGGAGATACCCACGCAAACATGACCAGCCTCAGCAATCATAGGCTGGGATTATTCTGATGTGGATGAGGCTGAAGGAAATCCACACTGATTGGCCTCAGGTTTCCACGCGCAAGCGGGTGAGCGTCTGCAGTCAAGCTGACAACCTGACCAAGAAAATAGGCAGCTGGAAGACTGGCAGTAAAATGTCTTCCAGGCGTGTGAAAGTTGCCTGCGTATGACCCATCGGGGGTGCGTATGAAAGCGTGTGGCTGCCCGACAATGAACAAGCGGGCCAGTCATTGTTTGCCCCAACAATGGCACCGGAGTGAATCAACTCTTTGTGTATGACCCAAATATTAAGTCATCCCATTATGACCCACTTACATTAACTTGGATTACATGCGCATCTGTGCTGTAGTTAGGCAGAGCTGTCCAACAAGGTGCATCAAAGGGATGCAGGTGAGAGATATGACTCGATGGCTTGACGTGATTGCATGTTACATTGTTGAACAGCTTTTGCTCCGCCCCGAAGCATACATTTACAAAGGTGTACTGCGTACTACAGTGTCGACTGTACTGTACAGATCAGGAAGGTGTAATACTACTTGAACCTGCATGCATATAGCAAATGTGCATGCACCTTCCGATCGTTTGCATTTACGTAGCTCATGTGCCACATGCTCAGCATTGCGTTTCACCCGATTTGCACACGCAAGCTGAGCATGTCATGGTCAAAAGCACCGTGTGAAAGTGCTCAGTAAAGCCATGGAATGAACTAATTCTGCAATAGCTCACTGGAAGGCTCAGTTTGGAGAACTTCACCAAAGCGTGTGAAATGCTGCACCTGGCTGAAATGTCATCCGATGCTGTGCCAAATGCTCAGAGTGCGCGCATACCAAAACGACTGAGCAATGGCTCAGCATGGTGCATTTGATATTGTTATATCTATAGTTCAATCACTGTGCAATTCCAATGTTCAGCCACTGAGCATTTGAATTATGACCCAAAAGCAAACCTGAGCAATGGGTCGAGGCAAGCTCACACTGTATTCACTTGTCTTACAGCCCCCCCCTTTGTTCACATACTATTACCAGGCCATATGGCCGGTAATCTCGCTGCGGTCACTTGTGACCAAATGCACCGGGTGCATATCTGCATGGGTCACTTGTGCATTGCACATTGAATGCACATTCAACAAGGGCCTCATGACCACCCTCCTGGGTGATCGGGTGGCAATTTAAGGAAACAAAGGGGATTTGACTCAGCTTGACAATTCAATAAATTGCAATACTCAGCGGTGCATTTGATATTGTTGTATCAATTGTTCAATTACTGTGCAATTAAAATGTTCAGCCACTGAGCATTTCAATTATGACCTGAAAGCAAACCTGAGCAATGGGTCGAGGCAAGCTCACGCTGTATTCACTTGTCTTACAGCCCCCCCCTTTGTTCAAATACTATCACCAGGCCATAAGGCCGGTGATCTTGCCGCGGTCACTTGTGACCAAATGCACCGGGTGCATATCTGCATGGGTCACTTGTGCATTGCACGTTGAATGCACATTCAACAAGGGCCTCACGACCACCCTTCTGGGTGATCGGGTGGCAATTTAAGGAAACAAAGGGGATTTGACTCAGCTTGACAATTCAATAAATTGCAATACTCAGCCAGCCCCCATTGTTCTTCTACCTCACGCGAGCATTTCACTTCTCAGTTGCAGCATTCGCTGAGACTCAGCTTCAATTTTGCCCACACGCCTTGAAGCTGAGACTTTTGCGGGTGCTGAAACTGCTGAGATCGTCTCAGCTTCACCATGGTATAAAAGACCATCTTCACACGACACGCACTTCACTTTATCTCTCACCCGCTCCACTTCGTTCAACCTCACCCGCGTTTGTCCTTCTTGTGCGTATTCCCCCTCATCTTCCTGCCATTCCAGTCTTTTCTTTTGCACTCAACTAACCCCACTCCCCTTCCTGCTCGCTTTTTGTTTTTCCTGCTAATACTTTCAGAACCCCACTTCTATCTACTTTGGACGTTTTCTCCAATTAAGCTTTTGTCAACATTATGATCCAATATTAATAATTCCCTTTCTTCACGACTCTCTTCTAGACTTTTAAAAACCTCCTCCTAGCGTTTTAAAATTATAAATCATTGTATGTCTTCCTTTTCTTTCTTGATTGCTTACTTTCTATTCAGTTACTAACCTGTTTTGATTTGTTTTTAGATGTCGTGCACGTTATGCACCAAGCGGGGTATCCCCTGCATTCGTTCCTCGACGACGACCGACGCTTTTGATGCTTGCCGACAAGCACACAAGAAATGTTCGTTCGTCGTCCGCCCCTTCCGACCCCGCGGCCAGAGGAGTTCCCGCCCAAGACGCCCTCGCCAGGACTCCTTTGTGGCCGATGATGATGAAACCATTTCCGCGTGTGAGTGGACCCCGGGACCCCAGACAGGCCAGCGGGAACAATTCAGGATGATTAGCCCAGTCCCCTCAAGCATCGATTTGTCCACCTCCTAGGCCACCATCCGATGGTCACTTCACTCCTCGACCTGAGCAAAGTGATTATCCGGCCGATGAAGGATGGCGATGGAAAGAGGACATTCGAGCTTGGGCTGATTGTCACCATGTCTTGTCACCGATGGGATTCAAACGCCAAAATAAGTTTTCTTTCTCCTCCTTATCTCATTTATCTTCACGCAATAATACTAACTTTTTTCCATTACTCATAGAACCAAACCCCCCGAATCCCCCCCGACAAGACTCTCCCGTTCCTACTTTGCCTCGCGAGCAAACCCCGCGGCAACCCACTCCAGGCCCGAGTTGCACCCGATGGTCTGAGGCCTTATTCCGCGGTAAGAAGCCAACTTTCTCTTTTCTCATTTTCACTTTCGCATCAAGTTAACTGACTCTTCCTCCTTTTGTAGAAGCCTCCCAGCACGATGAGCCACCTATTCCTGGCCCGAGTCCATCCTCCGAACCACCTGAGGACATTGCGACTTGTGAGCCTCAACCTGAGGTGGCTCCTACGCAATCAATGGAGGAACCTTTTGGTAAGTCCCTATTTCACTTTTTTAACTCAACTCAACTTTTCCTCAGCCCTCCTTCGACCATCTCCAGCTCGTCCCGCCACTCCCCGCTCGATTATCATCATCGACGATACGCCAGTCGGATCACCCCTCCCCCTCCCCCTCCTACCACTCCTACCCCGGTTTCTTCCCGGATATCCCTCCCATTGACGCCGAGAACCCAACCGCCTCCTCCCCCCCGGTGCCAAGCTCCTCTCATTCCTACGATGACGCTCGCCAGGAATTCACCAACCTGCGCCCAATACTAATGATTCCTCGAGCCATTGTCCACAAATCGATCAACCCAATCTTGTTGGAGCATCGTCGGTTGCTCCACATGATTCCTTTCGTGGATGCAACTCATCGAAATGAGATGCACCAGGAATTCAGGGAGGAACTAAACTCCCTCCTTGGCGAGGCGATGGAGGCTTATCCAATGGAGGACATCACCGGGATAGTCTCTAAATTCTTAGAAAAATAAAATCCACAAAAAAAATCGTATTCTTTCCTCTTTTTACCTTTTGTAATACACTCCTTTAGATAAATTATTTGTATTCAATGAAAGATATTTTCAATTTCTCTTACGTTCTCTGTTCACGTGAATTTATTATAATTCCTCAATGATTCATATTTACTATTGTGTGAGAATAATTTTCGTAAGTGCCCCACCAAAAGTTTGAGTTAGTATTTGTATGTGAGAAAATCTTTTGCCAAAAATGCGCCAATAGTCACCATTCCTGCCTCCTATATTTTCTTGCTCCATTGTTTAGAGCCATATCAAATCTTAACTGTAAAAAAGCGGGAGGTTCCGGCATGTGAGCAATCCACTCCAGATTCATGAGAAATTGCCGTTCCTATGGTCACACGCTATTAATCTTAGTCATGTATTGAATTGTTTAAATTGTCGGGAACCTTCACAAGCGTAACGATTGGCGTGTGAGCTCCCGGGAGCCTGAAAAGGCGTAAGGATTGGCGTGTGAGCTGTCGGGAGCCTGCACAGGTGAAAGGATTGGCGTGTGAATTGTCGGGAGCCTGCACAGGCGTAAGAAATTGTCAGCATTGTTGGCATCCTTCACAAGCCAAAGGCTACGCGTGTGAGCTGTCGGGAGCCTGCACAGGCGTAAGGATTGGCGTGTGAATTTTCGGGAGCCTGCACAGGCGTAAGAAATTGTCAGCATTGTTGGCAACCTTCACAAGCCTAAGCATTGGCGTGTGAGCTGTCGGGAGCCTGCACAGGCGTAAGGATTGGCATGTGAGCTTTCGGAAGCCTGCACAGGCGTAAGGATTGGCATGTGAGCTGTCGGGAACCTGCACAGGCGTAAGGATTGGCGTGTGAGTTGTCGGGAACCTGCACAGGCGTAAGGATTGGCGTGTGTAGCGTCGGCAACCCGCATAGGCGTAAGGAACTTTTAGCATTGTCGGAACCTGCACAAGCATAAGGATTTGCGTGTGAAGCGTTGGGATCCTGGACAAGAGCAACAAACCTGGCATATGTACGATGGCATGCCTCCGTACATAATCCACTTCACCCCTTTTTCATGTGAGACACCCCATCTCCCGCACTCGAAACCATCCAATCCTGTTGTATATTGTCCTCTGCCTTACCCCACCATTATCTACCAATCACGCTGCTATTCCGACTGCCTCACTCTTTGAATTGGGCTGAGATTGTATTACCATCCCTGATTTGATAGGCCGCTCCCTTGCCAATCTCATAATAGCCGTGGCTTTTTCGGCACATTGTTTTTGCCAACCTCCTTGAGCATTGTGCGGACATACCCACTAGTGTCGTGCTTTCGTTGTCCTGTGCTGGATCAGTATAATGAAGAAATGTACTGCTGGCCCACACTACCTGAATGAGCCCATGACAATCGGATAGATCAATCCAAAAATGCTCATTTGGGAAAATCAATTTCCCCCCTGTACACCGCTTTGATGCATCTCTTTGAATTTGGCCGGTCTCCTTATCAGCTTGAAACCACCATCCCGAAGCATACAGCGATGCATCCTTATCAAGATGAGGTGAGTTTTTGAATCCATTCATGGTGAAAGTGAGTGCCGAAGAAAACTCGCATGCACCCTGATTTGCGGGATTATTGCCTTCATACTTGACTTGATCAAAAGACGGAACCCCCAATGAGTTGTAGCAATTTTGAATCTTCTGAAATAAATTATCCCCAACATATCGTAAGGATTGACCTAGAATGCGACCCACCGAGCTAAGATTGGCACCTCGGTCCCGCCATTCATCTTTTGCATTTTCAATTTTGCCAGCACTACCATACAGACCAAATTGTTCATTCTTCGTGGTGCATTTGCGCCACCCAATCGTGAACATAAATCCCTCCAGTAATGCTCCATTTGTTGCAATAGGGTCAGTGAACCTCTTTTCGCGAAATAAGAATTGTGATAATTCATCCCATTGATTGACCTCGACTTCACTCATTGTTGTGAATGGTCGGAATTCAACAAGGGCAATGAGTAATCCGGTTGAAGAGAAAATTGCCACACGGCCAAAGTGAATGCGTTTGATCTGATTGACATCCACAAGGCTCCGAATTTCACTTGGGATCATATTTGCTGATACTGGCATTGATATTTGTGCTGTTGGTCGAGAAGAGGAAAAAAACCTCTGCTTTCGGGTGGTTTTGCCCTCATTTATCTTTTGGATGTCCAACTATTCCCGAGTGGTTGAGGGATCACTTTGTGTTGAAGCAGACAAGATATCAGATACTGCTTCCTGCCATTTGAAGCTAAGGAGTTTTGAGTCCAGAATGGTGCCCAATGCCCAAGGAGCTTTCTTCAGCACACCTCCTTTGACTTCCCTGTTGGAGCCCACATGACATTGGCACAATCTGAACCGACTAAAGCCAATGTTCTTCCGTGGGGCTCAATGAGGGTGCCACATAAATGTGGAAGCATATATATATATCTATATATATACACTGAGATTAAGCGAGAAACTCACACTTTCCTTCCTCAGCCCGACGCTTTCTCGCGAGTTCCCTTTTACGCTCTTTTCCTTTTTTCGTGAATGGCATGCTTTCAGCAGAAAATGAAATGAAACCGAATGATTACTGATTTATTAATATCACCTAAATTGAATTGCGATTGATGAATCTTTTTTGATTGCGGCTAAAAAGAAAGATCACACATGACCTTCACGAATTCGCGATCTCAAATACCTGAACCTGAAAATTGCAGTGGATAGTGCATTATTCAATTTGACATATTGATGTTCCCATGCAATCACTTTCCAATCCAGCCATTTGGAATATTGCAAGCACACGCAAATGCAATATGCATCCTGCTGCGGATCCCTAGTTATCCCAATCCTCTTGAAAGACACAGGAACCTTTTGCCTATTATGGGCTGGCAGGAAGTGATAAACGCGACTTCCCTCAATGCCCCCGCGTCACGCAAAAGTTCATCACTTTTGGCCTGGAATTGAGTTACAGGGTCTGTGGACTCAATTGATGATGAGGTTTTGATACTAACTGGGGTAGTTTTAGCTGTTGCCAAGAAGGTAAAACTACCCTTATGATAAAACAACAATAGTAAAAACAGTTTTAACTGGTTTCTACGCCTCTTACACACATTCTGACGTGTTTTGAAGGCTCTAGGCCTGGTATTGCTATAGTAATGGCTGATTTAAGGGTCTAAAATGGCTAAAAATGGCTAAAAATGGCTTAAACCAGCCCTTTTTGGTCTAAACTAGGGTTCAATGATGCCATAATTGGCTTTTCTGTTGTCAGACTGTTTTTCACGACTGACAAGAGTAAAATTTACTTTTGGAGTAAGAGAATTGATGGCTATAAAAGAATGTCTTCTTTGCCCCACTTTTCTCTTCATGTTAGAATCTTTTCCTTTTATTAATTAGTTTAAACACTGTTAAACCAATCAATCAAAGATTCCAACCACCATTTATAAATCATTTTAATCCTTTTAACCACGTGAAAAAATCATTATAATCATTGTTTGTAACTCTTATAATCATTTTTACCCCTGAACCACCCCAAAAGTGAATTAAAGCATATTTCATCACTGTAAACTTTGTCACTTTGTTTCCAAATTCACTCTGGTCACTTTTGGGCGTGTTTTCTCTTTAATACTCTTTTTAAAGACTTTGTTCTTTGATTAATTGCTTGCAATTCTTTGCTCAATTAATTCCAATTGAAATTGCTCTTGAAGAAATTTCTTTTGTAGCCTTAAAATATCTCTTGTAGAGTATTTTTTGGATAAATTTTTATTGTTGGTAAAACAATAAATTTTTATAATATTATTGTTTTATACTAATAAAGTTATAAACAATAAAATTGGCGTGTTTTCTCTTAAAAATAATATTCCATACTATTTTTAATTGGTTTTTTACCTTATACAAATTTTGAGGACAGGAAAAGTACTTGATTTTTAATCAAAGTTTCATATCCACACCTTACATTTGGGGGCCCAGCCGTGATATTTTACCTGTGACATATTCTTTTACTCTTTTTAAATCTTTTTTCTTATATCGAAAAGTTTAAAAACATATAAAAAATACTTATAATTCAAAAAAAACCCAGAAAAAAGAATTTTTTTTTCATATTATAAGTGAGGCTTATATTTTTTATTTCTTTTTTTGAAATAACCTTTTTTTACTTAATTAATTGGCTTTTTCATTAATTTTAGTGTCTGACAACATGGTAAGACAAGAAAACATTGAAACAGCCTCAACAGTTACCAGCATTATCCCTGCCAGTACTGTTAATTCTGATCATAATAGTACTGTTATTGTGACTCAAAATAACCAACCTGAACCAATATCTTCTGAATTAATTAACTTGGACATAAGTAATACTCTTCAGAAGGCTAAGAATTTGGCCAATAGTAAGTTTTTGATGTAAAAATACTATTTTAAGCCTTTTTTAACCATAATTATGCCTTCAACCAGATCAGGAGCCAGCTACAACCCCTCAAGCAGCTCCCAAAAAGGTAATAGACGTGATTATGGCAGAGGCCAATCAGGTACAGAAGGAAAAGGGTCAGTTGATGACTTCCAAACAACTAAAATGGGTCATTCTGAAGCTGATAATACCATTTTACCTTCAAAAAGAGCTGACACCGCCACAACAAGCCTCTGTGGACATATACAAAGCCAGCCACAGTGCATACAACAATGCACTCCAATTCAAGGAGTACCAGATCCTTGCAGACCTGTGGAAGAATTGCATGAATTCTTACCTGACAGTAAGAAAATTCTTGGGCCATCCCAACACTTGCAAATTGCTCAATGGATGGCATCCATTGATGGAGAAGAAAAACATGATGCTTTTGACACTGGAATGGAGGAAGAACAACCCTCCACCACCCAAACCAGTGCCAAAAACAGCCCCAGTGGCCAGCAGCAGCAATTCCAACGTGAAAAAGCAGCCACAAGCTCCAAACAAGGGCAAAGGGAAGGCACCAGCCCCAAAACCTTACAGCCAGGGCTACAGAATCCCAAAGATTCAGCAGGATGCTATGGAAAATGTATTTCAGATGGCCAGAACCATGATGGAATTACAGAAGAAGGAGGAAGCCAGATTAAGGTTCCAGAAATGATTTCTGACATATTTGATTCTATCCCAGAGTTGTATAATGCTATAAATGACATGAAAAAACATCTTTCTGATAAAAATGAAACCATTTGTAACAACATTAAAACAAACAACCTGAGTCTGTGCCAAATTAATGAAACACTTATGTGTTTTGAAAAAGTTTTAAGAACAATTAAAAATTCCAATAATGATAATTCTTCTAATAAAATAAATGAACAATCTGCCATTATTAAAGAATTAACAGATAAATATTCTAAATTCAATATTGATGACATAATTGAAACAAGAATTAAACAAGCCATAAATATTATCAAAACAGATAACAAGAAAGTCCTTGATGACATTTCAAATTCATTTACTGAAGTAAAGACATATACAATTGCCTTGAAAAAGTGTTTTGATGCTTCACAAGAATAAGTATCAAAATTATCAATGAAATTGAATCAAGTCACTGCTGATAATACAAGACAGACAGAGTTATGGCAAGAACTTACACATAAAGAAGACATGTATAAAATTGAAGTAATAAATTTAATACAGAGCTTCCAACATGAATACAGAAATTCCCAAAGGTGTAGCAACAGTCAAATGAATGACATTGAACCAATACTGAACACCTTACCAAGAAATGTCTACACCTCTAAATCAAAATGAGGGCACAAGAATTTCAAATCCACAAGTATTGGATCCTGATAATTCACAATTAAAAATTGAATTATCCACTTCTTTTCATAACTTGGAACCATCAATGGGCCAAGCACTCTTGAAAGAAGTGCCAAAACTTAAAGAATGGCCCCACTTCAGTGGTGAAGGAGAGTATGACCATATGGAATTCATTAGAGGTATTGACATGATCAAAGAGGATTTTGAATTACCAGACAGATTGGTAACAGCCAGGTTTAACACCTTGCTTACCAGATCAGCTCACAGATGGTACATCAAAATAAGACAAGCACATGGACACCAGAGTTGGACTTGGTGGAAAACCCAAATCATCAACAAATGGGCAAATGATGCTTGGAGGTTTAAAGTTGAAACAGCCTTTGAATCTGCCAAATTTAATGCTGATAAAGACAAAGCTTTACCATGGTTTTGCCAACAGAAGGACAGATTAACAGCATTATATCCTGACATGTCAGAGTTTATGATCCATAGGAAAATTCTGAGACAATGTGGGGGTGACTTAGAGCATGCTGTCAAAAGCAGGACTACTGAACAATCTTCAGCAGAGGATATCATCAATATACTAGAAGAAGTAACCACCAGAACCAAAATTGGTTCTAGTAGGGTGAATCTTAAAACAAGGTTTAATACACCTTGGAAAGATTCTGTGGACAAAAACCCCAAAGAAAATCCTAGTAATATTAAGTATAAATCTGCAGATACAGTCAGAAAGTGCCATATTTGCCAAAGCACCACCCATTTAGCCAATACATGTCCAAAAAGGGGGAAAATCAATGAAATTGACATTGAGAAGGAACCAAATATTGAAAAAGAAGACATAATTGAAGACAATTCAGATGATAAGTCATCCATATCTTCTGAATCTTCAAAAGATATAGAAAATATCAATGCCACTTTTGACATCATGGAATCTTATTCCCACTTACCACAATTGAGCAATGGTCAAGTTGATTTATCAAAAGTTCAAGATGCACAACTTATGAAGACAAAACCAAACAGAGGAAAAGGTTATACAGCTGGTAATTCCTGTATAACAGAAGTGGTGATTGACAACAAGCCCACCAAACTTTTGCTTGACCCAGGAGCCTTCTGCTCTTGTGTTGGAAAATCTTTTCTTAAGACTTGTGTACCAAATTTTGAAGACCAACTGTTACCAATTGATGGTATAAAATTCAACAGTGCAAGTAACCCAATGAAAGCATTAGGAATCTTTGAGACCAATGTCATATTCCCACACATAAATGGGAATTTAAGGATCACAGCTGAATTTGTTGTTATGGAAAATTGCTCTAGTACCCATTTTATATTGGGAAATGATTATTTAATCATGTATGGAATAGATTTACATAATAAAAAAGACAGATACTTTACAATTGGGGACAATAAGCGCCAGAAATTTGCCTTTTTACCATTTAAAAGACAAATTACAGTAAACAAAGTATCACCAGTCAACTTAGAGTTAGAGAAATTCAAGTCTGAACAGTTAAATGAGGCTGAAATAAGCCTTCATCTGACTGATAAACAAGAAAATGAACTTTCTTCCCTTTTGTATGACCACAGAGAAGCATTTGATACAGACAAAGAACCCCTGGGAGCAATTATTGTTCATGAAGTTGACATCATTCTTAACATTGAGAGACCTTATCCACCACTCTTAAGAAGACCTGCTTATCCAGCAAGTCCAAAATCAAGAGAAGCTCTAGAAATTCATATCAAAGAACTTCTGGACCTTGGTGTAATAAGAAAAGTAGGCCATAATGAGGAAGTAGAAATAACTACACCAGTTATAGTGGCGTGGCATAATGGAAAATCCAGAATGGTTGGGGACTTTAGAGCTCTGAACACTTACACTGTCCCAGACAGATACCCAATACCAAAAATCCAAATTGCCCTTACTCAAATATCTCAAGCGGTGTATATAACCACTATGGATGCCCTTAAAGGATTCCATCAAAATGTGGTAACACCAAGAGCAAGAAAATACTTGAGAATTATTGTTCATTGTGGAGTGTATGAATACTTAAGGATGCCCTTTGGTATCAAAAATGCACCTTCAAACTTCCAAAGAATGATGAATGAAATCTTCCCTGAAGAACTCTCAGAGGGATGGTTAATCATTTACATTGATGACATTATTATCTGTTCAAAGACTTGGGAAGAGCACATGTACAGATTATCAAGAGTTTTGACAAAAATCCAATCAGTAAACATGAAAATCTCCTTGAATAAATGTCATTTTGGATTTAAAGAACTTAAAGCACTAGGACATGTTGTATCTGGTTTGTCCCTTGGAATTGACAAAAACAAAGTTGCAGCAGTATTGTTAAAACCCATGCCTCAGAATAAGAAGGAAATTCAGTCATTCTTAGGTTTTGCAGGATATTACAGGCAACACATTAAAGATTTTGCATCCATAGCAAGACCACTTTATAAGTTGTGTGACAAAGACACAGTGTTTGAGATGACTGTTGACAGAGTCAAAGCTTTTGAGTCTCTAAGGGAAGCATTGACCACTGCTCCACTCTTACTGATGCCAGACTTTAAATTGCCTTTCAAACTTTATATTGATGCATCAGGAGATGGACTGGGTGCTGCACTTCACCAAGTTCAGATCATAAATGATAAGCCTGTAGAAGGACCCATATGTTTCATATCCGGGCAAATCAAACCAACTGAAGCCAGATATGGAGCAAGTCAAATGGAATGTCTATGCCTTGTCTGGGCCTTGGAAAAATTGAACTAATTCTTAGAGGGATGTGTTTTTGAAGTGATAACAGATTGTACAGCTGTCAAATCACTTTTGAACATGAAAACACCCAACAGACACATGCTCAGATGGCAAATAGCCATACAAGAATACAGAGGCAATATGACTATTGTTCATAAGGATGGGAACATTCATAAGAATGCAGATGGACTAAGCAGATGGCCATTACCAAATAATATTGATAATCCTGCTTATGTACCAGAAGAAGCTTCACCACAAATTCCAATAGAAGGAATAAGTGTTACAGACTTGAACACCACCTTCTTTGAAGAAGTCAGAAGCAGCTACACTCAAGATAAGAATTGTAGCATCTTATGTCAATTACTTAACAAAGACTGTAAAGACAACTCTCTAATACATGCCTTGGATGAAGTATGGAGAAAATCTTATGATGAAGGAAGATTTCACCTACTGGATGGTATAATTTACCACAGAACCAAGCACACATGTGTCATGACAGTTGTAGGGAGGTCATTAATCAATCTTGTACTAAAGGAACGCCATGATAGTCCCTTTTCAGGACATCTGTCTGAAGACAGAACAAGAGAGAAAGTGAAGACCTGCATATGGTGGCCAATGTGGTAGAAAGATGTTGCAGAGTATTGCAAAACCTGTGACAGATGTCAAAAGGCAAATAAATCCACTGGCAAAAGACTTGGAAATATGATAAAGATCCAAGAACCAAACAGACCTTGGGAAATTGTCCATATGGATTGGGTAACTGGCCTACCACCAGGAGGTGACAGGAGCTATAATGCTTGCCTAGTAATCGTAGACAGAGTCAGTAAAACTCCAATCTTTTTACCATTTCAAAAAGATGATACAGCCATGGATACAGCTCTTCTGATATGCAATAGAGTAGTGTCATGGACTGGTATATTTACAAATATCATCAGTGATAGAGATCCCAAATTCACTTCAGCACTATGGACAAATCTTCACCAATTATTTGGCACTAAACTGTCTTTCTCTACAGCCTACCACCCACAAACTGATGGCCTGGCTGAAAGAATGATCCAAAACTTAGAGGACATGGTGAGAAGATTTTGTGCATATGGCCTTGAATTCAAAGATTGTGATGGATTTACCCATGATTGGTGTACTCTGTTGCCAGCACTGGAATTAGCATATAAAACATCAATCCATGCCAGTACCAATCAGACTCCTGCTATTCTAGAAAAAGGATGGAACCCCAAGTTACCCCAAGATTCCTTGAGGAAAGACTTAATTGAAATACATCCCACAGCTGCTAGCTTCAAAGGTATGCTAGACAAAGCTAGGAAGCATGCAGTAAGATGCATGGAGGATTCTTTTGCATATGCTAAAGACAAATGGGATAAATCACATGCATCTCCAGATTTCAAAGTGGGGGACCTAGTTCTTGTATCCACCACTAACTTCAATAACATCAAAGGATGTAAAAAGTTGAAAGACTCCTTTGCAGGACCTTTCGTGATTAAGGCCCTCCATGGAGAAAATGCTGTTGAAGTAGAGTTATCTGAAGAACTTAGCAACAAGCACCCCACATTTCCAGTAAGCTTGATAAAACCATATAAATCTAGTGATGCTGAGAAATTTCCCTTGAGGAATAAGATTCCCCAAGTTATACCTCCTATTGAGACATCTGGTACTAAGAAAATTACCAAGGTTCTTAAGGAAAGGAAATTAAGAACTAAGAAAGTAAGGGAATACCTTGTTAGGTACAGTGACCCAACGTGTGAAGATGAATGGTTAGAGGAAAAAGATATACCAGAAGCTACCAAACTCCTCAGGAGATTCAGACACACTAGAAACACCAATATTACAAAGTAATATTCTTTTTTTAGGGGGAGGGAATGTGAGCCTTAGAGGTAATTTCATATACCCAAAAGACCACAAATACAAAAATAACATATTAATATATATAAAATAAATTTATTTGTATTATTAAAATAAAAATCAAAATATAAATATAAAATTATATTAAAAATAAAAAATTAATTACAATTTAAAAATAAAAAAATACATTAAACTTTTGTAAGTATAAAAGTACATTTATACTTGGAAAAATTAAGTAAAAATGAAATTTTAACAAAATTGTGAAAAATTAAATAAATTTGGAAAAAAGTTAAATAAAAATTATTTTAACTTTTTATCCAATAAATAAACACATAAAAATTATTTCACCATTGGATTCCTCATAAAAAATCAGGTGGGGTCACCTCTGAGTGAAATTCTTGTAACTCAACTCTAAATAAGCTTAAATTAAGTTTTTAGTATTTTCAATACAAAAGTTGAAAATCCTCAAAACCTTAATTTAATTCACACCACATGTGGTGTTAACCATCAAATTTTGTGTTAAAATTGAGGTGTTGTGTTTAGTTTAGAAGCTATGAGGAATTGAAGTATTTTCAATTGAATTCAATTGAAATGTCAAAATGTGCGCGTGTATTACATAAGTGAACTTTGATTTACATATGAGGTGTCAATTATTACTGTATTGTACTGTAAAATTGAATTGAATTACATATGTAAATTATAAGTATAATACATGATGAGGAATTAAAGGAAAAATAAATTGGAAAGATTAAATTTGGGGGGGAAAAGGAACTCCAGCTCTAAGGGGGAGCTAGACCCCCAAAATCCTTGCTGACAGACGTGGGTTGTCAAAATTCACGCAAAAGTTCATCACTTTTGGCCTGGAATTGAGTTACAGGGTCTGTGGACTCAATTGATGATGAGGTTTTGATACCAACTGGGGTAGTTTTAGCTGTTGCCAAGAAGGTAAAACTACCCTTATGTTAAAACAACCTTAGTAAAAACAGTTTTAACTGGTTTCTACGCCTCTTACACACATTCTGACGTGTTTTGAAGGCTCTAGGCCTGGTATTGCTATAGTAATGGCTGATTTAAGGGTCTAAAATGGCTAAAAATGGCTAAAAATGGCTTAAACCAGCCCTTTTTGGTCTAAACTAGGGTTCAATGATGCCATAATTGGCTTTTCTGTTGTCAGACTGTTTTTCACGACTGACAAGAGTAAAATTTACTTTTGGAGTAAGAGAATTGATGGCTATAAAAGAATGTCTTCTTTGCCCCACTTTTCTCTTCATGTTAGAATCTTTTCCTTTTATTAATTAGTTTAAACACTGTTAAACCAATCAATCAAAGATTCCAACCACCATTTATAAATCATTTTAATCCTTTTAACCACGTGAAAAAATCATTATAATCATTGTTTGTAACTCTTATAATCATTTTTACCCCTGAACCACCCCAAAAGTGAATTAAAGCATATTTCATCACTGTAAACTTTGTCACTTTGTTTCCAAATTCACTCTGGTCACTTTTGGGAGTGTTTTCTCTTTAATACTCTTTTTAAAGACTTTGTTCTTTGATTAATTGCTTGCAGTTCTTTGCTCAATTAATTCCAATTGAAATTGCTCTTGAAGAAATTTCTTTTGTAGCCTTAAAATATCTCTTGTAGAGTATTTTTTGGATAAATTTTTATTGTTGGTAAAACAATAAATTTTTATAATATTATTGTTTTATACTAATAAAGTTATAAACAATAAAATTGGCGTGTTTTCTCTTAAAAATAATATTCCATACTATTTTTAATTGGTTTTTTACCTTATACAAATTTTGAGGACAGGAAAAGTACTTGATTTTTAATCAAAGTTTCATATCCACACCTTACACATGCCGCCATACAATTACTATTGGTACTCAGACTGTGGCATCCGGGCAGTAGTAGGATAGGAAGTCATGATTATTAAATTCATAAATCACTTTGCAAAAATAAATTACAATCTCTCTAGTACAAAGCTAATCTAAAACGGGTCAATCCTGGTTGTGAGTTTAGCTGAACTGGGTACCGTCAAGGTGACCTCATCACTTGAACCAAGACCACGCTTCGCCACCCAGGCATCACCAAAGTCTAATACTAAGCATCGTGCAAATTCAAATCTAAGAGGTACAGTGGGGTTAAAACACTCTGATGAGAAGAAACTTTTATTCAGTAAATTACATATATACTTATTAGTACGTAGCCACACTGGCTCCACTAGATTTTTACCCTCTGAAAGTTTTGCGGAAATGTCAATTAGTGCTAAAGCCCCTTTAACTGAGCTTGTTCTCCAGTCATCTGAGCATACCATCAAACCACGAACCCCCACCGCACAGAATGCTGCTAATATACCATAGCAAATTCGATTTATTCCAAGATTCTTGTGACATGCCAAAAGATCTTTGATGGCCTCATTTTTTTTTGAGTTCGTGAGTTTGCCTTTGATGTCATTAACTTCGACCTTTGTATGTGCACGTACCATGTTGTACGCAATCATCAAATGGATAACTGTATCCATTAGATCATCCAGGTTCTTGTGCGGCTTTGTGGATATCTCATTGTCAGCCCCGCCACCTTCAATGCTGAGCTGGGTTGCACGTTGCTTCGATTTACTCAAGCAGGAGGCAAGGTATTCAACTGCTCCGCGTTCGAGTCCAAGAGGATCGGTCGAATTTGATGTTGGTGCAACATATGGTTTGGGTGCAATCACATCGTATGAGACTAAACTAATGGATTCAAACATAACATTTGCCCAGAAATGTTTAACTGGATTCGCGGGGTAAAGAAGGCTCTGAACCATTTTGAAGAAGGAGTGTTCAGATTTTGGGAGATTATCTGGAGGTTCAGCTGATTCCTTCATCAATTTGAGATTCCAAATGTTGTGATCAAAAAACGCTTCTGTTTTGGTTGGCTTAAAAAAATCTAACCCTGTATATTGCAAATTATATCACCAGTCAACAGCCAATAATCAAGTATCATGCACAAAGATAAAAAAAAACTCACCTGCCATCTCAAGGTCCTGCAGCCAAGCCAACATTTTAAGATCTCGGTTACTGATCACCTTAATACCAACGGGCAGGAATGTATGCGCATCCTTTGTTGGTAAATTGTCCCATCTTTTTTTGTAAATCCTATTGATATTATCAAGCCCCCTTTTCCATGATTGTTGAGAAATATTGGAATGATAATTCAAAATGCCTGCAAACTCTTCCATGCGGGATACAAATATCCCTTGAAAATTCGCAGCGGATGACACTTTGGGCTCAGCGTCGGGAATTATATCAGTCATATCACGTCCCATTGTATCATGTTTAATTGTTTCCCTTTCTTGAGGGGCTTGAATATTCCGAGGAGAGGCGGGAGGGGTTGCATAATGGATTGTTTCATTGGGTATCGGGGGGCTTTCAGTATGTGGAGCTTCATCATGGATTGTTTCATTGAGTATGGGGGGGGTTCAGTATGCGGAGGTTCATTATCAATATGGTCCACTTCAACGTTGATCATTTCATCACGTTGATCCCGAAAATCCTTTGTGGCTTCAAAGGTACGGCGTTTTTTGTTGGTTTTTTTGGTCGCATGTATATTTGGTCTTTTTCCTAATCCTTTGCCTGGAAATCCAATTACGACTCGAGATCCTTCAGGTAGAGATTCTCCCACCTCCACACCTGCCCATATATTGTAAGCAGCTATTTTTATCAACTTTGTTTTGAATTAGTAATGGACTTATGGTTCAAATCCATTTTGAGGAGGCTCATGGCTTCAGCAATCTTTTGACGCACATAATCAGGAATTTTACTATCATTTTGAATTTTTTCGAGCCTTGGGATTGTTTGAGCAATGTTGGAGACAAATTGTTCCTTGGATATAATTTCCACCTCCCCACTGAAAATTACATCATCTTGCCCATCATCTTCTGTCGGTGCACAAGGTTCAACAGTCTTTTCCTTCTCATAACTTTTAAAATTCGGTTTCTGAGAGCTTGGAGGTTGACCTGAAATAAAGGCTATGACACAATATGAGGTTTTGAGAGATTAGAAATACTCAAGATGGATGTATACTCACATTCTGGAAGAACTGGTGGATCTTGATTCTCTTCATGTGACTGGCTCTCTGCTTCAATGCCTAATTCACGACTACTGGCCATATCAGATATTTCACTTCCACTCTCTGGGGCTGAAGTTGGTCGTTAATTAAATTCCGTTGAATTTCCCGGGGTTTGGGCCATCGCGGAGGTAGTTTAGTAAGCAAATAGATGGTGACGAGTTGATTGATAACTTGTTTGAAAATTTTAAAGAAAAAGATCCAAATTGAAGAAAATAGGTGGAAGTAAAATAATCGCATTTGCAAAATGCGATTTGGCAGGAAATTGAAGGAGGCGATGTTTTGCAAATTATTTCATATCATGCAAATGAAATCACTTCCCTGTGAGACATTGAATAAAGTTGACTAGTGAGAAACCTACTAAAGTCAACTTTTGAACTATTCAACGCTCATGAGGTAAGGACTAAGCAAAGTGTTCCATTTGAATGATATGAAATAAAATGGTTTTGTCGGCGAAAAAGGAGACACAATTCTTGTCTTAAATAGTCCATATATTAGGTTTTAATTTGTGAGTCTCATGATTTAAACCCTAACCACAACATTGTGAATATACTGACCAATTTCCCCTGAGGTCCTGTTGGCAGAGAAGGCCACTCAGCATATTTCGGCAATGGCGTCCATTGTGTACGCCAACAAGCCACCGTACACTATGGATGTAGTACGGAAGCGTAAGGATAAGTCGTGTCGGGAGCATGTTGAGAGGCACTCCGCGAGCGTAAGGATAGGTGGTTTCGGGAGCATGTCAGGAGGGCAGCACACAAGCGTAAGAATAAGTGGTGTCGGGAGGGCACTACACAAGCGTAAGGATAAGTGGTGTCGGGAGCATGTCAGGAGTGCACTCCGCGAGCGTAAGGATGGTAAGCAGTGTCGGGAGGGCACTACACAAGCGTAAGGATAAGCAGTGTTGGGAGCATGTCGGGAGGGCACTTGAGCGAGCGTAAGGATAAGTGATGTCGGGAGCATGTCGGGAGTGCACTCCGCGAGCGTAATGATTGTAAGCAGTGTCGGGAGCATATCGGGAGGGAACTTGAGCGAGCGTAAGGATAAGTGATGTCGGGAGCATGTCGGGAGTGCACTACACAAGCGTAAGGATAAGCAGTGTCGGGAGCATGTTGGGAGGGCACTTGAGCGAGCGTAAGGATAAGTGATGTCGGGAGCATGTCGGGAGTGCACTCCGCGAGCGTAATGATTGTAAGCAGTGTCGGGAGCATATCGGGAGGGCACTTGAGCGAGCGTAAGGATAAGTGATGTTGGGAGGGCACTTGAGCGAGCGTAAGGATAAGTGATGTCGGGAGCATGTCGGGAGTGCACTCCGCGAGCGCAATAATCGTAAGCAGTGTCGGGAGCATATCGGGAGGGCACTTGAGCGAGCGTAAGGATAAGTGAGGTCGGGAGCATGTCGGGAGTGCACCACGTGAGCATAAAGATGGTATGAGCGGGGGTGTGAAAGCGTAAGGCGTGGTGAGGACGGAGATGGGGGGGCAGTGTCGGAGTCTCATCTGGAGGGCGGTGCGGGTTCGTAAGCATGCAAAGCATCGGGGCGGATTAGGTGGGGATGCGGAAGCCAATGAGGTGAAATTACTCAAACATTGTGAATAGTGTTGAAATGGGTTTGGGCTTTGAGTGACATTCGCATGTGACACATGTGACGATTGACGTTGTCTTGACGCTGACGTGACGTGACCCACTAAATCCAGTGACTATAAAGTGACACTAACGCGACTGAAGCAAGATTTTATACTGACAGTGGTGCGACGTGAAGTCAATCGCCGACGATTGATGCGAGATTCGCCCTGGTGTTTGGGTCTCTGTCACTTATAATATTTTGGAATAAGCCTGTGTGGCTAATGACTTTATTCCATATCATTATGGCTGTATCCATAGCTGTGTCATCTTTATGACATGGTAAGAACATGGGAGTTTTACTGTACCTGTCAACTAAAACTAGACATGCATTATAGCTCCTGTCTCCTCCTGGAGGTAGTGCTGTTACCCAATCCACATGAACTATTTCCCTTGGGGATTTTGGTTCTTGGATTTGGATCATCATTCCAAATTTCTTTCCTGTGGCTCTGTTGGCTTTTTGACATCTGTCACAGGTTTGGCAGTACTCTGCAACATCTTTCTTCCAATTTGGCTACCAAGAGCAGGTTTTCACCCTCTCTAGTGTCCTATCTTCTGAGAGATGTCCAGATGCAACACTATCATGACACTCATGTAAAATAGTGTTTATTAGTGTTCTATCTGTTAAGGCCATAACACATGTGTGTTTTGTTCTATGGTAAAGGATTCCATCAAGGAGGTGGAATCTTCCTTCATCATATGCCTTTTTCCATATTTCATCTAGTTTTGATGAAAGTGATGGATCTTTGCAGTCTTTCATTAGAAGTTGGCTTAAGATATGGCAATTTTTGTCTGTCTTATAGCTTTCTTTAACTTGGTTAAAGAATTCTGTGCCTATTTCTGTGACACATATTCCTTCTATATGGTGCTCTTCTTGTGGTACCCATGCTGGATTGTCAGGGGTATTTGCTAAAGCCCATCTGCTAACACCATCAGCATTTTTATGAATATTTCCAGATTTATGTACAATGGTCATATTTCCTCTATATTCTTGGATAGCAATTTGCCATCTCAGCATATGTCTATTTGGAGTCTTCATATTTAATAGTGATTTCACAGCATTACAGTCTGTGATTACATCAAATACTGTGCCATCCAAATAATAATTCAGTTTTTCTAAAGCCCACACTAGGCATAAGCATTCCATTTGGCTTGCTCCATACCTTGCTTCTGTTGGCTTTATCTGCCTTGAAATGAAACAAATTGGTCCTTCCACTGGTTTATCATTGATAATTTGTGTTTGGTGAAGTGCAGCACCTAATCCTTCTCCACAAGCATCAATGTATAGTTTGAAAGGTAGTTTCCAATCTGGCATTAGAAGAAATGGTGCATTTGTTAGTGAATTTTTCAATTCTTCATATGCCTTGACCCTTTCTTCAGTCATTTCATAAACTGTTTGTTGGTCACATAATTTATATAAGGATTTGGCAATTTTTGCAAAGTCCTTTATATGCTGTCTATAGTAACCAGCAAATCCTAAAAATGATTGCATTTCTTTTTTGGTTTGAGGCATTGCTTTGAGTAGTACTGCTGCTACTTTATTTTTGTCTATGCCTAGACTAAGTCCAGATACAACATGTCCTAGTGCTTTTAGTTCACTATATGCAAAATGACACTTTTTCAAGGAAATTTTCATATTCACTTGGACTATTTTTTGTAGTATCCTTTCTAGTCTTGTAAGGTGATTTTCCCAAGTTTCTGAGCAAACTATGATATCATCAATATAGATAATTAACCATCCTTCTGATAATTCTTCAGGGAATTTGGTATTCATCATTCTTTGATAATGGGAAGGTGCATTTTTTATCCCAAATGGCATTCTTAAGTATTCAAAAATTCCACAATGGACTATTATTCGTAGTAGTTTCTTGGCATTTTCCGTTAAGACATTTTGATGAAAACCCTTAAGAGCATCCATAGCTGTGATGAACTTAGCTTGTGACAATTGGGTCAATGTCTCATGGATTCTAGGTATTGGATATCTGTCTGGAATGGTATAGGTGTTCAGGGCTCTGAAGTCTCCTACCATCCTTGATTTTCCATTATGCCAAGTTATAATAACAGGTGTAGTAACTTCTACTTGTTCATTATGTCCAACCTTTCTTAATACTCCAAGGTCCATTAATTCTTTAATGTGCACTTCTAAGGCTTCTCTAGCCCTTGGACTGGCTGGATAAGCAGGTCTTCCTAATAAAGGTGGGTAAGGCTTTTCTACATTAAGAGTTATATCCACTTCATGTCCAATTATGGCACCTAGTGGCTCTTTGTCAGTTGCAAAGGCATTTTTATACTTAAATAAGAGGTCAATCAATTTTTCTTTCATTTTTTCTGTTAATTCTTGATTGAATTCTGCCTCTTTAAGTTGTTCAGATATAAAAAGTTCTTTTTCTGGAATTTTTTCTTCCTTCTTAATAACTGTGATTTGTTTTTTGTTATTTAAGAAGCCAAACTTTTGTCTTTTGTTATCTCCTATGGTAAAATATCTGTCTTTTTGGTTGGAGATATCTATACCATAGATTGATAAGTAGTCATTCCCAAGTATGAAATGATTACTAATACAGTTGTCCATTACTACAAACTCTACTTTAATTCTGACACATTGTGAGGGATGAGGAAAAATTAGTGTTAAATCAATTATTCCAAGGGGCTTCATGCTCTCACTTGCACTACTAAATTTGACACCTTGTATTGGCATAAGTTTTTCTTGCCAGTTTGGGACGATGGTTTTTAAATAACTTTTACCAACACAAGTGCAATATGCTCCTGTATCCAAGTTAACTTTTCCTTCTTGGTTATCAACCATAACAATACTTATACTTGATTTTCCAGCTGTATATCCCATTCCTCTTGCAGGTTTGGTTCTATACATTTTGGCATCTTGTATGTTTGTCAGGTTTGTGTCAGATGTTCCAAGTTGTGGTAAGTTTGAATTAACATCCAGTACTTCATAAATTATATCAATATTATTAATTTGTGCATTAATTAGATTGATTTCATCACTTTCAGAGCTTTCTGACTCTTCTGTCTCTTTTTCAGAGTCAGATTCCTCTTCTTTGTCATTGTGGTTTTCTGTTTCCACAATTTCATTAATCTTTTCTTTTTTAAGGCAATTATTGGCTAAGTGTCCAATACCTCCACATTTATGGCATCTTCTTTGCTAATTATTGTTGGATGTATTGGGCTTAAAGGATTCTTTTGATTTATCTTTTTTGATAAATGGTTTATTTGGGCTTTTAATTTCCAATTTTTTCCAAGTCCTGCCAATTTTTGTTCTTGTCACTATATCTTCTAGTGCATTTATATACTCTTCTGTGGAGCATGGTTCTATACACCTGCTTCTTAGGGCATGTTCTAGTTCCCCTCCACATTTTTTAAGTATTTTCATGTGCACCATCTTCTGTGACATTTCTGGGTACAGTGCATTAAGCCTTTCAACTTGTTTCAAGAGCCAACTTAAAGGTTTGTCTTTCTCTGGGTCAAAGAAAGAGTTTTCAAATGCATTTTCTATCTTATACCTCCAGGCATCATTTGCCCACTTGGTGATTATTTCTTGTTTCCACCAAGACCAGGTATTTTTACCATTTGTTTGTCTTATGCCATAATACCATCTTTTTGCAGATTTCTCAAACAATGAATGTAATCTTGCAGTGATTAATTCATCTGGTATGGCATAGTCTTCTTGTAACATGTCAATTGTTTTAATAAATGACATGTGGTCATATTCACCTTCTCCTGTGAATGTTGGCCATTCCTTCAATTGAGGTGCTTCCTTCATTAAGACTTGGTTATTATCTTGGTGACTCAAGTCTGTTATGAAAGGATTTGACAATTCCTCTTTTGTTTTAACAGGGCTTCTTATATGAGAAAATGGTGTTGATAACTTTGGGATATTTAAATTAGCCTCATTAATTTTATCCATTTTTTCTGTAATAAGCTCATTTCACTTTGAATATCATCTTTCAGATGCATTCTTGCTTCATCACTTTTTTCCACATGGTCCAAAAGGAATTTTTGGTGTGATGAAGTCTTTTCTTCAAATTTTTCTACAGAAATACTTAATTTATTTAATTTTTCTGTAAGATTGTCAATACTCACATCATAATTGATTGTCAAAGTCTTGTCTTTGATATCTTTTATGTATTTATACAATTCTTGTTGTCCTTGTATTAATTTTTGAGTATTGTCAATCAAATTCTTTGGTTTATTATTTTCAACAATAAACTTAATGTTGTCAATTTCTTTCTTGTTTGGCACAACAATTTTTGTTAAAGAAGATAAATTGTTATTTATTTCTTGTAGTGATAATAAACTATTTTTAATTTCTTTTAGAAGTAATATACTATTTTTAATTTCTGTTAAAGTATTTACAACATCTTTGGACAAGGTTATTTCTTTGGGAAATGAGGTTGTCTCATTCTTTGCTCTTCCTTGTCCTTGAATTCCATCAAGGTTCTGGCCATGTTGAAAACATTGTCCATGGCATCCTTTTGGATTCTTGGGATTCTGTAGCTTGGGGAATATGGTTTCTTCCAATGCTTTTTCTTGTTCTTCTTCCCTTCTTGGGGAAGTGGGTTGGCTTGGGGCTTGCTGGTAGAAGCTACTGGGGCTTCTTCCTTGGTTGCCTCCCTCTTTTTGGCATGGTAGTCCTTGATTTTTTTGATTTGAGGTTTGGATGACAGTGGATTCCATCCATTGGAGTATTTCACTATCTCCTCCTCTTTGAGGAACTTTTTCCGGATGTGCCAGGAGTTCATCACTCCTTGGTGTATTTGAGGTAGCATTTCCCAATCTTTGTCCTTGTACACTGTGCAATACTGCTTGTACTGGCTCATGTAAATGTCTATTTGAGCCCTCTGAATGTGATTTGTACCTATTTGAGTTACTCATACTTAGCTCCAATTCAGGTTCAGATATCATGGGCATTTCTGGGACTTGCCTTTGGGATAAGGCACTTCCTTGTGTGGATTCTGTTCCACTGGGGATATTGCCCTTTCTTTTCCCTTTTGAGGGATCAGTTCTACCTCTGAGTCCAGCTCCATCTGATTGGATGGAGTATTGGGAACCTCTTCTGGTAGTCATAATGAAAGAATAAGAAAAAATAAAAGTATTTTAGAATAAAATTCTTTTATGGCAATTTAAAAAGAGGTGCTCACCTTCAGAGTCTTGAATGGTGGGTCCTGGAAAGTCTAATTTCTTAGCTTTCTTTCTTTTGGTGATAACTGGTGTTGGAGAACTTTGACAAGCTTCTTCCACCGACCTCTCAACAGTATCTTGGTTGTCTTCTGTTGGGTTATCTTCAAACACTAAAAAAGACAAATAAATATAAGTCTTTTTATAAGAAGCGTTATTTTTGGCAAGATATGGCAATTTTCCACGTAGAAATTGCTTTTATATCTTTAAAAACTTGAAATGAATAAAGAAAAGAATAAAAATGAATAAAAATAACTTTTTTATTGGTTTTTAGTATTTTTTAATATTTTTTATATTTTTTATTTTTAAGGAATAAAATAAAAATTAATATGATTCTTTATAAAATTAAATTATAATAAAAATTATTTTTAATTTATAAATTATCTTTTTTAATCACTAGAGTCACTCAAAGAAAGTTCTTGCAAGTCTAAGGATGTGAAAAACCACGTGTAAGACAGTACAATTGCTTTCCAAATGCCTCAATAGCTTTTAAAATCAATAAAATATAAAATTATTATATAATTTTATGATTATAAATATAATTTATTATTGGATAAACCCAAATAGAATCTTTTTAAAGGTCTTTTAAGTAAATATCACGGCCAGGACCCCAAATGTAAGGTTTGACTATGAAACAATAAGTAAAAATTACTAATTTATTACTTATTGTACTCTGAATGTCCTTATAATTGAAATAAATAAGATTAAATAATAATAATAATAAAGAAATATTATTATTATGGCATAAAAATATTATATTATTAAATAAATATAATAATATAATTCATATTATATGAAATTATAATATTGTAAATAATATATTAATATAAAATAATTAATATATTATAAAGCTCTTTATTATTGTTACCAACAAATAATAAAGGCGTAAAAAACTGTTTTTTATAAATAAAAAACAATTTATAACAATAATATTACCAATATTAACGTTATATATTAATATAAATACTATTTATATTAATTAAGAATTATTAAGAGTAATAATAAGAGAGAAATTATTATAATAAGATGAAATAACCTACTTTTAACACTTAAAATAATAATTTGGAGATATTTTACGCCAAGAGAATATAATACAACTTTTTGAAATTGTAGTTACAATAAAAATAAAGAAAATTTACTAAATTTCTTGATTTTACGTGGAAATGAGTTTATAGAGAGATTCATGACAAAAACAATTAAAGAATTGATATAATCACACAAAAATAGTGATTAATATTAAGATGGTCTTTGGTCTTTAATTATATAAGAGTTTTATATATAAAGAATAAAGAAATTACCTTTTATTTAATTGATTCAATGTTTTTGATGCATCTGAGGGGAAAATAGAGTAAAAAGAGCTCTATTTATAGTAAATACCTCCCTCCTAGAGTCCAACAGGCTTCTAGTAGACGTGTACTGATCATATCAACTGGAATTGATCAATATTTTAAGGTTTGGAGATGATTACATCATTATCAAACCATATTACATCATTATTGCACCATTATTTAGAATTATCACTATAACTCTAAGTTTGATGACATCAGAGGCTTGGCAGAACCCCAAACTTCGTGGATTTTATTAGTTTTAATCATAAACTAATAGTATTCACCAATTTTATCACTCTTAAGACTGTTAAACTTAATTTAAGTTTACTGTGAGTGATCATAACTGCTCAAATTAAGCTCAAACTTTGATCCTCAATAACTTTAAAGATTAACACGCTACAGCAATTCAAAGAGTGAATTCTGATAGCCTGGCATAACCTTATTATGCTGCCAAGGGGATTTAATTACATAATCAAAACTCTAATTTTGATGATTTTTCTTGTAACTCATCTTTTCTGTCGAAATTCAATATTTTAAACTTCAAACCTTGATTTCAGGGGGTTATACCCTGAATTTAATAATAAAAATTACATAATTCTTCACGAATGAACTAGTAGAATCGAACTGTATACTTTTTTTTAAGTTTGGAACACTTTCACAACAAAGTGGTCAACAGCTCTGTTGATTTTTATCAATATTTCATCATAGGTTTTAACCTTGTTTATAATTTGTACAATAAAGTTCATATCTGTGTTCTTACAGTAAATACGTGGTACCTTTATTTTTGGTTCATCATTCTATCATGTATAGTTTAGGAGATATTAGCTATGATCCTTGAATATATGCGTTGACCAAAAAAGTGCATATATTCAGGTTAATTCTTTAAGTATTAACTTTGGAAATTAGCTTATTAATTGTTTTATGTGTGGATGTTCGTGGGGAATCCACTGGTACAATTTATTTCACATGCTGTTTCATTAGTTCTTGTGATAAATAAGGTTTTATGGTTTTTATAAGGTATTATACCTTATAACTCATTAAATATTGACTTTACAGATATGCCATAAAAATGGTATATGTGTGTTTTACCATGGGGAATCCAATGGTATAATTTATTTTACATGTTGATTCATTGGTTTTTAGGTTAAACCAATTTTTGTACCAATTTATGGTATTTTTTGTATATTTAAGTAATTATTTTTAATGTATAATTATTCTAAGTAATTTTAATATAACTATATTAAAGGTATAATTTTTCTAAGTCTTTTTTGTGACCTTATTGGGTATGTGGTCATATCTCAAAGGCTCACAGAAGGCATGCCACAGGATACTGCCAACAAAACCTTGTGCAAACATACACAAGATGCACAAACATTCCTGGTTACACCAACCAAAGGGATTGCATATATACATGGAATTGCCACAAAGGTGACTGTCTGTATTGGCAATGCTCAGCATCCACTGATAATTGACAGTGGAGCACACTGCTCCATAGTGGCCAGAGAATATCTGGACAACCACTTCCCACATTAGAAAAAAAAGCTCTTGCCCACCAAGGCAAAGAACTATAAAAGTGCTGCGGGGAAGATGACTTCCATTGGTACAATTATCAAGAAGATAATTATACCCCACAGGAAGGGTAATATCAGACTCAACCCAGAGTTTGTAGTGCTTAATGATGCCCACATCCAAGGGATTTTACTGGGAACAGACTACCAGAGGATGTATGGCATAGATATTTATAACAGTAAAAATAGGCATATTACCATTGGTACCAAAAAGGAAAAGAAATTTTGACTTGATATATACCATATATTTTCTCAAGATCCACTAGAAGAACTTCTTAATGAATTCAGAGAGGGACAGTTTAGCACTACCCTCACCAGTAAACAAAATCTAAGTTTACTGAAGATGCTGAGAAAGAACAGACAAGCATTTGCCATTGGTGAAGAAGCATTGGGCAAGATCAAAGGACATGATATAGAACTATATCTGGATGTGGAAAGACCTTATCCACCCATTCTTAGGAGACCCCCTTATCCAGAAAGCCTGGAAACCAGGAAAGAAATTGAGCAACATATCAATGAACCCTTGAAAATGGATGTCATCAGGAAGATTGGACATAATGAAATAGTGGAAATCACCACCCCAGTCCTAATCACCTGGCATGATGGCAAGTCTAGACTGTGTGGAGACTTCAGAGCTCTGAATAACTAAACTAAAGCAGACAGGTAGCCTATACCCAGGATACCTCATGCCTTGGATAAACTGGCAAAAGCCAAATACATAACCAAAATGGATTGTATGAAAGGCTTCCACCAAAATGGAGTTAAACCAATCTCCATGAAATTACTCATAATAATATGCCATATGGGTATATATGAGTATACCAGGATGCCATTTGGCATCAAAAATGCACCAGCCCACTTCCAAAAGATGATGGACACAATATTTCAAGAAGAAATATTGGAAGGCTGGATGGTGGAATATATTGATGATATCATTATATATTCAGAGACATGGGAAGGCCATGTACATTATATAGACAGAGTGCCAAGCAAATGTACACCCATAAATCTGAAAATTTCACTGAAAAAGTGTAATTTTGTCCAAAAAGAGTTATTGGCTCTAGGACATAAAGTCTCAGGTCTTAGTCTGGCAATTGACCAGTTAAAGTAGCCGCAGTACTGCAAAAGCCAGTACCAAAGAGCATCAAAGAGATGCAATCTTTCCTTGGGTTCGCTAGCTACTATAGAAACCACATCAAGAATTTTTCCCACATAACTAGTAGTTTATACAAGTTGTGTTCAAAAGATGTAGTTTTTGAAATCACCAAGGAAAGGAGGGATGCATATGAGAGGATCAAAGATGAACTCACAAATGCACCTGTGCTCATCTTAACTGACTTTGAACTACCATTCAAGTTATACATAGATGCAACATGTAGTCAAGGCCTAGGAGCAGCCCTTCACCAAAGACAAATTGTGGATGGTGAACCAAGGGAAGGAGTAATTTGCTACATCTCAAGGCAACTGAAAGATTCAGAAGCCAGGTATGGGGCCACCCAGACTGAGGGTTTATGTCTAGTCTGGACTCTAGAAAAACTCCATTATTATCTGAAGGGTGCAGTCTTTGAAGTCTACACAGACTGCACAGCCTTGAAGTCTTTACTAAACATGAAGACTACAAATAGACACATGCTAAGATGGCAAATAGCCATCCAGGAGTATAGAGGGAACATGAACATCATATACAAAGAAGGTAAAAGTCATACCAATGCAGATGGCCTTAGCAGATGGCCACTGGATAATGTCAAGAGCAATCCAGCTTATGACCCTGAAGTTGCAGCCAAGATCCCCATCCATTTCATGGAAATAGATAGGAGGAGGAACTTCAGATTATCTTAATGGGCACCAGGAAGTGGTGCCTGGGAACACTGATTCAGAAGGAACAGAAACTCCCATACTGGGAATAAGCTCCTCAGAACTACACAATGAATTTTTCAGTGCAGTACTGAAGTCTTATGCCAAACACAAACAGTGTGGCATGTTACTACAACTCCTTCAACAAAAGTACAGGAGTCCACAACTGGAATCCCGATTGGAAGAACCCCGGTTGAGGGCCTATAAGGATAACAAGATTGTAAGATGTGACTATGAAACTGATGATAATATTACTATTAATCAACAGTACTATGTCTGTTCTTATGAAATATAATAATAAAATATTATTATAACCACAATTAAATAATTAAAGAATTATTTCTTTCACGTGTTAAGCACTACTAGTGATTTTAACAGTGAGCAAGTAATTGTCTACAAGAAGCAATTACAAGAAGAATTTAATAATAAAAACTTCTTTTATTAAAATAATAAAATTATTTTAATATATAATTATCTTTTGCAAGAATAATTATAAGCTAATCCTTGAAGAAAACTATTACTAGAGAAAAAATTTAAGAATTAAAGATAAATGACTCACTCATACTCCAAAGAACTTATTGATAGATAAAAGTAGAGAAATTTGACGTAGAATTGTGGATTTAAGGGATCAAAATGATTTAAGGCAGGATTACAACAATATATAGTTGGATTCTATGATTCAACGTCTTTCTGATTGGTTCTGAAAGATTTAAAACACTTAAGAATAGTTTAACTAATACTTACTTGTTGGTAACAATGATATAAAATGATAATAAGATGATGATACGGAAAAAACAGCAAGAGAAGGCCTCTTTTAAGTCAACCACAGCTCACAGAGGCGTGCCATGGAGAAAACTGAAAAACAAGTGAGTTAGAAAGCATTAAACCCTTTTGGATTAGTACTTACATCATCTGTTGTCACGTAAAATTGTCATAATTGCTTAATTGATGCTTTTACGTGACTACCAACCCCAATATGCTTAAGAATAAAAGGAGTAACATTTGTAAATCTTCTTTTATTCCAAAGTAATCATTGATTTCCTGAAGCTATCAATGTTATTGACAATTTCATCAAAGGTTGTATTTACTGTGAATTTTTGAAGATTCAGTGTTTCACATAGAATAACCAAAATGGACTGTAAGTAAAACTTTTAATCTTACTAGTAAAGCTGTAATTATTTTTGGTTGTACCATAGATAATAAAGTTCTCAATTGGTCCTGAACGTTTCAGAAAGATTCATTAAGATTTGTCCTTTTAATGAATTTTTGAAGTTTCAACCTCATTTCTATGTCGAATTGCAAATATCAGTGTTTGACTGGTTGCTATGAGGTAAATCAATGGATACTAGTCCAAAAAGGGTTTTAATTACTCTTTTGGGGTTTATCCATGGAAAGTCATTAGTAATTGACATGGTTACAGGAGTGTAAGTAGCTCTTTACCTCCTTGGCACGCCAAAATAGCAGGTTATTTGCTATTTTCTGGTGTTTTACAGTAGTTGTAACTTGGTAACCAAGTTCCCAAAGACACTGGGGCAAATCTCGTGTCAATTGTCGGCGATTGACTTCACGTCAAGCAAACGTCAAGCAGGATAAAAGTCGAGCTCACGTCAAGCGAACGTCAAGCACACGTCACACTCTGGTCTTACACCAAATCCTGTGACATCGGATAATATTGGTTCCCCTGTGCCTTCAACTCAGATTCCTCACCACCTGATCATCCCACAACCGTCCGATGATTGGTAAAAATTACACCAGACCCGCCTGTTTGCACACACACACATCAAAGATGTCCTTCAGCCAGTCTTGATGTAGGCGGGGGGTTTGACTTCACCAGGTCATCCATGAAGTGTGCGTGTGCATGCGCGGGGGCGGGTGCAGTGGCGTGTGCGAGTGGGTTTGCGCGTGCATTGGCGTGTGCGGGAGGGTGGGCGTGTGCATTGGCGTGTGTGGGTGGGTGTGCGTGTGCATTGGCATGTGCGGGTGGGTTTGCGTGTGCATTGGCGTGTGCGGGTGGGTGTGCGTGGGCGTGTGCATTGGCGCGTGCGGGTGCACATGCGGGTGTGGGTACGCAAAAGCCGATTCCGCTTCCAACATGATGATGGTGCAGTTAGAAATTTTGGATGCTGTGAAAGGTGAGTGTGTGGGTCATTTGATCATTGGACTTGGCTTATTCACACTGTACCCAATGTCAAAATAGTAAGTTCTTTGTGGCAATGTGAAATAATGGGCTTTGCTTGTCACAATGGCATGTCTCTGTCACTAAATTTTGAGGCAATTATTTCACTAGCAAAATTGCTAATGAATCTGAGAGATTTGCATTTTTGTAGACTAAATATCATGAAATAACGGCTTTATCATTACAAGCAGTCCACATGACAGAGCTTTGCTATCATACAATCCAAAGTTACCTTCTATTTCTTCTTCTGATATAATCAAGTGTCCATCATCAAAACCAACAGCTTTATAAATATTGAGATACGGCCAATCTGGTAGGAAATTCACATCAATCTTCAAAGTTTTTAAAATCAGAAAGTTATTGTTCAGTATGCTATATGGCTCAGAGACTTTGAAAATGCTATCAATAATACCAAATTGTCGTGAGTTGCCCCTTTGAAAACATATCACACTGTTGCTGACATTTTTGGATTCAGTTGAAAATATATTGTTCCCCATATTAATGTTTGAAACTGGAAAATACCAAGGTGAGACAATCCTTGAAGTGGGATGACTTGTGGATTGCACGGTATTGTCTAAGCTGATCCAATCAACCATTTCCCTTTTTGCATGAAAAGTCTGTAAGTACTCAACCAGGAAATAATAATTTTGTTGGTCATGGCGGGATGGCTTGTTATATTTATGGTGATTGAACACGGCAGGTGGCTGTGATTCGAAAAGCTGTTTTATTTCACATGGCACAGATGGGGATTTCAGGAGAACGGAAAGGTTGGAACATCGACAGATATGTTGAAGTAAGGTTTTATCTATATTCTCTTCAGAGTTGCAAAAAGTTAGTCTTATTCAGTTCAGGTGTTTAATAAATGTGAATGTATTGATCTTATTAATTGACGTACATATCTTGTTATTTGTTGGAATCTTTGCAAATACTCCAATCAAGCGCTCATAACCCCATGTGGCTGAGGCTTGTGCTGGGCCCCAACGTTGGAAGAGTTCGGGAATATGATCAGCAAAATGATGATTTGGTTTACTTTTCTGTTTTGGGAACAGGTGTTGATTGGAAAGGCGGAATTTTTTCCAATGTTCAGCAAATGCAGTCGCATCATCTATTGAAACAGTCCAGCTTGTGGGAATGTTGATAGCACTACTCAAATGGAATGTATTCTTGGCTAGTTCATTTGCAAGTTCTTCTGACTGACCCATTTTTCTTTGAGTGTTGGCAGATTGGTGTGCATCTAATGACATCTGTTGACTGAGCATTAGAAATGGAATATAGACCTTATATAAGAGAGCCCATTCAGCGGCTTTTAAGCTACCATGAGAGGGGGAACCCATTTTGCGGGGAGCTCTTGTCCAAGATGAGGGAATTATGGTCTCAGATATGATTTGTCGGAGATGCTCAAGAGCCTCACCCTTGATCTGGTGATCACTCAGTGCAGTGATATCCAATTCAGAGGGGATTTCAGAAATGGGGATGTAATCGGCATCAAATGAAGGAATCTCCGCAGAACCACTAGATGGATGTTCTGTGCTAGGGGTGGGCATTGGGAAGTAGTTTTTTCGGGTGGAAGTAGTGAGGAGTGGCTCATTTATTATTTTTTCTGCGTCTCTTCTCAGGGAGCGGGCCTCTCTCAATGTGATTTTATCAAGAGAGCTGTTGGAGGTCTTGGAATCTGAGTCTAAACTGTTGGTGTCATTGGATTTCCTGCGGGACCTGAATTAAATTTTTGATTTCGCCTCTGGAATGCACAATTTGAAAGTTGCATGATCCTTCAAAATTCCAAGTATTAAATTATGCATTATGTCAAGATTAACCATTCTGGTTGCATCCCAACACGGAAGGTCTTCCAAAATTGAATATTGCACTCCATACTCAGAGAAAATTGCTTGTCTTTGTTGTGGGGTTTCCCGAAGCCATTTGGAAATGGTTGATTTATGACTTTGGTATGAGCACGTGTAGTGAAATTGAGGACCAATTTCTTCAATTTGAGCTTTGTGAATGGTGCAAAAATTGCAAAAGTGGTTTCCTGAATGGGAAATAAATCCAGTAAGCTTGCGTGTGGAAACCACATCCGCAATGGCTGTGAGGATGGCAACACGGATAAAGGATCCTGATGGACCTGTTGAGGTGGGTGCAAAATGGTAACCTTGCCATAGCTCTTTGAGCTCGTTGATGAGTGGCATTAATAGATAATTCAATTGAAGAGGAGTTGGCTCCTTCGGACCAGGGATGATTCCTGCAACATAGACATTCTCGGGCTTCAATCTTTCACTTGGGGGGAGATTAAGACAAATAAGCATGATAGGTCCAATGCTAGCCAACCGGGTTGACTTTCCATGTGCTTTAAACCAGTCCACATATATGGAGAAGGCCAATGCACCAGGAATGGACATGAATGGGGGGTCATGGATATTTCTAGTGCCAGTGAAGCGTCTCCAGACCAATCCATCCCAGATGTCACGTTTTGGGGAATCTTCGGGAGTTTGGGATTGTTGATATTGATGCAGAATGTCCATAATTCCAGCCCGCTGGAGAAATCTGGCAAGCCAATTTTTGAATGGTTGATAAATGAAATGTTTTGTTGGTATAAATTTTTGCTTCATGTTGGTTGTGTTTTGGATGTGGGGTTCAGATGAATAGATGAATTTGCCTAATGATTGTGTGCAAGGGGGATCATGATCATTTGGGTCATTATGGCATTGACAGTGGGGTTGGTCAGTTGTGACTGATTCAGTAAGGCCATTAAGAGAGAAACATTGAGGACAACATATATAGTTTTGAATCACTGGCTCCAATTGGAGATGTTCAAATATGGTACTCAGATCTTGAGGTATATGGAATGCAGGAGCGGGGGGACCAGCTGAGCTTGAGATACTGGACTTGATCAGCAGGTTCAGGGAGGGGTTGAGTATGCGTGAAGCCCTGCGGGATAAATTATACCTTAATGATAGAATGGCAGATATTATCATTCCTAGGTCTTGTGGGGGAAGGGTTTGACTGCCACTATATGGTTTCTGTGCAGTTGAATTGAGACCCGCTGGAGTTGAGAAAGTGCTTTGGGTCAAACGTCAATAATCAGCTGGGAAGGTTTGATCCAATAGAATTTGTGGGCACCCAGATCCTGATGCAGAAGTAGGGATGTTTGGAAGAGATTTGGGTGCAATGGTTGATTTGAGCTTTTTAATGTGCTGTTTATATTGGAAAGGTGTGAAGGCAACTCCTTGCCTATCACCCTCAGGGGAAGAGTGTGTTTGAGTTGAGCAGTGTTGACACATGCATATACGCATTGAGGAATAGGGCCGGGTTGTCATTGTTGCAGGAATTGGGAGTACGGTTGGTTTGTGTATAAATATCTATGGTTGATGTGAAAGTGTTTAGGAGTGTTATTAATTGGAAATAAAATTCAGTGATTATTTATGAAGGGGGAGATGATTTGAGCCAGCTGAGGAATTTATCCCATTTGTAATGGTGCATGAGCTGCAGTGGATAAAGTTTAACATGTCTCATCTGGATGGCGGAATTGGTTAGGCGTTTAATTGGGTAAAATGCCATGCTGCTCAATGCTCATACATATTCTAGTTTATTTACACATTGTGATAGTGCGTGTTTGACCATTGAGGGGGTTCCATTAGTGAAGTGTTACCATTGAATTGAGGGGATTAACATTTAATCCATGTACGCTTGCACGACATCATACATGGTTTAAACCTTATTACAGACATAACTATATAGCTCTCTTACATAAGGGGTTGGAGTGCAGCTAATGTCTTGGTATTTGGTTTGAGTGCGGCGGGCTTTGAATCAGTTGGAATGTGATTTGGACTGTCTTGCCTTTCGTGAAAAGGTGATGTCTCTTTTGTGGGTAAATCTTTCATGAATATACCCCTTTACAGATGTACAATGTTGTGGAATTTCAATGCATATATTGGCAGTTTGGATAATTCACAAAATGTGACAATGGGGAGGCGGAAATGTTACCAAATATGATTACTTATGGATGATGGGTCCCCTTTCAGATCAAGGAAATATCACATTATATGCTGGTAGGCCGTGCAGGGTGGTTTCCGACAAAAGAGGAGGAGCTCAAGAGGAGGCAGGGAGGATTCTCCTCAAAAGAGTCTTATCCGACTTCCACACAACACTTAGTTCCAACTATTCATAGAGTTTCTCTATTCTCAATTTGAAAAGATTTCATCTCATATCACTCTATTTTATCATAATACTGAGGTGTTTTATCTAGTTAAAAATATTAGTGTACTTTTTCGGCCCTTATGTCATCTTTCAAGTCACATAAATCCCGTTCAGGTTCTGTTCATGACTCAAAAAGTGAATCTAGCATAGAATATGTTCAAACACAGTCACCATTGAGTCCCAACATTCCTCTCACAACCCCTATCGCATCCTCAATGAATGTATCAGGTCTTAACATTGATGTGGGCAATCCAAAGGCTCTAACTTCAAGCACTTGGTCGACCCCAAATATTTCCGTCACTCCAATTCCCCCGAATCCAACTAATACACAAATTCATGTGTCTCAGGGGCCAGAAGGCACACCTCAAATCTCCTCACACGCTAATCCCCAATCAAAATTTCCACGTGAGTTCCTCCTTAATCCCGGTCGGAATCCAGTCCCATCCCAGGATCCCTTTGGCCAAAGTAAACAGCCAAACCTCAATATTCCATCAGGATCTCAGGTTCATTTGGGTGATGAAAGGCGCGTGGATGGGGGGCGACGAAAAAGACCTTTGGAAAATGTAACTTGGAGCGGTCTGTCGGAGGGAAATCCAGGATTGACGCTTCATCAAAGTAAGTCATTTGAATTTTGCAGTAGAAACTTATTCACAATTTGATATGTTTGTTTCATGGGTTAGATATGGCACCTAAAGGCAAGTCAGTCCGATCTCAGGAGCCAATTGAAGATTGTGAGGATGACCAGTCTTCATTAATGTTTTGATGTGTTAACTGATGATTTGCATGGCAGGGGATGAACTTTATGTGTCTTCACCTCTGGTCCATAAAGAGAAAGTCACTGGACGTCATCATCCATATGCCTCCAAACCAAGAACGGGTCATGCCAGTACATCAAGAGAAAGAATTGTGGATGATGAGGATGAGAACATGTCTCCGACTCAAAGTGAAAGAAATGATGAACCAAGGAGGGACAATTTCACAGCGCATGAGCAAGGCACTCAATCAAATAGTGAGTTCACCCATCCTCAGCTGGGCCTTGCCCAGAGTATGCTTGAACAATCGGAGGTCAGACAGCAAAGGAACCAGGCCCGCAAAGCTCACAATGTGGCAAAACGTGCAAGCCAGAAGGAGCAACAAAAATGGCTGAAGGCAGAACTTCCAGAGAATGTCCATGGAATGAGATCAGCAGTACACGCACATTGCCTGTTCCTACTCAAAGTTAGGGATAAGGATTTTTCCTCACTACCAGCACCACCCAGCACAGAAGAGCGTGAAATTGCAATTCAAGTGGCTGGTCATCTTGGTTATGTCCCCGAGGATGTTTTCAATGAGCCATCAACACAGGTTCAGTCTCAGGGTTTCCAAAGCTACTGCAAAAATGAGCTCCACAAGCTAGGACTAAAGCGATTCACTTGGGACTGGGAGAGCTCATGGCAACATCCGTTCAATGAGCTGATGTCTATGGTGTTTTACTGTACATTCCGTCTCGCACTTGTCAGCACTGAGGATCATCACTACTGTTGGAACAAGGATCATAACAACTATGGGGTCGTGGCGGCTTTAATGGAGCAATATTTCACTTATTTGAAAAGAGAATGGAAGTCTATTCAAAAGGATGCAGAGTATTTGGTAAAAAAGAAGGAGAATCAAACGCTCGCAAAGATTCGTCAAAGAGTTAGTTACTGTATCTCTTCTTCATTGTGGACCAAGTCTGATGATGATCTACTTGATTATGTGCAGACCTGTGAGCGCTGTCGTCAATGGTGTGATACGGCTAAATTTCCCATCCTAGCATCACAATTCAATGACCCTCAAGTATGCTCAGATACTGAGGAGGTACTGGAAAATGGCCGTCAAGTTTACCGCAAAGTGGGATTACGCTGGCGCTCCCAGTTATTTAATGATTTGGTATTGAAAATGGATAGAGACATAGAGTTTTGTAATCGGATTAAAAAAAAGGGTAAAAAAACTATTGATAGATTGCCAGAATTACAATTGACAGATGATGGTGATATTCCGGAAGGCCTATCATTTCAGGTATTTGATCAAGATTGGCTCAAAGGCTGTAGTAAGATGCAGACTAGCGCCCTAAAGATACTTGACATGCCAGTTATTAGGCCGAATGGTGATGCTCTGCAATAACTTAGTAATTTGTCACGGTATAGCACTGTGACAAATTAAAATTTTGTGAATTATTTGTGCAGGTGTAATAAAATCTGATTATTATCTCTTAAGGATGCAACAACTTGCTAAATATGTTAGAATATACACAATATGAATTGAAATGTATCACCGTCTCCCTTAGCAATAATACTCTATTGCTCATTTTCATTGAGGAAATATTGAAGAAGTTCGATCCAGCTCATGGTGTTCATAATTGTGGACCTGTGCCAGAGTCAACAGGAGTTATCAAATTTTTCAATCACAAATTATATAATATCAGTAAGGCTCACGCAGTTAATGATTTTTTCTTTTCTTGGACCTATTGGTGATTGGAATATGGCATTCCCATAAGGAAGGATTTCACAATAGTAATACAATCAAGTGAAAGATGAGCTTGAAAGGTACCTTCCGCATGTTGACCTCAACTGAATGAGGAGTGATATAGTGGATGACCTGTACAGGTCGTTGTTGGCCAATACGATGTAGACGATCAACAGTTTGAGCCTCAATGGCTGGGTTCCAATTGGGCTCCTGGAAATGTGGATGTCAGGGTCCGAAAATCAGGGGAGAATTTTGGGGGGCCCCTCACCATTAAATAGACTATATTAGCACAAGTTATATTGAGGCCAGTTCCAGCCGCGGCAATGGATGCAATGAGTACTTCACATTCAGGATTATTGAAGAAATTCTCAAGCGCCTTGTCCTGCGCTCGTGGTTTAATTGTTCCATCAATTCGTGCTGAAAGGATAGAGTGATGGGCAAGAGCAATACCAATTCTACAATATAAGAAAGTCAGATGGAGTCAATTGTTAATGGATGCATATTAGAATTAACGCACAAATCTAGAAATTGGGTCCATTGGGTATAAACCACCGATTTGGTTGGACCACACCTTGTTTGTTTGTTCTTCATTAAGCTTTGTAGGAGGTGTGCAATTTTACTACTCATCATGCATGTTTCCACATCCACAATAGTTCGTGTGATTGTTGGGGAGTTATCCTGAGTGCTCCTGCCCTCAGGGTCTTCCAACTCCGCCTCCGCAATTGTGTTAAGCATGATGTGATGGTTACAACATATTCGCAGCTTATTAATATTTCTGAAAAATTCTCCTGGTCCTTTCCTTTTGGATGATAGGAATTCTTCATAGAATATGGAATATTCTTGCTGCATGGTCGGGTTGAGTGGGAGCAGCTCATAATGATGGCTAATAGTGGGGAGGGATTCGAGATGTGTGGTTTTGGTGCGGCGCAAACTTAAATGCCGCAATGCTAAATGCAAGATATCATTGCAACCTTTGGAAAGACTACTCAGGATGAATGGTGACCAGTTACCTTGATCGGCGCTCTGGGGTTGAGTGATGATTGATATTATGCCCAAAAGGTCATAAATGGTGTTGTGAATAGGTGTGCCCGTTAAACATATTCGACGGGATGAAAGGAGGCTATTAATGGCACAGTGGGTGGCAGTGTATTGAGAGCGAATATAGCTATAAGATGGGGCAAGGGTTATTGGATATAAAAGGCAATTTGAATCATTTAAGATCAGACACTCACTGTGCTTCATCCAAAATTATACGATGCCAATTGATTTGAAAAATGAATGATGTAGAGGTATTGGTTTGCTTAAATTCTTGGGTGATAGTATTGTAAGAAGTGATGATGATATCATACTTTAAGATGTTGTCTTTGGATAATGAGTGACGAGTGGGACCATGGTAGATTTTGGAATGCAGCGCTCCAGCCTGAGCATGCTTGGATATTTCTGATTGCCAGTTGGTAATTAAGCAAGGGGGGCAGATGATCATGGTGGGCCTGGAGCGAGGGGGGTTTGTAATCATCCGCTCCTTGGAGGTACCAATTAGAGCAATGGCCTGAATGGTTTTACCTAGTCCCATATCATCCGCGAGCAGTCCTCCAAGAGGGGTATTGGTCGAAAGGGATTCAAATGAGCTAACGACCTTGTTTGTAATGATGTGCCTGGCATTAAAAGTGGATCCTGGGGGTGAGGTTGCCCAAAGGTTACGGGCTGATTGGCCATTGGGGATTTCTCGATCCCAGAGAAAAGCTAGTCCAGTCTTTTGATGAGGGAGGAGGGGGGTTTGAATAATGGCATGGGGCGGGGTCATCATGGGGAGGTCTGATCCACTGGGTAATTGTATCAGTTTTTGCTTGGAAATCAATGATGAAACAGCAGGATATGAAGCAGGCATCGAGTTTGAAGCGGGAAATGTCGGAGTAAAGAGTTGACATTGACAATGAGTAGTACAGTCATATTCTTTGGGCATTTTAAGCTTGAAATCTTGTGTTCGAAAGCTTTCCATTATGAATAGAATGTTTGGATACCATGTGAAGAACATCAATGCTAGATTGGGTTTTTGAGATGAGGAGGGATCATTGGCATCAGTCATAAATACTCCCTCAACAAATAATATTTGAGTAGGATTGGATTGGCAATTTTCAATCCATGCCCCACCAGGACCACAGTGCATGAACGTTTTTGGTGCCCCAAGGAATGGTATCAACGTTTGGGAAAGGGTTCCCGGGAGAGAGCCAATAGCATGCTGGTGATTGGGGAGATATACGAATATGTTGTGCTGATTGTGCCATAGGATAATCCAAGAACCTAAGTGGGAATTCTCAGGCTTTAAGGTTACATCACTATTTATTTGAATACGAATATTAAGCATCCCAATGCAAAGTGGTTGTGAAGGGGTTGACATGATGGCTATTTTAAATTATTTGGGGACAGTTGGGAATTATATGATCGGGAAGGGTTAGCTAAAGGGAATGAAGAGGAATAAGCGCAGGTGGGGAACTTATATGAGTGGCAGCAACAGGCCAAAAGGGGGATGGCCTGTGGTTACGTGCATGGTCTTGATGGGGGTGGGCGTCTTGGGCTGATAATTTTCGTATCCGATTTGGGGCATATATCAAGGCAAGGTGGCCAAAATGTGGGTGCACCATTATGACTGCTGGATCTTCAGCGAGTGACGAAACCTTTGGTGGAACAAGGTTGACATTAGCATATCCAAAATTGGGTGGGTTGTAGCAACTTATTGTGGAGGGCATATTAGAGGCATGCAGTCATGTTCGCTGTTGTGACAGCAAACAATGAGCGTATCCTCCCCAGGTTAATTGTTCACAGGGACCTACTGGGCAATGTTGGCAGTTTCAAAGGGCAATCTCACTGTGGGGATGTTTGTGTGTGGGCGGGTGAGATATGTTTGGTGGCATGCCACCAAACATGACTTTGGTTTTGCCTGAAGTTTTTTGCTGACTGATGCATACTGGGCTTTCAGGGGGGAATGTGTGGGATGATCAAAGGGGGCGCCAGCCATGAGCCGTGATCCACATATACATTCACCCCTATGGCGTTTGAGGCGAGTACTAATCCACCGAGATTGGCATCCGGGTCTTTTCCTCATGCGCGTACAAAACTCCGGAGAAAGAGGCCACACGCCCAAGGGATTTTTTGGCTGCAAGCCAGGTGCTACAACTTGCGCGGGGCGTTTGAGAACGTGAAGAAAATGACCCGCGGTGGGAGATATCCACGCAAACATGACCAGCCTCAGCAATCATAGGCTGGGATTATTCTGATGTGGATGAGGCTGAAGGAAATCCACACTGATTGGCCTCAGGTTTCCACGCGCAAGCGGGTGAGCGTCTGCAGTCAAGCTGACAACCCGACCAAGAAAATAGGCAGTTGGAAGACTGGCAGTAAAATGTCTTCCAGGCGTGTGAAAGTTGCCTGTGTAAGACCCATTGGGGGTGCGTATGAAAGCATGTGGCTGCCCGACAATGAACAAGCAGGCCAGTCATTGTTTGCCCCAACAATGGCACCAGAGTGAATCAACTCTTTGTGTATGACCCAAATATTAAGTCATCCCATTATGAGCCACTTACATTAACTTGGATTACATGCGCATCTGTGCTGTAGTTAGGCAGAGCTGTCCAACAAGGTGCATCAAAGGGATGCAGGTGAGAGATATGACTCGATGGCTTGACGTGATTGCATGTTACATTGTTGAACAGCTTTTGCTCTGCCCTGAAGCATACATTTACAAAGGTGTACTGCGTACTACAGTGTCGACTGTACTATACAGATCAGGAAGGTGTAATACTACTTGAACCTGCATGCATATAGCAAATGTGCATGCACCTTCCGATCGTTTGCATTTACGTAGCTCATGTGCCACATGCTCAGCATTGCGTTTCACCCGATTCGCACACGCAATCTGAGCATGTCATGGTCAAAAGCACCGTGTGAAAGTGCTCAGTAAAGCCATGGAATGAACTAATTCTGCAATAGCTCACTGGAAGGCTCAGTTTGGGGCACTTCACCAAAGCGTGTGAAATGCTGCACCTGGCTGAAATGTCATCCGATGCTGTGCCAAATGCTCAGAGTGCGCGCATACAAAAACGACTAAGCAATGGCTCAGCATGGTGCATTTGATATTGTTATATCTATAGTTCAATCACTGTGCAATTCCAATGTTCAGCCACTGAGCATTTCAATTATGACCCGAAACCAAACCTGAGCAATGGGTCGAGGCAAGCTCACGCTGTATTCACTTGTCTTACAGCCCCCCCCTTTGTTCACATACTATCACCAGGCCATATGGCCGGTAATCTCGCCGCGGTCACTTGTGACCAAATGCACCGGGTGCTTTTCTGCATGGGTCACTTGTGCATTGCACCCACAATGCACATTCAACAAGGGCCTCACGACCACCCTCCTGGGTGATTGGGTGGAAATTTAAGGAAACAAAGGGGATTTGACTCAGCTTGACAATTCAATAAATTAAAATACTCAGCCAGACCCCCATTGTTCTTATGCCTCACGCGAGCATTTCACTTCCCAGTTGCAGCATTCGCTGAGACTCAGCTTCAATTTTGCCCACACGCCTTGAAGCTGAGACTTTTGCGGGTTCTGAAACTGCTGAGATCGTCTCAGCTTCACCATGGTATGAAATACCATCTTCACACGACACGCACTTCACTTTCTCTCTCACCCGCTCCACTTCGTTCAACCTCACCCGCGTTTGTCCTTCTTGTGCGTATTCCCCCTCGTCTTCCTGCCTTTCCAGTCTTTTCTTTCGCACTCGACTAACCCGACTCCCCTTCCTGCTCGCTTTTTGTTTTTCCTGCTAATACTTTCAGAACCCCACTTCTATCTACTTTGTACGTTTTCTCCAATTAAACTTTTGTCAACATTATGATCCGATATTAATAATTTTCTTTCTTCACGACTCTCTTCTAGACTTTTAAAAACCTCCTACTAGCGCTTTTTTAATTTGAATTCCGTTTTAAAATTATAAATCATCGTATGTCTTCCTTTTCTTTCTTGATTGCTTACTTTCTATTCAGTTACTAACCTGTTTTTTTTTGTTTTTAGATGTCGTGCACGTTATGCACCAAGCGGGGTATCCCCTGCATTCGTTCCTTGACGACGACTGACGCTTGTGATGCTTGCCGACAAGCACACAAGAAATGTTCTTTCTCGTCCGCCCCTTCTGACCCCGCGGCCAGAGGAGTTCCCACCCAAGACACCCTCGCCAGGACTCCTTTGTGGCCGATGATGATGAAACCATTTCCGAGCGGGAATGGACCCCGGGACCCCAAACAGGCCAGCGGGAACGATTCAGGACGATTAGCCCAGTCCCCTCAAGCATCGATTTGTCCACCCCCCCTCCTAGGCCACCATCCGATGGTCACTTCACTCCTTGACCTGAGCAAAGTGATTATCCAGCCAATGAAGGATGGCGATGGAAAGAGGACATTTGAGCTTGGGCTGATCGTCACCATGTCTTGTCACTGATGGGATTCAAACGCCAAAGTAAGTTTTCTTTCTCCTCCTTATCTCATTTATCTTCACGCAATAATACTCACTTTTTTCCATTACTCATAGAACCAAACCCCCCAAATCCCCCCCGACAAGACTCTCCCGTTCCTACTTTGCCTCGCGAGCAAACCCCGCCGCAACCCACTCCAGGCCCGAGTGGCACCCGATGGTCTGAGGACTTATTCCGCGGTAAGCAGCCAACTTTCTCTTTTCTCATTTTCACTTTCGCATCAAGTTAACTGACTCTTCCTCCTTTTGTAGAAGCCTCCCAGCACAATGAGCCACCTATTCCTGGCCCGAGTCCATCCTCTGAACCACCTGAGGACATTGCGACTTGTGAGCCTCAACCTGAGGTGGCTCCTACGCAATCAATGGAGGAACCTTTTGGTAAGTCCCTATTTCACTTTTTTAACTCAACTCAACTTTTCCTCAGCCCTCCTTCGACCATCTCCAGCTCGTCCCGCCACTCCCCGCTCGATTATCATCATCGACGATACGCCAGTCGGATCACCCCTCCCCCTCCCCCTCCTACCACTCCTACCCCGGTTTCTTCCCGGATATCCCTCCCATTGCCGCCGAGAACCCAACCGCCTCCTTCCCCCCCCCCGGTGCCAAGCTCCTCTCATTCCTACGATGACGCTCGCCAGGAATTCACCGACCTGCCCCCGATACTAATGATTCCTCGAGCCATCGTCCACGAATCGATCAACCGAATCTTGTTGGAGCATCGTCGGTTGCTCCACATGATTCCTTTCGTGGATGCAACTCATCGAAATGAGATGCACCAGGAATTCCGGGAGGAACTAAACTCCCTCCTTGGCGAGGCGATGGAGGCTTATCCAATGGAGGACATCACCGGGATAGTCTCAAAATTCTTAGAAAAATAAAATACACAAAAAAAATTGTATTCTTTCCTCTTTTTACCTTTTGTAATACACTCCTTTAGATAAATTTTTTGTATTCAATGAAAGATATTTTCAATTTCTCTTACGTTCTTTGTTCACGTGAATTTATTATAATTCCTCAATGATTCATATTTACTATTGTGTGAGAATAATTTTCGTAAGGGCCCCACCGAAAGTTTGAGTTACTATTTGTATGTGTGAAAATCTTTTGCCAAAAATGCGCCAATAGTCACCATTCCTGCCTCCTATATTTTCTTCCTCCATTGTTTAGAGCCATATCAAATCTTAACTGTAAAAAAGCGGGAAGTTCCGGCATGTGAGCAATCCACTCCAGATTGATGGAAAATTGCCGTTCCTATGGTCACACGCTATTAATCTTAGTCATGTATTGAATTGTTTAAATTGTCGGGAACCTTCACAAGCATAACGATAGGCATGTGAGCTGTCGGGAGCCTGCAAAGGCGTAAGGATTGGCGTGTGAGCTGTTGGGAACCTGCACAGGCGTAAGGATTGGCCTGTGAATTGTCGGGAGCCTGCACAGGCGTAAGAAATTGTCAGCATTGTTGGCAACCTTCACAAGCCTAAGGATTGGCGTGTGAGCTGTCAGGAGCCTGCACAGGCGTAAGGATTGGCGTGTGAGCTTTGGGGAGCCTGCACAGGCGTAAGGATTGGCGTGTGAGCGTTCGAAAACCTGCACAGGCGTAAGGATTGGCGTGTGAGCTGTCGGGAACCTGCACAGGCGTAAGGATTGGCGTGTGAAGCGTCGGCAGCCCGCATAGGCGTAAGGAACTTTTAGCATTGTCACAACCTGCACAAGCATAAGGATTCGCGTGTGAAGCGTTGGGATCCTGGACAAGAGCAACAAACCTGGCATATGTACGATGGCATGCCTCCGTACATAATCCACTTCACCCCTTTTTCATGTGAGGCACCCCATCTCCCGCACTCGAAACCATCCAATCCTGGTGTATATTGTCCTCTGCCTTACTTACCCCACCATTATCTACCAATCATGCTGCTATTCCGACTGCCTCACTCTTTGAATTGGGCTGAGATTGTATTACCATCCCTGATTTGATAGGCCGCTCCCTCGCCAATCTCATAATAGCCGTGGCTTTTTTGGCACATTGTTTTTGCCAACCTCCTTGAGCATTGTGCGGACATACCCACTAGTGTCGTGCTTTCGTTGTCCTGTGCTGGATCAGTATAATGAAGAAATGTACTGCTGGCCCACACTACCTGAATGAGCCCATGACAATCAGATAAATCAATCCAAAAATGCTCATTTGGGAAAATCAATTTCCCCCCTGTACACCGCTTTGATGCATCTCTTTGAATTTGGCCGGTCTCCTTATCAGCTTGAAACCACCATCCCGAAGCATACAGCGATGCATCCTTATCAAGATGAGGTGAGTTTTTGAATCCATTCATGGTGAAAGTGAGTGCCGAAGCAAACTCACATGCACCCTGATTTGCGGGATTATTGCCTTCAAACTTGACTTGATCAAAAGATGGAACCCCCAATGAGTTGTAGCAATTTTGAATCTTCTGAAATAAATTATCCCCAACATATCGTAAGGATTGACCTAGAATGCGACCCACCTAGCTAAGATTGGCACCTCGGTCCCGCCATTCATCTTTTGCATTTTCAATTTTGCCAGCACTACCATACAGACCAAATTGTTCATTCTTAGTGGTGCATTTGCGCCACCCAATCGCGAACATAAATCCCTCCAGTAATGCTCCAGTTGTTGCAATAGGGTCAGTAAACCTCTTTTCGCGAAATAAGAATTGTGATAATTCATCCCATTGATTGACCTCGACTTCACTCATTGTTGTGAATGGTCGGAATTCAACAAGGGCAATGAGTAATCCGGTTGAAGAGAAAATTGCCACACGGCCAAAGTGAATGCGTTTGATCTGATTGACATCCACAAGGCTCCGAATTTCACTTGGGATCATATTTGCTGATACTGGCATTGATATTTGTGCTGTTGCTCGAGAGGAGGAAAAAAACCTCTGCTTTCGGTTGGTTTTGCCCTCATTTATCTTTTGGATGTCCAACTATTCCCGAGTGGTTGAGGGATCACTTTGTGTTGAAGCAGACAAGATATCAGATACTGCTTCCTGCCATTTGAAGCTAAGGAGTTTTGAGTCCAGAATGGTGCCCAATGCCCAAGGAGCTTTCTTCGGCACACATCCTTTGACTTCCCTGTTGGAGCCCACATGACATTGGCACAATCTGAACCGACTAAAGCCAATGTTCTTCCGTGGGGCTCAATGAGGGTGCCACATCAATGTGGAAGCATATATATATATCTATATATATACACTGAGATTAAGCGAGAAACTCAGACTTTACTTCCTCAGCCCAACGCTTTCTCGCGAGTTCCCTTTTACGCTCTTTTCCTTTTTTCGTGAATGGCATGCTTTCAGCAGAAAATGAAATGAAACCAAATGATTACTGATTTATTAATACCACCTAAATTGAATTGCGGACGATGAATCTTTTTTAATTGCGGCTAAAAAGAAAGATCACACCTGACCTTCGCGAATTCGCGATCTCAAATACCTGAACCTAAAAATTGCAGTGGATAGTGCATTATTCAATTTGACATCTTGATGTTCCCATGCAATCACTTTCCAATCCAACCATTTGGAATATTGCAAGCACACGCAAATGCAATATGCATCCTGCTGCAGATCCCTAGTTATCCCAGTCCTCTTGAAAGACACAGTAACATTTTGCCTATTATGGGCTGGCGGGAAGTGATAAACGCGACTTCCCGCAATGCCCCCACGTGTGCTACTTGCGGGCACAACGCCTGACTCAGCTTGCGTCTTGTCGGAGTCTTTGCAATGATGTACAGAGGCATGCCGCCATACAATTACTATTGGTACTCAGACTGTGGCATCCGGGCAGTAGTAGGATAGGAAGTCATGATTATTAAATTCATAAATCACTTTGAAAAATTAAATTACAATCTATCTAGTACAAAGCTAATCTAAAACGGGTCAATCCTGGTTGTGAGTTTTGCTGACCTGGTAACCGTCAAGGTGACCTCATCACTTGAACCAAGACCGCGTTTCTCCACCCAGGCATCACCAAAGTCTAATACTAAGCATCGTGCAAATTCAAATCTAAGAGGTACAGTGGGGTTAAAACACTCTGATGAGAAGAAACTTTTATTCAGTAAATTACATATATACTTATTAGTACGTAGCCACACTGGCTCCACTAGATTTTTACCCTCTGAAAGTTTTGCGGAAATGTCAATTAGTGCTAAAGCCCCTTTAACTGAGCTTGTTCTCCAGTCATCTGAGCATACCATCAAACCACGAACCCCCACCGCACAGAATGCTGCTAATATACCATAGCAAATTCGATTTATTCCAAGATTCTTGTGACATGCCAAAAGATCTTTGATGGCCTCATTTTTTTTTGAGTTCGTGAGTTTGCCTTTGATGCCATTAACTTCGACCTTTGTATGTGCATGTACCATGTTGTACGCAATCATCAAATGGATAACTGTATCCATTAGATCATCCAGGTTCTTGTGCGGCTTTGTGGATATCTCATTGTCAGCCCCGCCACCTTCAATGCTGAGCTGGGTTGCACGTTGCTTCGATTTACTCAAGCAGGAGGCAAGGTATTCAACTGCTCCGCGTTCGAGTCCAAGAGGATCGGTCGAATTTGATGTTGGTGCAACATATGGTTTGGGTGCAATCACATCGTATGAGACTAAACTAATGGATTCAAACATAACATTTGCCCAGAAATGTTTAACTGGATTCGCGGGGTAAAGAAGGCTCTGAACCATTTTGAAGAAGGAGTGTTCAGATTTTGGGAGATTATCTGAAGGTTTAGCTGATTCCTTCATCAATTTGAGATTCCAAATGTTGTGATCAAAAAACGCTTCTGTTTCGGTTGGCTTAAAAAAATCTAACCCTGTATATTGCAATTTATATCACCAGTCAACAGCCAATAATCAAGTATCATGCACAAAGATAAAAAAAAACTCACCTGCCATCTCAAGGTCCTCCAGCCAAGCCGAAATTTTAAGATCTCGATTACTGATCACCTTAATACCAACGGGCAGGAATGTATGAGCATTCTTTGTTGGTAAATTGTCCCATCTATTTTTGTAAATCCTATTGATATTATCAAGCCCCCTTTTCCATGATTGTTGAGAAATATTGGAATGATAATTCAAAATGCCTGCAAACTCTTCCATGCAGGATAAAAATATTCCTTGAAAATTCGCAGCGGATGACACTTTGGGCTCAGCGTCGGGAATTATATCAGTCATATCTCGTCCCATTGTATCATGTTTAATTTTTCCCTTTCTTGAAAGGCTTGAATATTCCGAGGAGAGGCGGGAGGGGTTGCATCATGGATTGTTTCATTGGGTATCGGGGGGCTTTCAGTATGTGGAGCTTCATCATGGATTGTTTCATTGAGTATGGGGGGGTTCAGTATGCGGAGGTTCATTATCAATATGGTCCACTTCAACATTGATCATTTCATCACCTTGATCCCGTGAATCCTTTGCAGCTTCAAAGGTACGGCGTTTTTTGTTGGTTTTTTTGGTCGCATGTATATTTGGTCTTTTTCCTAATCCTTTGCCTGGAAAGCCAATTACGACTCAAGATCCTTCAGGTAGAGATTCTCCCACCTCCACACCTGCTCATATATTGTAAGCAGCTATTTTTATCAATTTTGTTTTGAATTAGTAATGGACTTACGGTTCAAATCCATTTTGAGGAGGCTCATGGCTTCAGCAATCTTTTGACGCACATAATCAGGAATTTTACTATCATTTTGAATTTTTTCGAGCCTTGGGATTGTTTGAGCAATGTTGGAGACAAATTGTTCCTTGGATATAATTTCCACCTCCCCACTGAAAATTACATCATCTTGCCCATCATCTTCTGTCGGTGCACAAGGTTCAACAGTCTTTTCCTTCTCATAACTTTTAAAATTCGGTTTCTGAGAGCTTGGAGGTTGACCTGAAATAAAGGCTATGACACAATATGAGGTTTTGAGAGATTAGAAATACTCAAGATGGATGTATACTCACATTCTGGAAGAACTGGTGGATCTTGATTCTCTTCATGTGACTGGCTCTCTGCTTCAATGCCTAATTCACGACTACTGGCCATATCAGATATTTCACTTCCACTCTCTGGGGCTGAAGTTGGTTGTTCATTAAATTCCGTTGAATTTCCCGGGGTTTGGGCCATCGCGGAGGTAGTTTAGTAAGCAAATAGATGGTGACGAGTTGATTGATAACTTGTTTGAAAATTTTGAATAAAAAGATCCAAATTGAAGAAAATAGGTGGAAGTAAAATAATTGCATTTGCAAAATGCGATTTGGCGGGAAATTGAAGGAGGCGATGTTTTGCAAATTATTTCATATCATGCAAATGAAATCACTTCCCTGTGAGACATTGAATAAAGTTGACTAGTGAGAAACCTACTACAGTCAACTTTTGAACTATTCAACACTCATGAGGTAAGGACTAAGCAAAGTGTTCCATTTGAATGATATGAAATAAATTGGTTTTGTCGGGGAAACAGGAAACACAATTCTTGTCTTAAATAGTCCACTTATTAGGTTTTAATTTGTGAGTCTCATGATTTAAACCCTAACCACAACATTGTGAATATACTGACCAATTTCCCCTGAGGTCCTGTTGGCAGAGAAGGCCACTCAGCATATTTCGGCAATGGCGTCCATTGTGTACGCCAACAAGCCACCGTACACTATGGATGTAGTACGGAAGCGTAAGGATGGTAAGCGGCATCGGAGGCATGTCGGGAGGGTACTTACTAGGCGAGCATAAGGATCGTAAGCAGTGTCGGGAGCATGTCGGGAGGGCACTTCATGAGCGTAAGGATGGTGAGCAGTGTCGGGAGCATGGCGGGAGGGCACTCCGTGAGCGTAAGGAGGGTGAGCAGTGTTGGGAGCATGTCGGGAGGGCACTGCGCAAGCATAAGGATCGTAAGCAGTGTCGGGAGTATGTCGGGAGGGCACTCCGCGAGCATAAGGATCGTAAGCAGTGTCGGAAGTATGTCGGGAGGGCACTCCGTGAGCAGTGTCGGAAGGGCACTCCGTGAGCGTAAGGATTGTAAGCAGTGTCGGGAGCAGGTCGGGAGGGCACTTCATGAGTGTAAGGATGGTGAGCAGTGTTGGGAGCATGGCCGGAGGGCACTCCGTGAGCATAAGGATGGTGAGCAGTGTCGGGAGCATGTCGGGAGGGCCACTGCGCGAGCGTAAGGATTTTAAGCAGTGTCGGAAGCATGTCGGGAGGGCACTTCATGAGTGTAAGGATGGTGAGCATTGTCGGGAGCATGGCGGGAGGGCACTCCGTGAGCGTAAGGATTGTAAGCAGTGTCGGGAGCATGTCGGGAGGGCACTGCGCGAGCATAAGGATTGTAACCAGTGTCGGGAGCATGTCGGGAGGGCACTGCGCGAGCATAAGGATTGTAACCAGTGTCGGGAGCATGTCGGGAGGGCACTACACAAGCGTAAGGATGGTAAGGGTGGGGGTGTGAAAGCGTAAGGAGTGGTGAGGACGGAGATGGGGGGGCAGGCAGTGTCAGAGTCTCATCTGGAGGGTGGTGCGGGCGCGTAAGCATGCTAAGCGTCGGGGAGGCGGAAGCTATTAGGTGAAATTACCCGAACATTGCGAATAGTGTTGAAACGGGTTTGGGCTTTGAGTGACATTCTCATGTGACACATGTGACGATTGACGTTGTCTTGACGCCGACGTGACGTGACCCACAAAATCCAGTGACTATAAAGTGACACTAACGAGACTGAAGCAAGATTTTATACTGACCGCGGTGCGATGTGAAGTCAATCGCCGACGATTGACGCAAGATTCGCCCTGGTGTGTAGTAGAACCTTAATTAACACAATACTACTATAATGCCATGATAAAATATATTCTGGACATCTGTGTGAAGACAGAACTATGGAAAGAGTTAAGACATGTGCCTGGTGGCCATCTTGGAGAAAAGATGTCATTGAGTACTGTCACAGTTGTGATAGATGCCAGAAAGCCAATAAAGCTACGTGTAAAATATTTGGTTTAATGATTCCTATCCAAGAACCAAGTACCCCATGGGAAGTGGTTCACATGGATTGGGTAACAGCCTTACCACCTGGAGCTGATAAAAGTTACAATGCATGTCTTGTTATTGTAGACAGATATAGCAAAAGACCAATCTTTTTACCATTTCATAAAGATGACACAGCTATGGATACAGCTCTTCTAATCTGGAATAGAGTCATATCCCATACTGGTCTCTTTAAAAATATTATCAGTGATAGAGACCCAAAATTTACATCAGCCTTATGGATTAATTTACATAAGATTTTGGGTACAAAACTATCATTCTCAACAGCATACCATCCACAGACAGATGGGTTAGCAGAAAGAATGATTCAAACCCTTGAGGACATGATCAGAAGATTTTGTGCTTATGGTCTGGAGTTTAAAGATTCTGATGGCTTTACCCATGATCTGTGTACTCTTATACCAGCATTGGAATTAGCCTACAAGACCTCTATCCATGCTTCAACAGGCAAAACTCCTGCAATGTTGGAAAAAGGATGGAACCCCAAACATCCAATTGATACTTTGAAGAAAGATCTGGTTGATATTCATCCAACTGCCTCAAGCTTTAAGTAATTTATTGATAAAGTAAGACATAATTCAAGTAAAAGCATGAATGATTCCTTTGAATATGCTAAACAGAAATGGGATAAAAGTCATAAGACCCCAGAATTCAAAGTGGGGGACTTAATACTAGTTTCAACCTTGAGCTTTAAGAATATTAAAGGCCCAAAGAAATTCAAAGATTCCTTTGCAGGACCATTTATTATTAAAGCCCTTCATTGGAAAAATGCAATACAAGTAGAACTGTCAGGAGAACTGGAAAACAAACATCCGAATTTCCCTGTCAGTCTAGTAAAGCATTAGACTTCAAGTGATAAGGAATTATTTCCTTTGAGAAATGAAACACCCTTAGAAGTACACCCACTAGATCAAAGTGAGGATGAAAAGGTACTGAAAGCCTTGAAAGAAAGAAGACTTGGGGGAAAAAATGAAAGAGAATACTTAGTCAGGTATAAAAATCCACAACATGAAGATGAATGGATTGTAGAAAGCAAAATACCTTATTCCCAAACGTTTCTTAGGAGATTCAGACATGAGAGAAGACCAATTTCTCAATAAAAAGTTTGAATGGTGTGCTTTACATACTTAAAAGTATAAGTAGAGAGGTTGGACAGTGGATTATACCCCCCCAAATAACTTGGGGGTATACTACAAAAGAAAAATTGTGGTACAATTGTTCTTGGTGGTAGGGAATGTGAGGTTGTGAGGTATGTATAACATACCCATAAGGCCACAAATGACTTGAAATACAGCTAAAATTCTCTTTAACAGACTTTTTAATTGAATTTAAAATAAAAAATAACAAAAAGTAAGTATAAATTTATTTTGGATAAACAACATTATAAATATTATGTCATTTTTGGATTCTACACCAAAATTAACCTAGGGTAAGCCCGTAAGGTGTTATACCCAAAGACACTTATTTCTTATGTTATTAGAAGATTTAAGAATCTCACATTACTAATGCAAGTTTTTAACACTTTTTTAAAATTGTTAAATTTAAGCTTAAATAAGCTTAAATTTAAAGTTGCATAAGGTTTATGCAAACTTACCAAAGTTTTAGTTAAAATTGAGGTGTTGTGTATATTTACTGAATTGGCTAAGGATTTGCCATACAGAATTTAAATCCTGCGTGAGCTAAATTTAAAAGGGTTTAAGGCCGTAGTACGGCTTTAAATAAATAAAAGGGCAAAATCCACGCAAAAAGGTGGAACAGAGAAAAAGACCAAATAGAGCTGGGGTACCCAACTTTTTGGATCTGCAAGGATTCAATTAAGGTTTTCCACCTGTATTGGAGGATTTTCAACCTTATTTAAACTTTAAAATTAGACTTTGATCCAACATTAAAGTTTAAACTGGTTTTATCCCAATTTAGACAGGAATTTCAAGCTGCAAAAGGGTAAATCCCAATATGCGGGCTTGAACTTAAGTCTTTAAGAACTGTCAAAACTTAATTAAGCTTAAAAAGCTTAAATAAGCTTAAAGCTTCAAGGTTACAAGCATTAAAACCTTATCAACAGTTAAGGTTTGGTGTGTATTGCTATTTTACGTGGAAAAATAGCAATAACTTCAAAAATTCAATAAAATTCCAATTCTTAATATATTTGATTGAAAATTCCACACAGCTTACAACTTAATATTATCTACATATAAATTAAATTTTAAGTATCTTTTATAACTAAATTTCCTGAGTAATTAGCCTGGAAATGTACTCTTTCAATTAAGTTCAAAGAAAATTAAAATTTCTTTAAAAATTAATTAAAATTGAGTTTAAGAGATTCCTGCTTGAAACTCTATTTTTAAGTTGTTCATGTGATGAAATTTAATATAAATAAGCTTATTTTATATTAAAACTTAGAATAATTAGCTTAAATGAGGATTAAAGTTACTTCTGGTAACTTTAAATTGGAATTAAAAATAAGTTACCTTAAGTTAAGAACTTTATTTTTAAGCATGGTTTTTGAGTTTTGGTTTGAGCTCGACCTCTATATTCATTATGAAGCATGAGAGCTTCTCTGAATACATAAAAAGAGTCTTTTCATTACTGTTTTTGTCCATCATTCATTATCAATCCAGTCATATTAGAAATTTAATCAGGTAAAGTTTTATTAAAAATAGAATCTTATTATTAAAGTAATTCTTAAGTTATTTTATTCTTTATTAATTAAAATTGAAGAATTGAAATAATAGAATTTAGATTATTGTTGTAATCACCAATAATATATTTTATTATACAAAATTAATCATCTTAAATATCTTCTAAAAATCCACAAATTCCTCTTAAAAACTCTTTAATCATAATTTTTATTATAAAAAATTGTTTAATCTTTAAAAATATTGATTTTTTGAATTTTTTTAATTTAAAATTATTATTTGATATGATAACTGTTGTTGTTTAACTTGTTGTATTACATCAATATTTTAAGTAAGTTTTCTCTAAAGTTCTATATCATTTTTATCTAGTATTAGTTTTTTTATAGAATATTTTCTATAAGAATTATTTCTGCAAAGTGTGTGTTTTAATTCTTTTATGAATAGTATTTATATTATTTATAAGTGGTTAATATTCATATTTTGCACATGTAATTGTCTCATTAAGAGCTTTACACCTCTTATTGTTATAATTGTCAGTGACTATAACAATAATAGAATAATTATAATTTATTATAATTATTATATTTTTATAATAATAATTAAATTTATTTTTTTATATAATTATTTTTAATAATTGTATTTAAGTTTGTGGCTATAATATTTTATTATATTATATATTTCTACTGAAGACAGTCATAGTACTCTTTATATTGCTACTATTATCAAGAGTTTCATAGACAAGCCTTACAGTTTTAGTCATTGATACTCCCAAGGGAGAAGACCTCATATTGGGATTTGACTTTCTTAATCATTTCAATGAATCTATTGATTGCAGGAAAGGGATGATCATCTTTAATTCTGATCTTTCTAAATTTACCAGTACTAACGTTTCTTCTGAAAAATCATATGCAGCTCTCGTTGCTGATTCTAGAAAGCCATCATACCCGTCTTCTTTCCATATTCCTTCCCTTCATTTCAATCAGTAATTAATATCATCTAGAGATGAAGTCTTCAAAGAGATTCAAGAGGTTTCAGAAGATAATTCTGCATCTTTGTTTCATCTCTTCCTTAGGAATAAGGGCCTTCCTTGCGCATCTTATCATGACTTGCTGGAGGAGTGGTGGGAAGAAGAGGAAGAGCAAGAAGATATAGAAACTGTGATTAAGGTTATTCCCTCTGTTTTTCATGATTATTTTGATTTGTTCTCCAAAGTGAAAGCAGAGAAACTTCCCCCGCACTATTCCTGCAATCATCATATCAGGTTGGAGGGGCCTTTACCTCCCGTTGGGGTGATCTTCTCTTTATCAAACCAAGAGTCAGATAAACTCATGGCCTACATTTTGAAGAATTTATAGAAGGGTTTCATCCGGCAAAGCTGCTCTAAAACAGGAGAACCTGTTCTCCTTTTCAAAAAGAGAAATTTTGGCATCTGTTTGTGATTTGATTACCCCAAACCCAATGCTGTTACTAGGAATAACAAATATCCTGTTCCTTCTATGAATTGACTTCTGACTGTCTAATGGTTTTCCTATTTCACCAGGGTTAATCTCATGTCAATTGTTGGTGATTGACTTCATGTCAAGAAAACTTCAAGCAGGATAAAAGTCAAGCTCATGTCAAGCAAAAATCAAGCAAACATTTAGCCCATGTCACACTCTGGTTTTACACCAAATCCTGTAACATCCAGGCTCCTCTGTGCCTTCAACGTAGATTCCTCACCACCTGATCCTCCCGCAACCATCCAAAGGTTGGTAAAAATTACACAAGACCCACCTGTTTGCACACACACACATCAAGGAGATCCTCCACCCACTCTTAATGTAGAGAAGGGGTGTGTGACTTCCCAGGTCATCCATCAAAGGACTCCGCCTTAGTGGGATTGACATTTTGTGGGTGACACTGGTGGAGCCTGCCACACAACACCGCGGGTGCATGGGTGTGACACATGCATACAAAGGCAAAGCATGTGAGGGCCTAATGTCAAGTGGAATCGACCATTTGTAGGGGCTGAAGGTGCGAGTTCTTGTGCAGTGACGGGGGCAGGTACAGTTGTGTGTGCGGATCCAGGTGCTTGTGCAGTGGCCGGGGCAGTTTTGGGTGCAAGCTCTTGCGCGTTGGCATGTGTGTGTGGGTGCTTGTGCAGTGGATGAAGCGGGTGGGGGTGTATGCAGGTGCTTGTGCAGTGGACAGGGAGGGTGTGGGTTCTTTCACAGTGGCAGGGGCGGGTGCAGTGGACAGGGAGAGTGTGGGTGTGGCTCCTTGTGCTTTTACAGTGGCGGGGCAGGTGTGTAAATATGAGACATGCACAAGAAGTCAAGAGCATGTGCGATGTAATTTTCTGAAACCTACCTGCACAAAGCACTCATTAGCGCATGTGACTTGCAAACCCCCAAACTCTCAGAGACACAATTTAATGCTGAGGCCCACTTGGATGATGGGCCTCTTCCCCTTCCAACATGATGATGGTGCAGTTGTGTCATTTTAGATCCTGTGATATGTAAGTGTGTGGGTCATTTGATCACTGAAATTAGCTTATTCACATTGTACCCAATGTCAAAATAGTAATTTATATGTGGCTATGTGAACTAATGGGCTTTTCTCGTCACAATGGCAGGTTACTATCACCAAATCTTGAGGAGGTTCTTTCTATACCAAAATTTATAATGAATCTGATAGATTTGCATTTTTGTGGCACTATATCTTCAGAAAAAAGTTGGGACTAAATATCATGAAATAATGGCTTTATGATTACAAGCAGCCCGCATGACATCACTTTGTTATCATACAATCCACAGTGTCCTTCTATTTCTTCTTCAGATATAATCAAGCGTCCATCATTGAAACCAACAGATTTATAAATATTGATGTGCAGCAAATCTGGTAAGAATGTCAGATCAATATTCAAAGATTTTAAGATCAGAAAGTAATTTTTCAGGATGAAAGATGGCTTGGAGACTTTAAAAATTCTCTTAATAATACTGAATCATCATGAGTTGCCCCTCAGAAAACATATCACACTGTTGCTAACTTTTTTGATTCAGTTGAAAATATATTGTTCCCAATCTTAATGTTTGAAACTGGAAAGTACAAAGGTGAGAAATTCCTTGAAGTGGGATGACTTGTGGATTTTATGGTAGTGTCTAAGCTGATCCATTCAGCTATTTCCCTTTTTGAATGAAGATTCTGTAAGTACTCCACCAGGCAATTATAATTTTGTTGGTCATGGCCGGATGGTTTGTTACATTTTTTGTTATTGAACAGGGTGGGTGGCTGTTATCCAAAAAGTTTTTTTATTTCACATGGGATGGATGGGGATCTCAGGAGAATGGAAAGGTCGGACCATCAACAGATATGTTGAAGTAAGGTTTTATCTATATCCTCTATTCAGAGCTGAAAGAAATTAGTCTTATTCAGTTCCTGTGTTTAATCAATGTAAATATATTTCTCTTATCAATTAAAATACATATTTTTTTATTTGTTGGCATCTTTGCAAATACTCCAATCAAGCGCTCATAACCCCATGTGGATGAGGCTTGTGCTGGGCCCCAACATTGGAAGAGTTCTGGAATATGATCAGCAAAATGATGATTTGGTTTCCTTTTTTGTTTTGGGAACAGGTGTTGATTGGAAAGGCAGAATTTTTTCCAATGTTCAGCAAATGGAGTCGCATCATCCATTGAAACATTCCAGCTTGTGGCAATGTTGATAGCAATAATCAAATGAAATGTATTCTTGGTTAGTTCATTTGCAAGTTCTTCTGATTTACCTATTTTTCTTTGAGTGTTGGGGGAATTGTGTTCATCTAATGAAATCTGTTTACTGAGCATTAAAAATGGAATATAGACCTTGTATAAGAGAACCCATTCAGCGGCTTTTGAACTACCATGAGAGGGGCAACCCATTCTGCAGGGTACTCTTGTCCATGATGAGGGGATTATGGTATCAGATATGATTCATCGGAGATTCTCCAGAGCCTCACCCTTGATTTGGTGATCACTAAGTGCACAGATGTCTAATTCAGAGGAGATTTTGGAAGTGGGGATGTAATCTGGATCAAATGAAGGAATCTCCACAGAACCACTAGATGGATTTTGCGTGTGAGGGGTGGGTTTTGGGAGGTAAATTTTTTGGGTGGCAGTGGTGGGGAGTGACGCATTTATTATTTTTGCTGCCTCTCTTCTCAGGGAGAAGGCCTCTCTCAATGTGATTTGATCTAGAGAACTGTTGGAGGTCATGGAATCTGAGTCTGAACTGTTCCTGTCACTGGATTTCCTGCAGGATCTGGAGTTAATACTTGATTTGGACTCTGGAATACACAATTTGAAAGTTGCATGATCCTTCAAACTTCAAAGTATTAAATCATGCATTATGTCAAGATTAACCATTCTGGTTGCATCCCAATATGGAAGGTCTTCCAAAATTGCATATCACACTCCATACTCAGAGCAAATTGCTTGTCTTTGTTGTGGGGATGCCTGAAGCCATTTCAAAATGGTTGATTCATGATTTTGGTATGAGTGTGTGTCGTGAAATTGGGCACCAATTTCTTTAAGTTGAGCTTTGTGAATAGTGCAAAAATTACAAAAGTGGTTGCCTGAATGAGAAATAAATCCAGTAAGCTTGTGCATGGTGATGAGGAGGGCAAAACAGATAAAGGACCCTGTTTAGGTGGGTGAAAGATGGTAACCTTGCCATAGCTCTTTGAGATCCTTGATGAGTGGCATTATGTCAGGATGAGTCTATGTTGAAGAGGTAATAGAGCTATTTACAACTGAAACTATGACTGTGACACGTGGAAAATAGTTTAAAAATGTTTTATAAGGGTTAAAGATGGATTAATTTAATAATAGAAGGGCTTTACTATAATGAATATAGTGGTGGTGAGCGCTGTTGAAAGCCCTGGGTGCGGCTTTACCTGTTGGGTTACAATAAGAAAGACTACAATACTTTATATTAAGAGTATACCTGTTTATTACCCAAGAGTAAAACTGTTTTTGACAGTTTAGTACGTAGGGTGTTCAAGAGCAGGATGAGGAGACAATTCTGGCTGTGAAAAGCCTCCTTTTTATTTTGAAATGGGGTGGAAAGGGTGCTAGACCTTTCCACGTAGAAGAAGTAAAGATTTTTAACTCTCTAGGACTGACTTGTGGTTTGCAAACAGCCTGTATGCCCTGTATTGGGCTCAGATGTGGTTTTGAAACCACATCTTGGCAGTTTTCACCAATACAGGGTGAAAATTTTCATCTGGGGACCTCACAGCCTGATTCTGACGTGTATGACGTGTAGAATGCTGTACAGAAACTGTATGGGACCCCAGTATTGACTGACCTATGCGGTATTGAAGTATTAACATGCTTCTTTGTCTATTTGACACCTCATAATCAGAGTACAACTGTATCCTGTCATAATACAGTTGTATTGGTCAGATTGTGGAATTATAACCTTCAAATGACCATAACTCTGTCAGGTTTTGAGATATCATGCTCAAAGTTGGTTCATTAAATAGCCCAGTATGAGTTCTACACAATTATACTAAATTTGGTATGGTTATCATTAAATATGACAAAGTTATCCCATGTACAAGGTTTTTGTACATAGGCGTGGTTTGGACAAAAAGCTGTATTGATCTTGTTTGCCTCATAACTTCTGTTATAGGTGAGATATGAAGAAGTGGATGGCACCATCAGATAGCCCTGATTGTGGTCTTTCCAAAAGGACCCCACTGCAAGTATCCCACACTAAAAGTGTAGAAGTTAGATGAGAGGTGAATGTTTTGTTCACCCTTATTTGGCCTGAATTTGACCATAACTCAAGTAATACTGGTGCTAGCTCAGTTTGGCTGGTACCATTGGATAGCCCTGGCTTAGAGCTTTATTCTGAGTACCCATTTGATGGGGTTAAGCCTCTCCTTATAGATTTTAGATGAGAGGTGAAAATTAAGGTTTATGCTCAGCAATAACTTTGTTATTTCTTGTCCTATGGTGATGGGACTTATGTTTTCAGAAAGAGGTGAGTTTCCTCTTTTGTTTGATACCTTTTCAGCTGATTTGGCTTAGCTCCATGTTTTGGTGGTATCTTGGCTATACCATTCGTTTATGGTATTTTGATTGTCATGCTTGTGCTCTGGTTTTAAGTCACAGGCTGACATACCCTCCCCCTAAAAAAGGCTCATCATTGATGAGACTGTTCAGTCCTCCTAGAGGCCCTGAATCTCCTTAGATGAAGGTTCCCATCTGGTATGGCATCTTCCACCAATCATTTGTCTTTATCAGCTGTCTGGTGCTTGAATCTGACTAAGTATTGTCTTTGATCCTTTCCATCAGGTCTGATCTTCCTGGCCCTGATGATTTTACTCACAGGTCCTGCAGAGTCCTCCACTTCCACTATATCAGGTGGTGTGGGGTTCTTCTTCCTGGAGGGGAATTTGTCCTCCTCTGTTTGGAAGTATGGCTTGATTAAACTTACTGGGGAGACTGGGTGCTTCCTGGAAAATTCCTCTGTACGTTTGACTTCCACTGCATTCTTTCCTATCAACCTAATGATAGTGAAAGGCCCTACAAATGAGTCCCTCATATTCTTGGGTCCTTTAAAATTGTTAAAGTTCAGTGTAGACACTAGCACCTGGTCCCCTTCTTTAAAGTCAGGTTCCATGTGTGTCTTGTCCCACCTCTGCTTATTGCCTGACTGGAATATTCCTTTTAAGTTGTACATTGATGCATGTGGAGATGGATTAGGGGCAGCCCTACATCAAGTCCAAATTATTGATGACAAACCTACAGAAGGACCAGTTTGTTATATCTCAAGACAAAGCAAACCAACAGAAGCCAGATATGGTGCAAGCCAAATGGAGTGCTTATGTTTGGTATGGGCACTTGAGAAACTACACTATTATCTTGATGGCAGTGTTTTTGAAGTGATAACTGACTGTAATGCCGTAAAATCACTTCTTAACATGAAAACTCCCAACAGACATATGTTGAGATGGCAAATAGCCATTCAAGAATATAGAGGAAACATGACTATAGTTCATAAAGCAGGAAACATTCACAAGAATGCTGATGGACTTAGTAGATGGGCTTTATCCAACACTCCTGATAACCCAGCTTATGTACCTTTGGAAGCTGAACCACAGATTCCAATTGAAGGAATTAACATAACTGATATTGGGACTGAATTCTTTGAAGAAGTCAGAGAATCTTATAAACAAGACAAGAATTGCCATATCTTGACTTCTTTATTAGATAAAGACTGCAAAGATACATCTTTAGTTAATGCACTTGATGAAGTTTGGAAAAATTCCTATTCTGAAGGAAGATTTCACTTGTTTGATGGGATTATTTACCATAGAACAAAACATTCTTGTGTGATGAAACTGTGTAGTAGATTACTTATCAATACCATTCTTCATGAATGTCATGATAGTATCTACTCTGGACACCTTTCAGAAGACAGAACACTTGAAAAAGTGAAGAACTGTGCATGGTGGCCATCTTGGAGGAAAGAAACCATTGAATATTGCCATACCTGTGATAGATGCCAGAAAGCAAACAGGAGCACAGGCAAGAAATTTGGATTAATGATCCATATTCAAGAACCAAAATCCCCGTGGGAAGTTGTTCATATGGATTGGGTCACAGCACTTCCTCCAAGTGGTGACAAAAGCTATAATGCTTGTTTAGTCATTGTAGACAGATATAGCAAAACTCCCATATTCTTACCATGTCATAAAGATGACACTGCTATGGATACAGCTCTTCTTTTATGGAGTAGAGTTATTTCTCATACAGGGTTATTTAAGACTATCATAAGTGACAGAGATCCCAAGTTCACATCTGCACTTTGGACCAATCTTCATAGATTGCTTGGGACTAAGCTATCATTCTCTACAGCATATCACCCTCAAACAGATGGGCTAGCAGAGAGGATGATTCAAACTTTAGAAGACATGATCAGGAGATTTTGTGCTTATGGATTAGAATTCAAAGACTCAGATGGCTTTACCCATGACTGGTGCACTCTGATACCTGCACTAGAATTGGCATACAAGACATCAGTTCATTCTTCCACAGGACAAACCCCTTCTATGTTAGAAAAAGGATGGAATCCAAGACTACCAGCAGACACACTGAGGAAAGACTTGATTGACATTCATCCTACAGCTTCCAGCTTCAAGATAATGCTTGATAAAATAAAACACCACGCAAAAAAAAGTATGGATGATGCTTTTGATTATGCAAAACAGAAGTGGGACAAAAGTCATAAAGTACCAGACTTCAAAGTAGGGGACTTAGTTTTAGTTTCAACCTTGAATTTTAATAATATCAAAGGCCCAAAGAAACTTAAAGATTCTTATGTAGGACCTTTTGTTATTATTGCTTTACATGGAACCAATGCAGTTCAAGTGGAATTGAGTGGTGATGTGGAAAATAAACACCCCACATTTCCAGTCAGCTTGATAAATCCTTATCAACCAGCTGATAAAGAATTGTTTCCTTTAAGAAACCCAACTCCTTTAACTGTGCCACCTGTGGAACAGAATGAAGACAAAAAGATAAAGAAAGTCATTAAAGAAAGGAGACTTAGGGGTAAAAATCAAAGAGAATATCTTGTCAGATATAGAAATCCAGTACATGAAGATGAATGGATGGCAGAATCAGAAATACCTGACTCAGATAAACTCTTAAGAAGATTTAGACAAGAAAGAAGGCCACAAGCCTGAATATGTCTATAAATGTGCTTTAAATTACTTGATCTGAGTAATGTGAAGAGGTTGGACAGTGGGCATTAACCCCCCTTGGGGCCTTATTCTTTTATCACTAATAAAATTGTAGTACAATTTTATTTTTTTGGTGGGAGGAAATGTGAGCCTTGAGGTATATTTTACATACCCAAATAGGCCACAATTATCTTAAAAAGAAATTTTGAATTATGCAAAACTCATAAGTCATGCATATATCCAAAGTTCATCATTTTCAATTTAAGAAAAGATGAATAACTTTTCATTGAGTAAGTAAATCCATGGATTTAAGACCAGATTTGGATTCTACACAAAAATTCACCTAGGGTAGACCCATAGAGTGAATAAGCTCAATTTAAGTATTTGAGGTGGTAAAATGGAAAATACTTCAATACCACACCATCAATACCACATAAAAGATCCGTGAAAATTTTTGTTTTTCTTAATTTCACGCCAAAATAATGGAAAAGTGAGAAATCCCATGTTACATATACACTAAGAATAGTGTTATGCATGTTTTGAGCACTTAATATCATGGTATTCTTACATGGACTTTTGGTACACCCATAGTGGATATCTCACTTTAAGCTTAAATTACTATTTTGACGTAAAAATTAGGCAAGGGGGACAAAAGACATCAAAGAGAGACAGGGTACCCAACTTCTGAGGCCTCAGAGGTGTGGATAGCTCCAGAGCATGGATCCATGGCTCATCTTGGCCCAATTGGTAAACTAAAACTCTTTGGGAACTTGGTTACCAAGTTACACCTACTGTAATCACAAGAAAATAGCAAATAACCTGCTATTTTGACGTGCCAAGGAGGTAAGAAGCTACTTAGAGTCCTGTAACCACGTCAATTCTGGATGACTTTCCATGACTAGACCCTAAAAGAGTAATTAAAACCCTTTTGGGGCTCATATTCATTGATTTACCTCATAGCAACCAGCAAAATACTGCTATTTGCAATTCTACATAGAAATGAGGTAAAAACTTCAAAAATTCATTCAAAATACAATTCTTAATGAATCTTTCTGAAACTTTCAGGACCAATGAAGAACTGTATTATCTATGGTACAATCAAAAAGAATTACAGTTTTATTAGTAAAACTAAAAGTTTTACTTACAGTCCATTTTTGACCATTCTACGTGAAACACTGAATCTTCAAAAATTCACAGTAATTAAAACCTGTGATGAAATTGGCAATAACATTGATAACTTTGAGAAATCAATGATTATTTTAGAATAAAAGGAATTTACTGTTGTTACTCCTTTTATTCTTAACCATATTGGGGTTGGTAGTCACGTAAAAGCATCAATTAAGTAATTATGATAATCTTATGTGACAACAGATGATGCAATCATTAATACAAAAAAGTTTATTGTTTTCTCACTCACTGGTTTTTCAGTTTGCTTCATGGCACGCCTCTGTGAGCTGTTGTTGACTTAAAAGAAGCCTCTTCTTGCTGTTTTTTCCGTATCATCATCTTATCATTTTATTAAATCATTATTACCAACAAGTAAGTATTAGTTAAAGCTATTCTTAAGTATTTTAAATCTTTCCAAATCATCCATAAAGACGTGAAATCCTAGAATCCAACTATATATTGTTGTAATACTGTTATAAATCCTTTTGATCCCTTAAATCCACAATTCCACGTCAAATTTCTCTACTTTTATCTATCAATAAGTTCTTTGGAGTATTAGTGAGTCATTTATCTTTAATTCTTAAAGTTTTTCTCTAGTAATAGTTTTCTTCAATAATTATCTTTATGATTATTCTTTTAAAAGATAATTATATATTAAAATAATTTCATTATTTTAATAAAAGAAGTTTTTATTATTAAATTCTTCTTGTAATTGATTCTTGTAGACAATTACTGCTCACAGTTATAATCACTAGTAGTGTATAACACGTGAAAGAAATAATTTTATAATTATTTAATTGTGGTTATAATAATTTTTTTTATTATTATATTTCATAAGAACAGACATAGTACTGTTGATCAATAGTAATATTATCATCAGTTTCATAGTCACATCTTACAGTGCTAGACCTTTCCATGTAGAGGAAGTGAAGATTTTTCACTCTCTAGGACTGAATTGTGGTTTTCAAACAGCCTGTATGCCCCGTATTGGGCTCAGATGTGGTTTTGAAACCACATCTGGGCAGTTTTCACCAATACAGGGTGAAAAGCTTCATCTGGGGACCGCACAGCCTGATTCTGACGTGTATGATGCATAGAATGCTGTACAGAAGCTGTATGAGACCCCAGTATTGACTGACTTATGAGTTATTGAAGTATTAACATGCTTCTTTGTTTATTTGACACCTCATAATCAGAGTACAACTGTATCCTGTCATAATACAGTTGTATTGGTCATATTGTGGGATTATAGCCTTCAAATGACCATAGCTCTGTCAGTTTTTGAGATATCATGCTAAACGTTGGTTCATTGAATAGCCCTGTATGAGCTCTACACAATGATACCCAATTTGGTATGCTTATCATTAAATATGACAAAGTTATCCCATGTATAAGGGTTTTGTACATAGGCATGGTTTGGGCAAAAAGCTGTATTGAGCTTGTTTGCCTCATAACTTTGGTTATAGGTGAGATATGAAGAAGTGGATGGCACCATCAGATAGCCCTGTTTGTTCTCTTTCCAAAAAGACCCCACTTCAAGTATCCCACACTAAAACTGTAGAAGTTAGATGGGAGGTGAATGTTTTGTTCACCCTTATTTGGCCTGAATTTGTAATAACTCAAGTAATACTGGTGCTAGCTCAGTTTGGCTGGTACCATTGGATAGCCCTGGCTTAGAGCTTCATTTTGAGTGCCCATTTGATGGGGTTAAGACTCTCCTTCTAGATTTTAGATGAGAGGTGAAAATTAAGGTTTATGCTCAGCAATAACTTTGAGCAGGAATAACTTTGTTATTTCTTGTCCTATGGTGATGGGACTTATGTTTTCAGAAAAAGGTGAGTTTCCTCTTTTGTTTGATACCTTTCAGATGGTTTGGCTCAGTTCTATGTTTTGGTGGTGTCTTGGCTATACCATTGGTTTATGGTATTTTGGTTGTCATGCTTGTGCTCTGGTTTTGAGTCACAGGCTGACACATTAATAGGGAATTTAAATGAAGGGAAGTTGGCTCCTTTGGACCAGGGATGATTCCTGCAACATAGACATTCTATGGCGTCAATATTTTACTTGGGGGAGATTAAGACAATCAAGCATGATAGGTCCAATGCTGGCCAACCGGGTTGACTTTCCATGTGCATTGTACCAATCCACATAAATGGAGAATGCCAACGCACCAGGAATGGACATGAATGGGGGGTCAGTGATATTTCTAGTTCCAGTGAAGTGTCTCAAGAACAATCCATTTCAGATGTCACATTTATGGGAACCCTCAGGAATTTGGGATTGTTGATGTTGATGCAGAATTTCCATAATTCCAGCCCACTGGAGAAATCTGGCAAGCCAATTTTTGAATGGTTGATAAATGAAATGTTTTGTTGAGAGAAATTTTTTTTGATGTTGGTTGTGTTGTGGGGGAAGGGTTCACATGTATTGATGAATTTGCCTAATGATTGTGTGCAAGTGGGATCATGATCATTTGGCTCATTATGGTGTTGACAGTGGGGTTGATCAGTTGTGACAGATTCAGTAAGTCCATTAAGAAAGAAACATTGAGGACAACATATATAGTTTTGAATCACTGGCTCTAATTGGAGATGTTCAAATATGGTACTGAGATCTTGGGGTATATGGAAAGCAGGGGTGGGGTGACCACCTGAGCTTGAGATACTGGAATTGATGAGCAGGTTCAGGGCAGGGTTGAGAATGCGTGAAGCTCTGTGGGGAATATTATACCTTAATGATAGAATGGCAGATATTATCATTCAAAGATCTTGTGAGGGAAGGTTTGGTCTGCCGCTGTATGATTTCTGTGCAGGGGAAGTGAGACCCAGTGGTGTGGAGAATGTGCTTTGGTTCAATTTGTCATAATAAGCTGGGAAAATTCGATCCAAAAGAACTTGCAGGCACTCAGACCCTGATGCAGAAGTAGGGATGTTTGGAAGAGATTTGGGTGCAATGGCTGATTTGAGCTTTTTAATGTTCTGTTTATATTGGAAATGTGTGAAGGCAACTCCCTGCCTATCACCCTCAGGGGAAGAGTGTGTTTGAGTTGAGCAGGATTGACAAATGAATATACGCATTGAGGAATAGCAGGGGGTTGACATTGTTGCAGGAATCATGAATAAGGTTTGTTTCTTTATAAATATCTATGGTTGATGTGCAAGTGCTTAGGAGTGTTATTAATTGGGAAAAAAATGGAGTGATTATCTATGAAGGGGGAGATGATTTGAGCCAGTTGACAATTTTATCCCATTTGTGATGGTGGCTGAGCCACAGGGGAGAAAGTGTAACATGTCTCATCTGGATGGGGGAATTAGTTAGTAGTTTAATTGGGTAAAATGCCATGCTGCTCAATGCTCATACATATTCTCTTTTATTTACACATGGTGATATTGTGGTTTTGACCCTTGATGGGTGTTCCATTAGGGATGTGTCAACATTTAATTTAGGGGATTAACAATCAAACCATGTATGCTGGCACGCCATCGTACATGGTTTAAGCCTTATTACAGACATAACAATATAGCTCTATTACATAAGCGTTTGGAGTGGACCTGAAGTCTTGGTATTTGGTTTGATTTCCGTGGTCTTTTAATTGGTTGGAATGTGATTTGAATTGTCTTGCCTTTCTTGAAAAGGTGATGAATCTTTTATGGGTAACTCCTTTATGAATATACCCTCATACAGATCTAGAATTGTGTGGAATTTTGATGCATATATTGGAGGTTTGTTTAATTCACACAATGTGACAATGGGGAGGGGGATATGTATATTTAATCTGATTACTTATTCAGGATCGGTCCCCTTTGAGATCAAGGAAATATCACATTATGTGCTGGTACTCTGTGCAGCGTTGTTTCCAACAAAAGCAGAGGAGCTCAAGAGTAGGCAGGGAGATTTCTCCTAGAAATAGCCTTATTAGACTTCCACAAGGGACTTGGTTGCCACTATTTTTAGAGTTTTGCTATTATAAAATTGAAAAGCTTTCATCTCATATCATTCTATTTTATCATAATACTGAGCTGTTTTATCAAGTTGAAAATATTACCATGGTTTTTTTGTCCCTATGTCATCTTCCAAGCCATGTAAATCCCATTCAGGTTCTGTTCATGACTCAGATATTGAATCTAGCATAGAATATGTTCGATAAACACAGTCACCAAATGCAATGAGTCCCAACATTCCACTCACAACCCCTATTGCATCCTCAATGAATATAGCAGGTCTCAACATTGATGTGGGAAATCCGACTGGTCAAACTTCAAGCAGTTGGTCAATCCCAAATATTTCTGTCACTCCAATTCCCCCAAATACCAATAATACACAAATGCATGTGTCTGAGGGGCCAGCAAGCACACCCAAAATCTCATGAAAAGCTAATACCCAATCAAAATTTCCACATGACTTCCTCCTGAATCCTGGTTGGGATCCAGTTGCCTCCTAGGAACCCTTTGGGTTAAATAAACAGCCAAACCTCAATATTCCATCAGGATCTCAGGTTCATGTGGGTGATGAAAAGCGGGTTGATGGGGGGTGATGGAAAAGACCATTGGAAAATGTTACTCAGAGTGGTCTGTCGGAGGGAAATCCGGGATTGACGCTTCATCAAAGTAAGTCATTTTGATGTTGGAGTATAAACTTTTTCACAATTTGATCTGTTTGTTTCATGGGTAAGATATGGCACCTAAAGGCAAGTCAGTCTGATCTCAGGAGCCAAGTGAAGATTGTGAGTATGACCAGTCTTTATTATTCTTTTGATGTTTTAACTGATGATTTGCATGGCAGTTGATGAAATTTATGCATCTTTGCCTCTGGTCAATAAAGGAAAAGTCAATGGACATCATCATCCATATGCCTCCAAGCCAAGAACAGCTCATGCCAGTTCATCAAGAGAAAAATTTGTGGATGATGAGGATGAGAACATGTCTCCCAATCACAGTGAAACAAATGATGAACCAAGGAGGGAAAATTTCATGGCGCATGAAGAGGGAACTCAGTCAAATAGTGAGTTCACCCATCCTCAATTTCCCCTTTCCCAAAGTATGCTTGATCAATCAAAGGTCAGACAGCAAAGGAACCAGGCTCGCAAAGCTTACAATGTGGCAAAACATGCAAGGCAGAAGGAGCAACGAAGACAGCTGAAAGCAGAAAAACCAGAAATTTCCATGGGATGAGATCAGCTGTACACACCCATTGCCTGTTCCTACTCAAAGGGAGGGATAAGGGTTTTTCCTCACTACCAGCACCACCCAGCACAGAAGAGCGCGAAATTGTGACTCAAGTGGCTGGTCATCTGGGATATGTAACCAAGGATGTTTTCAATGAGCCATCAAAACAGGTTCAGTTTCAGGGTTTCCAAAGCTACTGCAAAATTGAGCTCCATAAGTTAGAAATAAAGCAATTAACTTGGGACTGGGAGAGCTTGTGGCAAAATCTGTTCAATGAGTTGATTTCGATGATGTTTTACCATACCTTCTGTCTTGCACTTGTCAGCACTGAGTATCATCATTACTGTTGGAACAAGGATCATAATAACTGGGGGGTTGTGGCAGCTTCAATGGAGCAATATTTTACTTATTTGAAAAGAGAATGGAAGTCTATTTGAAAGGATGCGGAGTATGTGGTAAAAAAGAAGGAGAATCAAAAGCTCACAAAGATTTGTCAAAGGGTTAGTTAATGTATCTCTTCTTTATTGTGAACAAAGTCTGATGATAATATCATTGATGATGTGCAGACCTGTGAGTGCCGTCATGTATGGTGTTATATGGCTAAATTTCCCATTATAGCATCAAAATTCAATGACCCTTGGGTATTTTCAGATACTGAGGAGGTGGTTGAAAATGGACGTCAAGTTTACTGCAATGTGGGCTTATGCTGGCGCTCAGGCCTATTTAATGAGTTGGTATTAAAAATTGATTGAGACATAGAGTTTTGTAATTGGATTAAAAAAGGGTAAAAAAACTATGGATAGACTTCCAGAAATATGATCAACAGATGATGGGGATATTCCTGAAGGGCTATCCTTTCAGGTATTTGATCAAGATTGGCTCAAAGGTTGTAGTAATATGCAGACTATTGCCCTCAAAATACTTGAAATGCCAGTTATTAGCGCAAATTGCAATTCTCTGCAATAACTTAGGAAGATAAATGTATAGCACAGCTACAAATTAACATGTTGTGAATTATTTGTTCAGGTGTAATACAATCTGATTATTATTGCATAAATACACTAAATCTGGATAAATAAATTAGAATATGAGCAATATGAGCTTTTATTTAGTAATTTACTATGGTGTCACTGATCAATATTTGTCTATTGCTCATTTGCATTCAGGAAATATTGAAGAAGTTTGATCCAGCTCATGGTGTTCATAATTGTGGACCTGTGACAGGGTAAAAAATGGTTATCAACTTTCTCAAACACAAATGAGATAAAATTAGGAAGGCTCACACAGTTAATGAGTCTTTCTTTTCTTGGACCTATGGGTGATGGGAATATGGTATTTCCATAAAGAATGATTTCAGAATAGTAATATGATCAGGGACACAGATGAGCTTGAAAGGTACCTTCCACATTTTGACCTCAACCAAATGAGGATTGATATAATGAATAATCTTAACAGGTTGCTGTTGTCCAATACAATGGAGACAATCGACAGCCTGAGCCTCAATGGCTGGGTTCCAATTTGGCTTGTGGAAAGGTTCACGTCAGTGTTGGAAAATTTGGGTAAAACTCTGAGGGTCCCCTCACCATTAAGTAGACAATATTAGCGCAAGTGATGTTGAGGCCTGTTCCAGTTGCGGCAATGGAGGCAATGTGTTAGCCTTAAAGGTATTTTCATATACCCAAAAGACCACAAATAACAAAATAAGATATAGATATGAATAAAATAAATTGATTTATATATTCATAATAAAAATTAAAATATGAATACAAATTTATATACAAAAATAGAAATTTCATTATAACTTAAAATAAAAATTACATTAAATTTTAAAATTGTGAAAATGCATTTTTACTTGAAAATATTAAGTAAAAGTGAATTTTTAATCGAATTAATGAAATTAAAATATTTTTGGTAAAACGTTACATAAAATATATTATAAATTTCTATCCAATAAATAAACTTGAGAAAATTACTTCACCATTGGATTCCTGATAAAATTTAAGGGGGGTCACCTCTGGATAAACATTTCTGTAACTCAACTCAAAATAAGCTTAAATTAAGTTTTTAGTATTTTCTGTACAAAAGTTGAAGATCCTCAAAACCTTAATTTAATTAACACCACATGTGGTGTTAATCATTAATTTGTGTGTTAAAATTGAGGTGTTGTGTGTAATTTAGAAGTTTTGAGGAATTGAAGTATTTTCAATTGAAATGTAAAAATGTGCACCTGTATTGCATAAGTGTACTGTAGTTTGCATATGAGGTATCAATTATTACAGTTGTGTACTGTAAAACTCAATTGAATTGTATGTGTAAATTACAAATGTATTCCATGATGAGGAATTAATCAAAAAAATAACTGGAAAGCTTCATTCTGGGGGGGAAAGGTATTCTAGCTCCATGGGGGAGCCAGACCCCAAACTTCTTGCTGACAGGTGTGGGATGTCAAAATCAATGCAAAAGTTCATCACTTTTGGCCTGGAATTGAGTAACAGGATCTGTGACTCAATTGATGATGAGGTTTTGATACCAAACAGGGCAGTCTTAACTGTTTCCAAGATGGTAAAACTACCCTTAAGTTAAAAGAATATTAGTAAAACCAGTTTTAACTGGTTCCTAAATCTCTTACACACATTATGACGTGCTTTGAAGGTTCTAAACCAGATATTACTATAGTAATTGCTGATTTAAGGGTCTAAAATGGATAAAATAAGCACTTTTTTGGTGTAAACCAGGGTTCAATTACGCCATAATTGGGTTTTCTTTTGTAAAAGCGTTTTACACGAATGACAAGAGTGAATTTTACTTTTGGAGTAAGAAAATTGATGGCTATCAAAAAATGTCTTCTTTGCCCCACTTTTCTCTTCATGTTAGAATCTTTTCCTTTTATAATTATTTTAAACATTATTAAACCAATCAATAAGTATCATTTTGAAGCTTTTAAACATGTGAAAAAATCATTCTAATCATTCTTTGTAACTGTTATAATCATTTTTACCCCTTGAACCACCCCATAAGTGAATTAAAGCATCTTTCACCTCTGTCAGATTTGTCAGTTTGTTTCCAAATTCACTCTGGTCACTTTCGGAAGTGTTTTATCTTTAAATATCTTTTCAAAGACTTTTTTCTTTAATTAATTGATTTCAGTTCTTTGCTAAATGAATTCCAATTGGGATTGCTCTTGAAGAAATTTCTTTTGTAGCCTTAAATATCTCTTGTAGAGTATTTTTGGATAAATTTTTATTGTTGGTAAGCCAATAAATCTTTATAATATTATTGTTTTTTACTTATAAAGTTAAGAACAATAACATTGGTGTGTTTTCTCTCAAAAGTACTAATTCATACCATTTTTTAATTATATTTTACCTTATACAAATTTTGAGGACAGGAAAAGTACTTGATTTTCAATCAAAGTTTCATATCCACACCTTACACAATGAGAACCTCACATTCAGGATTATTGAAAAATTTCTCCATGGCATTCTCCTGACCTCTTTCTGTAATTCTTCCATCAAAGTGTGCTGAAGGGATAGAGTGATGGGCAAGGACTATACCAATTCTACCAAAACAATCTTGTAAGATCAATTTAATTGGGAAAGGATGTGTGAGCCTTAGAGGTGTTTTCATATACCCAAAACACCACAAAAGATAAATTAAGATACAAATATAAATAAAATAAATTTATTTATATTATAAAAATAAAAATCTGAATATAAATACAAATTTATATTTAAAAGTCAAGATTTAATCACAATTTAAAAATAAAATTACAATAAAATTTAAAAGTATGAAATTATCTTTTTACTTATAAAAATTAAGTAAAAATGAATTTTTGACAAAAATTGTGAAATTAAAAATATTTATAGTAAAGAGTTATCTAAAATATATTATAGCTTTTTATCCAATGAATAAACATAAAGAAATTATCACACCATTGGATTCCTCATAAAAAATAAAGTGTAAGATGTGGCTATGAAACTGATGATAATATTACTATTAATCAACAGTACTATGCCTGTTCTTATGAAATATAATAATAAAAAAATTATTATAACCACAATTAAATAATTATAAAATTATTTCTTTCACGTGTTATACACTACTAGTGATTATAACAGTGAGCAGTAATTGTCTACTAGAATCAATTACAAGAAGAATTTAATAATAAAAACTTCTTTATTAAAATAATAAAATTATTTTAATATATAATTATCTTTTACAATAATAATTATAAATATAATTCTTGAAGAAAACTATTACTAGAGAAAAACTTTAAGAATTAAAAATCAATGACTCACTAATACTGCAAAGAACTTATTGATAGGTAAGAGTAGAGAAATTTGACGTGGAATTGTGGATTTAAGGGATCAAAAGGATTTATAACAGTATTACAACAATATATAGTTGGATTCTATGATTTCACGTCTTTCTGGATGATTCTGAAAGATTTAAAACACTTAAGAATAGCTTTAACTAATACTTACTTGTTGGTAATAACGATTTAATAAATTGATAAGATGATCATATGGAAAAAACAGCAAGAATAGGCTTCTTTTAAGTCAACAACAGCTCACAGAGGCGTGCCATGGAGCAAACTGAAAAATCAGTGAGTGAGAAAACAATAAACCCTTTTGGATGAATGATTGCATCATCTGTTGTCACGTAAGATTATCATAATTACTTAATTGATGCTTTTACGTGACTACCAACCCCAATATGGTTAAGAATAAAAGGAGTAACATCTGTAAATCTTCTTTTATTCTAAAATAATCATTGATTTCTCAAAGTTATCAATGTTATTGCCAATTTCATCACAGGTTGTAATTTCTGTGAATTTTTGAAGATTCAGTGTTTCACGTAGAATGGTCAAAAATGGACTGTAAGTAAAACTTTTAATTTTACTAGTAAAACCATGATTATTTTTTGGTTGTACCATAGATAATACAGTTCTTCATTGGTCCTAAAGGTTTCAGGAAGATTCATTAAGAATTGTATTTTTAATGAATTTTTGAACTTTTTACCTCATTTCTACGTAGAATTGCAAATAGCAGTATTTTGCTGGTTGCTATGAGGTAAATCAATGAATATGGATCCCAAAAGGGTTTAATTACTCTTTTAGGGTCTATTCATGGAAAGTCATCAAGAATTGACGTGGTTACAGGAGCCTAAGTAGCTTATTACCTCCTTGGCACGTCAAAATAGCAGGTTATTTGCTATTTTTCTTATGATTACAGTAGGTGTAACTTGGTAACCAAGTTCCCAAAGAGTTTTAGTTTACCAATTGGGCCAAGATGAGCCATGGATCCATGCTCTGGAGCTATCCACGCCTCTGAGGCCTCAGAAGTTGGGTACCCTGGCTCTCTTTGATGTCTTTTGTCCCCCTTGCCTAATTTTTACATCAAAATAGTAATTTAAGCTTAAAGTGAGATATCCACTATGGGTGTACCAAAGGTCTATGTAAGAATACCATAATATTAAGTGCTCAAAACATGCATAACACTATTCTTAGTGTATATGTAACATGGGATTTCTCACTTTCCCATTATTTTGGCTAAAAATCAAGAAAAACAAAAATTTTCACGGATCTTTTATGTGGTATCAATGATGTGGTATTGAAGTATTTTCCATTTTACCACCTTAAATACTTAAATTGAGCTTATTCACACTATGGAGCTACCCTAGGTGAATTTTTGTGTAGAATCCAAATCTGGTCTTAAATCCATGGATTTACTTACTAAATAAAAAGTTATTCATCTTTTCTGAAATTAAAAATGATGAATTTTGGATATATGCATGACTTATGAGTTTTGCATAATTCAAAATTTCTTTTTAAGATAATTGTGGCCTATTTGGGTCTGTAAAATATATCTCAAGGCTCACATAAAGTGGGGTCACCTCTGGATGAAATTTCTGTAACTCAACTCTAAATAAGCTTAAATTAAGTTTTTTGTATTTTCAATACAAAAATTGAAAATCCTCAAAGCTTTAATTTAATTCACACCACATGTGGTGTTAAGCATTAATTTTTGTGTTAAAATTGAGATGTTGTGTTTATTTTAGAAGTTATAAGGAATTGAAGTATTTTCAATTGAATTCAATTGAAATGTGAAAATGTGCGCATGTATTACATAAGTGTACTTTGATTTACTTATGAGGTATCAATTATTACTGTATTTTACTGTACAATTCAATTTAATTACATATGTAAATTACAAGTATAATACATGATGAAGAATTAAAGGAAAAAATAAATTGGAAAGATTAAAATTGGGGGGAAAAGGAACTCTAGCTCTAAGGGGGAGCCAGACCCCCAAAATCCTTGCTGATAGGTGTGAGATGTCAAAATTTATGCAAAATTTCATCACTTTTGGCCTGGAATTGAGTCACAGGGTCTGTGACTCAATTGATGATGAGATTTTGATAGCAACCAGGGTAGTTTTGACTGCTGCCAAGAGGGTAAAGCTACCCTTAAGTTAAAACAATGTTAGTATAAACAGTTTTAGCTGGTTTCTACGCCACTCAAACACATTCTGACGTGTTTTGAAGGCTCTAGACAAGGTATTGCTATAGTAATGGCTGATTTAAGGGTCTGAAATGGCGAAAAATGGCTAAAATGGCTTAAACCACCCCTTTTTTGGTCTAAACATAGGTTCAATGATGCCATAATTGGCTTTTATGTTGTTGGACTGTTTTTCACGACTGACAAGAGTAAATTTCACTTTTGGAGTAAGAAAATTGATGGCTATAAAAGAATGTCTTCTTTGCCCCACTTTTCTGTTCATGTTAGAATATTTTCCTCTTATAATTAGTTTAAAAACTGTTAAACCAATCAATAAAAGATTCCAACCACCTTTTTTAAATCATTTGAAACATTCTAACCACGTGAAAAAATCATTATAATCATTGTTTGTAACTCTTATAATCATTTTTACCCCTGAACCATCCCAATAGTGAATTAAAGCATATTTCATCACTGTAAAATTGGTCCCTTTGTTTCCAGATTCACTCTGGTCACTTTTGGGTGTGTTTTCTCTTTAATATGCTTTTTAAAGACTTTGTTCTTTAATTAATTGCTTGCAGTTCTTTTCTGAATCAATTCCAATTGAAATTGCTCTTGAAGAAATTTCTTTTTGAGCCTTAATTATCTCTTGTAAAGTATTTTTGGATACATTTTTATTGTTGGTAAAACAATAAATCTTTATAATATTATTGTTTTATACTAATAAAGTAATAACTAATAAATTTGGCGTGTTTTCTCTTCAAAATAATGTTTCTTTCTATTTTTAATTGATTTTTACCTTATACAAATTTTGAGGACAGGAAAAGTACTTGATTTTTAATCAAAGTTTCATATCCACACCTTACAGGATGCATATTATAAGCTACTCACAAATCAAGGTATTGGGTCCATTGGGGGTAAACAACCAATTTGCATGGACAACAGCTTGATTGTTTGTTTTTCACTAAGATTTTGAGGAGGTGTGCAATTTTACTACTCATCATGCATTTTGGCACATTGAAAAGAGTTTGGGTGATTTTTGAGGAGTTATCCTTAGTGCTCCGGCCCTCATGGTCTTCCAAATCTGGATCTGCCATTGTTTTAAGAATTATATGATGGTTACAACATATTCACAGGATATTACTACTTTGGAAACATTTCCCTGGTACGTTTGTTTTGGATGATAGGAATTCTTTGTATAATGCAGAATATTCTTTGTGCATCTGTGAGCCTTGAGGTATATTTTACATACCCAAATACGCCACAATTATCTTAAAAAGAAATTTTGAATTATGCATAACTCATAAGTCATGCATATATCCAAAATTCATCATTTTTGATTTCAGAAAAGATGAATAACTTTTTATTGCATAAGTAAATCCATGGATTTGAGGCCAGATTTGGATTCTACACAAAATTTCACCTAGGGTAGCTCCATAGAGTGAATAAGCTCAAATTAACTCTTTGATGTGGTAAAATGAAAAATACTTCAATACAACATCATCAATACCACATAAAAGATCCATGAAATTTTTTGTTTTTCTTAATTTCATGCCAAAATAATGGGAATGTGAGGAATCCCATGTTACATATACACTGAGAATAGTGTTATTCATGTTTTGAGCACTTAATATCATGGTATTCTTACATGGACCTTTGGTACACCCATAGTGGATATCTCACTTTGAGCTTAAATTTCTATTTTGATGTAAAAAAATAAGCAAGGGGGACAAAAGACCTCAAAGAGAGCCAGGGTACCCAACTTCTGAGGCCTCAGAGGCGTGGACAGCTCCAAAGATTGGATCCATGGCTGATATTGTCCTAATTGGTAACCTAAAACCTTTTGGGTACTTGGTTACCATGTTACAACTACTGTAAATCTTAAGAAAATAGCAAATAACCTGCTATTTTGACGTGCCAAGGAGGTAAAAAGCTACTTAGACTCCTGTAACCATGTCAATTCTTAATGATTTTCCATGGATAAACCCCAAAAGAGTAATTAAAACCCTTTTTGGACTTGTATCCATTGATTTACCTCATAGCAACCAGTTAAACATGGATATTTGCAATTCTACTTAGAAATGAGGTAAAAATTTCAAAAATTCATTTAAAATACAATTCTTGATGAATATTTCTGAACCTTTCAGGACCAATGGAGAACTGTATTATCTATGGTAAAACCAAAAAGAATTACAGTTTTACTAGTAAAATTAAAAGGTTTACTTACAGTCCATTTTTGACTATTCTACATGAAACACCAAATCTTCAAAAATTTACAGTAATTACAACCTAGGATGAAATTGGAAATAACATTGATGAATTTGAGAAATCAATTATTATTTTGGAATAAGGGAAGATTTACAGATTTTACTCCTCTTATTATTAACCATATTGGGGTTGGTAGTCACATAAAAGCATCAATTAAGTAATTATGATAATCTTATGTGACAACAGATGATGCAATCAATAATCCAAAATTGTTTATTGCTTTCTCACTCGCTGGTTTTTCAGTTTTCTCCATGGAATGCCTCTGTGAGGTGTTGTTGACTTAAAAGAGGCCTCTTCTTGCTGTTTTTTTCCACATCATCACCATCTTATCATCATTTAAATCATTGTTACCAACAATTAAGTATTATTTACAGCTATTCTTAAGTGTTTTAAATCTTTCAGAATCAATCAGAAAGACATGAAATCATAGAATCCAACTATATATTGTTGTAATACTGTTATAAATTCATTTTGATCCTTAAAATCCACAATTCTACATCAAATCTCTCTATCTTATCTTTCAATAAGCTCTTTTCAATATTAGTGAGTGATTTATTTTTAATTCTTAAAGCTTTTCTCTAAAATTTTTTTTCTTCTAGAATTACCATTATAATTATTCTTGCAAAAGATAATTATACATTAAAATAATTTTATTATTTTAATAAAAGAAGTTTTATTATTAAAATCTTCTTGTAATTTATTCTTGTAGACAATTACTTACTCACTGTTAAAATCACTAGTAGTGTTTAACATGTGAAAGAGATAATTCTTTGGTTATTTAATTGTGGTTATAATAACATTTTGTTATTATATTTCATAAGAACAGTCATAGTACTGTTGATTAATAGTAATATTATCATCAGTTTCATTGACAAATCTTACAGCATCATTGGGTTAAGTGGGAGCAGTTTGTAGTGATGGCTAATAGTGGGGAGATATTTGAGATGGGAGTTTTTGGTGTGGCGCAATGCCAAATGCAAAATATCATTTCTACCTTTGGAAATACTATTCAGGATGAATGTTGACCAGTTATTTTGATCTGACCTCTGGGGTTGGGTGATGAATGATATTATGCCCAAAAGGTCATAAATGGTTTTGTGAATGGGTGTGCCAGTTAAACATATTTGACAAGATGCTTGGAGGCTATTAATGGCACTGTGAGTGGCAGGGTATTGAGAGCGAATATAGCTATAAGATGGGGGAAGCTTTATTGGAAATAATAGGAAATTTTAATTCACTCACTGTGCTTCATCCAAACTTATATTATTCAAATTGATTTTAAAAGTGAATGATGTAGAGGTATTTTTTTGTATGAATTCTTGGGTGATAGTATTGTAAGAAGTGATTATGATATCACATTTTAAGATTTTGGCCTCAGATAATGAGTGACAAGTGGGGCCACGCTAGGTGTTGTCTTGCAGTGCTCCAGCCTGAGCATGCTTGGATATTTCTGATTAAGCAAGGTGGGCAGATGATGATGGTGGGCATGGAGCAGTGGGCGTTTGTAATTAGCCACTCCTTGGAGGTACCAATTAGTGCAATGGCATGAACTGTTTTACCTAATCCCTTTTCATCCGCAAGCAGTCCTCCAAGAGGGGTATTGGTCGAAAGGGATTCAAATGAGCTGATGACCTTGTTTGTAATGATGTGCCTGGCATTAAAAGTGGATCCAGGGTGTGAGGTGGCCCAAAGGGTATGGGCGGATTGTCAATTGGCAATTTATCAATCCCACATAAAAGCTAGTGCGGTTTTTTGATGAGGGAGGAGGGGGATCTTAATTATGGAATGGGGCAGGGTCATCATGGGAAGGTTTGATCTACTGGGTAATTGTATCAGTTTTTTCTTGGAAGACCAAGAAAAGAAAGCTGGATAGGAGGGGGCAGTCAAGATTGAAGTGGGAGTTGTGGGAGTAAAGAGTTGAAATTGGCTATGAGAATGACAGTCATATAATTCAGGCATTTGAGGCTTGAAGTCTGATTTTCTAAAAATTTCAATTATGAATAGAATGTTTGGATACCATGTGAAGAACATCAACGCCACATTGGGTTTCTGATATGAGGAAGGTTCATCTGGATCAGTCATAAATACTCCCTCAACAAATAATGTTTGAGTAGGATTGGATTGGCAATTTTCAATCCATGCCCCACAAGGACCACAGTGCATGAAAGTTTGTGGTGCCCCAAGGAATGGTATCAAAATTTTGGAAAGGGTTCCAGGGAGAGAGCCAATAGTATTCTGGTGATTTGGGAGATATAGGAATATGTTTTGTTAATTGTGCCATAGGATAATCCAAGAATCTAAGTGGGAATTAACAATTTTTGAGGTTATATGACTATTTATTTGAATACAAATATTAATCATCCAAATGCAAAGTGGTTGTGAAGGGGTTGACATGATGGCTATTATGAATTATTTGGGAACAGTGGTAAATGATATGATCAGGAAGTGTTAGCTAAAGGGAATGAAGAACAATAAGTGCAGGTGGGGAGCTTATACGAGAGGCAGCAATGGGCTCAAAGGGGCATTCCTTGTGGTTATGTGCATGGTAATTAGGAAGATGGCCCTTTTGGACTTATAATTTTCATATCCAATTTGGGGAATGAATCAAGGCAAGGTGGAAAGAATGTGGTACAACCAATATGAATTCTGGATCTACTGTGTATTACCCAAGGTTTGGTGGTCCAAGGTTCAAATTAACATGTCTGAAACTGGGCGGGTTGTAACAGCTTCTTGTACAGTGGTGTATTGGAGGCGTGCAGCCATGATTGCTGGTGTGACAGCAAACAGTAAGGGTATCTTCCCCAGTTCAATTGAAATATGGTTACCTACTGGGCAAGGGTGGCGGTGGAAAGGAAAATTTCACTGTGCGGATCTTCTTGTGTGGGTGGGTGAGGTGTGTAGGGTGGTGTGCCACGATACATGAGTTTTTGTGTGTGCAGACATTCTTGTGGACTGACACATACTGGGATTCCAGCTGGAATGTGTGACTGTTGCCTGGATGACAGGCGCCAAAACTTCCCCGGGGCATGTGCGAATGTCCGGCTTATGACTGGCGGAGAGGTGAATCCGATAGCATGTGGTAGTCCAGCAATTTGTGGGTGTGAAATTCATAAGCAGGGGGCAGTCATACTTTGCCATGACCTTGGCACCAAAGTGAATTGACCATTTGCGTATGATGAAAATGCATCCTCACCTCAAGATGCACCCCTTAGCATCACCATGCAGACACCAGCATCTGTGCCGTAGTTAGGCGGAGCTCTCCAACAAGGTGCATCAAAGGGATGCAGTTGAGAAATTTTACTTTATGGCTTGCCATGATTGCATGTTCCATTCTTGTACAGCTTTTCTTGGCCCCACAATATACATGTACAAAGGTGTACGTAATACAATGTTGGCTGTACAAATTAGGATGGTGTAATACTACTTCAGCCTGATGCATATTACCAATTGTGATCCACCTTCCAATTGTTTTTATACATGTAGCTCATGTGCCACATGCTCAGTATGGTGATTCACCTGATTTTCACATGCAAGCTCAGTGTTGAAGTTTTTTGAATGCCTTTTTCAGAGGACTTTTCACAATGGTTCATCCAAAAGCCCACTTCTGTGCACTTTACCTACGCACGTGAAATGCTCAGCCTGGCAAAAATATCTCCCGATGTTGTGAAAAATGCTCAGGATACATGCTTACAAAGCGGAAATAGCAATTGCTCAGAAGGGGGGAATTTCATATTGTTATATCAATAGCTCAACAGCTGTGAAATTCAAATGTTCAGCCACTGAGCATTTCTGTAAGGTTTGTCTATGAAACTCTTGATAATAGTAGCAAAATCAAGAGTACTATGACTGTCCTCAGTAGAAATATATAATATAATGAAATATTACAACCACAAATTTAAATATAATTATTAAGAATAATTATATATAAAAAAAAGAATTTAATTATTATTATAAGAATACAAGAATAAAAAAAAATAATTATAATTATTCTATTATTGTTATAGTCACTGACAGTTATAACAATAAGAAGTGTAAAGGTCTTAATGAAACAATTACACGTGGAAAATAGCAATATTAACCACTTATAAATAATATAAATATTATTTATAAAAGAATTAAACACACACTGTGCAGAAATAATTCTTATAGAATGAAAATTTTACATAAAAAAACTAATACTAGATAAAACAGATATAGAATTTTAGAGAAAACTTACTTATAATATTTGTTTTATACAAAAAGTAAAACAACAACAGTTATTATATTAAATAATAATTATAAGTTGAAAAGACGCCAAAAATCAATGATTTTAGAGATAAAACAACTTCTTATAATAAAAACTAAGATTAAAGAGTTTTTAAGAGGAATTTATGGATTTTTAAAAGATATTTAAGATTATTAATTTTATTTAATAAAATATATTATTGGTGATTACAACAATAATCTAAATTCTATGATTTCAATTCTTTAGTTTGAATTAATAAAGAATAAAATAACTTAAGAATTACTTTAATAATAAGATTTTATATTTAATAAAACTTTACCTGTTTGAATTTCTAATATGATTGGATTGATAATGAATGATGGAAAAAACAGTGATGAAAAGACTCTTTTTATGTCTTCAGAGCAGCTCTCATGATTCATAATGAATATAGAGGGCGTGCTCAAACCAAAACTGAAAAGCCATGCTTAAAAATAAAGTTCTTAACTTAAGTTAACTTATTTTTAATTCCAATTTAAAGTTACCAGTGTTATTCTTGACTCCAAGTAGCTTTAATCCTCATTTAAACTAATTATTTCAAGTTTTAATATAAAATAAGCTTACTTATATTATAGTTCATCACATGAACAACTCAAAAATAGAGTTTCAAGCAGAAATCTCTCAAACTCAATTTTAATTAATTTTTAAAGAAATTTTAATTTTCTTTGAACTTAATTGAAAGAGTACATTTCCAGGCTAATTACTCAGGAAATTTATTTCTAAAAGATACTTGAAATTTAATTTATATGTAGATAATATTAAATTGTAAGCTGTGTGAAATGTTCAAGCAAATCCATTAAGAATTGGAATTTGAATGAATTTTTGAAGTTATTGCTATTTTTCCATGTAAAATAGCAATACACACCAAACCTTAACTGCTGATAAGGTTTTACTGCTTGTAACCTTAAAGCTTTAAGCTTATTTAAGCTTTTTAAACTTAATTAAGTTTTGACAGTTCTTAAAGCCTTAAATTCAAGCCTGAATATTGGGATTTACCCTTTGACAGCTTCAAATTATTGTCTAAATTGGGATAAAACCAGTCCAAACTTTAATGTTGGATCAAAGTCTAATCTTAAAGTTTAAATAAGGTTTGAAATCCTCCAATACAGGTGGACAATCTTAATTGAATCCTTGCAGATCCAAAAAGTTGGGTACCCCAGCTCTATTTGGTCTTTTTCCTTTGTCCCACCTTTTTGCGTGGATTTTGCCATTTTATTTATTTAAAGCCATACTATGGCTTTAAACCCTTTTAAATTGAGCTCACGCAGGATTTCCATTCTGTATGGCAAATCCTTAGCCAATTCAGTAAATATACACCACACCTCAATTTTAACTAAAATTTTGGTAAGTTTGCATAAACCTTATGAAACTTTAAATTTAAGCTTATTTAAGCTTAAGTTTAACAATTTTGAAAAAGTGTGAAAGAAGTTACATTAGTACTGTGAGATTCTTAAATCTTCTAATAACATAATAAATAAGTGTTTTTGGGTATAACACCTTATGGATGTACCCTAGGTTATTTTTGGTGTGGAATCCAAAAATGACATAACATTTATAACTTTGTTTATCCAAAAAAAGGTTATACTTATTTTTTGTTATTTTTTATTTTAAATAAATTAAAAATTCCATTGCAGACAAATTTAAATGTTTATAAAGTTATTTGTGGCCTTATGGGTATGTTATACATACCTCACAGGCTCACAATTTCAGTTATGCCCAGAAATGGACCTGCAAAATTGGTTAACCCAATTTCAGGCTGTATTTCATTGTCATACAGCCACCTGACCCTTTGTTCACACTCTATCCCCTGGCCATAATGCTGGTATGATTGCCACAGTCACCTGTGACCAAATGCACCATTTCATTTCTGCATGGGGAATTTGTGGATTGCATGCATGGTGCACCTTCAACAATGCCCTCAAAAAAGCCCTCCTCGGAAATTGGGTGGCTATTTCAGGAAACAAAGGGGATCTGACTGAGTCTGACAACTCAATCAGTTTCAATACGCAGCCAGAACCCCATTGTTCCTCTGCCTCACACAGGCATTCCCCTTCTGGGTCGCAGCCAATTCTGCGACTGAGATTTCATTTTCCCAACAGGTCTTGAAGCTGAGACCTAGGCGTATGCTGAAACTGCTGCCATTGGCTCAGCTTATCCCTGGTATAAAAGACCATCTTTGCCTGATACGCCCTTCACTTATTTTCTCACTTGCTTCACTTGCTCCTGGCTCACCTGCACTCATTCTTGGTTTTTACGTGCTTTACCCCCTTTGTCTGCCACCCTTTCTCCTCATTGCTATTGCACCAAACTAACCACTCCCCTCCCTCCCCTTCCGCCATATTTTTTTGTTTATTATATTTCAGAAACCCCCTTCTGTCTACATCGTTCATCATATTTCCCATTTAAAATTTTTCTCCATGTTATTTTCTGCTCTTAATACTAAATCTTCATCCTCATTTTCCTACAGAATTTTAGAAACTTCCGACTAGAGCTTCCTTATCTTAATTCCGTTGTAAATTTTTAATTCATCATACGTCTTCATTTTTTTCTCGATAGTTTACTTTCTATTCAGTTACTAACCTAAATCGTTTTGTATTTAGATGTTGTGCACCTTATGCACTAAGCAGGGTATCCCCTGCATCTGATCCTCCACCACGACTGACACTTGTGATTCTTGCCAACAAGCACACAAAAATTGCTTGTTTGTTTTGCAACCATCCCAACCATGCGGCCAGAGGAGTTCCTGCCCAAGATGCCCTTGTGAGGACTCCTTTTTGGTCAACGATGATGAAAGCATTCCCGAGCGGGAATGGACTCCCTGACCCCAAGCTGGCCAATGGGCATGCTTTGGGAAAATTAGCCCTGTGCCCTCAATTATCAATTTGTGCATCCCCTCCAAGGCCACCATCCAATGGTCACTTCATTCCGCAACTGGAGCGAAGTGATTATCTGGCCAATGAAGGATGGTGATGGCAAGAGGACATTTGAGCTTGGGCCAATTATCACCATGTCTTGTCACCCATGGGATTCAAATGCCAAAGTAAGTTTTCTTTCTCTTCCTTGATTCATTTGTCTTCACACAATCATACTAGCTTTCTTTCTTTACCCATAGAACCAAACCCACCAAATCCCTTGTGACAAGAAAATTCTGTTCCTTGTATGACTCGCGAGCAAACTCCACGGCAACCGACTCTGGGCTCAAGTGGCACCTGATGGTTGGTGGACTTATTCTGTGGTAAGCAGGCAGCTTTCACTTTGATCATATCCACTTTTGACTCAAGTGAACTGACTCTTCCTCTTTTTGTAGAACCCTCCCACCCTGAGAAGCCACCTATTCCTGGCCTGAGTCAATCCTCCAAACCACATGAGGACATTCCGACTTGTGAGCCTGAACCTGAGGTGGCTCCAATGCAATTATTGAAGGAACCTTTTGGTTAGTAATTTTCTTTTTTTTATTGTTTTCCTGTTCCCAACTTTCCCTCACCCCTCCTTTGACCATCTCCAGCTCGTCCTGCTACCCCCTTCTTGGTAATAATCATTGATGATATGCCCCTCTGCTCCCCCTCTTCCCCGACTCCTCCACCTTCCACTCCTACCCTGGTTCCTTCCCCAGAGATCCCTCCAATTGACCCCAAGAACCCAATTGCCTCCTCCCCTCATTCCCAAAATGAGGCTTGCCAGCAATTCACCAACTTGCAACCAACCCTAATAATTCCTTGAGCAATTGTTCACGACTCAATCAACAGAATCTTGTTGGCGCATCGCTGATTGCTCCACATGATTCCCTTGGTGGATGTCACTCATCAAAATGAGATTAACCAGGAATTTTGGGAGGAACTAAACACCCTCCGTGGCCAGGCACTGGAGGATTATCCAAAGGAGGACATCACCGGGATAGTCTAAAGATTTCTCAAAAAATAAAATAAAAATAAAAAAACGTTTTCTTGTCACTTATTTCCTTTTTTAATACAATCTTTTGAATAAGTTGGTTGTAATAAATACACGTTTTTTTCCATTTTGGTTATATTCTTTTTTCCCGTGAGCTTCCCTTTTTTGCCAATGGTGCAAATAAATTTTGTAAGTTCCCCACCACATTTTTCAGTTAGTATTTCTTTGTGTGAACCTCTTTTTCAGAAAATGTGCAAATAGTCACCATTACTGTAAGGTGTGGATATGCAACTTTGATAAGATATCAAGTACTTTTCCTGTCCTCAAAATTTGTATAGGGTAAAATTACTTAAAAATAGTAAGAAATAGTATTTTTAAAGATAAAACATGCCAGTTTTGTTTTTTTTAACTTTTTAAGTATAAAACAATAACATAATAAAATGTTATTGTTTACCAACAATAAAGATCTATCCAAAAATACTCTACAAGAGATATCTAAGGCTACAAAAGAAATTTCTTCAAGAGCAATTTCAATTGGAATTAATTGAGAAAAGAACTGCAAGAAATTAATTCAAGAAGAAAGTCTTCAAAAAGATATTTAAATATAAAATACACCCAAAAGTGACCAGAGTGAATTTGGAAACCAAGTGACAAAGTCAACAGTGATGAAAGATGCTTTAATTCAATTTTGGGGTGGTCCAAGGGTAAGAATGGTCATAAGAGTTACAAACAATAAGTATAATAGTTTTTTCACGTGGTTAAAAGGTTTAAAATGATATGAAATGGGTGGTTGGAATCTTTCATTGATTGGTTTAACATTTTTTAAACTAATCATAAAAGGAAAAGATTCTAACATGAAAAGAAAAGTGGGGAAAAGAAGACATTCTTTTATAGCCATCAATTTTCTTACTCCAAAAGTAAACTTTACTCTTGTCAGTCGAAGAAAACACTCTGAAAACATGAAAGCCAATTATGGCATCATTGAACCCTGGTTTAGATCAAAAAAGGCCTGGTTTTAGCCATTTTTTGCTATTTTTAGCCATTTTAGACCTTTAAATCAGCCATTACTATAGTAATACCTGGCCTAGAGCCTTCAAAACAGGTCAGAATGGGTGTAAGAGACTTAGAAACCAGCTAAAACTGTTTTAGTAAGATTTCCTTATCCTAAGGGTAGTTTTACCCTCTTGGCAACAGTTAAAACTACACTGGTTGGTATCAAAACCTCATCATCAATTGAGTCACAGACCCTGTGACTCAATTCCAGGCCAAAAGTGATGGACTTTTGCGTGGATTTTGACATCTCACCCCTATCAGCAAGGAATTTGGGGGTCTGGCTCCCCCTTAGAGCTAGAGCTCCTTTCCCCCCCCCCCAAATTTAATATTTCCAAATTATTTTTTCCTTCAATTCCTCATCATGTATTATACTTACGATTTACATATGTAATTCAATTGAGTTTTACAGTACACTACTGCAATAATTGACACCTCATAGGTAAATCAAAGTTCAGTTATGTAATACATGCGCACATTTTGACAATTCAGTTGAAAGTACCTCAATTCCTCATAGCTTCTAAAATATACACAACACCTCAGTTTTAACACCAAAATTGATTATTAACACTACATTTGATGTGAATTAAATTAAGGTTTTGAGGACTTTCAACTTTTATACAGAAAATACAGAAAACCTCATTTAAGCTTATTTAGAGTTGAGTTACAAAAATCTCACTCAGACCTGACCCCACCTAATTTTTTATAAGGAATCCAATGGTGAAAGAAATTTGATATGTTTATTTGTTAAATAAAAATTTATGATAAAATTTCATTAGTTTCTTTCTAAAATTATTTTATTTTGGTTGATATTGTTAAAAATTCAATTTACTGAATTTTTTCAAGTAAAAATGTGTTTTTACAATTTTCAAATTTAATGTATTTTTATTTTTGAATTATGATTGAATTTTTGATTATGTATATAAACTTATATTTATATCTTAATTTTGATTTTAATAATATAAATAAATTTGTTTTATTTATGTTTGTATATTAATTTTTTGTTTGTGGTCTTTTGGGTATAGGAACATACCTCTAAGGCTCACATTCCCTCCCCCTAAAAAAAGAATATTCCTTTTTAATATTGTTAATTCCAGTATTTCTGAATCTTCTGAGAAGATTGGTAGCTTTAGGTATGTCCTTTTCTTCTAACCATTCATCTTCACATGTTGGGTCACTGTACCTAACAAGGTATTCCCTTACTTTTTTGGTTCTTAATTTTCTTTCTTTATGAACTTTGGTAATCTTCTTAATACCAGGTGTCTCAATAGGAGGTATAACCTGGGGAACCTTATTTCTCAAGGGAAATTTCTCAGCATCACTAGATTCATATGGCTTTATCAAGCTCACTGGAAATGTAGGATGCTTATTACTAAGTTCTTCAGATAGTTCTACTTCAACAGCATTTTCTCCATGAAGGGTTTTCATCACAAAAGGTCATGCAAAGGAGTCTTTGAGCTTTTTACATCCTTTGATGTTATTGAAGTTGGTGGTGGATACTAGTGCTAAATCCCCCACTTTGAAATCTGGAGTAGCATGTGATTTGTCCCATTTATCTTTAGCATATGCAAATGAGTCTTCCATGCATCTTACTGCATTCTTTCTAGCTCTGTCTAGCATTCCTTTGAAGCTGGCAGCTGTAGGATGTATTTCAACCAAATCCTTTCTTAAAGAATCTTGGGGTAACTTAGGATTCCATCCCTTTTCTAGAATAGCAGGAGTTTGATTGGTACTGGGATGAATTGATGTCTTATATGCCAATTCTAATGCTGGTAAAAGAGTACATCAATGATGAGTGAATGCATCACTATATTTGAATTCAAGGCCATATGCACAAATTCTTCTCACCATGTCTTCCAAGGTTTGTATCATCCTTTCAGCTAGACCATCAGTTTGTAGGTGGTAGGCTGTAGAGAAAGACAATTTAGTGCCAAATGATTGGTTTAAATTTGTCCACAGTGCTGAAGTGAATTTGGGATCCCTATCACTAATGATATTTGTGAATATGCCAGTCCATGATACTACTCTATTCCATATTAGAAGAGCTGTATCCATGGCTGTATCATCTTTGTGAAATGGTAAAAGGATTGGAGTTTTACTGAATCTGTCTACAATCACTAGGCAAGCATTATAACATCTGTCACCTCCTGGTGGTAGGCCAGTTACTCAATCTATATGGACAATTTCCCAAGGTCTGCTGGGTTCCTGGCTTTTGATCATATTTCCAAGTCTCTTTCCAGTAGATTTATTTGCTTTTTGACATCTGTCATAGGTTTTTCAATACTCTGCAACATCCTTCTCCCACATTCGCCACCATATGAAGGTCTTTCCTTTTTCTCTGGTTCTGTCTTCAGACAGATGTCCTGAAAAGGGGCTGTCATGGCATTCTTTCAGTACAAGATTGATTGATTACCTGTCCACAACTGTCATGACACAGGTGTGCTTGGTCCTGTGGTAAATTATACCATCCAGTAGGTGGAATCTTCATTCATAATAAGATTTCTTCCATACTTCATCCAAGGAATGTATTAGAGAGTTGTCTTTACAGTCTTTGTTAAGTAATTGGCATAATATGCTACAATTCTTATCCTGAGTGTAACTGTTTCTAACTTCTTCAAAGAAGGTGGTGTTCAAGTCTTTAACACTTATTCCTTCTATTGGGAAATGTGAGGAAGCTTCTTCTGGCACATAAGCAGAATTATCAATATTATTTGGTAATGGCCATCTGCTCAGTCCATCTGCTCTTTGATGAATATTACCATCTTTATGAACAATAGCCAAATTTCCCCTATGATATTTTATGGCTATTTGCCATCTGCGCATATGTCTGTTGGGTGTTTTCATGTTTAAAAGTGATTTCACAGGGGTAAAATCTGTTATTACTTCAAAAACACATCCTTCCAGAAAGTAATTCAGTTTCTCTAAGGCCTAGAAAAGGCATAAGTACTCCATTTGACTGGCTCCATATCTGGCTTCAGTTGGTTTTATTTGCCTGGATATGAAGCATATGGGTCCTTCCACATGTTCATCATTGTTAATCTGAACTTGGTGGAGTGCAGCACGAAGCGCATCCCCTGATGCATCAATATAAAGCTTAAAAGGCAGCTTAAAGTCTGGCATCAGTAAGAGTGGAGCAGTGTTCAAGGCTTTGACTCTGTCAACAGCCATTTAAAAAGCTGTTTCTTTGTCACATAATTTATAAAGCTTAAAAGGCAGCTTAAAGTCTGGCATCAGTAAGAGTGGAGCAGTGTTCAAGGCTTGTCTCAAGGATTCAAAGGCTTTGACTCTGTCAACAGGCATTTAAAAAGCTGTTTCTTTGTCACATAATTTATAAAGAGGTCCTCCTATGGATGAAAAATCTTTAATATGTTGCCTTTAATATCCTGAAAACCCCAAAAATGACTGAATTTATTTCTTATTCTGAGGCATAGTTTTCAGCAATCCTGATGCAACTTTGTTTTTGTCAATTCCAAGGGATAAAACAGATACTACATGTCCCAGTGCTTTAAGCTCTTTAAATCCAAAATGGAATTTCTTTAAGGAAATTTTCATGTTGACAGATTGGATTTTTGTCAAAACTCATGATAATCTGTACCTATGTTCCTCCCAAGTTTTGGAACAGACAATAATGTCATCAATGTAAATGATTAACAATTCTTCTGAAAGCTCTCCAGGGAAAATTTCATTCATCATTCTTTGGAAGTGTGAAGGTGCATTTTTGATTCCAAAAGGCATCCTAAAATATTCATAAACTCCACAATGAACAATAATTCTTCAGTATTTCCTTGCTCTTGGTTTCACTACATTTTGATGAAATCTTTAAGGGAATCCATAGTGCTTATATACACTGCTTGAGATATTTGGGTGAGGGAAATTTGGATTTTTGGTATTGAGTACCTATGGAACAGTGTCAGGTTTCAGAGCTATAAAGTCCCCAACCATTCTAGATTTTCCATTATGCCATGCCACTATGACTGGTGTAGTTATTTCTAATTCTTCATTGTGCCCAACCTTTCTTATTACACCAAGATCTAAGTGTTCTTTAATATTAATTTCTAGAGCTTCTCTTGATTTAGGAATTGCTGGATATGCAGGTCTTCTTAAGAGTGGTGGATAAGGTCTCTAAATATGAAGGATGATGTCAACTTCATGACCAATAATTGCTCCCAAAGGCTCTTTGTCTGATGCATATTCTCCTCTGTGGTCATATAAAAGGGCAGAAAGCTTATTTTCCTGATTATCAATCAGATGAAGGCTTATTTCAGCTTCATTTAAATGTTCAGATTTGACTCGTTCCAGGTCTAAGTTGACTTCTGCTACTTTAATTACTGGATTTGTCTTTTAAATGGTAAAAAGGTAAGTTTTGGATGCTATCTGTATCCAATAGTAAAGTATCTATCTTTGTTGTTGTGTAAGTCAATTCCATACATGAGCAAAGAGTCATTTCCCAATATAAAATTGGTACTAGAGCAATTTTACATAGCAACAAATTCAACAGTGATTCTTGAATTTCCATTAATATGTGGGAATATTATATTGGTCTCAAAGATTCCCAATTCTTTCATTGGATTACTTGCACTATTGAGTTTTATGCCATCAATTGGTAACACCTGGTATTCAAAATTTGGTAAACAAGTCTTAAGAAAAGATTTGCCAACACAAAAGAAGAAGGCTCCTGGTTCAACTAAACGTTTAGTGGGTTTTTTATTAACTAACACTTCTGTTATACAGGAGTTACCAGCTGTATAACCTTTACCCCTGTTTGGTTTGGTTTTCATAAGTTGTGCATCTTGAAGTTTTGACAAATCAAGTTGACCATTGCTCAATTGTGGCAAGTGGGGATAAGATTCCATGATGTCAAATTTGGCATTGATATTTTTTATATCCTTTGAAGATTCAGAAAATATTGATGACTTATCATCTGAGTTTTCTTCAATATTATTGTCTTTTTCAACATCAGGTTCTTTTTCAATGTCAATTTCATTTATTTTCCCCCTTTTTGGACATGTATTGGGTAAGTGGGTGGTGATTTGGCAAATATGGCACTTTCTGATTATATCTGCAGGTTTATATTTGACATTATTAGACTTTTCTTTGGGATTTTTGTCCACAGAATCTTTCCAAGGTGTATTAAACCTTTCTTTGAGATTCACCCTACTGGAACCAATCTTGGTTCTGTGGTTACTTCTTGTAATATATTAATAATATCTTCTGCTGAATATTGTTCAGTAGTCCTACTTTTGACAGCATGCTCTAAGTCACCTCCACATTGTCTCAGAATCTTTCTGTGGATCATAAATTCTGACATGTCAGGATACAATGATGTTAATCTGTCTTTTTGTTGGCAAAACCATGGTAAAGCTTTGTCTTTATCAGCATTAAATTTGGCAGATTCAAAGGCTGTTTCCATTTCAATCTCCAAGCATCATTGGCCCATTTGTTGATAATTTGGGTTTTCAACCAAGTCCAACTTTGCTGTCCATGTGCTTGTATTAATTTGATATACCATCTGTGAGCTGATCTGGTAAACAAGGTGTTAAATATTGCTGTTACCAATCTGTCTGGTAATTCAAAATCTTCTTTAATAATGTCAACTCCTCTGATGAATTCCATATGGTCATGTTCTCCTTCACCACTGAATCGAGGCCATTATTTAAGTTTTGGTACTTCTTTCAAAAGTGCTTGGCCCATTGATAGATCCAAGTTATGAAAAGAAGTGGACAATTCATTTTTTAGCTGTGAATTATCAGAATCCAATACTTGTGGATTTGGAATTCTTGTTCCTTCATTTTGATTCAGAGGTGTACACATTCATGGTAAGGTGTTCAGTAATTGTTCAATATCATTCATTTTACTGTTGCTACACCTTTGGGAATTTCTGTATTCATGTCGGAAGGCTTGTATTAGATTTATTACTTCAATTTTATACATGTCTTCTTTATGTGTCAGTTCTTGCCATAACTCTGTCTGTCTTGTATTATCAGCAGTGACTTAATTCAATTTCACTGATAATTTTGATACTTCTTCTTGTGAAGCATCAAAACATTTTTTCAAGGAAATGGTATATGTCGTTACTTCAGTGAATGAATTTGAAATTTCATCAAGGACTCTCTTGCTATCTGCCTTTATAATACTTATGGCTTGCTTAATTCTTGTTTCAATTATGTCATCAATATTGAATTTAGAATATTTGTCTGTTAATTCTTTAATAATGGTAGATTGCTCATTTATCTTATTTGCAAAAGAGTTATCATTATTGGATGTTTTGATTGTTCTTAGAGCTTTTTCAAAACACATGATTGTTGCATTGATTTGGCTCACACTCAAGTTATTTGTTTTAAGATTGTCACAAAGTGATGTATTTTTATCGGAAAGATGACTTTTTACGTCAGAAATAGCTTTCTACAACTCTGGAATACAATCAAAAATATCAGAAATAATTTCATGATATTTTAATCTGGCTTCCTCCTTCTTTTGTAATTCCATCATTGTTCTGGCCATCTGAAATACATTTTCCATGGCATCCTGTTGAATCTTTGGAATCCTGTAGCCCTGGCTGTAAGGTTTGTCGGCTGGTGCCTTCCCTTTGCCATTTTTCTGGGCTTGTGGCTGCTTCTTCAGGTTGGAATTGCTGCTTCTGGCCACTGGGGCTGTTACTGGCACTTGTTTGGGTGGTGGAGGGTTGTTTTTCCTCCATTCTGCTGTTAAGAGCATCATGTTCTTCTTTTCCATCAATGGATGCCATCCATTGAGTAACTTGCAAGTGTTGGGATGGCACAGGAATTTTCTCACAGTCAGGTAAGAATTCATGCAGTTTTTCCACAGATCTGCAAGGATCTGGTACTCTTTGTGCTGCAATGCCTTGTAAGCCTTCTGGCTGGCTTTGTAAATTTCCACTGAGGCTTCTTGTGGTGGTGTCAGCTCTTTGTGAAGGTAAAATTTTTTTATAAGCTTCAGAATTACACAATTTATTAATTTAGAGGTCATCAACTGACCCTTTTCCTTCTGTAACTGATTGGCTTCTGCCATAATCACTCCAATGACCTTTCTGGGAGCTGCTTGAGGGATTAGAGCTGGCTCCTGATCTGGTTGAAGGAATATTTTATGATTAAAAAGGCTTAAAATAGTAATTTTACATCAAAAAACTTACTATTGGCCAAATTCTGAGCTTTCTGAAGAGTATTAATTATATCCAAGTTAATCAATTCAGAAGAAATTGCTTCAGGTTGATTATTCTGAGTCACAATAAAAGTACTATTATGGTCAGAATTAACAGTACTGGCAGGAATAATGTTGGTAACTGTTGAGGCTGTTTCAATGTTTTCTTGTCCAACCATGTTGTCAGATATTACAATTAATGAAAAAGCCAATTAATTAATTTAAAAGGGGTATTGCAAAAAGTAAATAAAAATATAAGCCTCACTTATAATATGAAAAAAATTATTCTTTTATTGATTTTTTGAATTATAAGTATTTTTTATATGTTTTTTAAATTTTTCAATATAAGAAAAAGGATTAAAAAAAAGTAAAAAAATACGTCACAGGTAAATTTCACAGCTGGGCCCTCAAATGTAAGGTGTGGATATGAAACTTTGATAAAATATCAAGTACTTTTCCTGTCCTCAAAATTTGTATAAGATAAAATTATTTAAAAATCGTAAGAAATAGTATTTTTGAAGATAAGACATGCCAATTTTATTGTTTTTAACTTTGTAAGTATAAAACAATAATATAATTAAAATTCATTGTTTTACCAACAATAAAGATTTATCCAAAAATACTCAACAAGAGATATTTAAGGCTACAAAAGAAATTTCTTCAAGAGAAATTTCAATTGGAATTAATTGAGGAAAGAACTCCAAAAATACTCTACAAGAGATATTTAAGGCTACAAAAGAAATTTTGTCAGGGTGAGTCTATGATAAAGGTGTATATAAGTATTTACAAGCTTTAACTATGACTGTGACACGGTAAAATTAATTTTAAAAGATGATAAATTTGATAATAGATGATTAATTTTAAGATTTAAGGGCTTTACTATAGAGATATAGTGGTGGTGAGCACTGTTGAAAGCCCTGGGTGCAACTTCTACCTGTTGGGTTACAATAATAAAAGCTACAATAATTAGATTTAAAGTATACCTGATTATTTTCCAAGAGAATAACTGTTTTGGACAGTTGTACTACGTAGGAATTCAAGAGCAGGATGAGGAAAGCTATTCTGGCTGTGAAAAGCCTCCTTTTTATCTTGAAATGGGGTGGAAACGGTGCTAGACCTTTCCACGTAGAGGAAGTAAAGATTTTTTCACTTTCTAGTACTGGCTTGTGGTTTGAAAACAGCCTATATAACCTTTAATGGGCTCAGATGTGGTTTTGAAACCACATCTGGGCAGTTTTCACCAATACAGGGTGAAAATCTTCATCTGGGGACCTCACAGCCTGATTCTGACGTGTATGACGCGTAGAATGCTTTACAGAAACTGTATGGGACCGCAGTATTGACTGACATATGAGGTATTGAAGTAAAAACATGCTTCTTTGTCTATTTGATACCTCATATTAATGGTTATGGGATATTATCCCATGGTAAGGCTGTATATGACAGCAGGTGGGATTTTGACCTTAAATCAGCCATACATTTGTCAATTCTTGAGATATCAACCTCAAAACTGGTTCAGTGTGTAGCCCTGCATGTGCTCTACACAATGGTACCTCATTTGATATGGGTATAATTAAATATGGCAAAGTTATCCCATGTACAAGAGTTTTGTACATTTGCGTGTTTTAGGCAAAAAGCTGTATTGAGCTTGTTTGCCCCATACCTTCTGCTGTAGTTGAGGTATGGGGAAGTGGATGACACCATCAGATAGCCCTGATTGTTCTCTTTCCAAAAATACCCCACTTCAGGTATCCCACACTAAAACTGTAGAAGTTAGATGAGAGGTGAATGTTTTGTTCACCCTTATTTGGCCTGAAATTGACCATAACTCCAGTAATATTGGTGCTAGCTCAGTTTGGCTGGTACCATTGGATAGCCCTGGCTTAGAGCTTCATTTCAAATACCAATTTGATGGGATTAGGCCTCTCCTTCTATATTTTAGATGAGATGTGAAAATTAAGGTTTATGCTCAGCAATAACTTTGAGCAGGAATAACTTTGTTATTTCTTGTCCTATGGTGATGGGACTTATATTTTCAGGAAGAGGGAAGTTTCCTATTTATTTTGATACCTTTTGAGCTGATTTGGCTCAGCTCCATGTTTTGGTGGTATCTTGGATATACCATTGGTTTATGGTATTTTGGCTGTCATGCTTGTGCTCTGGTTTTGAGTCACAGGCTGACAAATTTCTTCAAGAGCAATATCAACTGGAATTAATTTAGCAAAGAACTGAAATCAATTAATTAAAGAAAAAAGTCTTTGAAAAGATATTTAAAGAGAAAACACGCCCAAAAGTTAACAGAGTGAATTTGGAAACAAAGTGACAAAGTTAACAGTGATGAGAGATTTTTTAATACACTTTCCAGTGGTTCAGGGGTAAAAATGATCATAAGAGTCACAAAAAATGATTTAAATGATTTTTTCATGTGGTTAAAAGGTTTAAAGTGATATGAAAAGGGTTTTTGGAATCTTTTATTGATTGGTTTAACAGTTTTTAAACTAATTATAAAAGGAAAAGATTCTTACATGAAGAGAAAAGTGGGGCAAAGAAGACATTCTTTTATAGCCATCAATTTTCTTACTCCAAAAGTAAAATTTACTCTTGTCAGTCGTAAAAAAAACTCTGAAAACACAAAAGCCAATGATGGCATCATTGAACCCTGGTTCAGACCAAAAAATGGCTGGTTTTAGCCATTTTAGACCCTTAAATCCGCCATTACAATAGTAATACCTGGCCTAGAGACTTCAAAACACGTCAGAATGAGTGTAAGAGACTTATTAATTAGCTAAAACTGTTTTTACTAAGAGTTTTTTATCTTAAGGGTAGTTTTACCCTCTTGGCAACTGTTAAAACTACCCTGGTTGGTATCAAAACCTCATCATCAATTGAGTCACAGACCCTGTGTCTCAATTCCAGGCCAAGAGTGATGAACGTTTGCATGGATTTTGACATCTCACCCCTGTCAGCAAGAATCTTGGGGCTCTGGCTCCCCCTTAGAGCTAGAATTCCTTTCCCCCCCAAATTTAATCTTTCCAAATTATTTTTTCCTTTAATTCATCATCATGTATTAAACTTACAGCTTACATATGTAATTCAATTGAGTTTTACAGTACACTACTGTTATAATTGACACCTCATATGTAAATTAAAGTTCACTTATGTAATACATGCGCACATTTTGTCAATTCAATTTAAAATACTTCAATTCCGCATAACTTCTAAAATATATACAACAACTCAATTCTAACACAAAAATTGATGATTAAAACTATATGTGATGTGAATTAAATCAAGCTTTTGAGGATTTTCAACTTTTATACAGAAAATACAAAAAACCTAACTTAAGCTTATTTAGAGTTGAGTTACAAAAATTTCACTCAGAAAAAAAAATGCGGGGTTTCCCTGCATGTGAGCAATCCACCTGAACTTCATGAGTCATGGCCTCTCTGATTATCACATGCTATCAATCTTAGTCGTGTAAAGAATATTTAGAGTTGTCGGGAGGCTGCCCCGGTGTGAGCAATTGTCTGACCTGTTGGGAACCTGTACAATGTAAGGTTTTGTGTGTGAAGCGTCAAAAGCCTGCACCGGCGTAAGGAATTTCTTGAATTCTCACCAACCTGTACAAGCCTAACGCTTTGAGTGTGAACCATTGGGAGCCTGCATTGGCGTAAGGAAGTTTTTGAATTGTCAGAAGGCTTCCCTGGCATAAGGTGTAAGATGTGACTATGAAACTGATGATAATATTACTATTAATCAACAGTACTATGTCTGTTCTTATGAAATATAATAATAAAGTATTATTATAACCACAATTAAATAATTAAAAAAAATTATTTCCTTCACGTGTTAAGCACTACTAGTGATTTTAACAGTGAGCAAGTAATTGTCTACTAGAATCAATTACAAGAAGAATTTAATAATAAAAACTTCTTTATTAAAATAATAAAATTATTTTAATATATAATTATCTTTTGCAAGAATAATTATAAAGATAATTTTTGTAGAAAACTATTACTAGAGAAAAACTTTAAGAATTAAGAATAAATGACTCACTAATACTCCAAAGAACTTATTGATAGATAAGAGTAAAGAAATTTGACGTAGAATTGTGGATTTAAGGGATCAAAAAAATTTATAACAGTATTACAACAATATATAGTTGTATTCTAGGATTTCACGTCTTTCTGGATGATTTGGAAAGATTTAAAACACTTAAGAATAGCTTTAACTAATACTTACTTGTTGGTAATAATGATTTAATAAATTGATAAGATGATGATACGGAAAAAACAGCAAGAATAGGCTTCTTTTAAGTCAACAACAGCTCACAGAGGCGTGCCATGGAGCAAACTGAAAAACCAGTGAGTGAGAAAACAATAAACTCTTTTGGATCAATGATTGCATCATCTGTTGTCACGTAAGATTATCATAATTACTTAATTGATGCTTTTACGTGACTACCAACCCCAATATAGTTAAGAATAAAAGGATTAACATCTGTAAATCTTCTTTTATTCTAAAATAATCATTGATTTCTCAAAGTTATCAATGTTATTGCCAATTTAATCACAGGTTGTAATTACTGTGAATTTTTGAAGATTCAGTGTTTCACGTAGAATGGTCAAAAATGGAGTGTAAGTAAAACTTTTAATTTTACTAGTAAAACCATAATTCTTTTTGGTTGTACCATATATAATACAGTTCTTCATTGGTCCTGAAAGTTTCAGGAAGATTCATTAAGAATTGTATTTTTAATGACTTTTTGAAGTATTTACCTCATTTCTACGTAGAATTGCAAATAGCAGTATTTTGCTGGTTGCTATGAGGTAAATCAATGAATATGGATCCCAAAAGGGTTTAATTACTCTTTTAGGGTCTAGTCATGGAAAGTCATCAAGAATTGACGTGGTTACAGGAGTCTAAGTAGCTCATTACCTCCTTGGCACGTCAAAATAGCAGGTTATTTGCTATTTTCTTGTGATTACAGTAAGTGTAACTTGGTAACCAAGTTCCCAAAGAGTTTTAGTTTACCAATTGGGCCAAGATGAGCTATGGATCCATGCTCTGGAGCTATCCACGCCTCTGAGGCTTCAGAAGTTGGGTACCCTGGCTCTCTTTGATGTCTTTTGTCCCCCTTGCCTAATTTTTACGTCAAAATAGTAATTTAAGCTTAAAGTGAGATATCCACTATGGGTGTACCAAAATTCCATGTAAGAATACCATAATATTAAGTGCTCAAAACATGCATAACACTACTCTTAGTGTATATGTAACATGGGATTTCTCACTTTCCCATTATTTTGGCTAAAAATCAAGAAAAACAAAAATTTTCACAGATCTTTTATGTGGTATTAATGATGTGGTATTGAAGTATTTTCCATTTTACCACCTTAAATACTTAAATTGAGCTTATTCACTCTATGGAGCTACCCTAGGTGAATTTTTGTGTAGAATTCAAATCTGGTCTTAAATCCATGGATTTACTTACTCAATAAAAAGTTATTCATCTTTTCTGAAATTGAAAATGATGAATTTTGGATATATGCATGACTTATGAGTTTTGCATAATTCAAAATTTCTTTTTTTAAGATAATTGTGGCCTATTTGGGTATGTAAAATATACCTCAAAGCTCACATAAGGAGTTGTTTGAATTGTCGGTAACCTGTACAAGTATAATGATCTGTGTTTACAGCATCAGGATCCTGGACAGGCATAAGGATTTGTGTGTGAAATGTCGGGCTCCTGGAAAAGTGCAAGGATTTGTGTGTGAAGAAGAGCAAAGAACCAGGATAGATGTACAGTGGCATGCCACCGTTGTGGGGACTTCTTTTGGTGTGGGATGAAATAAGGCAGTACCTTGAGGGGGAAATTATTGGTAAGTCTGTTTTGAATTTCAGAATTGTCCAATAACCATGGGTGCTAAGGTGTATTAGCTGCCCCTCTAAATAATACTGAATAGTCAGCCTACAGAGAATCACAAAATAAAATAAGATTTGTGGCTTTAACAGATAGAGAAGACTTATCAGCAGTCTCTCAATCAGACCTATCAATAACACTACAGTAAACTTTTTATTTAAAACTAAAATTTCTGATAAAATAAAGACTAAGATTTTTTTTTATTATTTTAATGAAAGTAATTATAATATATATATATTTTTTTTGGTTTATGTTATTTTAATAAAAGTAATAGGAATATTTTTTTTTTTGGGTTTTATGATGATTATAATGATTTTTTTTTATATTAATACTAATAATAAGACTACTTGATATTCTTCTTTTATATTTTCAATGTTGAGTTTATATCACTACTTCTTTTCTTTTAATAACACTAAGCCACTGAGCAAGGCACTGAGCTTTTACTACGGTTATACTACTATTCTTCAACAATACTAAGCTACTGAGAAAGGCTACTGAGCTTTTCACTACTAAAACACTACTACTATTCTAGACATCCTGCTAGTTCAGGGATGGTTGTGATCCTGGATAGTGGAAACTTGTTCCATGATGATGGGAGAAATGAGGGAGAGAGGACCTCTATTTATAGCTTTTGGGCCTCCATAGAGCTTCTCAAAATAGGGTACTTAGAAAAAATCATAGTTGAGAGGTTTTAGCTAGTGAGAGGTGTAGTTTTGGTGTAGCAGTGTGTTTGCTGAGAGAATTATGCTGGTGGTGCTTTTTCTTATCAAAATCATGTGATGTATTTGAGATAATTTGGCTGGTGAGATTTTCTTTTTATCAGGGTCATGTGAGGTCATTGAGATAATATGGCTGGTAATATTTTCTTGAAGGTGGGGAAAGTAATTTTTTGTTTCTATTTTTACATATGTTATGAGAGAATTATGCTGGTGGTTCTTTTCCTTATCAAAATCATGTGATATATTTGAGATAATTTGGCTGGTGATGTTTTCTTTTTTTGGTGACTTTGTTACGTATTTTCTGAGAGCATTATGCTAGTGGTACTTTTTCTTATCAAAATCATGTGATGTGTTTGAGATAATTTTGCTGGTGAGATTTTCTTTTTGCCAAGAAAGTGGAGAAAATACAGCTCCTGACAATTGAAAATTCTTCTAGTCATATGATATATATGAGAAAATTATGCTGGTGTTTCTGTTTCTTATCAAAATCATGTGATGTCTTTGAGATAATTTGGCTGGTGATGTTTTCTTTTTTTGGTGACTTTGTTACGTATTTTCTGAGAGCATTATGCTGGTGGTGCTTTTTCTTATCAAAATCATGTGATGATTTTGAGATAATTTTGCTGGTGAGATTTTCTTTTTAGCAGAGTCATGTGAGATCATTGAGAAAATATGGCTGGTGATGTTTTCTTGAAGGTGGGGAAAGTATTTTTTGTTTCTCTTTTTACGTATGTTATGAGAGAATTATGCTGGTGGCTCTTTTCTTATCAAAATCATGTGATGTATTTGAGATAATTTGGCTGGTGAGATTTTCTTTTTGCCAAGAAAGTGGAGAAAATACAGCTCCAGACAATTGAAAATTCTTCTAGTCATATGATATATATGAGAAAATTATGCTGGTGTTTCTGTTTTAGTATTGTATCATTTCATATGGAGATTGCATCATTTCTATCAAGTTTTCTGCGTGCCATTATTACTAAGCAAACATTTGTTCTTGGAAAATCTATTGTAATTTTATGCATAGCCTTGAGGTATTTCTTCTTTCAATTGAATGAAGGTGGGGAAAATACAGCTCTGATGCTGTGGTGTGTCTTCATATACCTTTATTTAGATTAACTCCTTTTAATTGCATAATTTGTTATTGATTATGCAATAAGGTGGATAAATCCTTTGATACTATACTGTTTTGATAAGATCTTGAGGCTGCGTATTGTATATTTCTGTTTGAAATCTGTAGTTGTAATGTGTAAAAATGTTTTGTGTAATTTGTTTTATTATCATTTTTTTATTTTGTTTTATTGGTAAGCTTGAAACTGGTACTAATGGTATGGAATACCACATCCCCCTCTCCATTTAATGCTGTCCCCAGCATTCCAGTTGAAAAGCTTGCCAATATCAATCATATTCATTTTGTTCAATTTCTTCTCCCTCCAATATTAACTCTTCATCTTCAATCTCTTCACTGCTTTCATTTTCTGACTCTGAACTTGATTGAACTTTCTTTCCTCTGGGATAAAAACTCTTGATGTGAATTGCTGCAAATTTTCTTGTAAGTTTAATGCCATCCAATTCTTCAAGCTCATAAGGTCCATTATTGATTTGATTTATGAGGCTATAAGGTACATTCCAACGGTTCTTGAAGAGTAAACCCCACTGTGAGTCAAGTGGTTTATTATAAACTAATACCAAGTCCCCTGGTTCAATTGGATTTCTTGGTCTATGTGCCATCTTTTTTGTCCAAATATTGAACTGAATTGTGTCTTGAATCTCTCAATTTCTGTGCTGCTGCTATTCTTGTTTCCTCTTTTGCTACAATCTGTATGGTTCTTGCCTCAAATACTTCTTCTAGTTGTTATTTTCTTTTGATTTAATATTCTTCATTAATTTCACCTTGAAGTCTTTATTATATTATTATTCACCTTGTTTGTTAATTTTGATATCTTCATTTTTTTTTATTTTCTTGATTCCTTGATTTTACTTGCATATTCAGCCCTCTGGTGTGCTACCCCTGTAGTTTAAGTCATACAAAGACTAAATGTTGGCTGTCTGGGAACCACCCTGTAGTTTAAAGTCATTCAAGGACTGATTTTAGCCTTCAGGTTGCTACCCTGTAGTTTAAAGTCATACAAGGACTAATCTTAGCCTTCAGGTTGCTACCCTGTAGTTTAAAGTCATACAAGGACTAATCTTAGCCTTCAGGTTGCTACCCTGTAGTTTAAAGTCATACAAGGACTAAATTTTAGCCTTCAGGTTGCTACCCTGTAGTTTAAAGTCATACAAGGACTAATTTTAGCCTTCAGGTTGCTACCCTGTAGTTTAAAGTCATACAAGGACTAATTTTAGCCTTCAGGTTGCTACCCTGTAGTTTAAAGTCATACAAGGACTAACTTTTTTGCTTTATTTTATTTGGTCTGATCTTTTATCCTTAATTTTAATCACGACAGTTTATTTTACATATTTTTTTGTTATTATAATTTTTTTTTTTTTATGTTGAAAAAAGTTTTTTTTTAATTTATTTTCTGTTGAAAAAATTTTATTTATATTTTTTTTTATTTTATGTTAAAAATTTTTTTTTTTTTCATTTTCTTTTTATCTTGAAAATTTTTTTTTTTTTTTTTTTTTTTATGTTGAAAAAAATTTTTTTTTTATGTTGAAAAAAAATTTTTTTTTTTATGTTGAAAAATTTTTTTTTTTTTTTTTTTTTTTTTTTTTTTTTATGTTGAAATTTTTTTTTTTTTTATGTTGAAAAAATTTTGTTTTTTTTAAGAGTGATCAAATTGATGTGTGATGTTGAAGGAGGCTTCAATTTGAGGAGTGATGTTATATTTTGAAATGGTGTAGTGGTTAGTGATTCCGGGTTGCTTTCAACTTTCACCAAGGTCCTGGGTTCGATTCCCGCCTCTGGCAGGAGTGTTGTCAAACTACAATCATGCTGGCATTATGTTCATCACTCTGTGGGGGGTGCTCTGTACTGATGGCCTAGTATCTGTTGAGTTATGGTGATCTGTTAGGACTAATTGAATGATATTCCGGCTATGTTTGGGGAGCCCACACCATCTTTCATATCTATGATTACTGTGTTCAATTTGAATTTCTGAGGTGGATGTATGGGAGTATGTCAAAGAGTGGCTAAACCAATAGATATTGGGCTAACGTTATCCAGTATACCTCTGTGTGTAATGATTTTTTTTTTTTTGTTGATTGTGCCATAAGTTAATTTTTTATATTCCAAGGTCTTCTTTTACTGTATCTGAGCACCTTTTGTTGTTTAGTTACTTCTTTTTTTCCTATCAAGATACTATTTGCTTGCTTTTTCTGAAGTCACTGACCCAATTATGACCGGCGGTCATAATTTTGACATTTGAAATTCTTTGATCTTCCTTTTCTGGATGTGAATGGCCTAGCTTGTTTGGTTGGTTTTTCTTCCCTGTCTTGATATAGTTTTCTTGCTTTTATGGCAAATTATGACCGGCGGTCATAATATTGACATTTTTAACTTCTTCTATCTTCTTTTTCTGTATCTGAATGGCCTAGCTTGTTTTTTTTTGGTTGGTTTTTGTTTCTTCTTGTTTTCCTTTCCATATTTTCTCTCTTCCTGTCTCAAAGAACAAAATTATGACCGGCGGTCATAATTTTGATATTTTGAGCTATCTATATCTTCTTTTTCTGTTTCTTCACACCATCTTTTCACTGTTTTTTTTTAAAAAAAAAGAGAAATAACATTAATAAAGGCCTATGGGCCCACACTTCCCCAAACTTGTGCCATTTTTATATATGAGGTGGCATAAGAACAGATAACCACCCCTGTTTTTTTTTAAAAAATAAAATCATAATACTTATACATTGAAAAAAAATATTTTGAAAAATGTTGAGTTTGAAGTCTTTTATTGAATACTGATTTATAGCCTTGAGTGATAAGATACTTGAAAAAAAATTGAAAAAATTGAAATTCCTCTTTGATAAGGCAGGAGGTCACTTCCCTGAGTGATAAGAGTGTTTAAAAAAGATTTTTTTTTATAAGTTAGTTTGAATGATTTGAAATTCCTCTTTGATAAGGCAGGAGGTCACTGCCCTGAATTATAAGAATGTTGAAAAAAGATTTTTTTTTTTTATGTTTTTGAATTTTTTGAAATTCCTCTTTGATAAGGCAGGAGGTCACTGCCCTGATACTAATACAGATATATACATAATTCTCTTTTTTTTTGGTGATTTTTTTATTTCATTTTGCTATTTTTTATATGGTTTTTTTATTTTTTACTTGGTGATTGAAATTGGATTACTTCAGCTGTTATTGAGAAATATTCAACCTTCTGTTGTGAATTACTGAAAGACATATGTCCTTCAATATTTCTCCATATATCTTGTTGCGTTGTTTTCTTTGTGTATTTCCTTTCCATTCTGAAACAAAACCTTTGACTTCATGAATAAACATGTACCCAACATCACACCAGCAAAGAGTTCCTCCCAAGATTTCCAAGCCATCTAGATTCAGAGCTCCTTGAGCCCATAACATTTTGTGATACAGTCCTTCTCTTGTCATTTGATAATATCCATAAGGCTTCTTCCAGTAAGGATTTCTTAAATTTCCTCTGATTCCAATAGTGGTTAGTAATTCCAGAAAATCAACATTTGTAAGATTTGATCCAGGTAGTTCTGAAATATATTTGGTTTGAATTATTGGTGAATCTAGCTCATAATCATACAGTTCCTTAAATGTTATTATTGGAAGTATTATGTAATCTTCCAGTCCTTCATATTCTGGTGTGTCTTCCTGTATGCCATTTTGATTCTGGGAGTCATTTGGTAATTCAGATGTAATTCCTTTATTTTGATTAAATAGATCAGTTGCGCTTGAGAAGCAGAATATTTGATCATAGGCATGATTAAATTCTTCTAGAATGCTAAGTCCAGCTAGCCTTTGTGTATTTTCTGATAACTCTCCTTCTTCTAGATCTTCAAATATTCTTCCTTGGTTATATTTATCTTCCAAATCTTCATTATTTTGTTGGTATAACTTCAAGTCATCTTCTGATTCTGCTGTTTCCATTTTTTTATCAATCCTCTTTTGAATATTTCTATCGCAAACTTGATCCATTTTGTCTTCAGTAATTATGGCACTTTCCTTTTCCAATTCTTCAAATTTTCTTTTTGCCAATGGATTGATTATGTCGTCTTTTATTTTTTCAGTATCACTAATGTACCAAGCTTTCTCCTGAAATAAATTTTAATAATCTTCTGCAATTACTGAGGAATTTGCTTCAGGTGGTTTCAGATCCATTTTAAATTTCTTCTGTGGGATTTCTACTTTATCTTCTTCATTCATACCACTTAACTCAAGTGCTAGCCATTTCTCTGGGTCTTCTATGGCCATGTCCAAAGTTCTTCTCATCTTCTTCAGTTCCATTTTTATTTTTTCTATTGCTTCACTATCTTCTACCTTCAATTCATCCTCTTCTGGATCCTTCCCTTTAGATTTTGTTTCAGTTTGAGGTGGAATACTTTCTTTAGATGAAGATAATATGCTTGACTTTTCTTCATCTATTATCTGGTTGAAATTTTCAAATACTAAGAAGTCCAGGTAGGTTTTCTCTTCACTTTCAAAAGTGACTTCAAGATTTTTAATTTGACCAATTGGCTTCAAAAAGTTATCTGTTGATTTTGATGTGTAAGGGCTGATTTTTAATTCTGCTTTTAGGGCCATTTCCTGAGTTATAACATTCAAGTCATTTTTTGCATCAAAAATAGCTGAGAAGGGTATTTTGTTTGCTCCAAGAAATATTGTCTTCACTCTTGTTGAAGATTGACTTTCTGTTTCCCTTGTTTCTTTTCTTTTGGATGATTATGCTCCATGTATTGACCATTTTCCAATCTCTGAAGATGCACAAAGCTCCATTCCTCTGGGTGGAGAAATTTCCCAACCCATAGCTTGAGGGTTACATATTGGTAAACATAATCGACGTCCATCTTGCTCTGGATAACTAAATATTTCCCCTTGCTTGTGTGAAAATTCCAATTTAACATTATTATCTGCTAAAAATGGTCTTCCAAGTATAGTGTGCACAGCTCCTTTTGCTATGAATAAATGAATTTCTTTTTATTCTCCTGTTATCATAGTAATTGGTGTAAATTCTGAGAGTCCAAACAAGGATGTGGTATGTCCACCAATTCCTCTGAGATTCATATTGAGCTTTCTACTTGTAAGTGAGGCTTGAATTGCAATTTCCTCTGGTATTATATTAATTTCTGATCCAGTATCCACCAATGCCATTGTAGGATATTCTTCTCTTCCAATAAATACTTCCATAAATCCAAGTGGGCATGCATAATGTAATCTTGGGGTATCATAGTCCTGTAGCTTTACTGAAAGTAGTCTTTCTTGAATATTTGACGTATTGACTGATTTTATTACTTCTTTTTCCTGGGTAGTTAAATTTTGTAGTTTATCAATAAAGTTTGGTGACATTGATAATATTTCTTCAAGAGTAAGATTTATCTTTTGTTCAAGTATTCTCTTCATCACATGTTCAATTATTATCTTTGGGTTATTGGGTGTAGTTTTTACCTTGTTTTTTAATTCCATCTTTTGTGAATCCTGTCTAAGTACCTCCTTATTCTTTTCCTTGGAAATGATTTCAATATCATTATCTACTTCCTTTCCTTCTTGTGTTTTCTTGTATTTTGTTGGAATTAGAACTCTTATTTCTTCTTCGGCCTCATCTTCCTCGTGGTAGGCACCTGGTATCTTCTTTTTAAAGGGTTTGTGTGTTTCATTTTTATCCTCTTGCTGGGTTTGACTTTGAGTTTCCTGTCTTGCAGCTCTTTGCCTTGTCTGTCTAAGCCCAACATTTATTTGAATATTTTCATTTGCTGGTGATATTTGAGGAGGTTTCCAGTTTCCCCATTCTTCTATTTGAGCTATAGCTGCTGCCTTCTCACCTTTCCTTTCCTCAATTACTGTTGTCTCTTGCTTCTTTTGGGGTGGATTTGATTGTTCCATTATTTTCTTTGTAAAATCCTCCTGCTCTTTGGCAAAATTTCTAACTAATTCTTTTGCAGATTTAGGGCCTTCTGTGGGTACTCTTTGAAAATTTGGAAAAAGATATGTTCCTCCACGCTTCAAGACAATTCTTTTCTCCAAGTCTTCTGTGAGGTGATTACATCTTATTGCGGAATGTCCTTCTTCTAAGCAGTAATAACACTTCAGTAGCTGTCTTGGAGCCATTTGTGCTGGAACATATGGTTGATAACCAGAAGATATGGGTAGTAAAGGATATCTTGGCCTGAGTGGCTGTGAGTTTTGTGTAACTTTCTGATCTTGATTATTGCCTGCTTGTATTTTATTTGGAGATTCAACTACTTCTGAAAGGTGTTTGAGCTGATTTAATACTTTCTTAACTGATTCCTTCCCAGTATCCTTTGATTGATGCCCTTGTGGCTGAGGAATTTGAATTTTTTGGGTAAGATCTTTCATTTGCTTTAAGACTTCTTCCCAGCTTTCCTCTTCAAACCTAGCTTTCTTCTCTTGTGACTTTGGTTGTGAAAATTCCTTCTGTTGAATTAAGAATTTGGCTTCTAAATCTTGTTCAATATATAACTTTAAGATTTCCAATCTTGGAATGATATAACCACCATCCAAAGCTTGCACCATGGCCTTATCTTTAATCATCTCTTTGTAAATAGATTCTTGAACACTTGAGGAAAGACTGGCCAAAATTTCTTGATTGTGATTGATATCTCCTTGTATATATTGATACCTTCTGAGATAACTAATAATGGATTCATATTCACCAATGAACTTTTTATATTGGGTTATATTTCTAATTCCCCCTTCTTGTTGAATATTTGTAAATAATTGAGTAATTGAGGACAGCTTGTATCTTCTTTCAGGTGACACTGTTCCCCATCTCCTCTTCATATCCAATTTTAATTGCTCCCAATTGCCAGTCTCATATCCAGGCATTCCTTCAATATGGTAGCTAATTTCTTGATCTTTAGTCCAAAAGGATATCTGTCTTGCTATATCCCTTCCACTTGCTCCTTCAATTTCTGCTATATTTTCTACTCTTTTAATACATCTTTCCACTTCCTTTCCATCAAACCATAAATTATAATCCTTTGGTCTTATCTTGACAATGGGTGTATTGTTTCGTGGGATTTCTTGTTGCAATGGGCTTGAAGCCTGTGCATGAATATTAACCCGCTTTGGTAGAGTATTTGGTCTTTGTGAAGTGAATGGAGTTGATGAGGCCATAGGCCTTGAAAATGGTGATGGTGACCCTTCTTGTCTAAAGATTCTTGGCATGCTCGTAGTTTCTTCCATTGGGCTGTTTTCTGCAGTAAAACTTGACTCTTTCCTTTTCCCTTATTTTTTAAGGAGTTCAATTAATTCTTGTTGCATTTCCAACATTCTTTGATGAAGTCTTTCTACATCAGAAATATCTTCTTGTCCTTGCATGGTCTCTTCATTTATAATTTCTTCTTTGGATTCATCTGGATTGTGTGGTATCTTTGATGATGATGCTGAATCCATATTGATATATTCTTTGTTTATTTTCTCTTTTTCACTTTTCTTTCTAATTTCAAATAGTTCCTTGAGTAATTTCTGAAAATAATCTGTAACTATCTTTTGATCTTTCTTCTTGGTTCTAGGTGTACCAACTGGTATACTATAATCTATAGGTGATTCTTGTCCAGGTGGTGTTTCTCCTCTTTTTGGATAATAATAGTGAAATGATTTTGTTGAAGAACTTGATGGTGATGATGATTTAGAATTTTGTGGTTTTTCTGATTCCAGATTGACTTGATAGGTGCTTGAAATTGTTTATTGATAAGAGGCTTTTTCTTTTTATGGACTAAATTTGAATGTTTTTTTTTCTTTGATAATTGACGGATTATTGATGATTGAAGTTGTTGTTGGCCACTGTTGGGACACCAGATGTGGGAACTCCTTTTGGTGTGGGATGAAATAAGGCAGTACCTTGAGGGGGAAATTATTGGTAAGTCTGTTTTGAATTTCAGAATTGTCCAATAACCATGGGTGCTAAGTTGTATTAGCTGCCCCTCTAAATAATACTGAATAGTCAGCCTACAGAGAATCACAAAATAAAATAAGATTTGTGGCTTTAACAGATAGAGAAGACTTATCAGCAGTCTCTCAATCAGACCTATCAATAACACTACAGTAAACGTTTTATTTAAAACTAAAATTTCTGATAAAATAAAGACTAAGATTTTTTTTTTATTATTTTAATAAAAGTAATTATAATATATATATATTTTTTTTGGTTTTCTGTTATTTTAATAAAAGTAATAGGAATATTGTTTTTTTTTGGGTTTTATGATGATTATAATGATTTTTTTTATATTAATACTAATAATAAGACTACTTGATATTCTTCTTTTATATTTTCAATGTTGAGTTTATATCACTACTTCTTTTCTTTTAATAACACTAAGCCACTGAGCAAGGCACTGAGCTTTTACTACGGTTATACTACTATTCTTCAACAATACTAAGCTACTGAGAAAGGCTACTGAGCTTTTCACTACTAAAACACTACGACTATTCTAGATATCCTGCTAGTTCAGGGATGGTTGTGATCCTGGATAGTGGAAACTTGTTCCATGATGATGGGAGAAATGAGGGAGAGAGGACCTCTATTTATAGCTTTTGGGCCTCCATAGAGCTTCTCAAAATAGGGTACTTAGAAAAAATCATAGTTGAGAGGTTTTAGCTAGTGAGACGTGTAGTTTTGGTGTAGCAGCGTGTTTGCTGAGAGAATTATGCTGGTGGTGCTTTTTCTTATCAAAATCATGTGATGTATTTGAGATAATCTGGCTGGTGAGATTTTCTTTTTATCAGGGTCATGTGAGGTCATTGAGATAATATGGCTGGTGATATTTTCTTGAAGGTGGGGAAAGTATTTTTTTGTTTCTATTTTTACATATGTTATGAGAGAATTATGCTGGTGGTTCTTTTCCTTATCAAAATCATGTGAGGTATTTGAGATAATTTGGCTGGTGATGTTTTCTTTTTTTGGTGACTTTGTTACGTATTTTCTGAGAGCATTATGCTAGTGGTACTTTTTCTTATCAAAATCATGTGATGTGTTTGAGATAATTTTGCTGGTGAGATTTTCTTTTTGCCAAGAAAGTGGAGAAAATACAGCTCCTGACAATTGAAAATTCTTCTAGTCATATGATATATATGAGAAAATTATGCTGGTGTTTCTGTTTCTTATCAAAATCATGTGATGTCTTTGAGATAATTTGGCTGGTGATGTTTTCTTTTTTTGGTGACTTTGTTACGTATTTTCTGAGAGCATTATGCTGGTGGTGCTTTTTCTTATCCAAATCATGTGATGTGTTTGAGATAATTTTGCTGGTGAGATTTTCTTTTTATCAGAGTCATGTGAGATCATTGAGATAATATGGCTGGTGATGTTTTCTTGAAGGTGGGGAAAGTATTTTTTGTTTCTATTTTTATGTATGTTATGAGAGAATTATGCTGGTGGCTCTTTTCTTATCAAAATCATGTGATGTATTTGAGATAATTTGGCTGGTGAGATTTTCTTTTTGCCAAGAAAGTGGAGAAAATACAGCTCCAGACAATTGAAAATTCTTCTAGTCATATGATATATATGCGAAAATTATGCTGGTGTTTCTGTTTTAGTATTGTATCATTTCATATGGAGATTGCATCATTTCTATCAAGTTTGCTGCGTGCCATTATTACTAAGCAAACATTTGTTCTTGGAAAATATATTGTAATTTTATGCATAGCCTTGAGGTATTTCTTCTTTCAATTGAATGAAGGTGGGGAAAATACAGCTCTGATGCTGTGGTGTGTCTTCATATACCTTTATTTAGATTAACGCCTTTTAATTGCATAATTTGTCATTGATTATGCAATAAGGTGGATAAATCCTTTGATACTATACTGTTTTGATAAGATCTTGAGGCTGCGTATTGTATATTTCTGTTTGAAATCTGTAGTTGTAATGTGTAAAAATGTTTTGTGTAATTTGTTTTATTATCATTTTTTTATTTTGTTTTATTGGTAAGCTTGAAACTGGTACTAATGGTATGGAATACCACACCATAAATGAGGCATTTTATCCCTTTTTCATGCGAGCCACCATATAACCCCAATCCCAACCCATCAAAACCAGGTGTATAGTGTCCTGCGCATTATCACACCCTAACTTGCAGATGCTTCCAAATTGCCTCATTCTTCTAATTGAGATGAGATTGTACTACCATCCCTGATGTGATAGCTCACTCCCTTGCCAATCTCATAATAGCCGTGGATTTTCTGCCACATTGTTTTTGCTAACGTCCTTGAGCATTGCGCAGCCATACCCACTAGTGTTGTGCTCTTGTTGTCCTGTTCTGGATCAGTATAATGAAAAAATGTACTACTGCCCCACACTACCTGAATGAGCCCATGACATTCCAATTGATCAATCCAACAATGCTCATTTGGGAAAATCACTTTCCCCCCTGTACACCACTTTGATGCATCTCTTTGAATTTGGCCAGTGCGCTTATCAGCTTGAAACCACCATCCCAAAGCATACAACTATTCAGCCTTATCAATATGAGGTGAGTTTTTAAATCTTTTCATGGTGAAACTGAGTGCAGAAGCAAACTCCAAGTCTCCCTGATTTGCAGAAATATTGGCTTCATAGTTGATTTGATCAAAGGACGGAACCCCAATTTCCAGTTGAAGAGAACATTGCAATGCGGCCAAAGTGAATGCTTTTGATCCTATTGACATCAACAACCATTGGAATTTCACTTGGGGTCATATTGGCTTCTACTGGCATTGAAATTTGTGCTGTTGGTCAAGTTGAGGAAAAAAACTTATTCTTTTGGGTGGTTTTGGCCTCATTTGCCTTTTGGGATGACCCACTATTCCCAAGTGGTTGAGGGATCACTTTGAGTCAATGAGATCAAGATATCAGATACTTCTTCCTGCCACTTGAAGCTAAGGACTTTTGCAACAAGAATGGTTCCCAATGCCCAATGAGCTTTATTTGGCACACATCTTTGACTTCCCTGTTGGAGCCCACATGACATTGGCTTGATCTTAACTGACTAAAGCAAATGTTCTTCCATGGGGCCCAATGAGGATGCCAGATAAATGCTGAGAATAAGTGAGCCACTCACACTTTCCTTCCTCATCCCAATGCTTTCCCATGAGTTCCCTTTTACGCTCCTTTCCTTATTTTGTGCATTGCATGCCTGCAACAGAAAATGAAATGAAAGCAAATGATTACTTACTGTTGTGTGAATTATTAATTTCAACCAAATTTGATTTTGGTCGATGAATGTTTTTTGATTGCGGCTAAAAATGAAGAATTGCATCTGAATTCCACAAATTGGGAATCTCAACTAACTGAACCTGAACAATGCAGTGGATACTGCATTATTCAATTTGATATATTCATATTCCGATTCAATGAGGTTCAAATCCAACCATGTGGAATATTGCAAGCACATGCCAATAAAAGATGAACTCCGCTGCAGATCCCTAATCCTCTTTGTCCTCTTTAAAATAACCAGTACCATTTGGCCTATTATTAGGTGGCAGGAAGTGATAAAACCCTCTTCCCGCAATGCCCCAGCATGTTCTCATTGCAGGGATAACTTCCTGACTCAGTTTGCGTCTTATCAGAGTATTTTCAATGGTGTATGGAGGCATGCCTCTCTACAAAAGTAGTTATTATTGGTATTCATACTGAGGCATCCGGGCAGTAGTAGGATAGATAGTCACAATTATCAAACTCATAAATCACCTTTCAAAATTAAATTACAATCTAACTGATACAAAGATAATTGAAAACGGGTCAATCCTAGTTGTAAGTTCAGCTAACCTGGGTACAGTCAAGGTGTAAGGTTTGACTATGAAACAAGAAGTAAAAAGTACTTAGCTTTTAATTATTTTACTATGAATGTCCTTATAAATAAAATAAATAAGATAAATAATAATCCTAATAATAAGGAATTATTATAATTATGGCATAAAAATAACTATATTATTAAATAAATATAATAATATAATTTATATTAAAAAAAAAAATATAATAAATTAATATATTAATATATTTAAAAGCACTTTATTATTGTTGACAACAAATAATAAAGGCGTAAAAAATTGTCTTTTATTGATAAAAAACATTTAATAACATTAATATTACTAATATTAAAGTTATAAATTAATATAAATACTATTTATATTGATTAAAGAATTATGAAAGTAATAATAAAGAAAAAATAATTATAATAAGAAGGAATAACCTGTCAGGATGAAACTACAATAAAGGTGTAAAATAGACTAATTACAACTTGAACTATTTTTGTGACACATAAAAAAGTTTATAATAAAGGTTTTTAAGATAATAAGGGTATTTAATGAAAAAAGGGGCTTTATTATCAAGAGATAGTGGTGGTGAGCGCTGCTGAAAGCCCTGGGTGGAGTCTTACTAGTTGTATTACTATATCAAGAGCTACAATACTAAGATTTCTAGTATAACCTGATTTTTTTTCCAAGAGGAAAACTGTTTTTGACAGTTTACTACGTAAGAATTCAAGAGCAGGATGAGGAAACCTTTTCAGGCTGTGGAACGCCTCCTTTTTATCCTGAAATGGGGTGAAAAGGTGGCTAGACCTTTCCACGTAGAGGAAGTGAAGATTTTTCACTCTCTAGGACAGGCTTGTGGTTTACCAAAGGCCTGTATAGCATGTATTGGGCTCAGATGTGGTTTTGAAACCACATCTGGGGTGTTTCCACCAATACAGGGTGAAAACTTTCATCTGGGGACCACAAGGCCTGATTCTGACATGTATGACGTGTAGAATGCTGTACAGAACCTGTATGGGACCCCATTATTGAATGAACTATGATGTATTGAGCTAAAAAACACACTTCTTTGTCAGTTTGACACCTCATAATCATGGCTATGGGATATTATCCCATGGTAAGGCTGTATTGGTAAAAATGTGGGATTTTGACCTTAAAACAGGTATACCTTTGTCAGTTCTTGAGATATCAACCTCAAAATTGTATCTGTGTGTAGCCCTGTATGTGCTCTACACAATGGTATCTTATTTGGTATGATTATCATTAAATATGACAAAGCTATCCCATGTAAACATTTTTTGTAAATGTGTGTGTTTTTAGGCAAAAGCTGTATTGGGCTTGGTTGCCCTATAACTTTTGTTCTAGGGGAGATATGAAGAAATTGACGAAACCAGCAGATAGTCCTTATTGTGCTCTTTCTAAAAATACCCCACTTTACATATCTCACACTAAAACTGTAGAAGTTAGATGACAGGTGAGTGTTTTATTCACCCTTATTTGGCCTGAATTTGACAATAACTTCTCTAATACTGGTGCTAGATGAATTTGGTTGGTACCATTGGATAGACCTGGCTTAGAAATTCATTTTGCATACCAATTGGATGGAGTTAGGACTCTTACTCTGTATTTCAGATGAGATGTGAAAATTAAGGTTTATGCTCAGCAACAACTTTGAGAAGGAATAACTTTGTTATTTTTTGTCTTATGATGATGGGACTTGTATATTTGGAAAGGGGTGAGTTTCTTCTTTCTTTTGATACATTTTGAGCTGATTTGGCTCAGCTCCAGGTTCTGGTGGTATCTTGGCTATACCATTGGTTTATGATATTTGGCTGTCATGTTTGTGCTCTGGTTTTGAGTCACAGGCTGACATAACCTACTTTTAATACTTAACATGATAATTTTGAATAGTTTTACGCCCAAAAATATAAATACAACTTATTTAAATTGTATTTACAATAAAAATTAAGAGAAATTACAATTTATCTTGATTTTATGTAGATTTTGAGGTTTTTAAGAGAAATTTGAACAAAAATTTAAATAATTGAAGTAATCATGTCAAGAATGATGATTATAATAAGGATGATTTTTGGCCTTTAACAATATAAGAGTTTTATGCTTAAACAATAAAGAAATTACCTTTTTGTTTTAATTTTTTAGTGTTTTATAAGCGTCTGAGGGGAAAATAGAGTAAAAAGAGCTCTATTTATAGTAAATACCTCCCTTCTAGAGCCCAGCAGGCTTCTAGTAGACGTGTACTGATGCTTTCTACTAGAATTGATCAAGAGTTGAAGTTTGGGCAATTATTTCCATTATGCAGAGTTATCACTGTAACTTTAAATTTGATGACATCATAGGCTTGGCAGAAGCCTAAACTTCCTGGATTTTGTTATTATTAATTTGAGCCTTGAGGTATATATTAAATACCTAAATAGGCCACAAGTATCTTAAAAATAAATTTTGAAATATGCATAACTCATAAGTCATGCATATACCCAAAATTCATCATTTTTGATTTCAGAAAAGATGAATAACATTTTTTTGAGTAAGTAAATGCATGGATTTAAGACCAGATTTGGATTCTACAAAAATATTCACCTAGGGTAGCTCCATAGGGTGAATAAGCTCAAATTAACTCTTGGAGGTTGTAATAAGGAAAATACTTCAATACCACATCATCAATACCAAATAAAAGATCCGTGAATTTTTTTTTCTTAATTTCACAGAAAAATAATGGGAATGTGAGGAATCCCATGTTACATATACACTAATAATAGTGTTATGCATGTTTTGGGCACTTAATATCATGGTATTCTTGCAAAGACCTTTGGTACACCCATGGTCAATATCTCACTTTAGGTTTAATTTTCTATTTTGACATGAAAAATAGGCAAGGGGGACAAAAGACATCAAAGAGAGCCAGGGTACCCAACTTCTGAGGCCTCAGAGGAGTGAACAGATCCAAAGCTTGGATACATGGCTGATCGAGGCCAAATTAGTATACTAAAACACTTTGGGAACTTGGTTACCATGTTACAACTAGAGTAAATCTTAAGAAAATAGCAAATAAGCTGCTATTTTGACGTGCCAAGGAGGTAAAGAGCTACTTAGACTCCTGAAACCATGTCAATTATTAAGTATATTCCATGGATAAGCTCCAAAAGAGTATTTAAAATCCTTTTTGGACTTGTATCCAATGACTTACCTCATAGCAACCAGTAAAACACTGACATTTGCAATTCTATGTAGAAATGAGGTAAAAACTTCAAAAATTCATTCAAAATACAATTCTTAATGAATCTCTCTAAAACTTTCAGGACCAATGTAGAGCTGTATTCTCCATGGTAAAACCAAAAAGAATTATAGTTTTACTTACCATCCATTTTTGACTATTCTATGTGAAACACTGAATCTTCAAAAATTCACAGTAATTACAACCTGTGATGAAATTCCCAAGTAAATTGATCACTTTGGGAAATCAATGATTCTTTTGGAAGAAAAGAGAATTTATAGATGTTACTCCTTTTATTCTTAACCATATTAGGGTTGGTAGTCACGTAAAAGCATTAATTCAGTAATTATGATAATCTTATGCGACAACTGATGATGCAATCAATAATCCAAAAGGGTTTATTGTTTATTCACTCACTTTTTTTTTCCAGTTTTGTCCATGGAACGCCTCTTTGAGCTGTTTTTGACTTAAAAGAGGCCTCCTTTTGCTGTTTTTTTCACATCATCATCATCTTATTATCCATTTGAATCATTGTTACCAACAAGTAAGTGTTAATTAAAGCTATTTTTAAGTGTTTTCATTCTTTCATAATCAATCAGAAAGACGTGAAATCATAGAATCCAACTATATATTGTTGTAATACTGTTATAAATATATTTTGATCCCTTGAATCCACAATTCTACTTCAAATCTCTTTATCTTATCTTTCAATAAGCTCTTTGGAACATTAGTGAGTGATTTATCCTTAGTTCTTGAAGTTTTTCTCTAAATAATTAGTTTTCTACAAGAATTATATTTATAATTACTCTTGCAAAAGATGATTATATATATCAAAATCTTTTATGATATTAATAAAAGAAGTTTTATTATTAAAATCTTCTTGTAATTGTTTCTTGTAGACAATTATTGCTCACTGTTAGAAGCACTAGTAATGTTTAACATGTGAAAGATATAACTCTTTAGTTATTTAATTGCCGTTATAATAATATCTTATTATTATATTTCATAATAACAGACATAGTACTGTTGATTAATAGAAATATTATCATCAGTTTCATAGTGAAATCTTACATTTGGGGGCCTGGCCGTGTTTTTTTTGAACCTTTTACCCTTAATTAATATATTTTTAAGTTCTGAAATATATTAATTTAATAATATTTGTTTCTGTCATTTTAAAGTTAAAATAGATTTTTATTTTTGAAATTGTTTTGGAAATCTTTTTCATTGAGGAATTTGGTTTAATTTTATACTGTTTTTACATGTGGCTTTTTCACATCCAAAAGCTTATAAAATTATTATTTGAGTTACTCTGAATTGATTTCCATTCAAAATCTTAAATTTTAATTTTTTTTCTTTAAAAACAATAATTTTCTTAATATTAAAAAATATAAAAACTTATAAAAAAATTTTGAAAATATTTTAAAAAGTATAAAAAATAATTTTTCTCTTTTATGATTTTTCTAGTGTCTTTAATCAAATACTGTGCAGCTGGTGACAGACTCAGTAAAAGATATATCACTAGCCCAGAATCTTCAGAAGCAGAATCTGAAGAAAGTATTGATGTGCAAATTGCTAAAAGAGGCACCTTATTTAACTCAGAAAAGAATAAATTACCACCAAAAGGTGTGTGTTTTATCTTATATTTTTACTTTTTATCTTCAAATTGACATGAAAATGGTGCATACCAGAAATGGAAGAAACTATTCACTCCAACCAGATGGATGTGGACAGGGAAGAGGCAAGAACAAATCCAGAAGTGCCAAGTCTTCCTCAAGAAAGACACATTTGGAGGATTCCAGAGATGATCATAGTTCCAGGGCTGAACCATTTTCAAGTGGCAGCAATAGAAATATATCAATGCCAATATACAAATTGGTTCAGAGCAGCCAAAGAAGAGGAGTGGGAAATATGACCAAGCCTTTGGCAGGGGGCCATGAACTCTTACTTACACATCAAGAGCTTTCTGGGTCAGGAGAAGACCATAGAACTCTTAGGAGGTTGGATCCCAATGTCTTGCAAAGACAACATCAAAAAGATAAAGAATTTGTGGAAGAACCAAAGTCTTTTATCTATAGACCAGAAGAAAGAGTTGTAAATGACTCCACCTTTGGAGACAGAGGCTCCAGTGGCGTCTACCAGCTCCAAACCAGCTCCAGAAGTGTCCATGGACAAGCCCAAAGGACCTCAGAAGAAGCAGAGAGGTCCCAAGAACCATCAAAGCAAGGGCAAAGGCAAAGCCAATTGGCACAGACCTTACCCACAAGGGTACAGGATCCCCAAATCGGAGCCTTCTGCCGGGGACAGTGTATTCAACATGGCCAGGACTTTGATGGAATTCACAGCCAAAGAACAGGAAAGGATGAACAGAAATTTTCCAAAAAAATAATAGATCAGATAAATTTTGTTCAATCTGATATTCATGTAGCCCTTGGTAAATTTGATGCAAATATAAATAAACTTACATCTGACATGAGTGAATTAAAAAGAAATGACAAAAGATATACTGAATGGTATCAATTGGCAAATGCCAGAATTGATTCAATTATTAATACATGTAACAGAATTGAAAGTACATGTCAGGTTCAGAATGATGGAATGGAAGACCTTTCAATTTTTAAAATGAATGATAAACTTAAAATTATAAAAGATCATGTCTTAGAAATAGTTGAAAATACCAATCAGTTTGCTACACATTTAGCAAAAAGTGACAGTGAAAGGCAGAAGTTAAAGAAGGAAATCATTGCAAATGTAGAACAAATTCATAAGAACTATGTACCACATATTCCAAGACATTCTACACCTTTGACTGAAGAAAAACATTCTGTTAAAGGAAGTTTAACCCCATTCTTAGGAGAAAATGTTATCTCTGAAAAAGATATTCCTGAATTGGAAGAATGGCCAACATTCTCTGGTGAAGGAGAATACAACCATATTGAGTTCATCAGGACTATTGGTATGTTGCAAGAAGACTTTCATATACCTGATGAAATCATAGTGGAAAACTTACACTCTCTGTTTACTAGAACTGCAAAGAAATCGTATTACAAGATGAGAATGGATCATGGGAAACATGATTGGTCTTGGTGGAAGTCTGAAGTAATTACCAAATGGGCCGACAACTCTTGGAGGTTTAATATGGAAAATTCTTTTAAAAATGCCATTTTTAACTCAGAGAAAGATAAGCCACTTACTTTTTTCTTCAAGCAGAAAGACAGATTATGTGCTTTACACCCAGATATGTCTGACACTATGATTAATATGAAAATACTATGTAAGTGTGGAGGAGAGGTAGAACATGCTATCAAAAGCAGATGTTTGGAGCCATGTTCAACAGAAGAATACATCAATTCAATGGAATATATCATTACCATAACAAGAATTGGTAAAACTTGGACTAAAATCCCTATGGAATCCAAGATAGCTTTAAAGATTCCCAGGGAGGACAGAGGACCGGAAAAACCTGTCTTGAAGTGTCATAAATGTGGAATTACTTCACATTTAGCCAAAACTTGCACCAAAAAGACAATAAAAAAATTAAAAAAGTGTGTAGGAGAACTGGAACATGCTATCAAAAGCACATGTGTAGAACCCTGTTCAACAGAGGACTACATTAATGCAATGGAAGATATCATTACCAGGACAAGAATTGGGAAAACTTGGACTAAAATACCTATAGAATCCAAGATAATTTCAAAGATTCCCAGGGAGGACAGAAGACCAGAAAAACCTGTCTTGAAATGTCATAAATGTGGAAGTACTTCACATTTAGCCAAGACTTTCACCAAAAAGACAAAAATCAATGAAGTTCAATTCATTGGAGAAGCTCAGTGTACTCAAGGGAAAGAAGAATCTGATCAAGATTCTGCAATCTCTGAGGGTAAACCAGTGGAGGACTATCCCATTGAAAAAATTACAGATTTCTTTGAGGTCACAGAAGTCCATACCCACTTTCCACAGTACAGTGAGGATTGCTACAACCTGATCAATATCCAAGATGCCGCAATGTTTAACACCAAACCTGCTAGAGGAAAAGGTTATACTTCTGGAGCATCCTGTATCACATCAGTTTTGATGAATGATATTGAAGCCAAAGTAAATTTAGATACAGGGGCATTTTGCACTTGTGTGGGCAAAGATTATCTCCAAGTTATACTTCCTGAATGGAAAAATCATCTATTACCAATAGAAGGTGTGCAATATAGTAGTGCCAGTAACAATATGTACCCCTTGGGTATATTAAACACTAATCTTGTATTTCCACACCCAGCAGGAAGTATAAGAGTGAAAAATGAGATTTTGGTGATGGACAATTGCACATCTCAGCATATCATTTTCGAAATGATTACTTGAATATTTATGGTATTGACATCAGTAACCATAAAGACAAATATTTCACAATTGGGGAGAACAAAAGACAAAAATTTTCTTTTTCCAATATGCCAAAACAAATATCAATAGTATCTTCTAAAAGTAATACTTATAAGGAGGAATTTGTGTCTAATCAGCTTGTTGAAGCAAACATTAATCCATCATTGTCACCAAATATGAGGAATGAACTTATTAATGTGTTATACACATACAATCATGCATTTGCCTCTGATAATGAACCATTAGGTGCTATAAGGGGACATGAAGTTGATATTAATCTTAATATTGACAGACCATATCCTCCAGTACTTAGAAGACCAGCTTATCCAGCCAGTCCCAGAGCTAGAGAAGGGTTGGAGAAACATATCCAAGAGTTAATCCAGCTTGGTGTACTAAGGAAAGTAGGCCATAATGAGGAAGTTGAAGTGACAACACCTGTTATTGATGCCTGGCATAATGATAAGTCAAGAATGGTAGGAGATCTCAGAGAATTGAATACCTACACAGTTACAGATAGGTATACAATCCCTAGAACTCAAGAAACCTTGACTCAATCTTCTAAACCCAAGTATATAACATCAATGGATGCATTTAAAGGCTCCCATCAAAATGTTTTGACACCTAAAGCTAAGAAATTACTTAGAATTATCACTCACTGTGGTATTTGTGAGTGTCTTAGAATTCCTTTTGGCATTAAAAATGCTCCATCCAATTATCAAAGAATGATGGATACCATCCTTCCCACAGAATTGTCTGAAGGATGGATTATCATTTATATTGATGATATTATCATATGTTCTGATTCATGGTCATTGAACCTTGAAAGACTTTCAAGAGTACTTCACAAAGTTGCAGAAGTGAACATGAACATTTCACTTAAGAAATGCAATTTTGATTTTGAAGAACTCAAAGCATTAGGAAATGTTGTTTCTGGTTTAAGATTGGGTATTGACAAAAATGAAGTAGCAGCAGTGTTACTTAAGCAAATACCCAAGAATAAAAAAGAAATGATGTCTTTTCTTGGATTTTCCAGTTATTATAGGCAACACTTGAAATACTTTGCAATTCTAGCCAAGTCACTATATAGAATCTGTGACCAACAGATTGTATTTGAGATGACACAGAAGAGAATTAAAGCTTATGAGAAGATAAAGAAAGCTCTTACAGAAGCACCTTTACTCCTCATGCCTGACTGAAATATTCCTTTTAAATTTTACATTGATTCATGTGGAGATGGATTAGGGGCAGCCCTACATCAAGTCCAAATTATTGATGACAAACCTACAGAAGGACCAGTTTATTACATCTCAAGACAAATCAAATAAACAGAAGCCAGATATGGTGAAAGCCAAATGGAGTGCTTATCTTTGGTATGGGAACTTGAGAAATTACACTATTATCTTGATGGAAGTGTTTTTGAAGTGATAACTGACTTTAATGCAGCAAAATCACTTCTTAACATGAAAAATCCCAACAGACATATGATGAGATGGCAAATAGCCATTCAGGGATATAGAGGAAACAGGACTATAGTTCACAAAGCAGGAAAAATTCACAAGGATGCTGATGGACTTAGCAGGTGGGCATTATCCAACACTCCTGATAACCCAGCTTATGTACCTTTGGAAGCTGAACCACAGATCTCAATTGAAGGGATTAACATAACTGATATTGGGACTGAACTGAATTCTTTGAAGAGGTCAGAGAATCGTAGAAGCAAGACAAGAATGGCCATATCTTGACTTCTTTATTAGATAAAGACTGCAAATATACATCTTTAGTCAATGCACTCGATGGGGTTTGGAGAAATTACTATTCTGAAGGAAGATTTCACTTGTTTGATGGGATTATTTACCACAAAACCAAACATTCTTGTGTAATGACATTATGCAGACGATTGCTTATCAATACCATTCTTCATGAATGCCATGATAGCATCTACTCTGGACACCTGTCAGAGGGCAGAACACTTGAAAAAGTGAAGAACTGTGCATTGTGGCCATCTTGTAGAAAAGAAACCATTGACTATTGCCATACCTGTGACAGATGTCAAAACGCAAACAGGAGTACAGGCAAGAAATTTGGACTTATGATCCATATTCATGAACCAAAGCTCCCTTGGGAAGTTGTTTGCATGGATTGGGTCACAGCACTTCCTCCAAGTGGTGATAAAGGTTTTAATGCTTGTTTAGTCATTGTAGACAGATATAACAAGACTCCCATATTATTACCATTTCATGAAGATGACACTGCTATGGATACAGCTCTTCTTCTATGGAGTAGAATTATTTCTCATACCAGATTATTTAAGAATATCATAAGTGACAGAGATCCCAAGTTCACATCCGCACTTTGGGCCAATTTTCATAGATTTTTTGGGACTAAGCTATCATTCTCTACAGCATATCACCCTCAAACAGATGGGCTAGCAGAGAGGATGATTCAAACTTTAGAAGACATGATCAGGAGATTTTGTGCTTATGGGTTAGAACTCAAAGACTCAGATGGCTTCACCCATGACTGGTGCACTCTGATACCTGAATTAGAATTGGCATATATGACATCAGTCCATTCTTCCACAGGACAAACTCCTGCTATGTTAGAAAAAGGATGGAATCCAAGACTCCCAGCAGACACACTGAGGAAAGACTTGATAGACATTCATCATACAGCTTCCAGCTTCAAGATAATGCTTGATAAAGTAAGAAATCATGCAAAACAAAGTATGAATGATGCTTTTGATTATGCAAAACAGAAGTGGGACAAGAGTCATGAAGTACCAGACTTCAAAGTAGGGGACTTAGTTCTAGTTTCAACCTTGAATTTTAATAATATCAAAGGCCCAAAGAAATTCAAAGATTATTATTTACCACCTTTTTTTATTGTTGCCTTACAATGAACCAATGCAGTTCAAGTGGAATTGAGTGGTGAATTGGAAAATAAACACCCCACTTTTCCAGAAAGCTTGATAAAACCTTATCAACCAGCTGATAAAGAATTGTTTGATTTGAGGAACCCAGCTCCTTTAACTGTACCACCAGTGGAACAGAATGAAGAGAGAGAGATAAAAACAGTAATTAAAGAAAGGGAACTTAGGGGTAAAAATCAAAGAGAATATCTTGTCAGATATAGAAATCCAGTCCATGGAGATGAATGGCTGGCAGAATCAGAAATACCGCACTCAGATAAACTCTTAAGAAGATTTAGACATGAAGGAGGGCCACAAGCCTGAATATGTCTATAAATGTGCTTGAAATTACTTGATCTGAGTAATGTAAAGAGGTTGGACAGAGGAAATTAACCCCCTTTGGGGCTTTTATTATTTGTACCATTGATAAAGTTGTAGTACAATTTTATTTCTTGGTGGGAGGGAATGTGAGCCTTGAGTTATATTTTACATACCCAATTAGGCCACAATTATCTTGAAAATAAATTTTGAATTATGCATAACTCATAAGTCATGCATATATCCAAAATTCATCATTTTTTATCTCAGAAAAGATGAATGACGTTTTATTGAGTATTTAAATCCATAGATTTAAGACCATATTTGGATTCTACACAAAGGTTTACCTAGGGAAGCTCCATAGAGTGAATAAGGTCAAATTAACTCTTTGAGGTTGTAATATGGAAAATAGTTCAATACCACATCATCAATACCACATAAAAGATCCGTGAGAATTTTTTTCTCAATTTCACGCCAAAATAATGGGAATGTCAGAAGTCCCATGTTACATATACACTAATAATAGTGTTATGCATGTTTTGGGCACTTAATATGATGGTATTATTACATGGATGTTTGGTACACCCATAATGGATATCTCACTTTAGGTTTAATTTTCTATTTTGACATGAAAAATAGGCAAGGGGGACAAAAGACATCAAAGAGAGCCAGGGTACCCAACTCCTGAGGCCTCAGAGGAGTGGACAGCTCCAAAGCTTGGATACATGGCTGATCTTGGCCCAATTAGTATACTAAAAGACTATGGGAACTTGGCTACCATGTTACAACTACAATAAATCTTAGGAAAGTAGCAAATAACCTGCTGTTTTGACATGCCAAGAAGGTAAAGAGCTACTTAGACTCCTGTAACCATGTCAATTATTCATGATTCTACATAGATAAACCCCAAAAGAGTAATTAAAATCCTTTTTGGAATTGTATCCAATGACTTACCTCATAGCAACCAGTAAAACACTGATATTTGCAATTCTACGTAGAAATGAGGTAAAAACGTCAAAACTTCATTAAAAATACAATTCTTAATGAATATCTATGAAACTTTCAGGACAAATGGAGAACTGTATCCTCTATGGTAAAACCAAAAAGAATTATAGTTTTACTTACAGTCCATTTTTGACTATTCTATGTGAAACACTGAATCTTCAAGAATTCACAGTAATTACAACCTGGGATGAAAGTGCCAATAATATTGAGAACTTTGAGAAATCAATTATTATTTTTAAATAAAAGAAAATTTATAGATGTTACTCCTTTTATTCTTAACCATATTGGGGTTGGTAGTCACGTAAAAGCAATAATTCAGTAATTATCATAATCTTACATGATAACAGATGATGCAATCAATAATCCAAAAGGGTTTATTGTTTTTTCACTCACTTGTCTTTCAGTTTTCTCCATGGAACGCCTCCGTGAGCTGTTGTTGACTTAAAAGAGGACTCCTCTTGCTGTTTTTTCCACATCATCATCATCCTATTATCCATTTAAATCATTGTTACCAACAAGTAAGTGTTAGTTAAAGCTATTTTTAAGTGTTTTCATTCTTTCAGAATCAATCAGAAAGACGTGATATCATAGAATCCACCTATATATTGTTGTAATACTGTTATAAATACATTTTGATCCCTTAAATCCACTATCCTATCTTTCAATAAGCTCTTTGGAATATTAGTGAGTGATTTATCCTTGATTCTTAAAGTTTTTCTCTAAATAATTAGTTTTCTTCAAGAATTATATTTATAATTATTCTTGCAAAAGATAATTATATATCAAAATAATTTTATCATTCTAATAAAAGAAGTTTTATTATTAAAATATTCTTGTAATTGATTCTTGTACACAATTAATGCTCACTGTTGAAATCACTAGTAGTGTTTAACATGTGAAAGAAAGAATTCTTTAATTATTTAATTGTGGTTATAATAATATCTTATTATTATATTTCATAAGAACAGACATAGTACTGTTTATTAATAGTAATATTATCATCATTTTCATAGTCAAATCTTACAATTAATCATAATCTAATAGTATTCATTAATTTTATCAATTATATGACTGTTAAACTTAAAATAAGATTATAGTGGGTGATCATGAATGATCAAATTTAAGCTTAAACTTTGATAATTAATAAATTTGGAGTTATACACGCCACATCTGTTCTTAAAGTGAATTATACTAGCTTGGCATGTTCTTATTATAAATCCAAGAGCATTTCATTACACCATCAAAACACTATTTTTGATGATTTTTCTAGTAACTCATCTTTTCTGTCAAAATTTAATATTTTAAACTTCAAACCATGATTTCAAGGGGTTATGCATTGAATATTGTAATATAAATTACATACTTCTTCACTAATGAGCTAGTAGAATCTAACTGTCTACTTATTTTTAAGTTTGGACCACTTTTACAACAAAGTGGTCAACAGCTTTATGGCTTTTATTCAATAATCCATTACAAGTTTTAACCTTTTTTATGACTTGTGAAATAAATTGAATATCTGTATTCTAACAGTCACTATATGGTTACTTTATTTTTGGTTCATCTCTCTATCTTTTATATTTCAAGAGATTTTTGCTAAAAACCATGAATATATGTGTTGACCAAAAAAGTGCATATTGTAAGATGTGACTATGAAACCGATGATAATATTACTATTAATCAGCAGTACTATGTCTGTTCTTATGAAATATAATAATAAAAAATTATTATAACCACAATTAAATAATTATAAAATTATTTCTTTCACGTGTTATACACTACTAGTGATTATAACTGTGAGCAGTAATTGTCTACAAGAATCAATTACAAGAAGAATTTAATAATAAAAACTTCTTTATTAAAATAATGAAATTATTTTAATTATCTTTTACAAGAATAATTATAAAGATAATTCTTGAAGAAAACTATTACTAGAGAAAAACTTTAAGAATTAAAGATAAATGACTCACTAATACTCCAAAGAACTTGTTGCTAGATAAAAGTAGAGAAATTTGACGTGGAATTGTGGATTTAAGGGATCAAAAAGGATTTATAACAGTATTACAACAATATATAGTTGGATTCTAGGATTTCACGTCTTTCTGGATGATTTGGAAAGATTTAAAACACTTAAGAATAGCTTTAACTAATACTTACTTGTTGGTAATAATGATTTAATAAATTGATAAGATGATCTTATGGAAAAAACAGCAAGAATAGGCTTCTTTTAAGTCAACAACAGCTCACAGAGGCGTGCCATGGAGCAAACTGAAAAACCAGTGAGTGAGAAAACAATAAACCCTTTTGGATTAATGATTGCATCATCTGTTGTCACGTAAGATTATCATAATTACTTAATTGATGCTTTTACGTGACTACCAACCCCAATATGGTTAAGAATAAAAGGAGTAACATCTGTAAATCTTCTTTTATTCTAAAATAATCATTGATTTCTCAAAGTTATCAATGTTATTGCCAATTTCATCACAGGTTGTAATTTCTGTGAATTTTTGAAGATTCAGTGTTTCACGTAGAATGGTCAAAAATGGACTGTAAGTAAAACTTTTAATTTTACTATTAAAACCATAATTCTTTTTGGTTGTACCATAGAGAATACAGTTCTTCATTGGTCCTGAAAGTTTCAGGAAGATTCATTAAGAATTGTATTTTTAATGAATTTTTGAAGTTTTTACCTCATTTCTACGTAGAATTGCAAATAGCAGTATTTTGCTGGTTGCTATGAGGTAAATCAATGAATATGGATCCCAAAAGGGTTTAATTACTCTTTTAGGGTCTATTCATGGAAAGTCATCAAGAATTGACGTGGTTACAGGAGCCTAAGTAGCTTATTACCTCCTTGGCACGTCAAAATAGCAGGTTATTTGCTATTTTTCTTATGATTACAGTAGGTGTAACTTTGTAACCAAGTTCCAAAAGAGTTTTAGTTTACCAATTGGGCCAAGATGAGCCATGGATCCATGCTCTGGAGCTATCCACACCTCTGAGGCCTCAGAAGTTGGGTACCCTGGCTCTCTTTGATGTCTTTTGTCCCCCTTGCCTAATTTTTACGTCAAAATAGTAATTTAAGCTTAAAGTGAGATATCCACTATGGGTGTACCAAAGGTCTATGTAAGAATACCATAATATTAAGTTCTCAAAACATGCATAACACTATTCTTAGTGTATATGTAACATGGGATTTCTCACTTTCCCATTATTTTGGCTAAAAATCAAGAAAAACAAAAATTTTCACGGATCTTTTATGTGGTATTAATGATGTGGTATTGAAGTATTTTCCATTTTACCACCTTAAATACTTAAATTGAGCTTATTCACTCTATGGAGCTACCCTAGGTGAATTTTTGTGTAGAATCCAAATCTGGTCTTAAATCCATGGATTTACTTACTCAATAAAAAGTTATTCATCTTTTCTGAAATTAAAAATGATGAATTTTGGATATATGCATGACTTATGAGTTTTGCATAATTCAAAATTTCTTTTTAAGATAATTGTGGCCTATTTGGGTATGTAAAATATACCTCAAGGCTCACACATATCTTCAGCTTAATTCCTTAAGTATTGACTTTAAAGATTAGCTCTATAATTGTTTTATATGTAGATTTCTACGGATAATCCAATGGTATAATTTCTCTTACATTATGTTCCATTAGGTTCTGAAATAAATGAGGTTTTGTACCTTTTTTAAGGTATTATTACTTATACTTCAGTAATTATTCACTTTTCAGATATGCCATAAAAGTGACATATGTGTATTTTACCATGAGGAATCCAGCGGTGTAATTTATTTCAAATTTCTGTACATTGAAATATGATTTAATTTAGATTTTGTACTTATTTTTGCTATTTTAATAATTTCTGAGATAATTATCATAACTATAATTATTACATAAATTTTGTTGTGACCTTTTTGGATATGTGGTCATATCTCAAATGCTCACATTCCCTACCACCAAAAAATACTGTACCACAATCTGATATAGCTAATTAGGGTTTCATCCACGGTCCTACCTCTTCAATAGACCTTGTTAGTCTTCAAGGTCAATAATGCTTAATTTTTCTATTCTTTAGGTTTTCTTTCATGTCTGGACCTTCTTAGTAGTTCATCAGCATTTGTTTTATCTTTTTCAAGTAGCCATTCATCTTCTTGAGTTGGATTTCTATCCCTTGCAAGGTATTCCCTTTCTTGTTTATTTCTTGTCCTTCTTTCTTTAAGGACGTTCACAATTTTCTTTTCCTCTGCTTTTTCCAAAGGGGGTATTTCAAGTGGGGGTTTATTTCTTAGTGGAAATGATTCCTTGTCACTTGAGCTGTAAGGATTTATCAGAATTACAGGGAAAGCTGGGTGTTCATTCATTAGTTCACCTATGAGCTCGAATTGATCAGCATTAGGTCCATGTAGTGCCTTTATCATGAATGTTTCTGCAAAGGAATCTTTCAATCTCTTTGGTCCTCTTATATTATTCAAATTAAGAGATGAAACTAGGAGTAAGTCTCCTATTTTGAACATAGGTTGTTTATGAATTTTATCCCATTTTTCTGCTGCATATTTTAAAGAATCTTGCATACATCTGTTTGCGTGGTGTCTTGCTTTGTGAAGCATTATCTTAAATCTGATTGCTTTTGTATGTATATCCACTAAGTCCTTTATGAGAGTATCATAAGGAAGTCTTGGATTCCAACCTTTTTGTAGCATTACTTGTGTTTTGCCACTAGAAGAATGGATTGATTTTTTATATGAAAGCTCAAGATCTGGTATTAATGTACACCAATCATGGGTCAAACCATCAGAATCTTTAAATTCTCGTCCATAAGAACAGAATCTTTTGATCATGTCCTTCAAAGTTTGTATCATTCTTTCTGCTAAGCCATCAGTTTGAGGATGGTAAGCCGTTGAGAATGTGAATTTTGTCCCAAACAAGTTATGGAGGTTTGTCCATAATGCTGAAGTGAACTTTGGGTCTCTGTCACTTATGATATGTTGGAATAAGCCTGTGTGGCTAATGACTTTATACCATATCATTATGGCTGTGTCCATAGCTGTGTCATCTTTGTGACATGGTAGGAATATAGAAGTTTTTCTACACCTGTCAACTAACCCTAGGCCTGCATTATAACTTCTGTCTCCTCCTGGGGGTAGTGCTGTTACCCAATCCATATGAACTATTTTCCAAGGGGATTTTGGTTCTTGGATTTGGATCATCATTCCAAATTTCTTGCCTGTGGCTCTGTTGGCCTTTTGAAATCTTTCACAGGTTTGGAAGTATTCTGCAACATCTTTCTTCCAATTTGGCCACCAAGAGCAGGTTTTCACCCTCTCTAGTGTTCTATCTTCTGAGAGATTTCCAGCTGCAACACTATCATGACACTCATGTAAAATAGCGTTTATTAGAGTTCTTTCTTTTAAGGCCATAAAATATATGTGTTTCGTTCTATGATAGAGGATTCCATCAAGGAGGTGGAATCTTCCTTCATCATAAGCCTTTTTTGATATTTAATTTAATTTTGATGAAATTGATGGGTCTTTACAGTCTTACATTAGAAGTTGGCTTTAGATATGGCAATTCTTCTCTATCTTATAGCTTCCTTTAGCTTGGTTAAAGGATTCTGTGCCAATGTTAGTGACACATATCCCTTTTATATGGTATTCCTCCTGTGGTACCCATTCTGGGTTTTCAGGAGTATTTGCTAGAGCCCATCTGCATTTTTATGAATATTACCAGATTTATGAACAATGGTCATATTTCCCCTATATTCTTGGATAGAAATTTTCCATCTCAGCATATGTCTATTTGGAGTTTTCATATTTAATAGAGATTTTACGGCATTAAAGTCTGTAATCACATCAAATACTGATTCATCAAAGTAATAGTGTAATTTTCTAAAGCCCACACTAAACATAGGCATTCCATTTGGCTTGCTTCACATCTTGCCTCTGGTGGCTTTATCTGTCTTGAAGTAAAACCAATTGGTCCTTCCCATGGTTTATCATTGATGATTTGTGTCTGGTGTAGTGCAGCACCTAGTCCTTCTCCACAAGCATCAATGTAAAGCTTAAATGGTAGTTTCCAATCTGGCATTAGGAAAAATGAGGTATTTGTTAATGAGTTCTTCAATTATTCATATGCTTTAACTTTTTATTGAGTCATTTAATAGATTGTTTGTCAATCACAGAGCTTATACAATGACTTAGCAATTCTTGAAAAATCTTTTATATTTTGTCTATAATAACCAGCAAATCCTAGAAATGATTGCATTTCTTTCTATGTTTGGGGCATTGGTTTCAATAGTACCGCTGCTACTTGGATTTTGTATATTCCCAAACTTAGTTCAGATACAACATGTGTGAGCCTTAGAGGTATTTTCATATACCCAAAAGACCACAAAAGATAAATTAAGGTATAAATATAGATAAACCAAATTCATTTATATTATAAGAATAAAAAATTGGAAATATAAATACAAATTTATATTTAAAAATCAAAATTTAATTATAATTTAAAAATAAAATTACAATAAAATTTAAAATTATGAAATTATATTTTTACTGGTAAAAATTAACTAAAAATTAATTTTTAATAAAAATTGTCAAATTAAAATGGTTTTGGTAAAAAGTTATACAAAATATGTTATAAAATTTTATTCAATAAATAAACATATAAAAATTATTTCACCTTTTGATTCCTCATAAAAAATTAGGTGGGGTCACCCCTGAGTGAAATTTTTGTAGCTCAACTCTAAATAAGCTTACATTAAGTTTTTAGTATGTTCAATACAAAAATTGAAAATCCTAAAAACTTTAATTTAATTCACACCACATGTGGTGCTAACCATCAATTTTTTTTAAAATTGAGGTGTTGTGTTTAGTTTAGAAGCTATGAGGAATTGAAGTATTTTCAATTGAATTCAATTGAAATGTCAAAATGTGCGCATGTATTACATAAGTGAACTTTGATTTACATATGAGGAATCAATTATTACTGTATTTTACTGTAAAATTCAATTGAATTACATATGTGAATTACAAGTATAATACATGATGAGGATTTAAAGGAAAAAATAAATTGGAAAGATTAAAATTGGGGGGGAAAAGGAACTCCAGCTCTAAGGGGGAGCCAGACCCGCGAAATCCTTTCTGACTGGCGTGGCATGTCAAAATCCATGCAAAATTTCATCACTTTTGGCCTGGAATTGAGTCACAGGGTCTGTGACTCAATTGATGATGAGATTTTGATACCAACCAGGGTGGTTCTAACTGCTGCCAAGAGGGTAAAACTACCCTTCAGTTAAAACAATGTTAGTAAAAACAGTTTTAACTGGTGTTTTCGCCACTTAAACACATTCCCACGTGTTTTGAAGGCTCTAGACCAGGTATTGCTATAGTAATGGCTGATTTAAGGGTCTAAAATTGCTAAAAATGGCTAAAAATGGCTTAAACCAGCCCTTTTTTGGTCTAAACCAGGGTTCCATGATGCCATAATTGGCTTTTCTGTTGTCAGACTTTCTTTCACGACTGAAAAAAGTAAATTTTACTTTTGGAGTAAGAAAATTGATGGCTATAAAAGAATGTCTTCTTTGCCCCACTTTTCTCTTCATGTTAGAATCTTTTCCTTCTATAATTAGTTTAAACACTGTAAACCAATCAATAAAATATTCCAACCACCTTTCTTAAATCATTTCAAACTTTTAACAATGTGAAAAACTCATTATAATCATTTTTTACCCCTGAACCACCCCAAAAGCGAATTAAAGTGTCATTCATCACTGTAAACTTTGTCACTTTGTTTCCAAATTCACTCTGGTCACTTTTGCACGTGTTTTCTCTTTAATATTTTTTTAAAGACTTTGTTCTTTAATTAATTGCTTGAAGTTCTTTTCTCAATTAATTCCAATTGAAATTGCTCTTGAAGAAATTTCTTTTGTAGCCTTAAATATCTCTTGTAGAGTATTTTTGGATAAATCTTTATTGTTGTTAAAACAATAAATCTTTATAATATTATTGTTTTATACTAATAAAGCTATAAACAATAAAATTGGCGTGTTTGCTCTTCAAAATACTATTTCTTACTATTTTTAATTGATTTTTTTACCTTATACAAATTTTGAGGACAGGAAAAGTACTTCATTTTTAATCAAAGTTTCAAATCCACACCTTAAATCATGTCCTAGTGCTTTCAGTTCACTGTATGCAAAATGACACTTTTTCAGAGAGATTTTCTTGTTTACTTGGACTATTTTTTGCACGACTCTTTCTAGTCTTGATAGGTGATTTTCCCAAGTCCCTGAGAAAACTATGATATCATCAATATAAATAATCAGCTATCCTTCTGATAATTCTTCAGGAAATATGGTATTCATCATCCTCTGGTAGTGGGATGCTTCATTTTTCATACCAAATGGCATTGTGAGATATTCAAAGATTCCACAGTGGACTATTATCTTTAGTAGTTCCTTGGAATTGTCTGTTAAGACATTTTGATGAGAACCCTTTAGAGAATCCATGGCTGTTATCAACTTAGCCTGAGATTATTGTGTTAATGTCTCATGAATTCTGGGTATTGGATATCTGTCAGAAATAGTATAGGTGTTCAGAGCTCTAAAGTCCCCTACCATCCTTGATTTTCCATTATGCCAAGCTATAATGACAGGTGTAGTTACCTGTACCTGTTCATTATGTCCTACTTTCCTTAGTACTCCAAGGTCCATTAGTTATTTAATGTGTACCTCCAAAGCTTCTCTCGCTCTTTGGATGTATGTATAAGCTGATAATCTTAATAGAGGTGGATAAGGCTTTTCTACATTAAGAATTATGTCTACCTCATGTCCAACTATGGCACCTAGTGGTTCTTTTTCAGTTGCAAAGGCATTTTTATATTTAAATAACATGCCACTCAATTTTTCTTTCATTTTTACTTTCAATTCATGATTAAATTCTGCCTCTTTAGCTGTTCAGTTATGAAAAATCCATTTCTGGGCTTTTTTCTTCATTCTTGACAACTGTTACCTATCTTTTATTATTAAGAAAGCCAAATCTTTGTGTTTTATTGTCACCTATGGTAAAATATCAACCTTGTGGTTAGAGATATCTCTGCCATAAATTGACAAGTAGTCATTTCCAAGTATAAAATTATTACTAGTACAGTTTTCCATTACCACAAAGTCTACTTTAATTCTGACAAATTGTGAAGGTTGAGGAAAAATGAGTGTTAAGTCAGTTATTCCAAGGGGCTTCATGCTCTCACTTGCACTACTGAATTTAACACCTTGTATTGGTATAAGTTTTTTTTTCCAATCTGGAACAATTGTTTTTAGATAACTTTTACCCACACAGGTGAAATATGCTCCTGTATCCAAGTTCACTTTTGCCTCTTGGTTATTAACCATGACAATAAATATACTTGATTTTCCAGCTGTATATCCCATTCTGTTTGCAGGTCTGGTTCTATAAATTTTGGCATCTTGCACATTTGTCAGGTTTGTGTCAGATGTTCCAGTTTGGGGTAAGTTTGAGTGAACATCTAGTACTTCATAAATTATATCAATATTATTAATTTGTGCATTAATTATATCAATTTCATCACTTTCAGAAGTTTCTGACTCTTCTGTCTGTTTTTCAGAGTCAGATTCCTCATCTTCGTCATTGTGGTTTTCTGTTTCCACAATTTCATTGCTTTTTGCCTACTTGAGGCAGTTATTGGCTAATTGTCCAATACCTCCACATTTATGGAATTTCCTTTGCTCATTATTGTTGTATGTATTGTGATTGTAAGCTTCTTTTGATTTATCTTTTTTGATAAATGGCTTATTTGGACTTTTGATGTCCAATTTTTTCCAAACTCTACCAATTTTTGTCCTTTTCACTATGTCTTCTAGTGCATTGATATACTCTTCTGTGCAGCATGGTTCTATAAACCTGCTTCTCAGGGCATGTTCTAGCTCTCCTCTACATTTCTTAAGTATTTTCATATGCACCATCTTTTGTGACATTTCTGGGTACAGTGCATTTAGTCTTTCAACGTTTTTTAAGAACCAAGTCAAAGGTTTATCTTTTTCTGGGGCAAAAAAGGAGTTTTCAAATGAATTTTCTATTTTTTACCTCCAGGCATCATTGGCCCACTTGGCCATTATTTCTTGTTTCATCCAAGACCAGGTATTTTTGCCATTTGTTTGTCTTATGCCATAATACCATCTTTTTGCAGATTTCTCAAATAGTGAGTGTAATCTTCCAGTGATCAATTCATCTGGTATGGAACAATCTTCTTGTAAAATGTCAATTGTTTTAATCAATGACATATGATCACATTCACCTTCTCCTGTGAATGTTGGCCATTATTTTAATTGAGGTGCTTCCTTCATTAAGACTTGGTTATTGTCTTGGTGACTTAAGTCTATTCTGAATGGATTTGCTAATTCCTCTTTTGGTTTAACAGGGCTTCTTATGTGAGAAATTGGAGTTGATAACTTTGGCATATTTGAGTTAGCCTCATTAATTTTATCCATTTTTTCAGTGATAAGCCTTATTTCACTCTGAATGCTATCTTTAAGATGCATTCTTGCTTCATCACTCTTTTCCACATGGTCTTAAACCAAATCCTGGTGTGATGTAATCTTTTCTTCAAATTGTTCTAAAGGAATACTTAATTTGTTCAATTTTTCTGTAAGATTGTCAATACTCACATCATAATTGATTGTAAAAGTTTTATCTTTGATATCTCTTATGTATTTATACAATTCTTGTTGTCCTTGTATCAATCTTTGAGTATTGTCAATTAAAACTTTTGGTTTATTATTTTCCACCAGAAATTGAATTTTATCAATTTCTTTTTTATTTTGTACAAAAATTTTGTCAGATATGATAAGCTATTATTTATTTCTTGTAAAGATAATAAACTATTTTTAATGTATTTAAGAGGTAAAATACTGTCTTTAAGCTCTGTTAAAGTATCTACAACATCAGGAGATAAGGTGATTTCTTTCGGAAATGGGGTTGTCTCATTCTTTGCACCTACTTGTCTTTGAATTCCATCAAAATTCTGCCCATGTTGAAGACATTGTCCATGGAATCTTTTTGGATTTTTGGAATCCTGTAGCTTGGGCAGCATGGTTTCCTCCAATTCTTTTTCTTGTTCTTCTTCCCCTCTCGGGGAGGTTGTTTGGCTTGAGGTTTACTGGTAGAAGCTACTGGGGCTTCCTTGCTTGCCTCCTTCTTTTTGGAATGGTACTCCTTGATCTTTTTGATTTGAGCATTGGATGACAGTGGATTCCATTCATTGGAATATATCACTATCTCCTCCTCTGTGAGGAACTTTTTGAGGATGTGCCAGGAGTTCATCACTCGTTGGTGTTTATGAGGCAACGTTTCACAGTCCTTGTCTTTGTACACTGTGTAGTACTGCTTGTACTGGCTCATGTAAATGTCTATCTGAGCTCTCTGAATGTGATTTGTACCTGTTTGAGTTACTCATACTTAGTTCTAGCTCTGGTTCAGATATCATGGGCATTTCTGGGACTTGCCTTTGGGGTAAGACACTTCTTTGTGTGGATTCTGTTCCACTGGGGATATTGCCCTTTCTTTTCCCTTTTGAGGAATCATCTCTACCTCTGAGTCCAGCTCCATCTGATTGGATGGAGTATTGGGAGCCTCTTCTGGTATTCATGATTTAAGAAATAAGAAATAAGAGGATTTCAGGACAAGAATTATTCTTATGGAAATTTCTAAATGAGGTACTCACCTTCAGAGTCCTGAATAGTGGGTCCTGGAAAGTTTAATATCTTACCTTTCTTTTTCTTAGTGACAATTGGTGTTGTAGAACTTGGACAAGTTTCTTCCACCAATCTTCCAACAGTGGCTTGGTTTCTTTCTGTTGGATTGTTTTCAAACACTAAAAAAGACAAATAAATATAAGTCTTTTATATAAAAAGTGTTATTTTTGGTAAGATATGGCAATTTTTCATGTAAACATTGCTTTTATATCTTTGAAAAAATGAAATGAATAAAGAACTGAATAAAAATGAGCAAAAATAACTTTTTCTATTGGTTTTTAATATTTTTTAATATTTTTTATGGTTTTATTTTTAAAGAATAAAATACAAATGAATATTCTTCTTTTATGAAATTAATTTATAATATAAAATTATTTTTTTAATCACTAGAGTCACTCAAAGAAAGTTTTTGCAAGTCTAGGGATGTGAAAAACCACATGTAAGACAGTACAGTTGCTTTCCAAATGCCTCAATAGCTTTTAAAATCAATAAATATAAAATTATTATATAATTTTATGATTATAATTATGATTTATTATTGCATAAACCCAATTAGAATCTTTTGAAGTGCCTTTTTAGAGTAAATATCACGGCCAGGCCCCCAAATGTAAGGTTTGACTATGAAACAATAAGTAAGAATTACTGATATTTTACTTATTATACTATGAATGTCCTTATAAATAAGATAAATAAGATAAAGAATAATTATAATAATAAAGAATTATTATAATTATGGCGTAAAAATAATTATACTCTTAAATAAATATAATAATATAATTTATTTAAAAAAATAATATAATAAATAAATATATTAATATATAGAAAAGCACTTTCTCATTGTTACCAACAAATAATAAAGGCAAAAAAAATTGTTTTTTATTAATCAAAAACAATTAATAACAATAATATTACTAATATTAAAGCTATAAATTAATAGAAATACTATATATATTAATTAAAGAAGTATTAAGGTCATAATAAAGAAAAAATTATTATAATAAGAAGAGAAACCTACTTTTAATAATGGATAGCATAATTTTGAATGATTTTATGCCAAAGAATAAATACAACTTATTTAAATTGTATTTCAAATAAAAATTATGATAAATTACGATTTATCTTGATTTTATGTGGATTTTGAGGTTTTTAAGAGAAATTTAAACAAAACAATTAAATAATTGAAGTAATCATGTCAAGGATGATGATTATAATAAGGATAATCTTTGGTCTTTAATAATATAAGATTTTCATATATAAAGAATAAAGAAATTACCTTTTGTTTTAATTATTTAGTGTTTTGTAAGTGTCTGAGGGGAAAATAGAGTAAAATAAGCTGTATTTATAGTAAATACCTCCGTTCTAGAGTCCAGAAGGCTTCTAGTAGACGTGTACGTATGCGTTCTACTAGAATTGTTCAATATTCTAAGGTTTGGTGATGATTACATCATGATCAAGCCATCTTACCTCATTATTATGCCATTATTCAGAATTATCACTGTAACTTTAAGATTGATGATGTCATAGGCTTGGCAGAAGCCTAAAGTTTGTGAATTTTATTATTATTAATCATAATATAATAGTACTCATCAATTTATCCCTTAGATGACTGTTCAACTTAAAATAAGATTACAGTGAGTGATCATGAATGATCAAATTTAAGCTTAAACTTTGATCATCAATACCATTTAAGTCATACACAGTACATCTATTCTGAGAGTGAATTCTGATAGCTTGACATGTCCTTATTAAAATTCCAGGAGCATTTCTTTACGTCATAAAAACTCTATTTTTGATGATCTTTCCTGTAACTCATCTTTTCTGTAAAAATTTAATATTTGAAACTTCATACCATGACTTCAAGGGGTTATACCTTGAATATTGTAATAGAAATTACATCATTATTCACGAATGAACTAGTAGAATCTAAATGTCTACTTATTTTTAAGTTTGGACCACTTCTATAACAAAGTGGTCAACAGCTTTATTGATTTTATTAAATAATCCATTACAAGTTTCAACCTTGTTTATAACTTGTGAAATAAATTTAATATATGTATTTTTACAGTAACTATATGGTGCATTTATCCTTGGTTCATCTCTTTATCTTGTATATTTCAAGAGATATTAGCTAAAAACCATGAATATATGTGTTGACCAAAAAAGTGCATATATTCATCTTAATTGTTTAAGTATTGACTTTAGAGTTCACCTTTATCATTGTTTTATATGTAGATTTTTATGGAGAATCCAATGGTTTAATTGCTTTCCCATGTTGTTTCATTGGTTTCTGAATTAAATGAGGTTTTGTACCTTTTTTAAGGTATTATTACCTAAACTTCAGTAATTATTGACTTTTCAGATATGCCATAAAAGTGACATATGTCTATTTTACCATGAGGAATCCAAAGCTGTAATTTATTTCAAATGTTTATTCATTCTATTCTGAGTTAATTTTGATTTTGTACTTATTTATGGTATCTTACTAATTTTTGAGATAATCATCATAAGTATAATTTCTACAGAAATTTTGTTGTGACCTCATCAATTGAGCCAATACCGTGCTTGTCCACCCAGGCATCACCAAAGTCTGATACCGAGCATTGTGCAAATTAAAATCCAAGAGGTACAGTGGGGTTAAAAGACTCTGATGAGAAGAAACTCTTCTTCAGTAAATTACATGTATACATATTAGTACGTAGCTACGCCGGCTCTACTGGATTTTTGCCCTGTGAAAGTCTTTTGGAAATTTCAATGATTGATAAAGCACCTTTAACTGAGCTTTTCCTCCAGTCATCTGAGCATACCATCAAACAACCCACACCCAGCACACAGATGTATGGCCTCATTTTTTTCAAGCTTGTGACTTTTCCTTTCATTCCATACCTTTTGACCTTTGTATGTGCATGTACCATGTTATATGCAATCACAAAATGGATTACTGTATCCATTAGATCCTCCAACTTCTTGTGTGGCTTTGTTGATATCTCATTGTCAGCCCCGCCACCTTCAATGCTCAGTTGTTTTTCACTTCACTTTGATTTACTCAAGCAGGAGGGTAGGTATTTAACCACTCCCCATTCAAGTCCAAGAGCATCAGTCAAACTTGTTGTTGGTGCCACATATGGTTTGGGTGCAATCACATTGTATGAGACTAAACTAATGAATTCAAAAATAACATTCTCCCAAGAAGGCTTAATTGGATTGGATGGGTAAAGAAGACTCTGAATCATTTTGAAGAAGGATTGTTCAGATTTTGGGAGATTATCTTGGGGTTTCTCTGATTCCTTCATCAATTTGAGATTCCAAATCTTATTATTATAGAATGCTTTGGTTTCTGTTGCCTTAAAAAAATCTAACCCTGTATATTGCAAGGTATATCACTTAGCCAAATCATAATGTATCATTCCAAAACATACAAATTACCTGCAATCTCAAGCTCCTCAAGCCAGACCAACACTTTAAGCTCTTGGTTACTGATTACCTTAATACCAACGGGCAGGAATGTATGAGCATCATTTGTGGGTAAATTAACCCATCAACCTTTGTAAATACTATTGATATTATCAACCCCCCTTTTCCATGATTATTGAGTAATATTGGAATGATAATTCAAAATGTCTCCAAGCTCTTCAATGCAGGATATCAATTTTCCTTCAGCATTATCAGAGGTTGACACTTTGGGGGCAGGTTCAGGCATTATAACAGTAATATCTTCTTGACCGATTGTATCATCTTTAATTTCCTCCCTTTCTTGAAATGCTTGAATATTTCAAGGAGAGGCAGGAGGGGTTTCATCATGGATTGCTTCATTGATTATGGGGGGTTTCAGTATGCGGATGTTCATTATCAATATGGTCCACATCAACATTGATCCCAGGAATCCTTTGTAGCTTCAAAGGTATGGTGTTTTTTGTTGGTTTTTTTGGTGGCATTTGTAATTGGTCTTTTTCCTAATCCTTTTCCTGGCACTCCAATTACCACTCAAGATCCTTCAGGTACAGATTCTCCCACCTCCACACCTGCCCATATATTGTAAGAAGCCATTTTTAAAAAAAGTTTATGGAATTCGTAATGGACTTCCAGTTCAAATCCATTTTCAGGAGGCGCATTTCTGCATCAATCCTTTGACATACATAATCAGGAGTATTACTATAATTTTGAATTCTTTCCAGCCTTGGGATTGTTTGAGTCATGTTTGAGACAAATTGTTCCTTGCATATACTTTCAACCTCGCCCCTGAATATCATGTCATCTTGCCCAGCTTCTTCTGTTGGTGCACAAGGTTCAACAGTCTTTTACTTCTCATAGCTTTTAAAATTTGGTTGCTAAGAGCTTGGAGGCTGAGTTGAAATAAAGGTATGAAAAAACTATCAGGTTTGGAGAGATTACAAATATTCAAGATAAATCTATGCTCACATTCTGGAAGAACTAGTTAATCTGGATTACTTTCATGTTCCAGGCTCTATACTTCAATTCCCAACTCATGACTACTGACCATATCAGAGATTTCAGTTCCACTCTCTGGGGCTGAAGTTCCTAGTTCATTGGATTCAAGTGAATCTCCAGGGGTTTGGGCCATAGCGGAGGTAGTTTCTTGAGTAACTAGATGGTGATAGGTTGATGGATAACTTTATTGAAATTCTTTGAATAAAAAAGATCAAAATTGACAAAAAAAGGAAGTAGTTCTGGAAGTGGTGGAATTTAAATACGCTTAAGATAATTGATTCTTTTTTAGGTAATATCACTATTTGAGAATTTTGGAAAGTTTGAAAGAAGTTAAATATAAATTGAAATCACTTCAATGGTTAGTGAGGTTTCTAGAAAAAAGACATTTTATAACCACAAGCTGACAAAAAAGAACCTGCCCATCAAAAGCCTTGGAACCTTCCATCCATATCTATTGAACTTGTAATGGATTTGAAAAATATGATTTGTCAGGAAATTCAAGGAGGTGATGTGTTTAAATTTATTTCATATCATTCAAATAAAATCACTTCCCTTGGAGAAATTGAATAAAGCTTACTAGTGAGAAACCTACCAAAGTCAACTTTTGAACTATTCAATGCTCATTAGGTAAGGACTAAGAAAAGTGTTCCATTTGAATGATATGAAATAAAATGGTTTTTTTGAAAAAACAGGAGACAAATTTGGGTTTTAAATAGTCCACTTATAAGGTTTGAATTTGTAAGCCTCATGATTTAAACCCTGAACACAACATTTTGAATATCCCCACCAATTTCCCCCCAGAACCTGTTGGCAAAGAAGGCCACTCAGCATCATTCCGTGATTGTGTTCATAATGTATGGGAACATGCCACCGTACCCTATGGGTCTACTATGTAAGTGTAAGGATGGTAAGCAGCAGAGAGCATTAGGTGGGTGGGAGGAGGCGTAAGGAGGGCTGAGGGTGCTGCAGGAGTGTAAGTATTGTAAGCGGCAGGGGTGTGGAAGCATAAGGAGTGAATTCTTGAGCACATTGTGGGCGCATAAGCCTGCTACGGGTCAGAGAGGATTAGGCCAGTGTGAGGGCCGCATTGGAGGCATGTTGGGAGGGCACTACTCAAGAGTAAGCATGGTAAGCGGCAGAGCGCATTAGGAAAGTGGGTGGAGGTTCAAGGAGGGTTGGGGCCCTTGTTGGAGATATATCTTGGGGGCTCTGAGGGAGTGTAAGGATTGTAAGCGGTGGGGGTGAGGGCAGAAATGGGGGGGTGTCATCGGGTGTCTTCTTGAGCACACTGCGGGCGCGTAAGCATGCTAAGGGTCAGAGTGGATTAGGCCATTGTGAGGGGGGCATTGGAGGCATGTTGGGAGGGAACTACACAAGCATAAGCATGGTAAGCAGCGGAGAGCATTAGGTGGGTGGGCGGAGGCATAAGGAGGGTTGAGAATGGCATTGGAGGTATATCTTGAGGGCGCCACAGGAGCATAAGGACTGTAAGCAGCAGGGGTGTGGAAGCATAAGGAGTGTTGAGGGCAGAGATGGGGGGGCAGTGTTGGAGTCACATCTGGAGGGTGGGCAAGGTGCGTAAGCATGCTAAGGTCTGGAAAGGATTAGGCAGGGATGCAGAAGAAAATTCATGTGTGAGAGTAGGCATGGTAAAGGGGTGAGATGGCAGAAGTCTTCACATGCCAAACTGCTGCCTTGCACAATGAGGTGTAATTACCCAAACCTTGCAAATAGTGTTGAATGGGTTTGGGCTTTGAGTGACATTTGCATGTTACAAATTTGCCAATTGACGTTGTCTCGATGCAGACATGACGTGACCCACTAAATCCAGTGACTATAATCTGACACTAACGCAATCAAAGAAAGATTTTATACTGACCATGGTGCAACGTGAATTCAATTTCTGTTGATTGACACAACATTTGCCCCAGTGTCTTCTCAAATATTGATTTGCATGGTGCATATAGCCTTCTCAGAATCAAGGAAGGTGATGGACATTTGATAGCCTTTGGAACCAAATATGGCAGTTATGAGTACTTGGTTATGCCATTTGAACTGACCTATGCTCCTGCCTCTTTTCAAAATCTTGTAAATGAGATTTTCTGTGATCTTCCAGATGTTTTTGTAGTTGTGCATTTGGATGATATTATGGTTTTTTCCAAGTTGGAAGGATAACATGTCACTCATGTGTCCACTTTTCTTTCCAGACTTAGTGCCAATAACCTCTTTGTTAAGGCGTCCAAGTTGCCTTCCCATGTCTCAAGTGTGGTGTATTGAGGTTATGTGGTTTCTTCTGAAGGCTTCCACATGGAAAAATCAAAATTCCATCAAATCCTCAATTTTCCTTGTGCAGAATACTTCAAGGCTCTTCAATAATGCCTTTTCTTTGCCAGCTTCTACCACTGTTTCAACAAGAATTGTGAGCCTTAGAGGTAATTTCATATACCCAAAAGACCACAAATATAAAAAATAACATATTAATATAAATAAAAGAAATTTATTTATATAAAAATCAAAAACATAAATATAAAATTATATTAAAAATAAAAAAATTAATTACATTTTAAAAATAAAAATACATTAAATTTTATAAGTATAAAATTACATTTATACTTGAAAAAATTAGGTAAAAATGAAATTTTAACAAAACTGTGAAAAAATGCATAAATTTGGAAAAAAGTTAAATAAAAATTATTATAACTTTTTATCCAATAAATAAATACATAAAAATTATTTCACCATTGGATTCCTCATAAAAAATCAGGTGGGGTCACCTCTGAGTGAAATTCTTGTAACTCAACTCTAAATAAGCTTAAATTAAGTTTTTAGTATTTTCAATACAAAATTTGAAAATCCTCAAAACCTTAATTTAATTCACACCACATGTGGTGTTAACCATCAAATTTTGTGTTAAAATTGAGGTGTTGTGTTTAGTTTAGAAGTTATGAGGAATTGAAGTATTTTCAATTGAATTCAATTGAAATGTCAAAATGTGCGCGTGTATTACATAAGTGAACTTTGATTTACATATGAGGTGTCAATTATTACTGTATTGTACTGTAAAATTGAATTGAATTACATATGTAAATTATAAGTATAATACATGATGAGGAATTAAAGGAAAAATAAATTGGAAAGATTAAATTTGGGGGGGAAAAGGAACTCCAGCTCTAAGGGGGAGCTAGACCCCCAAAATCCTTGCTGAAAGGCATGGGATGTCAAAATTCACGCAAAAGTTCATCACTTTTGGCCTGGAATTGAGTCACAGGGTCTGTGGACTCAATTGATGATGAGGTTTTGATACCAACTGGGGTAGTTTTAGCTGTTGCCAAGAGGGTAAAACTACCCTTAAGATAAAACAATCATAATAAAAACAGTTTTAACTGGTTTTTACGCCTCTGACACACATTCTGACGTGTTTTGAAGGCTCTAGGCCTGGTATTGCTATAGTAATGGCTGATTTAAGGGTCTAAAATGGCTAAAAATGGTTAAAAATGGCTTAAACCAGCCCTTTTTGGTCTAAACCAGGGTTCAATGATGCCATAATTGGCTTTTCTGTTGTCAGACTGTTTTTCACGACTGACAAGAGTAAAATTTACTTTTGGAGTAAGAGAATTTATGGCTATAAAAGAATGTCTTCTTTGCCCCACTTTTCTCTTCATGTTAGAATCTTTTCCTTTTATTAATTAGTTTAAACATTGTTAAACCAATCAATCAAAGATTCCAACCACCATTTTTAAATCATTTTAATCCTTTTAACCACGTGAAAAAATCATTATAATCGTTGTTTGTAACTCTTAGAATCACTTTTACCCCTGAACCACCCCAAAAGTGAATTGAAGCATCTTTCATCACTGTAAACTTTGTCACTTTGTTTCCAAATTCACTCTGGTCACTTTTGGGAGTGTTTTCTCTTTAATATTCTTTTTAAAAGACTTTGTTCTTTAATTAATTGCTTGCAGTTCTTTGCTCAATTAATTCCAATTGAAATTGCTCTTGAAGAAATTTCTTTTGTAGCCTTAAAATATCTCTTGTAGAGTATTTTTTGGATAAATTTTTATTGTTGGTAAAACAATAAATTTTTATAATATTATTGTTTTATACTAATAAAGTTATAAACAATAAAATTGGCGTGTTTTCTCTTAAAAATAATATTCCATACTATTTTTAATTGATTTTTACCTTATACAAATTTTGAGGACAGGAAAAGTACTTGATTTTTAATCAAAGTTTCATATCCACACCTTACATTTGGGGGCCCAGCCGTGATATTTTACCTGTGACATATTTTTTTTACTCTTTTTAAATCTTTGTTCTTATATTGATAAATTTAAAAACATATAAAAAATACTTATAATTCAAAAAACCCAGAAAAAAGAATTTTTTTCATATTATAAGTGAGGCTTATATTTTTATTTCTTTTTTGGAATAACCTTTTTTTACTTAATTAATTGGCTTTTTCATTAATTTTAGTGTCTGACAACGTGGTAAGACAAGAAAATATTGAAACAGCCTTAACAGTAACCAGCATTATCCCTGCCAGTACTGTTAATTCTGATCATAATAGTACTGTTATTGTGACTCAAAATAACCAACCTGAACCAATATCTTCTGAATTAATTAACTTGGACATAAGTAATACTCTTCAGAAAGCTAAGAATTTGGCCAATAGTAAGTTTTTTGACGTAAAAATACTATTTTAAGCCTTTTTTAACCATAATTATGCCTTCAACCAGGTCAGGAGCCAGCTACAACCCCTCAAGCAGCTCCCAAAAAGGTAATAGACGTGATTATGGCAGAGGCCAACCAGGTACAGAAGGAAAAGGGTCAGTTGATGACTTCCAAACAACTAAATTGGGTCATTCTGAGGCTGATAATACTATTTTACCTTCAAAAAGAGCTGACACCGCCACAACAAGCCTCTGTGGACATATACAAAGCCAGCCACAGTGCATACAACAATGCACTCCAATTCAAGGAGTACCAGATCCTTGCAGACCTGTGGAAGAATTGCATGAAATATTACCTGACAGTAAGAAAATTGTTGGGCCATCCCAACACTTGCAAATCGCTCAATGGATGGCATCCATTGATGGAGAAGAAAAACATGATGCTTTTGACACTGGAATGGAGGAAAAACAACCCTCCACCACCCAAACCAGTGCCAAAAACAGCCCCAGTGGCCAGCAGCAGCAATTCCAACGTGAAAAAGCAGCCACAAGCTCCAAACAAGGGCAAAGGGAAGGCACCAGCCCCAAAACCTTAAAGCCAGGGCTACAGAATCCCAAAGATTCAGCAGGATGCCATGGAAAATGTATTTCAGATGGCCAGAACCATGATGGAATTACAGAAGAAGGAGGAAGCCAGATTAAGGTTCCAGAAATGATTTCTGACATATTTGATTCCATCCCAGAGTTGTATAATGCTATAAATGACGTGAAAAAACATCTTTCTGAAAAAATGAAACCATTTGTAACAACATTAAAACAAACAACCTGAGTCTGTGCCAAATTAATGAAACACTTATGTGTTTTGAAAAAGTTTTAAGACCAATTAAAAATTCCAATAATGATAATTCTTCTAACAATAAAATAAATGAACAATCTGCCATTATTAAAGAATTAACAGATAAATATTCTAAATTCAATATTGATGACATAATTGAAACAAGAATTAAACAAGCCATAAATATTATCAAAACAGATAACAAGAAAGTCCTTGATGACATTTCAAATTCATTTACTGAAGTAAAGACATATACCATTGCCTTGAAAAAGTGTTTTGATGCTTCACAAGAAGAAGTATCAAAATTATCAATGAAATTGAATCAAGTCACTGCTGATAATACAAGACAGACAGAGTTATGGCAAGAACTTACACATAAAGAAGACATGTATAAAATTGAAGTAATAAATTTAATACAAAGCTTCCAACATGAATACAGAAATTCCCAAAGGTGTAGCAACAGTAAAATGAATGACATTGAACAAATACTGAACACCTTACCAAGAATGTCTACACCTCTAAATCAAAATGAGGGCACAAGAATTTCAAATCCACAAGTATTGGATCCTGATAATTCACAATTAAAAAATGAATTATCCACTTTTTTTCATAACTTGGAACCATCAATGGGCCAAGCACTCTTGAAAGAAGTTCCAAAACTTAAAGAATGGCCTCACTTCAGTGGTGAAGGAGAGTATGACCATATGGAATTCATCAGGGGAATTGACATTATTAAAGAGGATTTTGAATTACCAGACACATTGGTAATAGCCAGGTTTAACACCTTGTTTACCAGATCAGCTCACAGATGGTACATCAAAATAAGACAAGCACATGGACACCAGAGTTGGACTTGGTGGAAAACCCAAATCATCAACAAATGGGCAAATGATGCTTGGAGGTTTAAAGTTGAAACAGCCTTTGAATCTGCCAAATTTAATGCTGATAAAGACAAAGCTTTACCATGGTTTTGCCAACAAAAGGACAGATTAACACCATTATATCCTGACATGTCAGAATTTATGATCCATAGAAAAATTCTGAGACAATGTAGAGGTGACTTAGAGCATGCTGTCAAAAGCAGGACTACTGAACAATCTTCAGCAGAGGATATTATCAATATACTAGAAGAAGTAACCACCAGAACCAAAATTGGTTCTAGTAGGGTGAATCTCAAAACAAGGTTTAATACACCTTGGAAAGATTCTGTGGACTAAAACCCCAAAGAAAATTCTAGTAATATTATATTATTTATAAATCTGCAGATACAGTCAGAAAATGCCATATTTGCCAAAGCACCACCCATTTAGCCAGTACATGTCCAAAAAGGGGGAAAATCAATGAAATTGACATTGAAAAAGGACCAGATGTTGAAAAAGAAGACATAATTGAAGACAATTCAGATGATAAGTCATCCATATTTTCTGAATCTTCAAAAGATATAGAAAATATCAATGCCACTTTTGACATCATGGAATCTTATTCCCACTTACCACAATTGAGCAATGGTCAAGTTGATTTATCAAAAGTTCAAGATGCACAACTTATGAAGACAAAACCAAACAGAGGAAAAGGTTATACAGCTGGTAACTCCTGTATAACAGAAGTGGTGATTGACAACAAGCCCACCAAACTTTTGCTTGACCCAGGAGCCTTCTGCTCTTGTGTTGGAAAATCCTTTCTTAAGACTTGTGTACCAAATTTTGAAGACCAATTGTTACCAATTGATGGTATAAAATTCAACAGTGCAAGTAACCCAATGAAAGCATTAGGAATCTTTGATACCAATGTCATATTCCCACACATAAATGGGAATTTAAGGAACACAGTTGAATTTGTTGTTATGGAAAATTGCTCTAGTACCCATTTTATATTGGGAAATGACTATTTAATCATGTATGGGATAGATTTACATAATAACAAGGACAGATACTTTACAATTGGGGACAATAAGCGCCAGAAATTTGCCTTTTTACCATTTAAAAGACAAATTACAGTAAACAAAGTATCACCAGTCAACTTAGATTTAGAAAAATTCAAGTCTGAACAGTTAAATGAGGCTGAAATAAGCCTTCAATTGACTGATAAACAAGAAAATGCACTTTCTTCCCTTTTGTATGACCACAGAGAAGCATTTGCTACAGACAAAGAACCTCTGGGAGCAATTATTGGTCATGAAGTTGACATCATTCTTAACATTGAGAGACCTTATCCACCACTCTTAAGAAGACCTGCTTATCCAACAAGTCCAAAATCAAGAGAAGCTCTAGAAATTCATATCAAAGAACTTCTGGACCTTGGTGTAATAAGAAAAGTAGGCCACAATGAGGAAGTAGAAATAACTACACCAGTTATAGTGGCGTGGCAGAATGGAAAATCCAGAATGGTTGGGGACTTTAGAGCTCTGAACACTTACACTGTCCCAGACAGATACCCAATACCAAAAATCCAAATTGCCCTTACTCAAATATCTCAAGCAGTGTATATAACCACTATGGATGCCCTTAAAGGATTCAATCAAAATGTGGTAACACCAAGAGCAAGAAAATACTTGAGAATTATTGTTCATTGTGGAGTGTATGAATACTTAAGGATGCCCTTTGGTATCAAAAATGCACCTTCACACTTCCAAAGAATGATGAATGAAATCTTCCCTGAAGAACTCTCAGAGGGATGGTTAATCATTTACATTGATGACATTATTATCTGTTCAAAGACTTGGGAGGAGCACATGTACAGATTATCAAGAGTTTTGACAAAAATCCAATCAGTAAACATGAAAATCTCCTTGAAGAAATGTCATTTTGAATTTAAAGAACTTAAAGCACTAGGACATGTTGTATCTGGTTTGTCCCTTGGAATTGACAAAAACAAAGTTGCAGCAGTATTGTTAAAACCCATGCCTCAGAATAAGAAGGAAATTCAGTCATTCTTAGGTTTTGCAGGATATTACAGGCAACACATTAAAGATTTTGCATCCATAGCAAGACCACTTTATAAGTTGTGTGACAAAGACACAGTGTTTGAGATGACTGTTGACAGAGTCAAAGCTTTTGAGTCTCTAAGAGAAGCATTGACCACTGCTCCACTCTTACTGATGCCAGACTTTAAATTGCCTTTCAAACTTTATATTGATGCATCAGGAGATGGACTGGGTGCTGCACTTCACCAAGTTCAGATCATAAATGATAAGCCTGTAGAAGGACCCATATGTTTCATATCCAGGCAAATCAAACCAACTGAAGCCAGATATGGAGCAAGTCAAATGGAATGTCTATGCCTTGTCTGGGCCTTGGAGAAATTGAACTACTTCTTAGAGGGATGTGTTTTTGAAGTGATAACAGATTGTACAGCTGTCAAATCACTTTTGAACATGCAAACACCCAACAGACACATGCTCAGATGGCAAATAGCCATACAAGAATACAGAGGCAATATGACTATTGTTCATAAGGATGGGAATATTCATAAGAATGCAGATGGACTAAGCAGATGGCCATTACCAAATAATATTGATAATACTGCTTATGTGCCAGAAGAAGCTTCACCACAAATTCCAATAGAAGGAATAAGTGTTACAGACTTGAACACCACCTTCTTTGAAGAAGTCAGAAGCAGCTACACTCAAGATAAGAATTGTAGCATCTTATGCAAATTACTTAACAAAGACTGTAATGACAACTCTCTAATACATGCCTTGGATGAAGTATGGAGAAAATATTATGATGAAGGAAGATTTCACCTACTGGATGGTATAATTTACCACAGAACCAAGCACACATGTGTCATGACAGTTGTAGAAAGGTCATTAATCAATCTTGTACTGAAAGAATGCCATGATAGTCCCTTTTCAGGACATCTGTCTGAAGACAGAACAAGAGAGAAAGTAAAGACCTGCATATGGTGGCCAATGTGGCAGAAAGATGTTGCAGAGTATTGCAAAACCTGTGACAGATGTCAAAAGGCAAATAAATCCACTGGCAAAAGACTTTGAAATATGATAAAACTCCAAGAACCAAACAGACCTTGGGAAATTGTCCATATGGATTGGGTAACTGGCCTACCACCATGAGGTGACAGGAGCTATAATGCTTGCCTAGTAATTGTGGACAGATTCAGTAAAACTCCAATATTTTTACCATGTCACAAAGATGATACAGCCATGGATACAGCTCTTCTGATATGGAATAGAGTAGTGTCATGGACTGGGATATTTACAAATATCATCAGTGATAGAGATCCCAAGTTCACTTCAGCACTATGGACAAATCTTCACCAATTATTTGACACTAAACTGTCTTTCTCTACAGCCTACCACCCACAAACTGATGACCTGGCTGAAAGGATGATCCAAACCTTAGAGGACATGGTGAGAAGATTTTGTGCATATGGCCTTGAATTCAAAGATTGTGATGGATTTACCCATGATTGGTGTACTCTGTTGCCAGCACTGGAATTAGCATATAAAACATCAATCCATGCCAGTACCAATCAGACTCCTGCTATTCTAGAAAAAGGATGGAACCCCAAGTTACCCCAAGATTCCTTGAGGAAAGACTTAATTGAAATACATCCCACTGCTGCTAGCTTCAAAGGAATGCTAGACAAAGCTAGAAAGCATGCAGTAAGATGCATGGAGGACTCTTTTGCATATGCTAAAGATAAATGGGATAAATCACATGCAACTCCAAATTTCAAAGTGGGGGACCTAGTACTTGTATCCACCACTAACTTCAATAACATCAAAGGATGTAAAAAGTTAAAAGACTCCTTTGCAGGACCTTTTGTGATTAAGGCCCTCCATGGAGAAAATGCTGTTGAAGTAGAGTTATCTAAAGAACTTAGCAATAAGCACCCTACATTTCCAGTGAGCTTGATAAAGCCATATAAATCTAGTGATGCTGAGAAATTTCCCTTGAGAAATAAGATTCCCCAAGTTATACCTCCTATTGAGACATCTGGTGCTAAGAAAATAACCAAAGTTCTCAAAGAAAGGAAATTAAGAACAAAGAAAGTAAGGGAATACCTTGTTAGGTACAGTGACCCAACTTGTGAAGATGAATGGTTAGAAGAAAAAGATATACCAGAAGCTACCAAACTCCTCAGAAGATTCAGACACACTAGAAACACCAATATTACAAAGTAATATTCTTTTTTAGGGGGAGGGAATGTGAGCCTTAGAGGTAATTTCATATACCCAAAAGACCACAAATATAAAAGCTAACATATTAATATAAATAAAAGAAATTTATTTATACAAAAATCAAAAATATAAATATAAAATTATATTAAAAATAAAAAAATTAATTACATTTTAAAAATAAAAATACATTAAATTTTATAAGTATAAAATTACATTTATACTTGAAAAAATTAGGTAAAAATGAAATTTTAACAAAACTGTGAAAAAATGCATAAATTTGGAAAAAAGTTAAATAGAAATTATTATAGCTTTTTATCCAATAAATAAATACATAAAAATTATTTCACCATTGGATTCCTCATAAAAAATCAGGTGGGGCCACCTCTGAGTGAAATTCTTGTAACTCAACTCTAAATAAGCTTAAATTAAGTTTTTAGTATTTTCAATACAAAAGTTGAAAATAATCAAAAACTTAATTTAATTCACACCACATGTGGTGTTAATCATCAAATTTTGTGTTAAAATTGAGGTGTTGTGTTTAGTTTAGAAGTTATGAGGAATTGAAGTATTTTCAATTGAATTCAATTGAAATGTCAAAATGTGTGCATGTATTACATAAGTGAACTTTGATTTACATATGAGGTGTCAATTATTACTGTATTGTACTGTACAATTGAATTTAATTATGTTGAGATTCAGACAACGCGTACACGCGGTGTCTGAATAGTTTCTAGAAAAAATCGCGTCATGTAATTACTTAACCACACTGCGCGCGTATGATGCGCCGCAGTTGTCTAGTTGTAACTTAAAAGGCCGCTCGCGGTCAGATCCAAATTTCTTTTCCTCACCTCTCATCAATTGGAGGTGCGGATTTGGAAACTGACCGGCGAGCGAGCTTCGCTACACCTGGCCCTCTCTTAATAGGTAATGCATGTCCAGACCTCTCATCAATTGGAGGTGCGGATTTGGAAACTGACCGGCAAGCGAGCTTCGCTACACCTGGCCCTCTCTTAATAGGTTAAAAGCCTTGCCTCTACCGAGCTCCAGCGATAGGCCGCCCGTGAAGATGTCAGCTTCCACCCGTTCGAAGAAAGCAGCCGACGACGACGCCGAACCAAAACCTCTCTCCAACGAGGAGGTGTATTCTATGATCAATTCACTTCGCTCAGAAGTATCATCTCTCAAATCGGCGAGGATTTCTGACGCAGCAGAAATGCAATCGCTGCGCCTAGCGCTTTCTTCCCCCCCCCCTGTTCTCTCCCCATGCCATCAGCACTCGCGAACGACTTATCCTGCCTATGACCGTTTTATGCAGGAGCCATACAGGGCTGCAGACAGGACCAATCACCTACAACAAGACGGCTCGAACTTCGCCGAATGGGTCGCCGGCCTGAATCGAGTGCTTTCCGTCGCTTTCAACTCAGAGCACTCGGTCGACGACCTTCCTTCCCTTCTTGATAATCGCTCTCCCCAAGAGAACAGGGCGATTTCCCATTTCATTGACGCTACTCTCCCGCCCGATTTTGCTCTATGCATCGGTGTCGTACCGGCTCGCGCGACGGCGAAGGAATTCTTTGATGCCATTAAAACAAGGTGCTGTCCGGGTAATCGCTTTCAGAAACTACAGGTCGTGAAAGATCTGTTGAATCTCTTAATTGAAAATGATACCGGCCAACATAAACCCAACAGCACAATCATTTTATCCCTGCGCAAGACTTTTGCGATTTTCAAAAAGTTGGGCGTGGATGGCGACGAGCTAGAAGGCCTTCTAGCCCAGGCCGCGTGCCACCCCCCTGCCTCCCTTGACCGTGTCGCTTTCGACCAGCTAGTCACTTCTTCGATACTAGCAAAAGGCGACGAAAAGCCCTCCTCAACTTTCGTCGGCCAGGTCATCCTCAACGCATCGCAGCGGGACGACAAACAGCACACGTCACCGTTTGTTTATCGTGTGGCCGACCCACCAGAGCGACAAACACTCTCCCCCCGTCCTCGCTCGCCGTATGTCGCGAAACCTTTCGGGTCGACAAGCGAAGTACGGCGTCCACCTGACCACCTGGTTGATCGTTTCGGCGTTTCTTGTTTTCACTGCGGGCGCACCGGTCACTGGCGAGCCGACTGTCCCGTCACCAAGGGCTTCGCCAACCCGAACCCACGTCCACCTTCCCCAGGACCGTTTCGTTCCCCTCGCCCGGCTACTCCGGATCGTCGATCCCAACACCTCTCTGGCCCTCCCTACCAGCGAGAGCGTGTGTCGCAGGTGAAATTTGTGGAGCATGATGCCGTTGATCGTGTGTTGGTTGATACCGGTGCGTCTATTCACCTCTCTGGATCTGCGCGCTTCGCAACGAACCTGAAGGATGTTCCCCCCTTCCGCATTTTTTTTGCCGACTCGAACTCGTCGATTACGATATCAAAGACGGCGACCCTTAATATACCCGTCAAGCGCGGCTTCATGATCGTTCAAGACGTCCCTTTCTCTTCAAGAATTTCGGGGACAATTCTGTCTGTTGGACGATTATGCAGGGCGGGCGTCGTACCTTTCTTTAATGCTTTGTCTTTGTCACTTCTTGTATGCAACGTACTTGTAACCACGACTTTCTTGAATGACTGCTGGTGGATAAACGTTGTGACCGGGGAAGAGACCATTGAGTCGGCGGCTGAGACCTCTTCCCCTCGTTTTTTTGAAATGAATCCGATTTCCTTACCAAAATCAACTACACTGGGCTCGCGTGAATGGCATGAGCGCCTGGGCCATGCTTGTGACAAAGTTGTGATCTCCTTCTTGAAGCAGCATGTACCTGCTTTTGACGTCAAAACTTGGCAGACCTTCTATTGCCCCGTCTGCGCGAAAGCGAAAAGTACCCACCGTCTCGCGAGGGCGCGTACAGACATCCCCAAGAAAGATCCGCTTGACCTCCTAGTCTCGGACGTCTTGGGTCCTTTTGAAGAAGACGCACAAGGTTTTCGGTACCTCTTAACATTACGGGATCATGTATCCACGTATAGCATCGTCTACCCACTCAAGTCGCGGTCGGATGCACCAGCCGCGATCCTGGATGCAATTAAACAATTGCAGGTCCGTACCGGCGTTACCCCGAAGGCGCTGCGAACCGATAACGCCCGCGAATTCACCTCGGCGTCTTTCGCAAACTCCCTAGCAACGATTGGGACAATTTTTTGCCCATCACTTCCGTACTCACCACAAGAGAACGGCGAAGCAGAACGCCTCAACAGAACCCTGGGTGACATGGCTAGGGCGATGGTAGTCCAAAGCCAGATGCCGACGCGATTCTGGCAATTCGCGTACGCCTCTGCTAGTTATATCCACAACCGGATCCCGAACTCTCGCTGTCCGAAGACCTCACCCCATCAAGAGCTCTTCGGATATGCGCCTTCCATTACGACCCTCTATCCACATGGTGCGGATGCGGTCGTACACATACCGGCTGTTCAACAACGAGGAAAGCTCGAACCACGAGCAATCGACTGCAAGCTTCAGAGGCCATTATTGTCAGGAGGCTGGCTGTTGTGGGATCATCGTACCAACAAGATGATACAATCGGCGAGTGTCGTCTTTCCTCAGTTCCAAAAGTCAAGCCGGGCGGATACTGCCAACAAGGGCTCCCTCCCGCACATCCTAAACGCGATGTCGCTGGGCGAGGTACCGACGGAGCGGTATTTTGAAGAGGAAAACGCCGCTATCGACTCTCTCCCTATGGTCAAGGACGTCAAAATTCCCGTCCACCTAGGACAAGCATTGAGTGGTCCGAATCGCGAGCACTGGAGGGCGGCATGTGTGGCAGAGCTGGATCAAATGGCGAAGAGAGATGTGTGGGCTGCTGTGGAAAAGAAAGCTGGCATGAAGACCATAGGTCATCGATGGGTATTCGACCTGAAGCAAAATAGCGACGGAAGTATAGCGAAGTTCAAGGCTCGGCTTGTGGCGCGCGGTGACAAACAGCGGCCTGGAATTGATTATACCGAGACTTATGCCCCCACAGCGTCATTAATGTCGCTGCGTCTTATGCTGGCGACCACTGTGCTGAAGAATTGGAAGGTGGCCTCCTTTGACGTAAGTGGGGCGTACCTATACAGCCCCGTCGAGGAATGTGTCCTCGTGGAGCCGCCTACCTACTTCATGCCGGAGCTGCGTGGTAAAGTGCTCTCACTAAAGAAGGCCCTCTATGGCATGCGGCATGTGAGCCTTGAGGTATATTTTACATACCCAAATAGGCCACAATTATCTTAAAAAGAAATTTTGAATTATGCAAAACTCATAAGTCATGCATATATCCAAAATTCATCATTTTCAATTTCAGAAAAGATGAATAACCTTTTATTGAGTAAGTAAATCCATGGATTTAAGACCAGATTTGGATTCTACACAAAAATTCACCTAGGGTAGCTCCATAGAGTGAATAAGCTCAATTTAAGTATTTGAGGTGGTAAAATGGAAAATACTTCAATACCACATCATTAATACCACATAAAAGATCCGTGAAAATTTTTGTTTTTCTTGATTTTTAGCCAAAATAATGGGAAAGTGAGAAATCCCATGTTACATATACACTAAGAATAGTGTTATGCATGTTTTGAGCACTTAATATCATGGTATTCTTACATAGACTTTTGGTACACCCATAGTGGATATCTCACTTTAAGCTTAAATTACTATTTTGACGTAAAAAATAGGCAAGGGGGACAAAAGACATCAAAGAGAGCCAGGGTACCCAACTTCTGAGGCCTCAGAGGCGTGGATAGCTCCAGAGCATGGATCCATGGCTCATCTTGGCCCAATTGGTAAACTAAAACTCTTTGGGAACTTGGTTACCAAGTTACAACTACTGTAAAACATCAGAAAATAGCAAATAACCTGCTATTTTGACGTGCCAAGGAGGTAATGAGCTACTTACACTCCTGTAACCATGTCAATTACTAATGACTTTCCATGGATGAACCCCAAAAGAGTAATTAAAACCCTTTTGGGACCCATATTCATTGATTTACCTCATAGCAACCAGCAAAACACTGCTATTTGCAATTCTACGTAGAAATGAGGTAAAACCTTCAAAAATTCATTAAAAATACAATTCTTAATGAATCTTTCTGAAACTTTCAGGACTAAAGTAGAACTGTATTATCTATGGTACAACCAAAAAGAATTACAGTTTTACTAGTAAAATTAAAAGTTTTACTTACAGTCCATTTTTGGATATTCTACGTGAAATACTGAATCTTCAAAAATTCACAGTAATTACAACCTGTGATGAAATTGGCAATAACATTGATAACTTTGAGAAATCAATGATTATTTTAGAATAAAAGAAGATTTACAAGTGTTACTCCTTTTATTCTTAACCATATTGGGGTTGGTAGTCACGTAAAAGTATCAATTAAGTAATTATGATAATCTTACATGACAACAGATGATGCAATCAATAATCCAAAAAGGTTTATTGTTTTCTCACTCACTGGTTTTTCAGTTTGCTCCATGGCACGCCTCTGTGAGCTGTTGTTGACTTAAAAGAAGCCTCTTCTTGCTGTTTTTTCATCATCATCTTATCAATTTATTAAATCTTTATTACCAACAAGTAAGTATTAGTTCAACTATTCTTAAGTGTTTTAATTCTTTCAGAATCAATCAGAAAGACGTGAAATCATAGAATCCAACTATATATTGTTGTAATACTGTTATAAATCCTTTTGATCCCTTAAATCCACAATTCCACGTCAAATTTCTCTACTCTTATTATCAATAAGTTGTTTGGAGTATTAGTGAGTCATTTATCTTTAATTCTTAAAGTTTTTCTCTAGTAATAGTTTTCTTCAAGAATTATCTTTATAATTATTCTTGCAAAAGATAATTATATATTAAAATAATTTTATTATTTTAATAAAGAAGTTTTTATTATTAAATTCTTCTTGTAATTGATTCTTGTAGACAATTACTTGCTCACTGTTAAAATCACTAGTAGTGCTTAACACGTGAAAGAAATAATTTTTTAATTATTTAATTGTGGTTATAATAATATTTTATTATTATATTTCATAAGAACAGACATAGTACTGTTGATTAATAGTAATATTATCATCAGTTTCATAGTCACATCTTACATTTGGGGGCCTGGCCGTGTTTTTTGAACCTTGTACCCTTAATTAATATATTTTTAAGCTCTAAAATATATTAATTTAATTAATTTTTTTCTTTCAATTTGGAGTTAAAATATTTTTATTTTTGAAATTGTTTTAAAATCTTTTTCATTGAGGAATTTGGTTTAATTTTATATTGTTTTTACACGTGGCTTTTTCACATCCAAAAACTTATAAAATTATTCTTTGAGTTACTCTGAATTAATTTTCATTCAAAATCTTAAATTTTAATTTTTTTCTTTAAAAAGAATAATTTTTTTAATATTAAAAAATATAAAACTTATAAAAAATCTTTAAAAAATATTTTAAAAAGTATAAAAAATAATTTTTTTCTCTTTTATAATTTTTTTTTAGTGTCTTTAATCAAATACTGTGCAGCTGGCAACAGACTCAGTAAAAGATATATCACTAGTCCAGAATCTTCAGAAGCAGAATCTGAAGACAGTATTGAGGTGCAGATTGCTAAAAGAGGCACCTTATTCAACTCAGAGAAAGCTAAATTACCACCAAAAGGTGTGTATTTTACCTTATATTTTCACCTTTTATCTTTAAATTGACGTGAAAATGGTGCATACCAGAAATGGAAGCAACTATTCAGTCCAACCAGATGGATGTGGACAAGGAAGAGGCAAGACCAAATCCAGAAGTGCCAAATCTTCCACAAGAAAGGCACATCTGGAGGATGCCAGAGTTGCCCCCCATTCCCCAAGGTCTGTACCAACAGATTTTGACGTGAATTCTGAGCCTGAACTAATTTATGATAATATTTCCAGGGCTGAACCATTTTCAAGTGGCAGCAATAGAAATATATCAGAGCCAGTACAAAAATTGGTTCAGAGCAGCCAAAGAAGAGGAGTGGGAAATCTGCCCAAGCCTTTGGCAGGGGGCCATGAACTCCTACTTACACATCAAGAGCTTTCTGGGTCAGGAGAAGACCATAGAACTCTTAGGAGGTTGGAGCCCCCTGTCTTGCAAAGACAAGGTCAAAAAGATAAAGAATTGGTTGAAGAACCAGAGTCTTTTATCCATAGACCAGAAGAAAGAATTGGAAATGACTCCAACTTTGGAGACAAAGGCACCAGTGGCATCTACCAGCTCCAAACCAGCTCCAGAAGCATCCAAGGACAAGCCCAAAGGACCTCAAAAGAAACAGAGAGGTCCCAAGAACCATCAAGGCAAGGGCAAAGGCAAAGCCAATTGGCACAGACCTTACCCACAAGGGTACAGGATCCCCAGATTGGAGCTTTCAGCCGTGGACAGTGTCTTCAATATGGCCAGAACTCTTATGGAATTCACAGCCAAAGAGCAGGAAAGGATGAACAGGACTTTTCCACGCAAATAAATGATGTACATAGAAGTATTAGTGTAGAAATTGGCAAACTTGAGTCAAAGTTAAAGCAAATTACATTAGACATCAATGATTTAAAGAAAAATGATAAGCAACATTCTGATTGGCATAAATTGACAACTGTCACCCTTGAGTCAATTAGCAATGCTTGTGAAAGAATTGAGAACCAATGTCAAAATAATGACACAGAGGATCTTTCCATCTTTAAAGTAAATGATAGACTTAAAACTCTTGAAGACCATGTCTTACAAATAGTCAAGAACACCAATCAATTTGCTATACATTTAGCAAAAAGTGACAGTGAAAGGCAGAAATTGAAGAATGAAATAATTGCAAGTGTGGAGCAAATTCATAAGAATCATGAACCACATATGCCAAGACATTCTACACCTTTGACTGAAGAAAAACTTTCTGTCAAAGAAAGTTTGACTCCATTCTTAGGAGAGAATGTTATTTCTGCAAAGGATATTCCCAAATTAGAAGAATGGCCAACATTCTCTGGTGAAGGAGAATACAACCACATTGAATTCATCAGGACTATTGATATGTTGCAAGAAGACTTTAATATACCTGATGAAATCATAGTAGGAAAATTACATTGTTTGTTTACCAAGACTGCAAAGAAATGGTATTACAAGATGAGAATGGATCATGGAAGACATGACTGGTCTTGGTGGAAATCTGAAGTGATTACCAAATGGGCCAATAATTCTTGGAGGTTTAAAATGGAGAATGCTTTTGAAAGTGCCATTTTTAACTCAGAAAAAGACAAACCACTTACTTGGTTCTTCAAACAAAAAGACAGATTATCTGCTTTACACCCAGATATGTCTGACACTATGATTAATATGAAAATATTAAGAAAGTGTGGAGGAGAACTGGAACATGCTATCAAAAGCAGATGTGTGGAACCCTGTTCAACAGAGGACTACATTAATGCTATGGAAGATATCATTACCAGAACAAGAATTGGTAAAACTTGGGTTAGAAACCCAATAGAGTCCAAAATAGTCTCAAAGATTCCTAGAGAGGAAAAAAGACCAGAAAGACCTGTCTTGAAGTGTCATAAATGTGGAAGTACTTCACATTTAGCCAACACTTGCCCTAAGAAGACAAAGATCAATGAAGTTCAAATCATTGAAGACATTCAGTGTACTGAAGAGAAAGAAGAGTCTGATCAAGATTCTGCAGTCTCTGAAGATACACCAGTAGAGGACTATCCCATTGAAAACATTTCAGCTTTCTTTGAGGTCACAGAAGTCCATACCCACTTGCCACAGTACAGTGAGGATTGCTACAACCTGATCAATATCCAAGATGCCAGAATGTGTAAAACAAAACCTGCTAGAGGAAAGGGTTACACTGCTGGAGCATCCTGTATCACATCAGTTCTAATGGGTGATATTGAAGCCAAAGTAAATCTGGATACAGGGGCATTTTGCACTTGTATTGGCAAGGATTATCTCCAAATTATACTTCCTGAATGGAAAAACCATCTATTACCAATAGAAGGTGTACAGTTCAGTAGTGCCAGTAACAATATGTACCCCTTGGGCATATTGGATACTAATATTGTATTCCCACATCCAGCAGGAAGTGTAAGAATGAAAACTGAGATTGTAGTAATGGATAATTGTACATCTCAGCATATCATTCTTGAAAATGATTACTTGAATATTTATGGTATTGATATAAATAACCATAAAGACAGATATTTCACAATTGGAGATAACAAAAGGCAAAAATTTGCTTTCTCCAATATGCCAAAACAGATATCTGTAGTATCTTCTGTCAAAGATACTTACAAAGATGAATTTGTGTCTAAACAACTTGTTGAAGCACAAATTAATCCATCATTGTCACCAAAGATGAGGAATGAACTTATTGATGTATTATATACATACAATAATGCTTTTGCATCTGATAATGAACCATTAGGCGCTATAAGGGGACATGAAATTGATATTACTCTTAATATTGATAGACCATATCCTCCAGTACTTAGAAGACCAGCTTATCCAGCCAGTCCCAGAGCTAGAGAGGCCTTGGAAAAACATATCCAAGAGTTGATCCAACTTGGTGTGCTAAGGAAAGTAGGCCATAATGAGGAAGTTGAAGTGACAACACCTGTTATTATTGCATGGCATAATGATAAGTCAAGAATGGTTGGAGATTTTAGAGCTTTGAATACCTACACAGTTCCAGATAGGTATCCAATCCCTAGGATCCAAGAAACCTTGACTCAATTGTCTAAAGCCAAGTATATAACATCAATGGATGCATTAAAAGGCTTCCATCAAAATGTTTTGACGCCTAAAGCTAGGAAATTACTTAGAATTATCACTCACTGTGGTATTTATGAGTATCTTAGAATGCCATTTGGCATTAAAAATGCTCCATCTCATTATCAAAGAATGATGAATACCATCTTCCCCACAGAATTGTCTGAAGGATGGCTTATCATTTATATTGATGATATTATTATATGTTCTGACTCATGGTCTTTGCACCTTGAAAGACTTGCAAGAGTACTTCATAAAGTTGCAGAAGTGAACATGAAAATTTCACTTAAGAAATGCAATTTTTGTTTTGAAGAACTCAAAGCATTAGGACATGTTGTTTCTGGTTTGAGCTTGGGTATTGACAAGAATAAAGTAGCAGCAGTGTTACTTAAGCCAATACCCCAGAATAAAAAAGAAATGATGTCTTTTCTTGGATTTGCTAGTTACTATAGGCAACACTTGAAAGATTTTGCAATTCTAGCCAAGTCACTTTATAGAATCTGTGATCAACAGACTGTATTTGAAATGACACAGGAAAGAATTAAAGCTTATGAGAAGATAAAGAAAGCCCTTACAGAAGCACCTTTACTCCTCATGCCTGACTGGAATATTCCTTTTAAATTGTACATTGATGCATGTGGAGATGGATTAGGGGCAGCCCTACACCAAGTCCAAATTATTGATGATAAACCTACAGAAGGACCAGTTTGTTATATCTCAAGACAAATCAAACCAACAGAAGCCAGATATGGTGCAAGCCAAATGGAGTGCTTATGTTTGGTATGGGCACTTGAGAAATTACACTATTACCTTGATGGCAGTGTTTTTGAAGTGATAACTGACTGTAATGCCGTGAAATCACTTCTTAACATGAAAACTCCCAACAGACATATGTTGAGATGGCAAATAGCCATTCAAGAATATAGAGGAAACATGACTATAGTTCATAAAGCAGGAAACATTCACAAAAATGCTGATGGACTTAGTAGATGGGCCTTAGCCAACACTCCTGATAACCCAGCTTATGTACCTTTGGAAGCTGAACCACAGATTCCAATTGAAGGGATTAACATAACTGATATTGGGACTGAATTCTTTGAAGAGGTCAGAGAGTCTTATAAACAAGACAAGAATTGCCATATCTTGACTTCTTTATTAGATAAAGACTGCAAAGACACATCTTTGGTTAATACACTAGATGAAGTTTGGAAAAATTCCTATTCTGAAGGAAGATTTCACTTGTTTGATGGGATTATTTACCATAGAACAAAACATTCTTGTGTGATGACATTGTGTAGTAGATTGCTCATCAATACCATTCTTCATGAATGCCATGATAGCATTTACTCTGGACACCTATCAGAAGACAGAACACTTGAAAAGGTGAAGAACTGTGCATGGTGGCCATCTTGGAGAAAAGAAACCATTGAATATTGCCATACCTGTGATAGATGCCAAAAAGCAAACAGGAGTACAGGCAAGAAATTTGGATTAATGATCCATATTCAAGAACCAAAATCCCCTTGGGAAGTTGTTCACATGGATTGGGTCACAGCACTTCCTCCAAGTGGTGACAAAAGTTATAATGCTTGTTTAGTCATTGTAGACAGATATAGCAAAACTCCCATATTCTTACCATGTCATAAAGATGACACTGCTATGGATACAGCTCTTCTTTTATGGAGTAGAGTTATTTCTCATACAGGGTTATTTAAGAATATCATAAGTGACAGAGACCCCAAGTTCACATCTGCACTTTGGACCAATCTTCATAGATTGTTTGGGACTAAGTTATCATTCTCTACAGCATATCACCCTCAAACAGATGGGCTAGCAGAGAGGATGATTCAAACTTTAGAAGACATGATCAGGAGATTTTGTGCTTATGGATTAGAATTTAAAGACTCAGATGGCTTTACCCATGACTGGTGCACTCTGATACCTGCATTAGAATTGGCATACAAGACATCAGTCCATTCTTCCACAGGACAAACTCCTGCTATGTTAGAAAAAGGATGGAATCCAAGACTCCCAGCAGACACACTGAGGAAAGACTTGATTGACATTCATCCTACAGCCTCCAGCTTCAAATTAATGCTTGATAAAGTAAAACACCATGCAAAACAAAGTATGGATGATGCTTTTGATTATGCAAAACAGAAGTGGGACAAGAGTCATAAAGTACCAGACTTCAAAGTAGGGGACTTAGTTCTAGTTTCAACCTTGAATTTTAATAATATCAAAGGCCCAAAGAAACTTAAAGATTCTTATGTAGGACCTTTTGTTATTGTTGCTTTACATGGAACCAATGCAGTTCAAGTGGAATTGAGTGGTGAATTGGAAAATAAACACCCCACATTTCCAGTCAGCTTGATAAAACCTTATCAACCAGCTGATAAAGAATTGTTTCCTTTAAGAAACCCAACTCCTTTAACTGTACCACCTGTGGAACAGAATGAAGACAGAAAGATAAAGAAAGTCATTAAAGAAAGGAGACTTAGGGGTAAAAATCAAAGAGAATATCTTGTCAGATATAGAAATCCAGTACATGAAGATGAATGGATGGCAGAATCAGAAATACCTGACTCAGATAAACTCTTAAGAAGATTTAGACATGAAAGAAGGCCACAAGCCTGAATATGTCTATAAATGTGCTTTAAATTACTTGATCTGAGTAATGTGAAGAGGTTGGACAGTGGACATTAACCCCCTTTTGGGGCCTTATTCTTTTTATCACTAATAGAATTGTAGTACAATTTTATTTTTTGGTGGGAGGGAATGTGAGCCTTGAGGTATATTTTACATACCCAAATAGGCCACAATTATCTTAAAAAGAAATTTTGAATTATGCAAAACTCATAAGTCATGCATATATCCAAAATTCATCATTTTCAATTTCAGAAAAGATGAATAACCTTTTATTGAGTAAGTAAATCCATGGATTTAAGACCAGATTTGGATTCTACACAAAAATTCACCTAGGGTAGCTCCATAGAGTGAATAAGCTCAATTTAAGTATTTGAGGTGGTAAAATGGAAAATACTTCAATACCACATCATTAATACCACATAAAAGATCCGTGAAAATTTTTGTTTTTCTTGATTTTTAGCCAAAATAATGGGAAAGTGAGAAATCCCATGTTACATATACACTAAGAATAGTGTTATGCATGTTTTGAGCACTTAATATCATGGTATTCTTACATAGACTTTTGGTACACCCATAGTGGATATCTCACTTTAAGCTTAAATTACTATTTTGACGTAAAAAATAGGCAAGGGGGACAAAAGACATCAAAGAGAGCCAGGGTACCCAACTTCTGAGGCCTCAGAGGCGTGGATAGCTCCAGAGCATGGATCCATGGCTCATCTTGGCCCAATTGGTAAACTAAAACTCTTTGGGAACTTGGTTACCAAGTTACAACTACTGTAAAACATCAGAAAATAGCAAATAACCTGCTATTTTGACGTGCCAAGGAGGTAATGAGCTACTTACACTCCTGTAACCATGTCAATTACTAATGACTTTCCATGGATAAACCCCAAAAGAGTAATTAAAACCCTTTTGGGACCCATATTCATTGATTTACCTCATAGCAACCAGCAAAACACTGCTATTTGCAATTCTACGTAGAAATGAGGTAAAACCTTCAAAAATTCATTAAAAATACAATTCTTAATGAATCTTTCTGAAACTTTCAGGACTAAAGTAGAACTGTATTATCTATGGTACAACCAAAAAGAATTACAGTTTTACTAGTAAAATTAAAAGTTTTACTTACAGTCCATTTTTGGATATTCTACGTGAAATACTGAATCTTCAAAAATTCACAGTAATTACAACCTGTGATGAAATTGGCAATAACATTGATAACTTTGAGAAATCAATGATTATTTTAGAATAAAAGAAGATTTACAAGTGTTACTCCTTTTATTCTTAACCATATTGGGGTTGGTAGTCACGTAAAAGTATCAATTAAGTAATTATGATAATCTTACATGACAACAGATGATGCAATCAATAATCCAAAAAGGTTTATTGTTTTCTCACTCACTGGTTTTTCAGTTTGCTCCATGGCACGCCTCTGTGAGCTGTTGTTGACTTAAAAGAAGCCTCTTCTTGCTGTTTTTTCATCATCATCTTATCAATTTATTAAATCTTTATTACCAACAAGTAAGTATTAGTTCAACTATTCTTAAGTGTTTTAATTCTTTCAGAATCAATCAGAAAGACGTGAAATCATAGAATCCAACTATATATTGTTGTAATACTGTTATAAATCCTTTTGATCCCTTAAATCCACAATTCCACGTCAAATTTCTCTACTTTTATTATCAATAAGTTCTTTGGAGTATTAGTGAGTCATTTATCTTTAATTCTTAAAGTTTTTCTCTAGTAATAGTTTTCTTCAAGAATTATCTTTATAATTATTCTTGCAAAAGATAATTATATATTAAAATAATTTCATTATTTTAATAAAGAAGTTTTTATTATTAAATTCTTCTTGTAATTGATTCTTGTAGACAATTACTTGCTCACTGTTAAAATCACTAGTAGTGCTTAACACGTGAAAGAAATAATTTTTTAATTATTTAATTGTGGTTATAATAATATTTTATTATTATATTTCATAAGAACAGACATAGTACTGTTGATTAATAGTAATATTATCATCAGTTTCATAGTCACATCTTACACGGCAGGCGGGTAGGTGCTGGTGGAAATTCCTGTCGGGGATCTTGCAACAACTGGGTTTCGTCGCAACGGAAGTTGATCAATCCTTGTACATCTTTCACAGCCCGAATGCTGTGATTGCCATCTGGATACACGTCGACGATGGTGTTATCACATCGACCTCTGCAGAAGCTATTTCGGAATTCAAGTCGGCACTAGTCTCGCAACTGGATATCAAATGGACCGACAACTTAGACCGAATCGTGGGCCTGGAGTGCTCCTTTGGCACCGGTGAAATGACAATTACCCAGCGACAGTTAACGGACAGCATCCTGGAGGCTTATCCCCGCCATGTTGTGGCACGTGACTCACCGTTGCCAGTCCTCCCAAATGTTACGCACACCCCAGTTTCTTTTTCGCCAGTAGATACGACTCCCTTTCGGTCGGTCATTGGCTCACTGGCCTATCTAGTGAGTGGGTCAAGGCCTGACCTGGCCTTTGCAGTCAACTACCTCGCACGACATTCCATGGGTCCGAGCCCTGCACATTGGGACCTATTGGACCACGTGGTAGGCTATCTACGCAAAACTTGCGACCGGGGAATACGTTTGTGCCCCGGCGAAGCTTCCTTGAACTTATGGAGCGACGCGGGATGGGGTGGGGACTTAGAACGCTCTCAGACGGGTTTCGTACTCAAGCTGGGAGACGCCCCTATACTCTGGGGGTCGAAACGGCAATCGGTGGTGGCGCTCTCGACTTGCGCAGCCGAGTATATCGCCCTTTCCGACTCTACGCAACACCTGGTACAGGCGATCAATCAACTGGAACAACTGGTCGGCACTTTCAACAGGACGATTTTCTGCGACAACCAGGCCGCGGTCCAGGTTTTAATCGACAACAAATCGCGTAAAAGGATGCGATACCTGGACCGAGCTTTTTTTTTCGTCAACGACACGGTACGCAAGCACGGCATCAAGATAACTTGGGTAAAAACGGGCGACATGCTAGCCGACGCTCTCACCAAAAGGCTCTCGGGACCAATTCTCCTGCGGGCACTCCCTTTCCTGGGTATGGACGGGTATTGACTCAATTTTTTGGGGTGGGTGTTGAGATTCAGACAACGCGTACACGCGGTGTCTGAATAGTTTCTAGAAAAAATCGCGTCATGTAATTACTTAACCACACTGCGCGCGTATGATGCGCCGCAGTTGTCTAGTTGTAACTTAAAAGGCCGCTCGCGGTCAGATCCAAATTTCTTTTCCTCACCTCTCATCAATTGGAGGTGCGGATTTGGAAACTGACCGGCGAGCGAGCTTCGCTACACCTGGCCCTCTCTTAATAGGTAATGCATGTCCAGACCTCTCATCAATTGGAGGTGCGGATTTGGAAACTGACCGGCGAGCGAGCTTCGCTACACCTGGCCCTCTCTTAATAAATTACATATGTAAATTATAAGTATAATACATGATGAGGAATTAAAGGAAAAATAAATTGGAAAGATTAAATTTGGGGGGGAAAAGGAACTCCAGCTCTAAGGGGGAGCTAGACCCCCAAAATCCTTGCTGACAGGCATGGGATGTCAAAATTCACGCAAAAGTTCATCACTTTTGGCCTGGAATTGAGTAACAGGGTCTGTGGACTCAATTGATGATGAGGTTTTGATACCAACTGGGGTAGTTTTAGCTATTGCCAAGAGGGTAAAACTACCCTTAAGATAAAACAATCATAATAAAAACAGTTTTAACTGGTTTTTACGCCTCTGACACACATTCTGACGTGTTTTGAAGGCTCTAGGCCTGGTATTGCTATAGTAATGGCTGATTTAAGGGTCTAAAATGGCTAAAAATGGTTAAAAATGGCTTAAACCAGCCCTTTTTGGTCTAAACCAGGGTTCAATGATGCCATAATTGGCTTTTCTGTTGTCAGACTGTTTTTCACGACTGACAAGAGTAAAATTTACTTTTGGAGTAAGAGAATTGATGGCTATAAAAGAATGTCTTCTTTGCCCCACTTTTCTCTTCATGTTACAATCTTTTCCTTTTATTAATTAGTTTAAACACTGTTAAACCAATCAATCAAAGATTCCAACCACCATTTTTAAATCATTTTAATCCTTTTAACCACGTGAAAATCATTATAATCATTGTTTGTAACTCTTATAATCATTTTTACCCCTGAACCACCCCAAAAGTGAATTAAAGCATCTTTCATCACTGTAAACTTTGTCACTTTGTTTTCAAATTCACTCTGGTCACTTTTGGGTGTTTTTTCTCTTTAATATTCTTTTTAAAAGACTTTGTTCTTTAATTAATTGCTTGCAGTTCTTTGCTCAATTAATTCCAATTAAAATTGCTCTTGAAGAAATTTCTTTTGTAGCCTTAAAATATCTCTTGTAGAGTATTTTTTGGATAAATTTTTATTGTTGGTAAAACAATGAATTTTTATAATATTATTGTTTTATACTAATAAAGTTATAAACAATAAAATTGGCGTGTTTTCTCTTAAAAATAATATTCCATACTATTTTTAATTGATTTTTACCTTATACAAATTTTGAGGACAGGAAAAGTACTTGATTTTTAATCAAAGTTTCATATCCACACCTTACAAGAATTATTCAAAGACAATCAGTTCATTCACCAAATTCCTCAAGAAAGCTTCTATTTTTCCTCTCAATGAGGAAGCTCTTAGTCAGTTCTACCAACTCCAAGAGGCCTTAATACTGCTCTGATCCTTTTGCACTTCAAGCATTCCCTACCCACCATTCCAGATACCAATGCATTGGACTATGCCTTGGGTGCTGTACTGAGTCAGAAAAACATCCCATTTCATTTGATAGATGCAAGCTTATTCCAGCAGAGCTCAAATATGAGGTTCATGACAAAGACCTACTTGGCATAGTCTTGGCTCTCAAAAGCTGGAGGCCTTTTCTTCTTTTCCTATCCTTTTCTTTTGAAGTTCCCGCCAATCATGCCTCACTTAAATATTCCATGAAATCCAACATCCTCATTTTCTGTGAAGGCAGCTGGGCTGAATTCCTCTCTAAATCCCATTTCTAAAACATATACCCCCCTGGTTGCCTGGCTACTCTGCAAGATGCACTGTCATGTTGGGACAATGTTGATCCAGAGAGGGGTAGGATTTCATCTGCAAGAATCCAATGAATTTTCAGAAACTCATTAACCCTTAAAATTCTTTGCATCAAACGTGCAATATTTTTCAAATTTGATTTGCTCAATTCAGAAGGAATTGAGGAAGATTCCTCAGTATAGAAGTACCCTGAAAGATTTGGGCCAAGGTAAATCTGTTACAGATTATTATTTTGATGCTTCTTCCCAACTTCTGCTCTTCAAAGATCAGGTAGTGGTCAAACATGAGCCGACAATTCAACCCAGAATACTTCATAATTGCCATGACTCTCCTCTAGCTGGCCACCCTGGTTAAGAGAAGACTCTCAAGCTTGTCCAGTGGGATTTACGCTGGTCCAGACTGACTTAATTCATTAAGGATTGCTTCTAATCCTGTCAACAGTGTTCAGGAAACAAGAATATTAATAAAAAAAAGTTTGGACTCCTCAAACCTGTTCCAATTACAAATGGTCCTTGGACTTTTCTTTCAATAGACTTTATCACTAAACTTCCACTGTCCAATTACTTTGATTCAATTCAGGTCATGGTGGACAGAATCTCAAAAATTGCTGTTTATATTATGACCATTTATTCAATTACTTCAGTGTTTTTGGCCTGTTTATTCATAAAGAATATCTTTGCAAAGCATTTCCTTCAAGAATTTGTAATAATAGAGGTTTCCTTTTTGTTCCTTTTTTCTGGAACATATATGTCATAAGCTCAAGATTTCAATAGATCTTTCAACTGATTATCATCCTGAAACTGATGGACAGACAGAAAGGGTAAATCAGATACCAGAAAAGTACCTTTGGATGTATGTTAGTTGTCATCAAGAAAAACCTGTTTTTCACTGTTTATGGAGGAGACGCTCAATTTAACTCTGTTCAAATTATGCAAGACACTCTCTCTGGAAAATTATCAACAAAAATCCAATAATTACAATAAGATGTCAAGAGAGAACTTTAAGTTTGCATAAACATGTTTAAGAGGTATTCAGATAAAAGTAGAGCAAGTCCACTTGTTTTCAATCCTGGTGACATGATATGTCTTTCCTCCAACAACATCAAATCAACAAGACCCACCAAAAAACTTTCAGAAAGATGGTTGGGTCTTCCATATTTCCCTCCTTAAACAAGTAAAGACATCAACAATCCTGAATTGGAATAAAGAGCCTCCTACTAAGATCCTTATTGAAGAAGAACAGGAATGGGAAGTCTCTCAAATCCTGGATTACAAGCTCAAGAGAGGAAAATCATGGTATCTGGTGCAATGGAAAGTTTTCAGTCAAGAACCAGAAAGCTCCACCTGGGAACCAACTGAAAACCTCAACAATTTTTCTGCACTTGTCAAGGATATTTATTCTTTGAATCCTGAAAATCTTGGATCCAATTCTTCAAGAGATTGATATTCTACCCTTTGGGTTGTAAGAATCTGTGAGCACTTGTCAATTTTTGGACACAAATCTGTGGCCAATATTTCAACATTGATTGCAACATTTATGACTTTTTTCACTTGGTAAAATGGAACATTCATTCTTTAATTCAATTTTAAATTCTATTTAATTTGAATCAATTCCTTCAGCAAATTTATCATAATTTCACTGCACTGGGGTGAGTGGTAGCTAAAAGTAAGTTCCTCTCCTGGTGTGCACTTCCCTAAGGGGTCTAAAATCTGTCAAAACATCACCTTGGTCACTCTTTGAGGACCTGAAATCAATCTTCTTTTCCAAGTGCTTGGTCAATCAAATGAATTTCTAAAATTCTGTGATCAAGATTTGGACCTCCTCATGTCTTCATTTTATTTAGTTATTTTCTTTATTTTATATTTTTCTTTCATCTTCTTTCATTATAACACTCTTCTTTTCCAAGTGCTTGGTCAATCCAATGAATTTCTAAAATTCTGTGATCAAGATTTGGACCTCCTCATGTCTTCATTTTATTTAGTTATTTTCTTTATTTTATATTTTTCTTTCATCTTCTTTCATTATAATTTTTTGCAAGAAATTCTTTCTTTCAAATATTAATTACAAAATTCTTACTTCAACTCAATTCTTCTGATCCAAAGCCAAATTTCAAAAGAAGACCAACTCATCCTCACAACTTATGCCAACCTCTCATCAGTTATCAATTTATGTCTTTAATATTGAACAAATCTGGAATCCCTATGTCCAATCCATCTCAGCAGCCTCAACAGGATTTTACCTGGTGTTGGTACTCAAGATCTCAACATTCAATGTGGGTGGTACTGCCATGATTGTGGTAAAGAACCCTCCCGATTGGTGCTTTATGGCAATTTAAGCTGTGAAAAATATATGGCAAATTTGCCCTACAATCAATTCTATGCCAATTGGCCTGTTATGTTGTTTTAATGGCCTTTTGGCCAAACTCACTTTTTCTAGCAATATCCTGCTCCATTGGCCCTTTTGGAAAATTCTCCACCTTCCCAAACCCCAGGCAAATACCTCCGATTTTGGGCCTGGGGAGTTCTTTTGCAATCCAGGGACTTTTTTCCCCTATAGTTGGGTCCAAGGCCTTGGGCCCACCCACTTTGATTAGGGGTGTTTTGGGCCATTTAGGCCCACATTCCATATGGGCTGTGGAGGAGCTCTAGGCCCCTTTTGGCCTAAACCCAATGATGCCAAAGGGGGCTAAGGGGGCTATACCTCAAGCCCCAAACCATAATCTGGCCCATAAATACCTCAGGGCCAGCAAGCCCAAGGGACTCAAAATGGCCAAAACTGGCCACTGACCTCATGGCTCAAGTAATGGCCTCTGAAAACTACCATAGGCCACCAGTTCCCCTTGAAAAGGGTTTGTTCTCAAGATCAGGGACACCCTGACCCAACACATTTGGAAACAGGACTGGTGCATGTGTGGTATTTATACCATTGTCACAACCCTGCAAAATAACCCCTCTCAATTGGTGTTTATTGAAACTCAAGCCCCCACCAATATATGGCCATTTTGGCCATATTCTAAATCTTATGCCATTTGAACCCTTATGGTGTGGAATAGCCTTTTCTAAATATCCTGCATCATTGGCCTCCTTGGCCACTTCTCAATACAACCAACCCCCAGGCCAATACCTTAATTCTGGTCCTGGGGGGTCATTTAGCCTTCAAGGGGTGTTTGGCACACCCCCTTTCATTAGGGGGTTTGGGGCCTAATTGGAGGATTTGGGCTATTTAGGCCCCCCACAGTTTCTACAGTTTGTATTCTTTAAGCTGCAGCCCATGGGCCATGGGACCAATGAGGCAGAATGGGGCCAAGGGGGGCAGTCCAGTGGGCCCACCTGAGTCTGTGTTTGGCCAAAAACTCAAGAGAACCAAAATAACCAAAACCCCCAAGACCCCAATTGGCCCAAGGACCCAAGACACTAAATTTTTAAACAAGTGGCCAATATACTCAAGATACAAGACAAAGTTCCTGGCCACCTTCAATAAGGGGGCTTCCCCTCAAGATCTGGGGAACCACTGGCACAAATTAATGAATCGAAGCCTGTGGGAACCAAGTGTGGTGCATACAAGGTATTATATATCATTATGCACCCTTTTTCCTCTGCAATCCAATGGTGATGGGTTCAGGCCTTCATTTTTCCATTCCAAAATCAGGTCCTCAAATTCATCACCCATTTCAAAGGTAGAGTCCAGCCAATCAATCATAATATATATGGTGTGGACCAAAGGCTATTCAAGGGACCCAGCTCGCTGGCTTTCCAGGTGTTGGTATTTCACTCCAGCATTTTTCAAGGGGTTATTTCAAGAGGTTGTTGAAACTCACGACAGTTTTCAAGGCATCAAGAGTTCCTTGGAAAATTCAACTTTTCCATACAAGATGTATTCAGGCATCCTGTATGGCATTTACCCTTTTGGGCCAATGCATATTCCACTATGGGAATTAAAGACACACAGTTCAAATTTCAAGATGGACAGATCTGCATTGAACCAATTCAGTCAATACAGTTGGGTGAGTCCCCTTACACGATCAGTCTTTCAGCTTTTCACCCTTGGGGACTTTTTTCCCAGTTAATTAATATATTTGAGTTGTTTTTATTAATATTTTATTTTCATTCTTAAAGTATATACTGATGATGTTATGTCAGTCATTTTCACCTTTTCCTTTTCCATACAGTTGATATTGGCGGTAATATCCTTTACGAATTCAATTGCATTTTCTGACAGGTTGAAACAGTTATGTAAGATGTGACTATGAAACTGATGATAATATTACTATTAATCAACAGTACTATGTCTGTTCTTATGAAATAAAATAATAAAGTATTATTATAACCACAATTAAATAATTAAAAAATTATTTCTTTCACGTGTTAAGCACTACTAGTGATTTTAACAGTGAGCAAGTAATTGTGTACCAGAATCAATTACAAGAAGAATTTAATAATAAAAACTTCTTTATTAAAATAATAAAATTATTTTAATATATAATTATCTTTTGCAAGAATAATTATAAAGATAATTCTTGAAGAAAACTATTACTAGAGAAAAACTTTAAGAATTAAGAATAAATGACTCACTAATACTCCAAAGAACTTATTGATAGATAAGAGTAGAGAAATTTGACGTGGAATTGTGGATTTAAGGGATCAAAAGGATTTATAACAGTATTACAACAATATATAGTTGGATTCTAGGATTTCACGTCTTTCTGGATGATTTGGAAAGATTTAAAACACTTAAGAATAGCTTTAACTAATACTTACTTGTTGGTAATAATGATTTAATAAATTGATGAGATGATGATACGGAAAAAACAGCAAGAATAGGCTTCTTTTAAGTCAACAACAGCTCACAGAGGCGTGCCATGGAGCAAACTGAAAAAACAGTGAGTGAGAAAACAATAAACTCTTTTGGATTAATGATTGCATCATCTGTTGTCACGTAAGATTATCATAATTACTTAATTGATGCTTTTACGTGACTACCAACCCCAATATGGTTAAGAATAAAAGGAGTAACATCTGTAAATCTTCTTTTATTCTAAAATAATCATTGATTTCTCAAAGTTATCAATGTTATTGCCAATTTCATCACAGGTTGTAATTTCTGTGAATTTTTGAAGTTTCAGTGTTTCACGTAGAATGGTCAAAAATGGACTGTAAGTAAAACTTTTAATTTTACTAGTAAAACCATAATTCTTTTTGGTTGTATCATAGATAATACAGTTCTCCATTGGTCCTGAAAGTTTCAGGAAGATTCATTAACAATTGTATTTTTAATGAATTTTTGAAGTTTTTACCTCATTTCTACGTAGAATTGCAAATAGCAGTATTTTGCTGGTTGCTATGAGGTAAATCAATGAATATGGATCCCAAAAGGGTTTAATTACTCTTTTAGGGTCTAGTCATGGAAAGTCATCAAGAATTGACATGGTTACAGGAGCCTAAGTAGCTTATTACCTCCTTGGCACGTCAAAATAGCAGGTTATTTGCTATTTTTCTTATGATTACAGTAGGTGTAACTTGGTAACCAAGTTCCCAAAGAGTTTTAGTTTACCAATTGGGCCAAGATGAGCCATGGATCCATGCTCTGGAGCTATCCACGCCTCTGAGGCCTCAGAAGTTGGGTACCCTGGCTCTCTTTGATGTCTTTTGTCCCCCTTGCCTAATTTTTACGTCAAAATAGTAATTTAAGCTTAAAGTGAGATATCCACTATGGGTGTACCAAAAGTCTATGTAAGAATACCATAATATTAAGTGCTCAAAACATGCATAACACTATTCTTAGTGTATATGTAACATGGGATTTCTCACTTTCACATTATTTTGGCTAAAAATCAAGAAAAACAAAAATTTTCACGGATCTTTTATGTGGTATTAATGATGTGGTATTGAAGTATTTTCCATTTTACCACCTTAAATACTTAAATTGAGCTTATTCACTCTATGGAGCTACCCTAGGTGAATTTTTGTGTAGAATCCAAATCTGGTCTTAAATCCATGGATTTACTTACTCAATAAAAAGTGATTCATCTTTTCTGAAATTAAAAATGATGAATTTTGGATATATGCATGACTTATGAGTTTTGCATAATTCAAAATTTCTTTTTAAGATAATTGTGGCCTATTTGGGTATGTAAAATATACCTCAAGGCTCACATTCCCTCCCACCAAAAAATAAAATTGTACTACAATTTTATTAGTGATAAAAGAATAAGGCCCCAAAGGGGGTAATGTCCACTGTCCAACCTCTTCACATTACTCAGGTCAAGTAATTTAAAGCACATTTATAGACATATTCAGGCTTGTGGCCTTCTTTCATGTCTAAATCTTCTTAAGAGTTTATCTGAGTCAGGTATTTCTGATTCTGCCATCCATTCATCTTCATGTACTGGATTTCTATATCTGACAAGATATTCTCTTTGATTTTTACCCCTAAGTCTCCTTTCTTTAATGACTTTCTTTATCTTTTTGTCTTCATTCTGTTCCACAGGTGGTACAGTTAAAGGAGTTGGGTTTCTTAAAGGAAACAATTCTTTATCAGCTGGTTGATAAGGTTTTATCAAGCTGACTGGAAATGTGGGGTGTTTATTTTCCAATTCACCACTTAATTCCACTTGAACTGCATTGGTTCCATGTAAAGCAACAATAACAAAAGGTCCTACATAAGAATCTTTAAGTTTCTTTGGGCCTTTGATATTAATAAAATTCAAGGTTGAAACTAGCACTAAGTCCCCTACTTTGAAGTCTGGTACTTTATGACTCTTGTCCCACTTCTGTTTTGCATAATCAAAAGCATCATCCATACTCTGTTTTGCATGATGTTTTACTTTATCAAGCATTAATTTGAAGCTGGAAGCTGTAGGATTAATGTCAATCAAGTCTTTCCTCAGTGTGTCTGCTGGGAGTCTTGGATTCCATCCTTTCTCTAACATAGCAGGAGTTTGTCCTGTGGAAGAATGGACTGATGTCTTGTATGCCAATTCTAATGCAGGTATCAGAGTGCACCAGTCATGGGTAAAGCCATCTGAGTCTTTGAATTCTAATCCATAAGCACAAAATCTCCTGATCATGTCTTCTAAAGTTTGAATCATCCTCTCTGCTAGCCCATCTGTTTGAGGGTGATATGCTGTAGAGAATGATAACTTAGTCCCAAACAATCTATGAAGATTGGTCCAAAGTGCAGATGTAAACTTGGGGTCTCTGTCACTTATGATATTCTTAAATAACCCTGTATGAGAAATAACTCTACTCCATAAAAGAAGAGCTGTATCCATAGCAGTGTCATCTTTATGACATGGTAAGAATATGGGAGTTTTGCTATATCTGTCTACAATGACTAAACAAGCATTATAGCTTTTGTCACCACTTGGAGGAAGTGCTGTGACCCAATCCATGTGAACAACTTCCCAAGGGTATTTTGGTTCTTGAATATGGATCATCAATCCAAATTTCTTGCCTGTACTCCTGTTTGCTTTTTGGCATCTATCACAGGTATGGCAATATTCACTGGTTTCTTTTCTCCAAGATGGCCACCATGCACAGTTCTTCACCTTTTCAAGTGTTCTGTCTTCTGATAGGTGTCCAGAGTAAATGCTATCATGGCATTCATGAAGAATGGTATTGATAAGAAATCTACTACACAGTGTCATCACACAAGAATGTTTTGTTCTATGGTAAATAATCCCATCAAAGAAGTGAAATCTTCCTTCAGAATAGGAATTTTTCCAAACTTCATCAAGTGCATTAACTAAAGATGTATCTTTGCAGTCTTTATCTAATAAAGAAGTCAAGATATGGCAATTCTTGTCTTGTTTATAAGACTCTCTGACCTCTTCAAAGAATTCAGTCCCAATATCAGTTATGTTAATTCCTTCAATTGGAATCTGTGGTTCAGCTTCCAAAGGTACATAAGCTGGGTTATCAGGAGTGTTGGCTAAAGCCCATCTACTAAGTCCATCAGCATTTTTGTGAATGTTTCCTGCTTTATGAACTATAGTCATGTTTCCTCTATATTCTTGAATGGCTATTTGCCATCTCAACATATGTCTGTTGGGAGTTTTCATGTTAAGAAGTGATTTTACGGCATTACAGTCAGTTATCACTTCAAAAACACTGCCATCAAGATAATAGTGTAGTTTCTCAAGTGCCCATACCAAACATAAGCACTCCTTTTGGCTTGCACCATATCTGGCTTCTGTTGGTTTGATTTGTCTTGAGATATAACAAACTGGTCCTTCTGTAGGTTTGTCATCAATAATCTGGACTTGATGTAGGGCTGCCCCTAGTCCATCTCCACATGCATCAATGTATAATTTAAAAGGAATATTCCAGTCAGGCATGAGGAGTAAAGGTGCTTCTGTAAGAGCTTTCTTTATCTTCTCATAAGCTTTAATTCTTTCCTGTGTCATCTCAAATACAGTCTGTTGATCACAGATTCTATAGAGTGACTTGGCTAGAATTGCAAAATCTTTCAAGTGTTGCCTATAGTAACTAGCAAATCCAAGAGAAGACATCATTTCTTTTTTATTCTGGGGTATTGGCTTAAGTAACACTGCTGCTACTTTATTCTTGTCAATACCCAAGCTCAAACCAGAAACAACATGTCCTAATGCTTTGAGTTCTTCAAAACCAAAATTGCATTTCTTAAGTGAAATTTTCATGTTTACTTTTGCAACTTTATGAAGTACTTTTGCAAGTCTTTCAAGGTGCAAAGACCATGAGTCAGAACATATAATAATATCATCAATATAAATGATAAGCCATCCTTCAGACAATTCTGTGGGGAAGATGGTATTCATCATTCTTTGATAATGAGATGGAGCATTTTTAATGCCAAATGGCATTCTAAGATACTCAAAAATGCCACAGTGAGTGATAATTCTAAGTAATTTCTTAGCTTTAGGCGTCAAAACATTTTGATGAAAGCCTTTCAATGCATCCATTGATGTTATATACTTGGCTTTAGACAATTGAGTCAAGGTTTCTTGAATTCTAGGGATTGGATACCTATCTGGAACTGTGTAGGTATTCAAAGCTCTAAAATCTCCAACCATTCTTGACTTATCATTATGCCAAGCAATAATAACAGGTGTTGTCACTTCAAATTCCTCATTATGGCCTACTTTCCTTAGCACACCAAGTTAGATCAACTCTTGGATATGTTTTTCCAAGGCCTCTCTAGCTCTGGGACTGGCTGGATAAGCTGGTCTTCTAAGTACTGGAGGATATGGTCTGTCAATATTAAGAGTAATATCAACTTCGTGTCCTCTTATAGCGCCTAATGGTTCATTATCAGAGGCAAATGCATTTTTATATGTGTATAACACATTAATAAGCTCCTTCCTCATCTTTGGTGACAATGATTGATTAATTTGTGCTTCAACAAGTTGATTAGTCACAAATTCATCTTTGTAAGTATCTTTGACAGAAGATACTACAGATATCTGTTTTGGCATATTGGAGAAAGCAAATTTTTGTCTCTTGTTATCTCCAATTGTGAAATATCTGTCTTTATGGTTATTTATATCAATACCATAAATATTCAAGTAATCATTTCCAAGAATGATGTGCTGAGATGTGCAATTATCCATTACTACAATCTCAGTTTTCATTCTTACACTTCCTGCTGGATGTGGGAATACAATATGAGTGTCCAATATGCCCAAGGGGTACATATTGTTACTGGCACTACTGAATTGTACACCTTCTATTGGTAATAGATGGTTTTTCCATTCAGGAAGTATAATTTGGACATAATCTTTGCCAACACAAGTGCAAAATGCCCCTGTATCCAAATTTACTTTGGCTTCAATATCACTCATCAGAACTGATGTGATACAGGATGCTCCAGCAGTATAACCCTTTCCTCTAGCAGGTTTTGTTTTACACATTCTGGCATCTTGGATATTGATCAGGTTGCAGCAATCTTCACTGTACTGTGGCAAGTGGGTATGGACTTCTGTGACCTCAAAGAAAGCTGAAATGTTTTTAATGGGATAGTCCTCCACTGGTGTAACTTCAGAGACTGCAGAATCTTGATCAGACTCCTCTTTCTCTTCAGTACACTGAATTTCTTCAATGACTTGAACTTCATTGATTTTTGTCTTCTTAGGACAAGTGTTGGATAAATGTGAAGTACTTCCACATTTATGACACTTCAAGACAGGTCTTTCTGGTCTTCTTTCCTCTCTAGGAATCTTTGAGACTATTTTGGACTCTATTGGGTTTTTAATCCAAGTCTTACCAATTCTTGTCCTGGTAGTGATATCTTCCATAGCATTAATGTAGTCCTCTGTTGAAGAAGGTTCCACACATCTGCTTTTGATAGCATGTTCCAGTTCTCCTCCACACTTTCTTAATATTTTCATATTAATCATAGTGTCAGACATATCTGGGTGTAAAGCAGATAATCTGTCTTTTTGTTTGAAGAACCAAGTAAGTGGTTTGTCTTTTTCTGAGTTAAAATTGGCACTTTCAAAAGCATTCTCCATTTTAAACCTCCAAGAATTATTGGCCCATTTGGTAATCACTTCAGATTTCCACCAAGACCAGTCATGTTTACCATGATCAATCCTCATTTTGTAATACCATTTCTTTGCAGTTCTGGTAAACAAACAGTGTAGTTTTCCCACTATGATTTCATCAGGTATATTAAAGTCTTCTTGCAACATATCAATAGTTCTGATGAATTCAATATGGTTATATTCTCCTTCACCAGAGAATGTTGGCCATTCTTCTATTTTGGGAATATCTCTTGCAGAGTAGGCATTTTCTCCTAAGAATGGAGTCAAACTTTCTTTGACAGAAAGTTTTTCTTCAGTCAAAGGTGTAGAATGTCTTGGCATATGTGGTTCATGATTCTTATGAATTTGCTCCACACTTGCAATTATATCATTCTTCAATTTCTGCCTCTCACTGTCACTTTTTGCTAAATGTATAGCAAATTGATTGGTGTTCTTAACTATTTGTAAGACATGGTCTTCAAGAGTTTTAAGTCTATCATTCACTTTAAAAATGGAGGGATCTTCTGTGTCATTATTTTGACATTGGTTCTCAATTCTTTCACAAGCATTGCTAATTGATTCAAGGGTGACATTTGTCAATTGATGCCAATCAGAATGTTGTTTGTCATTCTTCTTCAAATCATTGATGTCTAATGTAATTTGCTTCAACTTTGACTCAAGTTTGCCAATTTCTACACTAATACTTCTATGTACATCATTTATTTGCGTGGAAAAGTCCTGTTCATCCTTTCCTGCTCCTTGGCTGTGAATTCCATAAGAGTTCTGGCCATATTGAAGACACTGTCCACGGCTGAAGGCTCCAATTTGGGGATCCTGTACCCTTGTGGGTAAGGTCTGTGCCAATTGGCTTTGCCTTTTCCCTTGCCTTGATGGTTCTTGGGACCTCTCTGTTTCTTTTGAGGTCCTTTGGGCTTGTCCTTTGGGCTTGTCCTTGGGCGCTTCTGGAGCTGTTTTGGAGCTGGTAGATGCCACTGGTGCCTCTGTCTCCAAAGCTGGAGTCATTTCCAACTCTTTCTTCTGGTCTATGGATAAAAGACTTTGGTTCTTCAACCAATTCTTTATCTTTTTGACCTTGTCTTTGCAAGACAGGGGGCTCCATCCTCCTAAGAGTTCTATGGTCTTCTCCTGACCCAGAAAGCTCTTGATGTGTAAGTAGGAGTTCATGGCCCCCTGCCAAAGGCTTGGGCAGAGTTCCCACTCCTCTTCCTTGGCTGCTCTGAACCAGTTTTTGTACTGGCATTGATATATTTCTATTGCTGCCACCTGAAAGTGGTTCAGCCCTGGAAATATTACCATAAATCAGTTCAGGTTCTGAATTCACGTCAAAATCTGTTGGTACAGACCTTGGGGAATGGGGGGCAACTCTGGCATCCTCCAAATGTGTCTTTCTTGTGGAAGACTTGGCACTTCTGGATTTTGTCTTGCCTCTTCCTTGTCCACATCCATCTGGTTGGACTGAATAGTTGCTTCCATTTCTGGTATGCACCATTTTCACGTCAATTTAAAGATAAAAGGTGAAATATATAAGATAAAATACACACCTTTTGGTGGTAATTTAGCTTTTTCTGAGTTGAATAAGGTGCCTCTTTTAGCAATCTGCACCTCAATACTGTCTTCAGAATCTGCTTCTGAAGATTCTGGACTATTGATGTATCTTTTACTGAGTCTGTTACCAGCTGCACAGTATTTGATTAAAGACACTTAAAAAAAAAAAAAAATATGATAAAAGAAATTATTTTTGTGTTTTAAGATATTTTTAAAAGATTTTTTATGAATTTTATTATTTTTTAATAATAAAAAAATTATTCTTTTTAAAGAAAAAAATTAAAATTTAAGATTTTGAATGAAAATTAATTCAGAGTAACTCAAAGAATAATTTTATAAGTTTTTGGATGTGAAAAAGCCACGTGTAAAAACAGTATAAAATTAAACCAAATTCCTCAATGAAAAGATTTCCAAAACAATTTCAAAAATAAGAATTATTTTAACTTTAAAATGAAAGAAAAAATTATTAAATTAATATATTTTAGAGCTTAAAAATATATTAATTAAGGGTACAAGGTTCAAAAAACACGGCCAGGCCCCCAAATGTAAGATGTGACTATGAAACTGATGATAATATTACTATTAATCAACAGTACTATGTCTGTTCTTATGAAATATAATAATAAAGTATTATTATAACCACAATTAAATAATTAAAAAAGTATTTCTTTCACGTGTTAAGCACTACTAGTGATTTTAACAGTGAGCAAGTAATTGTCTACTAGAATCAATTACAAGAAGAATTTAATAATAAAAACTTCTTTATTAAAATAATAAAATTATTTTAATATATAATTATCTTTTGCAAGAATAATTATAAAGATAATTCTTGAAGAAAACTATTACTAGAGAAAAACTTTAAGAATTAAGAATAAATGACTCACTAATACTCCAAAGAACTTATTGATAGATAAGAGTAGAGGAATTTGATGTGGAGTTGTGGATTTAAGGGATCAAAAGGATTTATAACAGTATTACAACAATATATAGTTGGATTCTAGGATTTCACATCTTTCTGGATGATTTGGAAAGATTTAAAACACTTAAGAATAGCTTTAACTAATACTTACTTGTTGGTAATAATGATTTAATAAATTGATAAGATGATGATACGGAAAAAACAGCAAGAATAGGCTTCTTTTAAGTCAACAACAGCTCACAGAGGCGTGCCATCGAGCAAACTGAAAAAACAGTGAGTGAGAAAACAATAAACCCTTTTGGATTAATGATTGCATCATCTGTTGTCACGTAAGATTATCATAATTACTTAATTGATGCTTTTACGTGACTACCAACCCCAATATGGTTAAGAATAAAAGGAGTAACATCTGTAAATCTTCTTTTATTCTAAAATAATCATTGATTTCTCAAAGTTATCAATGTTATTGCCAATTTCATCACAGGTTGTAATTTCTGTGAATTTTTGAAGATTCAGTGTTTCACGTAGAATGGTCAAAAATGGACTGTAAGTAAAACTTTTAATTTTACTAGTAAAACCATAATTCTTTTTGGTTGTACCATAGATAATACAATTCTTCATTGGTCCTGACGGTTTCAGGAAGATTCATTAACAATTGTATTTTTAATGAATTTTTGAAGTTTTTACCTCATTTCTACGTAGAATTGCAAATAGCAGTATTTTGCTGGTTGCTATGAGGTAAATCAATGAATATGGATCCCAAAAGGGTTTAATTACTCTTTTAGGGTCTAGTCATGGAAAGTAATCAAGAATTGACGTGGTTACAGGAGCCTAAGTAGCTTATTACCTCCTTGGCACGTCAAAATAGCAGGTTATTTGCTATTTTTCTTATGATTACAGTAGGTGTAACTTGGTAACCAAGTTCCCAAAGAGTTTTAGTTTACCAATTGGGCCAAGATGAGCCATGGATCCATGCTCTGGAGCTATCCACGCCTCTGAGGCCTCAGAAGTTGGGTACCCTGGCTCTCTTTGATGTCTTTTGTCCCCCTTGCTTAATTTTTACGTCAAAATAGTAATTTAAGCTTAAAGTGAGATCTTCACTATGGGTGTACCAAAAGTCTATGTAAGAATACCATAATATTAAGTGCTCAAAACATGCATAACACTATTCTTAGTGTATATGTGACATGGGATTTCTCACTTTCCCATTATTTTGGCTAAAAATCAAGAAAAACAAAAATTTTCACGGATCTTTTATGTGGTATTAATGATGTGGTATTGAAGTATTTTCCATTTTACCACCTTAAATACTTAAATTGAGCTTATTCACTCTATGGAGCTACCCTAGGTGAATTTTTGTGTAGAATCCAAATCTGGTCTTAAATCCATGGATTTACTTACTCAATAAAAAGTGATTCATCTTTTCTGAAATTAAAAATGATGAATTTTGGATATATGCATGACTTATGAGTTTTGCATAATTCAAAAGTTCTTTTTAAGATAATTGTGGCCTATTTGGGTATGTAAAATATACCTCAAGGCTCACAAGTTAATTGAAGATTCATTTAGTTGGATCTTTGGCCTTTGGATTTTCTCTTCTTATTCTTTGGCCTTTGGCTTCATTCCTATCTTTGGAATATCTTGTATTGCTCCCATCTTCTCTTAAATAAATATATTCTCCTTTTATTTCTTTATTCTTTTGGAGCCCTCTAAGTGAGCTCTTGACTCCTGAGTGCAAGGCCACTCTTGTTTTTCCCAAGAGCCCCTTTGACATTATATTAATTAACACATAGTTTGTTTTTATTATTTTCATCCATTTTTTATAATTTCATTCACTAATTTCCTAAAAATTATGATTCCTTAATTCTGTTGAATTTTATGATAAATTGTCACCTCTCAGTTTTCTCTTATGAATTCTGCATTCTTGAAAATTCAAAGCCAACCCATTTTTTTTGTGTTTTTATTTTGAAATATTTATTCCAACTATCAATTCAGTTCAATTCAGTATTCAGGTTTCATTTCATGTTTCATTGATTTTCAAATTGTCCATCAAGATTATTCAAACACATTATTCATAAGAGGACTCATTTTGATTCATTCTTCAAGAATTTCAATATAAGGAGAAATTCACTTGACTTTGACTTTATTGACTCATTTGACATGAAATTGACATTGACTTCAAGAAAATTGGTTGGGCTGAAGATTATTTATTTTGCTGACTTTTCACATTAAGATTTTTGTCATCAATTTATTTTCCCTAAAGAATTCATTTCATTGATTGATTTTAAGCAAGATTTTGATTTGTGATTGATTTTAAATATTGATTTATTGCGTTCAAGCTTGCATTTGATATTTGATTGATTGACATACCTGAATATTTCATTTGATTCATTTATTTTTTCCTCAAGATTCTTATTTTGGTTTGACTTCAAGCTTTTTTTTTGAATTGCCTCAAGTTTATCTTTTTCAAAGTTTGATTTTTAATTCATTGTATTTAATTTTTATCCTGAAAATCATGCCTATTCAACAATCAACTCCTGCAAGACAGACAACATCCCAGGCCAGAGCTCAAGTTGTTCTCACTCCAACTCCAAGGGCTTCTCTTGATGGCACCCCAGCAGTTCCTCACTGATGGCCCACTTAGAAAGAGGACCAAATGTGGAAAGAGAAGCATCATCCAGGAAATAAGGAAGACATCCAAGAAGGTGAAGGTCCTTTTGAGGAGTAGTTGTCCATTTTGCAGGACTTTCAAGGAGAACTTTCAAAGGTCCTGGTGAAGATGGTGAAGAGGAGGAGGAGAATTCTGTGGAAGAGGAAGGGTCTGATGGTACTGAAATTGTCCCTGCTCCTGTGGGAGCATCCCAAGGTACTGGTGGGCCAACTATAGCCCAGTTGAATCATCCTGTGTCTCATCAATCTGAAACATCTTTATGGGCCATTATGCAAAAAATGACCCAGACTATGGCTCATCTACAAGCTTCTTCATCTTCTGAAGCTTCAAGGCAACCAGCCTTCAAGAATCCTTCTATAAAGGCACCATACTGCTTTTATGGTACTCAATAAGTCAAATTGAGAAGTTTTATTGAGTCCTTCCAGCTTTTTTTCATAATGACAATGCAAATTTCTCTGAAGAAAGGAAGAAATTTCTTTATGCCCCTTCATTTCTCATTGGCGGGGCTTCAAAATGGATTGATCCATATCATTCCAATATCACTAATCAAGATGCAAACTACCTTCTCAATTTATGGATTTTGTTTGAATCTCAACTCTTTAATTTGTTTGGTGACCCAAATGAAGTTGGAAAACCTGAAGCAGAGTTGTATTCCTTAATAAAAAAAGAAGGTGCACATGTTTTGTTATAAATTGCTTATTTCAGAAGTTTGGTTTCAAGAATTGGAGATTGGGATGAAAGATCTCTCATACATCATTTCAGGAAAGGATTACCATCCAGAGTTCTGTATCAGTTGACCTGCCATCTTTCAAGAATGGGCTTTCTTCAAGACTCAATGCATATTACCCTTAAGATTGATACCAGGTACCATGAGAGGCGAAAGGAGAAGAGTCATCATCAAGAGAAGGAGCCTGAAACCTCAAAGTCAAATTCTTCTCATCCTCATAATTCTTTAAGCTCAAATCAAAGAAGGAAGAAGAATTTTCAGAAGAGGGACAAGTCCCATTCTTCTTTGCTGAATAAGGCCTTCAAGCTGATGGGTTTTGAAAACAAAAAAAGAAGCAAGGAAGGCTTATGTGCCTATTGTGGTGGAAGCATAGTCTTGAGTTTTTTTTTCAAAAGACCTCAAAATCAGCTTACCCAATTGTCAGGCAAATTTCCAAGCCAGGAAAAAGCCTGAGTAAAGATCATGTTGTGTTCAATGGTATTCACTTATTTTTATCCAGAGCACAATTGTGCATTATGAATACTGATGTCAAAAGTTCTCTGAATTTTTTGGTCTTTTCTTCTCTCTCTGATATGTTTTACATTATTTTTATTGATTCTGTTCCTATCAACTTATTTATGTAAAAGCAGTCTGTTTAAATATATTTTTTGAACATCTCAGAGCACCCAGAGAAGATTCTTATTATTATTGTGGACTCTTCTGAATCCCCTTCTCTATTTGTGACTCACCATGCTAAATACATGGTTGAGCTTCCATCCTTCCCAAGCTTTCAATAGGACTTTTTAGTCATTGATACTCCCAAGGGAGAAGACCTCATATTTGGCTTTGACTTCATTAATCATTTTAATCCATCTATCAATTTGAGGGAAGGACTTATCACCTTTGATTCTGATCATAAGGACTATTATAATCCTTTTAAATCCTTCAGTAATGACTTTTTTTCTTCCAAATCATGTGCTGCTCTGGATGGTGATTCTACAACACCATCATTTCAATCTTATCTTCATATTCTTTCCCTTAATTCCCATCCATCATTACTATCCTCTAGAGATGAAGTCTTCAAATATAATCAAGATGTTGGAGAAGATAATTCTGTATCTTCACTTCATCTCTTCTTTAGGAATATGGACCTTCCTCCTTCATCTTATCATGACTCCCTGGAGGAGTTGTGATATTAAGAGGAAGACTCAGAAGAAATAAAAACTGTGATGAATGTTGTTCCCTCTGCTTATCACCAGTATCTGGATGAATTCTCCAAGGGGAAAGCAGAGAAACCTTCTCCTCACCCTTCCTGAGATCATCATATTGAGCTGGAGGGGTGTCTAACTCAAGTTGGGGTGATCTAATCTTTTTCAAACCAAGAGTCAGATAAAACAAGGGTCCAAAATTCAGAGAATGTAGAAAAAGGTTTCATCCAGCCTAGCTCCCTCTGAACAGTGGTACCTGTCCTCTTTGTCAAAAAGAAGGATGGTTGCCACCATTTGTGTGTTGATCCTGCAAACTCAATGCTGTGACTAGGAATAACACATATCCTGTTCCTCCTATGAATCATCTTCTCATTGTATTTAATGGTTCTTCTATCTTCTCCATCATTTATTTGTGTGGTGCATATAACCTGCTCAGAATCAAGGATGGTGATGAACACTTGAAAGCATTTAGAACTAAATATGGCAGTTATGAGTACTTGTTTATTCCATTTGGGCTCACCAATGCTCACGCCTCTTTCCAAAATCTTTTCAATGATTTTTTTTATGATCTTCTTTATGTTGATTCTGTGGTGTATTTGGATGACATTATGGTCTTTTCCAAATCTGAGGAACATTATGTCACTCCTGTGTCCACTGTTCTTGCTAGACTCAGATCCAATAACCTCTTTGCTAAGGCTTCCAAGTTCTTATTTCATGTTTTTAGTGTAGAGTTCTGGGTTATATTGTTTCTTCTGAATTTCTCAACATGAAAAAAGAAAAAGTTCAGAAAATTCTCATTTGGCCACCTCCAAGAAACCTCAAGGCTCTTTAATAATTCCTTGGATTTGCCTATTTATAGCGCCATTTTATCAAGACTTATTCCAAGAAAATGAGTTCACTCACCAAGTTCCTCAAGAAGGATTCCTGTTCTCCCCTGAATGAGAAATCTCTCAGGAAGTGTCACCAACTCAAATAGGCCTTCACCACAGCTCCAATCATTCTCTACCCACCATTGTAGAGACTTATGCATCCAATTATGCCTTTGGTGCTGTACTGAGACAGTTTTCTGACCCAGCAAAATATCCTGTTGCATTTGATTGCTGCAATCATATTCAATAAGACCTCATTTATGATATCCATGGAAAGGAACCCCTTGGCATATTCTGGGCTCTCAAGCACTGGGGGGATTTTCTTCTTTCTTTATCTTCCATTTTGAAGTTTTCACCAATAACTCTTCTCTACAATACTTCATGTCTGGAAAGATTGTTACCCACAGTCAAGCACACTGTGCTGAATTCCTTTGTGATTTTCAATTTTAATCACTTACCATCCTGCCACCTAGCTACTCTTCCAGATTACTTATCACATTGGGATGACATTTATCCAGAGAGGGGGGGATTTCATCTGCAAAAATCCAATGAAATTTCAACAACTCATTGAGCAAGGTCAAGTCCAACCCTTAAGATTTTTTTCATTCAAGGTGGAAGTTTTTCAAATTTGATTCAATCCATTCAGAAGTCTCTATGGAAAGATTCTCATTACAGAAGCTGTGAGCCTTAGACATATTTTCATATACCCAAAAGACCACAAATAATAAATTAAGATACAAATATAAATAAAATAAATTTATTTATATTACAAAAATAAAAATTGGAATATAAATAAAAATTTATATTTAAAAATCAAAATTTAATCATAATTTAAAAATAAAATTACAATAAAATTTAAAATTATGAAATTATATTTTTACTTGTAAAAATTAAGTAAAAATGAATTTTTAATAAAAATTGTGAAATTAAACTACTTTTGGTAAAGATTTATATAGAATATACTATAACTTTCTATCCAATAAATAAACACAAAGAAATCATCACACCATTGGATTCCTCATTAAAAATAAAGTGGGGTCACCTCTGGATGAAATTTCTGTAACTCAACTCTAAATAAGCTTAAATTAAGTTTTTAGTATTTTCAATACAAAAATTTAAAATCCTCAAAACTCTAATTTAATTCACACCACATGTGGTGTTAACCATCAATTTTTGTGTTAAAATTGAGGTGTTGTGTTTAGTTTAGAAGTTATGAGGAATTGAAGTGTTTTCAATTGAATTCAATTGAAATGTCAAAATGTGCGCATATATTACATAAGTAAGCTTTGATTTACATATGAGGTATCCATTATTACTGTATTGTACTGTACAATTCAATTGAATTACATATGTAAATTACAAGTATAATACATGATCCAGAATTAAAGGAAAAAATAATTTGGAAAGATTAAGATTGGGGGGGAAAGGAACTCTAGCTTTGAGAGGGAGCCAGACCCCCAAAAATCCTTGCTGACAGGCGGGAGATGTCAAAATCATGCAAAAGTTCATCACTTTTGGCCTGCGATTGATTCACAGGGTCTGTGACTCAATTGTGATGAGGTTTTGATACCAACCAGGGCAGTTTTAACTGTTGCCAAGAGGGTGACGCTACCCTTAAGTTGAAACAATGTTAATAAAAACAGCTTTAACTGTTTTCTACAGCTCTTAGACACATTCTGACGTGTTTTGAAGGCTTTAGATCAGGTATTGCTATGGTAATGGCTGATTTAAGGGTCTAAAATGGCTAAAAATGGCTTAAACCAGCCCTTTTTTGGTCTAAACCAGGGTTCAATGATGCAATAATTGGCTTTTCTGTTTTCAGACTGTTTTTCACGACTGACAAGAGGAAATTTCACATTTGGAGTAAGAAAATTGATGGCTATAAAAGAATTTCTTCTTTGCACCACTTTTCTCTTCATGTTAGAATCTTTTCCTTTTATAATTTGTTTAAACCTTGTTAAACCAATCAATAAAAGATCCCAAAAACCTTTTTTAAATCACTTTAAAACTTTTAACCACGTGAAAAAATCATTATAATCATTGTTTGTATCTCTTATAATCATTTTTACCCCTGAACCACCCCAAAAGTGAATTAAAGCATCATTCATCACTGTTCACTTTGTCATTTTGTTTCCAAATTCACTCTGGTAACTTTTGCGCATGTTTTCTCTTTAATATTCTTGTTAAAGACTTTTTTCTGTAATTAGTTTCTTGCAGTTCTTTGCTCAATTAATTCAAATTGAAATTGCTCTTGAAGAAATTTTTGTTGTAACCTTAAATATCTGTTGTAAAGTATTTTTGGATAAATGTTTATTGTTGGTAAAACAATAAATATTTACAATATTATTTTTTTCTACTGAGAAAGTTATAAAAAATAAAATAGGTGTGTTTTCTCTTAAAAATAATATTTCTTACTATTTTTAATTGATTTTTACCTTATACAAATTTTGAGGACAGGAAAAGTACTTGATTTTTAATCAAAGTTTCATATCCACACCTTACATTTGGGGGCCCAGCCGTGATATTTTACCTGTGACATATTTTTTTACTCTTTTTCAAACCTTTCTTTCTTATATTGAAAAGTTTAAAAAACATATAAAAAATACTTATAATTCAAAAAGCCCATAAAAATAATATTTTTCATATTATAAGTGAGGCTTATAAATTATTTTTCTTTTTTTGAAATAACATTTTTTCTACTTAATTAATTTGCTTTTTCATTAATTTTATTGTCTGACAACATGGTAAGACAAGAAAACATTGAAATAGCCTCAACAGTCGCCAGCATTATCCCTTCCAGTACTGTTAACTCAGACCATAATAGTACTGTTATTGTGACTCAAAATAACCAACCTGAACCAATATGTTCTGAATTGATTAACTTGCATATAAGTAATACCCTTCACAAAGGTAAGAATTTCGCCAATAGTACATTTTTGATGTAAAAATACTATTTTCAGCCTTTTTAATCATAAAATATGCCTTCAACTAGATCAGCAGCCAGCTATAACCCCTCAAGCAGCTCCCAGAAAGGTAATAGACATGATTATGGCAGAAGCCAACCAGGTCCAGAAGGAAAAGGGTCAGTTGATGACTTCCAAACAACTAAAATAGGTCATTCTGATTCTCATAATACCATTCTCCCTTCACAAAGAGCTGACACCGCCACAAAAAGGGTCAGTGGACATCTACAAAGCCAGCCACAAAGCTTACAACAATGCCCTGCAGTACAAGGAGTACCAGATCCTTGCATATCTGTGGAAAAACTGAATTAATTCTTACCTGACTGTGAGAAAATTCCTGGTGCATCCCAATACTTGCAAATTGCTCAATGGATGGCGTCCATTGATGGAGAAGAAAAACATGATGCTCTTGACACTAGAATGGAGGAAAAACAACCCTCCACCACCCAAGCAAGTGCCAAAAACAGCCCCAGTGGCCAGCAGCAGCAATTCCAACGTGAAAAGCAGCCACAAGGTCCAAACAAGGGCAAAGGAAAGGCACCAGCCACAAATCCTTACAGCCAGGGCTACAGGATTCCAAAAATCCAACAGGATGCCATGGAGAATGTGTTTCAGATGGCCAGATCAATGATGGAATTGAAAAAAAAGGAGAAGGCCAGATTAAAATATCAGAAATGATTTCTGATATTTTTGATTCTATTCCAGAATTGTATGAAGCTATAACTGACATAAAAAGTCATCTTCCTGATAAAAATACATCAATTTGTGATAATCTTAAAACATATAACTTGAGTCTGAGCCAAATCAATGAAACACTTAAATGTTTTGAAAAAGTTGTAAGAACAGTTAAAACATCCAATAATGATAATTCTTTTGACAATAAGATAAATGAACAATCTGCCATTATTAACAAATTAAAAGTAGGATATTATAAATTCAATATTGATGACATGATTGAAACAAGAAGAAAACAAGCCATAAGTACTATCAAAGAGGATAATAAGAAAGCTCTTGATGATATTTCGAAATCATTTAACAAAGTAAAGACACATATAATTGCCTTCAAAAAGTGTTTTGATACCTCAAAAGAGGAAATATCAAAATTAACAATGAAGTTAAATGAGGTTATATCTGATAATACTAAACAAACAGAATTATGGAATGAGCTGAAATATCAAGAGGATGATCATAAAAAGAATGTAATAACCTGTATAAAAAGCTTACAACATGAATTAAGAAATTCACAAAGGTGTTAGAATAGTAAAATGAATGATATTGAACAACTACTAAACACCTTACCAAGAATGTCTACAACTCTGAATAAAAATGAGGGTAAAGGGATTCCCACTCCACAAGTAGTGGTTATTGAAAATTCTCAATTAAAAAATGAATTTTCTACTTCTTTTCATAACTTGGAACCATCAATGGGCCAAGCAGTCTTGAAAGAAGTTCCAAAACTTGAGGAATGGCCTCACTTCAGTGGTGAAGGAGGATATGAACATATGGAATTCATCAGGGGAATTGACATTATTAAAGAAGATTTTGAATTACCAGAAAGGTTGGTAACAGCAAGATTTAACACCTTGTTTACCAGATCAGCTCACAGATGGTATATCAAATTGAGACAAGCACATGGACACCAAAGTTGGACTTGGTGGAAAACCCAAATTAACAACAAATGGGCCAATGATTCTTGGAGGTTTAAAGTGGAGACAGCCTTTGAATCTGCCAAATTTGATGCTGATAAAGGCAAAGGTTTACCATGGTTTTGCCAACAAAAAGACAGATTAACAGCATTATATCCTGACATGTCAGAATTTATGATCCACAGAAAGATTCTGAGACAATGCGGAGGTGACTTAGAGCATGCTGTCAAAAGCAGGACTACTGAACAATCTTCAGCAGAGGATATTATAAATATATTCAAAGAAATAACCACCAGAACCAAAATTGGTTCTAGTAGGGTGAATCTCAAAACAAGGTTTAATACACCTTGGAAAGATTCTGTGGACAAAAACCCCAAAGAAAACTCTAATAATGTTAAGTATAAATCTGCAGATACAGTCAGAAAGGGGCATATTTGCCAAAGCACCACCCATTTAGCCAATACATGTCCAAAAAGGGGGAAAATCAATGAAATTAATGTTGAAAAGGAACCTGATGTTGAAAAAGATGACATAATTGAAGACAATTCAGATTATAAGTCATCCATATTTTCTGAATCTTCAAAAGATATAGAAAATATCAATGCCACTTTTGAAATCATGGAATCTTATTCCCACTTGCCACAATTGGGCAATGGTCAACTTGATTTATCAAAAATTCAAGATTCACAACTTATGAAAACCAAACCAAACAGAGGGTCTGCTCTTGTCTTGGAAAATCTTTCCTTAAAACTTGTGTACCAAATTTCTGAAGGCCAATTGTTACCAATTGATGGTATAAAATTCAATAGTGCAATTCATCCAATGAAAGCATTGGGAATTTTTGAAACCAATGTAATATTCCCACACATTAATGGGAATTTAAGAATCACAGTTGAATTTGTTGTTATGGAAACCTGCTCTAGTACCCATTTTATATTGGAAATGACTATTTAATCATGTATGGGATAGATTTACATAACAACACAGACAGATCCTTTACTATTGGAAACAATAAGCATCAAAAATTTGCCTTTTTACTGTTTAAAAGACAGATTACAGTAAATAAAGTATCACCATTCAACTTAGAGTTAGAGAAATTCAAGTCTGAACAGTTCAATGAAGCTGAAATAAGCCTTCATATGACTGATAAGCACGAAAATGAACTCACTAGTATTTTATATGACCAGAAACAAGCATTTGCTTCAGATAAAGAACCCCTAGGGGCAATTATTGATCATGAAGTTGACATGATTCTTAACATTGAGAGACCTTATCTACCCCTCTTAAGAAGACCTGCATATCCAGAAAGTCCAAAATCAAGAGAAGCTGTAGAAATTCATCTCAAAGAACTTCTGGACCTTGGTGTAATAAGAAAGGTAGGCCATAATGAAGAAGTAGAAATAACTACACCAGTCCTAGTGGCATGGCATAATGGAAAATCCAGAATGGTTGGAGAATTTAGAGCTCTGAACACCTATACTGTTCCAGACAGATCCCCAATACCAAAAAATCCAAATTTCCCTCACCCAAATATCTCAAGAAGTGTATATAACCACTATGGATGGCATTAAAGGATTTCATCATAATGTTGTGGCACTGTAAGGTTTGACTATGAAACAATAAGTAAAAATTACTAATATTTTACTTATTTTACTATGAATGTCCTTATAAATGAAATAAATAAGATAGAAATAATTATAATAATAAAGAATTATTATAATTATGGCATAAAAATAATTATAGTATCAATTAAATATGATAATATAGTTTATATTTTAAAATATAATATAATAAAATAAATATATTAATATAAAATAATTAATATATTTAATGGCACTTTATTATTGTTACAAACAAATATTGAAGGTGTAAAAAATTGTTTTTTATTAATAAAAAACAATTAATAACAATAATATTACCAATATTAAAGTTATAAATTAATATAAATACTATTTATATTAATTAAAGAATTATTAAAGTAATAATAAAGAGAAAATTATTATAATAAGAGAGAATAACCTACTTTTAATAGTTAATATAATAATATTGAAATATTTTACGCCAAATGATGTAAATAAAACTTATCCAAATGGTCTTTACAATAAAAAATAGAGAAAATTACAAATATTCTTGATTTTTATGGGGAAATGAGATTTTAGAGAGATTTTGAGCAAAAACAATTAAATAAATGATTTAATCACGTCAAAATTGATGATTATAATAAGATGATCTTTGGTCTTTAATAATATAAAAGATTTATATATAAAAAATAAAGATATTACCTTTTAATTTAATTGATTTAATGTTTTTGATGCATCTGAGGGGAAAACAGAGTAAAAACAGCTGTATTTGGAGTAAATACCTCCCTCCTAGAGTCCAACAGGCTTCTGGTAGACCTGTACTTATCATATCCACTGGAATCAATCAATATTTTAAGGTTTGGTGATGATTACATCATGATCAAACCATATTACATCATTATTACGCCATTATTTAGAGTTACCACTATAACTCTAAGTTTGATGATGTCAAAGGCTTGGCAGAACCCCAAAATTCGTGTATTTTATTGGTTTTAATCATAAACTAATAGTATTCACCAATTCTATCACTCATATGACTGTTAAACTTAATTTAAGGTTACAGTGAGTGATCATAAATGATCAAATTTTAGCTTAAACTTTGATCAAGCACACCTTTGAAGTTATACAGGCTACAGCAATTGAGAGAGGGAATTCTAATAGCTTCGCATAACCTCATTATTCTTCCAAGAGCATTTCATTACATCATCAAAACTCTATTTTTGATGATTTTTCTTGTAACTCATCTTTTCTGTCGAAATTTAATATTTTAAACTTCAAACTATGATTTCAAGGGGTTATACCTTGAATATTATAATAAAAAAATACATCATTCTTCACGAATGAACTAGTAGAATCCAACTGTGTACTCTTTTCTAAGTTTGGACCACTTTCACAACAAAGTGGTCAACAGCTCTGTTGATTTTAATCAACAATTCCTTACAGGTTTCAACCTTGTTTATAACTTGTGAAATAAACTTCATTTCTGTATTCCTTAATTAATTACGTGATGACTTTTTTTTTGGTTAATCACTCTATCTTGCATATTTCAAGAGATATTAGCTAAAATCCTTGAATATATGCATTGACCAAAAAAGTGCATATCTTCAGGTTAATTCCTTCAGTATTGATTTTGAGGCTTAGCTTTTTGATTGTTTTATATGTGTACTTTTATGGAGAATCCAATGGTACAATTTCTTTCACATGTTGTTGCATTGGCCTTTAAAATAAATAAGAATTTGTGTTTTTTATAAGGTATTATCAAAAATGCACCTTCACACTTCCAAAGAATGATGAATGAAATCTTCCCTGAAGAACTTTCAGAAGGATGGTTAATCATTTACATTGATGACATTATTGTCTGTTCCAAGACTTGGGAAGAGCACATGTACAGATTGTCCAGAGTTTTGACAAAAATTGAATCAGCAAACATGAAAATCTCCTTGAAGAAATGCCATTTTGGATATAAAGAACTTAAAGCACTAGGACATGTTGTATCTGGTTTGTCCCTTGGAATTGACAAAAACAAAGTTGCAGAAGTATTGCTAAAACCCATGCCTCAGAACAAAAAGGAAGTTCAGTCATTTTCAGGTTTTGCAGGATATTACAGGCAACAAATTAAAGATTTTGCATTCATAGCAAGACCACTTTTTAAATTGTGTGACAACGACACAGTATTTGAAATTACTGTTGACAAAGTCAACGCTTTTGAGTCTCTAAGAGAAGCCTTGACCACTAATCCACTCTTACTGATGCCAGACTTTAAATTACCTTTCAAATTGTATATTGATGCATCAGGGGATGGGCTGGGTGCTGCACGTCACCAAGTTCAGATCATAAATGATAAGCCTGTGGAAGGACCCATATATTTCATATCCAGGAAAATTAAACCAACTGAAGCCAGATATGGAGCAATTCAGATGCAATGTCTATGCCCTGTCTGGGCCTTGGAAAAATTGAACTACTTCTTAGAGGGATGTGTTTTTGAGGTGATAACAGATTTTACAGCTGTCAAATCACTTTTAAACATGAAAACACCCAACAGACATATGCTCGGATGGCAAATTGCCTTACAAAAATACAGAGGAAATATGACTATTTTTCATAAGGATGGGAATATTCATAAGAATGGAGATGGACTAAGCAGACGGCCATTACCAAATAATATTAATAATCCTGCTTATGTTCCAGAAGAAGCTTCAACACGGATCACAATAGAAGTAATACATGTTACATACTTAAGCACCACCTTCTTTGAAGAATTAAGACACAGTTACACTCAAGATAAGCATTGTAGCATCTTGTGCCAATTACTTAACAAAGACTGTAAAGACAACTCTCTAATACATGCCTTGGATGACGTATGGAAAAAATCTTATGATGAAGAAAGATTTCACCTACTGGATGGTATAATTTATCACAGGACCAAGCACACATGTGTCATGAAAGTTTTGGACAGATCACTACTCAATCTTGTACTTAAAGAATGCCATGACAGCCCCTTCGCAGGATATATTTGTGAAAACAGAACCAAAGAAAAAGTCAAAACCTGTATATGGTGGCCAATGTGGCAGAAAGATGTTGCAAAGTATTGCAAAACCTGTTACAGATGTCAAAAAGTAAATAGGTCTACTGGCAAGAGACTTGGAAATATGATAAAAATTCAAGAACCAAGCAGACCTTGTGAAATTGTCCATATGGATTGGGTAACTGGCCTACCACCAGGAGGTGGCAGAAGTTATAATCCTTTCCTAGTGATTGTGGACAGATTCAGTACTACTCCAATCTTTTTACTATGTCACAAGGATGATACAGCCATGGATAAAGTTCTTCTGATATGAAATAGAGTAGTGTAATTGACTGGAATATTTGCAAATATCATTAGTGATAGGGATCCCAAACTCACCTCAGCACTATGGACAAATCTTCACCAATTATCTGGCACTAAGCTGTCTTTTTCTACAGCCTATCACCCACAAACTGATGGTCTGGCTGAAAGGATGATCCAAACCTTGGAGGACATGGTAAGAGGATTTTGTGCATATGGCCTTCAATTCAAAGATTGTGATGGATTTACCCATGATTGGTGTACTCTGTTTCCAGCACTGGAATTAGCATATAAAACATCAATCCATGCCAGTACCAATCAAACTCCTGCTATCCTAGAAAAAGGATGGAACCCCAAGTTACCCCAAGATTCCTTGAGGAAAGACTTAATTGAAATACATCCCACAGCTGCTAGCTTCAAAGGAATGCTAGACAAAGCTAGAAAGCATGCAGTAAGGTGCATGGAGGACTCTTTTGCATATGCTAAAGACAAAAGGGATAAATCACATGCAACTCCAGATTTCAAAGTGGGGGACCTAGTTCTTGTATTCACCACTAACTTCAATAACATCAAAGGATGTAAAAAGTTGAAAGACTCCTTTGCAGGACCTTTTGTGATTAAGGACCCCCATGGAGAAAATGCTGTTGAAGTAGAGTTATCTGAAGAACTTAGCAATAAGCATCCTAAATTTCCAGTGAGCCTGATGAAGCCATATAAATCCAGTGATTCTGAGAAATTGCCCTTGAGGAATAAAATTCCCCAGCTATACCTCCTATTGAGTCATCTCGTAGTAAGAGAATTATGAAAGTTCTCAAAAAATGCAAGTTGAGAACCAACAAAGTAAGGGAATACCTTGTTAGGTACAGTGACCCAACTTGTGAAGATGAATGGTTTCCAGAAAAGGACATAACTGAAGCTAATAAACTTCTCAGAAGGTTCAGGCACACTATAAATAGCAATATTACAAAGTAATACTCTTTTTTTAGGGGGAGGAAATGTGAGCCTTAGAGGTATTTTGATGTACCCAAAAGAGCACAAATAATAAATTAAGATACAAATATAAATAAAAGAAATTTATTTATATTACAAAAAGAAAAATTGAAATATAAATACAAATTTCTATTTAAAAATCAAAATTTAATCATAATTTAAAAATAAAATTCCAATAAAATTTAAAATTATGAAATTATATTTTTACTTGTAAAAATTAAGTAAAAATGAATTTTTAATAAGAATTGTGAAATTAAAATATTTTTGGTAAAATGGTATATAGAATATACTATAACTTTTTACCCAATAAATAAACAAAAAGAAATTATCACACCATTGGATTCCTCATAAAAAATAAAGTGGGGTCACCTCTGGATGAAATATCTGTAACTCAACTCTAAATAAGCTTAAATTAAGTTTTTAGTATTTTCAATACAAAAATTTAAAATCCTCAAAACTTTAATTTAATTCACACCACATGTGGTGTTAACCATCAATCTTTGTGTTAAAATTGAGGTGTTGTGTTTACTTTAGAAGTTATGAGGAATTGAAGTATTTTCAATTGAATTCAATTGAAATGTCAAAATGTGTGTGTGTATTACATAAGTGAAATTTGATTTAAATATGAGGTATCAATTATTACTTTATTGTACTGTACAATTCAATTGAATTACATATGTGAATTACAAGTATAATACATGATGAAGAATTATAGGAAAAAATAAATTGCAAAGATTAAAATTGGGGGGGAAGGAACTCTATCTCTAAGGGGGAGCCAGACCCCCAAAATACATTCTGACAGGCATAGGATGTCAAAATTCATGCAAAGGTTCATCACTTTTGGCCTGGAATTGAGTCACGGGCTCTATGTCTCAATTAATGATCAGTTTTTGATACCAACCAGGGCAGTTTTAACTGTTGCCAAGAGGCCAAAACTACACTCAAGCTAAAAATGTCCTATTAAAAAAGCTTTAACTTGTTTCTAAGTCTCTTACACACATTCTCACCTGTTTTGAAGGCTCTACACCAGGTATTACTATAGTAATGGTTCATTTAAGGGTCTAAAATGGCTAAAAATAGCCGGAAATGGCTTAAACCAGCCCTTTTTTGGTCTAAACTAGGGTTTAATGAGGCCATAATTGTCTTTTTTGTGTCATAGTGTTTTCTAGGACTGGCAAGAGTAACTTTTCCTTTTGGATTAAGAGAAGTGATGGCTATAAAAGAATGTCTTCCTTGCCCCACTTTTCTCTTCATGTTAGAATCTTTTCCTTTTATAATTACTTTAAACACTGTTAAACCAATCAATAAAAGATTCCAAGAACCCTTTTTAAATCATTTTTAACCTTTTGAAAACGTGAAAAAAAATCATTATAGTCATTGTTTATAACTCTTATAATAATTTTTACCCCTAGAGCCACCCCATAAGTGAATTAAAGCATCTTTCATCATTGTTAGCTTTGGCACTTTGTTTCCAAATTCACTCTGGTCACTTTTGGGTGTGTTTTCTCCTTAATAATATATCTAAAGACTCTGTTCTTATATCAATTTCTTGCAGCTCTTTACTCAATCAATTCTAATTGAAATTACCTGTGAAGACATTTCCTTTATAGCCTTAAATATTGCTGGTAGAGTATTTTTGGATAAATTTTTATTTTTGGTAAAACAATAAATCTTTATGATATTATTGTTTTATAGTTATAAAGTTCAGAAAAAATCAAATTGGCATGTTTTCTTTGCAAAAGATTTTTTCATACTATTTTTAATCATTTTTTCCCTTATACAAATTTTGAGGACAGGAAAAGTACTTGATTTTTTATCAAAGTTTCATACCCACACCTTACACCACCAACCCCCGGCCAATACCTTCATTCTGGATTGGGGGGGGTCTTTCAGCCTTCCAGGGGGCTCTGGCCCCTCCAACTCTTTCCAGGGCCTTTCGCCCACCCCCTTTGATTAGGAGGTTTGGGGCCATTTAGGTGTGCTAAGTTCTCTACAGTCCATGGTCTGCAGGACCAATTAGGGCCATTTTGGCCCAATCCCAATGAGGCCAAAATTGGCCAAGGGGGAAAGCCCAGGAGCTCCAATTCCATGTGGGTCTACCTGAGCCTGTTTTTGGCCAAAACCTCAAGAGACACAAAATGACCCAAAACCCCAAAACCCTCCAATTGGCCCAAGGACCCAAGACACTCAATTTGGCCATAAGTGGAAATTCCGCTCAAGATCTCAACCAAGGCCTTTGGAAAGCACCAGAGCCCCAGCCATATTCAATAAGGGGGTTTCCCCTCATGATCTGGGAAACCCCTGGCACAACTCAATGGATCCAAGCCTCCAGGAACCAACTGTGGTGCATATAAGGTATTATATACCATTATGCACAATTTTCCCTCAGAAAGCCAATGGCAATGGGTTCAGGATTCAATTATGCCATCCCAAAATCAAGTCCTCAAATCCATCACCCATTTCAAAGGTAGGCTCCATCCCCTCATTCATACAATTTATGGTGGTGACCAGAAGGTTATTCAAGGGCCCCAGCTCACTGGCTTTCCAGGTGTTGGTATTTCACTCCAGGATTATTCAAGGGTTTATTTCAAGAGGTTGTTCAAACTCACGACAGTTTTCAAGGCATCACGTGTTCCTTGGACAATTCAGCTTTTCCATACAAGATGTATTCAGGCATCCGGTATGGCATTTACCCTTTTGGGACAATGCATATTCCACTATGGGAATTCAAGACACTTGGCTCAAATTTCCAGATGGCGAGATCTGTATTGACCCAATTCACTAATTAAAGCTGGGTGACCCCCCTTCCAGGATCAGTCTTTCACCTTTTCACCCCTGGTAAATTCTCCCAAGTTGATTCATATATTGGATTTATTCTCATTATTATTTTGTTTTCATTATTAAAGTACGTAGTGAAAATGATAAGTCAGTTGTTTGCACCTTTTTCTTTGCCTTTCAGTGGATATTTGCGGTTATATCCTTTAAAAATTCCATTGTTCTTTCTGAAATTTTGAAACAGTGAATTGAAGACTCATTTGGTTGGCTCTTTGGCCTTTGCCTTTGCTCTTATCATTCTTTGGTCTTTGGCTTCATTCTTATCTTTCTATATCTTGTATTCCTCCCATTTTCTCCTCAATAAATCTATTCTTATTACATTTCTTTATTCTTTTCGAGCCCTCCCAGTGAGTTCTTTTTTCCTGAGTTCCCGGCCAATCTTGTTTTTCCCAAGAGCCCCTGTGAGAACCATTATGCACCATTTTTGTGCAGCAATCAAGTGGTTATGGTTTAAGGACTCCATTATGTCATTTCAGATCAAGTTCCCAAGTCCATAACCCCACTTCAAAGGAATAATTCAGTTGTAAGATGTGTCTATGAAACTGTTGACAATACTACTATTAATCAACAGTTCTATGACTATTCTTATGAAATATAATGATGAAAATTATATTACCAAAATTGAATAATTAATGAATTAATTATTTCTTTTACTTGTTATACACTACTAGTCACTATAACAATAAGCATTACTTGTCTAAAAGAATCAATTACCACAAGAATTTAATAATACAAACTTCTTTATTAAAATAATAAAAATATTTTAATATATAATTATCTTTTAAAAAAACAATTATGAAGATAATTATTGAAGAAAACTATTACTAGAAAAAAACTTTAAGAATTAATATAAATCACTCATTAATACTGCAAAGAACTTGTTGAATAATAATAGTAGAGGCATTTGACAGGTAATGGTGGATGTAAAAGATCCAAAATGCATATATAATAGTATTACAACAATATATAGTTGATTTATACAGTTTAACGTCTTTTTGATTGATTCTTAAATAATAAAATGCTTATGAAATAGCTCTAACTAATACTTACTTGTTGGTAATAATTGTATAATGGAATGATGTGATGAATTGGAGAAAAAAGCAAGGGGAGGCCTCTCTTAATTCTAACACAGCTCACAGAGGTGTGATCTTGAGCAAATCAAAAATCCAGTGAGTGATAAAACAATAAACCTTTTTGGATTATTGATTGCATCATTTGTTGACACATAAGATTATCATAATTACTTAATTGAAGCTTTTATGTGACTACCAACCCATTTATGGTTAAGAATAAAAGGATTAATAACTTTAAATATTATTTTATTCCAAAAGTGTAATTTATTTCTCAAATTTATCAATGTTATTGGAAATTTTATCACAGAGTGTATTTTCTGTGAATTTTTAAAGATGCAGTATTGCATCTGGAATCATTAAAAATGGGCTGTAAGTAAGACTTTTAATTTTACTTATAAAAGTACAATTATTTTTGGTTTTTATATGAATTATAAAGTTCTCAATTGGCCCTTAAAGCTTCAGAAAGATTCATCAAGGATTGTATCTTGAATGACTTTTTGAAGTTTTTACCTCATTTCTACATAGAATTGCAAATAGCAGTATATGGCTGGTTGCTATGAGGTAAATCAATCGAGACTAGTACAAAAAGGGTTTTAATTGCACTTTTAATGTTTTTGATGGAAAGTCATTAAGAATTGACATGGTTACAGGAGTCTGAGTTGCTGTTTACCTCCCTCGCACGTCAAAATAGCAGCTCATTTGCTACTTTCTTACAATATACTGAAGTTCTGACTTGGTAACCAACATCCCAAAAGATTTTAGTTTACTAATTTGGCAGAGATCAGCCATGGATTCAAGCTTTAGAGCTTTCCACGCCTCAGAGGCCTCAGAAGTTGAGTACCCTGGCTCTCTTTGATGTCTTTTGTCCCCCTTGACTATTTTTTATGTCAAAATAAAAATTCAGGCTTAAAGTGAGATATCCACTATGGGTGTACCAAAATTGAATGTACATAATATTAAGTGCCAAAAACATGCATAACACTATTCTTAGTGTATATGTAACATGGTATTTCCCACATCCCATTATTTTTGAGTCAAATTGAGAAAAAGAAAAAATTTTCATGGATATTTTATGTGGTATTGATTGTGTGGTCTTGAAGGATTTTCCATATTACGACCTCAAACAGTTGATTTAAGCTTATTCACTCTATGGAGCTACTCTAGCTGAAATTTTGTGTAGAATCCAAATCTGGCCTTAAATCCATGGATTTACTTACTAAATGAAAGGTTTTTCATCTTTTCTGACATCAAAAATGATTAAATTTGAATATATGCATGACTTATTGGTTGTGCATAGTTCAGAATTCATTTTAAGATAATTGTGGCCTATTTGGGTATGTAAAATATACCACAAGGCTCACATTCCCTTGTACCAAAAAAAACATTTAATATAATTTTATTAATGGTATCAAGAAGAAAAAGGCCCCAAAAGGGGTTAATTTCCACTGTTCAACCTCTTTACCTTACTCAGATCAAGTTATTTCAAGCACATTTATAGACATATTCAGGCTAGTGGCCTTAATTCATGTCTAAATCCTCTTAAGAGTTTATCTGAGTCAGGTATTTCTGATTCTGGAAGCAATTCATCTTCATGTCCTGGATTTCTCTATCTGACAAGATATTCTCTTTGATTTTTCCCCCTAAGTTTCCTTTCTTTAATGACTTTATTTATATTTTTGTCTTCATTCTGTTCCACTGGTGGTACAGTTAAAGTAGTCAGGTTCCTTAAAGGGAACATTTCTTTATCAGCTGGCTGATAAGGTTCTATCAAGCTGACTGGAAAAGTGGGATGTTTATTTTCCAATTCACCACTCAATTCCACTTTAACTGCATTGGTTCCATGTAAGGCCACAGTAACAAAAGGACCTACATAAGAATCTTTATTTTTCTTTGGGCCTTTGATATTATTAAAATTAAACCTTGAAACTAGAACTAAGTCCCCTACTTTGAAGTCTGGTACTTTGTGACTCTTGTCCCACGTCTGCTTTTCTTAGTCAAAAGCATCATTCATACTCTGTTTTGAATATTGTTTCACTTTATCAAGCATTATCTTGAAGCTGGAAGCTGTAGGATGAATTGCAATCAAGTCTTTCCTCAGTGTGTCTGCTGGGAGTCTTGGATTCCCTCCTTTTTCTAACATAGCAGGAGTTTGTCCTGTGGAAGAATGGACTGATGTCTTCTATGCCAATTCTAATGCAGGTATCAGAGTGCACCAGTCATGGGTGAAGCCATCTGAGTCTTTGAATTCTAACCCATAAGCACAAAATCTCCTGATCATGTCTTCTAAAGTTTGAATCATTCTCTCTGCTAGCCCATTTGTTTGAGGGTGATATGCTGTAGAAAATGATAACTTAGTCCCAAACAATCTATGAAGATTGGTCCAAAGTGAAGATGTGAGCTTGGGATCTCTGTCCCTTATGATATTCTTAAATAATCCTGTATGAGAAATAACTCTACTCCATAGAAGAATAGCTGTATCCATAGCTGTGTCATCTTTATGACATGGTGAGAAGATTGGAGTCTGGCTATATCTGTCTGCAATGACTAAACAAGCATTATAACTTTTGTCACCGCTTGGAGGAAGTGATGTCACCCAATCCATGTGAACAACTTCCCAAGGGTATTTTGGCTCTTGAATAAGAATCATTAGTTCAAATTTCTTGCCTGTACTCCTGTTTGCTTTTTGGCATCTATCACAGGTGTGGAAATATTCAATGGTTTCCTTTCTCCAAGCTGGACACCATGCACAGTTCTTTACTCTCTGAATTGTTCTGTCTTCTGATGGGTGTCCAGAGTAGATGCTATCATGGCATTCATGAAGAATGGTACTGATAAGCAATCTGCTACACAATGCAATTACACAAGAATGTTTGGTTATGTGGTAAATTATCCTATCAAACAGGTGAAATCTTTGTTCAGAATAGGAATTCTTCCAAATTTCATCCAGTTAATAGACTAAAGATCTATTGTGTCAGTATTAATCTAATAAGGAACTCAATATATGGAAATTCTTTTCTTGCTTATAAGATTATCTGAATTCTTCAAATAATTAAGTCCCAATATCAGTTTGTTACTTCCTTTAATTGGAATCTGTGGTTCTGCTTCCCAAGGTACATAAGCTGGGCTATCAGGAGTGTTGGCTAATGCCCACTTGTTTATTCCCCCAGCATTCTTGTGAATGTCTCCTGCTTTATGAACTATAGTCATGTTTCCTCTATATTCTTAAATGGCTATTTGCCATCTCAAAATATGTATGTTGGGAGTTTTCATGTTAAGAAGTGACTTCATGGCATTACAGTCAGTTATCACTTTCAAAACACTGCCATCAAGAAAATAGTGTAGTTTCTCAAGTGCCCATACCAAACATAAGCGCTCCATTTGGCTTGCACCATATCTGGCTTCTGTTGGTTTGATTTGTCTTGAGATATAACCAACTGGTCCTTCTGTAGGTTTTTCATCAAGAATTTTGACTTGATGTAGGGCTGTGCCTAATCCATCTCCACATGCATCAATGTACAATTTAAAGGGTATATTCCAGTCAGGAATGAGGAGTAAAGGTGCTTCCGTAAGAGCTTTCCTTATCTTCTCATAAGCTTGAATTCTTTCCTGTGTCATCTCAAGTTCTGTCTGTTGATCACAGATTCTATAGAGTGACTTGGAGAGAATTGCAAATTTTTTAGGTGTTTCCTGTAATAATTGGAAAAGCCAAGAACAGACATCATTTATTTTTTATTCTGGGGTATTGGCTTAAGTTACACTGCTGCCACTTTATTTTTGTCAATTCTTAATCTTAAACCAGAAACAATATTTTGTAAAGCTTTAAGTTCTTCAAAGCCAAAATTACATTTCTTGAGCAAAATCTTCATATTCACTCCTGTAGCTTTGTCAAGTACTTGTGAAAGTATTTCAAGGTGCAAAGGCCATGAGTCAGAGCATAAAATAGTATCATCAATATAAGTGTCAAGCCATCCTTCAGATAATTCTGTGGGGAAGATGGTATTCATCATTCTTTCATCTTGAGATGGTGCATTTTTAATACCAAATGGCATTCTAAGATACTCATAAATACCACAGTGAGTCCTAATTCTAAGTAATCTCCTAGTTTTGGGCTTCAAAAAATTCTGATGAAAGCCTTTTAATTCATCCATTGATGTTATATATTTGGCTTTAGATAATTAGGTCAAGGTTTCTTGAACTCTAGGAATTGGATACCTAACTGGAACTGTGTAGGGATTCAACGCTCTAAAATCTCCAACCATCCTTTATTTATCATTATGCCAAGCAATAATAACAGGTGTTGTCACTTCAAATTCTTCATTGTGCCCTACTTTCCTTAGTACACCAAGTTGGACCAACTCTTGGATATGTTTTTTAAAGGCTTCTCTAGCTCTGGGACTGGTTGGATAAGCTGGTCTTTTAATTAATGGAGGGTATGGTCTATCAATATTAAGAGAAATATCAACTTCATGCCCTTTAATAGTGCCTAATAGTTCATTATCAGAGGGAAAGGCATTCTTATATGTGTATAACACATCAATAAGATCATGCCTCATTTTTGGTGATAATGGTGCATTAATTTGAGCTTCAACAAGTTGATTAGCCACAAATTCTTCCTTATAATTATCTTTACCAGAGGATATCACAGATTTTGTTTTCTCCAATTGTGAAATATCTGTATTCATGGTTTTTGATGTCAATACCATAAATATTCAAGTAATTATTTCCAAGAATAATTTTCTGAGATGTGCAATTGTCCATTACTACTATCTCAGTTTTCATTCTCACACTTCCTGCTGGATGTGGAAATACAATATAAGTGTCCAATATGCCTAAAGGGTACATATTATTACTGGCACTACTAAATTGTACACCCTCTATTGGTAATACATGGATTTTTCATCCAGGGAGTCCGGCTTGAAGGAAATCTTTGCCTACACAAGTACAAAATGCCCCTGTATCCAAATTTACTTTGGCTTCAATATCATTCATCAGTATTGATGTGATACAAGATGCTCTAGCAGTGTATCCTTCACCTCTAGCAGGTTTTGTTTTACACATTCTGGCATCCTGGATATTGATCAGGTTATGACAAGCCTCACTGTACTGTGGCAAGTGAGTATGGACTTCTGTGACCTCAAAAAAAGCTGTAATGTTTTCAATGGGATAGTACTCTACTGGTGTGTCTTCAGTGACTTCAGAATCTAGGTCTGATTCTTCTTTCTCCTCAGTGCACTTATCTTCTTCAATGACTTGAACTTCATTAATCTTTGTCATTTTTGGTGCAAGTATTGGCTAAATTTGAAGTGCTTCCACATTTATGACACTTCAAGATAGGTCTTGAAGGCCTCTTATCTTCTCTGGAAGTTTTAGAGACTATTTTAGATTCCATAGTAACTCTAGTCCTGGTTTTACCAATTATTGTTCTAGTAATGATATCTTCCATGGAATTGATGTAGTTTTATTTTGACAAGGGTTCTACATACCCGCACTTGATACCATGTTCTAGTTCTCCAAATCTTCTTAATATTTTCATATTAATCATAGAGTAAGATATATATGGGTGTAAGGTAGATAATCTGTCTTTCTGTTTGAGCAACCAAGTAAGTGGTTTATCCTCTTCTGATTTAAAAATTGCACTTTCAAAAGCATTTTCATTTTAAATCTCCAAGAACTGTTAGCCCTTTTGGTGATTATTTCACATTTCCACCAAGGTCAATCATGTTTACCATGATCTAGTCTCATTTTGTAATACCATTTCTCTTCAGTTCTGGTAAACAAAGAGTGTAGCTTTCCTACTATGGTTTCATCAGGTATTTGAAAATGTTCTTGCTACATATCAATGGTTCTGATGAACTCAAAATTATTGTATTCTCCTTCACCACAGAATGTTGGCCATTCATCCAGTTTGGGAATATATTTTTCACATATAGGGGTTTTGCCTAAAAATGGGGTCAATCTTCCTTTAACAGAACGTTTCTCCTTAGTAAAAGGTGTAGAATGTCTTGGCTTATGTGGTTCAGAATTCTTATGTATTTGTTCCACATTTGCAATGATTTTATTCTTTAACTTCCTCCTTTCACTGTCACTTTTTGCCAAATGAGTGGCAAACTGATTGGTATTTTTTATTATTTGTAAGACATGATCTTTCAAAATTCTAAGTTGATAATTAATATTTAAAATGGAAAGATCTTCCATTTCATCATTTTGGAATTGAAATTTACTTTAAATTCTGTCATATGTAGTCGTAATTGAATCAAGTTTGACATTTGTCAACTGATACCACTCAGTATACCTTTTGTGATTTCTTTTCAATGCACTCATGTCTGATATTATTTTATTTGACTTTGCATCAAATTTTCCAAGTCCTACATCAATACTATATTTAACAAAATGTATTTCATCTATTATTTGTGTGGAAAAGTCCTGTTCATCCTTTCCTTCTCTTTGGCTGTGAATTCCATAAGAGTGCTGGCCATATTGAATACACTGTCCATGGCTGAATGCTCCAATTTGGCGATCCTGTACCCTTGTGGGTAAGGTCTGTGCAAATTTGCTTTGTGTTTGCCCTTGCCCTGATAGTTGTTAGGATATTTCTTCTTCTTCTGATGTCCTTTGGGCTTCTTTCTGGATGCTTCTGGAGCTGGTTTGGCACTTGTAGACGCCACTAGCCCCCCTTCCAAGGCTGGAGTCATTTCCAATTCCTTCTTCTGGTCTATGGATAAAAGACTTTGGTTCTTCAACAAATTCTGTATCTTTTTGACCTTGTCTTTGCAAGACAATGGGCTCCACCATCCTAAGAGTTCTATGGTGTTCTCCTGACCCAGAAAGCCTTTGATGTGTAAGTAGGATTTCATGGCCCCCTGCCAACGGCTTGGGCATATTTCCCACTCCTCTTCTTTTTTTTCTCTGAACCAATTTTTGTATTGGTACTAATATATTTCTAGGGCTTCCACTTGAAAGTGGTTAGGCCCTTAAAACATTACCTCCAATTAATTCAGGCTCAGATTTCACATCAAAGTTTGTTGGTACAGACCTTTGGGAATAGGGGGAAGTTCTGGCTTCCTCCAGATGCGCCTTTCTTGAGGAAGACTTGGCAGACCTTGTTATGATCTTGCCTCTTCCTTGTCCAGGTTCATCTGGTTGGACTGACTAGCTCCTTCCATTTCTAGTATGCACCATTTTCACGTCAATTCAAGAGAAAATAAGAATTTAAAACAGAAAACACACACCTTTTGGTGATTGTTTGGCTTGTTCAGTCTTAAATAAAGTTCCTCTTTTAAAGATTTGCACTTCAATACTGCCTTCAGATTCTGCTTTTGAAGAGTCTGGACCGGTAATTTATCTTTTACTGAGTCTGTTACCAAATGCACAGTATTTGATTAAAGACACTAGAGAAAAGTTGATAAAAGAAAAATTATTTTTTATACTTTTAAAATATTTTTTAAGATTTTTTATAAGTTTTTCTTTTTTAATGTCAAAAAAATTATTCTTTTGAAAGAAAAAAAATTGAAATATAAGATTTTGAATCAAAATGAATTCAGAGTAACTCAAGGAATAATTTTATAAGCTTTTGGATGTGAAAAAGTCACATGTAAAAACAGTATAAAATTACACCAAATTCCTCAATGAAAAAGATTTTAAGAAAATTTCAAAAATAAAAATAATTTTAACTTCAAATTTAAAGAAAAAAATAATTAAATTAATATATTTTAAAGCTTAAAAATGGATGAATTAGGGGTACAAGGTTCAAAAACCACAGCCAGGCCCCCAAATTTAAGATTCGGTAGGTATGGTGGTTTTTCTAGAACAAAAAATGAAGTATAGAATATTATTAAAGCCAAAAATCTGCTTAAAATATCTGCCAGGGCCCCAAATGTAAGATGTGTCTATGAAGAGGTTGATAATATTACTATTAATCAAAATTACTATGACTGTTCTTATGAAATATAATAAAAGTTTATTAGAACAACAATTAAATAATTAAGTAATTAAGTAATTATTTCTTTTACTTGTTATACACTACTAGTGATTATAACAGTAAGCATTAATTGTCTACAAGAATCAATTACAAGAAGAATTTAATAAAAAAAACTTCTTTATTAAAATAATAAAATTATTTTAATATGTAGTTATCTTTTACAAGCATAGTTATGAAGATAATTCATGAAGCAAGGTATTACTAGAGAAAAACTTGAAGAATTAATATAAATCACTCACTATTAATCTAAAGAACTTGTTGAATAATAATAGTAGAGGAATTTGATGGTTAATTGTGGATTTAAAAGATCAAAAATGGATATATGATAGTATTACAAAGATATATAGTCAATTGATATGATTTCAAGCCTTTCTGATTGATTCTGAAATAATAAAACATTTAATAAATAGCTTTAACTAATAATTACTTTTTGGTAATAATGTTATAATGGAATAATGTGATGATTTGGAAAAAACAGCAAGAGAAGGCCTCTTTTGAGTCTAAGACAGCTCACAGAGGCATGCCATGGAGAAAACTGGAAAACCAGCTAGTGAGGAAACAATAAACCTTTTTGGATTATTGATTTCATCATGTGTTTTCACGTAAGATTATCATAATTACTTAATTGAAGCTTTTACATGACTACCAACCCATTTATGGTTAAGAATAAAAGTATTAACAACTGCAAATCTTCTTTTATTCCAAAATAATAATTTATTTGTCAAATTTATCAATGTTATTGGAAATTTAATCACAGAGTGTATTTTCTGTGAATTTTTAAAGATTCAGTATTTCACGTGGAATGATTAAAAATGGGCTGTAAGGAAAACTTTGCATTTTTACTTATAAAAGTAAAATTATTTTTGGTTTCTATAAGGAATATACAGTTCCTAATTGGCCATGAAAGTTTCAGAAAGATTCATTAGGAATTGTATTTTTAATGAATTTTTGAAGTTTTTACCTCATTTCTAGGTAAAATTGCAAATAGTAGTATATGGCTGGTTGCTATGAGGTAAATAAATGGATACTAGTCCAAAAAGGGTTTTGATTACCCTTTTGGTGTTTTTCCATAGAAAGTAACTAAGAATTGACATGGTCACATGAGTCAAAGTTGCTCTTTATTGTCAGGTTTACTCTATGATAAAGGTGTATAATTGTATTTTCAGGCTTTAACTATGACTGTGCCATGGTAAAAATGGTGATAAAAAAAGATTTTTTTATTGTAATAGGGCTTCAAGATAGGATAATAAGGGCTTTAATATAATGATATAGTGGTGGTGAGCACTGCTGAAAGCCCTGGGTACAGTCTTACCAGTTGGATTAATATGATAGAGTATAACTCTTTTTGACATTTTTACGATGTGGGAATGTAATAGAAGGATGGCAATTCCTTTTCTGGCAGTGAAAAGGCCTCCTTTTATCCTGAAATGGGGTGAAAAGGCTGCTAGACCTTTTCATGTAGAGGAAGTGAAGATTTTTCACTCTCAAGGACAGGCTTGTGGTTTGCAAAGGGCTTGTATGGCCTGTATTGTGCTCAGATGTGGTTTTAAAACGACATCTGGCCAGTTATCCCCAATTCAGGTTAAGAATTTTCATCTGGGGACCACACAGCCAATTCTGGTGTGTATGATGCATAGAATTCTGTACAGAACCTGTATGGGACCACAGTATTGAATGAACTATGAGGTATTGAAGTAAAAACAATCTTCCTCATCAGTTTGACACCTCATAATCATTGTTATGGTATACTATCCCACAGTAAGGCTGTATTGGCCAAAATGTGGGATTTTTACCTTAAAACAGCCATAACTTTGTCAGTTTTCGAGATATCAACCTCAAAATTGGTAAAGTGTGTAGCACTGTATGAGCCCTAAACAATGGTACTTCATTTGATATGACTCAGAAGGAACAGAAACTCCCATGCTGGGAATAAGTTCCTCCAAACTGCATAATGAATTCTTGAATGCAGTGATGAAGACATATGCCAAATACAAAAAATGTGGCATATTGTTTCAGCTCCTCAAACAAAGGTACAGGAGCCCAGAACCGGAATCGCAGTTACAGGAAGCCTGGTTGAGGGACTATAAGGACAATAAATCATTGCTCATAGATGGCCTGCTCTACCATAGACAGAAGTACACTAGTGAACTCACAATAATAGACAGAGACCCTATATCTTTGATCCTGCAGGAATTCCATGACTAGCCCTATATGGGACACATGATTGAAGACAGGACCAAAAACAAGGGTAGCAAGCACAGCTTGATGAGCCAGATGGGAAAAACAGTTTAATGAATACATCAACCCTTGTGAAATATTCCAAAAGGCAAATAGAAAAAATGGGAAGAAGTGTGAGTCACTTCAACACATAAATGAACCCAAACATCCATGGGAAACCATCAGCATGGATTGGGTGACAGGAATTTTCCCAGGAGGCAACGACAACTTCAATGCCTGCTTAATCATAGCTGATAGGTTCAGAAAGAGTATGATGTTCCTACCATGTCACAAGGAGGACACAGCCATGGATAATGCTCTGTTATTCTGGAACAACATCATATCAACCTATGGAGTCCCTAAGATCAGCATCAGTGATAGGGACCCAAAGTTCACATATAAATTTTAGACCAACCTCTATGACATTCTGGGTACTAAAATTGCTTTTTATACAGCTTAATATCCACAAACAGATGGATTGGCTGAGATAATGATCCAAGAAATGGAGGACATCCTTAGAAGATTCTGTGCCTATGGGATGGAATAAAATGACCATGAAGGTTACACCCATGACTGGGTTACCCTTCTACCAGAAGTCCAACTGGCTTATAACACAAGTCAGCACTCTACCACAGGAAAAACACCTGCACTGGTAGAGAAAGGGTGGAATCTCTTATTGCCTGTGGATCACCTAAAGAAAAATCTTCTGACCATCCACCCCACAGCCAAAGATTTCCATGAATGTTGGAAGAGGGCTTGTGAAACAACTTCCAAGTGCTTAGCTGAGGCAAAATAATATAATAAGCAGAGGTGGGACAAATCAAACATGGAACCTGACTTTAAAGAAGGGGACCACGTTTTAGTGTCTACACTGAATTTTAATAATATCAAAGGACCCAAGAAAATGAGAAACTCATTTGTAGGGCCCTTCACTATCATTAAATTGATAGGGAGAAATGCAGTGGAAGTCAAACTCAAGGCGGAATTTTCCAGGAAACACCCAGTATTTCCAGTGAGTTTAGTCTAGCCATACTTCCAGAAAGAGGAGGATAAATTACCCTCCAGGACCAAGAATCCCACACCACCATAAAAAGCTGAAGTGGAGGATTCTCCTGTACCTGTGAAAAAAAATCATCAAGGCCAGGAAGATCAGACTTAATGGTAAGGATCAGAGACAGTAATTAGTCAGATTCAAGAACCAGACAGCTGATAAAGACAAGTGGTTGGCAGAAGATGGCATACCAGATGGGAACCTTCATTTGAGGAGATTCAGAGCCTCTAGGAGGACTGAATAGTCTCAACAATTATGAGCCTTTTTTAGAGGGAGGGTATTTCAGCCTGTGACCCGAAACCAGAGCAAAGCATGACAGGTGTCAGCCTGTGACTCAAAACCCAAGCACAAGCATGACAGCCAAATACTATAAACCAATGGTAAAGCCAAGATACCACCAAAACATGGAGCTGATCAAAATTCACTCAAAAAGTATTAAAATAAAGAGGAAAATTACCTCTTTTCAAATATACAAGTCCCACCATCATATGACAAATAATAACAAATTAATTCCTTCTCAAAGCTATTGCTGAGCATAAACCTTAATTTTCACCTCTCATCTGAAATCAAAAGGAAGAGAATTAACCCCATCAAATGGGTATTAAAAATAAAGCTCTAAGTCAGGGCTATCCAATGGTACTAACCAAACTGAGCTGGAACCAGAATAATACAAGTTATGACCGAAATAAGGTCAAATAAGGGTGACTGAAATATGCACCTCTCATCTAGCTTTTACAGTTTGCGTGTGAGATACCTAAAGTGGGGTCTTTTTAGAAAGAGCAAAATCAGAGCTATCTAATGATGCCATTCATTTCCCCATATCGTATCTAGAACAGAAGATATTGAGCAAACAAGCTCCATACAGTTTTTGGAAAAATCATAAACGTTTACAAGAAAACCTGTACATGGCATAACTTTGCCATATTTAATGATCACCATACCAAATGAGGTATCATTGTGTGGATTACATCCAGGGGGGCTACACAATGAACCAATTTTGAGCTCAATATCTTAAAAACTGACATAGGTATAGCAGTTTCAAGGTTGAAATCTCGCAGTTTGGCCAATACACCTTTACTGTGGGACACTATCCCATAAGTATTATTATGAGCTGTCAAAAAGACAAAAAAGCTTGTTTATACTTCAATAATGCATAGTTAAGTCAAATACAGAGGTCCATACAGGTTCTATAAAGCTTCTGACGCATCAGAAGCACCAGAACACACCTGTAAACTCCATTGGTGAATATTTTCACCCTGTATAGGCTAAAAACAACTACTTGTGGCTCTAAAACCACATTTCCACCAAAACCGGTCTGTATTGAGTGTATAGAACCACAAACTAGCCCAAAGTAGTGAAAGGTTTTATTTTGCGGGTGTGTGGAGAGGTAAACCACCTCCCACTACCCCAGAACAAGATAAAAGGAGGGTTTTCCTCACCAGGAGGAGAATCCAGCATCCTTATCTTCATATTCTTACGTGGTATAACATCTTAAAAGAAGTGGTACCCTTAGAATTCAACAGGTTATGATTATAGGTTGTAATTATTGTAGGGTTTGTCATTGTAAACCAAAAGGCAAACACTGCACCCAGGGCTATCCACAGCACTCACCATCACCAAAATATTGTAGTATGGCCCTTTTACTCATATTCCAACTTTAATATCATCATTATTTTTGTAAGATGTGACTATGAAACTGATGATAATATTACTATTAATCAACAGTACTATGTCTGTTCTTATGAAATATAATAATAAAGTATTATTATAACCACAATTAAATAATTAAAAAATTATTTCTTTCACGTGTTAAGCACTACTAGTGATTTTAACAGTGAGCAAGTAATTTTCTACTAGAATCAATTACAAGAAGAATTTAATAATAAAAACTTCTTTATTAAAATAATAAAATTATTTTAATATATAATTATCTTTTGCAAGAATAATTATAAAGATAATTCTTGAAGAAAACTATTACTAGAGAAAAACTTTAAGAATTAAGAATAAATGACTCACTAATACTCCAAAGAACTTATTGATAGATAAGAGTAGAGAAATTTGATGTGGAATTGTGGATTTAAGGGATCAAAAGGATTTATAACAGTATTACAACAATATAAAGTTGGATTCTATGATTTCAGGTCTTTCTGGATGATTCTGAAAGATTTAAAACACTTAAGAATAGTTTTAACTAATACTTACTTGTTGGTAATAATGATTTAATAAATTGATAAGATGATGATACGGAAAAAACAGCAAGAATAGGCTTCTTTTAAGTCAACAACAGCTCACAGAGGCGTGCCATGGAGCAAACTGAAAAACCAGTGAGTGAGAAAACAATAAACCCTTTTGGATTAATGATTGCATCATCTGTTGTCATGTAAGATTATCATAATTACTTAATTGATGCTTTTACGTGACTACCAACCCCAATATGGTTAAGAATAAAAGGAGTAACATCTGTAAATCTTCTTTTATTCTAAAATAATCATTGATTTCTCAAAGTTATCAATGTTTTTGCCAATTTCATCACAGGTTGTAATTTCTGTGAATTTTTGAAGATTCAGTGTTTCACGTAGAATGGTCAAAAATAGACTGTAAGTAAAACTTTTAATCTTACTAGTAAAACCATAATTCTTTTTGGTTGTACCATAGATGATACAGTTCTTCATTGGTCCTGAAAGTTTCAGGAAGATTCATTAAGAATTGTATTTTTAATGAATTTTTGAAGTTTTTACCTCATTTCTACATAGAATTGCAAATAGCAGTATTTTGCTGGTTGCTATGAGGTAAATCAATGAATATGGATCCCAAAAGGGTTTAAGTACTCTTTTAGGGTCTAGTCATGGAAAGTCATCAAGAATTGACGTGGTTACAGGAGCCTAAGTAGCTTATTACCTCCTTGGCACGTTAAAATAGCAGGTTATTTGCTATTTTTCTTATGATTACAGTAGGTGTAACTTGGTAATCAAGTTCCCAAAGAGTTTTAGTTTACCAATTGGGCCAAGATGAGCCATGGATCCATGCTCTGGAGCTATCCACGCCTCTGAGGCCTCAGAAGTTGGGTACCCTGGCTCTCTTTGATGTCTTTTGTCCCCCTTGCTTAATTTTTATGTCAAAATAGTAATTTAAGCTTAAAGTGAGATATCCACTATGGGTGTACCAAAATTCTATGTAAGAATACCATAATATTAAGTGCTCAAAACATGCATAACACTATTCTTAGTGTATATGTAACATGGGATTTCTCACTTTCCCATTATTTTGGCTAAAAATCAAGAAAAACAAAAATTTTCATGGATCTTTTATGTGGTATTAATGATGTGGTATTGAAGTATTTTCCATTTTACCACCTTAAATACTTAAATTGAGCTTATTCACTCTATGGAGCTACCCTAGGTGAATTTTTGTGTAGAATCCAAATCTGGTCTTAAATCCATGGATTTACTTACTCAATAAAAAGTGATTCATCTTTTCTGAAATTAAAAATGATGAATTTTGGATATATGCATGACTTATGAGTTTTGCATAATTCAAAATTTCTTTTTAAGATAATTGTGGCCTATTTGGGTATGTAAAATATACCTCAAGGCTCACAATTTTCGTGTGGCACTCAGATTTATAGCTTTTATTAGGATTTTGAAGCTATATCATGAAGTCACCCTGACAACAGCCAAATACCATAAATCAATGGTAGACCCAAGATACCACCAACACATTGAGCTGAGCCAAATCAGCTCAAAATGTATCAAACAGAAGAGGAAACTTACCCTTTTCCAAATATAAAAGTCCCATCACCATAGGAAAAAGAATAAGAAAGTTATTTGTAAGGTGTGGATATGAAACTTTGATTAAAAATCAAGTACTTCTCCTGTCCTCAAAATTTGTATAAGGTAAAATTCAGTTAAAAATAGTATGAAATATTATTTTTAAGAGAAAACACGGCAATTTTATTGTTTATAACTTTATTAGTATAAAACAATAATATTTTAAAAATTTATGTTTTTACCAACAATAAAAATTTATCCAAAAAATACTCTACAAGAGATATTTTAAGGCTACAAAAGAAATTTCTTCAAGAGCAATTTCAATTGCAATTAATTGAGCAAAGAACTGCAAGCAATTAATTAAAGAACAAAGTCTATAAAAAGAATATTAAAGAGAAAACACGCCCAAAAGTGACCAGAGTCAATTTGGAAACAAAGTGACAAAGTTTACAGTGATGAAAGATGCTTTAATTCACTTTTGGGGTGGTTCAGGGGTAAAAATGATTATAAGAGTTACAAAAAATGATTATAATGATTTTTTCACGTGGTTAAAAGGATTAAAATGATTGTAAATGGTGGTTGGAATCTTTGATTGATTGGTTTAACAGTGTTTAAACTAATTAATAAAAGGAAAAGATTCTAACATGAAGAGAAAAGTGGGGAAAAGAAGACATTCTTTTATAGCAATCAATTCTCTTACTCCAAAAGTAAAATTTACTCTTGTCAGTCATGAAAAACAGTCTGACAACAGAAAAGCCAATTATGGCATCATTGAACCCTGTTTTAGACCAAAAAGGGCTGGTTGAAGCCATTTTTAGCCATTTTTAGCCATTTTAGACCCTTAAATCAGCCATTCCTCTAGCAATACCAGGCCTACAGCCTTCAAAACACGTCAGAATGTGTTTCAGAGACGTAGAAACCAGTTAAAACTGTTTTTACTATGATGGTTTTATCTTAAGGGTAGTTTTACCCTCTTGGCAACAGCTGAAACTACCCCAGTTGGTATCAAAACCTCATCATCAATTGAGTCCACAGACCCTGTAACTCAATTCCAGGCCAAAAGTGATGAACTTTTGCGTGAACTTTGACATTCCACGCCTGTCAGCAAGGATTTTGGGGGTCTAGCTCCCCCTTAGAGCTGGAGTTCCTTTTCCCCCGCAAATTTAATCTTTCCAATTCATTTTTCCTTTAATTCCTCATCATGTATTATACTTATAATTTACATATGTAATTCAATTCAATTGTACAGTACAATACAGTAATAATTGACACCTCATATGTAAATCAAAGTTCACTTATGGAATACACGCGCACAGTTCGACATTTCAATTGAATTCAATTGAAAATACTTCAATTCCTCATAACTTCTAAACTAAACACAACACCTCACTTTTAACACAAAAATTGATGGTTAACACCACATGTGGTGTGAATTAAATTAAGGTTTTGAGTATTTTCAACTTTTGTATTGAAAATACTAAAAACTTAATTTAAGCTTATTTAGAGTTGAGTTCCAAGAATTTCACTCAGAGGTAACCCCACCTGATTTTTGATGCGGAATCCAATGGTGAAATAATTTTTATGTGTTTATTTATTGAATAAAAAGCTATAATAATCTTTATTTAACTTTTTTCCAAATTTATTTATTTTTTCACAATTTTGTTAAAATTTCATTTTTACTTAATTTTTTCAAGTATAAATGTAATTTTATACTTACAAAATTCGATGTATTTTTTTCTTAAATTGTAATTAATTTTTTTATTTTTAATATAATTTTATATTTATATTTTTATTTTTATTTTAATAATATACATAAATTTATTTTATTTATATTAATATGTTATTTTTGTATTTGTGGTCTTTTGGGTATATGAAATTACCTCTAAGGCTCACATTCCCTCCCCCTAAAAAGAATATTACTTTGTAATATTGGTGTTTCTAGTGTGTCTGAATCTTCTGAGGAGTTTGGTAGCTTCTGGTATATATTTTTCTTCTAACCATACATCTTCACAAGTTGGGTCACTGTACCTAAAAGGTATTCCCTTACTTTCTTGGTTCTTAATTTCCTTTCTTTAAGAACTTTGGTAATTTTCTTAGTACCAGATGTCTCAATAGGAGGTATAACTTGGGGAATCTTATTCCTCAAGGGAAATTTCTCAGCATCACTAGATTTATATGGCTTTATCAAGCTTACTGGAAATGTAGGGTGCTTATTTCTAAGTTCTTCAGATAACTCTACTTCAACAGCATTTTCTCCATGGAGGGCCTTAATCATAAAAGGTCCTTCAAAGGAGTCTTTCAACCTTTTACATCCTTTGATGTTATTGAAGTTAGTGGTTGATACAAGGACCAGGTCCCCCACTTTGAAATCTGGAGTTGCATGTGATTTATCCCATTTGTCTTTAGCATATGCAAAAGAGTCCTCCATGCATCTTACTGCATGCTTTCTAGCTTTGTCTAGCATTCCTTTGAAGCTAGCAGCTGTGGGATGTATTTCAATTAAGTCTTTCCTCAAGGAATCTTGGGGTAACTTGGGGTTCCATCCTTTTTCTAGAATAGCAGGATTCTGATTGGTACTGGCATGGATTGTTGTTTTATATGCTAATTGCAGTGCTGGAAACAGAGTACACCAATCATGGGTAAATCCATCACAATCTTTGAATTCAAGGCCATATGCACAAAATCTTCTCACCATTTCCTCTAAGTTTTGGATCATCCTTTCAGCCAGGCCATCAGTTTGTGGGTGGTAGGCTGTAGAGAAAGACAGTTTGGTACCAAATAATTGGTGAAGATTTGTCCATAGTACTGAAGTTAATTTGGGATCTCTATCACTGATGATATTTGTAAATATCCCAGTCCATGACACTACTCTATCCCATATCAGAAGAGCTGTATCCATGGCTGTATCATCTTTGTGACATGGTAAAAAGATTGGAGTTTTACTTAATCTGTCCAGAATTACTAGGCAAGCATTATAGCTCCTGTCACCTCCTGGTGGTAGGCCAGTTACCCAATCCATATGGACAATTTCACAAGGTCTGTTTGGTTCTTGGATTTCTATCATATTTCCAAGTCTTTTTCCCGTGGATTTGTTTGCCTTTTGGCATCTGTCACAGGTTTTGCGATACTCTGCAACATTTTTCTGCCACATTGGCCACCATATGCAGGTCTTTGCTTTTTTTCTTGTTCTGTCTTCAGACAGATGTCCTGAAAAGGGACTATAATGGCATTCTTTCAGTACAAGATTGATTAATGACCTGTCTACAACTGTCATGACACATGTGTGCTTGGTTCTGTGGTAAATTATACCATCCAGTAGGTGAAATCTTCCTTCATCATAAGATTTCCTCCATACTTCATCCAAGGCATGTATTAGAGAGTTGTCTTTACAGTCTTTGTTGAGTAATTGGCATAAGATGCTACAATTCTTATCTTGAGTGTAACTACTTCTGACTTCTTCAAAGAAGGTGGTGTTCAAGTCTGTAAAACTTATTCCTTCTATTGGAATTTGTGGTGAAGCTTCTTCTGGCATATAAGCAGGATTATCAATATTATTTGGTAATGCCCATCTGCTTATTCCATCCGCATTCTTATGAATATTCCAATCCTTATGAGCAATAGTCATATTGCCTCTGTATTCTTGTATGGCTATTTGCCATCTGAGCATGTGTCTGTTGGGTGTTTTCATGTTCAAAAGTGATTTGACAGCTGTACAATCTGTTATCACTTCAAAAACACATCCCTCTAAGAAGTAGTTCAATTTCTCCAAGGCCCAGACAAGGCATAGACATTCCATCTGACTTGCTCCATATCTGGCTTCAGTTGGTTTGATTTACCTGGATATGAAACATATGGGTCCTTCTACAGGTTTATCATTTATGATCTAAACTTGGTGAAGTGCAGCACTCAGTCCATCCCCTGATGCATCAATATACAGTTTGAAAGGCAATTTAAAGTCTGGAATCTGTAAGAGTGGAGCAGTGGTCAATGCTTCTCTTAGAGACTCAAAAGCTTTGACTCTGTCAACAGTCATCTCAAATACTGTGTCTTTGTCACACAACTTATAAAGTGGTCTTGCTATGGATGCAAAATCTTTAATGTGTTGCCTGTAATATCCTGCGAAACCTAAGAATGACTGAATTTCCTTCTTATTCTGAGGCATGGGTTTTAACAATACTGCTGCAACTTTGTTTTTGTCAATTCCAAGGGACAAACCAGATACAACATGTCCTAGTGCTTTAAGTTCTTTAAATCCAAAATGACATTTCTTCAAGGAGATTTTCATGGTTACTGATTGGATTTTTGTCAAAACTCTTGATAATCTGTATATGTGCTCCTCCCAAGTCTTTGAACAGATAATAATTTCATCAATGTAAATGATTAACCATCCTTTTGAAAGTTCTTCAGGGAAGATTCCATTCATCATTCTTCGGAAGTGTGAAGGTGCATTTGTGATACCAAAGGGCATCCTTAAGTATTCATACACTCCACAATGAACAATAATTCTCAAGTATTTTCTTGCTCTTGGTGTTACCAAATTTTGATTGAATCCTTTAAAGGCATCCATAGTGGTTATATACACTGCTTGAGATATTTGAGTAAGGGTGATTTGGATTTTTGGTATTGGGTATCTGTCTGGGACAGTGTAAGTGTTCAGAGCTCTAAAGTCCCCAACCATTCTGGATTTTCCATTATGCCACGCCACTATGACTGGTGTAGTTATTTCTACTTCCTCATTGTGGCCTACTTTTCTTATTACACCAAGGTCCAGAAGTTCTTTGATATGAATTTCTAGAGCTTCTCTTGATTTTGGACTTGCTGGATAAGCAGGTCTTCTTAAGAGTGGTGGATAAGGTCTCTCAATGTTAAGAATGATGTCAACTTCATGACCAATAATTGCTCCCAGAGGTTATTTGTCTGTAGCAAATGCTCCTCTGTGGTCATACAAAAGGGAAGAAAGTTCATTTTCTTGTTTATCAGTCAGATGAAGGCTTATCTCAGCCTCATTTAACTGTTCAGACTTGAATTTCTCTAACTCTAAGTTGACTGGTGATACTTTGTTTACTGTAATTTGTCTTTTAAATAGTAAAAAGGCAAATTTCTGGCTCTTATTGTCCCCAATTGTAAAGTATCTGTCTTTTTTATTATGTAAATCTATCCCATACATGATTAAATAGTCATTTCCCAATATAAAATGGGTACTAGAGCAATTTTCCATAACAACAAATTCAACTGTGATTCTCAAATTACCATTTATGTGTGGGAATATGACATTGGTCTCAAAGATTCCTAATGCTTTCATTGGGTTACTTGCACTGTTGAATTTTATACCATCAATTGGTAACAATTGGTCTTCAAAATTTGGTACACAAGTCTTAAGAAAAGATTTTCCAACACAAGAGCAGAAGGCTCCTGGGTTAAGAAAAAGTTTGGTGGGCTTGTTGTCAATCACCACTTCTGTTATACAGGAATTACCAGCTGTATAACCTTTTCCTATGTTTGGTTTTGTCTTCATAAGTTGTGCATCTTGAACTTTTGATAAATCAAGTTGAACATTGCTCAATTGTGGTAAGTGGGAATAAGATTCCATGATGTCAAAAGTGGCATTGATATTTTCTATATCTTTTGAAGATTCAGAAAATATGGATGACTTATCATCTGAATTGTCATCAATTCTGCTTTCTTTTTCAACATCTGGTTCCTTTTCAATGTCAATTTCATTGATTTCCCCCCTTTTTGGACATGTATTGGCTAAATGGGTGGTGCTTTGGCAAATATGGCACTTTCTGACTGTATCTGCAGATTTATTCTTAATATTACTAGAATTTTCTTTGGGGTTTTTGTCCTCAGAATTTTTCCAGGGTGTATTAAAACTTGTTTTGAGATTCACCCTACTAGAGCCAATTTTGGTTCCGGTGGTTACTTCTTCTAGTATATTGATAATATCCTCTACTGAAGATTGTTCAGTAGTCCGGCTTTTGACAGCATGCTCTAAGTCACCTCCACATTGTCTCAGAATTTTCCTATGGATCATAAATTCTGACATGTCAGGATATAATGCTGTTAGTCTGTCCTTTTGTTGGCCAAACCATGGTAAAGCTTTGTCTTTATCAGCATTAAATTTTGCAGATTCAAAGGCTGTTTCAACTTTAAATCTCCAAGCATCATTTGCCCATTTGTTGATGATTTGGGTTTTCCACCAAGTCCAAATCTGGTGTCCATGTGCTTGTCTTATTTTGATGTACCATCTGTGAGCTGATCTGGTAAACAAGGTGTTAAACCTGGCTGTTACCAATCTGTCTGGTAATTCAAAATCCTCTTTGATCATTTCAATACCTCTAATGAATTCCATATGGTCATACTCTCCTTCACCACTGAAGTGAGGCCATTCTTTAAGTTTTGGAACTTCTTTCAAGAGTGCTTGGCCCATTGATGGTTCTAAGTTATGAAAAGAAGTGGATAATTCATTTTTTAATTGTGAACTATCAGGATCCAATACTTGTGGATTTGAAATTCTTGTGCCCTCATTTTGATTTAGAGGTGTAGACATTCTTGGTAAGGTGTTCACTATTTGTTCAATGTCATTCATTTTACTGTTGCTACACCTTTGGGAATTTCTGTATTCATGTTGGAAGCTTTGTATTAAATCTATTACTTCAATTTTATACATGTCTTCCTTATGTGTCAGTTCTTGCCATAACTCTGTCTGTCTTGTTATATCAGCAGTGACTTGATTCAATTTCATTGATAATTTTGATACTTCTTCTTGTGAAGCATCAAAACATTTTTTCAAGGCAATGGAATATGTCTTTACTTCAGTAAATGAATTTGAAAAGTCATCAAGGACTTTTTTGTTATCTGTTTTGATAATATTTATGGCTTGTTTAATTCTTGTTTCAATTATGTCATCAATATTGAATTTAGAATATTTATCTGTTAATTCTTTAATCATGGCAGACTGTTCATTTATTTTATTGTTAGAAGAATTATCATTATTGGAATTTATGATTGTCCTTAAAAATTTTTCAAAACACATAAGTGTTTCATCAATTTGGCACAGACTCAGGTTGTTTGTTTTAATGTTGTTACAAATGGTTTCATTTTTATCAGAAAGATGTTTTTTCACGTCATTTATAGCATTATACAACTCTGGGATGGAATCAAATGTCAGAAACCATTTCTGGAATCTTAATCCGGCTTCCTCCTTCTTCTGTAATTCCATCATGGTTCTGGCCATCTGAAATACATTTTCCATGGCATCCTGCTGAATCTTTGGGATTCTGTAGCCCTGGCTGTAAGGTTTTGGGGCTGGTGCCTTCCCTTTGCCCTTGTTTGGAGTTTGTGGCTGCTTTTTCACGTTGGAATTGCTGCTGCTGGCCACTGGGGCTGTTTTTGGCACTGGTTTGGGTGGTGGAGGGTTGTTTTTCCTCCATTCTAGTGTCAAATGCATCATGTTTTTCTTCTCCATCAATGGATGCCATCCATTGAGAAATTTGCAAGTGTTGGGATGGCCCAACAATTTTCTTACTGTAAGGTAAGAATTCATGCAATTCTTCCACAGGTCTACAAGGATCTGGTACTCTTTGAATTGAATTGCATTGTTGTATGCACTGTGGCTGGCTTTGTATATGTCCACAGAGGCTTGTTGTGGCGGTGTCAGCTCTTTTTGAAGGTAAAATAGTATTATCAGCTTCAGAATGACTTAATTTAGCTGTTTGGAAATCATCAACTGACCTTTTTCCTTCTGTACCTGATTGGCCTCTGCCATAATCACGTCTATTACCTTTTTGGGAGCTGCTTGAGGGGTTGTAGCTGGCTCCTGACCTGGTTGAAGGCATAATTATGGTTTAAAAAGGCTTAAAATAGTATTTTTACGTCAAAAACCTTACTATTGGCCAGATTCTTAGCTTTCTGAAGAGTATTAATTATGTCCAATTTAATTAATTCAGAAGATATTGGTTCAGGTTGATTATTTTGAGTCACAATCACAGTACTATTATGGTCTGAATTAATAGTGCTTGCAGGAACAATGCTGGTGACTGTTCAGGCTGTTTCAATGTTTTCTTGTCTTACCACATTGTCAGACACTAAAATTAATGAAAAAGCCAATTAATTAAGTAAAAAAAAGGTTATTTCCAAAAAAGAATTAAAATATAAGCCTCACTTAGAATATGAAAAAAATTATTTTTTTATGGATTTTTTTTGAATTATAAGTATTTTTTATATGTTTTTAAATTTTTCAATATAAGAAAAAAGATTTAAAAGGAGTAAAAGAATATGTCACAGGTAAAATATCACAGCTGGGCCCCCAAATGTAAGGTGTGGATATGAAACTTTGATTAAACATCAAGTACTTTTCCTGTCCTCAAAATTTGTATAAGGTAAAATTCAGTTAAAAATAGTATGAAATATCATTTTGAAGAGAAAACACGCCAATTTTATTGTTTATAACTTTATTAGTATAAAAAAATAATATTATAAAAATTTATTGTTTTACCAACAATAAAAATTTATCCAAAAAATACTCTACAAGAGATATTTTAAGGCTACAAAAGAAATTTCTTCAAGAGCAATTTCAATTGCAATTAATTGAGAAAAGAACTGCAAGCACTTAATTAAAGAACAAAGTCTTTAAAAAGAATATTAAAGAGAAAACACGCCCAAAAGTGACTAGAGTCAATTTGGAATCAAAGTGACAAAGTTTACAGTGATGAAAGATGCTTTAATTCACTTTTGGGGTGGTTCAGGGGTAAAAATGATTATAAGAGTTACAAACAATGATTATAATGATTTTTTCACTTGGTTAAAAGGATCAAAATGATTTGAAAATGGTGGTTGGAATCTTTGATTGATTGGTTTAACAGTGTTTAAACTAATTAATAAAAGGAAAAGATTCTAACAAGAAGAGAAAAGTGGGGCAAAGAAGACATTCTTTTATAGCAATCAACTCTCTTACTCCAAAAGAAAAATTTCCTCTTTTCAGTCGTGAAAAACAGTCTGAAAACAGAAAAGCCAATTATGGCATCATTGAACCCTGGTTTAGACCAAAAAGGGCTGGTTTAAGACATTTTTAGCCATTTTAGACCCTTAAATCAGCCATTCCTATAGCAATACCAGGCCTACAGCCTTCAAAACACGTCAGAATGTGTTTCAGAGACGTAGAAACCAGTTAAAACTGTTTTTACTATGATGGTTTTATCTTAAAGGTAGTTTTACCCTCTTGGAAACAGCTGAAACTACCCCAGTTGGTATCAAAACCTCATTATCAATTGAGTCCACAGACCCTGTAACTCAATTCCAGGCCAAAAGTGATGAACTTTTGCGTGAATTTTGACATTCCACGCCTGTCAGCAAGGATTTTGGGGGTCTAGCTCCCCCTTAGAGCTGGAGTTCCTTTTCCCCCCCAAATTTAATCTTTCCAATTCATTTTTCCTTTAATTCCTCATCATGTATTATACTTATAATTTACATATGTAATTCAATTCAATTGTACAGTACAATACAGTAATAATTGACACCTCATATGTAAATCAAAGTTCACTTATGTAATACATGCGCACATTTTGACATTTCAATTGAATTCAATTGAAAATACTTCAATTCCTCACAACTTCTAAACTAAACACAACACCTCAATCTTAACACAAAAATTGATGGTTAACACCACATGTGGTGTGGATTAAATCAAGGTTTTGAGGATTTTCAACTTTTGTATTGAAAATACTAAAAACTTAATTTAAGCTTATTTAGAGTTGAGCTACAAGAATTTCACTCAGAGGTGACCCCACCTGATTTTTTATGAGGAATCCAATGGTGAAATAATTTTTATGTGTTTACTTATTGAATAAAAATTTATAATAATCTTTATTTAACTTTTTTCCAAATTTATTTATTTTTTCACAATTTTGTTAAAATTTCATTTTTACTTTATTTTTTCAAATATAAATGTAATTTTATACTTACAAAATTTAATGTATTTTTATTCTTAAATTGCAATTAATTTTTTTATTTTTAATATAATTTTATATTTATATTTTGATTTGTATTTCAATAATATAAATAAATTTCTTTTATTTATATTAATATGTTATTTTCGTATTTGTGGTCTTTTGGGTATATGAAATTACCTCTAAGGCTCACATTATTCCTACTCATATTTGTTGCGAAGCATAAACCTTAATTTTCACCTCTCATCTGAAATACAGAGTAAGAGGCTTAACCATATCAAAAGGGTATTAAGAATGAAGGTATAAGTCAGGTATATCCAATGGTTTAAGAAAAACTGAGCTAGCACCAGTATTACAGAAGTTATGGCCAAATTCAAGCCAAATAAACGTGAATAAAACAGTCACCTGCCATCTAACTTCTACAGTTTTTGTGTGAGATACCTGAAATGGGGTCTTTTTTGGAAAATAACAATCAAGGCTATCTGATGGTGTCTGTAATTTCCCCACATCTCATCTTGAACAAAAGATATAAGCCAAACAAGTGCAATACAGCTTTTTGCCTAAAACACACATATCCACAAAAGCTTGTACATGGCATAACTTCACAATATTTAATGATAGCTATCTCAAATGAGGTACAATGTGTAGAACGCATACAGGGATACACAAAGATCCAATTTTGAGGTTGATATCTCAAAACCTGACAAAGGTATGCCTGTTTTAAGGTCAAAATCCCACAGTTTGGCCAATACAGCCTTAATATGGGATAATATCCCATAGCCATGATTATGAGGTTCCAAACTGACAAAGAGGCTTGTTTCTAATTCCATACCTCATATTTCATTCAATACTGGAGTCCCATACAGGTTCTGTACAGCATTCTAAGCGTCATACACATCAGAAAATTGGCTGTGTGCTGCCCAGATGAAAATTTTCACCCTGTATTTGTGAAAACTTCCCAGACGTGGTTTTGAAACCACATCTGAGCCCAATGAAGGTATAAAGGCCTTTTTTGAGCCACAAGCCTGTCCTTCAGAGTGAAAAATCTTCACTTCCTCTACTTGAAAAGGTCTATCAGGCTTTTCACCCCATTTCAGGATAAAAGGAGGCCTTTTCACTGCCAGGAAAGGAATCCCCATCCTGCTCTTAAATTCATACGTAGTAAAACTGTCAAAAACAGTAATACTCTTGAAAAACAACCAGGTTATAATTTAAACTTAAGTATTGTAGCTCTTATTATAGTAATCCAATGGGTAATACTGTACCCAGGGCTTTACAAAGCACTCACCACCACTATATCATTATAGTAAAGCCCTAATCCAGTTACTTTTAACCCTTATTACAATCAACAAATACTTTTTATTGCTGTTTTTACCATGTCACAGTCATAGTTAAAGCCTGTGAATACAGTTACAAACCCTTATCATAAACTCACCCTGACATTTACCTCCTTGGCAGGTCAAAATAGCAGCTTCTTTGCTATTTTCTTATGATATACTGAAGTTCTGACTTGGGTACCACGTTCCCAAGAGGCTTTAGTTTACTAATTGGGCCAAGATCAGCCATGGATTCAAGCTTTAGAGCTTTCCATCCCTCAGAGGCCTCAGAAGTTGGTACCCTGGCTCTCTTTGATGTCTTTTGTCCCCCTTGACTATTTTTTACATCAACTACAAATTCAGGCTTAAAGTGAGATATCCACCCTGGGTGTACCCAAAGTGCATGTACTAATACCATGATATTAAGTGCCACAAAAATGCATAACACTATTCTTAGTGTAGATGTAACATGGGATTTCTCATGTTTGCATTATTTTGGCATGTGTCACAGGGGCTCTCCCACAGAAATACAAGAGTGCCCTGGCACTCAGCAATCAGGGAACTCCCTTGGAAGACTCCAAAAGAATGAAGAATAAAAATAATAAGAATGAAGTCCTCTAAAAGATATGCAGGTACAAGATGAGATGCAATAAGAGGTAAGGGAAGCCAAATGGCCAAAGAGCCAACCAAGTAGGTCGGTGATCACTTTTTCAACCTGCCAAGAATGAATAATGGAATTAGTAAGGATATGACCACCAAATATCCATTGACAGGCAAAGAAAGAGAAAGAGAAAAGTGCTAAATAACTGACTTAATAATATCAGTATTTGCTTAACTAATATAAAACAAAAATAAAGATAAAAATAAATCAAAGTATATTAATTAACTGGGGAAAACCCCCTAGGGTGGAAAGGGTAGCCGGTATATGTGAAAAGTTGGGAGCTTGAGTTCTTCAGGCTGAAAACTGATCTGTATTGATCCTTGAGGCTGTATTGATTGTTTTGGGAATTGATACAGCTGGCTAATATTGAAATTGAAATGGGTTGAATGAATTTCCCACACTTGAAAATGCAATACAGTCCTTGATGGATCCAGACTGTATTGAAATGAAGGTGGTTGCCAAGATGGATTGAGTGGAGCTTTGAAACTTGAAAACTCCTTTTGGCACTGCCTCTTTAATACACCTTGAGAATGAATTAACAGTATTCCCTTGGAAGGTATACTTGGAGTGAGAATAACCAATGACTGCTTGATGGAGTCATTGGTATTTGATGTTTTGACACTTGCCATTGAGCCTTGATGAATCCCCTTGATGACATGACTGGATGGCCTGATGTAAGGTTGGAATAACCAGATGATATTGCCGCCAGTGGATTGCTGCTGAAAAAAAATGCATAATGGTGTATAACACCATATATGGCATTTTGGTTATTAGAGGTTGAAAATGGCCATAAGTCTTTAGAGATGACGCCAGGAGGATATTGGTGAAACTTGGTTTTGGAGGGCTTCAGAGGTGTCAGAGTTACTTTTGAGGTATTTGGCCAAATACAGCTCATACAGCTTTAAAACTGTATTTGCGCAAAGTGCACAAAAATGCGCAAAATGCGCAAAAAGTGCGCAAATGTGCAAAAGTGCGCAAATGCACAAAAGTGCGCAAATGTGCAAAAGTGCGCAAATGCACAAAAGTGCGCAAATGCGCAGAAACTTTATTTAAAGCCAAATACAGCTTCTTGGGATGTATGTCCCCTGTTGACTGGGGAATACCAAAATTGCCCAAAAGTAGAGAAAGGCCAGCAAAGGCCTGATGACAGTGAAGGACCCAAGTTGGGCCCAGATGATGAAATGGCCATAAAAAGCCAAATGAGGTGAGATGGCCAATTTGGCCAATGATTGATGGATATGGCCAAATTTCCTTATATTGGACGTGGAATGGATATGCCATATTGAAGTCCAAGGGGATGAATTGCCATAGTTGTGACAGTACCTCCACCTTGAAATGATGAGCTCCTGAGCACCAATACAAGGTAAAGCCTGTTGAGGCTATTGGAAAGATTTTGAGAGAGTGATTAAAGAGGACTGATTAAGATAAAAAATTTGAAAACTGATATTAAAAATTTGACATTTGATGCAGGACTTTCTTGATCTTCTTTTGACATTGGCTTCATGATTTGAATTGAATTTTAAAATGAATGAAAATTTTTGACGTGATAGTTGACTTGATAAAAGAAAATTTAAAATGAAAATAAAATAAAAATAAAGAATGAAAATGAAAATAAGAAAAGAAAAGAAAAGAGAGATGAATTTTGAGGAGGTTTCAATCTTGATCACTATTGTTGACAATTGATTTTGAAAATTGCCAAGGACCTGCAAAGAGAAATTCGATGCCAGGTGCTCACAGAGTGGCCAAGGTGATGTTTTGAAAGATTGTAGACCCCTCAGGGAAGTGCACACCAGGAGAGGAACTTACTTTTGGTAATTACCACTCCCGCCAGTGCCATAAAAAGAAAACAACATTGTTGAAGGAATGAATTTGAATTTGGAAGTCTTGGAGATGAATTGAAAAGTGAATGGCCCATTGTCCCAAATGAAATTGCCATAACATTGGAAATGAAGTTGAAAGCCATGCCAAGATCTGTGTCCAAAATTGCAAAGTGCTCACAGAGTGGCCAAGGTGATTCTTACAACAAAAAGAAGAGTCGAATACCCCTAAAGGTGCATACCAGGAGTGGGACTTACTTTGGGCAATTCCTCTCCCCACCAAGCACCATAATGAATCAAGCTTTTGAAGAATTGGGCCCAGGCTTGTCAGGATATAATGAATGAAAATCTTTGACCAGTTCAGGAAAATTCTTGAGGTTTTCGGTTGGTTCCCAAGTGGATCTTTCTGGGTCTTGCCTGAAACCTTTCCATTCCACCAGATACCATAATTTTCCTCTCTTGAGCTTTGAGTCAAGTATTTGAGAGACTTCCCATTCCTCTTCTTCTTCAAGGATAATTGGAGGAGGAGGCTCTTGATGCCGATTTGGGATTATTGATGTCTTGACTGGTTCTAAGAGTGAAATATGGAAGGCTGGGTGGATGGACTTCCATTGAGATGGGAGCTTGAGGTGGTAGGCATGAGTGCTGACTTTCTTCAAGATTGGAAAAGGACCCAACCATCTTTCAGACACGTTTTTTGGTGGGTCTAGTTGATTTGATGTTCTTGGAGGAAAGCTATACCATGTCACCAGGATTGAAAACAGGTGGACTTGCTTTACTTTTATCTGCATACCTCTTAAACCTGTTTATGGCAGCTTCAAGTTCTCTCCTGACATCTTGCTGTACTGATTGAATTGTTGTTGATAACTTTCCAGCAGGAGTATCTTGAGTGATGTGAACTGAGTCAAAATGTGGATCTCTTCCATAAACAGTGAAAAACGGTGATTGTTTTGTTGAAGAGTGGTCAGAGTTATTGTAGGCAAATTCAGCCAGAGGGAGCCAGGTGTTCCAATCACCTTGATGATATTTGACATAAATCCAAAGGTACTGTTCTAGTATCTGATTTACCCTCTCTGTCTGTCCATCAGTTTCTGGATGATAAGCAGTTGACAGATCTCTTGAAATCTTGAGCTTCTGACAAAGATTGGTCCAAAAAGAGAACCTCTATCACTAACAATGCTTGAGGGAAGGCCATGCTTTGAGAAAATATTCTTGATGAATAAATGGGCCAAATCTGGTGAAGTGATTGAAGACATTGTTGAGATAAAAACTGCCATTTTTGAGAATCTGTCCACTATGACAAGGATTGAGTCAAAGGAATTGCACAGTGGCAATTGAGTGATGAAATCCATTGAAAGACAAATCCAAGGACCAATTGGAATTGGAAGAGGCTTGAGGAGTCCAAACTTCTTGTGATGAACATTTTTGTTTTGTGAACAATGTTGACAGGATGATACATAATCCTTGATAAATTGAGTCATGCCGGACCAGTGGAAATCCTGCTTGACAAGCTTGAGAGTCATCTCTTGGCCAGGATGTCCAGCTAGAGGAGAGTCATGCCGCTTTTGAAGTATATTGAGTTGAATTGTGGGGTCATTTGGGACCACCACCCGCTCTTTGAAAAGGAGAAGTTTGGAAGAGGAATCAAGACAATAATCTTGGACAGATTTACCTTTACCCAAATCTTCAAGGACACTTCTATATTGAGAATCTTGCCACACTGCCTTCTGAATTGAATCAATCAAATTTGAAAATGAATCCACCTTGACTGCAAAAACCTTTGAGGCTTGAATCTCATCTTGCTTTATCATCTTCTTATAGTTCATTGGATTCTTGCTGATGAAATCCTCCCCCCTCTCTGGGTAAACGTCGTCCCGACGTGACAAGGCATCTGGAAGGGTGGTCAAGCGGCCAGGGCGGTAAGTGATTGAGAAATGGAATTCAGATAAAAATTCAGCCCAGCGGGCTTGACGGCAAGTGAGAATCTTGGAAGACATAAAATATTGAAGAGATGAATGATAGGTGAGAACTTCAAAAGGGGAAGAAACTGAAAGAAGGAAAGCCCTCCAGCGCTTGAGAGCCCAGACTATGCCAAGGAGTTCCTTGTCATGAATCTCATAATTAAGCTCTGCTGGGAGAAGCTTGCGGCTATCAAATGAAATGGGATGTTTTCCTGAGTCAGAAATCTGAGTCAGTACAGCAACCAAAGCATAATCTGAAGCATCAGTCTCTACAATGGTGGGTAGAGAAGGATTGAAGTGAGAAAGGATTGGAGCAGTGGTTAATGCCTCTTTGAGTTGATGAAACTGTCTAAGAGCTTCCTCATTGAGATTAAAACAGGCATCTTTCTTGAGGAAACTTGTGAGTGAACTAATCTTCTTTGAATAATTCTTGATGAAACAGCGGTAAAAACTGTCAAAGCCAAGGAATGATTGAAGAACCTTGAGGTTTCTTGGAAGTGGCCAATTGAGAATTTGCGGAATTTTGCTTGGTTCATCTTCAGGCCTTCAGAAGAAACAACATAACCTAAGTACTCTACACTAGAAACATGGAATAGGCATTTGGACGCCTTAGCAAAGAGGTTATTGGCTCTGAGTCTGGAAAGAACAGTGGACACATGAGTGACATGTTCTTCCTCAGATTTGGAAAAGACCATAATGTCATCCAAATAAACCACAACAGAAACATCAAGAAGATCATAAAAAATATGATTGACAAGATTTTGAAAAGAAGCAGGAGCATTGGTAAGCTCAAATGGCATAACTAAGTACTCATAACTACCATATTTCGTTCTAAAACAAGTAAAATGTTCATCACCTTCCTTGATTCTGAGCAGGTTATATGCACCACACAAATCAATCTTGGAGAAGATAGAAGAACCATTGAAGACATTGAGAAGCTGATTCATACAAGGAACAGGAAACTTGTTCTTCCTAGTAACAGCATTGAGTTTGCGGTAATCAACACACAAACGGAGGCCACCATCTTTATTTTTGACAAAAAGAACAGGTGCTCCTGTAGAAGAGTAGCTTGGCCGTATGTAACCCTCCTCTACATTCTCTGAGATGTAGGCCCTGAGTGTATCTGAATCTTGGTTTGATAAAGAGTAGATCACCCCAAATGGAGGTAGAGAGCCCTCCAGCTCAATATGATGATCACAGGCGTGGTGAGGAGGAGGTTTTTCTGCTTTCACCTTGCAGAATACATCCAAGTACTGGTGATAAACAGAAGGAACAACATTCATCACGGTTTCTATTTCTTCTGGCTCTTCCTCTTCATCCTACAACTCCTCCAGGGAGGAAGGTCCATATTCCCAAAAAAGAGGTTAAGTGAAGATACAGAATTATCTTCTCCAACATCTTGAATCTCTTTGAAGACTTCATCTCTAGACAATAGTGATGACTGTGGGGAATTAAAGGAAGGAATATGGACAGAAGACGGAAATGATGGTGTTCTAGAATCACCAACCAGAGCTGCACATGAATTGGCAGAAGAAAAGTCATTACCAAAAAAAATTGAAGGATCATTATAGTCCTTATGATCAGAATTAAAGGTGATCAATCCTTGCCTCCAATCAATAAAACAGATTAAAATGATTAAAAAAGTCAAAGCCCAACAAGAGGTCTTCTCCCTTGGGAGTATCAATGACTAAAAAGTCCCATTCAAAGCTTGGGAAGGAAGGGAGCACAACCATATATTTAGTATCGTGATCACAAATAAAGAAGGAGACTCAGAGGAGTCTAAAATGTGCAGGGGAATCTTCTCTGGAAGTTCTGACGTAGTCAATGAATACTTGTGAACAAACTGCTTTGCAATAAATGAGTTGGCAGCACCAGAATCAATGAGAATACTGTAAACAACATCAGAAAGAGAAGAAAAAACAAAGAATTTAAGAGAATTCTTGACACCAGTCTTCAGAATGCACAATTTTGCTCTGGATGGAAAACAGTGAAGACCATTGAACACAACATGGTCTTCACTCAGGCTTTTCCCTGGCTGGGAAATTTGCCTGACGGTTGGGTAAGCTTGTTTTGAGGCCTTTTGAAACAGGACTCAAGACTATGCTTCCCACCACAATAGGTACAAAGACCCTCCTTGATTCTTCTTTCCTTTTCAGAATTCATTAACTTGAAATCTTGATTCAATAGAGAAGAATGGGGTTTGTCCCTCTTCTGAATATTCTTCTTCTTCTTTGGACGTGAACTTGAACAATTTTGAGGATGAGAAGAACTTGATTTTGAGGCTTCTGGCTTCTTCTCTTGATGATGACTCTTTTCATTTTGCCTCTCATGGTACCTGGTATCAAGTTCCAGGGTAACTTCCATTAACTCTTGAAGAGAGTCAATTCTTGAAGGATGGGAGGCCAATTGATCCAAAATCTTGGATGGCAATCCCTTCCTGAAATGATGGATGAGAGCTCTTTCACCCCGATCCCCGATTCTTGAGACTAAACTTCTGAAATCAGCAATGTATAAGGATACATGCCCACCTTCTTCCATTCTTAAAGAATCCAACTCAGCTTCTGCTTTTCTGACTTCATTCGGATACCCAAACAAAGTGAAGAATTGGGATTCAAACAGTTTCCAAGAGTTGAGAAGGTAATTTGAATCTTGATTGGTGAGATTGGAAAGATAAGGCTCAATCCATTTTGCAGCCCTGCCAATAAGAAATGAAGTGGCATAAAGAACCTTCTTTCTGTCTTGAGAGACGTTTTCCAGATAATTATGAAAAATCAGTTGGCAAGACTGAATAAAGCTTCTAAATTTGAAGGGCTGAGTCTCATCAAAGCATTCTGGTGCCTTCATAGATGGAGTCTTGAAGGCTGGTGGTCTTGATGTTTCAGAGGATGAAGCTGCTTGAAGATTGGCCATAATCTGAGTCATTTGCTGCATGATGGCCAATAGAGATGGTTCAGACTGATGAGAGACAGGCTAATTAGACTGGGCTAGAGTTGGTCCTCCAGTACCTTGGGATGCCTCCACCGGAGCAGGGACACCTTCAGTACCATCAGACTCTTCCTCTTCCACAGAATTGTCCTCCTCCTCTTCACCATTTTCTCCTGGACCTTTGGAAATGGTCCTTGAAAGTCCTGGAAATCCGCCAACTACTCCTGAGAATGAACATGATCTTCTTGGCCCTCTTCCTTCCTTCCTGGATGGTGCTGCTCCTTCCATGCGGGGCCCTCAGCTGAGGAACTACTGGGGTGCCATCTAGAGGAGCTCTTGGAGTTGGAGTGAGAAAACCTTGAGCTCTGGCCTGAGATCTTGTCTGTCTTGCCGGAGGTGAATGTTGAACAGGCATGATGTCAGGAATAAAATTGAAATAGCTGAATTAAAATCAAAATTTTCTTGAAGTGAAAAGAGTGAACAATCAAATCTTGAGGAAAATTAATGAATGAAATAAAAATCTTCAAGTACGTCAATAAAACAAAATCAAATGAAGTCTTGAAGTCAAAATCAAATCAATGTCTTGGAGTAAATCAATTAATCAAATCAAAATGAAGTCTTCAAGTCAATAAATCAATGAATCAAATCAATCAAATCAATCAAATCAAAATCTTGCAAAAATCAATCAATCAAATGAAATCTGGAAGAAAAATCAATTTATGTCAAAATTCTTTATGTGAAAAAATCAGCAGAATCAATGAATTCTTCAGGTCAATCAATTTTCTTGAGGTCAATATCAAATATGTCAAATCAATCAATCAATCAAAATCAAGTGAATTCTTCTTTAAAAACCAAAATTCTTGAAGAATGAATAAATTATGAATCTTGATGTGAAGAATGTGTCTGAATATCTTGATGAAAAATTTGAAAATCAAAGAAAATCAAGATGATGCCTGAATTATGAATGAAATGAAAATTTGATGATTTGAAAAATATTTTAAAAAGAATAACAAAATAAAAATGGGTCAGCTTTCAATTTTCAAAATGAAGAATGAATGAAAGAAAATTGAGAGGTGACAATGAATCATTAAGTTCATAAGCATTAAAGAGTCATAATTTCAATGAAATGAGTGAATGAAATTATAAAGAAAGAATGAACAGAATGAAAAGAAATTATGATTTAATTAATATAATGTCACAGGGGCTCTTGGACAGAAATAAAAGAGTGGCCTGGCACTCAGCAATCAGGGAACTCACTTGGAAGACTCCAAAAGAATAAAGAATTAAAATAATAAGAATGAATTCCTCTAAAAGATATGCAGGTACAAGATGAGATGCAATTAGAGGAAAGGGAAGCCAAATGGCCAAAGAGCCAACCAAGTAAGTCCTTAATCACTGTTTCAACCTGCCAAAAATGAATAATGGAATTAGTAAGGATATGACCACCAAATATCCATTGACAGGCAAAGAAAGAGAAAGAGAAAAGTGCTAAATGACTGACTTAACAATATCAATATTTGCTTAACTAATGTGAAACAAAAATAAAGATAAAAAACATCAAAGTATATTAATTAACTGGGGGAAACCCCCCAGGGTGGAAAGGGTAGCCGGTATATGTGAAAAGTTGGGAGCTTGAGTTCTTCAGGCTGAAAACTGATCTGTATTGATCCTTGAGGCTGTATTGATTGTTTTGGGAATTGATACAGCTGGCTAATATTGAAATTCAAATGGGTTGAATGAATTTCCCACACTTGAAAATGCAATACAGTTCTTGATGGATCCAGACTGTATTGAAATGAAGGTGGTTGCCAAGATGGATTGAGTGGAGCTTTGAAACTTGACAACTCCTTTTGGCACTGCCTCTTTAATACACCTTGAGAATGAATCAACAGTATTCCCTTGGAAGGAATACTTGGAGTGAGAATAACCAATGACTGCTTGATGGCGTCATTGGTATTTGATGTTTTGACACTTGCCCTTGAGCCTTGATGAATCCCCTGGGTGACGTGACTGGATGGCCTGATGGAAGGTTGGAATAACCAGATGATATTGCCGCCAGTGGATTGCTGCTGAAAAAAGTTGCATAATTGTGTATAACACCATATGTGGCATTTTGGTTATTGAAGGTTGAGAATGACCATAATTCTTTAGACATGACGCCAGGAGGATATTGGTGAAATTTGGTTTTGGAGAGCTTCAGAGGTGTCAGAGTGTCTTTTGAGGTATTTGGCCATTTTTGGGTTTTTGGCCAAATACAGCTCATACAGCCTTAAAACTGTATTTGCGCAAATGCGCAGAAACTGTATTTAAATCCAAATACAGCTTCGTGGGCTGTATTTCCCCTGTTGACTGGGGAATACAAAAATTGCCCAAAAGTAGAGAAAGGCCAGCAAAGGCCTGATGACAGTGAAGGACCCAAGCTGGGCCCAGATGATGAAATGGCCATAAAAAGACAAAGGAGGTGAGATGGCCAATTTGGCCTATGATTTTTGGATATGGCCAAATTGCCATATATTGGACGTGGCATGGATATGCCATATTGAAATCCAAGGGGATGAATTGCCATCGTTGTGACAGCATGAAATGTAGAAAAAAAAAATTCATGGATCTTTTATGTGTTATTGAAGTATTTTCCATATTACCACCCCAAAGAGTTGATTTGAGCTTATTCACTCTAAGTAGCTACCCTAGGTAAAATATTGCGTAGAATTGAAATCTGGCATTAACTCCATGGATTTACCTACTCAATAAAAAGTTGTTCATCTTTTCTGAAATCAAAAATGATGAGTTTTGAATATATACATGACTTATGGGTTATGCATAGTTCAGAATTTAATTTTAAGATGATTGTGGCCTATTTGGGTATTTAATATATACCTCAAGGCTTACATCAGGCATCAAGTCTTGCAATCCATGTTGGCTACAAGAACACCACTTGAGGACACCCATCACCTGGACCCTCAGGTTTTGGTTATTTCATTTCAAATGTATTCCCCCAAGAGACTACTGGCCAGGATTTGTCAAGGGAAATTTCAAGGGGTTGTTAAGCATCACATCAGTTGTCAAGGAATAACACACTCCAGCGCTCCTTGGACAACTTAATTGGTCCATACAGGGGCTATTCAGGCAACCTGTATCATATTGGCCCATTGGGGCCAATTGATATTCCACTGTGGGAATTAAAAACAAACCATTCAATTCTTGAGATGGCCAGATCTGTCTTGAACCAAAAACACTCAATATGGCTGGATGATCAACCCTCCAGGATCAGCCTTCAGCTTTTCCCGTATCTTGGAACCTTTTTCCCTGTTAATTAATATATTGGATTTATTTTTATTCTTATTTTTGTTTTGTTGTTGAAATTAGATACTGATATTTATAAGTCAGTCATTTGCACCTTCTTCTTCACCTGTCAGTAGATATTGGTTGGCATATCTCTTACTAATCACATTGTCCTTTCAGGAATGCTAGAACAGTGAATTGAGGACTTGTTTGGTTGGCTTCTTGGCTTTTTTCTTTTCTTTATTATCCTTGGCCTTTGGCTACATTATTATCTTTTGGAATATCTTGTACTTTCTGTTACTTTCCTTTAAAGAAATATATTCTTATTCTATTTTCTTTATTTTTTGGAGCCCTCCAACTGAGCTCTTGATTCCTGAGTGCTAGGCCACTCTTGTTTTTACCAAGAGCCCCTGTGACAATCTCCCTATTTCTCCAACTCCTAATCCTCTTTTCTCCTTTGCTTCCTATCTATTTTATGAAAACATTGACTCCCTGTTTTTTTCACGTTGTGTGCAAGGAATTAACCTGAAGCTTGTAGAAAGTTTTTTACTAAAGCCTTTCACTCCATCAAAGTCTCCACTCAATTTCCAACAGTAACGGAATTAATTATGGAACAAAACCTTCAACTATTTTATTTTTCATGTTTCAGAATGCAAGAATTATACGCTTTTTGTACCTCTTATATCAATTAATTCTAAGCTGGAAAAGACTTTCAAATCCCCTTATACAATAAAAAAACTCACTGGCCATGCATGCTTTAATTTTCAAGTCTTTGAAAGAGAGTGTTAAAAGAATATGATTTATATGAGCTTGTGGCCAGGGTTAGGAAGCTTTGAACCCTTTCTTCACTTTTAAGCATTAATTTAATTATTTTATAGTGTTAAAAGTTGAATTTGTAGAAATACCAACCCAAAAGGGTTTGGGTTATCGTAATTTCAAACCCAGTTCAAAAGCATAAAACAGCTTAAACAACTCAAGAATAACTGAGTCTCATTTACTCAGATTAGTAAAGATGCAGAAACCATCCAGCACAGATGTCCCCCCCTTGCGCTCTCAAAAATACAAGGTGGTTTGCGAGCAATAACGCCCAAAAGACCAACCAATACAAAAAAACTAAGCAACATTCAATTTATTGATGGAACCAATTTCGGCCACTGTAACATGCATAGGAAAATACATCTCATATCCAAAGACTTCATTGAGGTATGTGAAAAAGCCCCTCCTGAAGATGTATCAACACATGCAATAAATAAATGGTCAAATTCTAGCTACAAGGCAATCAACTTAATAACAACTAGACTCACAGACAGAGTCTTACAAGAATTAGTCAATTCCACAACAATGGAAAGACAGAAATTACGATGGGCCAAAATTAAAGATTCATATTCCTCAAGAAGAGTGGTAAATAGAGGCCATGTATGGATGAACTGGAAAAGAGTTTTTTACGAGAGGAATGTGCAAACCTAAATTGATACATTAATAAAGTTGATTATGGAATTAGACGCAGTTGGTATTGTGGTGCCAGCGGAATATCTCTCATAATCCTTGCTAGGAAAGCTAGGAGGAGAAACAAATCTCCATCAATTTGTTGAGAATCTTACTTTAAACAAAGATATAAGTGAGAACCCTGAAATAATATTAACACAACTCCAAGACTTAGTCCAATTGAGAAATATTTATTAAAACCCCCCAATCACTTAACCAACTGCCTTATTGTCCAATTTAGAGGAATCCAAAGATTGTTTACTATTGCGCAAAAGGAAAACATAAAAATCAGTGTACCACTCGCAAAAGAGAAGAATTTTGGTTGTAAAATCAACATCTAAGACCCCTCAGAAGAGAAAACAAACTTCCACATTTCAATGTCGCTGCTCACCTTACTATTTCTTCAGCCTGCAGGAAAATACCAGAACTCTTACAACCAAGAGAAGATCAGCTAATAACAGACTTTGGGGAAACTCACCACATGTTTAACCCCTTGAAATCATTTTTAACCAAGCGAAAAACTACCAGAATACATGTGGCAACAGGAGAAACAAACAGAAAAGTAATTGCAACAGGAATAGGCACAGTAAAGATACTCAGACAAAATAATACACTTACACTGTAAGGATTCCTATATGTATCCAATCTTAAGTGTAATCTGATAAGCCTCTTGGAATTATTCATAAATCAACTTACAGTGAATTGAAAAGAAAATTTTTTAGCCTGAACTCAAATGGAAAGCACATAATGCATGGAAAAAAGGGAACAAGCTGATGGTAATCAAGTTCATCATTCTAAGAACATTATTTACCAACAAAAATGACAGCCTCTGGAATGAAATACTAGGTCATTCCGGAGCATCTGTACTCAAGATTCTAGGACTAGCAACTCTGAAAGACAACTGCATGGTGTGTGAAACAAACAAAGAACACAAGATAACCTGTCAAAATCACTTTGAGCCAGCCCTCTCAAGCTTGGAATGTGTACATATGGACCTGGTAGGATTAATCAACCCCCTTTAGTCTCTGGCAAACTTCAACTCCTCACTATAGTTGACCAGCATTGTCCTTCGAATTTGTCAAATTCCTACAAAAGAACTCTGAAGTTTTTGAGCAGTTTCAGGCCACCAATATTGCATTGGAGAAGAGTAAAGACAAGAAATTAAAGCAACGTGTATCAGAAAGAGGAGGGGAGTTTTCTCGAAAATGACTCCAAAGATCCATCAAACAAATGTGGCTGCATACACATTCTTGCAACCCCTGAAACACCACAGCACAATGCATTCACCGAAAGACTGAATCGAACAATACTTGTTAAAGCCTGCTGTCTACTTGGTAGATCAAACCTTCCTGCAAATATCCAGGCGCATACTGTGAACACAGCAGTCCTTCTTTCCAACCTGTTTCCAAAAGTGTCAAAGGGAAATCTTTCTCCACACCTCCTGTGGACAAAAACTCCTGAAAGGCTTTCGAGGCTCAGAAATCTTGGCTTTAGATCGATTGTGTATAATATCATCAGGCACATAAGATGGAAACTGGACCCACCTTTACATCGATGTGTCTTAAGAATATCAAATCCTTTGGCTAAATGACCTACAACTCTCAATAAGCTGCCATGCAATGTTCAAAAAAAATATTTCCCTCTATGTCGCAGAAAAACCCCAATGAAACATTCACAAATGCATGTGATGAGTAAGCTACACCCAACAACAATTTTCAAACAATAGATAAAACTCAACAGCAAATGGAGCCTAACCTAAAAGTTGAGACTGATAACCATGCTAACAACATTTCAAAAAACCCTTCAGGCCTATTTCAGAACACAGCAAGGAACTCAAAAACATGCACCTTCTAGAAGTTTGCGATATGGTTTGACTGAATGATTGTCATAAACAATTTGGTACTACCTGGGTATTTGAGATAAAGAGAAATGATCTGAGCGAACCAATTCAGCACGAAGATGGCCTTTGTGCTCAGAGCTTTACACAATTCATGGGTATCGACTGCAACAACACATATGCCCCAACTGGATGCTTGAATTCTTTAAGGATTCTAGTTGCCTTTGCCTGTGTGAACAATCTACAATTCCATTAAATCAACATTAAAAGTTCCTTCCTCAATGCACAGCTAAGAAAAACTGTCTACTTGGAAGTATCTCAAGATTTACAATTAGACAAGCAGTAATTCTCCCTCAGACTGAACTAGGAACTTTTTGGTCTGAAAAAAGCACCCCTGGCCTGGTAAAAAGGGCTCAAAAACTGGCTTAACCTAGCTAAATTCTCTGTTTGCACACTTGACCCTTGCCTATTTTACAGATATGGCAGTATCCCAGTTTGTCATTTTTGTGCATGCCAATGACATTGGTATTTTTAGTCAAGAAATTAGCTTATTCCAAGCATAAATAGTGAGGGAATTTGACATCAAGGATATCGCCAAGGAAGATCCAATTTTAGGAATAAAAAGAATGCAAATAGAGAATGGCATCAGCCTTGACCCACCCTACTTTACAGAAGCGCTTCTAGAAAAGTATGGTATGAAAGCATTTAAAGCCATGGTAACACCATTGATCTCTAATGAACATCTCTTCCCAGCCACAGACAACAAAATAGCTGCATTTAAACAACTGAAGATTAAATACAGGAGTGCAATAGGCAGAATCAACTAATTCAGTATGGCAACAAGGCCTGACTTAGCCTTTGCAGTGAGCATGCTATCACAGTACTTTGAGGGACAAGGAATGAAGCATTGGCAGGCATTTTTTCACATCCCCAAATAATTGAGAGGCTCTTCAAATAAGGTAATTTACTACCCTGTTGACAAGAACAACAGCGTCACTGTATTCAGCAATGCAACTTGGGTAACTGTAAAGTAACACAGGGATCAACCAAAGGCTTCCTTTCCCCCTTTCACAACTTCGTTTTGCTATGGGAAACACAAAAGAAACCATCAGTTTCCATATCCACAGCAGAAGCAGGGTACAAAGAAGTATGTTACCTCAGCTCTGAACTCTTGTGGTGCAGAAAATGGTGCAAAGAAGCTAGGCTGTTTGTCTTCACTTAGCCCATACACATAGTAGAAGACAACCAAAGCTGCATTACAATAGCCAATGGGAACTGCAAACTGAATAACAAATTAATGAAGAAATTTGACATTCAGAGCAATATTGTACGCCTTCACTATTCTCCATACATTCAGATGTTATCAGACTTCATGACAAAATATGTTAACAAGATCATGCTGGAGAATCCACTATGTGCATTGAATATTTTGCAAGTGGGTGTGAGGGGGGATGTAGAAATATCAACGCAACAGGTTTTAGGTGAGGATAATTTCAAATCCAGTGCAAAAGCATAAGACAGCTTAAGACTAACTGAGTCACATTTACTCAGATTAGTAAAGAGGAAGAAACTATCCAGCACAAATGTTCCTGGCTAAAAGCCAAGGCACAAGAATAGTGACAAAAAACTTAAAAAGGGGCTAACTCCACTCTACTATGAGGAGGATCTCATCTCTCCTGAACACTTTACTTCATATTCCTTTATTTCATTAATTACTCATTGTCATAACTAGATACATCTCATTTTCTGATTCTTTAATTTATGCTTCTAGGTACATGGAATGATCCTCACTCACTAACAAGTGACTAAAAAGGTCTGACCCAGAAACTATCTCAATAGGCAATTGCTGCTGCACCATAATGTTGTACTTAGATAATTTTGGTGTCACCGCATTCCTCCTTTTAAGCTACACTTTACTTCTAACTCTGTAAAGCCTAGCTTGCATGTTAATTAACTCCACCTTTTGAGCTCATAAATATTAACATTCAGCAGTTCTATTGCTAATTTTTACAGGAAAGCTAAGAAATAGATATTTATTTAATAATTTTAATCTTTCTGACTTATTTATTTTACACGAAAAACCAATATAATAATATTATAAACTATTATGATAAATAATCAAATTAAAAATATATTTCAGTATAGGTCTAAACACACATGTTTAATGTTCTTATGTAGTAGAATGTTAATTAACACAATAATACTAGAGTGCCATGACAACAGCTGTTCTGGACATCAGTTTGAAGACACAACAATGGAAAAAATTCAGACATCTGCTTGGTGGCCATCTTGGAGAAAAAAGGTCATTGATTACTGTCACAGTTGTGACAGTTTTAAGAAGTCCAATAAAGCTCCTGGTAAAATATTTGGTTTAATGATTCATATCCAAGAACCAAGTACCCAATGAGAAGTGGTCCATATGGATTGGGGAACTACCTTACCTTTAAGTTAAAACACACAAATTTTATTGTTTTTGAACTTTATAAGTATAAAAAAATAATGATATAGAGGTTAATTGTTTTACCAATAATACGAATTTATCCAAAATCCTTTACAAGAGATATTTAAGGCTACAAAAGAAATTTCTTCAAGAGCAATTTCAATTGGAATTAATTGAGAAAAGAGCTTCAGCCAGTTCATATTAGAAAAAATTCTTTAAAAATAATATTAAAGATAAAAAGCTCACAAAAGTGGACAGAGTCAATTTGGAAAAAAAGTGGGGAAGTTAACAATGATGAAAGATGCTTTAATTCACTTATGGCATCTTTCAAGGGTAAAAATGATTATAAAAGTTACAAAAAGTGATTATAATGATTTTTCACGTGGCTAAGGGCTTGAAAGTTATTTAAAAAGGGTATTTGGAATCCTTTATTGATTGTTTTAACAGTGTTTTACACTAGTTAGAAAAGGAGAGGATTGTAACATTGAGAGAAAGGTGGGGCAAGGAAGACATTATTTTATAGCCTCCAGTTTTCTTACTCAAAAAGAAAATTTCACTCTTTTCATTAGTGAAAACGACTCCAACAAAAGAAAAGCCAATTGTGGAATCATTGAACCCTGTTTTGCACCAAAAAAGGGCTGGTTTTAGCGCCTTTTTGCTATTTTTAGCCACTTTGGACCCTTAAAGCAGCCATTTCTATAGTATTACCTGGTTTAAAGACTTTAAAACACTTCATAATGTTTTTAAGAAGATTAAAAACCAGTTAAAGCTGTTTTTACTATGATTGTTTCAACTTAAGGGTAATTTTACCCTCTTGACAAAAGTTGAAAGCTCCCTGGTTGGTATCAAAACCTCATCATCCATTAAGACACAGACCCTGTGACTCAATTCCAGGCCAAAATTGCTGAACATCTGTGTGGATTTTGACATCTCACGCCTGTCAGAAGAGAATTTGGGGGTTTGGCCCTCCCTTAGAGCCAGTATTCCTTTTTCTGCTCAGAATCAATCTTTGCAATTTATTTTTTCTTTAATTCCTCATCATGTATTATACTTGTAATTTTCATATGTAATTAAGTTGAGTTTTTCTAGTGTACCATTGTAATAATTGATACCTCATATCTAAATTAAAGCTCACTTATGTAATACACATGCACATTCTCACATTTCAATTGAAAATACTTCCATTCCACATAGCTTTTGAACTACACACCACAACTCAATTTTAACACAAAAATTTAGGGTTAACACCACATGAAATGTGAATTAAATTAAGCTTTTGAGGATTTTCAACTTTTGTACAGAAAATACTTAAAACTTAATTTAAGCTTGTTTATAGTTGAGTTACACAATTTTCCCCAGAGGTGACCCCAACTCATATTTTATGAGAAATCCAATGGTGAAATAATTCTGATATGTTCATTTGTTGCAGAAAAAGTCATAATAAAATAGTTTTGTTAAAAATTCATTTTTACTTAATTTTCTCCAATAAAAATGTATTTTAAAAATTTTGAATTTCAAAGTAATTTTAATTTCAAATTATAATTAAAATTTGAGCTTTGTATTTAGATCTTATACTTATATTCTACTTGTGAATTTTATAATATAAATAAGTTTATTTTCTTTATAATTGCATCATTATTTTGTTATTTGTGATCTTTTGGGTATAGAAAACTATTGCTAAGGCTCTCAGAAATTATATTTTCTAATAAATAATAATAATAATATCAATATTCAGTATTATCAATCAATATTATTTCTTATTACCAATAGAGAAATTGTCATATTGAATTGGCTCTACCAAGAGTAATTTTCTGTTGAATCAAGCTATTTATAAATAAATAACAATCATCTTATAAGAATATATGTAATAACAAAATAAAATATTAACAATAATAGAAAAATACAGACCTCTTTTGAAAAAGAATTATTTTGAAGCTTTCATAAATATAAATAAGCGCCAATTTTATTTATAAAGCAACAGACTGTCATAATATGAATAGATTTATCAATTTAGGATAGAGGATTCCCTTTAGAAATCAAAATTTACAAGACGTTCTTCATTCAATTTAAAATTTAGAATTATCTAATAAAATTATTACTACAAATATTTACTTTATTTGTCTTATTTAATTGAATCTGTTGGAATTCTGAGGATTTTGACATGTTTGGAGTGTTATTTTATACAAAATGAGGTCCTTCAGGGTGAAAAAAAGTGCCACCATTAATTTTGTTATGCATAACAATCTTAAAAACTTTAATGTGGAGTTTTCAGCTTTAATATTACTGATTTTCCTCCTATAACAAGGATTATTTCTATTTTAAATTTTAGGAAGGAAAAAGAAGTATTATCATTCAGTTCGTTGATAGGAAATTTTTATTATACATTATTATATCTTTTTCAAGCGCATTTTCCCTCATTAAAATTTTTTTGTTTGTATTGGTAGAATCAATATTCAATTTTTTGTGCTGATTTGAAATTTTCCTAATTTTCCAAAATAAGGAATGCCTTTTCACCTTGTTCCCAACCTCCCTCAACTTTGGTGCATCTATACCTCTACACTAAGCTATAAGTGTTTAAAAGGCTGGGGGAATTTTATGATTTCATAAGAAGTTTTTACTTAGGAGGTACTTTTAATCTTGATTTAACTTTAATAGGAAAAATGATTGTTTTCACAATAGGTGAAGCTTAGATTTTATGTGCCTAAGATAAAGAATTTGAGAGGTTATTGTTTAGGTTGAGAATTGATATATCCATTATTTATTAAATTTCATAAGTGGAAAAAACTTTTGGGGAAGATTTGAGCTTTTACGCAAGAATCTCACTATGGTGAGTTTTTTAAGTTGGAATCTTAATTTAAACTTGAATAATCTTGAAGTAAAAAATATTTGAAGAATGTCTATTTAGTTTGAACTTTCAAAAAAAATTAAAAGTAGCCTCCAACATGTGTTTGCTGCAGAAACTAAATTAAAATTTTCCAAATATAAAACCCACTATATGCAGATTCCAAAATCTGGGTAACTTTGTATATTTTTTCAGAATCCATTTCTCCCACCCTTTTTCATGAATATTTTTCTTAATAATTTTTTAAGTACATGTGATTGCATTCTTTTCTTAGTTTGGACAAAGGTGCCCCATAATTTACAACCTGTATGGTAAATTAAAGGCTAACTTTCAAACTGCACACCACACCTCAATTTTAAAACTTTTTTGTGAGATAAGTTATGAATGGTTTAGCTTTTTCAAATATTAATAAAAATAGATAAGCTCCTAAAGATTCTCAATTTTCCGATAAATACAATTTCAGCCTTTTTTCGTAAAAATATTGAATTTATGGGAAAATAACCTATGGTATGGCCTCATAAAAATTTGGATGAATAATCCAATGGTTCAATAAAAGTTACTATATTGATTTTTCATATAAGAGTGTATTCTCATTTTCTTATATTTAAGATTAATTATTTTTGATTTTAAGTAAAATAACTTGTAGTCAGTAAATATTTGATTATTCAGGAATATAAAATATTCCCCACAGCTAAAAGGTCGGACTAATGGAATATTTAAAATTTTACCCTTATTCACTTATCAAAGGAATGATGAAAGATCAATTTAGTGACTTTCAAACCTATTAATACTTTCATGAGAGTTCCTTATTTATTCCAAATATCAAGTCATGTTCTACCAGAGGTTTGGTATTGAATTAATCTTCAAATATTGAAGTTATTTCTTCAAATAAAGTAATAAAATCAAAATAAAGAACTATATATGTTTATTTTTTCTTCCATGAGAAATACACGTACACAAGAAAATGAAAATGAGAAGCTTTTTTTGATTTGAACATTCTTATAATTATTTTAACTGAGCTAGAATATCTTAGTTAGAGAAAAACAAATGTATTAATTACTTTTAGACACACATTCTTATTTCTAAAATGAATTACTTCAAGTTTTGAAAGATGAAATAGTTTTCCTTGTGGAAAGTTAATATCTTAGAACTTCATATTTAGCTATACGACGTTTAGGTTCTTAGATAGTGCAAAAATATGAAATTTGTAAGTGGTTGGGGACAAATAATTACAGAAAATGTCTTTTTTAACTGAATAACTAGTTTTTGGGAGGATTCTTGAGCATAAATATGTTCTGATTATTTCACAATCTTCTCCTTATCATTACTTTAAGCTGTAAATACACAATGGTTCCTAACTAATTTCATCCATTCTTCATTGGGTTTTGGCTTTCATACTTCCAAAGGAATAATTTCACCCTTGTTTTAGCTAATTTGAATTTTCCAAGATTTTTTGTTGAGTGATTTCATATATTTCCGGCAGAAAATAGGATCAGAATGATATTCTGATGTCATCAAATGTGAGTCTTAGAGTTATTTTTAATTCACCAAAACAAAAAAAATTATAAAATAGTTAATGAAGAGAGATAAAGTCTTTGGCTTTCATTATTGAAAGAAATTTCACAGTTGAAATAAAAGCTTAATATCACAATTTTTACAAGACTAATAAAAATTAACAAAATTTTCAGAATATTGTTTTACTTAAAAAATATAATTAAGAATATAATTAAACAAGACTCTGATTGATACTTTTTTAGCAAAGAGCTAATAAGATTTATTCTTAATTTCTTTCAATAAATAAGCTTCTGAACTTTTTTTTACCATGGGATTCCACATCAAACGTCAGGTGGGTTATCAATGGATCAATTATTTGTAATACTAATAAACTTCAATACAATGTAATTTCCATTTTTTCCTTGTAAAAATCTTCATTTCACTATTTTGAATTAATTTCACCTTTTACGAATTTTTAGCGCAGGAGAGATACTTGATTTTTCAATAAAAGTTTTATCTCCACACTTTAAATTGATTTTCTCAGCTTTCTGAAGTAACAAATTCCATTTCAGAAATTAGAAGTGGCAGTTCATCCAAGCAGGATGTTGTACCAACCATGGGAAGTCACTCCCCTTCGATGAAAATTTGGAAACACAATCCAAAATGTTAAATTAAAGGTTTGGCAATATTCATCATCCCTGGCCAATCGGAGCTTATCTATCATCCATATGTGAAATCGCAATTTGATCACTTAGGGCAAACAAGACCCATATTTGGCTCATTTTCTTTTTTTTCACTTTTTGATAATCTCCCTCTCAACAAGGGAGCATCTGGATCAATTGGGTATATTGGGCCATTTGTGCTTTAAATGACAATTTGCACAATCCTTCAAATTTGAGCCATTTTCCCAATCAATAACAGAACTTAGGCACAGACATTCATATTGGTAAATTTGAGTATTTTGTGAATTTCTTTCCACTTTTCATATTTCTGTGGAAATTTTCACAAATTAAGTTTCAAGAACTTTCAGGCTTCTTTTGGCCAAAGCATTAAAACAGTGCAGAAACACCTAGAGGGACCCAAGTTCCTTTAAAGTGCATTTTCTCTCATTGCTCCATTCAATCCTTCAGAAGCCATTTATCCGCCTTTTCCTTCAAAATGAAGAAATTTCATTCAAGGTGTTAAATATAATAATGCCCCTTTTTCATCAGGAATCCAATTAAAATAATTTTAAGTATCCATTATTGTATATTTGACATCTTTCTAGCCCTCGATTTAGTTATCAAAGGAAGCACTCAGTAAGAAATTCAATTCCAACGCACATTCCTTTAAGATTCATAATCAGTTTTTGAGGATTACTTTTCTAATTGATACAATTAATATCATCAATCAAGGAATAAGTATTTCCAAATATGCGGTATTTCCTAAAGGGAATACTGGCAAGGTATTTCAAGGGATATTAAAGAGGAAGTTTCAAATCTTTTCTAACATGGGAAATACCTATTAATAAGCCTTGAAAGCCACAATGATCCAATAAATCCTATGCCTTTTCAAGCCTATATATCAACTAAGGACTGTGAAAAATACATTCAACTCAATCCATGCCCCCATTTGGCAAGATTTCTTTAAAAATGTCTCTATGTAGTAGCTAATTACAGCTAGTAATATAAGCTTTAATTTTAAAAGGGGGCTTGAATTTAGGTTTTGTAAAGGATCTCCCAAACAGGAACCGTGGTGGTGAGCACTACTGCGATCCCTGGGTGCAGTAATTATAAATATATTTAATATGATAAGTATAAGCATAGCCAAATAGAACTATAACCTGATATTATTTTGGAATAATTTTGTTTATGAAAAACTTTGAAACATAGGAATTCAGTGTCAGTATTAGGATTCCTCTTTTTGTTCAGAGAAAGATCCCTTTGAATCCTGAAAGGGGTTTTAGGGTAATTTGAAGCCTTGCATCTAGAAAGAGTGAAGAATCTTACTTCATAGGATGGTTTTGTAATATTTAAAACCCTTTATATCCTGTATTGTGGCGCAGATGTTGCTTTGAAGGCACATCACATTTTTTTCAAAATCCAGGGTCAAAAGTTTCAACAAAGGGCTTCACAGACATGTTTTCAAATCCCAAATGCATATAATTCTGTACAGAATGCCTCTGAGAGCCTCTGATCAGTCATAATATTAGTCCTTTTAGTAAAAAAAGCTTTGCATTTTTTTACACAATTGACTAATTAGTCTGAGCAATTATCTCATAGTATTGCTTTTTGCCAATATTATGGGATTTGAAACTTCAAAACACCATAGATTTGTTATTTTTGATTCAAGATAACTCAAAAGTGGCCCCTTCTGTAGAAGGTTAGGCTTTATACACAACAGTTCCTCATTTTTTATGCATAAAATTAAGTTTGGAAAAATATACATGTTTTAAACTACATTTTTGGGGTTGGATTTTGTATGAATCCTGTATTCAGTCGATATTAAAACTTTATTTCATCATATATGGGTTACAGGGTGATTCAAAGTACTAAAAGAACTCTCATAATATAATCTTTCTCAAATTACCCCACTTCAGATAGCTCACAATAAAACTTCAGCAGTAAGATAAGAGGTGAATACTTCATTCACCATGATGAGGTTTATGTTTCCTCTAGCTCCTGTAAGTTTTGTGGTAGCTATATTTTTCTGGTACAAATAGATATCCATCTTTGTTATTTAACCCCCCATGATGTGTGTCTTATTTTGATTCTATATTCTAGATGAGGGGTTAACATGAAGGCTTATAATCAGGCCTGGCTTTGAGATGGAATAAATTTTTTATTCTCAGTGCTATGGCTATGGGGGTTGTACATTCAGGATAAGGTGTATTTCATCTTCCTTTTGGACGCCTTCATGCACCATTTTTTCTCAGGTCACTTTCTGGTGGACATCTTTTTCTGGCATTCGTTCTTGCTATTGTGGTGTCATCATGGTGCTCTAGTTATGAGCCATGGATGACATACCTGGACTCCCAAAAAAGTCTCATCATTCATGGGACTGTTCAGCGCTCCCAAAGGCTCTAAAACCTCTTAGATCAAAATTTTTATATTGTATTGCATGTTCTGATAACCATTTGTATTAATAAGCTGTTTGGTTCTTGAGCCTTAGAGGGTACTTGCTATGATCTTTGCTATTAATTCTAATATTCCTAGACTTAATTATCTTCTACACTGCTCGAGGTGAGCCCACAGGCAACAATATTTACTATTGGATTTGTGTCCTTTTCCTTATGGGGAATCTATCCTCTTGATTCTAGTGGTATGGCTTTACCAAACTCACTGAAAATACTGGGTGGTTTTTGGACAATGCTTCAAATATCATACATCTACTGCATACTTTACTGTCATTATTATAATAATTGAAGGTCCCAAATATGGAAATCTTGATTTCTTTGGACCTTTTTTGTTATTTAAGGTGAGGGCTAACAGAAGCACTTTTTCACCTGCTTTAGCGTCAGTTTCTCCAGGGTTTTTTCCATACCTCTTCTTGCTATTTTCTTTTCATTCCGACATTCACCTTGATTCTGTTTCATGGGCCTTCTTCCACACTTCATGGTAGTCTCATTCTTTGGGGAAAAGGTTAGAAGTCTCCTTCTTCAAATGATCCACTCATAGAAAGAAGTTCCCTCTTTTATCTATCAGAGATGGTTATTTCATTATTTTTGACTTCTAGATAATATTATAGGCCAGTTGTATATCTGGTAGAAGTGTAACCTATTCATGGGTATACCTTCAATGGTATTCTTGTTTCATTCCATATTCACAGAATCTCCCTATGATTACATGCATCTTTTGACTCGTCCATACTGCAATACTATCTTTCTGTTGATGGTAATCTGTGGAGAATACAATATTCTTCCCAAGCATATCTGTGAGCCCTTCAAAAATCTATGGAATACACAAAAAACCAGAAATGATGTTTTATAGATTTGATTTAGTCATAAACTTCCTTGTAAAATGAATTTCAAAAAGAAAGCAGTATAAAATTATTCTTGATAAACAGAGATATACATGTTTTTTCATTTTTAGATTCTGAACCAAAAATATCCTAGGGTAAGATATAACCCAAAATACCTATTTCTAGTTTTATTGAAAGATGTCAGAATATAACAGTGAAATTACACAACTTAATAATTTTTACCAAATTTTATAAATTTTGAAGTTCAAGCTTAAATTTAAATTTGCATAAGTGTTGTGTAAAATTACTGAAATTGAGCTAAAATTGAGATGTTGTGTATATTTACTGAATTGGCTAAGTATTTTTTGTACCAGCTGTAAATAATGTGTGAGCTATGTTCAAACTGATTTAAATTCATGGTAGGGCTTTAAATAATTAAATTTTAAAAATACATGCAGAATGTGGGACAAAGTAATAATGGCAAAAGATTCAAGAGCACCCAAGTTTTGGGATATGCAAGAGCCCAACAAATGATTTGAACCTGTAATGGAGGATTTTCAGGCTTATTCAAACCTTAATCTTAGAAGGTAATTTGACATTAAATTTAACTGCGTTATCCCCTTTCTGCACAGTAATTACAAGCTGCAAAAGGGTAAATACCTATATTCAGGCTTGCAATAAGGTTTCAAGCCTCTCAAAGGTTATTTCAGTGTGAATAATCTTAAATGCACTTAAAATTAAACTCAAAATAATTGAAACCTTATCAAAAGCTAAGTTTTATTTTGAATTTCTACTTTTACTAGGAGAAATAGAAATATCCTCATCAAAACCTAGAAAATCAAATACTCAATGGATTTATTTGTAATCATCATATAGCTTACAGTGTAATGTTATCTGTGTATCAATTTGAGCTGAAGTATCTCTTCTTGGTATTTTATGTTGGTGTTTGGACTTGAAAATGCCTATCTTAATACTTCTCAAAGAAATCCAGATTTCTTTAAACATGAATTACAAGTATTATTTAAAATATTTTTGCTTGAAAGTTTGTTTTTAAGTTTTTCACATGATTAATTTTAATATTAAAAAATTAATATTATATGGAAGGTTAAAACAATAAACTGAAATGAGGATTAAAGATTCTGGGGGCTAAGAATTACACAGGTAACTCTAAATTGAGATTAAAATTAAGCTACCTTACATTAAGAACATCATTTTTAGGTGTAATTTCATCTATATCCATTATTGATTATGAGAGCTTTTATGAATTAATAAAAGGAGCCTTCTCATCCCTTTTTTCATCAATAAAAACTATTACAATAAATTAGACACTTTAAACAGGTAATATTTGATTCAATGTAAAATCTTATATCATTAAAGTAATTTCTAAGTTATTTTATTATGGATAAATTTTAAATGAAGAATCTAAATAATAGAACTCATATTTTATTGGTTTGATCACTAATAATATATTTTATCAGATAAAATTTTTGTCTTCAAATTTCTTTTTGATCCTTGAATAATCTGTAAAAACCATCACATCAGATTTCATCATGTAGAATTTTTTTATATTTTTGAAAAATTGACATTTAGGGTGTTTTTAACTTCTAAAAATTACTTAAGACTATATATATTGTTTTTTGACTTATTGTATTCAATAAGCATTATTAGTAAGGTTCCTCTGAATTCGTAAATATTTTAAATATATAATTCCTCTATGACATTTATCTCTGCACAGTGTGTATAATAATTTATATTATCAATAGTATTCATATTATTGATCAGTGGTTAAATATTATTATTTTTCACATATAGCTGTCTTAATTGGAGCTCTTTTCTTTTTTATTATTATAACTTTCAGTGACTATAATAATGATAGAGTACTTATAAGCTATTATAATTATTAAATATCCTTTTATTAATAAATTATTTAAGAATATTTAATTCTTATTTTTTTACAAAATTATTTTAAATGATTATACTAATTTTTGGCCAAAAGAATTAACTTTATTATCTCTTATACTGAGGAAATTCATAACAGCCTTGATTTTTCTTGATATTTACATGAGTTCAAGAGACAAAACTTACAATAGCATAGAGTTTTTCTTAGAATATAAATTTGAATTTGGGGTATCTTTTTTTTTGATTATCTGGGAAAATCCACACATTCGCCATGAAAAAAAGCTATCCCTGCCGGAAGGGGTAGCAGGTCCAACACAGGTCCAACCTGCTTCCAACCTTGGTCCTAATCTTGGTTCTAACCTTGAAATATTGTTGCAGATACTTTCAGACACAAATTTGGACATTCAGAATTTTACTCCATTGAAATGGAAGACTTTGTACTTTAAATGATCATTCTTTTTCTGCTTGTACATGACATATCCACTATACATTAATTCAAGAGGGTGTTGAATTAAAATCATTCCCAATAAGGAAATAAACATCTCTAATTAATATTTTTGGATAATATATATATGAAATCCATTTTTCTTTCCAATTGCATAGATCAATGCCCTGCAAATGTGCCCACCATTGAAAAGATTATTTTCAACTTTTTTTGATTGCAAAACTTTAATATATAAAAAGGATTTTATTAGAAATTTTACATTTTCAAGCGAAATATTCAACTATAATATTTTTTTGTCCTCTTACATACTTCAAATACTGTTTAAAAGGTCTAAACTAGGAACAAATCATTTTATTCATAAATACATAAAAAGTTTCTTATTACTCTTTAAGAAACCACATTGTTGTTGCAAAAATCATTTTTTCAAGTCTTTTAAGCTTCATTTCTAGCCATGAGTTTTTATTTATTTCAATTAGTGCTCTTTGTATTGAATATTGGTACTTTTATCTCAACTACTGAAACTATTCATATGAGTCTGTTCTTCCATGTTTGTAAATGTTTTTCAATTTTTTGAAACATTTTCATTATAAAACGTCTTTTCCAACTTCCATACCCTTGTACATGGAGTTTAATCATTGTTTAAATAAAGCACAAAGGTACTTACCAAAATTTTCAAATTTCATTTTGGACACATCATCATTCTCTTGAATCAATCCATTTTCTCACAAATTTACTATATGAAATTTTGCACAGAATGAAAGTGTTGGATTTTTTCAGTACCCATTTCTTGTTCAAAATTATTCAGCTTTCATATAAGTTTATTCTTTGCGTAGATTTCAATTTTTACTTATTTATTTTTCTAAGTAGGTGAAATCTTATTTATTGTAAAATTTTCTCTGAAAAAGTTCAAATCATTATGATGAGGAATTTTGATCCAAAGGTAAAATAATATTCTTTTAAATTCCAAATTTCTCTTTCTATAATTACTTTTGTTTTGGAACTTGAATTCCTTTAACAAATTCTTGTGTTTTTCTTACAAATTCATTGTTTTGTTTGTCTCAATGATTGAAAAAAACTAAATTTTTGTTTTTGAATTTTGTTATTTTCCATAATTTTGTTGAAATATTTTCTACTCTTTTTTTTTATTTTGATAGTTTCTATTTTTTGTATTCTATTAAACTTGTTAAATATGTGAACAAATGAAGATATTTTATTTTTTTTCTTAATTTCATTTTATTTGTGTATTTATTTTGTGAATTTTTATCTATTTTATTTTTTTCAAATTCTTGTATTGTTAATTTAGTTTTTATGTAGTTTTTTTTAATAATTGTTTTTTCAAGTTTTGGATTGTTTTAATTTTAATTTTCAATAATATTACTTTTTTTCATATGATTTATTTTTTTAAATTTATAAAATACAATTTTTTCAATTTTTTAAATGAAGGTTACCATCTGGTATGGCATCCTCTGCCAACCATTTGTCCTTATCAGCTGATTGGTTCTTGAATCTGACTAAGTATTGTCTCTGATCCCTACCATTGAGTGTCATCTTCCTGGACCTGATGATTTTCTTCACTGGTCCGGGGGAGTCTTCCACCACTATTTCTGGTGGTGTGGGGTTCTTCTTCCTGGAGGGGAATTTCCCCTCCTCTGTTTGGAAGTATGGTTTGACCAAACTCACTGGAAAAACTGGGTGATTCCTGGAGAACTCCTCTGTGAGTTTAACCTCCACTGCATTCTTCCCTACCAAATTTATGATAGTAAAGGGTCCCAAAATGAGTCTCTCATCTTGTTAGGTGCTTTGAGATCATTAAAGTTTAGTGTAGACACCAGCACCTGGTCCCCTTCTTTGAAGTCAGGTTCCATGTGTGACTTGTCCCACCTCTGCTTAATATGCTCCTTTGCCTCAGCTATGCATTTGGGAGCTGTGTCACAAGCCCTCTTCCACATTTCATGGAAGTCTTTGGCTGTGGGGTGGATGGTTGGAAGATTTTTCTTCAAATGGCCCACAGGTAAAAGGGGATTCCACCCTTTTTCTACCAGTGCAGGTGTTTTTCCTGTGGTAGAGTGCTGACTTGTATTATAAGCCAGCTGGACTGCTGGTAGAAGGGTAACCCCATCATGAGTGTATCCTTCATGGTCCTTGTATTCCATCACCTAGGCACAGAACCTTCTAAGGATGTCCTCCATTGTCTGGATCATCCTTTCAGCTAACCCATCTGTTTGTGGATTATATGCTGTGTAAAATGCAAACTTGGTTCCAAGCATGTCATACAAGTTGGTCCAAAATTCAGATGTGAATTTTTGGTCCCTATGACTAATGATGATCTTAGGGACTCCACAGGTAGATATGATGTTATTCCAGAATAACAGAGAATTATCCATAGCTGTGTCCTCTTTATGGCATGGTAGACACCTCATACTCTTGCTGAACCTATCAACTATGATTAAACAGGGATTGTAGTTTTCTTTGCCTCCTGGGCAAGTCCTGTAACCCAGTCCATATTGATGGTTTCCCATGGGTGTTTGGGTTCTTCTATATGTTGAAGTAATCCATACTTCTTCCCATGTTTCCTATTTTCCTTCTGGCATCTTTCACAAGTGTTGATGTATTCACTCAACTCTTGTTCCTACTTGGGCCACCAAGCTGTGCTTGCTACCCTCTCTTTGGTCCTGTTTTCACTCATGTGTCCCATGTAGGGGCAGTCATGGCATTCTTTCAGGATCAGAGAGATGTGGTCCCTGTCTACCACTGTGAGTGCACTTGTGTGTTTTTCTCTGTGGTAGAGCAGGCCATCTATAAGGAAGAACTTGTTATCCTTATAGGCCCTCAACCAGGGTTCTTCCAGCTGGGATTCCAGTTCTGGATGCCTTTACTTTTCTTGAAGGAGTTGCAGTAATATTCTACACTGTTGGTGTTTGGCATAAGAATTTAATACTGCACTAAAAAATTCATTGTGCAATTCAGAGGAGCTTATTCCCAGTATGGGAGTTTCTGTCCATTCTTAATCACTGTTTCCACTGTCCACGGTACCACTTTCTGGTGCCCATTCAGAGGAGCTGAAGTTCTTCTTCCTATCTATCTCCATGAAATGGATAGGGGTCTTGGCTGAAACTTCAGGGTCATAAGCTGGGTTGCGTTTGATGTTATTCAATCGCCAGCTGCATTGGTATGGCTTTTAACTTCTTTGTATATGATTACAGTCTGTTTAGACTTCAAAGAATGCACCCTCCAAGTAATAATGGAGTTTCTCTAGAGCCCAGATTAGGCATAGACATTCTGTCTGGGTGGCACCATACCTGGCTTCTGAATCTTTCAGCTTCCTAGAGATGTAACATATTACTCCCTCTCTTGGTTCACCATCCACAATTTGTCTCTGGTGAAGGGCTGCTCCTAAGCCTTGGCTACATGCTGCATCTATGTATAACTTGAAAGGTAGTTCCAAGTCAGGCAATATGAGCACAGGTGCATTCTTGAGTTCATATTTGATCTTCTAATATGCATCACTTCTTTCCTTCGTGAATTCAAAGACTACATCTTTTAAACATAACTTGTATAAGATACTAGTTATGTGGGCAAAACCTTTGATGTGTTTTCTATAGTTGCTAGCAAACCCAAGGAAATATTGCATCTCTTTGATGTTTCTTGGGACTGGATTTTGCAGTACTGCTGCTACTTTATTCTTGTCAATTGCCAGACTAAGACCTGAGACTTTATGTCCTAGAGCTAGTAGCTCTTGTTGGACAAAATTACACTTCTAAGTGAAATTTTCAGATTGATGGGTTTACATTTACTCAGCACTCTGTCTATGTATTGTACATGGTCTTCCCACATCTCTGAGTATATAATAATATCATCAATATATACTACCATCCAGCGTCCCAATATTTATTCTGAAATATTTTGTCCATCATCCTTTGGAAGTGGGCTGGTGCATTCTTGATGCCAAATGGCACCCTGTTGTACTCATATATACCCACATGGCATATGATTCTGAGAAGCTTCATGGAGTTTGGTTTGACTCCATTCTGGTGAAAGCATTTCATAAAATTCATTTTGGTTATGTATTTGGCTTCAGGCAGTTTGTCCAGGGCATGAGGTATCCTGGGTATAGGGTACCTATCTGCTTTTGTGTAGTCATTGAGGGCTCTGAAGTCTCCACACAACCTAGACTTGCCATCATGCCAGGTGATTATGACAAGAGTGGTGATTTCCACTATCTCATTGTGTCAAATCTTTCTGATGACATACATGTCCAGGAGTTCATTGATGTGTTTCTACATTTCCTTCCTGGTTTCCATACTTGCTGGATATGGAGGTCTCCTGAGCATAGGTGCATATGTTCTTTCCACATCCAGATATAGTTATATATCATGGCCTTCAATTTTGCCCAGTGGTTCTTCACCAATGGCAAATGCTGGTCCATTTTTTCTCAGCATTTTAAGTAAACTTAGTTTTTGCTTACTGGGGAGGGTTGTGCTAAACTGGCCCTCTCTGAATTCATTCAGTAGCTCTGCCAGTGGGTCATGGGTGGAAACTTGGTATATATCAAGTGAAAGTTTCTTTCTCTTATTGGTACCAATTGTAATATTACTGTTTTTACTGTTGTAAATATCAATGCCATACATCCTCTGGTAGTCTGTTCCCAGTAGGAACCCTTGGATGTGGGCATCATCAAGCACTACAAACTGTGGGTTGAGTCTGATGTTACCTTTCCTATGGGGTATAACTATCTCTTTGATAATTGTCCCAATGGAAGTCATCTTCCCTGATGCACTTTTAAAGTTCTTTGCCTTGGTGGGAAAGAGCTGTTTGTCCCAGTTTGGGAAGTGGTTGTCTAGATAGCTTCTGGCCACTATGGAGCAGTGTGCTCCACTATCAATGATCAATGGATGTTGAGCATTGTCAATACAGACAGTCCTATTTGTGGCTGTTCCATGTATATATGCCATTACTTTTGTTGGTGTGACTAGGAATGTTTGTGCATCTTGTGTGTGTTTGCACAAGCTCTTGTTGCCAGTGTCTTGTGGCATGCCTGCTTCCAACTGTATGTCCTGGATTTCTAGTGGGGTTTCCTCTTAGTATTCCACTAGGAATTCTTCTCTGGGGTCTTGGTCATCATCAGATTGTTCTCTGAGGGAATCCCCTATAGAGTCTGATTCAGAACCCTCTGTTGGGGATTCCTCCTCTGGGACTTTCTCAATGGCATGGATTTTTGCCTTTGCCTTTGGACAGTTGTTTGCATAGTGGTCTGTAGAACCACAGTTGTGACAAGAATTTTTCTTCTTTGCCATTTATGCCACTCTTTCTTTGGGTTTGTCTTTAAACTCTACCCTTAATGGTTGTTTCTCTTTGAAACCACTGCTTTTATATGGGGTTAATTTCCCTATATTATTTCTTTTCCTTACCTCATGTAAGGTATTGGCAATGTCATCTAAAATGCAATTGTGGTTGCATCTGCATTTGAATGCATGCTCTAGTTCTCCTGGCATTTGTGTCAGAGGTTTGTGATTCCTCATTTGGGTGTTCATTTGAGGATCAATGGCTTTGAGTCTCTTAGACTGTCTGAGAAACCACTCATATGGATCTTTGTCCAAAGACTATTTGTCACTTTCAAATGACATAGTCTTCTGCCATATCCAAGTACAATTGCTGTATTTTTGGATAATTTGACTCTTCCACCATGGATTTCTTTCATTTCTGTGTACCATATACTAGCATGTCCTTTAAATGCTTTATTAAGTCTAGCAGTAATCCAGTAGTCTGGTATGCTTGGTACATCAATGAAGAGTCCATCAATATAATCTATGAGCTCCATATGATCATATTCCCCAGTTCAAGAGAATTTGGGCCAGCTTGAGGCCTCAGGAAGCTGTCTCAAGGCTTCCTTTTCAGTATAGGACATATTATCTCCATTCTGGTATTGTAATGGAGATCTTTCTTTACTAACCAACATGGCATCTGGTTTGATGTCATCTTGGTAATATAGATTATCCATAACATGGCCTTGTGGTTGGGGATTCATGTTCTGGTAAACATTAAACTTTTTTTTTATGTCCTGATCCAGACCATTGCTTTCCCTTTTGCTGTGGTGTTTTTCTTTAAAGACTAGATTCAGTCTTCTGTTTGTTTCTTCAGACGCTTTGGTCAATTGAGGATGTCCTTTTTGAAGAGTTTTGACAATCTTATACATGGAGGCTGTTAGGGCTTTCATCCTCTCATGGCTGGCTTCTAATTCTGGAAAATGTTTCTGAGTTTACTCAGCAAATTGGGAAATTTGTAACCACAGTGCATCACGGTTTAGGTTACTCTCAGGTGAGACAGTATTATGTTCAATCTGAGTGGAGGTAATATTTGTATTAAGGGGACTACTGATTCTAGAGTGGTTTACAACTACTTCTGGTTCTTGTGTACTTCCTTCACTAAGTCCAACAGTTTCTGGATCATTGGGTCTGACTCTCTCTGCCTTTGGAGAAAAGAGGTCTTGTTTTTGCCCATGTGTCCTTGTCTTCTCCTGGAAATTTCCTGGGAGTGTGAAGAATGGTGACTCTTGTCCACTGACCTGTTGGTTTATGAATGGTGGGAAGCGACTGGAGAGCTGATTTGGCCTGCTCCTTGTGAGCCTGAAGGAATCTGAGTGTGCCCTGTCTGGTTTAGTTGTTCTTCTGTAGCTTGGATAGTGGATTGATTCTCCCTTATCCTGTTTGCCCTCACCTTCAGGAGTCTGAACTTCCTGGTGGGAATCCAACATTTGGTGATTATTGTAAGGCCTTTGAAGTCTATCTCTTTGAGACAGATCTTCTGGCAGCTTTCTCCAAGTTCTTCCCAGTGAGATGCCAGGTTGAACCTCTTCTTGTCCATGCTCCATTGAAATAAATCTTTGAGGAGTTGGTGGATCTGAAGAGGTTGATCCAAGTCTTTCCAGTACTCTGGTTTGAGATTTCTGTTGAAATGAAGTGTGGATGTCAGGGTTGATATTATCTCCCTCATTGTCTTGTCATCCATCAATATGTTTAAGGTGTCCTCTTCCAGGTCTTCTGGTTCTGGAAAATACTTCTCTGTCCTCTGGTTGGTTCCTCAGGTGACATATCAGTGTTTGCAAGCAGTCAAAAACTTTATGCTCCTAAGGTATTTACCTTTTACTGTGCCTTGTCCAAATTTGTTGTCTGCTGATTTGGGAAATTTGCTTTCAGAGGTTACATCTGGGTTAATTATGGTAATCTTCCCTGTACAAGCTGTTAAGGTTGGTTTACCTTGTATAAAAGCAGAGTTTCATGATTTTCTACTCCTCTGGGTGGGTATTGGTTTCCACTTCTTTGCTGTGATAAGGCCTCCACTGAGCCTCTTTCCCTTCCCTTTGCTGCCCTCTGGTTCTGAGGGTGTCACTGGTGTGTTGGCCTGTGACTGGGTTTCTAGTGGGATGTAGTTTTCTTCCACTGAATCAAACAGGAAAAGAGGGCTTATAGTCAGTTAAAACTTCTTAAGATTCTGTTTGCACATCTGAGAATGGCCTCTGGCCTTGTATGTAACTACAATATGCCCTGTATAATGACAGTGTAATTGAATTAACAATTCCACGTCAGAATTACAGCTTACAGATGCCTGGTATACTGTTTGTGTACCATTATCTCACAGTATATGTCAGGATGAAACTATGATAAAGGTATAAATAGGCTAGTTACAACTTTAACTATGTTTTTGACATGGTAAAAATGGTTAAAAAGATTTATAATAGTTGAAGATGATTTGATTTAAGATTAAAAGGGCTTTAATATATATAATATAGAGGTGGTGCGCACTGTTGAAAGCCCTGGGTGCAGCTTTATCTGTTGGGTTACAATAATAAAAGACTACAATAATTAAGATTTATAATTATACCTGAGTATTAACCAAGAGTAAAACTGTTATTGACAGTTTACTACATAGGTTATTCAAGAGCAGGATGAGGAGACAATTCTGGCTGTGAAAAGCCTCCTTTTGATCCTGAAAGGGGTGGAAAGGGTGCTAGACCTTTCCATGTAGAGGAAGTGAAGATTTTTCACTCTCTAGTACTGGCTTGTGGTTTGAAAACAGCCTGTACAACCTTTATTGGGCTCAGATGTGGTTTTGAAACCACATCTGGGCAGTTTTCACCAATACAGGGTGAACATTTTCAACTGGGGACCTCACAGCCTGATTCTGACGTGTATTACGGGTAGAATTCTGTACAGAAGGTGTATGGGACCCCAGTATTGACTGACATGTAAGGTATCGAAGTAAAAACAAGCTTCTTTGTCTATTTGACACCTCATATTCATGGTTATGGGATATTATCCCATGGTAAGGCTGTATTGGTCAGAATGTGGGATTTTGACCCTAAAACAGCTATAACTTTGTCGGTTCTTGAGATTTCAACCTCAAAACTGAACCGGTGTGTAGCACTGTATGTGTTCTACACAATGGTACCTTATTTTATATGGTTATTATTAAATATGGAAAAGTTATGCCATGTACCACTTTTTTTTACATATGCATGTTTTAGGCAAAAAGCTGTATTGAGCTTGTTTGCCCCATAACTTCTGCTGTAGTTGAGATATGGGGAAGGGCATGATACCATCAGATAGCCCTGATTGTGCTCTTCCCAAAAAGACCCCACTTCAGTAATCTCACACTAAAACTGTAGAAGTTAGATGAGAGGTGAATGTTTTGTTCACCCTTTTTTGGCCTGAAATTGACCATAACTCCAGTAATATTTGTTGTAGCTCAGGTTGGCTGGTACCATTGGATAGCCCTGGCTTAGAGCTTCATTTTTAGTACCCATTTGAGGGGGTTTAGCCTCTCCTTCTAGATTTTAGATGAGCGGCAAAAATTAAGGTTTATGCTCAGCATTAACTTTGAGCAGGAATAACTTTGTTATTCTTTGTCCTATGGTGATGGGACTTATATTTTCAGAAAGGGGTGTGTTTCCTCTTTCTTTTGATACTTTTTGAGCTGATTTGGCTCAGCTCCATGTTTTGGTGGTATCTTGGCTATACCATTGGTTTCTGGTATTTTGGCTGTCATGCTTGTTCTCTGGTTTTGAGTCACAGGCTGACAGTTTAACTTGTAGTTAGCAATTATAATCTGTATAAAAGTGGTTTTTATAAGATTGTAATTGTAATTGAATTAACAATACACCTCACCACGCCTCAACTGTTGGTTTTACAGTAAGAGGTATCCTTATTTAATCAAACATTTTGACTGTATTGATGGCTTAATGTGTTTTTATATATAAAGCACACCAACAATAAGATATTTGTGGCTCTTAACCACGTAATAATATTAATAATATTTATAAATAAGTCTTCTTATAACACATATATCACTCAAAAAAGAATACAATAAGATATATATTATGTATTTTTGAAAATTTTTAGGCCTAAAAAGGTAAAACCAAATGTCAGAATAGAAAACATTAAGTCAAAACTTACTTTCAAGGTCAAAAAAAAACAAAAAAGCATGCCCAGGCCCCCAAAATGTCAGGCTGAGTCTATGATGAAGCTGCAAGTGGACTAATTACAGCTTTAAATATGACTGTGACATGGTTATAAATATTAAAAATAAGGGTACTAAAGTAGAATAATGTTTTATTATTAAAATAAAAGGGTTTTACTATTGAAGAATAGTGGTGGGGAGTGCTATTGAAAAACCTGGGTGCAGCTTTACCTGTGGGATTAAAATTACAAAGTCTAAAATACTTAAAATTAGAAGTATACCTGTTTCTTTTCCAAGATTAGAACTGTTTTTGACAGTTATACTACATAGGAATTCAAGAGCAGGATGAGGAAACCTTTTCTGCCTGTGAAAAGGCCCCTTTTTATCCTGAAATGGGGTGGAAAGGCTGCTAGACCTTTCCATGTAGAGGAAGTGAAGATTTTTCACTCTCTAAGACAGGCTTGTGGTTTTCAAAAGGCCTGTATAGCCTGTATTGGGCTCAGATGTGGTTTTTGAAACCACATCTGGCAGGATTCACCAATACAGGGTGAAAAGTTTCATCTGGGGACCACACAGCTTGATTCTGATGTGTATGACATGTAGAATGCTGTACAGAACCTTTATGGGACCCCAGTATTGAATGAACTATGAGGTGTTGAGGTAAAAACCAGCTTCTTCATCAGTTTGACACCTCATAATCATGGTTATGGGATATTATCCCGTGGTAAGCCTGTATTGGCCAAAATGTGGGTTTTTGACCTTAAAACAGCCATAACTTTGTCAGTTCTTGAGATATCAACCTCAAAATTGGTTCTGTGTGTAGCACTGTATGTGATCTACACAATGATACCTTATTTGGTATGGCGAAGGTATCCCATGTACAAGATTTTTGTACATATGTGTGTTTTAGGCAAGAAGCTGTATGGGGCTTGTTTGCCTCCTAACTTTTGTTCTAGGTGGGATATGGGGAAATGAATGGCATAATCACATAGCCCTGATTTTGCGTTTTCCAAAAAGACCCCACTTTTAAGTATCTCACACTAAAACTGTAGAGTTTAGATGAAAGGTGAATATTTTATTCACCCTTATTTGGCCTGAATTTGACCATAACTTCTGTAATAATGGTTCTAGCTCAGTTTGGTTTGTACCATTGGATAGCCCTGGCTAAGACCTTCATTTTGCATACCCGTTTGATGGGGTTAGGCCTCTTACTCTGTATTTAAGATGAGAGGTGAAAATTAAGGTTTATTCTCAGCAACAACTTTGAGCAGGAATAACATTGTTATTCTTTGCCCTATGATTATGGGCTTGTATATTTGGAAAAGGTTGAGTTTCCCCTTTCTTTTGATACTTTCTGAGAAGATTTGTCTCAGATCCATGTGTTGGTGGTATCATGGCTATACCATTGGTTTATGGTATTTGGCTATCATGCTTTGGCTCTGGTTTTGAGTCACAGGCTGACAATTTTTCTGTGTCCTTTTGGATATGTGGTCATATCTCAAAGGCTGAAATTCCCTACCACCAAAAAAGATTTTACACAATCTGATATATTTAATTAGGGTATCATCCATTGTCCTACCTCTTCAATAGACTTTGTTAGTCTAGAAGCTCAATAATGCCTGATTTTTCTATTCTTGAGGTTTTGTTTCATGTCTAAACCTTATTAGTAGTTCATCAGCATTTTTTGTATCCTTCTCAAGTAGCCATTCCTCTTCTTGAGCTGGATTTATATACCTCAGAAGGTATTCTCTTTCTTTTTTATTTCTTGTCCTTCTTTCTTTAAGGACTTTCACAATTTTCTTTTCATCTCCTTCTTCCAAAGGGGGTGTTTCAAGTGGGGGTTTATTTCTCAGTGGAAATAATTCCTTGTAACTTGAGCTGAAAGGTTTTATCAGAATTACAGGGAAAGTTGAGTGTTTATTCATTAGTTTACATGTGAGCTCCCATTACACAGCAATAGGTCCATGTAGTGCTTTTAACATGAATGGTCCTGCAAAGGAATCTTTCAATTTATTTGGTCCTCTTATATTAGTGAAATTAAGAGTTGACATTAGGAACAAGTCTCCTATTTTGAATTCAGGTGGTTGATGACTTTTATCCCATATTTCTTTTGCATATTTGAAAGAATCTTGCATACATCTGTTTGCATGTGGTCTTGCTTTGTCAAGAATGATTTTAAAGCTGCTTTCTGTTGGATGTATATCCACTAAGTCCTTTTTGAGGGTATCATAAGGAAGTCTTGGATTCCAACCATTTTCTAGAATTGCCGGTGTTTTTACAGTAGAAGAATGGATTGATTTTTTATATGCTAGTTCAAGACCTGGTATTAATGTACACCAATCATGGGTAAAACCGTCAGAATATTCAAATTCCAGTCCATAAGCACAGAATCTTCTGATCATGTCCTCCAAGGTTTGTATCATGCTTTCTGCTAAGCCATTAGTTTGCGGATGGTAAGCTGTTGAGAATGAAAATTTTTTCCCAAACAAGTTATGGAGGTTTGTCCATAATTCTGAAGTGAACTTTGGGTCTCTGTCACTTATGATATGTTAGAATAAGCCTATGTGGCTAATGATTTTATTCCCTATCATTATGGCTGTCTCCATAGCTGTGTCATCTTTGGGACATGGTAGGAAAATAGGAGTTTTGCTATACCTGCCAACTACCACTAGGCATGCATTATAACTGCTGTCTCCTCCTGTAGGTAGTGCTCTTACCCACTCCATATTAACTATTTCCCAAGGGTATTTTTGTTCTTGGATTTGAATCATCATTTGAAATTTCTTTCCTGAAACATCTATCTTCCAATTTGGCCACCAAGAGCAGGTTTTCGCCCTCTCTAGCGTTCTATCTTCTGAAAGATGTCCAGCTGCAACACTATCATGACACTCATGTAAGATAGTGTTTATTAGAGTTCTATCTGTTAAGGCCATAACACATGTGTGTTTTTTTCTATGATAGAGTATTCCATCAAGGAGGTGGAATCTTCCTTCATCATTTGCCTTTTTCCATATTTAATCTAATCTTGATGAAAGTGATGGGTCTTTACAGTCTTTCATTAGAGTTTGGCTTAAGATATGGAAATTCCTAACTATCTTATAGCTTTCTTTAACTTGGTTAAAGAACTCTGTACCAATTTCTGTGACACATATCCCTTCTATATGGTGCTCCTCCTGTGGTACCCATGCTGGATTTCCAGGATTATTTGCTAGAGACCATCTGCTAAGACCATCTGCATATTTATGAACAATAGTCATAGTTCCTTTATATTCTTGGATAGCAATTTGCCATCACAGAATATGTCTATTTGGAGTTTTCCAATTTAATATAGGTTTTACAGAATTACAGTCTGTAATCACATCAAATACTGTTCCATCCAAGTAATAGTGTAATTTTTCTAAAGCCCACACTAATCAGAGGCATTCTATTTGTCTCGCTCCATATCTTGCCTCTGTTGGCTTTATCTGTCTTGAAATAAAACAAATTTTTTCCTTCCACTGGTTTATCCTTGATTATTTGTGTCTGGTGTAGTGCAGCACCTAGTCCTTCTCCACAAGCATCAATGTAAAGCTTAAAGGGTAGTTTCCAATCTGGCATTAGAAGGAATGGGGCATTTGCTAAGGAATTTTTCAATCCTTCATATTCTTTGACCCTTTCTTCAGTCATTTCATAGACTGTTTGCTGATCGCATAGTTTATACAAGGATTTGGTAATTTTTGCAAAGTCTTTGATATGCTGTCTATAAAAACCAGCAAATCCTAGAAATGATTGCATTTCTTTTTTTTGTTTGAGGCATTGTCTTAAGTAGTACTGCTTCTAATTTATTCTTGTCTATGCCTAGACTTAGTTCAGATACAACATGTCCCAGTGATTCTAGTTCATTATATGCAAAATGACACTTTTTCAAGGAAATATTCATATTCACTTGCACTATTTTTTGTAGTACTCTTTCTAGTCTTCTGAGGTGATTTCCCCATGTTTGTGAGAAGACTATCATATCATCAATATAGATAATTAACCATCCTTCTGATAATTCTTCAAGAAATATGGTATTCATCATTCTATGATATTGGGAAGGGGCATTCTTTATACCAAATGGCATTCTTAGTTATTCAAAAATTCCACAGTGGACTATTATTCTTAGTAGTCTCTTGGAATCGTCTGTTAAGAAATTTTGATGAAAACCCTTTAGAGCACCCATGGCTGTGATGAACTCAGCTTTTGATAATTGTGTCAATGTCTCATGGATTCTGGGTATTGGATATCTGTCTGGAATGGTGTAGGTGTTCAGGGATCTGAAGTCTCCTACCATCCTTGATTTTTCATTATGCCAAGCTATAATGAAAGGTGTATTGACCTCTACCTGTTCATCATGTCCTACCTTTCTTAATACTCCAAGGTCCATTGATTCTTTAATGTGTACCTCCAAGGCTTCTCTAGCCCTTGGACTACCTGTATAATCAGGTCTCCTTAGTATGGGTGGGTAAGGCTTTTCCACATTAAGAATTATATCTACCTCATGCCCAATTATGGCACCTAAGAGGTAAATCAATTGTTCTTTCATTTTTTCTGTTAAATCTTGATTGAATTCTGCCTCTTTGAGTTCAGATATAAAAAGTTTCTTTTCTGGACTTTTTTCTTCATTCTTAATAACTGAAATTTGTTTTTTGTTACATAATAAGCCAAACTTTTGTCTTTTGTTGTTTCCTATAGTAAAATATCTGTCTTTGTGGTTAGAGATGTCTATACCATAGATTTAGAAGTAGTCATTTCCAAGTATGAAGTGATTACTAGTATAGTTCTCCATTACCACAAACTCTACTTTAATCCTGACACATTTTGAAGGATAAGGAAAAATGAGTGTTAAGTCAATTATTTCAAGGGGCTTCATGCTCTCACTTGCACTACTAAATTTGACACCTTGTATTGATATAAGTTTTTCTTGCCAATATGGAAAAATTGTTTTTAAATAACTTTTACCAACACAGGTTCAATATGCTCCTGTAACCAAGTTTACTTTTGCCTCTTGGTTATCAACCATGACAATACTTATACTTCATTTTCCAGCTTTATATCACATTCCTTTTGCAGGTTTGGTTCTATACAGTTTGGCATCTTGTACATTTGTCAGGTTTGTGTCAGATGTTCCAACTTGTGGTAAGTTTGAGGTAACATCTATTAATTCATAAATTATATCAATTTTATTAATTTATGCATTAATTAAATTAATTTCATCACTCTCAGAAATTTCTGACTCTTCTGTGTCTTTTTCAGAATCAGATTCTTCTTCTTTATCATTGTGGTCCTCTGTTTCCACAATTTCATTTATTTTTCCTTTTTTCAGGCAAGTATTGGACAAGTTTCCAATACCTCCAAATTTGTGGCATTTCCTTTGCTCATTACTATTGAATTTATTGGGATTGAAAGCTTCTTTTGATTTATCTTTTTTGATAACTGGCTTATTTGGACTTTTGATGTCCAATTTTTTCCAAGTTGTGCCAGTTTTGGTTCTTGTCACTATATCTTCTAGTGCATTGATATACTCTTCTGTGGAGCATGGTTCTATACACCTGCTTCTCAGGGCATGTTCCAATTCTCCTCCACATTTCTTGAGTATTTTCATGTGTACCATTTTTTGTGACATTTCTGGGTACAGTGCATTTAATCTTTCAGCTCGTTTTAAGAAACAAGTCAAAGGTTTATCTTTGTCTGGGTAAAAGAAGGAGTTTTCAAATGCATTTTCTATTTTTTACCTCCAGGCATCATTAGCCCACTTGGTGATTATTTATTGTTTCCACCAAGACCAGGTGTTTTTCCCATTTGTTTGTCTTATTCCATAATACCATCTTTTTTCAGATTTCTCAAACAGTGAGTTTAATCTTGCAGTTATCAATTCATCTGGTATGGCATAATCTTCTTGTAACATGTCAAGTGTTTTAATAAATGACATATGGTCATATTAACCTTCTCCTGTGAATTTTGGCCATTCTTTTAATTGAGGTGCTTCCTTCATTAATGCTGGGTTATTGTCTTGGTGACTCAAGTCTCTTATGAATGGATTTGTTAATTCCTCTTTTGGCTCACCAGGGCTTCTTATGTAAGAAAATGGAGTTGATAACCTTGGCATATTTCAGTTAGCCTCATTAATTTTATACATTTTTTCAGTGATAAGCGTTATTTCACTTTGAATATCATCTTGAATATGCATTCTTGCTTCATCGCTTTTTTCCACATGGTCTAAAAGCAATTTCTGGTGCAATGAAGTCTTTTCTTCAAATCTTTCTACAGAAATACTTAATTTGTTTAATTTTTCTGTAATATTATCAATACTCACGTCATAATTGATTGTCAAAGTTTTATCTTTCATATCCTTTATGTATTTATACAATTCTTGTTGTCCTTGTATTAATTTTTGAGTATTGTCAATTAAAACCTTTGGTTTTTTATTTTCAAAAATTGATTCAATGTTTTCAATTTCTTCTTGTTTTGTGAAACAATTTTGGTTAAAGAGAATAAATATTGTTTACTTCTTGTAATGATAATAAACTCTTTGACATTTCTTTTAGAGGTAATATACCATTCTTAATTTCTGTTAAAGTATTTACAACATCTGGGGACAAGGTTATTTCTTTGGGAAATGAGGTTGTGTCATTCTTTGTTCCTCGTTTTCCTTGAATTCCATCAAGGTTCTGGCCATGTTGACAAGATTGTCCATGGCACGCTGTTGGATTTTTGGAATCCTGTAGCCTGGGGAATATGGTTTTTTCAAATTATTTTTCTTGTTCTTCTTCCCTTCTTGGGGAAGTGGGTTGGCTTGGGGCTTGCTGGTAGAAACTACTGGGGCTTCTTCCTTTGATGCCTCCTTTTTGGCATGGTACTCCTTGATCTTTTTGATTTGAGGTTTGGATGATAGTGGATTCCATCCATTGGAGTATCTCACTATTTCCTCCTCTTTGAGGAAGTGTTTGAGGATGTTCCAGGAGTTCATCACTCCTTGGTGTATTTGTGGCAACATTTCCCAGTCATTGTCTTTGTACAATGTGTAGTACTGCTTGTACTGGCTCATGTAAATGTCTATCTGAGCCCTCTGAATGTGATTTGTACCTGTTTGAGTTACTCATAGTTGTTATAACTCTGGTTCAGATATCATGGGCATTTCTGGGACCTGCCTTTGAAATAAGGCACTTCCTTGTGTGAATTCTGTTTCACTGGGGATATTGCCCTTTCTTTTCCCTTTTGAGGAATCAATCATACCTCTGAGTCCCTCTCCATCTGATTGGATGGAGTATTGTAAACCTCTCCTAGTAGTCATAGTTAAGAAAAAAATAATTTAGAGAAAGAATATCTTTTTATGGAAATTTAAAAATGAGGTACTCACCTTCAGAGTCCTGAATAGTGGGTCCTGGAAAGTCTAATTTCTTAGCATTCTTTTTCTTAATGACAATTGGTGTTGGTAAGCTTTGGCAAGTTTTGTCCACCAATCTTTCACAGTGGCTTGGTTGTTTTCTGCTGGGCTGTCTTCAAACACTCAAAAAGACAAATAAATTCAAGTCTTTTATAAGAAGTGTTATTTTTGGTAAGATATGGCAATTTTCCACATAAAAATTGCTTTTATATCTTTGAATAAATGAAATGCATAAAGAAATGAATAAAAATAACTCTTTTGATTGGTTTTTGATATTTTTTATTATTTTTTATGTTTTTATTTTTAAAGAATAAAATGAAAATGAATATTATTCTTTTATGAAATTAATTTATAATATAATTTTTTTTTAATTTATGAATATCTTTTTTAATCACTAGAGTCACTCAAAGAAAGTTCTTGTAAGTCTAGGGATGTGTCACAACCACGAGTTTGACCCTCCTCCTTGATGGTTGCGGCAATCCAACCTGGAGCCAAATTGAGGCCAATTGGTCATGTCATATCATTTATGGCCAATTGGCCCCCTTGGGTGTTCTATGGCTCTTACGCCATAACCCATTCTAATGGCCATCTACTGCCATCATTGGCCTCCTTGGCCAATTTCCATATCACCAACCCCCAGGTCTTTGATTTTGGGCCTGGGGGGTCCTTTTGTCTTCTAGGGGCCTCCAGGCCCCCTAGCCATCTCCATCCAATCTGGGCACCCCCTTTTCATTAAGGGGGTTTAGGCCTAAATGGCCTTTTTGTGCAATTGGGCCGCAGTGTCACAGGGGCTCTTCGAAGTGAAGAGGGCCTGGCACTCAGTAAACTGGGACTCACTTATGAAGGGCTCAAAGATAGGATAAGATGAGATACACTTAAGAGTGTTAAAGATAAATTTCTAAAGAATAAATATAAGAAAAAGCAGCAACAAAGGATAAGAGCAAAAGAATAGAAGAGCCAACCACAAACAAGTCCAAGTCCACTGTTTCAACCTGTCAGAATGGAAAGAGAAGGGTTAATAAGGATATGGCCACCCAACTCATACTGTACAGGCCAAGAGAGAAAAGGCAAAGACTAACTTAAAATTAAATAATTATAATACCCAAAATAAGGATAAGAATAATTATGAAATGATAAATAAACTAAATTAATTAACTGGGGAAAAGTCCCCAGGGGGGAGAAAGAGGGGCTGGTATATGTGAGAATCACCAGCCCTGATCCAGAGGAAGAATTTTCATGAGAATAATTGATGATTGAATTGAGTCTGGCCAATACAGGTCCTGTACAGCTGTACAGAACCTGTACAAGAGGTGTGGTGTATTTGAGTGATCATACAGTTCCATACTGGTGTATTGAAACTGTATTGGGTGAATCCAACCTGTACAGGTATTGACAGGCTGTATTGATGTACCAAGCTGTATGCATGTTTCAGAATGAAGATTGCTGAAACTGGATGCTGATACAAATGCTGGATCTGCGGATTTGAGGTGTCTGAGTGGGTGTGTGAATGAATACCCTTACCTCTGATGAGTGGTTGTTACAGTATCCCCCTCTTGAAACTGGTGGGCTCCTGAACACCATAATACCCTGCCATTGTTGAGTGGCATCTCACTACCCCACACAATGCTTTGAAAAGTTTTCTTTTCACCATTATCTCGAAATCCTTCTCCATCTCTTCTCTGTCAATTAAATTTATTTCCCCCTTCTTTAACTTTGAGTAAATACCCCACTTCAAACTGTTCTTTCTTCTGATCTCAACAACTGACGTCCTTGGGGTGTGGCCTTGGGTTGTATCCCAAAATGATGGCCACTGAGCTCTTGTGCTCAAAAAATGGTGCCAGATGAGTATATGAAGTGTACTCATCTGGCCAGCCCAATCAGAGAAAATGATGGTGACAAGAATTCAGGGGTCTTGTCCCCAATGACCTTCAAAATGCCTCAACCAGCCCTTTATAGTGATTTTGGGCTGGTGCCTTCTCTATGGAGGATCTTGAGTATCCTTGAATTTATGGCCATTTTGGCCTTTTTTGGCTTCTTGGTGTCTTTGGGTGAAACTATGGTCCATGGCCTTTTATGGCCAAATTGTGGGGTTTTGAAATTTTCAGGCCTTTTTGGCCTTTTGAAGTATTTGGGGTCTTACGGTCCGTGGGCCGTGGGCCGTACGCCGCAGTCTGCGGTCCGTGGGGGTTATTGGAAGCCCCCAGGGCCCAAATTTGCTGGGGACCTAAATGGCCCCAAAAACAGATTTCACCTTATATGGCCTGGACCCATTGGTGGGGTCCAGGACCACCAAGAACTTGGCCTCCCCCAAACTTGCAGGGGAGGCCCCCCATGCTTACTCCAGCCCCCAAAGGGGCCATGGACCTTGACATTGAGAGGGTTTGAGGGGGGGCCATGATTGACTTGTGGCCCAAATTCCCTTGAGGTCGAACTTTTGATTTGACGTGGACTTGACGATTTGGGTGGAGTGAAATCCAGTGTCTTGTTCCTGTTTAAGGTTGGTTTGACTCCTATTCATGCTCTTATAACAACTAATAAATGAGATAAAATAAAATGATTAAAATAATAAAGGAACCTCCCAATACGTGATTTGGAAGGGGATGCTGCCGCTTCCAATGAAATAAAAAGAAATGATACGAGTAAAGAAAGAAAAGAAATGAAAATAAATAAGAGAAAATGAGAGTGAAGAAAGAAATAAAGAAAAATCCTGATGGTTGGTCCTTCTTGTGGTGAGTTTCTTGATTCTGGCCAAAAAAGTGTCTGAAAAATGAAAACCAAGCATTTGATGCTCACAGAGTGGCCAAGGTGATGTTTTACAAGAAGTAGAACCCTCAGGGATGCATACCAGGAGATGGAACTTACTTTCATAACTTCCACTCCCCACCAAGCACCATAAGACTGAAATAAATTGCCATAAATGCCTTCTGAAATGAATTGCCATAAATGACTACTGAAATGAATTGCCGTAAATGACTTGAAGTAAAGAACGTCTTGAATTATGATGATTGGCATAAATTGAAATGGTAATAAAGAAAGAAAATGAAAACATAAAGAAAGAAAGAAACATTTGGCCATATCTTGATAAGGTCCAAATGGAGGGTATTGATGTTGTATGCTTCCTGAACCTGTCCAAAGAATTGACCAGTTCTCACAAAGTGGCCAAGGTGATGCTTACAACAACATATGGGTAGAATACCCCCTTAAAGGTGCATGCCAGGAGAGGAACTTACTTTCATAACTTCTTCTCCCCACCAAGCACCATAAATCAAACTCCTGAGGTATTTGGACCAGGCTTGTCTGGATACAATGAATGGAAATCCTTGACAAGGTCTGGTGAGTTGGTAAGGTTGGAAGATGGTTCCCAATTAGTTCTTTCTGGGTCTTCACTGAATCCTTTCCACTCTACAAGATACCATAATTTACCTCTTTTGAGTTTTGAGTCCAGAACCTGAGCCACTTCCCATTCTTCTTGCTCTTCCACTAAAGCTGGTGGTGGCGGCAATTGATGACGATTTGGGATAGTTGAATGCTTGACTGGTTCTAATAAGGACACATGGAATACAGGGTGAACTGTCTTCCATTGCTGAGGCAACTTGAGGTGATATGCATGGCTGCCAATCTTCTTAAGAACGTCAAAGGGTCCCAACCATCTTTCTGATAATTTCTTGGTGGGTCTTGTTGTCTTGATGTTCTTTGAAGCTAGCCATACTTTGTCCCCAGGTTGGAAATCAGGTTGAATTTCCCTATTTCTATCTGCATAGTTCTTGAATCTCGTTATTGCTGACTCTAATTCTTCTTTGACAACTTGCTGTACTGATTGGAGTTTTGTTGATAACTTTCCAGCAGGTGAGTCTTGAGAAATGTGGATTGAGTCAAAGCTGGGATTTCTTCCATAAATGGTGAAAAAAGGTGATTGCTTGGTTGATGAATGTTCTGCATTATTATAGGCAAATTCAGCCAGAGGGAGCCAGGTGTACCAGTCATCTTGATGATAGCTGACATACATCCAAAGTTACTGTTCTAGTATCTGATTTACCCTCTCTGTCTGTCCATCTGTTTCAGGGTGAAAGGCAGTTGAAAGATCTCTTGAGATCTTGAGCTGCTGACACAATTGAGTCCAAAATGATGAAACAAATAAGGATCCTCTATCACTTACAATACTGACTGGAAGTCCATGCTTGGAAAATACATGACTAATGAAGATTTGAGCTAAATCCAGAGCAGTGATTGTGCCATAAGTTGGAATGAAGATTGCCATTTTTGAGAATCTGTCCACAACTACTAAAATTGAATCAAAGTTGTTTGACAGTGGCAATTGAGTGATGAAGTCCATTGATAATGAATTCCAAGGACCAGACGGAATTGAAAGAGGCTTGAGTAATCCAAACTTCTTGTGATGAATGTTCTTGTTTCTTGAACATTGCTGACATGAGGACACATAGTCCTTGATGAATTGATTCATGCCAGCCCAATAAGAATCCCTCTTGATGAGCTTGAGGGTCTTCTCCTGGCCAGGATGGCCAGCCAATGGTGAGTCATGACGCTTTTGAAGAATATTGAGTTGAAGTTCTTCATTTCTTGGGATTACCACTCTATCTTTGAATAATAATAACTTGGCTTGAGGTTCAAGAGAATAATCCGGAACTGATTCACCTCTTGCTAGTTGCTTGAGTATTTCTTTATAGTCTTTGTCTTGCCATACTTCTTTTTGAATCTTGTCCACTAAATCTGAGAAAATTTCCACTTTGATTGAGAAGAATCTTGATTCTTGAATTCCATCTTGCTTAAGTACTTGATGAAAATTCTGAGTACTCTTGCTGATGAAGTCCACCCCCCTCTCTGGGTACACGTCGTCCCGACGTGACAAGGCATCTGGTAAAGTGGCCAGCCTGCCTGGGCGGTAAGTGATAGTGAAATGAAATTCTGAGAGAAATTCAGCCCAACGGGCCTGACGACGAGTAAGAACTTTGGAAGACATGAAATACTGCAAGGAAGAGTGGTCTGTCAAGACCTCAAAAGGATTGGAAAGAGAAAGAAGAAATGCTCTCCAGCACTTGAGAGCCCAAACTATGCCAAGGAGTTCCTTGTCATGAATTTCATAGTTGAGTTCAGCTGGTAAGAGCTTGCGACTATCAAATGCAATGGGGTGCTTTCCTGAGTCATTCACCTGGCTCAGTACGGCGCCCAAAGCATAATCAGAAGCATCAGTCTCTACTATAGTAGGTAGAGAAGGATTAAAGTGAGATAAGATAGGAGCAGAGGTGAAAGCTTCTTTGAGTGCTTGAAACTGACTAAGAGCTTCCTCATTGAAGATGAAAGGAGAATCTTTTTTAAGGAGGGAAGTGAGAGAATTGATTTTTTTAGAATAATTTTTAATGAAACGTTGATAAAAATTGGCAAAGCCAAGGAAAGATTGAAGAGCCTTGATGTTTTTGGGCTGAGGCCAATTGAGGATTTGCTGAACTTTTGAAGAATCCATCTTGAGGCCATCACTTGAAACAACATAGCCCAAGTATTCCACACTTGGAGGCTTTGGCAAACAGATTATTGTCCCTCAGTCTTTGGAGGACAGAGGCCACATGTTTGACATGTTCCTCCTCAGAACTGGAAAAGACCATAATATCATCTAGATAAACCACAAAAAACACATCCAAAAAATCTGCAAAGATATCATTTACTAGATTTTGGAAAGAAGCAGGAGCATTGGTCAAACCAAATGGCATGACCAAATACTCATAACTGCCATATTTGTTTCTAAAGGCAGTTAAGTGCTCATCCCCCTCTTTGATTCTCAGAAGGTTATATGCACCACACAAATCTATCTTGGAGAAGATAGTGGAACCATTGAATACGGTAAGAAGCTGGTTCATAGGAGGAACAGGGTATCTGTTCTTCCTAGTGACAGCATTGAGTTTGCGGTAGTCAACACACAAACGAAGACCTCCATCCTTTTTCTTGACAAAAAGGACAGGTGCTCCTGTTTAAGAGGAGCTTGGTCTAATGAAACCTTTCTCTACATTCTCTGAAATGTAGGCCCGCAGTGTTTCTTTTATAATGAGTGAATAACACCAATTGGAGGTAGAAGACCCTCCAATTCGATATGGTGATCACAGGCGCGGTGTGGAGGAAGTTTCTCTGCTTTCACCTTTGAGAATACATCCAAATATTGGTGATAAGCAGGAGGAACAACCTTCAACACAGTTTCAATTTCTTCTGGCTCTTCCTCCTCATCCCACTGCTCCTCCAGGGATGCATGAAAAGATAAGGGAGGAAGGTCCATATCCCCTTGGAAGAGATGAAGTGAAGATATGGCAACATCTTCTCCAACATCCTTTATCTCTTTGAAGACTTCATCTCTTGATGGAAGTAATGACTGAGAGGGAATTATGGAAGGGATATGGACAGAAGAAGGAATGGAAGGTGTCTTAAGTTCACCAGCCAGAGCAACACTGTTGACAGCAGTGGCTAAGTCATTACTAGTAGAAGGAATAATACCACTAGAATCCTTATGATTAGAATGATAGGTGATCAATCCATTTTTCCAATCAATAATGGGATTGAAATGGTAAAGGAAATCATAGCCCAATATCAGGTCTTCTCCCTTGGGTGAATCTATGATAAAGAAGTCCCATTCAAAGCTTGGGAAGGAAGGCAAGTCAACTACCCACTTGGTATAATGGGTGATGAACAAGGCAGGGGATTCATTAGAATCCAAAATGAAAAGAGGAGTCTTTTCAGGGAGCTCTGACATAGTCAATGAGTACTTGAGAACAAAATTCTTTGCAATAAAAGAGTTTGTAGCACCAGAATCAATGAGAATACTATAAAAGATATCAGAGATTGAAGAAAAAATAAGAAATTTTAAAGATTTCTTGACACTAGTATTCAGAGTGCACAATTGTGCTCTTGAAGGAAATAAGTGAGAACCATTGAACACATCATGATTCCCACTCAGGCTTTTCCCTGCTTGCTAGGGAAGCCTTCTGATGATCCTTGCCTATTCTCAGGCCTCTTGAAGCATTTTTCAAATGGGTGCTTTCCACCACAATAATTGCACAAACCTTCTTTAATCCTCCTCTCCTTTTCAGAACCAATTAATTTGTTGTCCTTATTGAGGAGAGCAGCATGAGGCTTGTCTTTGGACATTTGAAAATTCTTCCCCTTCTTATTCTTATTGTGCTAAGGATTCTTGGATGATGAACTTTGAGGAGGCTTGGAGGAATTGGATCCAATGATTGGAGGCTTCTTCTCTTGATGACTGCCCTTTTCCTTTTGCCTCTCATGATATCTTGTGTCTAATTCTAAAGTGACATCCATAAGTTCTTGAAGGGTGTCAAAAGTTCCAGGGTGAGAAGCCAATTGACCCAATAATCTTGATGCAAATCCTCTTCTGTACACATGAATGTAAGCTCTTTCCCCCCAATCTCCAATTCTTGACATTAAGCTTCTGAAATCTTCTATGTACAAGGAAACATGACCACTTTCCTTCATCCTCAAATTGTCCAACTCCTGTTCAGCTTGCCTGACTTCATTGGGGTCACCAAACAGAGTGAATAATTGAGATTCAAACAATGGCCAATTATTGAGGAGGTGGGAAGGGTCTTCATTGGAAATATTTGAGAGGTAAGGTTCAATCCATTTGCCAGCTCTACCAGTAAGAAAAGAAGTTGAGTACAAAACCTTCTTCCTGTCAGAGAAGAAGTTTGCTGGATCATTATGGAAAATTAGTTGACAGGATTGGATAAATCCTCTCAACTTATGAGCTTGAGTACCATCAAAAGAATCAGGTGCCTTCATGGAAGGAGTCTTGAAATCAGGGGCTTTGGAATTGTCCCTGGGGGCAACTGCTTGAGTGAGTTGTCCCATGAATTGAGTCATCTGCTCCATCATCTTGAGGAGACTTGGATCAGTTTGAGAGACAAGAGGTTGACTAGAAAGGGATAGATTAGAACCCTGAGGCACCTCTGGAGCATTTGCCAAGGCATCTGCCACTTCAGTTTCCCCAGAATCTTCCTCTTCCACAGACTCTTCCCCCTCTTCATCTTCAACTTCCCCTAATCTTGCTCTTGCACCTTCAGACATGCCAGGGTAGCCACCCAAAAGTCCAGAAAAGGATCTTGATCTTCTAGATTTCATTCCACCTCTTCTTGAGGGTGGTGCTCCTTCCATTGGTGGTCCTCTGTCCAAATTTGCACTCAGTTGATGAACTGATGGTGTGCGGTCAAGAGGAGCCCTTGCTGTAGGAGTGAGAACAGCTGAAATTTTCTGGGATCTAGTATTCTTTGCTGGGGGGCTATGCTGAACTGGCATTTTGAAATAAATGAAATAAAACTTGATGGTATTAAAGATAATCAAAACTTGGACAAATCAATCACAATAAAATCTTGATGAATCTTGAGGAATCAATTCAAATCTTGAGGAATCAAATTCAATCAACAGTCAAATCAAATAAAATATCAATAATCTTGAGGAAATCAATAATCAATCAATATTCAATCAATAATCAATCAATAAATGTCTTCAATATGAAATCAAGTCTTGAGGAATCAATCAATCAGTTCAAAATCTTCAGAAATCAATTCAATATCTTGATGAGTCAAATCAAATCAATAATCAAATCAATTCTTGAGGATCAATCAATATCTTGAGATTTCAAAGTCAATAAATCCAATACATCCTGAATCAATAACCCAAATGAATCCCAATGAATAATCCAATCAATTAAACCAATCAATAATTCCTAGATGAAACCTGAATAAGAACACAGAAAAATTTGATTGATATAATTAAAATGAAGTGATGAAATGGTCTGCAATGATTAAGAAAGGAAAAAGAATCAATTTTCATAAGAATGAAATGAATGAGATGAAAGTTGATGAGAGAGAAAAATTCATAGAAAATCATAAAAAATCATAAAATCATGAAAAGGTCATAATTGAAGAATGAGAGAAATGAATAAAATGAATGGAAGAAAGAATCAAATATGAGTTAATTAATTTAATGTCACAGGGGCTCTTCGAAGTGAAGAGGGCCTGGCACTCAATAAACTGGGACTCACTTATGGAGGGCTCAAAGATAGGATAAGATGAGATACACTTAAGAGTGTTAAAGATAAATTGCGAGAGAATAAATATAAGAAAAAGCAGCAAAAAAGGATAAGAGCAAAAGAATAGAAGAGCCAACCACAAACAAGTCCAAGTCCACTGTTTCAACCTGTCAGAATGGAAAGAGAAGGGTTAATAAGGATATGGCCACCCAGCTCATACTGTACAGGCGAAGAGAGAAAAGGCAAAGACTAACTTAAAATTAAATAATTATAATACCCAATTATAAGGATAAGAATAATTATGAAATGATAAATAAACTAAATTAATTAACTGGGGAAAAGTCCCCAGGGGGGAGAAAGAGGGGCTGGTATATGTGAGAATCACCAGCCCTGATCCAGAGGAAGAATTTTCATGAGAATAATTGATGATTGAATTGAGTCTGGCCAATACAGGTCCTGTACAGCTGTACAGAACCTGTACAAGAGGTGTGGTGTATTTGAGTGATCATACAGTTCCATACTGGTGTATTGAAACTGTATTGGGTGAATCCAACCTGTACAGGTATTGACAGGCTGTATTGATGTACCAAGCTGTATGAATGTTTCAGAATGAAGATTGCTGAAACTGGATGCTGATACAAATGCTGGATCTGCTGATTTGAGGTGTCTGAGTGGGTGTGTGAATGAATACCCTTACCTCTGATGAGTGGTTGTTACACGCAGTCAGAAGGAGAATTAGGCCCCTTTTGGCATAATCCAATGAGGCCAAAAGGGGCCAAAGGGGGCAGCCAGGTGGGTCCCAAACCACAATTGGACCCACCTGAGCCAAAATTGGCCACCAACCCCTTGGACCCAAAATTGGCCAAAGACCTGTTGGACACCAACTTGGCCATAAATCCCATAGGACCCATTTTTGGCAATGGACCACCATGGACCAATATCTCAGCCATGGCCTCTGGCAGCCACCAGAGGCCACCAGATCAGCTCAGTCAGCCTTTCCCTCAGCTTATGGGGAATTCCTTCCATTCCTTCTTAACATCCGTACTGGAGGTTGCAGGCTTGGTGCATATATGGTATTATATACCATCATGCACCATTTTTGCTCAGAAATTCAATGGTGAAGTTTTCAGGACCAAATTCCACAATCCAATATCAAGGTCTCAAAATCCAACGCCCATCTCAAAGGATGATTATTCAACTCATCAGTGTGACAGGTTATGGTGGCAATCAGATGACTCTTCAAGGATCCCAACCACCTGTATCTGCAGGAGTTGGGTTGGTACATTATTCAGGATTATTCAAAAGGGGAAATTCTCAAGAGGTATTACATCAATTCAATCAGTTGTCAAGGCACAAAGTATTTCAAAACTCCTTGGACAACTCAATTCATCCGTACAGGCCTCATTCAATCAACCTGTATGTCCTTGGCCCAATTGGGCCATTTCATATTCCACTGTGTGAGTTCCATCACACAGTTGAAATTTCAAGATGGCCAGAGCTGTATTTCCCGATTCGGACAATACAGTCAATTGATTCACCTTCCAGGATCAGTCTTTCAGTTTTTCACATATACTGGCCACCTTTCAGCACCTGGGGACTTTTTCCCCAGTTAATTAATATATTGGATTTATTTTTATCCTTATTTTCTTTTACCTTATTAAAGTTAATACTGATAATCTTAAGTCAGTCATTAGCACCCTTTCTCTTTTTCTTCCTTTCCTGTCAGTGGATATTGGTGGCCATATCCTTTACTAATTCCATTCCTTTTCTGGAAGGTTGAAACAGTGAATTGAGGATTCACTTGGTTGGATTCTTGCCCTTTGGCTTCCTTTATTATCTCTGACCTTTTTCTTCTTATTCTTTTCTTTTATCTTTGGCATACTTGTCTTTTCCACTCTTCTTCATTAAAGAAATTAAATATTTATTATTCTTTTATCTTTTGGAGCCGTCCAAGTGAGTTCTTGATTCCTGAGTGCCAGGCCCTCTTGCTTCCATAAGAGCACCTGTGACAGGATGTGAAAAACCATGTGTAAGACTGTACAATTACTTTTCAAATGGCTCAATAGCTTTTAAAGTCAATAATTGAAAATTATTATATAATTTTATGATTCTAATTATAATTTATTATTGGATAAACCCAATTAGAATCTTTTTTAAAGGTCTTTTAAAGTAGATATCACAGCCAGGCCCCCAAATGTAAGGCTTGACTATGAAACAGTAAGTAGATATTACAAATATTTAACTTATTGTACTATGAATGTCCTTATGAATAATGAATAAGAAGATAATATTAATTACAATCATTGTGAATTATTCTAATTAAGGTGTAAAAAATCATTATATTATTAAATAAATATGAAAATATAATTTATATTATAAAAAGATAATATAATGAACAAATATATTAATATATAATAATTAATATATTTATAAGCACTTTATTATTGTTACCAAGATATATCATAAAGGCATAAAAAATTGTTTTTTATAAATAAAAAACAATTAATAAAATTAATATTACTAATATTAAACTTATTTATTAATATAAATACTATTTATATCAAGATAAGAATTATTAAAATTAAAAATAAAGCGAAATTATTATAAAGGAGAAAATAACCTGCTTTTAAAGCTTAATATAATAATTTTGAAATATTTTACGCCAAAACAATGTAAATACAATTTATAGAAACTTTAGTTACAAATAAAAATAGAGAAATTACAAATATTCTTTGATTTTACGTGGGAATCGAGTTTAAAGAGATTTTTGAGCAAAACAATTGAATAATTGAAGTAATCACGTCAAGATTGATGATCATAATAAATATTATCTTTGTTCTTTAATAATATAAAATGTTTGTATATAAAGAAAAAAGAATTTACCTTTTTTTGACTTAATTATTTTGTGTTTTGTAAGCGTCTGAGGGGAAAATAGAGTAAAAAGAGCTCTATTTATAGTAAATACCTCCCTTCTAGAGTCCAGAAGGCTTCTAGTAGATGTTTACTGATGCATTCTACTAGAAATCATTCATATTTTAATGTTTAGTGATGATTACATCATGATCAAACCATCTCATCTCATTATTACGCCATTATTTAGAGTTATCACTATAACTCTAAGTTTGATGACATCATAGGCTTGGGAGAAGCCTAACCTTCGTGGATTTTATTATTATTAATAATAATCTAATAGTATTCATCAGTTTTATCACTTATTTGACTGTTAAACTTAAAATAAGATTGCAGTGAGTGATCATAAATGATCAAATTTAAGCTTAAACTATGATCAAATTTATACATGCTACTGCTATTCTGAGAGTAGATTCTGATAGCTTGGCATGTCATTATTAAGCTTCGAAGAGCTCTTCATTACATCATCAAAACTCTATTTTTGATAATTTTTCTTGTAACTCATCTTTTCTGTTGAAATTTAATATTTTGAACTTCAAACCATGATTTCAAGGGGTTATACCTTTAATTTTATAATAAAAATTAAGTCATTCTTCACGTATGAGCTAATATAATCTGAATTTCTACTTTGTTTTAAGTTTGGGCCACTTTCACAACAAAGTGGTCAACAGCTCCAATGATTTTGATCAATAAACCACTACAGGCTTTAACCTTGTTTATAACTTGTAAAATAAAGTTCATATATGTGCTCTTACAATAATTACGTGGTGACTTTATTTTTGGTTTAACTCTCTATCTTGCATGATGAAAGATATATTAGCTAAAAACCATGAATTTACACATTGACCAAAAAAGTGCATATATTCAGCTTATTTTCTTAAGTATTAACTTTAGAGAATAGCTTTATAATTATTTTATGTGTGAATGTTTGTGGGGAATTAAATTGTACAATTTACTTTCCATGTTTTTCATTGGTTTTGGAAATAATGAATGATTTATGTTTTTAATAAGGTATTATTACTTATAACTAATTAAATATTTACTTTACAGATATGCCATAAAAATAGTATATGTGTATCTTACCATGAAGAATCTAATGGTGTAACTTATTTCACATGTTTATTCATTAGATTCTGCTTTAATTGTACTTATTTATGGTATTTTACTAATTTTATAGGTAATTATCATAAGTATAAATATTACAGAAACTTTTCTGTGACCTTTTTGGATATGTGATCATATCTAAAAGGTTCAAATTTCCCAAGCTCACCCGCTCTTCTCACTCTTGTGCATATCCCCCTTTGTCTTACTTCCTTTGCCCTCTTTTGTATTCCACCAAACTAAACACTCCCTTTCCACTCTATTTTTTGCCAATTATCCTTTCAGAAACCCCCTTCTATCTACATTGTGCATCATATTTACCATTCAACAGTTCTCTCCATGTTTTGTTCCACTCTTGATACTGAATCTTCATCCGTATTTTCTTTCAGACTTTTAAAAACTTCCTACTTGAACTTAATTAATTGGATCATGTTTTAAATATATAATTCATTGTATGTACTCCTTATCCCATCACATATTACTTTCACTTCCAATACTAAAGTAATTTTTATTAATTATAAATTTTGTGCACCTTTTGCACTAAGCAGGGTTTCTGTCACAACCATGGCAATTCACTTCCTTGGATCCCCATATGGCATATCAAGCCGCAGTCCTTTTATGGCCAATTGGCCATATCCATCACCAATGGCCAATATGGCCACGTCATCATCTTATGGCCCATTTATGGCCATTTGTGTTTTGGGGCCTTCATGGCCCTTCACCTCAATCCAGCACCCATAGTGGCAATTTATGCCCAAATGGGTATTTCTGGTCCTTTCCCTCAAAACCAGGGGAAATGGCCCAAATGGCTGTTTTTGGCCATTTGGGCTCATAATGCGCATTTGCGCATTTTTGCGCATTTGCGCACTTTTGCGCATTTTGCCCATTTTTGCGCATTTGTGCACTTTTGCGCACTTTGACGCAAAGTGTCCAAAAGACACTTTCCCGCCTTTTGGGCCAGTTTTTGGCTCAGAACTCAAAAGTGGCCAAAAACCCCAAAAGGCCCAGAAACACCTTTCCAAGCTCTGAAGCCATCACATCCATCCTTTTCCCCTCTGCCTTTCCATCTCAAGACCTTTGGACGTAATATTCTTGCCAATGAACCAATATGCCATAAATGATGTTATACATCATTGTGCATCATTTTTCAACAGCAATTCAATGGTGGCAATATCAAATAGTCTTTTCAACATTCTAACATCTCATCACGTCATCAAGGCACCCAATCATTCAGAGGAATCATCAAGGCTCAAGAGCAAGTGTTTCAGCGTCAAAGACCAATGACGCCATCAAGCAGTCATTGGTTATTCTCACTCCAAGTATTCCTTCCAAGGGAATACTGTCAATTCATTCTCAACTGTATTCAAGAGGCAGTGCCAAAAAGAAGTTGTCAAGTGTCAAAGCTCCACTCAATCCATCTTGGCAACCATATTCATTTCAATACAGTCTGGAGCCATCAAGAACTGTATTTTCATTTTCAATCAAGGGAAATTCATTCAACCCAATTCAATTTCAACATTAGCCAGCTGTATCAATTCCCAAAAGAATCAATACAGCCTCAAGGATCAATACAGATCAGTTTTCAGCCTGAAGAACTCAAGCTCCCAACTTTTCACATATAACGGCTACCCTCTCCACCCTGGGGGGTTTTCCCCAGTTAATTAATATATTTTGATTTTATCTTATCTTTATTTTCTTTTTATTTTTAGTGAAGCAAATACTGATATTATTAAGTCAGTCATTTAGCACCTTTCTCTTTCTCTTTCTTTGCCTGTCAATGGATATTTGGTGGTCATATCCTTACTAATTCCATTATTCATTTTTGGCAGGTTGAAACAGTGATTAAGGACTTACTTGGTTGGCTCTTTGGCCATTTGGCTTCCTTTTCCTCTTTTGCATCTCATCTTGTACCTGCATATCTTTTAGAGGAATTTATTCTTTATTTTTATTTCTTTATTCTTTGGAGTCTTCCAAGTGAGTTCCCTGATTGCTGAGTGCCAGGCCACTCTTGTGTTTCTGTCCAAGAGCCTCTGTGACATTATATTAATTAACTCATAATTTCTTTTTCATTCTGTTCATTCTTTCTTTATAATTTCATTCACTCATTTCATCGAAATTATGATTCTTTTACGCTTATGAACTTAATGAATTCATCGTCACCTCTCAATTTTCGTTCATTCATTCTTCATTTTGAAAATTGAAAGCTGACCCATTTTTTATTTTTGTTATTCTTTTAAAATATTTTTCAAATCATCAATTTCCATTTCATTCATAATTCAGGCGTCATATTAATTTTCTTTGATTTTCAAATTTTTCATCAAGATATTCAGACACGTTATTCACATCAAGATTCATAATTGATTTTTTCTTCAAGAATTTTGCTTTTTAAAGAATAATTCACTTGATTTTGATTGATGGATTGATTTGACATATTTGATTTTGACCTCAAGAAAATTGATTGACCTGAAGATTTCATTGATTTTGCTGATTTTTCACATCAAGAATTTTGACATAAATTGATTTTTCTTCAAGATTTTCATTTGATTGATTGATTTTTGCAAGATTTTGATTTTGATTGATTTGATTGATTTGATTTATTGATTTATTGACTTGAAGATCTCATTTGGCTTTGATTCATTGATTTACTTCAAGACATTGATTCGATTTGACTTCAAGACTTCATTTGATTTTGATTTATTGACGTACTTGAAGATTTTCATTTTGATTCATTGATTTTCCTCAAGATTTCATTGTTGACTCTTTTCACTTCAAGCAAATTTTGATTTTTAATTCATTTATTTCATTTTATTCCTGATATCATGCCTGTTCAACACTCACCTCCGGCAAGACAGACAAGATCTCAGGCCAGAGCTCAAGGTGTTCTCACTCCAACTCCAAGAGCTCCTCTAGATGGCACCCCAGCAGTTCCTCAACTGAGGGTCCAATTAGATAGAGGACCCCGCATGGAAGGAGCAGCACCATCCAGGAAGGAAGGAAGAGGGCCAAGAAGATCATGTTCATTCTCAGGAGTAGTTGGCGGATTTCCAGGAACTTCAAGGACTATTTTCAAAGGTCCAGGTGAAGATGGTGAAGAGGAGGAGGAGAATTCTGTGGAAGAGGAAGAGTCTGATGGTACTGAAGGTGTCCCTGCTCCGGTGGAGGCATCCCAAGGTACTGGAGGACCAACTCTAGCCCAGTCTAATCAGCCTGTCTCTCATCAGTCTGAACCATCCCTATTCGCCATCATGCAGCAAATGACTCAGATTATGGCCAATCTTCAAGCAGCTTCATCTTCTGAAGCATCAAGACCACCAGCCTTCAAGACTCCATCTATGAAGGCACCGGAATGCTTTGATGGGACTCAGCCCTTCAAAGTTAGAAGTTTTATTCAGTCTTGTCAATTGATATTTCATAATGATCCGGCAAACTTCGCTCAAGACAGAAAGAAGGTCCTTTATGCCACTTCATTTCTCATTGGCAGGGCTGCAAAATGGATTGAGCCTTATCTTTCCAATCTCACCAATCAAGATTCAAATTACCTTCTCAACTCTTGGCCTTTATTTGAATCTCAACTCTTCACTCTATTTGGTGACCCGAATGAAGTCAGAAAAGCAGAAGCTGAGTTGGATTCTCTAAGAATGAAAGAAGGTGGGCATGTATCCTTATACATTGCTGATTTCAGAAGCTTAGTCTCAAGAATCGGGGATTGGGGTGAAAGAGCTCTCATCCATCATTTCAGGAAGGGATTGCCATCCAGGATTTTGGATCAATTGGCCTCCCATCCTTCAAGAATTGACTCTCTTCAAGACTTAATGGACGTTACCCTGGAACTTGATACCAGGTACCATGAGAGGCAAAATGAAAAGAGTCATCATCAAGAGAAGAAGCCAGAAGCCTCAAAGTCAAGTTCTTCTCATCCTCAAAATTCTTCAAGTTCAAGTCATAAGAAGAAGAAGAATTTTCAGAAGAGGGACAAGCCCCATTTGTCTTTGTTGAATAAAGATTTCAAGCTCATGAACTCTGAAAAAGAAAGAAGAATCAAGGAGGGTCTTTGTACCTATTGTGGTGGGAAGCATAGTCTTGAGTCTTGTTTCAAAAGGCCTCAAAACAAGCTTACCCAACCGTCAGGCAAATTTCCCAGCCAGGGAAAAGCCTGAGTGAAGATCATGTTGTGTTCAATGGTCTTCACAGTTTTCCATCCAGAGCACAATTGTGCATTCTGAATACTGGTGTCAAAAATTCTCTTAAATTTTTTGTTTTTTCTTCTCTCTCTGATATGTTTTACAGTATTCTCATTGATTCTGGTGCTACCAACTCATTTATTGCAAAGCAGTTTGTTCACAAGTATTCTTTGACCATGTCAGAACTCCCGGAGAAGATTCCCCTTATTATTCTTGACTCCTCTGAGTCTCCTTCTTTATTTGTGACTCACCATACTAAATATATGGTTGAGCTCCCTTCCTTCCCAAGCTTTGAATGGGACTTTTTAGTCATTGATACTCCCAAGGGAGAAGACCTCATATTGGGCTTTGACTTTCTTAATCATTTTAATCCATTTATTGATTGGAGGCAAGGATTGATCACCTTTAATTCTGATCATAAGGACTATAATGATCCTTCAATTTCTTTCAGTAATGACTTTTCTTCTGCCAAATCATGTGCAGCTCTGGTTGGTGATTCTAGAACACCATCTTTTCCGTCTTCTGTCCATATTCCTTCCCTTAATTCCCATCAGTCATTACTATCATCTCGAGATGAAGTCTTCAAAGAGATTCAAGATGTTGGAGAAGATAATTCTGTATCTTCACTTCATCTCTTCTTTGGGAATATGGACCTTCCTCCTTCATCTTATCATGACTCCCTGGAGGAGTTGTGGGATGAAGAGGAAGAGCCAGAAGAAATAGAAACCGTGATGAAGGTTGTTCCTTCTGTTTATCACCAATACTTGGATGTATTTTCCAAGGTGAAAGCAGAGAAACTTCCTCCTCACTGCGCCTGTGATCATCATATCGAGCTGGAGGGGTCTCTACCTCCATTTGGGGTGATCTACTCTTTATCAAACCAAGAGTCAGATACACTCAGGGCCTACATTTCAGAGAATGTAGAGAAAGGTTTCATCCGGCCAAGCTCCTCTTCTACAGCTGCGCCTGTTCTTTTTGTCAAGAAGAAAGACGGTGGCCTCCGTTTGTGTGTTGATTACCGCAAGCTCAATGCTGTTACTAGGAAGAACAAGTATCCTGTTCCTCCTGTGAATCAGCTTCTCACTGTTTTCAATGGTTCTTCTATCTTCTCCAAGATTGACTTGCGTGGTGCATATAACCTGCTCAGAATCAAGGAAGGTGATGAACATTTGACTTGTTTTAGAACCAAATATGGTAGTTATGAGTACTTGGTCATGCAATTTGGGCTTACCAATGCTCCTGCGTCTTTTCAAAATCTCGTCAATGATATTTTTTATGATCTTCTTGATGTTTATGTTGTGGTTTATTTGGATGAAATTATGGTCTTTTCCAAATCTGAGGAAGAACATGTCACTCATGTGTCCACTGTTCTTTCCAGACTCAGAGCCAATAACCTCTTTGCTAAGGCGTCCAAATGCCTATTCCATGTTTCTAGTGTGGAATATTTTAGTTATGTTGTTTCTTCTGAAGGCCTCAAGATGGACCAAGCAAAAGTCCAGCAAATTCTCAATTGGCCACCTCCAAGAAACCTCAAGGCTCTTCAATCATTCCTTGGCTTTGCCAATTTTTACCGCCGTTTCATCAAGAATTATTCAAAGAAGATTAGTTCACTCACTAGTTTCCTCAAGAAAGATTCCCGTTTTCCCCTCAATGAGGAAGCTCTTAGACAGTTTCATCAACTCAAAGAGGCATTCACCACTGCTCCAATCCTTTCTCATTTCAATCCTTCTCTACCCACCATTGTAGAGACCGATGCATCAGATTATGCCTTGGGTGCTGTACTGAGTCAGGTCTCTGACTCAGGAAAACATCCCATTGCATTTGATAGCCGCAAGCTTCTCCCAGCTGAGCTCAATTATGAGATTCATGACAAGGAACTCCTTCGCATAGTCTGGGCTCTCAAGCGCTGGAGAGCTTTTCTTCTTTCTATTTCTTCCCCTTTTGAAGTTCTCACCGATCATTCATCTCTTCAATATTTTATTTCTTCCAAGATTCTCACTCGCTGTCAAGCCCGCTGGGCTGAATTTTTATCTGAATTCCATTTCTCAATCACTTACCGCCCTGGCCGCTTGGCCACCCTTCCAGATGCCTTGTCACGTCGGGACGACGTTTACCCAGAGAGGGGGGAGGATTTCATCAGCAAGAATCCAATGAACTATCAGAAGATAATCAAGCAAGATGAAATTCAAGCTTCAAAGTTTTTTGCAGTCAAGGTGGATTCATTTTCAAACTTGATTGATTCAATTCAGAAGGCAGTGTGGCAAGATTCTCAATATAGAAGTGTCCTTGAAGATTTGGGTAAAGGTAAATCTGTCCAAGATTATTCTCTTGATTCCTCTTCCAAACTTCTCCTTTTCAAAGATCGAGTGGTGGTCCCAAATGACCCCACAATTCAACTCAATATACTTCAAAAGCGGCATGACTCTCCTCTAGCTGGACACCCTGGCCAAGAGAAGACTCTCAAACTTGTCAAGCGGGATTTCCACTGGTCCGGCATGACTCAATTTATCAAGGATTATGTATCATCCTGTCAACAGTGTTCAAGAAACAAAAATATTCATCACAAGAAGTTTGGACTCCTCAAGCCTCTTCCAATTCCAAGTGGTCCTTGGATTTGTCTTTCAATGGATTTCATCACTCAATTGCCACTGTCCAATTCCTTTGATTCAATTTTAGTCATAGTGGACAGATTCTCAAAAATGGCGGTTTTTATTCCAACAATAGCTTCAATCACTTCATTAGATTTGGCCCATTTATTCATCAAGAATATTTTCTCAAAGCATGGCCTTCCTTCAAGCATTATTAGTGATTGAGGTTCTCTTTTTGTTTCTTCTTTTTGGACCAACCTTTGTCAGCAGCTCAAGATTTCAAGAGACTTGTCAACTGCTTACCATCCAGAAACTGATGGACAGACAGAGAGGGTAAATCAGATACTAGAACAGTACCTTCGGATGTATGTCAGTTATCATCAAGATGATTGGAACACCTGGCTCCCTCTGGCTGAATTTGCCTACAATAACTCTGACCACTCTTCAACAAAGCAATCACCGTTTTTCACTGTTTATGGAAGAGATCCTCATTTTGACTCAGTTCACATCACTCAAGACACTCCGGCTGGAAAGTTATCAACAAAAATCCAATCAGTACAGCAAGATGTTAAGAGAGAACTTGAAGTTGCCATAAACAGGTTTAAGAGGTATGCAGATAAAAGTAGAGCAAGTCCACCTGTTTTCAATCCCGGTGAAATGGTATGGCTTTCTTCCAAGAACATCAAATCAACCAGACCCACCAAAAAGCTGTCTGAAAGATGGCTGGGTCCTTTTCCAATCTTGAAGAAAGTCAGCACTCATGCCTACCACCTCAAGCTTCCATCTCAATGGAAATCCATCCACCCAGTTTTCCATATTTCCCTTTTGGAACCAGTCAAGACGTCAACAATCCCAAATAGGCATCAAGAGCCTCCTCCTCCAATCACCATTGATGAAGAAGAGGAATAGGAAGTCTCTCAAATACTGGACTCAAAGCTCAAGAGAGGAAAATTATGGTATCTGGTGGAATGGAAAGGTTTCAGTCAAGACCCAGAAAGATCCACTTGGGAACCAACCGAAAACCTCAAGAATTGTCCTGAACTTGTCAAAGATTTTCATTCATTATATACTGACAAGCCTGGGCCCAACTCTTCAAAAGCTTGATTCATTATGGTGCTTGGTGGGGAGAGGAATTACCAAAAGTAAGTCCCACTCCTGGTATGCACCTTTAGGGGTATTCTACTCTGTTTTGTTGTAAGCATCACCTTGGCCACTCTGTGAGCACTTTGCAATTTTGGACACAGATCTCTGGCATGGCTTTCAACTTCATTTCCAATCTTATGGCCATTCTCACTTGGGACAATGGGCCATTCACTTTTCAATTCATTTCCAAGACTTCAAAATTCAAATTCATTCCTTCAACATTTTTGTTTTATTTTTATGGCACTGGCGGGAGTGGTAACTACCAAAAGTAAGTTCCTCTCCTGGTGTGCACTTCCCTGAGGGGTCTACAATCTTGTCAAAAACATCACCTTGGCCACTTTGTGAGCACCTGGCATCAATTTTATCTTTCCAGGTCCTTGGCCAATTTCAAAATCAGTTATCAACCTCCGTGATGAAGATTGGAACCTCCTCAAGATTCAATTCATTTTTCTTTTTTCTTTTTCCTTTTCTTTTCTTATTTTCAGTTTCATTCTTTATTTCTATTTTACTTTTATTTTAAATTTCCTTTTATCACGTCAATTATCACGTCAAAAATTTTCATTCATTTCAAAATTAAATTCAAATCATGAAGCCAATGTCAAAAGAAGATCAAGCAAGTCCTGCGTCAAATGTCAAATTCTTAATATCAGTTTTCAAATTTTTTACATTAATTAGTCCTCTTGAATCACTCTCTCAAAATCTTTCCAATAGCCTCAACAGGCTTCACCTTGTATTGGTGCTCAGGAGCTCACCATTTCAGGGTGGGGGGTACTGTCACAACCCTGGCAATTCACTTCCTTGGATCCCCATATGGCATATCAAGCCACAGTCCTTTTATGGCCAATTGGCCATATCCATCACCAGTGGCCAATATGGCCACGTCATCATCTTATGGCCCATTTATGGCCATTTGTGTTTTGGGGCCTTCATGGCCCTTCACCTCAATCCAGCACCCATAGCGGCAATTTATGCCCAAATGGGTATTTCTGGTCATTTCCCTCAAAACCAGGGGAAATGGCCCAAATGGCTGTTTTTGGCCATTTGGGCTCATAATGCACATTTGCGCATTTTTGCGCATTTTTGCGCATTTGCGCATTTTTGCGCATTTGCGCACTTTTTGCGCATTTGCGCATATTTGCGCATTTTGCGCATTTTTGCGCACTTTGCGCATTTGCGCATTTTTGCGCACTTTGACGCAAAGTGTCCAAAAGGCACTTTCCCGCCTTTTGGGCCAGTTTTTGGCTCAGAACCCAAAAGTGGCCAAAAACCCCAAAAGGCCCAGAAACACCTTTCCAAGCTCTGAAGCCATCACATCCATCCTTTTCCCCTCTGCCTTTCCACCTCAAGACCTTTGGACGTAATCTTCTTGCCAATCAACCAATATGCCATAAATGATGTTATACATCATTGTGCATCATTTTTCAACAGCAATTCAATGGTGGCAATATCAAATAGTCTTTTCAACATTCTAACATCTCATCACGTCATCAAGGCACCCAATCATTCAGAGGAATCATCAAGGCTCAAGAGCAAGTGTTTCAGCGTCAAAGACCAATGACGCCATCAAGCAGTCATTGGTTATTCTCACTCCAAGTATTCCTTCTAAGGGAATACTGTCAATTCATTCTCAAGTGTATTCAAGAGGCAGTGCCAAAAAGAAGTTGTCAAGTGTCAAAGCTCCACTCAATCCATCTTGGCAACCATATTCATTTCAATACAGTCTGGATCCATCAAGAACTGTATTTTCATTTTCAATCAAGGGAAATTCATTCAACCCAATTCAATTTCAACATTAGCCAGCTGTATCAATTCCCAAAAGAATCAATACAGCCTCAAGGATCAATACAGATCAGTTTTCAGCCTGAAGAACTCAAGCTCCCAACTTTTCACATATACCGGCTACCCTCTCCACCCTGGGGGGTTTTCCCCAGTTAATTAATATATTTTGATTTTATCTTACCTTTATTTTCTTTTCATTTTTAGTGAAGCAAATACTGATATTATTAAGTCAGTCATTTAGCACCTTTCTCTTTCTCTTTCTTCGCCTGTCAATGGATATTTGGTGGTCATATCCTTACTAATTCCATTATTCATTTTTGGCAGGTTGAAACAGTGATTAAGGACTTACTTGGTTGGCTCTTTGGCCATTTGGCTTCCTTTTCCTCTTTTGCATCTCATCTTGTACCTGCATATCTTTTAGAGGAATTTATTCTTTATTTTCATTTCTTTATTCTTTGGAGTCTTCCAAGTGAGTTCCCTGATTGCTGAGTGCCAGGCCACTCTTGTGTTTCTGTCCAAGAGCCCCTGTGACAGTTTCCCCTGCATTTGCTCCTCCATGATGACCAACACTTCAGATGCTTGCCAACAACACAAGAAATTCTCATTCATTGTGCAACCATTCTGACCACGCGGAGACAGGAGATCCCGTGCAAGATTCCCTTGTGAGGACTGCTTTGTGGTCAACCATGATGAGAGCATTCCTGGGTGGGAATAGACTCCCCGACCCCAAGCTGGCAGATGGGAACGCCTCTGGATGATTAGCCCCGTTCCCACAAGTATCAATTTGTTCACACCCCTCTTAGGCCACAATCTGATGGTCACTTGACTCTTCAACCGGAGAGAAGTGATTATCCAGCCAATGAAGGATGGAAATAGCAAGAGGACATTTAAGCTTGGGCCAATTGCCAAAGTAAGTTTTCTATCTCTTCCTTGACTCATTTTTCTTCTTGCAATCATACTAACTATTTTTTTTACCACTAGAAAAAAGCCCACCTAATCCCCCACAACAAGACATTCCCATTCCTTGCATTTCTTGCAAGCAAACTCCACGGCAACCAACTCCAGGCCCGAGTGGCACCCAATGGTTGAAGGACTAATCCTGCGGTAAGCAGAAAGCTATTCCTTTCCTAATTCTACCTTTTGACTCAAGTGAACTGACTCTGCTTCCTTTTGTAGAACCCTCCCAACACAATGAGCCACATATTCCAGGCCCCAGTCCATCCTCTGAACCACATGAGGATCTTTTACTTTGTGAGCCTGAGCCCAAGGTGACTCCAATGCATTCATTGGAGGAACCTTTTGGTTAGTAATTTTCTCTTTTCTTATTTTTTCCCATTCCCAACTTTCCCTCACCCCTCCTTGGACCATCTCCAGCTTGTCCCATTAATCCCCGCTTGGTAATAATCATCAAAAATATGCCTGTTGGCTCCCCCCTCCACCTCCCTCTTCCCCGATTCCTAACCCTACCCCTCCTGTTCCCTCTTCCTCAACTCCTACCCTGGTTCCTTCCCCGGAAAACCCTCCCATTTCCCCTGAGGACCCAACCCCTTCCTCCCCCCCGGCACCAAGCTCCCCTCATTCCCATGATGAAGCTTGGCCTGAATTTACCAACTTATGGCCTACCTTAATGATTCCTTGATCAATCCTCCATGACTAAATCCAAGGAATCTTGTTGGAGAATCGCCGCTTGCTCCACATGATTCTTTTTGTGGATGCATCTCATCAAAATGAGATGCACCGGGAATTATGGGAGGAACTAAACTCCCTCCTTGGCCAGGCATTTCAGGCTTATCCAAAGGAGGACATCACCGGGATAGTCTCCAAATGCCTTGAAAAATAAAAATCAGAAAAAAAGTTTCTGCAATCTTTTCACTATTTTCCTTTTGTAATACACTCCTTCAAACCACTTAGCTGTAAGTTATACAAGAATTTTTAATGGTTTTTATAATCTTTTTTCCTGTGAGATTTTGTATTTTTGCCAATGGTCCAAATCCCCCATTTTGTGAGAGCCCCACCAAATGTTTCCGTCAGTGTTCCTTTTTGTGATCCTCTTTTTCAGATAATCTGAAAATAGTAAGTGTCAACGCCTCCAACATTCTCTTCATCCTATGTCCTAAACTGATTGAGATCTTAACTTTCAAAAACCTAGGGTTCCCCGCATGTGAGGAATCCACCAGCAATTATTGAGTCATTCCTTTTCCTATGATCACACACTATTAATCTTAGTCAAGTAAGGAATTTTTAGAATTGTCAGGAGGCTATCCTGGCATAAGGCATTGTTGGAATTGCTGGGAGCCTGTACTCCGGCATAAGGAATTTTTGAAATTGCTGGGAGCCTGCCCCGGTGGAAGGAGGGGGTTTAACTGTCGGGAAGCTGTACGAGCATAAGGATTTGTGTGTGACGCGTTGGGAGCTTTGACAGGCATAAGGGATTGTTTCATTTTCTGGGATACTTGACAAGCGTGAGGATTTGTGTGCTAAACGTTGGGGCTCCTGCACAGGCGTAAGGATTTGTGTGCGAAGCATTGGGATAGTAGACAGGCATGAGGATTTGCTTATGAGGGACCAGCACACTTGCAATGAAAATGACCCCAAATCCATGCGTGACTTCCACACCCTGTTTTTAGCCTGAGGCATAAAAGAAACATTAGGGTTCACTACCAATTATTGGGGTGACCAACTGGTCCCATCATTGACCACAAGTGGGAATAGTGTAAACTTGAGGTGGGGTGAAATGGGTCATGTAGAGTGACATGCCACTGTACATGGTCATTTCACCCCACCTCAAGATTTTTTGCTGAGGCATGATAATCTGTAATTAATTGGGCCACCTGCACCCCCAATTTTTGGGCTGGAAGACAGGCACTCAAAGGTGCTGCAAGCATGTGAAATTACTTGCATATGACCCAGGAAGAGCGTGTGAAAGTGTGTGCCAGCCCAAGAATTTGCAGGGGTGAAATTAATTGGCAGGGGCCTGTCATAAGATATGCATGCCTTAGCATAACCTGGTAGACACAAGCCTCTGTGTGGTAGCTAGGTGGAGGTCTCCAACAAGGTGCATCAAAGGGATTCAATTGAGAAAATTGACTTGATGGTTTGGCCTGATTGCATGTTACATTCATGTGCAGCTTTCCCTCTGCCCCACAGCATACATGGACGCCAAAGGTGTATGTACTACAATGTCTGCTGATCTAAAAATTGGCATTTTGTAATACTGTAAGGTTTGACTATGAAACAATAAGTAAAAATTACTAATATCTTACTTATTGTACTATGGATGTCCTTAAAAATGAAATAAATAAGATAAAGTTAATTATAATAATAAAGAATTATTATCATTATGGTGTAAAAATAATTATATTATTGAATAAATATAATAATATAATTTATATCCTGAAAAATAATATAATAAATAAATATATTAATATAAGATAATTAATATATTTGAAAGCACTTTATTATTGTTACCAACAAATAATAAAGGCGTAAAAAATTGTTTTTTCTTAATAAAAAACAATTAATAACAATAATATTACTAATATTGTAGTTATGAATTAATATAAATACTATTATAGAATTGTTTAAAGTAATAATAGAGAGAAATTTATTATAATAAGAGGAAATAACCTAATTTTAATACTTAATATAATAATTTTGAATACTTTCAAGCCAAAAAATGTAAATACAGCTTTTTTAAATTGTATTTACAATAAAGTTCAAGAGAAATTACAAATATTCTTAATTTTACGTGGAATTGAGGTTTTTAAGAGAATTTTAAACAAAACAGTTAAATAAGTATAATGATCACGTCAAAGATGATGATTATAATAAGATTATCTTTGGTCTTTGACAATGTAAGAGTCTTATATATAAAGAATGAAGAAATTACCTTTTTGATTTAAATATCTTAGTGTTTTGTAAGTGTCTGAGGGGAAAACAGAGTAAAAAGAGCTCTATTTATAGTAAATACCTCCCTCCTAGAGTCCATCAGGCTTCTAGTAGACGTTTACTGATACTTTCTACTAGAAATCATCAATATTTTAAGGTTTTGTGATGATTACATCATGATCAAACCATCTTACCTCATAATTACACCATTATTTAGAGTTAACACTATAACTAGTACTCTAAGTTTCATGACATCATAGGCTTTGAAGAAGGCTAAACTTCGTGGATTTTATTATTATTAATCATATTCTAATATTATTCACCAGTTTTATCACTTATATGACCGTTAAACTTAAAATAAGATTACAGTGAGTGATCTCAAATGATCAAATTTAGGCTTAAACTTTGATCATTAAAATGTTTAGGTTATACACGCTACAGCTATTCTGAGGGTGGATTCTGATAGCTTGGCATGTGCTTATTACACTTCCAAGAGAATTTCATTCCATCATGAAAAATCGTTTTCTGATGATTTTTCTTGTGTCTCATCTTTTCTGTCCAAATCTAATATTTTAAACTTCAAACCATGATTTCAAGGGGTTATACCTTGAATATTGTAATACAAAATACATCATTATTCACGAATGAACTATTAGAATCTTACTGTTGGCTTTTTTTTAAGTTTGGACCACTTTCGCAGCAAGGTGGTCAAGAGCTCTATTGATTTTAATCAATACTCCATTACAGGTTTTAACCTTGTTTATAGCTTATGAAGTAAAATTCATTTCTGTGTTACTACATTATTTAAGTGGTGAATTTATTTTTGGTTTATCAGTCTATCATGTATATTTCAAAAGATATTAGCCAAAATCCTTGAATATATGCATGGACCAAAAAAGTGCATATATTCAGCTTAACGTTTTAAGTATTGACTTTGAAGATTTGCTTGTTAATTTTTTTATGTGTAGAATTTGTTGGGGAATCCGATGGTACAGTTTATTTGACATGTTGCTTCATTAGTATTTGAAATATTTAAGGATTCACGTTTTTTATAATGTGTTATTACTTAGAGCTTCTTAAATATTGACTTTACAGATATGCCATAAAAATGGCATATGTTTATTTTACCATTAATAATTCAATTTTGTAATTTATTTCACATCTTTATTCATTTGGTTTTAAGTTATACCAATTTTTATGCCTATTCATCGCATTTTTATGGTTTTAAGGTAATTATTTTTAAAGGTATAATTATTTTAAATATTACTTGTGACCGTTTTTGGGTATGTGGTCATATCGTAAAGGCTCACAAATACTATGTCAGCATGCATGCATATTACTGATGGGTATCACTTCCGATTGTTTGCATAGGTGCCAATCATGTACCACATGCTCAGGAACCTGATTCACCTGATTTGCACACACCAGCTCAGAATGTCATGGACAAAAGCTCAGTGTGAAAGCTTTTGGTAAAGCCATGGTGAAAACACTCTTTGAAATAGCTCATCAGAAGGCTCACTTTGGAGCACTTCACCAAAGCGTGTGAAATGCTCAGCCCCACCAAAACTTTCTCCGCTGTTGTGAAAACTGCTCAGAATGCATGCTTACAAAGATGAAATAGCAAACACTCAGAAGAGGGGCATTTGATACTGTTAGATCAATAGCTCAGCAACTGTGAAATTCAAATGTTTGGCTAGTGAGCATTTCAATTGTCACCCTGAAGCAGACCTGCGCAATCGGTCAACCCAAGCCATGGCTGTATTCACTTTTCGTACAGCTGCCCAACCCTTTCCTCAAACTCCATCACCCGGCCCTAATACTGGTATGCTTGCCGCGGTGAGCTGTGACGAAATGCACCATGTCATTTTCTGCATGGGGCATTTGTGGATTGCACGCATGGTACACACTCAACAATGCCCTCACAAAAGCCCTCCTGGGTGATTTCGTGGCTATTTAAGGCAACAAATGGGAATTGACTGAGGATGATAATCCAATCAATTGCAATACTCAGCACGAAACCCTTTTTCTGCTGCCTCACACAGGTATTTCCCTTCTCAGTCGCAGCAGTGGCTGCAACTGAGCTTTCATTTTCCCACAAGGCCTTGAAGCTGAGCATTTGGATGGTGCAGGGCCTAAGCTTTCATTTTTGTAACATGCCTTGAAGCTGTGACTTTGGCGGGTGCTGAAACTGCCGCAATTGGCTCAGCTTCACCATGGTATAAAAGGCCATCTTTGCCTGACACACCCTTCACTTTTTTTCTCACACGCTCCACTTTTTCCCAGCTCACCCGCTGTGGAAACTCCTTTTGGTGTGGGAGGAAATAAGGCAGTACCTTGAGGGGGAAATTATTGGTAAGTCTGTTTTGAATTTCAGAATTGTCCAATAACCATGGGTGCTAAGGTGTATTAGGTGCCCCTCTAGATAATACTGAATAGTCAGCCTACAGAGAATCACAAAATAAAATAAGATTTGTGGCTTTTAACAGATAGAGAAGACTTATCAGCAGTCTCTAAATCAGACCTATCAATAACACTACAGTAAAAACTCTGATCTAAAATTTCTGATAAAATAAACACTAGATTTTTTTTATTTTATTTTAATAAAATTGATGATAATATATATATATATATATGTTTTGGGGTTCTTTTATTTTAATAAAACTAATAAGAATATTTTTTGGTTTTTTTCAATAAGAATGATAAGAATATATATATTTTTTATGGTTTTAGGTTGATTATAATGATTTTTTTTGATATGAGTACTAATAATAAGACTACTGGATTTGATTCTGTCAGGATTTTTTTTAATACTGAGTTTATATCACTACTACTTCTCTTTGATAATAACACTAAGCTTTTGAGCAAGGCTACTAAGCTTTAACTCAGTTATACTACTGTTCTTTACTAATACTAAGCTACTGAGCAAGGCTACTGAGCTTTTACTACTATTCTTCACTAATACTAAGCTACTGAGAAAGGCTACTGAGCTTTTCACTACTACAACACTACTACTATTCTAGATATCCTGCTAGTTCAGGGATGGTGGTGATCCTGGATAGTGGGAACTTGTTCCATGATAATGGGAAAAATGAGGGAGAGAGGACCTCTATTTATAGCTTTTGGGCCTCCCTAGAGGTTCTCAAAATAGGGTACTTAGAAAAATCATAGTTGAGAGGTTTTAGCTGGTGAGACGTGTAGTTTTGGTGTAGCAGCGTGTTTGCTGAGAGAATTATGCTGGTGGTGCTTTTTCTTATCAAAATCATGTGATGTATTTGAGATAATTTGGCTGGTGAGATTTTCTTTTTTCCAAGAAAGTGAAGAAAATACAGCTCCTGACAATTGAAATTTCTTCTAGTCATATGATATATATGAGAAAATTATGCTGGTGTCTCTGTTTCTTATCAAAATCATGTGATGTATTTGAGATAATTTGGCTGGTGAGATTTTCTTTTTATCAGAGTCATGTGCGGTCATTGAAATAATATGGCTGGTGATGTTTTCTTGAAGGTGGGGAAAGTATTTTTTGTTTCTATTTTTATGTATGTTATGAGAGAATTCTGCTGGTGGTTCTTTTTCTTATCAAAATCATGTGATGTATTTGAGTTAATTTGGCTGGTGAGATTTTCTGTTTATCAGAGTCATGTGAGGTCATTGAAATAATATGGCTGGTGATGTTTTCTTGAAGGTGGGGAAAGCATTTTTGTTTCTATTTTTTAAGTATGTTCTGAGAGAATTATTCTGGTGGTGCTTTTTCTTATCAAAATCATGTGATGTATTTGAGATAATTTGGCTGGTGAGATTTTCTTTTTTTGCAAGAAAGTGGAGAAAATACAGCTCCTGACAATTGAAATTTCTTCTAGTCATATGATATATATGAGAGAATTATGCTGGTGCTTTATTTTAGTATTGTATCATTTCATATGGAGATTGCATCATTTCATACAATTTTGATGCGTGTCATTATTACTAAGCAAAAATTTGTTCTTGGAAAATATATTGAAATTTTATCCATAGCCTTGAGGTAATTCTTCTTTAAATTGAATCAAGGTGGGGAAAATACAGCTTCTGATGCTTTGGACAATCTTCATATACCTTTATTTAGATTAACTGCCTTTAATGACGTAATTTGTTATTGATGATGCGATAAGGTGGATATATCCTTTGATACTATACTGTTTTGATAAGATCTTGATGCTTTGTATTTTATATTTCTGTTTGAAATATGTAGCTTTAATGTGTAGATATGTTTTGCGTAATTTGTTTTATTATCATATTTTTATTTTGTTTTATTGGTAAGCTTGAAACTGGTACTAATGGTATTGAATACCACATCCCCCCCTCCATTTAATGCTGTCCCCAGCATTCCAGTTAAAAAGGTTGCCAATATCAATCATATCCATTTTTATCAATTTCTTCTCCCTCTGATATTAAATCTCAATCTTCAATTTCTTCACTGCTGTCATTTTCTGACTCTGTACTTGATTGAACTTTCTTTCCTCTGGGATAAAACCTCTTGATGTGACTTGCTGCAAATTTTCTTGTAAGTTTAGTGCCATACAATTCTTCAAGCTCATAAGGTCCATTATTAATTTGATTTATGACTGTATAAGGTCCATTTCAACGGTTCTTGAAGAGTAAACCCCACTTTGACTCAAGTGGTTTATTATAAACTAATACCAAGTCCCTTGTGTCTTGAATCTCTCAATTTCTCTGCTTCTGCTAATCTTGGTTCTTCCTTTGCCACAATCTGTATGGTTCTTGCTTCCAATAGTTCTTCTAGTTGGTATTTTCTTTTGATTGAATATTATTCATTAATGTCACCTTGAAGTCTTCATTATTCACCTTGGTTGTTAATTTTGATATCTTAATTTTCTTTATTTTCTTGATTCCTTGATTTTGCTTGCATATTCAGCCTTCTGGTGTGGTACCCCTGTAGTTTGAGTCATACAAAGACTAAATCTTGGCCGTCTGGGAACCACCCTGTAGTTTAAAGTCATACAAGGACTGATTTTAGCCACCAGGTTGCTACCCTGTAGTTTAAAGTCATACAAGGACTAATTTTAGCCTTCAGGTTGCTACCCTGTATTTTAAAGTCATACAAGGACTAATTTTGGCCGTCTGGGAACCACCCTGTAGTTTAAAGTCATACAAGGACTAAATTTTAGCCTTCAGGTTGCTACCCTGTAGTTTCAAGTAATACAAGGACTAATTTTAGCCTTCCGGTTGCTACCCTGTAGTTTAAAGTCATACAAGGACTAATTTTTTATTCATTTGATCTGTTCTGTTATCCTTTATGTTAATCAAGACTTTTATTTTATTTTTTTTATATTTGATGAAACAAAAAAAATTGTTTTATGTTGTTTATTTTATTTTTTTTATTTTTTTTGTGTTGTAAAAATTTTTTTTTTGTGTTGTAAAAAATTTTTTTTTTTTTTTTTTGTTGAAAATTATATATATATATTTTTTTTTTATGATGAAAAAATTTTTTTATTTATTTTTATTTTAAGAGTGATTAAATTGATGAGTGATGTTGAATGAGGTTTCAATTTGAGGAGTGATGTTATATTTTGAAATGGTGTAGTGGTTAGTGATTCCGGGTTGCTTTCCACTTTCATCAAATTTGAAATGGGTTCAATTCCCCCCTCTGGCAGTAATTCTGCTGCCAGACCTGTCAGTTTCAGGAATAGGCTAACCATGCTGGGTAGCATATTCTGAGCCTTGAGCAAGCTTAGTGATGCAATTTGGTATTGTTGTATTCCTTGATTCTGTTCATTCAATTGATCTTTGGAACCTTGTTGTGATTGAGGGTGCTCAACCTTGATCATGATTTGAGAAGTACTGATTTCAATTTGCTCATTCAAAATGCTGGAAGGATGCGTGCTTGTCAAAAATTGGCTAAACTCATTAATTTGGGGCTATAAGAACGTCATCCAGTATAAATTGGAGTAGTCTTTTGGTGAGCTGAATTATTTTCTGTATTAAGGTGGTCATTTTATGACCGGCGGTCATAATTTGACATTTTAAATTCTTTGAGCTTCCTTTTCGGTATCTGAATAGCCTAGCTTGTTTGGTTGATTTTTCCCCCATGTCTTGATATAATTTTCTTGATTTTAGGCCAAATTATGACCGGCGGTCATAATTTTGGCATTTTGAACTTCTTCTATCTTCTTTTTCTGTATCTGAATGGCCTAGCTTGTTTGGTTGGTTTTTTTTCCCTGTCTTGATATAGTTTTCTTGCTTTTAGGGAAAATTATGACCGGCGGCCATAATTTTGAAATTTTGAACTTCTTCTATCTTCTTTTTCTGTATCTGAATGGCCTAGCTTGTTTGGTTGGTTTTTGTTTCTTCTTGTTTTCCTTTCCATATTTTATATCTTCCTGTCTCAAAGAACCAAATTATGACTGGTGGTCATAATTTTGATATTTTGAGCTACCTATATCTTCTTGTGCTGTTTCTTCACACTATTTTTTCATTTTTTTTTTCAAAAAAGAGAAATAACATTAATAAAGGCCTATGGGCCCACACTTCCCCAAACCTGTGCCATTTTTAATATGAGGTGGCATAAGAACAGATAACCACCCCTGTTTTTTTAAAAAATAAAATCATAATACTTATACATTGAAAAAAAATATCTTGAAAAATGTTGAGTTTGAAGTCTTTTATTGAATACTGATTTATAGCCTTTAGCGATAAGATACTTGAAAAAAAATTGAAAAAATTGAAATTCCTCTTTGATAAGGCAGGAGGTCACTGCCCTTGAGTTATAAGAGACTTGAAAAAAAAAATTGAAATTCCTCTTTGATAAGGCAGGAGGTCACTTCCACTGAGTGATAAGAGTGTTTAAAAAACAGTTTCTTATAAGGTAGTTTGAATGATTTGAAATCCCTCTTTGATAAGGCAGGAGGTCACTGCCCTGATACTAATACAGATATGAAAATAATTCTCTTTTTTTTCAGGTTATTTATTTTGTTATTTTGCTATTTTTTATAGTGGTTTTTTTTTTTTATTTTTTTTTAATTGACGATTGAAATTGGATTACTTCAGTTATTATTGAGAAATATTCAACCTTCTGTTGTGAATTACTGAAAGACATATGTCCTTCCATATTTCTCAAAATATCTTGTTGTGTTGTTTTCTTTGTGTATTTCCTTTCCATTCTGAAACAAAACCTTTGACTTCATGAATAAACATGTACCCTAAATAACACCAGCAAAGAGTTCCTCTCAAGATTTCCAATCCATCTAGATTCAAGTCTTCTTGAGCCCATAACATTTTGTGATACAGTCCTTCTATTGTCATTTGATAATATCCATAAGGCTTCTTCCAGTAAGGATTCCTTAAAACTCCTTTGATTCCAATAGTGGTTAGTAATTCCAGAAAATCAACATTTGTAAGATTTGATTCAGGTAGTTCGGTGAGATATTTGGTTTGAATTATTGGTTAATCTAGCTCATAATCACACAGCTCCTTAAATGTTATTATTGGAATATTACATAATCTTCCAGTCCTTCATATTCTGGTATGCCTTTCTGTATGCCATTTTGATTCTGGGAGTCATTTGGTAAGCCAAATGTAATTCTTTGATTTTGATTAAATAAATCAGTTGAGCTGGAAGGCAGCATATTTGGTCATAGGCATCATTAAATTCTTCTACAATGCTAAGTCCAGCTAGCCTTTGTGTATTTTCTGATAACTCTCCTTCTTCTAGGTCTTCAAATATTCCTCCTTGCTTATATTTATCTTCCAGATCTCCATTATTTTGTTGGTATAGCTTAAAGCCATCTTCTGATTCTGCTGTTTCCATTTTTTGTTCAATCCTCTTTTGAATATTTCTATCCCAAACTTGATCCATTTTGTATTCAGTAATTATGGCATTTTCCTTTCCCAATTCTTCAAATTTTCTTTTTGCCAATGGATTGATTATGTCGTCTTTTATTTTTTCAGTATCACTAATGTACCAAGCTTCCTCCTTAAATCAATTGAAATAATCTTCTGCAATTCCTGAGGAATTTGCTTCAGGTGGCTTCAGATCCATTTTAAATTTCTTCTGTGGGCTTTCTACTTTATCTTCTTTATTCATACCACTTAACTCAAGTGCTAGCCAATTCTCTGGGGCTTCTATGGCCATGTCCAAATTTCTTCTCATCTTCTTCAGTTCCATTTTTATTTTTTCAATTGCTTCACTATCTTCTACCTTCACTTCTTCCTCTTCTGGATCCTTCCCTTTAGATTTTCTTTCAGTTTGAGGTGGATTAATTTCTTTAGAGGAAGATAATATGCTAATATTTTCTTCAGCTATTATCTGGTTGAAATTTTCAAATACTAAGAAGTCCCTGTAGGCTTTCTCCTCATTACCAGTAGTGACTTCAAGATTTATAACTCGACCAATTGGTTTCAAAAAGTCATCTGTTGATTTTGATGTGTAAGGGCCGATTTTTAACTCTGATTTTAGGGCTATTTCCTGAGTTATTACATTCAAATCATTTTTTGCATCAAAATAGCTGAGAAGGGTATTTTTTTGGGTCAAGTAAATCCTGTCTTCACTCTTGTTGAAGATTGACTTTCTGTTTCCTCGGTTTCTTTTCTTTTGGATGATTCTGCTCCATGTATTGACCATTTTCCAATCTCTGAAGATGCACAAAGCTCCATACCTCTTGGTGGAGAAATTTGCCAGCCAAGCTTGAGGGTTACATATTGGTAAACATAATCAATTTCCATGTTGCTCTGGATAACTAAATATTTCCCCTTGCTTGTGTGAAAATTCCAATTTAACATTATTATCTGCTAAAAATGGTCTTCCAAGTATAGTGTGCACAGCTCCTTTTGCTATGAATAAATGAATTTCTTTTTATTCTCCTGTTATCATAGTAATTGGTGTAAATTCTGAGAGTCCAACCAAAGGTGTGGTATGTCCACCAATTCCTCTGAGATTCATATTGAGCTTTCTACTTGTAAGTGAGACTTGAATTGCAATTTCCTCTGGTATTATATTAATTTCTGATCCAGTATCCACCAATGCCATTGTAGGATATTCTTCTCTTCCAATAAATACTTCCATAAATCCAAGTGGGCATGCATAATCTAATCTTGGGGTATCATAGTCCTGTAGCTTTACTGAAAGTAGTCTTTCTTGAATATTTGACGTATTGACTGATTTTATCACTTCTTTTTCCTGGGTAGTTAAATTTTGGAATTTATCAATAAAGGTTGGTGACAATGATAATATTTCTTCAAGAGTAAGACTTATCTTCTGTTCACGTATTTTCTTAATCACATGTTCAATTATTCGCTTTGGGTTATTGGCTGGAGATTTTACCTTGTCTTTTAATTCCATCTTTTGCGACTCCTGTCTTAGTCCCTCCTTATTCTTGTTCCTAGAAATGATTTTGATATCATAATTATCTACTTCCTTTCCTTCTTGTGTTTTCTTGTATTTTGTTGGAATTAGAACTCTTATTTTTTTTTCTGCCTCATCTTCCTTGTGGTAGGCACCTGGTATCTTTTTTTTAAAGGATTTTTGTCTTTCATTTTTATCCTCTTGCTGAGTTTGGCTTTGACTTTCCTGTCTTACAGCTCTTTGCCTTGTCTGTCTAAGCCCAACATTTATTTGAAGATTTTCATTTGCTGGTGATATTTGAGGAGGTTTCCAGTTTCACCACTCTTCTATTTGAGCTATAGCGGTTGCCTTCTCACCTTTGCTTTCCTCAGTTACGGTTGTTTCTTGCTTCTTTGGGGATGGATTTGATTGTTCCATCATTTTCTTTGTAAAATCCTCCCCCTCTTTGGCAAAATTTTTGACTAATTCTTTTTCAGATTTAGGGCCTTCTGTGGGTACTCTTTGAAAATTTGGAAAAAGATATGTTCCTCCACGCTTCAAGACAATTCTTTTCTCCAAGTCTTCTGTGAGATTATTACATCTTTTTGCGGAATGTCCTTCTTCTAGGAAGTAATAACACTTCAATGGCTGTCTTGGAGCCATTTGCGCTGGATCATATGGTTGATAACCAGAAGATATGGGTGGTGAAGGATATCTTGGCCTGAATGGCTGTGAGTTTTGTATAGTTCTATGATCTTTATTATTCTTTGGTTGAGGTTTCTTGGGAGATTCAACTACTTCAGGGAGGTTTTTGAGCTGATTCAATACTTCCTTAACTGCTTCATTCCCAGTATGCTTCGATTTATTTTCTTGTGGCTAAGGATTTTTAATTCTTTTGGTAAGATCTTGCATTTGCTTTAAGACTTCTTCCCAGCTTTCCTCTTCAAACCTAGCTTTCTTCTCTTGTGACTTTGGTTGTGAAAATTCCTTCTGTTGAATTAAGACTTTGGCTTCTAGATCTTGTTCAATATACAACTTTAAGATTTCCAATCTTGGAATGATATAACCACCATCCAAAACTTGCACCATGGCCTTATCTTTAATCATTTCTTTGTAAATAGATTCTTGAACACTTGAGGAAAGACTTGCCAAAATTTCTTGATTGTGATTGATATCTCCTTGTATATATTGATACCTTTTGAGATAATTAATAATAGATTGATATTCACCAATGAGCTTTTTATATTGGGTCATATTTATAATTCCTCCTTCTTGTTGAATCTTTGTAAATAATTGAGTAATTGAGGACAGCTTGAATCTTCTTTCAGGTGACACTGTTCCCCATCTCCTCTTCATATCCAATTTGAATTTCTCCCAATCGCCAGTTTCATATCCAGGCATTCCTTAAATATGGTAGCTAATTTCTGGATCTTTAGTCCAAAAGGATATCTGTCTTGCTATATCCCTTCCACTTGCTCCTTCAATTTCTGCTATATTTTCTACTCTTTTAATAAATCTTTCCACTTCCTTTCCATCAAACCATAAATTATAATCCTTTGGTCTGATCTTGACAATGGGTGTATTGTTTCGTGGGATTTCTTGTTGCAATGGGCTTGAAGCCTGTGCATGAATATTAACCCACTTTGGTAGAGTATTTGGCCTTCGTGAATTGAATGGAGTTGATGAGGCCATAGGCCTTGAAAATGGTGATGGTGACCCTTCTTGTCTAAAGATTCTTGCCATGCTTGTAGTTTCTTCCATTGGGCTGTTTTCTGCGGTAAAACTTGACTCTCTCCTTTTACCTTCTTTTTTTAAGGAGTTCAATTAATTCTTGTTGCATTTCCAACATTCTGTGATGAAGTCTTTCTACATTAGAAATATCTTCTTGTCCTTGCATGGTCTCTTCATTTATAATTTCTTCTTTGGATTCATGTGGATTGTGTGGTATCTTTGATGATGATGCTGAATCCATATTGATATATTCTTTGTTTATTTTCTCTTTTTCACTTTTCTTTTTAATTTCAAATAGTTCCTTGAGTAATTTCTGAAAATAATCTGTAACTATCTTTTGATCTTTCTTCTTAGTTCTGGGTGTACCAACTGGTATACTATAATCTATATGTGATTCTTCTCCAGGTGGTGTGTCTCCTCTTTTTGGATAATAATAGTGAAATGATTTTGTTGAAGAACTTGATGGTGATGATGATTTAGAATTTTGTGGTTTTTCTGATTCCAGATTGACTTGATAGGTGCTTGAAATTTTTTATTCATAAAAGGCTTTTTTTTATATGGACTAAATTTGAATGTTTTTTTTTTAATAATTGACGGATTATTGATGGTTGAAGCTGTTGTTGGCCACTGTTGGGACACCAGATGTGGGAACTCCTTTTGGTGTGGGATGAAATAAGGCAGTACCTTGAGGGGGAAATTATTGGTAAGTCTGTTTTGAATTTAAGAATTGTCCAATAACCATGGGTGCTAAGGTGTATTAGCTGCCCCTCTAAATAATGCTGAATAGTCAGCCTACAGAGAATCACAAAATAAAATAAGATTTGTGGCTTTTAACAGATAGAGAAGACTTATCAGCAGTCTCTAAATCAGACCTATCAATAACACTACAGTAAAAACTCTGATCTAAAATTTCTGATAAAATAAACACTAGATTATTTTATTTTATTTTAATAAAAGTGATGATAATATATATATATATATATATGTTTTGGGTTTCTGTTATTTTAATAAAACTAATAAGAATATTTTTTTGTTTTTTTTAATAAGAATGGTAAGAATATATATATTTTTTATGTTTTAGGTTGATTATAATGATTTTTTTTGATATGAGTACTAATAATAAGACTACTGAATTTGATTCTTTGCGGATTTTTTTAATACTGAGTTTATATCACTACTACTTCTCTTTGTTAATGACACTAAGCTTTTGAGCAAGGCTGATAAGCTTTAACTACGGTTATACTACTATTCTTTACTAAGATTAAGCTACTGAACAAGGCTACTGAGCTTTTACTACGGTTATACTATTATTGTTCACTAATACTAAGCTACTGAGCTTTTCACTACTACAACACTACTACTATTCCAGATATCCTGCTAGTTCAGGGATGGTGGTGATCCTGGATATTGGGAACTTGTTCCATGATGATGGGAAAAATGAGGGAGAGAGGACCTCTATTTATAGCTTTTGGGCCTCCATAGAGGTTCTCAAAATAGTTTACTTAGAAAAATCATAGTTGAGAGGTTTTAGCTGGTGAGACGTGTAGTTTTGGTGTAGCAGCGTGTTTGCTGAGAGAATTATGCTGGTGGTGCTTTTTCTTATCAAAATCATGTGATGTATTTGAGATAATTTGGCTGGTGAGATTTTCTTTTTTCCAAGAAAGTGAAGAAAATACAGCTCCTGACAATTGAAATTTCTTCTAGTCATATGATATATATGAGAAAATTATGCTGGTGTCTCTGTTTCTTATCAAAATCATGTGATGTATTTGAGATAATTTGGCTGGTGAGATTTTCTTTTTATCAGAGTCATGTGCGGTCATTGAGAGAATATGGCTGGTGATGTTTTCTTGAAGGTGGGGAAAGTATTTTTTGTTTCTATTTTTATGTATGTTATGAGAGAATTCTGCTGGTGGTTCTTTTTCTTATCAAAATCATGTGATGTATTTGAGTTAATTTGGCTGGTGAGATTTTCTGTTTATCAGAGTCATGTGAGGTCATTGAAATAATATGGCTGGTGATGTTTTCTTGAAGGTGGGGAAAGCATTTTTGTTTCTATTTTTTAAGTATGTTCTGAGAGAATTATTCTGGTGGTGCTTTTCTTATCAAAATCATGTGATGTATTTGAGATAATTTGGCTGGTGAGATTTTCTTTTTTTGCAAGAAAGTGGAGAAAATACAGCTCCTGACAATTGAAATTTCTTCTAGTCATATGATATATATGAGAGAATTATGCTGGTACTTTATTTTAGTATTGTATCATTTCATATGGAGATTGCATCATTTCTATCAATTTTGATGCGTGTCATTATTACTAAGCAAAAATTTGTTCTTGGAAAATATATTGAAATTTTATCCATAGCCTTGAGGTATTTCTTCTTTAAATTGAATCAAGGTGGGGAAAATACAGCTTCTGATGCTTTGGACAATCTTCATATACCTTTATTTAGATTAACTGCTTTTAATGATGTAATTTGTTATTGATGATGCGATAAGGTGGATATATCCTTTGATACTATAATTTTTTGATAAGATCTTGAGGCTTTGTATTTTATATTTCTGTTTGAAATCTGCAGCTGTATTGCTAAGTATGTTTTGAATAATTTGTTTTATTATCATTTTTTTCTTTTGTTTTATTGGTAAGCTTGAAACTGGTACTAATGGTATGGAACACCACATCCCGCTCTTCTCACTCTTGTGTGTATTCCCCTTTGTCTTCCTGCCTTTCCCCTATTTTCTATTGCACTCCACTAACTACTCCCCTTCCATTCAGCTTTATTTTTTTCCCGCTTATATGTCCAGAACCCCCCTTCTATCCACCTCATGCGTCTCCTCCATTTAAGACTTTTGTCAATGATATGTTCCAATATTGATACTAAAAATTTCCATAGCTTTATTTTATACTTTCAAAACCTTCCAACCAGAGCTTTTTTAATTCCATTTGAAATTTATAAATCGTTGTATGTCTTCCTTTTTGCCTCACATGTTACTTTCTATATGGATACTAACATAATTTTAATTTATTTTAGATTTTGTGCACTTTGAGTGCTATGTGGGGTATCCCCTGCATTCACTCCATGACAATTCCCAATGATTGTGTTGCTTGCCGAAAAGCACACAAGAAATGCTTGTTCATTGTCTGACCCTTCCAACCATGCAGACAGAGGAGTTCCCGCCCACAATACCCTTGTGAAGACTCCTTTGTGGTTGACAATTATGAAAGCATTCCCAAGCAGGAATGGACACCAGGACCCCAAACAGGCAGATTGGAACGCTTCTGGACAATTAGCCCTGTCCCCTCAAGTATCGATTTGTCCACCATCCGACGGTCACTTCACTCCTCAACTGTAGCAAAGTGATTATCCAGGCAATGAAGGATGGCAATGGCAAGAGGACATTTGAGCTTGGGCAAATTGTCACAATTTCTTGTAACCCATGGGATTCAAAAGCCAAAGTAAGTTTTCTAACTCTTCCTTGACTCATTTTTCTTCTTTAAATCATACTAACTATTTTCCTTTACCCAGAGAACAAAACCCACCAAATCCCCCGCAACAAGACACTCCTGTTCCTTCTATGCATTTCAAGCAAACTCCATGGCAACCAACTCCAGGCCCAAGTGGCACCCAATGGTTGGAGGACTTATTCCGTGGTAAGCAGAACTCAAGTGAACTGACTCTGCCTCCTTTTGTATCACCCTCCCAGCACAATGAGCCACCTATTCCAGGCCCAAGTCAATGCTCTGAAACTCAAGTCCCATCACATGAGGATGCTTTTACTCGTGAGCCTGAAGCTGACGAGGCTCTGAAAACACCATAAATAATAGAAAATATTAAAATAAATCAGCTAAAAAAAGAGAATTATTTTCATACCTGTATTAGTATCAGGGCAGTAACCTCCTGCCTTATCAAAGAGGAATTTCAATTTTTTTCAATTTTTTTCAAGTCTCTTATCACTCAAGGGCAGTGATGTCCTGCCTTATCAAAGAGGATTTTCAAATCATTCAAAAACATAAAAAATATATATTCAACACTCATAATTCAGGGCAGTGACCTCCTGACTTAACAAAGAGGAATTCCAACTTATTTGACTTTTTTTTTAAAAAAGGCTATGTATCAGTATTCAATGAAGGATTTCAAACTCAAAATTTTCCAAGATATTTTTTTTCAATGTACAAGTATCATTATTTTATTCAAAAAAAACAGGGGTGGTTATCTGTTCTTATGCCACCTCATACTAAAAAATGGCACAAGCTTGGGGAAGTGTGGGCCCATCAGCCTTTGTTAATGTTATTTCTCTTTTTTAAAATAATAATAATAATAATGAAAAGATGGTGTGTAGATATAGCAAAAGACAATACAGATAGCTCAAAATGTCAAAATGATGACCACACATTGTAATTTGGTCCTTGGATGCAAAAAGAAGAAAAATAAAAAAAAGTGTCAAATTATGACCGCCAGTCATAAAATGACCACCTCAATACAGAAAATTAATGCACAGGAAACCATCATCAAGAAAGTGTCAGATTATGACCGCCAGTCATAAAATGACCACCTCAATACACAAAATAATGTATGGGCGTAAAAAGAAAGTATCAAATTATGACCACCTCAATAAAGAAAATTAATTTACGGGAAAAAATCATCAAGGAAGTGTCAAATTATGACCATCTCAATACACAAAATAATATGTGGGCATAAATCAGAAAAAAGTGTCAAATTATGACTGCCGGTCATAATTTGACCACTTCAATACAGAAAATAATTCAACTCACCAAAAGGCTACTACCATTTATACTGGATGAAGTTCTTATAGCCCCAAATTAATGAGTTGAGCCAATCTTTGACAAGCACACATCCTTCCATCATTTTAAATAAGGAAATTGAAATCAGTACTTCTCAAATCATGATCAAGGTTGAGCAGCCTCAAGCACAACAAGTTTCCAAAGATGAGTCTAGTTTGAATAACTCAAGGAACACAACAATACCAAATTGCATCACTAAGCTTGCTCAAGGCTCAGAATATGCTACGCAGCATGGTTAACCTATTCCTGAAGCTGACATTTCCAGAAGCAGAATTACTGCCAGAGGGGGGAATTGAACCTGTTTTGGATTTGTTGAAAGTTGAAAGAAACCAAGCATCACTAAACACTACACCATTTCAAAATATAACATCCCTCCTCAAATTGAAACCTCATTAAGCGTCACTCCTCAAAAACTAATTTTCAACATAAAAAAAAAAGAAAAAATTTTTCAACATAAAAAAAACAAATTTTTTTCAACATAAAAAAAAGACAAAAAATTTCAACATAAAAAAAAAAGAAAAAACTTTTCAACAAAAAAAAAAATATTTTTCAATATAAAAAAAATTGTTTCAACATAAAAAAAAAGTCTTGATTAACATTAAGGATAAAAGATCAGATCAAATAAAAAAGGCTAAAAAAATTCAGTCCTTGTATGACTTAAAACTACAGGGTACAAACCTGAAGGCTAAAATTACTCCTTGTATGACTTTCAACTAGAGGGTAGCAACCTGGAGGCTAAAATTAGTCCTTGTATGACTTTAAACAACAGGGTAGTGTCACAACCACAAGTTTGACCCTCCTCCTTGATGGTTGCGGCAATCCAACCTGGAGCCAAGTTGGGGCCAATTGGCCACGTCATATCATTTATGGCCCATTGGCCCCCTTTGGGTGTTCAATGGCTCTTATGCCACAACCCATCCCAATGGCCATTTATGGCCTCAGGCCATATCCTGCTGTCATTGGCCCTCTTGGCCAATTCACACCTTACCAACCCCCAGGCCTTCATCATTGATTTTGGGCCTGGGGGGTCCTTTTTGTCTTTTAGGGGTCTCCAGGCCCCCTAGCCACCACCAGTGGATCCAGGCCCCCCCTTTTCATTAGAGGGTCTTGGGCCTAAATGGCCTTTTTGGGCCATTTAGGCCCCCTACGGTCTGTACGGTCTGTAAGCCGCGGTCGGCAGGCCTTTTAGGCCCCTTTTGGCCTAATCCAATGAGGCCAAAGGGGGCAACCACCTAGCCCCCAAGGCCAGGTGGGTCCCAAACCACATCTGGGCCCACCTGAGCCAAAATTGGCCATATTTCCCTTGGACCCAAAATTGGCCAAAAACGCCTTGGACACCCTTTTGGCCATAAATCACATAGGAATCATTTTTGGCCATGTACCACTATGGACCAATATCTCCGTCATGGCCTCTGGCAACCACCAGGGGCCACCAAATAAGTTCATCGAGCTTTTTCCTCAACTTAAGGAAGATTCTTCCATTCCTCCATGCACCCCGTACTCAAGGTTGCAGGAGTGGTGCATATATGGTGTTACATAACATTATGCACCATTTTTGCTCAGCAATTCAATGGTGACGTTTTCAGGAATCAATTCCACCTTCTCAACTCAAGGCACCAAAACCCAACGCCCATTTCGAAGGAGGACTTTTGGACTCATCAGTTTGGTAATCCATGGTGGCAAGCAGAAGACCATTCAAGGACTCCAACCACCTGGCTATGCAGGAGTTGGGTTGGTACTCTCATTCAGGATTCTTCCAAGGTTCATTCTCAGAGGTATTTCATCATTTCAATCAGTTGTCAAGGCATCAAGTATTTCAATACTCCTTGGACAACTCAATTGGTCCATACAGGCGGCAATCAATCAACCTGTATGTACTTGGCCCAATTGGGCCAATTCATATTCCACTGTGGGATTTCAATCACACAGCTCAATTTCAAGATGGCCAGAACTGTATTGGCCCGATTCGGACAATACAGCTGGTGATCCACCTTCAGGATCAATCTTTCAGTTTTTCACATATACTGGCCACCTCTCAGCACCTGGGGACTTTTTCCCCAGTTAATTAATATATTGGATTTATTTTTGTCTCTATTTTCTTTTACATTATTAAAGTTAATACTGATAATCTTAAGTCAGTCATTAGCACCTTTTCTCTTTCTTTCTTTGCCTGTCAGTGGATATTGGTGGTCATCTCCTTTACTAATTCCATTGTTCTTTCTGGCAGGTTGAAAAAGTGAATTGAGGATTCACTTGGTTGGCTTCTTGGCTTTTGGCTTTCTTTTATCTTTGGCCTCTGGCTTCATTCTTATTATTCTTTGTTATCTTTGGCATATTTGTCCTTTCTCTTATTCCTGCTTAAGAAATATATTCCGTAGTATTTCTTATCATCTTTTGGAGCCCTCCAAGTGAGTTCTTGATTCCTGAGTGCCAGGCCCTCTTGCTTCCATAAGAGGCCCTGTGACAGGTAGCAACCTGAAGGCTAAAATAAGGCTTGTATGACTTTAAACTACAGGGTAGAAACCTGAAGGCTAAAATTAGTCCTTGAATGACTTTAAACTACAGGGTAGCGACCTGAAGGCTAAAATTAGTCCTTGTCTGACTTTAAGCTACAGGGTAGCAACTTGAAGGCTAAAATTGCTCCTTGTATGACTTTAAACTACAGATTAGCAACCTGAAGGATAAAATTAGTCCTTGTATGACTTTAAACTGCAGGGTAGTTCCCAGACAGCCAAAATTTATTCTTTGTATGACTCAAACTACAGGGGCAGCACACCAGAGGGCTGAATATGCAAGTAAAATCAAGGAATCAAGAGAATAAAGAAAAGAATATATCAAGAGTAAAACAAAAGTGAATAATAGAATTATTAAAGCTTTAAGTAAAACAGTAAAATCAGGACTAGGGTGCACAAATGTCCTTGTATGACATTAAACTGCAGGATTCAGTATACCTAATATACTGGGTTTTATCCACCTAGAGGTAAAGTCCTTGACTGACTTAAAACTTGAGCTCAGATTCAATTGTGAACAAAAGAAAAGAAGAAACTGAAGGAACTGTTCTTATTTCAACTAAAAAAAATAAAAAAATAAAAAATAATATTATTATATCAATTAATACTTTAAACCAGACTAATAATCATGGAAGCTCAAGCCAATGCTGAAAAATATAAATCAGTACTCAGGAAGGTTAGAACAGTCAATGAAGCTATGCCTCAAGATCTGAATCCCCCTTTGGAAAGACTTGAATTATCAAGAGAAGCATATGAAAAACCCCTATCACCTAACCCACCTCCATTTTTTGAAAAATCAAAACTTACAGAAGAAAGTATTTCAATTATAAACTTTGGACCATCTGGATGGTTATCAGAAGAAGGGATTAAATCATTAAAATATGTTATATTAATGAGGAAAAAGGCTATAGAATTTTGTGAATAAAGAGGCATACTAAAACATTCTTATGGGAAACCTTATAAAATACCAGGTATACCAGACGAACCATGGAAAAAGAAACCAACACCAATACCAAAATCAATTTTACCTCAATTTATTGAGCTAGTAAGAGAAAGAATATGTACAGGACTCTATGAGCAATCAACATCAAGCTATAACATCCCGGTATTTTGTGTGGAAAAGCCCAATGGAAAACTTATAATAGTTCATGACCTTCAAGACCTCAATAAAGTAATAAAACATGCAGGATTTCCACCCAATGTTGATGAGCTTGTAGGATCGTTTTTGGGAAGAGCATGTTATGAATTAGGAGATATTATGGGTGGATACAATGAAAGGGAACTGGATATTACTACAAGACGGCTTACAAAATTTGAAACACCACTTGGAAGACTTTGGCTTACAAGACTACCTCAAGGAGCAACAAAATATGTGGAAGTTTATCAAGCACAAATAACTTGGATAATGTCACAGGGGCTCTTGAACAGGGAAAAAAAAGTGGCCTGGCACTCAGCAATCAGGGAACTCTGTTGAAATACTCCAAAAGAATAAAGAAAATAAAAATAAAGAATTGGATTTGTCTAAGAAGAATGCAAGTACAAAGATGAGATGCAATAAGAGAAATGAGAAGCTGAATGGCCAAAGAGCCAGCCAGGTAAGTCCTTAATCACTGTTTCAACCTGCAAAATGAACAATGGAATCAGTAAGGATATGACCACCAAATATCCATTGACAGGTGAAGAAAGAAAAAAGAAAAAGTGCCAAATTACTGACTTGATAATATCAGTATTCACTTATCAAAAATGGTAAGATAAATAAAGATAAATAAAATCAAAATATATTAATTAACTGGGGGAAAGCCCTCAAGGTCAAAGGAGGCTGGTATATGTCAAACGTTGAGAGCTCGATTCCTTCAGGCTGCCACCTGGTCTGTATTTAATCCTTGAAGCTGTATTGACAGCATGATGAAATGTATACCTTGCCAGATTGGGAAATGAACTGCTTTGAATGATTTTCCCATGATGTATGATTGAAATACAGGTCTTGATGAATCCAGACTGTATTGAAATAAATGTGGTTGTCAAGTTGGTTTGATGGAGAATTGAAACTTGACAACTTGTTTGGAACTGCCTCTTGAATACACCTTGGGAATGAATTGACAGTATTCCCTTGGAGGGAATACTTGTAGTGAGAATAACCAATGAATTCCTGATGGCGTCATTGGTCATTGAGAAAGTACACCTGTACTTGAGCCTTGATGGGTCCTCTGGCTGACATGACACTTTGGTGACTTATGGAATGTTGAACTACCCCTCTGAAATTGAAACCATTGAATTGCTGGTGAAAAAGGGTGCAGAATGGTGTATAACACCATTTATGACAATTTGAGTTTCTGGAGGGTGTAAGTGGCCAAAGGTTTTTGTGAGTCAAGTCAGGAGCATGAGAGTGAAAATTGTGTGTTGGGTGACTTCAGAGGTGACAAGGTGTTTCTGGTTGTATTGGCAAATTTTTTGTTTCTGGCCAAATACAGCTTATACAGCTTTAAAACTGTATTTGCGCAAAGTGCACAAAAATGCACAAAATGCACAAAAGTGCACAAAATGAGAAAAACTGGCAATTAAGCCCCAAAAGGCCTGATATCACCTTTTGGACATATTTCCCATATTACCTGGGAAAATGGCATATACATCTGAATACAGCAAAAATGCGCAAAATTGTATTTAAAGCTTAAAAAGCCAAATACAGGATTTTGGGCTGTCTTTTACCTATTGACTGGAAAATATCTGAAGGTGCCCAAAAGCAGAGAATGACCTGGAAAAGCCTGATGATAGTGAAGGGGCCAGGTTGGCCCCAGGAGTGAAATGACCATAAAAGGCCAGAAACAATGATAGGGCCAATTTGGCAACTGATTATGGATATGGCCAGATCGCCATAAGATTGATATAACACTAATATTCCATATGGAGTCCAGGAGGGTAATTGCCATGGTTGTGACAGTACCCCCTACCTTGGAATGGTGAGCAGCTCCTGAGCAACAACACAAGGTGAAGCCTGTTGAGGCAACTTGAAATGATTTGAGAGAGGGAGTCAAGAGGAGTGATTAAGAGAAAAATAATTGGACCCTGATATTGAAAGGTTGGCATGTGATGCAGGACTTGCTTGATCTTCTTTTTACATTGGCTTCAGAATTGATGTAATTTTGAAATGAATGAGGTTGGTTCATGAATTGATTTGGTGTAATTAAACAAAAATTTGAAATGAAAATAAAATGAAAATAAAATAATGAAAATGAAAATAAGAAAAGAAAAGAAATAAATGAATCTTGAGGAGGTTCCAATCTTCATCACGGAGGTTGATAACTGATTTTGAAATTGGCAAAGGACCTGGAAAGAGAAATTTGATTCCAGGTGCTCACAAAGTGGCCAAGGTGATGCTTTGAAGGATTTTAGACCCCTCAGAGAAGTGCAAACCAGGAGAGGAACTTACGTTTGGTAACTGCCACTCCTGCCAGTGCCATAAAAGAAAATAAATTTGTTGAAGGAATGACTTGGAAAGAAATTAAGGAAAGGAATGGTCCATTTTCCCAAGTGAAAATGGATGTTGTTTTTGGAATTGATGTTGAGAGCAAGGCCAATGATCTGTGTCCAAAAATTGCAGGGTGCTCACAGAGTGACCAAGGTGATGCTTACAACAAAAGGGGTAGAATAACTCTAAGGGTGCATGTGAGGAGTGGGACTTACTTTTGGTAATTCCTCTCCCCACCAAGCACCATAAAAAATCAAGCTCTCCAAGAATTGGCTCCGGGCCTATCAGGATATAAAAAATGAAAATCATTGACCAGTTCAGGACAATTCTTGAGGTTGTCAGTTGGTTCGCAAGTGGATATTTCTGGGTCTTGACTGAAACCTTTCCATTCCACCAAATACCATAATTTGCCTCTCTTAAGCTTTGAGTCCCTTATTTGAGAGACTCCCCATTCCTCTCCTTCTTCAATTATGATTGGAGGGGGAGGCTCTTGATTCCTATTTGGAATTTTTGATGTCTTGACTGGTTCTAAGAGTGAAATATGGAAGACTGGGTGGATGTACTGCAATTGAGATGGGGGTTTGAGGTGTGAAGCATGAGTGCTGACTTTCTTCAAGATTGGAAAAGGACCCAACCAACTTTCAGACACTTTTTTTGGTGGGTCTAGTTGATTTGATGTTCTTGGAAGAAAGCCATACCATGTCACCAGGATTGAAAACAGGTGAACTTGCTCTACTTTCATCTTCATACCTCTTAAGCCTGTTTATGGAAACTTCAAGTTCTGCCTTGACATATTGCTGTACTGATTGTACTTTTGTTGATAACTTTCCAGAAGGAGTATCTTGAGTAATGTGAACCGAGTCAAAATGAGGTTCTCTTCCATAAACAGTGAAAAACGGTAATTGTTTCGTTGAAGAGTGGTCACAGTTATTGTAGGCAAATTCAGCCAGAGGGCGCCAGGTGTCCCCATCATCTTGATGATAACTGACACCAGGGCGAATCGCGTGTCAATCGTCGGCGATTGACTTCACGTCAAGCAAACGTCAAGCAGGATAAAAGTCGAGCTCACGTCAAGCGAAAATCAAGCGAATGTCAAGCACACGTCACACTCTTGTCTTACACCAAATCCTATGACATCCACCAATATTGGTTCCCCTGTGCCTTCAAATCAGATTCCTCACCACCTGATCATCCCGCAACCGTCCAATGGTTGGTAAAAATTACACAAGACCCGCCTGTTTGCACAAACACACATCAAAGAGGTCCTTCAGCCAGTCTTGATGTAGGCGGGGGGTTTGACTTCACCAGGTCATCCATAAAAGGACACCGCCTGAGCGGGATTGTTGTTTTGCAGGTGACACTGGTAGAGCCCGCCGCACATAACCGCGTGTGGGGGTGCGGGTGCGCTTGCGTGTGCATTGGCGTGTGCGCGTGTGCATTGGCGTGTGCGCGTGCGCTTGCGTGTGCGCAAGGGCCGCTTCCCCTTCCAACATGATGATGGCGCAGTTAGATATTTTGGATGCTGTGAAAGGTGAGTGTGTGGGTCATTTGATCATTGAACTTGGCTTATTCACACTGTACCCAATGTCAAAATAGTAAGTTCCTTGTGGCAATGTGAAATAATGGGCTTTGCTTGTCACAATGGCATGTCTCTGTCACTAAATTTTGAGGCAGTTATTTCACTAGCCAAATTGCTAATGAATCTGAGAGATTTGCATTTCTGTAGACTAAATTTCATGAAATAACGGCTTTATCATTACAAGCAGTCCACATGACAGAACTTTTTTATCATACAATCCACAGTTACCTTCTATTTCTTCTTCAGATATAATCAAGTGTCCATCATCAAAACCAACAGCTTTATAAATATTCAGATGCGGCCAATCTGGTAAGAAATTCACATCAATCTTCAAAGTTTTTAAGATCAGAAAGTTATCCTTCAGTATGCTAGATGGCTCAGAGTCTTTAAAAATGCTATTAATAATACCAAATCGTGGTGAGTTGCCCCTCAGAAAGCATATCACACTGTTTCTGACCTTTTTGGATTCAGTTGAAAATATATTTTTCCCAATATTAATGTTTGAAACTGGAAAATACCAAGGTGAGACAATTCTTGAAGTGGGAGGACTTGTGGGTTGCACGGTAGTGTCTAAGCTGATCCAATCAACTATTTCCCTTGTTGCATGAAAATTCCGTAAGTACTCAACCAGGCAATCATAATTTTCTTGGTCATGGCGGGATGGTTTGTTATATTTATGGTCATTGAACAGGGAAGGTGGCTGTGATTCGAAAAGCTGTTTTATTTCACATGGCATGGATGGGGACTTCAGGAGAATGGAAAGGTTGGAACATCGACAGATATGTTGAAGTAAGGTTTTATCTATATGATCTATTCAGAGTTGCAAGAAGTTAATCTTATTCAGTTCAGGTGTTTAATCAATGTGAATATATTGATCTTATTAATTGACGTACATATTTTGTTATTTGTTGGCATTTTTGCAAATACTCCAATCAAGCGCTCATAACCCCATGTGGCTGAGGCTTGTGCTGGGCCCCAACGTTGGAAGAGTTCGGGAATATGATCAGCAAAATGATGATCTGGTTTACTTTTCTGTTTTGGGAACAGGAGTTGATTGGAAAGGCGGAATTTTTTCCAATGCTCAGCAAATGCAGTCGCATCTCCTATTGAAACAGTCCAACTTGTGGCAATGTTGATAGCACTAATCAAATGGAATGTATTCTTGGTTAGTTCATTTGCAAGTTCTTCTGACTGACCCATTTTTCTTTGAATGTTCGCGGATTGGTGTACATCTAATGACAGCTGTTGACTGATCATTAAAAATGGAATATAGACCTTATATAAGAGAGCCCATTCAGCGGCTTTTAAGCTACCATGAGAGGGGGAACCCATGTTGCGAGGTACTCTTGTCCATGATGAGGGAATTATCATCTCAGAGATGATTTGACGGAGATTCTCCAGAGCCTCACCCTTGATCTGGTGATCACTCAGTGCAGTGATATCCAATTCAGAGGGGATTTCAGAAGTGGGGATGTAATCGGCATCAAATGAAGGAATTTCCGCAGAACCACTAGATGGATGTTCCGTGTGAGGGGTGCCCATTGGGAAGTAGTTTTTTCGGGTGGAAGTAGTGGGGAGTGGCTCATTTATTATTTTTGCTGTGTCTCTTCTCAGGGAGCGGGCCTCTCTCAATGTGATTTTTTCAAGAGAGCTGTTGGAGGTCATGGAATCTGAGTCTGAACTGTTGGTGTTATTGGATTTCCTGCGGGACCTGAGGTAAATTTTTGATTTGGACTCTGGAATGCACAATTTGAAAGTTGCATGATCCTTCAAAATTCCCAGTATTAAATTAGGCATTATGTCAAGATTAACCATTCTGGTTGCATCCCAATACGGAAGGTCTTCTAAAATTGAATATCGCACTCCATACTCAGAGAAAATTGCTTTTCTTTGTTGTGGGGTTGCCCGAAGCCATTTGGCAATGGTTGATTTATGATTTTGATATGAGCGTGTGTAGTGAAATTGAGGACCAATTTCTTCAATTTGAGCTTTGTGAATGGTGCAAAAATTACAAAAGTGGTTGCCTGAATGGGAAATAAATCCAGTAAGCTTGCGCATGGCAACCACATCCACAATGGCTGTGAGAATGGCAACACGGATAAAGGATCCTGAAGGACCTGTTGAGGTGGGTGAAAAATGGTAACCTTGCCATAGCTCTTTGAGCTCCTTGATGAGTGGCATTAATAAATAATTCAATTGAAGGGAAGTTGGCTCCTTCGGACCAGGGATGATTCCTGCAACATAGAAATTCTCTGGCTTCAATCTTTCACTTGGGGGGAGATTAAGACAAATAAGCATGATAGGTCCAATGCTGGCCAACCGGGTTGACTTTCCATGTGCATTAAACCAGTCCACATAAATGGAGAAGGCCAATGCACCAGGAATGGACATGAATGGGGGGTCATGGATATTTCTAGTGCCAGTGAAGCGTCTCCAGACCAATCCATCCCAAACGTCACGTTTTGGGGAATCTTCGGGAGTTTGGGATTGTTGATGTTGATGCAGAATGTCCATAATTCCAGCCCGCTGGAGAAATCTGGCAAGCCAATTTTTGAATGGTTGATAAATGAAATGTTTTGTTGGTATAAATTTTTGCTTCATGTTGGTTGTGTTTTGGGTGTGGGGTTCAAATGAATAGATGAATTTGCCTAATGATTGTGTGCAAGGGGGATCATGATCATTTGGGTCATTATGGCGTTGACAGTGGGGTTGGTCAGTTGTGATTGATTCAGTAAGGCCATTAAGAGAGAAACATTGAGGACAACATATATAGTTTTGAATCACTGGCTCCAATTGGAGATGTTCAAATATGGTACTCAGATCTTGAGGTATATGGAATGCAGGAATGGGGGGACCACCGGAGCTTGAGATGCTGGACTTGATCAGCAGGTTTAGGGCTGGGTTGAGAATGCGTGAAGCCAGGCGGGGTATATCATACCTTAATGATAGAATGGCAGATATTATCATTCCAAGATCTTGTGGAGGAAGGGTTTGACTGCTTCTGTATGGTTTCTGTGCAATTGAATGGAGCCCCGGTGCTGTGGAGAAGGTGCTTTGGGTCAATGGTGAATAATAAGCTGGGAATATTTGATCCAAAAGAAGTTGTGGGCACTCATATCCTGATGCAGAAGTAGGGATGTTTGGAAGAGATTTGGGTGCAATGGTTGATTTGAGCTTTTTAATGTGCTGTTTATATTGGAAAGGTGTGAAGGAAACTCCAGGCCTATCACCCTCAGGGGAAGAGTGTGTTTGAGTTGAGCAGTGTTGACACATGCATATAGGCATTGAGGAATAGCGGCGGGTTGTCATTTTTGCAGGAATTGGGAGTACGGTTGGTTTTTGTATAAATATCTATGGCTGATGTGAAAGTTTTTAGGAGTGTTATTAATTGGAAAAAAAATTGCGTGATTATTTTTGAAGGGGGAGATGATTTGAGCCATCTGAGAATTTTATCCCATTTGTAATGGTGCGTGAGCTGCAGCTGATGAAGTGTAACATGTCTCATCTGGATGGCGGAATTGGTTAGGAGTTTAATTGGGTAAAATGCCATTCTGCTCAATGCTCATACATATTCTATTTTATTTACACATGGCAATACTGCGGTTTTGACCCTTGAGGGGTGTTCCAATAGGGATGTGTCAACATTGATTTGAGGGGATTGACATTCAAACCATGTACGCTGGCACGCCATCGTACATGGCTTAAGCCTTATTACAGACATAACAATATAACTCCATTACATAAGGGGTTGGAGTGCAGCTAAAGTCTTGGTATTTGGTTTGAGTGCAGCAGGCTTTTAATCGGTTGGAATGTGATTTGGATTGTCTCGCCTTTCTTGAAAAGGTGATGTCTCTTTTGTGGGTAAATCCTTCATGAATATACCCCTTTACACATGTACAATGCTGTGGAATTTCAATGCATATATTGGAAGTTTGGATAATTCACAAAATGTGCCAATGGGGAGGTGGAAATGTTACCAAATATGATTACTTATGGATGATGGGTCCCCTTTGAGATCAAGGAAATAATACATTATATGGTGGTAGGCCGTGCCGGGTGGTTTCCGATAAAAGCGGAAGAGCTCAAGAGGAGGCAGGGAGGATTCTCCTAAAAAGAGGCTTATTGGACTTTCACGAAACACTTAGTTCCAACTATTCATAGAATTTCTCTATTCTAAATTTGAAAAGATTTCATCTCATATCACTCTATTTTATCATAATACTGAGGTGTTTTATCTAGTTAAAAATATTAGTGTACTTTTTCGGCCCTTATGTCATCTTTCAAGTCACATAAATCCCGTTCAGGTTCTGTTCATGACTCAAATAGTGAATCTAGCATAGAATATGTTCAAACACAGTCACCATTGAGTCCCAACATTCCTCTCACAACCCCTATGGCATCCTCAATGAATGTATGAGGTCTTAACATTGATGTGGGCAATCCAAAGGCTCCAACTTCAAGCACTTGGTCGATCCCAAATATTTCCGTCACTCCAATTCCCCCGAATCCCACTAATACACAAATGCATGTGTCTCAGGGGCCAGAAGGCACACCTCAAATCTCATCACACGCTAATCCCCAATCAAAATTTCCACGTGAGTTCCTCCTTAATCCTGGTCGGAATCCAGTCCCATCCCAGGATCCCTTTGGCCAAAGTAAACAGCCAACCCTCAATATTCCATCAGGATCTCAGGTTCATGTGGGTGATGAAAGGCACGTGGATGGGGGGCAACGCAAAAGACCATTGGAAAATGTAACTTGGAGTGGTCTGTCGGAGGGAAATCCAGGATTGACGCTTCATCAAAGTAAGTCATTTTAATTTCGGAGTATAACCTTTTTCACCATTTGATATGTTTGTTTCATGGGTTAGATATGGCACCTAAAGGCAAGTCAGTCCGATCGCAGGAGCCAATTGAAGATTGTGAGTGACCAGTGTTCATTAATTTTTTGATGTGTTAACTAATGATGTGCATGGCAGGTGATGAACTTTATGCATCTTCACCTCTGGTCCATAAAGAGAAAGTCACTGGACGTCATCATCCATATGCCTCCAAACCAAGAACATCTCATGCCAGTTCATCAAGAGAAAAAATGGTGGGTGATGAGGATGAGAACATGTCTCCAACTCAAATGGAAACAAATGAGGAACCAAAGAGTGACAATTTCACGGCGCATGAGCATGGCACTCAGTCAAATAATGAGTTTACCCATCCTCAAATGCCCCTTGCCCAGAGTATTCTTGAACAATCCGAGGGCAGACAGCAAAGGAACCAGGCTCGTAAAGCTCACAATGTGGCAAAACGTGCAAGCCAGAAGGAGCAACAAAGATGGCTGAAAGCAGAACTTCCAGAGAATGTCCATGGAATGAGATCAGCAGTACATGCACATTGCCTGTTCCTACTCAAAGTTAGGGATAAGGATTTTTCCTCACTACCAGCACCACCAAGCACAGAAGAGTGTGAAATTGCAATTCAAGTGGCTGGTCATCTCGGATATGTCCCTGAGGATGTTTTCAATGAGCCATCAACACAGGTTCAGTCTCAGGGTTTCCAAAGCTACTGCGAAAATGAGCTCCACAAGTTAGGACTAAAGCAATTCACTGGGACTGGGAGAGCTCATGGCAACATCCGTTCAATGAGCTGATGTCTATGGTGTTTTACCGTACATTCCGTCTCGCACTGGTCAGCACCGAGTATCATCATTACTGTTGGAACAAGGATCATAATAACTATGGGGTTGTGGCGGCTTTAATGGAGCGATATTTCACTTATTTGAAAAGAGAATGGAAGTCTATTCAAAAGGATGCCGAGTATTTGGCTAAAAAGAAGGAGAATCAAAAGCTCGCAAAGATTTGTCAAAGGGTTAGTTAATGTATCTCTTCTTCATTGTGAGCAAAGACTGATGATGATCTACTTCATTATGTGCAGACCTGTGAGCGCCGTCGTGAATGGTGTGATACTGCTAAATTTCCCATCCTAGCATCACAATTCAATGACCCTCGAGTATGTTCAGATACTGAGGAGGTACTGGAAAATGGCCGTCAAGTTTACAGGAAAGTGGGATTACGCTGGCGCTCCCAGTTATTTAATGAATTGGTATTAAAAATGGATCGAGACATAGAGTTTTGTAATCGCATTAAAAAAAAGGGTAAAAAAACTATTGATAGATTGCCAGAATTACGATCGACAGATGATGGTGATATTCCGGAAGGCTTATCATTTCAGGTATTTGATCAAGATTGGCTCAAAGGCTGTAGTAAGATGCAGACTAGCGCCCTCAAGATACTTGACATGCCAGTTATTAGGCCAAATGGTGATGCTCTGCAATAACTTAGTAATATAAATGTATAGCACCATTACAAATTAAAATTTTGTGAATTATTTGTGCAGGTGTAATACAATCTGAGTATGATTTCTTAAAGATGCAACAACTTGCTAAATATGTCAGAATATAGACAATATGAATTGGAATGTATCACTGTCTCCCTTAGAAATAAGACTCTATTGCTCATTTTCATTGAGGAAATATTGAAGGAGTTCAATCCAACTCATGGTGTTCATAAGTGTGGACCTATGCCAGGGTGAACAAGAGTTATCAACTTGGTCAAACACAAATTATATAATATCAGTAAGGCTCACGCAGTTAATGATTTTTTCTTTTCTTGGACCTATTGGTGTCTGGAAAATGGCATTTCCATAAGGCAGGATTTTAGAATAGCAATACAATTAGGGTCAAAGATGATCTTGAAAGGTACCTTCCGCATGTTGGCCTCAACTGAATGAGGAGTGATATAGTGGATGACCTTTACAGGTTGTTGTTGGCCAATACGATGGAGTCGATCAACAGCCTGAGCCTCAATGGCTGGGTTCAAATTGGGCTCCTGGAAATGTGGATGTCAGGGGCCGCAAATCAGGGCAGAATTTTGGGGGTCCCCTCACCATTAAATAGACCGTATTAGCACAAGTTATATTGAGGCCAGCTCCAGCTGCGGCAATGGATGCAATCAGGACTTCTCATTCAGGATTATTGAAGAAATTCTCCAGTGCCTTCTCCTGTGCTCGTGCTGTAATTGTTCCATCAATTCATGCTGAAAGGATAGAGTGATGGGCAAGTGCAATACCAATTCTACAATATGAAAAAGTCAGATGGATTCAATTGGTAATGGATGCATATTAGAATTAACGCACAAATCTAGAAATTGGGTCCATTGGGTATAAACCACCAATTTGGTTGGACCACACCTTGTTTGTTTGCTCTTCATTACGCTTTGTAGGAGGTGTGCAATTTTACTACTCATCATGCATGTTTCCACATCCACAATAGTTCGTGTGATTCTTGGGGAGTTATCCTGAGTGCTCCTGCCCTTGTGGTCTTCCAAGTCTGCCTCTGCAATTGTGTTAAGCATGATGTGATGGTTACAACATATTCGCAGCTTATTAATATTTCTGAAAAATTCTCCTGGTCCTTTCCTTTTGGATGATAGGAATTCTTCATATAATATGGAATATTCTTGCTGCATGGTCGGGTTGAGTGGGAGCAGCTCATAATGATGGCTAATAGTGGGGAGGGATTCGAGATGTGTGGTTTTGGTGCGGCGCAAACTTAAATGCCGCAATGCCAAATGCGAGATATCATTGAAACCTTTGGAAAGACTACTCAGGATGAATGGTGACCAGTTATCTTGATCGGCGCTCTGGGGTTGAGTGATGAATGATATTATGCCCAAAAGGTCATAAATGGTGTTGTGAATAGGTGTGCCCATTAAACATATTCGACGGGATGAAAGGAGGCTATTAATGGCACGGTGAGTGGCAGTGTATTGAGAGCGAATATAGCTATAAGATGGGGCAAGGGTTATTGGATATAAAAGGTAATTTGAATCATTTAAGATCAGACACTCACTGTGCTTCATCCAAAATTATACGATGCCAATTGATTTGAAAAATGAATGATGTAGAGGTATTGGTTTGCTTAAATTCTTGGGTGATAGTATTGTAAGAAGTGATGATGATATCATATTTTAAGATGTTGTCTTTGGATAATGAGTGACGAGTGGGACCATGGTAGATTTTGGAATGCAGCGCTCCAGCCTGAGCATGCTTGGATATTTCTGATTGCCAGTTGGTAATTAAGCGAGGGGGGCAGATGATTATGGTGGGCGTGGAGCGATGGGGGTTTGCAATCATCCGCTCCTTGGAGGTACCAATTAGAGCAATGGCCTGAATGGTTTTACCTAATCCCATATCATCTGCGAGCAGTCCTCCAAGAGGGGTATTGGTCGAAAGGGATTCAAATGAGCTAAAGACCTTGTTTGTAATGATGTGCCTGGCATTGAAAGTGGATCCTGGGGGTGAGGTGGCCAAAAGGTTACGGGCTGATTGGCCATTGGGGATTTCTCAATCCCAGAGAAAAGCTAGTCCGGTCTTTTGATGAGGGAGGAGGGGGGTTTGAATAATGGCATGGGGCGGGGTCATCATGGGGAGGTCTGATCCACTGGGTAATTGTATCAGTTTCTGCTTGGAAACCAATGATGAAACAGCAGGATATGAAACTGGCATTGAGCTTGAAGCGGGAAATGTCGGAGTGAAGAGTTGACATTGACTATGAGTATTACAGTCATGTTCTTTGGGCATTTTAAGCTTGAAATCTTGTGTTCGAAAGCTTTCCATTATGAATAAAATGTTTGGATACCATGTGAAGAACATCAATGCTAGATTGGGTTTCTGAGATGAGGAGGGATCATTTGCATCAGTCATAAATACTCCCTCAACGAATAATATTTGAGAAGGATTGGATTGGCAATTTTCAATCCATGCCCCACCAGGACCACAGTGCATGAACGTTTTTGGTGCCCCAAGGAATGGTATCAACGTTTTGGAAAGGGTTCCAGGTGGAGAGCCAATAGCATGCTGGTGATTGGGGAGATAAACAAATATGTTGTGTTGATTGTGCCATATGATAATCCAAGAAGCTAAGTGGGAATTCTCAGTATTTAAGGCTATATCACTATTTATTGGAATACGAATATTAATCATCCCAATGCAAAGTGGTTGTGAAGGGGTTGACATGATGGCTATTTTAAATTATTTGGGGACAGTTGGAAATTATAGGATTGGGAGGGGTTAGCTAACGGGCATGAAGACAAATAAGTGCAGGTGGGGAACTTATATGAGAGGCAGCAATGGGTTCAAGGGGGGATGGCCTGTGGTTACGTGCATGGTCTTGATGGGGGTGGGCCTCTTGGGCTCTTAATTTTCGTATCCAATTTGGGGCATATATCAAGGCAAGGTGGCCAAAATGTGGGTGCACCGATATGACTGCTGGATCTGCAGCAAGGTACAAAACCTTTGGTGGAACAAGGTTGACATTAGCATATCCAAAATTGGGTGGGTTGTAGCAACTTATTGTGGAGGGCATATTAGAGGCATGCAGTCATGTTTGGTGGTGTGACAGCGAACATGGATGCATATATATCTTCCCCAGGTTAATTGTCGCACAGGGACCTACTGGGCAATGTTGGCCATTTCAAAGGGCAATCTCACTGTGGGGATGTTTGTGTGTGGGCGGGTGAGATATGTTCGGTGGCGTGCCACCAAACATGACTTTGGTTTTGCGTGAAGTTTTTTGATGACCACTTCCAACTAGGCTTCAGGGGGGGAAGTGTGGCATGATCAAACGGGGCACCGACCGTGAGGCATGATCCACATCTACATTCACCCCTATTGCGTTTGAGGAGGCTACTCATCCCCTGAGATTGGGATCACGGTCTTTGCCTCACGCGTGTACAAAACTCCGGAGAAAGAGGCCACCCACCCAAGGGAATTTCTGGCTGCAAGCCAGGTGCCACAACTTGTGCGGGGCATGTGAGAACGTGAAGAAAATTACCAGTGGTGGGAGATACCCACGCAAACATAACCAGCCTCAGCAATCATAGGCTGGGATTATTCTAATGTAGATGAGGCTGAAGCAAATCCACACTGATTGGCATCAGGTTTCCACGCGCGAGGAGGTGAGCGTCTGCAGTAAAGCTGACCACCCGACCAAGAAACTAGCCGGTTGGAACACTGGCAGTAAAATGTCTTCCAGGCGTGTGAAAGCTGCCTATGTATGACCCGTTGGGGGGTGCGTATGAAATCGTGTGGCTGCCCGACAATGAGCACGCGCAATGAACAAGCAGGGCCAGTCATTGTTGGCCCCGACAATGGCACCGGAGTGAATCCACTGTTTGTGTATTACCCAAATAATAAGTCATCCCATTATGACCCACTTTCATTAACTCGGATTACACCCGCGTCTAGGCCATTGTTAGGCAGAGCTCTCCAAAAAGGTGCACCAAAGGGATGCAGTTGAGATATATGACTCAATGGCTTGACGTGATTTTCATGTTACATTGCTGAACAGCTTTTGCTCTGACCCGCAGCATACATTTACAAAGGTGTACTGCGTACTACAGTGTTGGCTGTACAGAGTAGGAAGTTGTAATACTACTTGAGCCTGCATGCACCTTCCGATCGTTTGCATATACATAGCTCATGTGCCACATGCTCAGCATTTCATTTCACCCGATTTGCACACGCAAGCTGAGCATGTCATGGTCAAAAGAACCGTGTGAAAGTGCTCAGTAAAGCCATGGAATGAACTTTTTTTGCAATAGTTCATTGGAAGGATCAGTTTGGAGCATTTCACCAAAGCGTGTGAAATGCTGCACCTGGCTGAAATGTCACCCGATGCTGTGCCCAATGCTCAGATTGTGGGCATACAAAAACGACTGAGCAATGGCTCAGAATGGTGCATTTCATATTGTTATATCACTTGTTAAATTCATGTGCAATTAAAATGTTCAGCCACTGAGCATTTCAATTATGACCCGAAAGCAAACCTGAGCAATGGGTCGAGGCAAGCTCACGCTGTATTCACTTGCCTTACAGCCCCCCCCTTTGTTCAAAGACTATCACCAGGCCATACCTCCAGTGATCTTGCCGCGGTCACTTGTGACCCAATGCACCGGGTGCATTTCTGCATGGGTCACTTGTGCATTGCACCCACAATGCACATTCAACAAGGGCCTCGCGACCACCCTCCCGGGTGATCGGGTGGCTATTTAAGGAAAGAAAGGGGATTTGACTCAGCTTGACAATTTAATAGATTGCAATACTCAGCGGTGCATTTGATATTGTTATATCAATTGTTCAATTACTGTGCAATTAAAATGTTCAGCCACTGAGAATTTCAATTATGACCCAAAAGCAAACCTGAGCAATGGGTCGAGGCAAGCTCACGCTGTATTCACTTGTCTTACAGCCCCCCCCTTTGTTCAAAGACTATCACCAGGCCATAAGGCCCGTGATCTTGCCTCGGTCACTTGTGCATTGCACCCACAATGCACATTCAACAAGGGCCTCATGACCACCCTCCGGGTGATTGGGTGGCAATTTAAGGAAACAAAGGGGATTTGACTCAGCTTGACAATTCAATAAATTGCAATACTCAGCCAGACCCCCATTGTTCTTCTGCCTCACGCAAGCATTTCACTTCTCAGTTGCAGCATTCGCTGAGACTCAGCTTCAATTTTGCCCACACGCCTTGAAGCTGAGACTTTTGCGGGTGCTGCAACTGCTGAGATCGTCTCAGCTTCACCATGGTATAAAAGACCATCTTCACACGACACGCACTTCACTTTCTTTCTCACCCGCTCCACTTCATTCAACCTCACCCGTGTTTGTCCTTCTTGTGCGTATTCCCCTTCGTCTTTCTGCCTTTCTATTTTTGTCTTTCGCACTCCACTAAACCCACTTCCCTTCCTTTTGCCTGTTTGTTTATTCTTCTGATCCGTTCAGAACCTCACTTCTATCCACCTCGTGCGTTACCTCTTTTTTAAACTTTTGTCAACATTACATACCAATATTAATACTTATTTTTCTTCACTACTCTTTTCCAGACTTTTAAAAACTTCCGACTAGAGCGTTCTTATTTCGTTTCGGTTTTAAATTCATAATTCATCGTACGTCTTCATTTTTTCTCTTGATTGTTTACTTTGTATGCAGTTACTAACCTCAATTGTTTTGTTTTTAGATGTCATGCACTTTATGCACCAAGCGGGGTATCCCCTGCATTCGTTCCTCGACGACGACGACGCTTGTGATGCTTGCCGACAAGCACACAAGGAATGTTCGTTTGTTGTCCGCCCCTTCCGACCATGAGGCCAGAGAAGTTCGCGCCCAAGATGCCCTCGCGAGGACTGCTTTGTGGTTGACGATGATGAAACCATTTCCGAGCATGAATGGACGCCGGACCCCCAAACAGGCCAACGGGAACGATTCCGGACAATCAGCCCTGTCCACTCCCCCTCCTAGGCCACCATCCGATGGTCACTTCACTCCTCGACCGGAGCGAAGTGATTATCCGGCCGATGAAGGATGGCGATGGCAAGAGGACATTCGAGCTTGGGCTGATCGTCACCATGTCTTGTCACCGATGGGATTCAAACGCCAAAGTAAGTTTTATTTCTCCTCCTTATCTCATTTCTCTTCACGCAATAATACTGACTTTTTTCCTTTACTCATAGAACAAAACCCCCCGAATCTCCCATTCCTAGTTTGCCTCGCGAGCAAACCCCCCGGCAACCCACTCCAGGCCCGAGTGGCACCCGATGGTCTGAGGAATTATTCCGCGGTAAGCAGCCAAAGTTTCGTTTCATTTTCACTTTCACTTTCGAGTCGAGTGAACTGACTCTTACTCCTTTTCTAGACCCTCCCGAATGGAAGAGCCACTTATTCCTGGCCCGAGTCCATCGTCCCAACCACCTGAGGACGATACGACTCGTGAGCCAGAACCTCAGGTGGCTCCTACGCAATCCACGGAGGAACCTTATGGTAAGTCATCCCTTCTTTCTCTTCGATCCATATCCACTTTTCCTCATTTTTTCTTCGACCGTCTCCAGATCGTCCCCCCACTCCTCGCTCGATCATCATCATCGACGATACGCCCGTCGCATCCCCCCATCCCCCTCCCCCTCCCCCTTCTTCTTCACTGACACCACCATCTTCCCCTCCTCTCCTACCCCGGTTCCTTCCCATTGCCCCCGAGAACCCAACAACCTCCTCCCCCCCGGTGCCAAGCTCCTCTCATTCCCACGAAGACGCTTGCCAGGAATTCACCGACCTGCGACCGACCCTAATGATTCCTTGAGCCATCGTCCACGAATCGATCAACCGAATCTTGTTGGAGCATCGCCGCTTGCTCCACATGATTCCTTACGTGGGTGTAACTCATCGAAATGAGATGCACCAGGAATTCCGGGAGGAACTAAACTCCCTCCTTATCCAGAGGAGGACATTACCGGGATAGTCTCGAAATTCTTAGAAAAATAAAAATTTAAAAAAAATGTCATGATTTCCTTTTTTTATTATTTGTAATACTTTCTTTTAAATGAATTATTTGTCTTCAATTATTGTTATGTTCAATTTCTATTACATTATTTGCTCATGTGAAATTATATTTTCCTCAATGGTTCACATATCCTTTTGCGTGCAAAAAATTTTTATAAGCTCCCCACCAAGAGTTTGAGTGAGTATTTGTTTTTGTGAACCTCTTTTTCTCAAAATGCGCCAATAGTTGCCGTTATCCTCTCCTATATTTTCTTCTTCCATGGTTTAGAGCCATATCCATTCTTAACTGTAAAAAAGCTGGAGGTTCCCGTATGTGAGCAATCCAGTCCAGATTCGTGAAACATGGCCTTTCCTATGGTCACACGCTATTAATCTTACTCATGTATTGAATTTTTTAAATTGTCTGGAACCTTCACAAGCCTAAGGATTAGCGTGTGACTTGTCTGGAGCCTGCACAGGCGTAAGGATTGGCGTGTCAATTGTTGGGAGCCTGCACAGGTGTAAGGATTGGCGTGTGAACTCTTGGGAGCCTGCACAGGTGTAAGAATTGGCGTATGAATTGTTGGGAACCTGCACAGGCGTAAGAATTGGCGTGTGAATTCTTGGGATCCTGCACAGGCCAAGAAATTTTCAGCATTGTGGGGAACCTTCACAAGCGTAAGGATTGGCGTGTGAATCGTCGAAAGCCTGTACAGGCGTAAGGAATTTTTAGCATTTTTGGGAACCTTCACAAGCGTAAGGATTGGCATGTAAATTTTCGGGAGCCTGCACAGGCGTAAGGATTGGCATGTAAATTTTTGTGAGCCTGCACAGGCGTAAGGATTGGCATGTGTAGCGTCGGCACCCCCCATAGGCGTAAGGAACTTTTAGCATTTGCGGAACCTGCACAAGCATAAGGATTTGCGTGTGAAGCATCGGCATCCTGCACAATAGCAACAAACCAGGACAGATGTACGATGGCATGCCACCGTACATAATCCACTTCACCCCTTTTTCATGTGAGACACCCCATCTCCCGCACTCGAATCTATCCAATCCTGGTGCATATTGTCCTCTGCCTTACCCCACCATTACTTACCCAACCCACATGCAAATCTCCTCATTCTTTGAATCGGAATGAGATTGTATTACCATCCCTGATTTGATAGCCCACTCTCTCGCCAATCTCATAATAGCCATGGTTTTTTTGCCACATTGGTTTTGCTAACCTGCTTGAGCATTGTGTGGACATACCCACTAGTGTCGTGCTGGATCAGTATAATGAACAAATGTACTACTGGCCCACACTACCTGAATGAGCCCATGACATGCGGATAGAGCAATCCAAAAATGCTCATTTGGGAAAATCAATTTTCCCCCTGTATACCGCTTTGACGCATCTCTTTGAATTTGGCCGGTCCGCTTATCAGCTTGAAACCACCAACCCAAAGCATACAGCAATGCATCCTTATCAACATGAGGTGCGTTTTTGAATCCATTCATGGTGAAAGTGAGTGCGGAAGCGAACTCGAATGCACCCTGATTTGCCGGAATATTGCCTTCATAGTTGACTTGATCAAAAGACGGAACCCCCAATGAATTGTAGAAATTTAGAATCTTCTCAAATAAATTATCCCCAACATATTGTAAGGATTGACCTAGAATGCAACCCACCGAGCTAAGATTGGGACCTCGGTTCTGCCATTCATCTTTTGCGTTTTCAATTTTCCCGACACTTCCATACAGACCAAATTGTTCATTCTTGGTGCTGCATTTGCGCCACCCAATCGCGAACATAAATCCCTCCAGTAATGCTCCATTGGTTGCAATCGGGTTGGTGAATCTCTTTTCGCGAAATAAGAATTGTGATAATTCATCCCATTGATTGACCTCCACTTCACTCATTGTTGTGAATGGTCAGAATTCGACAAGGGCAATGAGTAATCCGGTTGAAGAGAAAAATGCCACACGGCCAAAGTGAATGCGTTTGATCTGATTGACATCCACAACCCTCCGAATTTCACTTGGGGTGATATTTACTGATACTGGCATTGATATTTGTGCTGTTGGGCAAGAGGAGGAAAACAACCTATTCATTTGGGTCATTTTGCGCTCATTTGTCTTGTGGGATCTGCAACTATTCCCGAGTGGTTGAGGGATCACTATGTGTTGAAGCACACAAGATATCAGATACTGCCAAGGAGCTTTCTTCGGCACACATCCTTGAACTTCCCTGTTGGAGCCCACATGACATTGGCACAATCTGAACCGACTAAAGCCAATGTTCTTCCGTGGGGCCCAATGAGGGTGCCACAGAAATGTGGAAGCATATATACACTGAGATTAAGCGAGCAACTCACACTTTCCTTGCTCAGCCCGACGCTTTCTCGCAAGTTCCCTTTTACGCTCTTTTCCTTTTTTCGTGAATGGCATGCCTTCAGAAGAAAATGAAATGAAACCGAATGATTACTGATTTATTAATATCACCTAAATTGAATTGCGGTTGATGAATCTTTTTTGATTGCGGCTAAAGAGAAAGATCACACCTGACCTTGGCAAATTCGCGATCTCAAATACCTGAACCTGAAAATTGCAGTGGATAGTGCATTATTCAATTTGACATATTGATGTTCCCATGCAATCACTTTCCAATCCAACCATTTGGAATGCGGATCCCTAGCTATCCTAGTCCTCTTGAAAGACAGAGGAACATTTGGCCTATTATGGGCTGGCGGGAAGTGATAAATGCGACTTCCCGCAATGCCCCCGTGTGTGCTACTCGCGGGCACAACACCTGACTCAGATTGCGTCTTGTCGGAGTCTTTGCAATGATTTACGGAGGCATGCCGCCATACAATTACTATTGGTACTCAGACTGTGGCATCCGGGGAGTAGTAGGATAGGAAGTCATGATTATAAATTCATAAATCACTTTGCAAAATTAAATTACAATCTATCTAGTACAAAGCGAATCTAAAACGGGTCAATCCTCGTTGTGAGTTTTGCTGACCTGGGTACCGTCAAGGTGACCTCATCACTTGAACCAAGACCACGTTTCACTACCCAGGCATCACCAAAGTCTAATACTAAGCATCGTGCAAATTCAAATCTAAGAGGTACAGTGGGGTTAAAAGACTCTTATTAGAAGAAGCTTTTATTCAGTAAATTACATATATACTTATTAGTACGTAGCCACACTGGCTCCACTAGATTTTTACCCTCTGAAAGTTTTGCGGAAATGTCAATTAGTGATAAAGCCCCTTTAACTGAGCTTATTCTCCAGTCATCTGAGCATACCATCAAACCACGAACCCCCGCCGCACAGAATGCCGCTAATATACCATAGCAAATTCGATTTATTACAAGATTCTTGTGACACGCCAAAAGATCTTTGATGGCCTCATTTTTTTTTGAGTTTGTGAGTTTTCCTTTGATGCCATTAACTTTGACCTTTGTATGTGCACGTACCATGTTGTACGCAATCATCAAATGGATAACTGTATCCATTAGATCCTCCAGGTTCTTGTGCGGCTTTGTGGATACCTCATTGTCAGCCCCGCCACCTTCAATGCTGAGTTGGGTTGCACGTTGCTTCGATTTACTCAAGAAGGAGGCAAGGTATTCAACTGCTCCCCGTTCGAGTCCAAGAGGATCGGTCGAATTTGATGTTGGTGCAACATATGGTTTGGGTGCAACCACATCGTATGAGACTAAACTAATGGATTCAAACATAACATTTGCCCAAAAATTTTTAACTGGATTGGCGGGGTAAAGAAGGCTCTGAACCATTTTGAAGAAGGAGGGTTCAGATTTTGGGAGATTCTCTGGAGGTTTAGCTGATTCCTTCATAAATTTGAGATTCCAAATGTTGTGATCAAAAAATGCTTCTGTTTCGGTTGGCTTAAAAAAATCTAACCCTGTATATTGCAATTTATATCACCAGTCAACAGCCAATAAACATGTATGATGCACAAACATAAAACTCACCTTCCATCTCAAGGTCCTCCAGCCAGGCCGACATTTTAAGCTCTTGGTTACTGATCACCTTAATACCAACAGGCAGGAATGTATGAGCATCTTTTGTTGGTAAATTGTCCCATCAATTTTTGTAAATACTATTGATATTATCAAGCCCCTTTTTCCATGATTGTTGAGTAATATTGGAATGATAATTCAAAATGCCTGCAAACTCTTCCATGCGTGATAAAAATATCCCTTGAAAATTAGCAGAGGATGACACTTCGGGCTCAGGGTCAGGAACTATATCAGTCATATCTCGTCCCATTGTATCATGTTTAATTGTTTCCCTTTCTTAAAAGGCTTGAATATTCCGAGGAGAGGCGGGAGGGGTTGCATCATGCATTGTTTCATTGGGTATCGGGGGACTTTCAGTATGTGAAGCTTCATCATGGATTGTTTCATTGAGTATTGGGGGGGTTCAGTATGCGGAGGTTGATTATCAATATGGTCCCCTTCAACATTGATAATTTCGTGACCTTGATCGCGAGAATCTTTTGCGGCTTCAAAGGTACGGCGTTTTTTGTTTGTTTTTTTAGTCACATGTATATTTGGTCTTTTTCCTAATCCTTTGCCTGGAAATCCAATGACGACTTGAGATCCTTCAGGTAGAGATTCTCCCACCTCCACACCTGCCCATATATTGTAAGCAGCTATTTTTATCAATTTTGTTTTGAATTAGTAATGGCCTTACGGTTCAAATCCATTTTGAGCAGGCTCATGGCTTCAGCAATCTTTTGACGCACATAATCAGGAATTTTACTATCATTTTGGATTGTTTGAGCAATGTTGGAGACAAATTTTTCCTTGGATATAATTTCCACCTCCCCACTGAAAATTACATCATCTTGCCCATCATCTTCTGTCGGTGCACAAGGTTCAACAGTCTTTTCCTTCTCATAACTTTTAAAATTCGGTTTCTGAGAGCTTGGAGGCTGACCTGAAATAAAGGCGATGACACAATATCAGGTTTTGGGAGATTAGAAATATTCAAGATGGATGGATACTCACATTCTGGAAGAACTGGTGGATCTTGATTATCTTCATGTGACTGGCTCTCTACTTCAATGCCTAATTCGCAACTACTGGCGATATCAGAGATTTCACTTCCACTCTCTGGGGCTGAAGTTGGTCGTTCATTGAATTCAGTTGAATTTCCCGGGGTTTGGGCCATAGCGGAGGTAGTTTATTAAGCAAATAGATGGTGACGAGTTGATTGATAACTTGTTTGAAAATTTTTGGATAAAAGATCCAAATTAAAGAAAAAAGGTGCAAGTAAAATAATGGCATTTGCAAAATGCGATTTGTCGGGAAATTGAAGGAGGCGATGTTTTGCAAATTTTTTCATATCATGCAAATGAAATCACTTCCCTGTGAGACATTGAATAAAGTTGACTAGTGAGAAACCTACTAAAGTCAACGCTCATGAGGTAAGGACTAAGCAAAGTGTTCCATTTGAATGATATGAAATAAAATGGTTTTGTCAGCGAAACAGGAGACACAATTCTCTTGTCTTAAATAGTCCACTTATTAGGTTTCAATTTGTGAGTCTCATGATTTAAACCCTAACCACAACATTGTGAATATACTGACCAATTTCCCCTTAGGTCCTGTTGGCAGAGAAGGCCACTCAGCATATTTCGGTGATTGCCTTCATCATGTACGCCAAAAAGCCACCATACACTATGGAGGTAGTACGGAAGCGTAAGGATAAGTCGTGTCGGGAGCATGTTGAGAGGCACTCCGCCAGCGTAAGGATAGGTGGTTTTGGGAGCATGTCGGGAGGGCACCACACAAGCGTAAGGATAAGTGGTGTCGGGAGGGCACTACACAAGCGTAAGGATAAGTGGTGTCGGGAGGGCACTACACAAGCGTAAGGATAAGTAGTGTCGGGAGCATGTCGGGAGTGCACCCCGCGAGCGTAAGGATGGTAAGCAGTGTCGGGAGGGCACTACACAAGCGTAAGGATAAGCAGTGTCGGGAGGATGTCCGGATGGCACTACACAAGCGTAAGGATAAGCAGTGTCGGGAGAATGTCGGGAGGGCACTACACAAGCGTAAGGATAAGCAGTGTCGGGAGGATGTCGGGAGGGCACTACACAAGCGTAAGGATAAGCAGTGTCGGGAGGGCACCACACAAGCGTAAGGATAAGCAGTGTCAGGAGGGCACTTGAGCGAGCGTAAGGATAAGTGATGTCGGGAGCATGTCGGGAGTGCACTCCACGAGCGTAATGATTGTAAGCAGTGTCGGGAGGGCACTTGAGTGAGCGTAAGGATAAGTGATGTCGGGAGCATGTCGGGAGTGCACCACGTGAGCATAAAGATGGTATGGGCGGGGATGTGAAAGCGTAAGGAGTGGTGAGGACGGAGATGGGGGGCAGTGTCGGAGTCTCATCTGGAGGGCGGTGCGGGCTCGTAAGCATGCGAAGCATCGGGGCGGATTAGGTGGGGATGCGGAAGCCAATGAGGTTAAATTACCCAAACATTGTGAATAGTGTTGAAATGGGTTTGGGCTTTGAGTGACATTCGCATGTGACACATGTGACGATTGATGTTGTCTTGACGCTGACGTGATGTGACCCACTAAATCCAGTGACTATAAAGTGACACTAACGCGACTGAAGCAAGATCTTATACTGACAGCGGTGCGACGTGAAGTCAATCGCCAACAATTGACGCGAGATTCGCCCTGGTGGTAAGCAGTGTCGGGAGGGCACTACACAAGCGTAAGGATAAGGAGTGTCGGGAGCATGTCGGGAGGGCACTACACAAGTGTAAGGATAAGCAGTGTTGGGAGCATGTCGGGAGGGCACTTGAGCGAGCGTAAGGATAAGTGATGTCGGGAGCATGTCGGGAGTGCACTCCGCGAGCGTAATGATCGTAAGCAGTGTCGGGAGCATATTGGGAGGGCACTTGAGCGAGCGTAAGGATAGGTGATGTCGGGAGCATGTTGGGAGTGCACCACGTGAGCATAAAGATGGTAGGGGCGGGGGTGTGAAAGTGTAAGGAGTGGTGAGGACGGAGATGGGGGGGCAGTGTCGGAGTCTCATCTGGAAGGCAGTGCGGTCTCGTAAGCATGCGAAGCATCGGGGCGGATTAGGTGGGGATGCGGAAGCCAATGAGGTGAAATTACCCAAACATTGTGAATAGTGTTGAAATGGGTTTGGGCTTTGAGTGACATTCGCATGTGACACATGTGACGATTGATGTTGTCTTGACGCTGACGTGACGTGACCCACTAAATCCAGTGACTATAAAGTGACACTAACGCGACTGAAGCAAGATTTTATACTGACAGCGGTGGGACATGAAGTCAATCGCCAACGATTGACGCGAGATTCGCCCTGGTGTGACATATATCTGAAGGTACTGTTCTAGTATCTGATTTACCCTCTCTGTCTGTCCATCAGTTTCTGATGGTAAGCAGCTCACAGATCTCTTGAAATCTTGAGCTTCTGACAAAGATTGGTCCAAAAGGAAGGAACAAAAAGAGAACCTCTATCACTAACAATTCTTGAAGGAAGGCCATGCTTTGAGAAAATATTCTTCATGAATAAATGGCCCAAATTCATTGAAGCCTTTGAAGCATTGTTGGAATGAAAACTTCCATTTTTGAGAATCTGTCCACTATGACAAGGATTGAGTCAGAAGAATTGGACAGTGGCAATTGAGTGATTTTGGAATTGGAAGAGGTTTTAGGAGTCCAAACTTCTTATGATTAATATTTTTGTTTCTTGAACACTTTTGACAGGATGAGACATAATCCTTGATAAATTGAGTCATGCCAGACCAGAGAAAATCCTGCTTGACAAGTTTAAGAGTCTTCTCTTGGGCAGGGTGTCCAGATACAGGAGAGTCATGCCTCTTTTGAAGTATGCTGAGCTGAATTGTGGGGTCATTTGGGACCATCACCTGATCTTTGAACAGCAGAAGTTGGGAAGAGGAATAAATAGAATAATATTGAACAGATTTACCTTTACCCAAGTCTTGAAGAATACTTCTATATTGAGAATCTTTCCATAATGCTTTCTGAATCGAGTCAATCAAACTTGAATATGATTCCACCTTGACTGCAAAGAACTTTGGGGCTTGATTATTTTTTGAAAATTCATTGGATTCTTGCTGATGAAATCTTCCCCCCTCTCTGGGTAAATGTTGTCCCAATGTGACAATGCATCTGGAAGGGTGGCCAGGCTGCCAGGGAGGTAAGTGATTGAAAATGAAATTCAGAGAGAAATTCAGCCCAGTGGGGTTGAGGGTGAGTGAGAATCTTTGATGACATGAAGTATTGAAGTGGAGAATGATCAGTGGGGACTTCAAAGGAGGAAGAAAGAGAAAGGAGAAAGGCTCTCCAGTTCTTGAGAGCCCAGACTATTCCAAGGAGTTCCTTGTCATGAATCTCATGATTGAGCTCAGCTGGGAGAGGCTTGCGGCTATAAAATTCAATGTGATGTTTTCCTGGGTCAGAAATCTGACTCAGTACAGAACCCAAGGCATAATCCAACGCATCAGTCTCTAAAATGGTGGGTAGAGAAGGATCAAAGTGTGAGAGAATTGGAGCAATTGTGAATGCCTCCTTGAGTTGATGAAACTGTCTAAGAGCTTGCTCATTGAGGGGAAAACGGGAATCTTTCTTGAGGAACCTTGTGAGTGAACTAATATTTTTTGAATAATTCTTGATGAAACGGCAGTAAAAACTGTCAAAGCCAAGGACTGATTGAAGAGCCTTGAGGTTTCTTGGAGGTGGCCAATTGAGAATTTGCTGGAATTTTGCTCGGTTCATCTTCAGGCCTTCAGAAGAAACAACATAACCTAAGTACTCTACACTAGAAATATGAAATAGGCACTTGGAGGCCTTAGCAAAGAGGTCATTGGCTCTGAGTCTGGCAAGAAAAGTGGACACATGAGTGACATGTTCTTCTTTCATTCTGGAAAAGACCATAATCTCATCCAAATAAACCACAACATAAATATCAAGAATATCATAAAAAATATCATTGAAAAGGTTTTGAAATTAGGCAGGAGCTTTGGTGAGCCCAGATGGCATAACCAAATACTCATAGCTGCCATATTTAGTTCTAAAACATGTCAAATGTTCATCACCATCCTTGATTCTGAGAAGGTTATATGCACCAAGAAAATCAATCTTGGAGAAGATAGAAGAACCATTCAATACCGTAAGAAGCTGATTCATAGGAGGAACAGGATACTTGTTCTTCCTAGAAACAGCATTGAGTTTGCGGTAACCAACACACAAAGGTGGCCACCACCCTTCTTTTTGAGAAAGAGGACAGGTGCTCCTGTTGAAGAGGAGCTTGGCTGGATGAAAACTTTCTCTACATTCTCTGAAATGTAGGCCCTGAGTGTATCTGACTCTTGGTTTGATAAAGAGTAGATCACCCCGACTGGAGGTAGAGACCCCTCCAGCTTGATATGATGATCACAGGCGTGGTGAGGAGGAAGTTTCTCTTCTTTCACCTTGGAGAATACATCCAAGTACTGGTGATAAACAGAAGGAACAACCTTCATCAGGGTTTCTATTTCTTCTGGCTCTTCCTCTTAATCCCACAACCCCTCCAGGGAGTCATGATAAGATTAAGGAAGAAGGTCCATATTTCCAAAGAAGAGATGAAGTTAAGATACAGAATTATCTTCCCCAACATCTTGAATCTCTTTGAAGACTTCATCTCTAGATTATATTAATTACTGATGGTAATTAAGTGAAGGAATATTGACAGAAGATGGAAATGATGGTGTTCTAGAATCACCAACCAGAGCTGCACATGATTTGGCAGAAGAAAATTCATCACTGAAAGATTTTGAAGGATCATAATAGTCCTTATGATAAGCATTAAAGGTGATCAGCCCTTTCCTCCAATTAATAAATGGATTAAGATGATTGAGAAAGTCAAATCCCAATATGAGGTCTTCTCCTTGGGAGTATCAATTACTTAAAAGCCCCATTCAAAGCTTGGGAAAGAAGGCAGCTCCACCATATATCTAGTATGGTGAGTCACAAATAAAGAAGGAGACTCAGAGGAGTCAAGAATGATAAGAGGAATCTTCTCTGGGAGTTTGGAAATGGTCAATGAGTACTTGTGAAGAAACCTATTTGCAATAAATGAGTTGGTAGCACCAGAATCAATGAGAATACTGTAAAACCTATCAGAGAGAGAAGTAAAAACAAAGAATTTAAGAGAATTTTTCACACCAGTATTCAGAATGCACAATTGTTCTCTGGATGGAAAACAGTGAAGACCATTGAACACAACATGATCTTCACTCAGGCTTTTCCCTGGCTGGGAAATTTGCCTGACGGTTGGGCAAGCTTGTTTTGAGGCCTTTTGAAACAGGACTCACGACTATGCTTCCCACCACAATAGGTACATACACCCTCCTTCATTCATCTTTCTTTTTGAGAATTGATCAACTTGAAATCTTTATCCAATAAAGAAGAATGGTGCTGGTCCCTCTTCTGAAAATTCTTCTTCTTCTTTTGAGTTGATCTGGAAGAATTTTGAGGATGAGAAGAATTTGACTTTGAGCCTTCTGGATTCTTCTCTTGATGATGACTCTTTTCATTTTTCCTCTCATAGTACCTGGCATCAAGCTCCAAGGTAATGTCCATTAAGTCTTGAAGAAAGTCAATTCTTGAAGGATGGGAGCCCAATTGATCCAAAATCCTGGATGGCAATCCCTTCCTTAAATTATTAATAAGATCCCTTTGACCCCAATCTCCAATTCTTGAAATCAAACTTCTTGAATTGGCTATGTATAAAGAAACATGGCCACCTTCTTTCATTCTTAGAGAATTCAGCTCTGCTTCAGCTGTTCAAACTTCATTTGGGTCCCCAAATAAAGTAAAGATTTGAGATTCAAATAAGTTCCAAGACTTGAGAAGGTAATTTGAGTCTTGATTGTTGAGATTTGAAAGATAAGGCACAATCCATTTTGCAGCCCTACAAATGAGAAATGAAGTGGCATAGAGTACTTTCTTCCTGTGTTGAGATAAATTTGCCAGATCATTATGAAAAATCAATTGACAAGACTGAATGAAACTTCTAACTTTGAAGGGTAGAGTCCCATCAAAGCCCTCTGGTGCCTTCATAGATGGGGTCTTGAAGGCTGGTGGTCTTTATGCTTCTGTAAAAGCCATGGAGACAGGCAGGGCATTACCACTCATTACTAATGGAAAATCTTCCAACACCTGATCAGCAAGGGGTTTCATGGAAGATTCACCAAATACAGCTTCAAGCCTCAATACAGATCAATACAGGCAAAATCCAAATACAGGCCTGTCCTCAATATAGGTGCAAATACCTGTATTGATTCAAATATCTGTATTGGATACACCAGTACATTTTTAACATCTCAAATACAGGTTTCTCAATCATACAATCATGGTTTCTCAACACTCAAACACCAGGCTGGCACTTTTTCACATATACCAGCCCCCTTTCACCCACCTGGGGCTTTTCCCCTGGTTAATTAAAATATTGGATTTATTATTTAATATTATTTTATTTCTCATTAAGAAATATTATTTTATTAATTATTAAGTTAGTCTTTGCCTTCCCTCACCTATTCAGTAGAGCCCTGATGGCCATATCCTTTATTAATCCTTTTCTCTTTTCTGAACAGGTTGAAACAGTGGTAAAGGATTATTTTTGGTTGGCTCTTTATTATTGCTTTTGTTTTCTCTCATATCTTTTAATGCTTATTATTTTATGACTAGGAATTTATCCTCTTTTTTCATTACCCTTATCAATTGAGTATTTTATTCTGAGCCCTCCATAAGTAGGTCTGTTCACTGAGTGCCAGGCCCTCTTCATTTAGAAGAGCCACTGTGACAGCTTCAGAGGATGAAGATGCTTGAATGTGGGCCATAATTTGGGTCATTTGCTGCATGATGGCCAATAAAGATGGTTCAGAATGACAAGAGACAGGCTGATTAGACTGGGCTACAGTTGGTCCTTCAGTACCTTGGGATTCCCCCACAGGAGCAGGAACACCTTCAGTACCATCATCCTCTTCCTCTTCCACAGAATTCTCCTCCTCCTCTTCACCATCTTCCCCAAGACCTCTGAAAATGGTCCTTTAAGTTCCTGGACATCCGCCAACTACTCCTAAAAATGAACCTGATCTTCTTGGCACTCTTCCTTCCTTCATGGATGGTGCTGCTCCTTCCAAAATGGGTACTTTGTCCAATTTGACCCCCAGTTGAGGAACTTCTGGGGTGCCATCAAGAGGAGCCCTTGAAGTTGGGGTGAGAACAGCTTGAGTTCTGGCCTGAGATCCTGTCTTCCTTGCGGGAGGTGAGTGTTGGATGGGCATGATTTCAGGAGAAAGATGAAATAAAATGAATAATGATCAAGAGTTGAAGGTGAAAACTTGAGGCAATTTGAAATAAATCTTGAAGTCAAAATCAAAATCAAAATCTTGACGAAAATAAGTAAATGAAAATGAGATCTTCAGGTAAATCAATCAATTAAATATCAAATGAAAACTTGAATTCAATGAATCAGATAAGTCAAAATGGAAACTTCAGGAAAATCAATCAATCAATGTCAAATGAAATCTTGAAGTCAATGAATCAATATTTCAAATCAATCAAAAACAAAATCTTGCAGAAAATTAATCAATCAAAATGACTTCTTGAAGAAAAATCAATTTATGTCCAAATTCCTGATGTGAAAAATCAGCAAAATCAATGAAATCTTCAGGTAAATCAATTTTCGTTAGGTCAATATCAATTCATGTCAAATCAATCAATCAAAACAAAATCAAGTGAGTTCTTCTTTAAGAATGAATCAAATATGAACCTTGATGTGAAGAATGTGTCTGAGTAACTTGATGAAAAATTTGAAAATCAGATGAAAATTAATATTACACCTGAGTTATGAATGAATTAAAATTGATTATTTTAGATGAGATTTAAAAAAATAAACAAAAATAAAATTGGGTCAGCTATCAATTTTAAAAATGAAGAATGAATGAGGGAAAATTGAGAGGTGATGATGAATCATAAGGTTCATAAGCATTAAAGAGTAATAATTTCTATGAAATGGGTGGATGGAATTATAAAGAAAGAATGAACAGAATGAAAAGAAATTATCAGTTAGTTAGTATAATGTCACAGGGGCTCTTGGACAGAAAAGAAACAGTGGCCTGGCACTCAGCAATCAGGGAACTCACTTGGAAGACTCAGAAAGAATAAAGAAAATAAAAATAAAGGATTGGATTTCTCTAATAAGAATGCGATTACAAGGATGAGATGCAATAAGCGAAATGAGAAGCCGAATGGCCAAAGAGACAACCAAGTAAGTCCTTAATCACTGTTTCAACCTGCCAAAATGAACAATGGAATCAGTAAGGATATGACCACCAAATATCCATTGACAGGAAAAGAAAGAAAAGAGAAAAGGTGCTAAATGACTGACTTGATAATATCAGTATTCACTTAACAAAAATGCTAAGACAAATAAAGATAAAATAAAATAGAAATATATTAACTAACTGGGGGAAAGCCCCCAGGGTCAAAGGAGGCTGGTATATGTGAAACGTTGAGAGCTTGACTCCTTCAGGCTGCCACCTGGTCTGTATTGAATCCTTGAAGCTGTATTGACAGCATGATGAAGTGTATACCTTGCCAGATTGGGAAATGAACTGCTTTGAATTATTTTCCCATGATGTATGATTTAAATACAGGTCTTGATGAATCCAGACTGTATTGGAATGAATGTGGTTGTCAAGTTGGTTTGATGGAGCATTGACACTTGACAACTTTCTTTGAACTGCCTCGTGAATAAACCTTGGGAATGAATTGACAGTATTCCCTTGGAGGGAATACTTGTAGTGAGAATAACCAATGAATTCCTGATGGCGTGATTGGTCTTTGAGAAATTACACCTGTACTTGAGCCTTGATGGGTCCTCTGGATGACATGACACTTTGGTGACTTGAGTAATGTTGAACTACCCTTTTGATATTGGCACCATTGAATTTATGGTGAAAAATGGTGCAGAATGGTGTATAACACCATTTATGACAATATGAGTTGCTGGAGGGTGAAAGTGGCCAAAGGTCTTTGTGAGTGAAGTCAGGAGGATGACAGTGAAAACTGGGTTTTTTGTGACTTCAGAGGTGCCAAGGTGTTTCTGGGTGTATTGCCAAATTTTGGGGTTTTGGCCAAATACAGATTATACAGCTTTGAAACTGTATTTTTTCAAAGTGGGCAAAAATGCCCAAAATGCCCAAAAGTGCACAAAATGCGCAAGAGTGAGAAAAATGATCAAAACTGGAAATTAAGCCCCAAACGCCTTGATATGGCCTTTTGTACATATTTCCCATAATACCTGGGAAAATGGCAAATACAGCTGAATACAGCAAAAATGTGAAAAATTGTATTGAAAGCTTAAAAAGCCAAATACAGGCTTTTGGGCTGTATTTTCCTATGGATTGGATAATAACTGAAGGTGCCCAAAAGCAGAGAATGGCCTGGAAAGGCCTGATGATAGTAAAGGGGCCAGGTTGGCCCCAGGAGTGAAATGACCATAAAAGGCCAGAAAAGATGAGAGGGCCAATTTCGCCAGTGATTACAGATATGGCCAGATTTCCATAAGATTGATATGGAACTGATATTCCATATGGAGTCCAGGAGGGCAATTGCCATGGTTGTGACAGATACCTCAGGAGGAAATACCAGAGAACCTTGGAATATTTATAGGTTGTGGAGGAATTAAAGGACCCAGATCAACATATCAGCACAAAACATTGAAGGAAAATCTGCTCATGAGAAAAAAGTTTGGGAATATACAGTAACATTAGAAAGAATACTTTTCAGGATAGAAGTGGCAGAACTCACACTTTCAGGATTGAAATTTGCATGTTGTGTCTTTGGGAGGAAGAAATATTTCAAAACACAATATAAACAAGATACAAAACTGGCCTAGACCAAAAACAAAGAAGTAAGCTAGAGGATTCATAGGACTATGTTCATACATCAGAATGTTTATCAAGGACTCTTCACAAGATGCAGTACCATTGGGAAGATCAACAAGGGGAATGTATTGTGAAAATGGGATGAAAATGTGAAGAAGCTTTTATAAAACTCAGGAAGATAGTAGGAGAAGAAATTAAATTATGATAAAGAGTAAGGGAAAATAAAATTAGCAATGTATTCAAGTTATATTGCAGCTGGTGCAGTTCTTATGAAAGAGGATGAGAATGGAAAGGATAGACCAGTACTATCTGAATCAGTAAAACCTTCCAGGCTAGAATCCAAATATTCTCAACCAAAATTAGATCTGTGTGGTGTAGAAAGAATACTCAAAAAAACTTCAAACAATATTTTTGGGGAAACACTTTGAGCTTCAAGTAGATGCTATAGCTTTAATAGAAATGATCAACACACCTTGCTTACCAAATGCACCAATGACAAGATAGGTGGCATTTATTCAGCTTTTCTTATTTGATATTGTACACAAACAAGGGAAAACATTTACTATTCCAGATGTGTTATCAAGAAGACCGAAGGGAGAAGAATAAGAAGAAAGTGAAAGGGATGATTTTGATCAACAGAAAGATTGGATAAAACCATATTCAGTATTTGGCTTAAAAAAAAGTAAATACAAGAAAAGTGGTAACATTATCAAGAAATAGAAGCAATATTGAAATTCCAATAAAACAGCAAGGATTTGGAAAACATATGCAGGAATATTTGAATATGTTGCAAAAACCACAAAGTATTGGAGAATAATACTTCAACAAAACTAAAAGAATATTGGTGAATTCTTATTTAGAAGGAGGGAAGCTGAAAAGAAGAAATCAAGAACATCCGCAAATAATTGTATACAATGAAAAAGCTCTGGAACAGATACTAACGAAAATTCAAGAATAATTGGGGCATAGAGGGGAAAGTGAAACATAAAGGAGAATCAAGAAAAGATATTGGTGAGAAGGAATGAAAAAGATAGTCAAGAAATGGGTAAAATCATGTCAAGAATGTCAAAAAAGAAGCAAAAATATCTGCAAGATCTACTTTATTTGAGAGAGTCAGCATGGATGCAGTTCAAATTAAGGCAGGAAGATGGAAATGCTTAGATTTAGCAAGAGATGACTTTTCAGGATGGCCAGAAACTGTGGTATTAACAAGACTAACTGCAAAATCAGTCTCAGAATGGATTTGTAGGTATGGAGCTCCAAAAGAAGTGACAGTTGGCGGAGGAGCAGAATTTGCAAAAGAACTACAAGAATAAGTCAAAAGAGCAGGATCAATAATCAGAATAACTACACCTTACTACCCAGAATCACAAGGAATGTTTGAAAGAAGCCATAAGCAATTGAAAGATGCCCTTGCAAAAATGTGTAGTGAAAATGGATCCAAATGGAAATAATACTTACAAATTGTGACTTTGGCATATATAATACCAACAAAAAGAACAACAGAATACTCACCATTTGAGCTTCAATTTGGTCAGCAAGCTGTTTTGCCAATTGATATTGAAACAAATACATATCTAGCCATTGAATGGAATAAAATATCAACAAGAGAAGAACTATTCCAAGTAAGAACCATACAGATTTAAGAAAAAGAGGAAACACAATTAGCAGCAGCAGAGAAATCAAGGGATTCAAGACACAAATCAGTTCAATATTTGGACAAAAAGATGGCACATAGACTGAGAAATCCACTTGAACCAGGGGGCTTGGTATTAGTTTAAAATGAGCCAATTGAGTCACAGTGGGGTTTACTTTCAAGAAGTGTTGGAATGGACCTTTTAGAGTTATCAATCAAATTAAAAATGGACCTCATGAGTTGAAGAATTGTATGGCACTAAGCTTACAAGAAAATCTGTAGCAAGCCATGTGAAGAGGGTTTATTGCAGAGGAAAGAAAGTTCAATCAAGTTCAGAGTCAGAAAATAAAATCATTGAAGAAATTGAAAATGAAGAGTAAATATTGGAGGGAGAAGAAATTGAAAAAAATGAATATGTTTGATTGATACTGGAAAGCGTCTCCACTGGAATGATGGGGACAGCATTAAATGGAGAGGGGGATGTGGTATTCCATACCATTATTATCAGTTTGAAGCTTACCAGAAGAATATATAAAAAAATAGAATTCAGATATCCAATAGTTTTGAAGATAAATAGAAATCTGAAAAGAGGTTATTGCTACGGACACAGTGACAATTCTGGATTAAAAAGAAAAAGAAAACCTTTCTGCCTCAGTTGACAAGGATGAGCTGTTTACCTCTGGATTGGTCATGTATGTTAGATTTGTCTATGAAAATGTTGATAATATTACTATTAATCAACAGTACTATTACTTTTCTTATGAAATATAATGATAAGATTATTATAACCACAATTAAATAATTCAAGAATTAATTATTTTTTTTACTTGTTATACACTACTAGTGATTGTAGCAGTAAGCAGTAATTGTCTACTAGAATCAATTACAAGAAGTATTTACTAATAACACTTCTTTATTAAAATACTAAAATTATTTTAATGTATAAATATCTTTTTCAAGAATAATCATAAATATAATTCTTTAACAAACCAATTACTAGAGAAAAACTTCAAGAATTAAGATGAATCACTCACTAATACTCCAAAGAACTTATTAAAGATAAAAGTAGAGAGATTTGACGGATAATTGTGGATTTGAAAGATCAAAAATTGGATATATAACAGTATTACGACAATATATAGTTTATTTCTCTGATTTCATGTCTTTTGTATTTATTCTGAAATATTTAAAACACTTAAGAAAAGATTTAGCTAATACTTGTTGGTAATAAAGGTATAATGGAATAACATGATGATTTTGGAAAAAACAGCAAGAGGAGGCCTCTTTTAAGTCCAAGACAGCTCACATAGGCATGCCATGGAGCAAACTGAAAAACCAGCTAGTGAGAAAACAATAATCCTTTTTGGATTATTGATTGCATCATTTGTTGTCATGTAGGATTGTCATAATTACTTGATTGAAGCTTTTACGTCACTACCAACCCATTTATGGTTGAGAATAAAAGCAGTAACAACTTTAAATCTTCTTTTATTGCAAAATAATAATTTATTTCTCAAAGTGATCAATTTTATTGGAAATTTCCTCAAAGAATGTATTTTCTGTGAATTTTTAAAGATTGTGTGTTTCACAAGGAATCATCAAAAATGGACTGTAAGTGAAGCTTTGAATTCTACTTATAAAAGTATAGTTCCTTTTGTTTTTTCTATGACTTATACAGTTCTTCATTGGTCCAGAAAGTTTCAGAAAGATTCATTAATAATTGTATTTTTAATGAATTTTTGAAGTTTTTACCTTATTTCTACATAGAAACACAAATAGCAGTATATGGCTGGTTTCTCTGAGATAAATCAATGGATACTAGTCCAGAAAATGTTTGAATTACTCTTTTGGGGTTTATCAATGGAAAATAATTAAGAATTGACATGGTTACAGCAGTCTAAGTTGCTCTTTACCTCCTTGGCACGTCAAAATAGCAGCTTATTTGCTATTTTCTCTGGATATAATGAAGTTTTGACTTGGTAACTAAGTTCCCAAAAGGTTTTGGTTTACTAATTTGGCCAAGATCAGCCATGGATCCAAGCTTTGGAGCTGTCCATGCCTCAGGGGCCTCAGAATTTGGGTACCCTGGCTCTCTTTGATGTCTTTTGTCCCCCTTGACTATTTTTTTACATCAAAATAGAAAGTCTGTAAGGTTTGACTATGAAACAATAAGTGAAAATTACTAATATTTTACTTATTGTACGATTAATGTCCTTATAAATGAAATAAGTAAGATAAAAACAATTATTATAATTATGGCGTAAGATAATTATATTATTAAATAAATATAATAATATTATTTATATTATAAAAAATAATATAAGAAAATAAATATATTAATATAGGAAAATTAATATATTTAAAAGCACTTTATTATTGTTATCAACAAATAATAAAGGCATAAAAAATTGTTTTTTATTAATAAAAAACAGTTAATTAAAATAATATTCCTAATATTAAAGTTATAAATTAATATAAATACTACTTATATTAATTATAAAATTATTAAAGTAATAATAGAGAAAAATTATTATAATAAGAGAAATAACCTACTTTTAATGATTAATACAATAATTTTGGATAGTTTTATGCCTAGAAATGTAAATAAAACTTATTTAAATTGTAGTTACAATAAAATTTAAGAGAAATTACATTTTTTCTTGATTTTACTTGGAATAGAGGTTTTTAAGAGAACATTAAACAAAACAGTTAAATAATTGCAATAAGCACGTCAGAAATGAAGATTACTATAGGATGATCTTTTGTCTTTGATAATATAAAAGTTTCATATATAAAGAATAAAGAAATTACCTTTTTATTTAATGAGTTAATGTTTTCTAAGCATCTGAGGGGAAAACAGAGTAAAAAGAGCTCTATTTATAGTAAATAACTCCCTCCTAGAGTTCAACAGGCTTCTAGTAGACGTTTACTGATGCTTTCTACTAGAATTGATCAATATTTTAAGGTTTTGTGATGATTACATCATGATCAAACCATCTTACCTCATAATTACACCATTATTTAGAGTTATCACTATAACTCTAAGTTTGATGACATCATAGGCTTGGAAGAAGCCTAAACTTTGTGAATTGTATTAGAATTATTAATACTCTAATAGTATTCACCAGTTTTATCACTTATATGACTGTTAAACTTAAAATAAGATTACAGTGAGTGATCTTAAATGATCAAATTTAAGCTTAAACTTTTATCATTAATACCTCTTGAGTTATACATGCTACAGCTATTCTGAGAGTGGATTGTGATAGCTTTGAATGTCCTCATTACAATTCCAAGAGCATTTCATTACATAATCCAAACTGTATTTTGATGATTTTTCTTGTAACTCATCTTTTCTGTTGAAATTTAATATTTTAAACTTCAAACCATGATTTCAAGGGGTTATACCTTGAATATTGTAATAGGAAATACATCATTCTTCACAAATGAACTAGTAGAATCCACCTGTCTAATTTGTTTTAAGTTTGGACCAGTTTCACAACAAAGTGGTCAACAGCTCCATTGATTTTATTCAATAATTCATTACAGGTTTTAACCTTGTTTATAGCTTGTGGAATAAAGTTCATTTCTGTATTTCTAAAGTATTTGTGTGGTGACTTTCTTTTTGGTTCATCACTATATCATTTATATTTCAAAGGATATTAGCTAAAATCCTTGAATATATGAGTTTACCAAAAAAGTGCATATATTCAGCTTAACTCCTTAAGTATTGACTTTGGAGATTAGCTTCTTTATTGTTTTATTTGTTGGTTCTTATGGAGAAACCAATGGTACCATTTATTTTACATGTTTTTTCATTCGTATTTGAAATAATTAAGGATTCCTGTTTTTTATAAGGTATTATTACTTATAACTCATGAAATATTGACTTTACAGATATGCCATAAAAATGGTATATGTGTATTTTACCATGAGGAACCCAATGGCGTAATTTATTTAACATTTTTATTCATTGGGTTTTGAGTTAAACCAAGTTTTATGCCTATTTATGGAATTTTTGGAGCTCTCAGGTAATTATTTTAAATATTTCTTGTGACCTTTTTGGGTATGTGGTCATATCTCAAAGGTTCACATTCCCTACCACCAAAAAATATTGTACCACAATCTGATATGTGTAATTAGGGTATCATCCACTGTCCTACCTCTTGAATAGACTTTGTTAGTCTTGAAGCTCAATAATGCTTTATTTTTCTATTCTTTAGGTTTTCTTTCATGTCTGAACCTTCTTAGTAGTTTATCATCATTTGTTATATTTTTCTCAAGTAGCCATTCATCTTCTTGAGTTGAATTTCTATACCTTACAAGGTATTCCCTTTCTTTTTTGTTTCTTGTCCTTCTTTCTTTAAGGACTTTTACTATTTTCTTTTTCTCTCCTTCTTCCAAGGGGGGAATTTCAAGTGTGGGTTCATTTCTTAGTGGAAATAACTCCTTGTCACTTGAGCTGTAAGGTTTTATCAGACCTACAGGGAAAGTTGGGTGTTTGTTCATTAGTTCACCTGTGAGTTCCAATTGCACAGCAGTGGGTCCATGAAGTGCTTTTATCATAAATTGTCCTGCAAAGGAATCTTTGAATTTCTTTGGGCCTTTTATGTTAATGAAATTAAGGGTTGATACTAGGACCAAGTCTCCTATCTTGAACATAGGTTTTTTATGACTTTCATCCCATTTTTCTGTTGCATATTTTAAAGAATCTTGCATATATCTGTTTGCATGGTGTCTCGCTTGTTCAAGCATTATCTTAAAGCTGCTTGCTTTTGTATGTCTATCCACTAAGTCCTTTATGAGGGTATCATAAGGAAGTCTTGGATTCCAACCTTTTTCTAACATTGTTGGTGTTTTGCCAGTAGAAGAATGGATTGATGTTTTATATGCTAGTTCAAGGGCTGGTATTAGTGTACACAAATCATGGGTAAAACCATCAGAATCTTTGAATTCTGGACCATAAGCACAGAATATTCTGATCATGTCCTCCAAGGTTTGTATCATTCTTTCTGCTGAGCCATCACTTTGATGATGGTAAGCTTTTGAGAATGATAACTTTGTCCTAAACAAGTTGTGGAGATTTGTCCATAATGCTGAAGTGAATTTTGGGTCTCTGTCACTTATAATATTCTGGAATAAGCCTGTATGGCTAATGACTTTATTCCATATCATTATGGCTGTTTCCATAGCTGTGTAATTTTTGTGTCATGGCAGGAACAGGGGAGTTTTGCTATACCTGTCAACTAATACTAGGCATGCATTATAGCTTCTGTCTCCTCCTGGAGGTAATGCTGTTACCCAATCCATATGAACTATTTCCCAAGGTGGTTTTGGTTCTTAGATTTGGATCAGCATTCCAAATTTCTTTCCTGTGGCTCTGTTGGCTTTCTGACATCTGTCTCAGGTTTGGCAGTATTCTGCAACATCTTTCTTCCAATTTGGCCACCAAGAGCAGATTTTCACCCTTTCTAGTGTTCTGTCTTCTGAAAGATGTCCAGCTGCAACACTATCATAACACTCATGTAAAATAGTGTTTTTCAGGGTTCTATCTGTTAAGGCCATAACACATGTGTGTTTTGACCTATGGTAAAGGATTCCATGAAGGAGGTGGAATATTCCTTCCTCATATGCTTTTTTCCATCTTTCATCTAATTTTGAAGAAAGCGATGGGTCTTTGCAGTATTTCATTAGAAGTTGGCTTAAGATATGGCAATTTTTGTCTATCTTATAGCTTTCTTTAACTTGGTTAAAGAATTTTGTGCCAATGTCTGTAACACATATTCCTTCTATATGGTGTTCCTCTTGTGGTACCCATTCTGGATTGTCAGGGGTATTTGCTAGAGCCCATCTGCTAAGAAAATCTGCATTTTTATGAATATTACCACATTTATGAACAATAGTCATATTTTCTCTATATTCTTGGATAGAAATTTGCCATCTCAGCATATTTCTATTTGGAGTTTTCATATTCAATAGATAGTTTACAGTATTACAGTCTGTAATCACATCAAATACTATTCCATCCAAGTAATAATGTAATTTTTCTAAGGCCCACACTAATCAGAGGCATTCCATTTGGCTTGCTCCATATCTTGCTTCTGTTGGCTTTATCTGTCTTGAAATAAAACAAATTGGTCCTTCCACTGGTTTATCATTGATAATGTGTGTCTGGTGTAGTGCAGCACCTAGTACTTCTCCACAAGCATCAATGTAAAGTTTGAAGGGTAGTTTCCAATCTGGCATTAGAAGAAATGGGGCATTCATTGATGAATTTTTCAATTCTTCATATGCCTTTACTCTTTCTTCTGTCATTTCATAGACTGTTTGTTGATCACATAGTTTATACAATGATTTGGAAATTTTTTCAAAGTCCTTTATATGCTGCCTATAGTAACCAGAAAATCCTAGAAATTATTGCATTTATTTTTTGGTTTGAGGTGTTGGCTTGAGTAGTACTTCTGCTAATTTATGCTTGTCTATGTGTGTGCTAAGTCCAGATACAACATGTCCTAGTGCTTTTAGTTCACTATATGCAAAATGACACTTTTTCAAGGAAATTCTCATATTCACTTGCACTATTTTTTGTAGTACCCTTTCTAGTCTTGTAAGGTGATTTTCCCAAGTTTTTGAGCAAACTATGATATCATCAATATAGATAATTAACCATCCTTCTGATAATTCTTCAGGAAATATGGTATTCATCATCCTTTGATAATGGGAAGGTGCATTCTTCATGCCAAATGGCATTCTTAATTATTCAAAAATCCCACAGTGGGCTATTATCCTCAGTAGTTTCTTGGCATTGTCTTATAAGACATTTTGATGAAAACCCTTTAAAGCATCCATGGCTGAAATTAACTTAGCTTGTGACAATTGTGTCAATATCTCATGGATTCTGGGTATTGGATATCTGTCTGGAATGGTGTAGGTGTTCAGGGATCTGAAGTCTCCTACCATCCTTGATTTTTCATTATGCCAAGCTATAATGAAAGGTGTATTGACCTCTACCTGTTCATCATGTCCTACCTTTCTTAATACTCCAAGGTCCATTGATTCTTTAATGTGTACCTCCAAGGCTTCTCTAGCCCTTGGACTAGCTGGGTAAGCAGGTCTCCTTAGTAAGGGTGGATAAGGTTTTTCCACATTAAGAATTATATCTACCTCATGCCCAATTATGGCACCTAGTGGTTCTTTGTCAGTTGCAAAGGCATTTTTGAAACTTAAATAAGGGGTCAATCAATTTTCTTTCATTTTTTCTGTTAATTATTGATTGAATTCTGCCTCTTTGAGTTGTTCAGATATAAAAAGTTCTTTTTCTGGACTTTTCTCTTCATTCTTAATAACTGTGATTTGTTTTTTGTTATTTAAGAAGCCAAACGTTTGTCTTTTGTTGTCTCCTTGGGTAAAATATCTATCTTTTTGGTTAGAGATATCTATACCATAAATTGACAAGTAGTCATTTTCAAGTATGAAGTGATTACTAGTACAGTTGTCCATCACTAAAAATTCTACCTTAATTCTGACACATTGTGAGGGGTGAAGAAAAATTAGTGTTAAATCAATTATTCAGAGGGGCTTCATGCTCTCACTTGCACTACTAAATTTGACACCTTGTATTGGCATAAGTTTCTCTTGCCAATCCGGAACAATGGTTCTTAAATAACTTTTACCAACACAGGTACAATATGCTCCTATATCCAAGATCACTTTTCCTTCATGGTTATCAACCATAACAATACTTATACTTGATTTTTCAGCTTTATATCCCATTCCTTTTTCAGGTTTGGTTCTATACATTTTGGCATCTTGTATGACTGTCAGGTTTGTGTCAGCTGTTCCAACTTGTGGTAAGCTTGAGTTAACATCTAGTACTTCATAAATTATATCAATATTATTAATGTTTGCATTAGCTATATTAATTTCATCACTTTCAGAACTTTCTGACTCTTCTGTTTCTTTTTCAGAGTCAGATTCCTCCTCTTTGTCATTGTGTTTTTCTGTTTCCACAATTTCATTAATTTTTGCCTTTTTGAGGCAGTTATTGGCTAAGTGTCTAATACCTCCACATTTATGGAATTTTCTTTGCTCATTATTGTTGGATGTATTGGGCTTGAAAGCTTCTTTTGATTTATCTTTTTTGAAAAATGGCTTATTTGGACTTTTAATGTCCAATTTCTTCCAAGTTCTGCCAATTTTTGTTCTTGTCACTATGTCCTCTAGTGCATTGATATACTCTTCTGTGGAGCATGGTTCTATACACATGCTTCTCAGGGCATGTTCTAGCTCTCCTCCACATTTCTTAAGTATTTTCATGTGCACCATCTTTTGTGACATTTCTGGGTACAATGCATTCAGTCTTTCAACTTGTTTTAAGAACCAAGTTAAAGGTGTGTCTTTGTCTGGGTGAATGAAAGAATTTTCAAATGCATTATTTATCTTGTACCTCCAGGCATCATTAGCCCACTTGGTGATTATTTCTTGTTTCCACCAAGACCAGGTATTTTTGCCTTTTGTTTGTCTTATGCCATAATACCATCTTTTTGCATATTTTTCAAACAATGAATTTAATCTTGCAGTAATGAATTCATCTGGTATGGCATAATCTTCTTGTAGCATGTCAATTGTCTTGATAAATGACATGTGGTCATATTCACCTTCTCCTGTGAATGTTGGCCATTCTTTTAATTGAGTTGCTTCCTTCATTAAGACTTGGTTATTGTCTTGGTGACTTAAGTCTGTTATGAATGGATTTGTTAATTCCTCTTTTGGTTTAACAGGGCTTCTTATGCGAGAAAATGGGGTTGATAACTTTGGCATATTTGAGTTAGCCTCATTAATTTTATCCATTTTTTCAGTGATAAGCCTTATTTCACTTTGAATGTCATCTTTCAGGTGCATTCTTGCTTCATCACTCTTTTCCACATGGTCCAAAAGGAATTTTTGGTGTGATGAAGTCTTCTCTTCAAATGTTTTTACAGAAATACTTAGTTTGTTTAACTTTTCTGTACAATTGTCAATACTCATGTCATAATTGATTGTCCAAATTTTATCTTTGATATCTTTTATTTATTTATACAACTCTTGTTGTCCTTGTATTAATTTTTGAGTGTTATCAATCAATATCTTTGGTTTGTTATTTTCAACAATAAACTTAATGTTGTCAATTTCTTTTGTATTTTGTACAACAATTTTTTGTTAAAGAAGATAAGTTAATGTTTATTTCTTGTAATGATAATAAACTTTTTTTAATTTCTTTTAGAGGTAATATACTATTTTTGATTTCTGTTCAAGTATTTACAACATGTTTGGACAAGGTTATTTCTTTGGGCAATGAGGTTGTCTCATTCTTTGTTCTTCTTTGTCCTTGAATTCCATCAAGGCTCTGGCCATGTTGAATACATTGTCCATGGCATCCTGTTGGATTTTTGGAATCCTGTAGCCTGGGGAATATGGATTTCTCCAGTTCTTTTTCTTGTTCTTCTTTCCTTCTTGGGGAAGTGGGTTGGCTTGGGGCTTGCTGGTAGAAGCTACTGGGGCTTCTTCCTTGGTTTCCTCCTTCTTTTTGGCATGGTACTCCTTGATCTTTTTGATTTGAGGTTTGGATGATAGTGGATTCCATCCATTGGAGTATCTCAATATCTCCTCCTCTTTGAGGAACTTTTTCCGGATGTGCCAGGAGTTCATCATTCCTTGGTGTATTTGGGGCAACATTTCCCAGTCCTTGTCTTTGTACACTGTGTAGTACTGTTTTTACTGGCTCATGTAAATGTCTATTTGAGCCCTCTGAATGTGATTTGTACCTGTTTGAGTCACTCATGCTCAGTTCTAACTCTGGTTCAGATATCATGGGCATTTCTGGGACTTGCCTTTGGGATAAGGCACTTCCTTGTGTGGATTCTGTTCCACTGGGGATATTGCCCTTCCTTTTCCCTTTTGAGGGATCAATTCTACCTCTGAGTCCAGCTCCATCTGATTGTATGGAGTATTGGGAGCCTCTTCTGGTAGTCATATTATAAGAAAAATAAGAAAAAAGAGGATTTCAGAACAGGAATTCTTCTTATGGAAATTTATAAATGAGGTACTCACCTTCAGAGTCCTGAATTCTGGGTCCTGGAAAGTCTAATTTCTTAGCTTTCTTTTTCTTAGTGATTATTTGTGTTGGAAAAATTTGACAAGTTTCTTCCACCAATCTTTTAACAGTGGTTTGGTTGTCCTCGGTTTGATTGTCTTCAAACACTAAAAAAGACAAAGAAATATAAGTCTTTTATATAAAAAGTGTTATTTTTGGTAATATATGGCAATTTTCCATGTCAAAACTGCTTTTATATCTTAAAAAATGAAAATAAATGAAATTAAAATGAATCAAAAATCACTTTTTTTATTGGTTTTTATTTATAATTTTTTTTTCTTTTTTGTATGTTTATTTTTAATGAATAAAATAAAAAAATGAATATAATTCTTTTATAAAATTAATTTATAATATAAAATTATTTTTAATTTATAAAATATCTTTCTAAATTAATAGAGTCACTCAAAGAAAGGTCTTGCAAGTCTAAGGATGTGAAAAACCACGTGTAAGACAGTAAAATTGCTTTCCAAATGCCTCAATAATATTTAAAATAAATATATATAAAATTATTATATAACTTTATGATTATAATTGTAATTTATTATTGGATAAACCTAATCAGAATCTTTTTCAAGGTCTTTTTAGAGTAAATATCATGGCCAGGCCCCCAAACGTAAGGTTTTACTATGAAACAATAAGTAAAACTCAGTAATATTTTACTTATTATACTATGAATGTCCTTATAAATAAGATAATTATAATAATAAAGAATTATTATAATTATGGCGTAAAAATAATTATACTATTAAATAAATATAATAATATAATATATATTAAAAAAAATAATATAATAAATAAATATACTTTTAATGCTTAATATAATAATTTTGGATAGTTTTACGCCTAGAAATGTAAATACAACTTATTAAAAATGTAGTTACAATTTAATTCAAGAGAAATTACAATTTTTCTTGATTTTACGTGGAATAGAGGTTTTTAAGAGAAATTTAAACAAAACAGTTAAATAATTGCAATCATCACATCTGAGATGAAGATTATTCTAAGATTATCTTTGGCATTTAATAATATAAAAGTTTTATATATAAAGAATAAAGAAATTACCTTTCTATTCAATGATTTGAGGTTTTGTAAGCATCTGAGGGGAAAATAGAGTGAAATGAGCTCTATTTGTAGTAAATACATCCCTTTTAGAGTCCATACGGTTTCTATTAGACGTGTACTGATGCTTTCTACTAGATTTGATCAATATTTTAAGTTTTGGTGATGATTACATCATGATCAAACCATCTTATTTCATAATTACGCCATTATTTCGAGTTATCACTATAACTCTAAGTTTGATGATGTGAGCCTTGAGGTATATTTTACATACCCAAATAGGCCACAATTATCTTAAAAAGATATTTTGAATTATGCATAACTCATAAGTCATGCATATATCCAAAATTCATCATTTTCAATTTCAGAAAAGATGAATAACTTTTTATTAAGTAAGTAAATCCATGGATTTAAGACCAGATTTGGATTCTACACAAAAATTCACCTAGGGTAGCCCCCTAGAGTGAATAAGCTCAATTTAAGTATTCGAGGTGGTAAAATGGAAAATACTTCAATACCACATCATTAATACCATATAAAAGATCCGTGAAAATTTTTGTTTTTCTTGATTTTAAGCCAAAATAATGGGAAAGTGAGAAATCCCATGTTACATATACACTAAGAATAGTGTTATGCATGTTTTGAGCACTTAATATCATGGTATTCTTACATGGACTTTTGGTACACCCATAGTGGATACCTCACTTTAAGCTTAAATTTCTATTTTTACGTGAAAAATAAGCAAGGGGGACAAAAGACATCAAAGAGAGCCAGGGTACCCAACTTCTGAGGCCTCAGAGGCGTGGATAGCTCCAGAGCATGGATCCATGGCTCATCTTGGCCCAATTGGTAAACCAAAACGCTTTGGGAACTTGGTTACCAAGTTACACCTACTGTAATCATAAGAAAATAGCAAATAACCTGCTATTTTGACATGCCAAGGAGGTAATGAGCTACTTAGACTCCTTTAACCACGTCAATTCTTGATGACTTTCCATGACTAGACCCTAAAAGAGTAATTAAAACTCTTTTGGGACCCATATTCATTGATTTACCTCATAGCAACCACCAAAATACTGCTATTTGCAATTCTACGTAGAAATGAGGTAAAAAGTTCAAAAATTCATTAAAAATACAATTCTTAATTAATCTTTCTGAAACTTTCAGGACCAATAGAGAACTGTATTATCTATGGTACAACCGAAAAGAATTACAGTTTTACTAGTAAAATTAAAAGTTTTACCTATAGTCCATTTTTGACCATTCTACGTGAAACACTGAATCTTCAGAAATTCACAGTAATGAAAACCTGTGATGAAATTGGCAATAACATTGATAACTTTGAGAAATCAATGATTACTTTGGAATAAAAGAAGATTTACTGTTGTTACTCCTTTTATTCTTAACCATATTGGGGTTGGTAGTCACGTAAAAGCATCAATTAAGTAATTATGATAATCTTATGTGACAACAGATGATGCAATCATTAATCCAAAGAGGTTTATTGTTTTCTCATTCACTGGGTTTTCAGTTTTCTACATGGCACGCCTCTGTGAGCTGTTGTTGACTTAAAAGAAGCCTCTTCTTGCTGTTTTTTCCGTATCATCATCTTATCAATTTATTAAATCATTATTACCAACAAGTAAGTATTGATTATAAGCTATTCTTAAGTGTTTTAAATCTTTCAAAATCAACCAGAAAGACGTGAAATCATAGAATCCAACTATATATTGTTGTAATACCGTTATAGATCCTTTTGATCCCTTAAATCCACAATTCCACGTCAAATTTCTCTACTTTTATCTATCAATAAGTTCTTTGGAGTATTAGTAAGTCATTTATCTTCAATTCTTAAAGTTTTTCTCTAGTAATAGTTTTCTTCAAGAATTATCTTTATAATTATTCTTGTAAAAGATAATTATATATTCAAATAATTTTATTATTTTAATAAAAGAACTTTTTATTATTAAATTCTTCTTGTAATTGATTCTTGTAGACAATTTCTGCTCACTGTTATAATCACTAGTAGTGTATAACACGTGAAAGAAATAATGTTATAATTATTTAATTGTGGTTATAATAATTTTTTTATTATTATATTTCATAAGAACAGACATAGTACTGTTGATTAATAGTAATATTATCATCAGTTTCCAAGTCACATCTTACAGATGACATCATAGGCTTGGCAGAAGGGTAAGCTTTGTGAATTTTATTAGTATTAATCATATTTTAATAGTACTCACCAGTTCTAT